>OU026149.1:14648439-16099401 GCA_907269125.1 Eristalis pertinax
GATTTCGTTAATACACATCTCAACACATAACCACAGGTGTGCACAGGTCGTAGGTACGCCTAGTTGGGCCGCTGTGGCAGTTGGAAGATGACCCATGGAAAGGCTCCAAAATCCTTACTATACACTGTACATTTTTTTAAGTGAAAAATTCGATGTCGTCGGATCCACTCCAGTCTTTGCATTTCGTTAATACACATCTCAACACATAACCACAGTTGTGCACAGGTCGTAGGTACGCCTAGTTGGGCCGCTGTGGCAGTTGGAAGATGAGCCATGGAAAGGCTCCAAAATGCACTGTAAATTTTTTTAGGTGAAAAATTCGATGTCGTCGGATCCACTCCAGTCTTTGGATTTCGTTAATACACATCTCAACACATAACCACAGTTGTGCACAGGTCGTAGGTACGCCTAGTTGGGCCGCTGTGGCAGTTGGAAGATGAGCCATGGAAAGGCTCCAAAATCCTTACTATACACTGTACATTTTTTTAGGTGAAAAATTCGATGTCGTCGGATCCACTCCAGTCTTTGGATTTCGTTAATACACATCTCAACACATAACCACAGGTGTGCACAGGTCGTAGGTACGCCTAGTTGGGCCGCTGTGGCAGTTTTAAGATGAGCCATGGAAAGGCTCCAAAATCCTTACTATACACTGTACATTTTTTTAGGTGAAAAATTCGATGTCGTCGGATCCACTCCAGTCTTTGGATTTCGTTAATACACATCTCAACACATAACCACAGGTGTGCACAGGTCGTAGGTACGAATAGTTGGGCCGCTGTGGCAGTTGGAAGATGAGCCATGGAAAGGCTCCAAAATCCTTACTCGTCGGATCCACTCCAGTCTTTGGATTTCGTTAATACACTTCTCAACACATAACCACAGTTGTGCACAGGTCGTAGGTACGCCTAGTTGGGCCGCTGTGGCAGTTGGAAGATGAGCCATGGAAAGGCTCCAAAATCCTTACTATACACTGTACATTTTTTTTGGTGAAAAATTCGATGTCGTCGGATCCACTCCAGTCTTTGGATTTCGTTAATACACATCTCAACACATAACCACAGTTGTGCACAGGTCGTAGGTACGCCTAGTTGGGCCGCTGTGGCAGTTGGAAGATGAGCCATGGAAAGGCTCCAAAATCCTTACTATACACTGTACATTTTTTTAGGTGAAAAATTCGATGTCGTCGGATCCACTCCAGTCTTTGGATTTCGTTAATACACATCTCAACACATAACCACAGGTGTGCACAGGTCGTAGGTACGCCTAGTTGGGCCGCTGTGGCAGTTTTAAGATGAGCCATGGAAAGGCTCCAAAATCCTTACTATACACTGTACATTTTTTTAGGTGAAAAATTCGATGTCGTCGGATCCACTCCAGTCTTGGATTTCGTTAATACACATCTCAACACTTAACCACAGGTGCGCACATGTCGTAGGTACGCCTAGTTGGGGCGCTGTGGCAGTTGGAAGATGAGCCATGGAAAGGCTCCAAAATCCTTACTATACACTGTACATTTTTTTAGGTGAAAAATTCGATGTCGTCGGATCCACTCCAGTCTTTGGATTTCGTTAATACACATCTCAACACATAACCACAAGTGCGCACAGGTCGTACGTACGCCTAGTTGGGCCGCTGTGGCAGTTGGAAGATGAGCCATGGAAAGGCTCCAAAATCCTTACTATACACTGTACATTTTTTTAGGTGAAAAATTCTATGTCGTCGGATCCACTCCAGTCTTTGGATTTCATTAATACACATCTCAACACATAACCACAGGTGTGCACAGGTCGTAGGTACGCCTAGTTGGGCCGCTGTGGCAGTTGGAAGATGAGCCATGGAAAGGCTCCAAAATCCTTACTATACACTGTACATTTTTTTAGGTGAAAAATTCGATGTCGTCGGATCCACTCCAGTCTTTGGATTTCATTAATACACATCTCAACACATAACCACAGGTGTGCACAGGTCGTAGGTACGCCTAGTTGGGCAGCTGTGGCAGTTGGAAGATGAGCCATGGAAAGGCTCCAAAATCCTTACTATACACTGTACATTTTTTTAGGTGAAAAATTCGATGTCGTCGGATCCACTCCAGTCTTTGGATTTCGTTAATACACATCTCAACACATAACCACAGGTGTGCACAGGTCGTAGGTACGCCTAGTTGGGCCGCTGTGGCAGTTGGCAGATGAGCCATGGAAAGGCTCCAAAATCCTTACTATACACTGTACATTTTTTTAGGTGAAAAATTCGATGTCGTCGGATCCACTCCAGTCTTTGGATTTCGTTAATACACATCTCAACACACAACCACAGGTGTGCACAGGTCGTATTTACGCCTAGTTGGGCCGCTGTGGCAGTTGGAAGATGAGCCATGGAAAGGCTCCAAAATCCTTATTATATATACACTGTAAATTTTTTTAGGTGAAAAATTCGATGTCGTCGGATAAACTCCAGTCTTTGGATTTCGTTAATACACATCTCAACACATAACCACAGGTGCGCACAGGTCGTAGGTACGCCTAGTTGGGCCGCTGTGGCAGTTGGACGATGAGCCATGGAAAGGCTCCAAAATCCTTACTGTACACTGTACATTTTTTTAGGTGAAAAATTCGATGTCGTCGGATTTACTCCAGTCTTTGGATTTCGTTAATACACATCTCAACACATAACCCCAGGTGCGCACAGGTCGTAGGTACGCCTAGTTGGGCCGCTGTGGCAGTTGGAAGATGAGCCATGGAAAGGCTCCAAAATCCTTACTATACACTGTACATTTTTTTAGGTGAAAAATTCGATGTCGTCGGTCCACTCCAGTCTTTGGATTTCGTTAATACACATCTCAACACATAACCACAGGTGTGCACAGGTCGTAGGTACGCCTAGTTGGGCCGCTGTGGCAGTTGGAAGATGACCCATGGAAAGGCTCCAAAATCCTTACTATACACTGTACATTTTTTTAGGTGAAAAATTCGATGTCGTCGGCTCCACTCCAGTCTTTGGATTTCGTTAATACACATCTCAACACATAACCACAAGTGCGCACAGGTCGTACGTACGCCTAGTTGGGCCGCTGTGGCAGTTGGAAGATGAGCCATGGAAAGGCTCCAAAATCCTTACTATACACTGTACATTTTTTTAGGTGAAAAATTCGATGTCGTCGGATCCACTCCAGTCTTTGGATTTCGTTAATACACATCTCAACACATAACCACAGGTGTGCACAGGTCGTAGGTACGCCTAGTTGGGCCGCTGTGGCAGTTGGAAGATGAGCCATGGAGAGGCTCCAAAATCCTTACTATACATTGTACATTTTTTTAGGTGAAAAATTCGATGTCTTTGGATTTCGTTAATACACATCTCAACACATAACCACAGGTGTTCACAGGTCGTAGGTACGCCTAGTTGGGCCGCTGTGGCAGTTGGAAGATGACCCATGGAAAGGCTCCAAAATCCTTACTATACACTGTACATTTTTTTAGGTGAAAAATTCGATGTCGTCGGGTCCACTCCAGTCTTTGGATTTCGTTAATACACATCTCAACACATAACCACAGGTGCGCACAGGTCGTAGGTACGCCTAGTTGGGCCGCTGTGGCAGTTGGAAGATGAGCCATGGAAAGGCTCCAAAATCCTTACTATACACTGTACATTTTTTTAGGTGAAAAATTCGATGTCGTCGGATCCACTCCAGTCTTTGGATTTCGTTAATACACATCTCAACACATAACCACAGGTGTGCACAGGTCGTAGGTACGCCTAGTTGGGCCGCTGTGGCCCAACATTTTTTTATTTGAAAAATTCGATGTCGTCGGATCCACTCCAGTCTTTGGATTTCGGTAATACACATCTCAACACACAACCACAGGTGTGCGCAGGTCGTATTTACGCCTAGTTGGGCCGCTGTGGCAGTTGGAAGATGAGCCATGGAAAGGCTCCAAAATCCTTACTATACACTGTATATTTTTTTAGGTGAAAAATTCGATGTCGTCGGATCCACTCCAGTCTTTGGATTTCGTTAATACACATCTCAACACATAACCACAGGTGTGCACAGGTCGTAGGTACGCCTAGTTGGGCCGCTGTGGCAGTTGGAAGATGACCCATGGAAAGGCTCCAAAATCCTTACTATACACTGTACATTTTTTTAGGTGAAAAATTCGATGTCGTCGGATCCACTCCAGTCTTTGGATTTCGTTAATACACATCTCAACACATAACCACAGGTGCGCACAGGTCGTAGGTACGCCTAGTTGGGCCGCTGTGGCAGTTGGAAGATGAGCCATGGAAAGGCTCCAAAATCCTTACAATACACTGTACATTTTTTTAGGTGAAAAATTCGATGTCGTCGGATCCACTCCAGTCTTTGGATTTCGTTAATACACATCTCAACACATAACCACAGGTGTGCACAGGTCGTAGGTACGCCTAGTTGGGCCGCTGTGGCCCAACATTTTTTTATTTGAAAAATTCGATGTCGTCGGATCCACTCCAGTCTTTGGATTTCGTTAATACACATCTCAACACATAACCACAGGTGTGCACAGCTCGTAGGTACGCCTAGTTGGGCCGCTGTGGCAGTTGGAAGATGAGCCATGGAAAGGCTCCAAAATCCTTACTATACACTGTACATTTTTTTAGGTGAAAAATTCGATGTCGTCGGATCCACTCCAGTCTTTGGATTTCGTTAATACGCATCTCAACACATAACCACAGGTGTGCACAGGTCGTAGGTACGCCTAGTTGGGCCGCTGTGGCAGTTGGAAGATGAGCCATGGAAAGGCTCCAAAATCCTTACTATACACTGTACATTGTTTTAGGTGAAAAATTCGATGTCGTCGGATCCACTCCAGTCTTTGGATTTCGTTAATACACATCTCAACACATAACCACAGGTGTGCACAGCTCGTAGGTACGCCTAGTTGGGCCGCTGTGGCAGTTGGAAGATGAGCCATGGAAAGGCTCCAAAATCCTTACTATACACTGTACATTTTTTTAGGTGAAAAATTCGATGTCGTCGGATCCACTCCAGTCTTTGGATTTCGTTAATACACATCTCAACACATAACCACAGGTGTGCACAGGTCGTAGGTACGCCTAGTTGGGCCGCTGTGGCAGTTGGAAGATGAACCATGGAAAGGCTCCGAAATCCTTACTATACACTGTACATTTTTTTAGGTGAAAAATTCGATGTCGTCGGATCCACTCCAGTCTTTGGATTTAGTTAATACACATCTCAACACATAACCACAGGTGCGCACAGGTCGTAGGTACGCCTAGTTGGGCCGCTGTGGCAGTTGGAAGATGAGCCATGGAAAGGCTCCGAAATCCTTACTATACACTGTACAGTTTTTTAGGTGAAAAATTCGATGTCGTCGGATCCACTCCAGTCTTTGGATTTCGTTAATACACATCTCAACACATAACCACAGGTGCGCACATGTCGTAGGTACGCCTAGTTGGGCCGCTGTGGCAGTTGGAAGATGAGCCATGGAAAGGCTCCAAAATCCTTACTATACACTGTACATTTTTTTAGGTGAAAAATTCGATGTCGTCGGATCCACTCCAGTCTTTGGATTTCGGTAATACACATCTCAACACACAACCACAGGTGTGCGCAGGTCGTATTTACGCCTAGTTGGGCCGCTGTGGCAGTTGGAAGATGAGCCATGGAAAGGCTCCAAAATCCTTACTATACACTGTACATTTTTTTAGGTGAAAAATTCGATGTCGTCGGATCCACTCCAGTCTTTGGATTTCGTTAATACACATCTCAACACATAACCACAGGTGTGCACAGGTCGTAGGTACGCCTAGTTGGGCCGCTGTGGCAGTTGGAAGATGACCCATGGAAAGGCTCCAAAATCCTTACTATACACTGTACATTTTTTTAGGTGAAAAATTCGATGTCGTCGGATCCACTCCAGTCTTTGGATTTCGTTAATACACACCTCAACACATAACCACAGGTGCGCACAGGTCGTAGGTACGCCTAGTTGGGCCGCTGTGGCAGTTGGAAGATGAGCCATGGAAAGGCTCCAAAATCCACTGTACTTTTTTTTAGGTGAAAAATTCGATGTCGTCGGATCCACTCCAGTCTTTGGATTTCGGTAATACACATCTCAACACACAACCACAGGTGTGCGCAGGTCGTATTTACGCCTAGTTGGGCCGCTGTGGCAGTTGGAAGATGAGCCATGGAAAGGCTCCAAAATCCTTATTATATATACACTGTAAATTTTTTTAGGTGAAAAATTCGATGTCGTCGGATAAACTCCAGTCTTTGGATTTCGTTAATACACATCTCAACACATAACCACAGGTGTGCACAGGTCGTAGGTACGCCTAGTTGGGCCGCTGTGGCAGTTGGAAGATGAGCCATGGAAAGGCTCCAAAATCCTTACTATACACTGTACATTTTTTTAGGTGAAAAATTCGATGTCGTCGGATCCACTCCAGTCTTTGGATTTCGTTAATACACATCTCAACACATAACCACAGGTGCGCACAGGTCGTAGGTACGCCTAGTTGAGCCGCTGTGGCAGTTGGAAGATGAGCCATGGAAAGGCTCCAAAATCCTTACTACACACTGTACATTTTTCTTAGGTGAAAAATTCGATGTAGTCGGATCCACTCCAGTCTTTGGATTTCGTTAATACACATCTCAACACATAACCACAGGTGTGCACAGGTCGTAGGTACGCCTAGTTGGGCCGTTGTGGCAGTTGGAAGATGAGCCATGGAAAGGCTCAAAAATCCTTACTATACACTGTACATTTTTTTAGGTGAAAAATTCGATGTCGTCGGTCCACTCTAGTCTTTGGATTTCGTTAATACACATTTCAACACATAACCACAGGTGCGCACAGGTCGTAGGTACGCCTAGTTGAGCCGCTGTGGCAGTTGGAAGATGAGCCATGGAAAGGCTCCAAAATCCTTACTATACACTGTACATTTTTTTAGGTGAAAAATTCGATGTCGTCGGATCCACTCCAGTCTTTGGATTTCGTTAATACACATCTCAACACATAACCACAGGTGTGCACAGGTCGTAGGTACGCCTAGTTGGGCCGCTGTGGCAGTTGGAAGATGAGCCATGGAAAGGCTCCAAAATCCTTACTATACACTGTACATTTTTTTAGGTGAAAAATTCGATGTCGTCGGATCCACTCCAGTCTTTGGATTTCGTTAATACACATCTCAACACATAACCACAGGTGCGCACAGGTCGTAGGTACGCCTAGTTGGGCCGCTGTGGCAGTTGGAAGATGAGCCATGGAAAGGCTCCAAAATCCTTACTATACACTGTACATTTTTTTAGGTGAAAAATTCGATGTCGTCGGATCCACTCCAGTCTTTGGATTTCGTTAATACACATCTCAACACATAACCACAGGTGTGCACAGGTCGTAGGTACGCCTAGTTGGGCCGCTGTTTCAGTTGGAAGATGAGCCATGGAAAGGCTCCAAAAGCCTTACACACTGTACATTTTTTTAGGTGAATAATTCGATGTCGTCGGATCTACTCCAGTCTTTGGATTTCTTTAATACACATCTCAACACATAACCACAGGTGTGCACAGGTCGTAGGTACGCCTAGTTAGGCCGCTGTGGCAGTTGGAAGATGAGCCATGGAAAGGCTCCAAAATCCTTACTATACACTGTACATTTTTTTAGGTGAAAAATTCGATGTCGTCGGATTCACGCCAGTCTTTGGATTTCGTTAATACACATCTCAACACATAACCACAGGTGCGCACAGGTCGTAGGTACGCCTAGTTGGGCCGCTGTGGCAGTTGGAAGATGAGCCATGGAAAGGCTCCAAAATCCTTACTATACACTGTACATTTTTTTAGCAGAAAAATTCGATGTCGTCGGATCCACTCCAGTCTTTGGATTTCGTTAATACACATCTCAACACATAACCACAGGTGTACACAGGTCGTAGGTACGCCTAGTTGGACCGCTGTGGCAGTTGGAAGATGAGCCGTGGAAAGGCTCCAAAATCTTTACTATGCACTGTAAATTTTTTTAGGTGAAAAATTCGATGTCGTCGGATCCACTCCAGTCTTTGGATTTCGTTAATACACATCTCAACACATAACCACAGGTGCGCACAGGTCGTAGGTACGCCTAGTTGGGCCGCTGTGTCAGTTGGAAGATGAGCCATGGAAAGGTTCCAAAATCCTTACTATACACTGTAAATTTTTTTAGGTGAAAAATTCGATGTCGTCCGATCCACTCCAGTCTTTGGATTTCGTTAATACACATCTCAACACATAACCACAGGTGCGCACAGGTCGTAGGTACGCCTAGTTGGGCCGCTGTTTCAGTTGGAAGATGAGCCATGGAAAGGCTCCAAAATCCTTACTATACACTGTACATTTTTTTAGGTGAAAAATTCGATGTCGTCGGATCCACTCCAGTCTTTGGATTTCGTTAATACACATCTCAACACATAACCACAGGTGTGCACAGGTCGTAGGTACGCCTAGTTGGGCCGCTGTGGCAGTTGGAAGATGAGCCATGGAAAGGCTCCAAAATCCTTACTATACACTGTACATTTTTTTAGGTGAAAAATTCGATGTCGTCGGATCCACTCCAGTCTTTGGATTTCGTTAATACACATCTCAACACATAACCACAGGTGCGCACAGGTCGTAGGTACGCCTAGTTGGGCCGCTGTGGCAGTTGGCAGATGAGCCATGGAAAGGCTCCAAAATCCTTACTATACACTGTACATTTTTTTGGGTGAAAAATTCGATGTCGTCGGATCCACTCCAGTCTTTGGATTTCGTTAATACACATCTCAACACATAACCACAGGTGCGCACAGGTCGTAGGTACGCCTAGTTGGGCCGCTGTGGCAGTTGGAAGATGAGCCATGGAAAGGCTCCAAAATTATTACTATACACTGTACATTTTTTTGGGTGAAAAATTCGATGTCGTCGGATCCACTCCAGTCTTTGGATTTCGTTAATACACATCTCAACACATAACCACAGGTGTGCACAGGTCGTAGGTACGCCTAGTTGGGCCGCTGTGGCAGTTGGAAGATGAGCCATGGAAAGGCTCCAAAAGCCTTACACACTGTACATTTTTTTAGGTGAATAATTCGATGTCGTCGGATCCACTCCAGTCTTTGGATTTCTTTAATACACATCTCAACACATAACCACACGTGTGCACAGGTCGTAGGTACGCCTAGTTAGGCCGCTGTGGCAGTTGGAAGATGAGTCGTGGAAAGGCTCCAAAATCTTTACTATACACTGTAAATTTTTTTAGGTGAAAAATTCGATGTCGTCGGATCCACTCCAGTCTTTGGATTTCGTTAATACACATCTCAACACATAACCACAGGTGCGCACAGGTCGTAGGTACGCCTAGTTGGGCCGCTGTGGCAGTTGGAAGATGAGCCATGGAAAGGTTCCAAAATCCTTACTATACACTGTAAATTTTTTTAGGTGAAAAATTCGATGTCGTCGGATCCACTCCAGTCTTTGGATTTCGTTAATACACATCTCAACACATAACCACAGGTGCGCACAGGTCGTAGGTACGCCTAGTTGGGCCGCTGTTTCAGTTGGAAGATGAGCCATGGAAAGGCTCCAAAACCCTTACTATACACTGTACATTTTTTTAGGTGAAAAATTCGATGTCGTCGGATCCACTCCAGTCTTTGGATTTCGTTAATACACATCTCAACACATAACCACAGGTGTGCACAGGTCGTAGGTACGCCTAGTTGGGCCGCTGTGGCAGTTGGAAGATGAGCCATGGAAAGGCTCCAAAATCCTTACTATACACTGTACATTTTTTTAGGTGAAAAATTCGATGTCGTCGGATCCACTCCAGTCTTTGGATTTCGTTAATACACATCTCAACACATAACCACAGGTGCGCACAGGTCGTAGGTACGCCTAGTTGGGCCGCTGTGGCAGTTGGCAGATGAGCCATGGAAAGGCTCCAAAATCCTTACTATACACTGTACATTTTTTTGGGTGAAAAATTCGATGTCGTCGGATCCACTCCAGTCTTTGGATTTCGTTAATACACATCTCAAGACATAACCACAGGTGTGCACAGGTCGTAGGTACGCCTAGTTGGGCCGCTGTGGCAGTTGGAAGATGAGCCATGGAAAGGCTCCAAAATCCTTACTATACACTGTACATTTTTTTAGGTGAAAAATTCGATGTCGTCGGATCCACTCCAGTCTTTGGATTTCGTTAATACACATCTCAACACATAACCACAGGTGCGCACAGGTCGCAGGTACGCCTAGTTGGGCCGCTGTGGCAGTTGGAATATGAGCCATGGAAAGGCTCCAAAATCTTTACTATACACTGTACATTTTTTTAGGTGAAAAATTCGATGTCGTCGGATCCACTCCAGTCTTTGGATTTCGTTAATACACATCTCAACACATAACCACAGGTGCGCACAGGTCGTAGGTACGCCTAGTTGGGCCGCTGTGGCAGTTGGAAGATGAGCCATGGAAAGGCTCCAAAATCCTTACTATACACTGTACATTTTTTAGGTGAAAAATTCGATGTCGTCGGATCCACTCCAGTCTTTGGATTTCGTTAATACAAATCTCAACACATAACCACAGGTGCGCACAGGTCGTAGGTACGCCTAGTTGGGCTGCTGTGGCAGTTGGAAGATGAGCCATGGAAAGGCTCCAAAATCCTTGCTATACACTGTACATTTTTTTAGGTGAAAAATTCGATGACGTCGGATCCACTCCAGTCTTTGGATTTCGTTAATACACATCTCAACACATAACCACAGGTGTGCACAGGTCGTAGGTACGCCTAGTTGGGCCGCTGTGGCAGTTGGAAGATGAGCCATGGAAAGGCTCCAAAATCCTTACTATACACTGTACATTTTTTTGGGTGAAAAATTCGATGTCGTCGGATCCACTCCAGTCTTTGGATTTCGTTAATACACATCTCAACACATAACCACAGGTGTGCGCAGGTCGTAGGTACGCCTAGTGGGGCCGCTGTGGCAGTTGGAAGATGAGCCATGGAAAGGCTCCAAAATCCTTACTATACACTGTACATTTTTTTAGGTGAAAAATTCGATGTCGTCGGATCCACTCCAGTCTTTGGATTTCGTTAATACACATCTCAACACATAACCACAGGTGCGCACAGGTCGTAGGTACGCCTAGTTGGGCCGCTGTGGCAGTTGGAAGATGAGCCATGGAAAGGCTCCAAAATCCTTACTATACACTGTACATTTTTTTAGGTGAAAAATTCGATGTCGTCGGATCCACTCCAGTCTTTGGATTTCGTTAATACACATCTCAACACATAACCACAGGTGTGCACAGGTCGTAGGTACGCCTAGTTGGGCCGCTGTGGCAGTTGGAAGATGAGCCATGGAAAGGCTCCAAAATCCTTACTATACACTGTACATTTTTTTAGGGGAAAAATTCGATGTCGTCGGATCCACTCCAGTCTTTGGATTTCGTTAATACACATCTCAACACATAACCACAGGTGCGCACAGGTCGTAGGTACGCCTAGTTGGGCCGCTGTGGCAGTTGGAAGATGAGCCATGGAAAGGCTCCAAAATCCTTACTATACACTGTACATTTTTTTAGGTGAAAAATTCGATGTCGTCGGATCCACTCCAGTCTTTGGATTTCGTTAATACACATCTCAACACATAACCACAGGTGCGCACAGGTCGTAGGTACGCCTAGTTGGGCCGCTGTGGTAGTTGGAAGATGAGCCATGGAAAGGTTCCAAAATCCTTACTATACACTGTACATTTTTTTAGGTGAAAAATTCGATGTCGTCGGATCCACTCCAGTCTTTGGATTTCGTTAATACACATCTCAACACATAACCACAGGTGCGCACAGGTCGTAGGTACGCCTAGTTGGGCCGCTGTGGCAGTTGGAAGATGAGCCATGGAAAGGCTCCAAAATCCTTACACTGTACATTTTTTTAGGTGAAAAATTCGATGTCGTCGGATCCACTCCAGTCTTTGGATTTCGTTAATACACATCTCAACACATAACCACAGGTGCGCACAGGTCGTAGGTACGCCTAGTTGGGCCGCTGTGGCAGTTGGCAGATGAGCCATGGAAAGGCTCCAAAATCCTTACTATACACTGTACATTTTTTTGGGTGAAAAATTCGATGTCGTCGGATCCACTCCAGTCTTTGGATTTCGTTAATACACATCTCAACACATAACCACAGGTGCGCACAGGTCGTAGGTACGCCTAGTTGGGCCGCTGTGGCAGTTGGAAGATGAGCCGTGGAAAGGCTCCAAAATCTTTACTATACACTGTAAATTTTTTTAGGTGAAAAATTCGATGTCGTCGGATCCACTCCAGTCTTTGGATTTCGTTAATACACATCTCAACACATAACCACAGGTGCGCACAGGTCGTAGGTACGCCTAGTTGGGCCGCTGTGGCAGTTGGAAGATGAGCCATGGAAAGGTTCCAAAATCCTTACTATACACTGTACATTTTTTTAGGTGAAAAATTCGATGTCGTCGGATCCACTCCAGTCTTTGGATTTCGTTAATACACATCTCAACACATAACCACAGGTGTGCACAGGTCGTAGGTACGCCTAGTTGGGCCGCTGTGGCAGTTGGAAGATGAGCCATGGAAAGGCTCCAAAAGCCTTACTATACACTGTAAATTTTTTTAGGTGAAAAATTCGATGTCGTCGGATCCACTCCAGTCTTTGGATTTCGTTAATACACATCTCAACACATAACCACAGGTGCGCACAGGTCGTAGGTACGCCTAGTTGGGCCGCTGTTTCAGTTGGAAGATGAGCCATGGAAAGGCTCCAAAACCCTTACTATACACTGTACATTTTTTTAGGTGAAAAATTCGATGTCGTCGGATCCACTCCAGTCTTTGGATTTCGTTAATACACATCTCAACACATAACCACAGGTGTGCACAGGTCGTAGGTACGCCTAGTTGGGCCGCTGTGGCAGTTGGAAGATGAGCCATGGAAAGGCTCCAAAATCCTTACTATACACTGTACATTTTTTTAGGTGAAAAATTCGATGTCGTCGGATCCACTCCAGTCTTTGGATTTCGTTAATACACATCGCAACACATAACCACAGGTGCGCACAGGTCGTAGGTACGCCTAGTTGGGCCGCTGTGGCAGTTGGAAGATGAGCCATGGAAAGGCTCCAAAATCCTTACTATACACTGTAAATTTTTTTGGGTGAAAAATTCGATGTCGTCGGATCCACTCCAGTCTTTGGATTTCGTTAATACACATCTCAACACATAACCACAGGTGTGCGCAGGTAGTAGGTACGCCTAGTGGGGCCGCTGTGGCAGTTGGAAGATGAGCCATGGAAAGGCTCCAAAATCCTTACTATACACTGTACATTTTTTTAGGTGAAAAATTCGTTGTCGTCGGATCCACTCCAGTCTTTGGATTTCGTTAATACACATCTCAACACATAACCACAGGTGCGCACAGGTCGTAGGTACGCCTAGTTGGGCCGCTGTGGCAGTTGGAAGATGAGCCATGGAAAGGCTCCAAAATCCTTACTATATACTGTACATTTTTTTAGATGAAAAATTCGATGTCGTCGGATCCACTCCAGTCTTAGGATTTCGTTAATACACATCTCAACACATAACCACAGGTGTGCACAGGTCGTAGGTACGCCTAGTTGAGCCGCTGTGGCAGTTGGAAGATGAGCCATGGAAAGGCTCCAAAATCCTTACTATACACTGTACATTTTTTTGGGTGAAAAATTCGATGTCGTCGGATCCACTCCAGTCTTTGGATTTCGTTAATACACATCTCAACACATAACCACAGGTGTGCGCAGGTCGTAGGTACGCCTAGTGGGGCCGCTGTGGCAGTTGGAAGATGAGCCATGGAAAGGCTCCAAAATCCTTACTATACACTGTACATTTTTTTAGGTGAAAAATTCGATGTCGTCGGATCCACTCCAGTCTTTGGATTTCGTTAATACACATCTCAACACATAACCACAGGTGCGCACAGGTCGTAGGTACGCCTAGTTGGGCCGCTGTGGCAGTTGGAAGATGAGCCATGGAAAGGCTCCAAAATCCTTACTATACACTGTACATTTTTTTAGGTGAAAAATTCGATGTCGTCGGATCCACTCCAGTCTTAGGATTTCGTTAATACACATCTCAACACATAACCACAGGTGTGCACAGGTCGTAGGTACGCCTAGTTGGGCCGCTGTGGCAGTTGGAAGATGAGCCATGGAAAGGCTCCAAAATCCTTACTATACACTGTACATTTTTTTGGGTGAAAAATTCGATGTCGTCGGATCCACTCCAGTCTTTGGATTTCGTTAATACACATCTCAAGACATAACCACAGGTGTGCACAGGTCGTAGGTACGCCTAGTGGGGCCGCTGTGGCAGTTGCAAGATGAGCCATGGAAAGGCTCCAAAATCCTTACTATACACTGTACATTTTTTTAGGTGAAAAGTTCGATGTCGTCGGATCCACTCCAGTCTTTGGATTTCGTTAATACACATCTCAACACATAACCACAGGTGTGTACAGGTCGTAGGTACGCCTAGTTGGGCCGCTGTGGCAGTTGGAAGATGAGCCATGGAAAGGCTCCAAAATCCTTACTATACACTGTACATTTTTTTAGGTGGAAAATTCGATGTCGTCGGATCCACGCCAGTCTTTGGATTTCGTTAATACACATCTCAACACATAACCACAGGTGCGCACAGGTCGTAGGTACGCCTAGTTGGGCCGCTGTGGCAGTTGGAAGATGAGCCATGGAAAGGCTCCAAAATCCTTACTATACACTGTACATTTTTTTAGGTGAAAAATTCGATGTCGTCGGATCCACTCCAGTCTTTGGATTTCGTTAATACACATCTCAACACATAACCACAGGTGTACACAGGTCGTAGGTACGCCTAGTTGGGCCGCTGTGGCAGTTGGAAGATGAGCCATGGAAAGGCTCCAAAATCCTTACTATACACTATACATTTTTTTAGGTGAAAAATTCGATGTCGTCGGATCCACTCCAGTCTTTGGATTTCGTTAATACACATCTCAACACATAACCACAGGTGTGCACAGGTTGTAGGTACGCCTAGTTGGGCCGCTGTGGCAGTTGGAAGATGAGCCATGGAAAGGCTCCAAAATCCTTACTATACACTGTACATTTTTTTAGGTGAAAAATTCGATGTCGTCGGATCCACTCCAGTCTTTGGATTTCGTTAATACACATCTCAAGACATAACCACAGGTGTGCACAGGTCGTAGGTACGCCTAGTGGGGCCGCTGTGGCAGTTGGAAGATGAGCCATGGAAAGGCTCCAAAATCGTCGGATCCACTCCAGTCTTTGGATTTCGTTAATACACATCTCAACACATAACCACAGGTGTGCACAGGTCGTAGGTACGCCTAGTTGGGCCGCTGTGGCAGTTGGAAGATGAGCCATGGAAAGGCTCCAAAATCGTCGGATCCACTCCAGTCTTTGGATTTCGTTAATACACATCTCAACACATAACCACAGGTGTGCACAGGTCGTAGGTACGCCTAGTTGGGCCGCTGTGGCAGTTGGAAGATGAGCCATGGAAAGGCTCCAAAATCGTCGGATCCACTCCAGTCTTTGGATTTCGTTAATACACATCTCAACACATAACCACAGGTGTGCACAGGTCGTAGGTACGCCTAGTTGGGCCGCTGTGGCAGTTGGAAGATGAGCCATGGAAAGGCTCCAAAATCGTCAGAGCTACTCCAGTCTTTGGATTTCGTTAATACACATCTCAACACATAACCACAGGTGTGCACAGGTCGTAGGTACGCCTAGTTGGGCCGCTGTGGCAGTTGGAAGATGAGCCATGGAAAGGCTCCAAAATCGTCGGATCCACTCCAGTCTTTGGATTTCATTAATACACATCTCAACACATAACCACAGGTGTGCACAGGTCGTAGGTACGCCTAGTTGGGCCGCTGTGGCAGTTGGAAGATGAGCCATGGAAAGGCTCCAAAATCGTCGGATCCACTCCAGTCTTTGGATTTCGTTAATACACATCTCAACACATAACCACAGGTGTGCACAGGTCGTAGGTACGCCTAGTTGGGCCGCTGTGGCAGTTGGAAGATGAACGAGGAAAAACCTCAAATTTGACCATGCCGGCTATATGATTTTTAGTGGAAAATTTCGATGTCTTCAAATGCTCTCCATTGTGTCTGAATCGATTGATATACGTGAGAAAACATCACCAGAGGTGTACAGAAGTCGTCGGTAGGTCATAATGGGCCACTATGGCAGTTGGAAGATGAACGAGGAAAAACCTCAAATTTGACCATGCCGGCTATATGATTTTTAGTAAAAAATTTCGATGTCTTCAAATGCTCTCCATTGTGTCTGAATCGATTGATATACGTGAGAAAACATCTTCAGAGGTGTACAGAAGTCGTCGGTAGGTCATAATGGGCCACTATGGCAGTTGGAAGATGAACGAGGAAAAACTTCAAATTTGACCATGCCGGCTATATTATTTTTAGTGGAAAATTTCGATGTCTTCAAATGCTCTCCATTGTGTCTGAATCGATTGATGAACGTGAGAAAACATCACCAGAGGTGTGCAGAAGTCGTCGGTAGGTCATAATGGGCCACTATGGCAGTTGGAAGATGAACGAGGAAAACCCTCAAATTTGACCATGCCGGCTATATGATTTTTAGTGGAAAATTTCTATGTCTTCAAATGCTCTACATTGTGTCTGAATGGATTGATATACGTGAGAAAACATCACCAGAGGTGTACAGAAGTCGTCGGTAGGTCATAATGGGCCACTATGGCAGTTGGAAGATGAACGAGGAAAACCCTCAAATTTGACCATGCCGGCTATATGATTTTTAGTGGAAAATTTCGATGTCTTCAAATGCTCTCCATTGTGTCTGAATCGATTGATATACGTGAGAAAACATCTCCAGAGGTGTACAGAAGGTTTCGGTAGGTCATAATGGGCTACTATGGCAGTTGGAAGATGAACGAGGAAAAACCTCAAATTTGACCATGCCGGCTATATGATTTTTAGTGGAAAATTTCGATGTCTTCAAATGCTCTCCATTGTGTCTGAATCGATTGATATACGTGAGAAAACATCACCAGAGGTGTACAGAAGTCGTCGGTAGGTCATAATGGGCCACTATGGCAGTTGGAAGATGAACGAGGAAAAACCTCAAATTTGACCATGCCGGCAATATGATTTTTAGTGGAAAATGTCGATGTCTTCAAATGCTCTCCATTGTGTCTGAATCGATTGATATACGTGAGAAAACATCACCAGAGGTGTACAGAAGTCGTCGGTAGGTCATAATGGGCCACTATGGCAGTTGGAAGATGAACGAGGAAAAACCTCAAATTTGACCATGCCGGCTATATGATTTTTAGTGGAAAATTTCGATGTCTTCAAATGCTCTCCATTGTGTCTGAATCGATTGATATACGTGAGAAAACATCACCAGAGGTGTACAGAAGTCGTCGGTAGGTCATAATGGGCCACTATGGCAGTTGGAAGATGAACGAGGAAAAACTTCAAATTTGACCATGACGGCTATATGATTTTTAGTGGAAAATTTCGATGTCTTAAAAAATGTGTAAAAAATGCGTCACCGACTCAACCAGCGGTATCAAGTCCGGATGTTGCTATAGAGCACTAAACCTTCTGGTACCGAAGGTATGTAAAACATCCGCTACAAAAAACAGTGGCCAGTTCACATCACACGAAGCAACGCGTCCATTGGTTGTTCCAAAAGGGTAATGTTCTTCGAGACCGTCGGGTTTATACCACATGTCTCCCACATCCACCACAGCCACTATTTGAGGCCACAAAAATATCCAGTTAAAAATTGACAACAGTGAGATTTGGCAATGACGGTTAAACCTCATTCAGTCTTCCATTATTTAAATGGATAATTACACCAGCCTTGAGAAACTCATTTTCTGCAACCCACCGCTACAATAGAGCACACAAATTCACTCGAAGAATAAGTGCAAGCACTTTTGGAATATCGTGGCGTCCAACATACTTATGAAAAAAAAACTTGTAAGTAACAATTACAAATTTGGGGTTATAACTTGTAGTTCAGTGAAATAGGCCAAAGGTGCAGAAAATGTTCAACATGACGTATCTTGTATGCATTTCGTTGGCAGCTGGCTTCATTTATTCAGTGAGCTTAACTTTATAAGGGTGTAGATGCCAATTGAAATACAAAGTACGTCATAATGTGCCCTCATACTAGTGATGTGCCAAACCACAACTTTTCAAATTGGCTAACTTGGTTTCAAACAATATTGCAGTGCACCTGCTGTAATCCGACAAACGTTTTGCAAGGCAGTGTCAGTTTGCAGAATTTGACTATAGAATACTGCCTCTACCCCCTGTAGTTGGGAACTTTTTGAGAGTGCCTTATAATCCGTATCGGGTGAAATTCGTGATGGAGCAAACTAGTAAAAACCTGTTGAAACAGACGTTAACAAAGATTTTCCGAAATAAATTCTACGTACAGTCGAGTCGCTTAATGAGTTATAGCATGTCGGATTACAGGTGCCGGTTAAGAAGGGCTGGTATACCGCTGGTTTACTAAAACAAAGAAACAACGAGAAGATCAAGTAGACCACGTCTCATGAGAAACAACTCGGTTTGAAAATAAACCAACAATGTTCACGAGTATGTGCCAGCCGATAGCGTATTGTGTTCTCACTTCACAAGTTCAATTTTTGGATTCGTTTTAGTTTCGGCATCTCTGTTTGACATAAATTTAACTCGGCTCCGGTCAGTTTGACCCGACTTATGAGATTCTTCATCACGTTCACTAACACCAGTCGTATTTTCTTAAGAGTCTGCATTTCGATGATGACCTGAACACATCTGTAATTTGTGTGATAGTCGGTGCACTTAAATTGAACTTCTGTCACTTGATATTCGACAGACGTAGAGAGCGTCGAAAATAATGGCCCAATCCAATAGAATCCGTTGTCTGCGTTGAATGCAGATTCCACAAAATTGTAGCTACTAGTAGTAAGAAGTGACATAAAGAATGCGTTCCAATTCGCGTTCCCATTATTGTTTCATCCATTCCAACCTCAGATAAATAACAAATCTGATCGAAAATAAAAACCAAGCTCAACCAACACCAACTGATATTTGAAAAAACGCAAAAAGTTGACCAACTGCATCCGTCGTGATGCATTCCACTTGTGGACCGCATTTGGTCTTCCTCTCATACGTGAGCTGCCATTATTTTGACAGTTTGACCGCACGCAACTGATTTTATGGGCTGAGCTCTTCATAACCTTTTCAGCAGCTGAGTGCATGTTGGACTCAGTTAGGCCCACAGAACATGTGGGTGCAACAAGACGTTGTCACATCGAGCAATGCTCGTGATAGGATTACTAGCAAGAATAATGTTAACTAAATATTATTAAGATTGGTCGACTGGTCATCCCTAGATTTGATCCCTTTCGATTTCTATTTATGGACATACTTCAAGAAGCACAAGATGCTTAAGGATATTCGAATGAAATTGCAGAATAAACACAAGAAATTTGTCCACGCTCGGGACGCTCCATCATTCCATGCATAAGCCTAAAGGCAACCTATTCGGAAACAAATCTCGAGCCGGAAAGCAAAAACACCATGAAGAAGGATTTTCCTCAAGAAAAACGTTTTTATACAGACGATGAATGACTTTAAGTCGAACACTTATTTGAAAGACAATCCGAAAAACAAAACCCATTGATACAATCCCCTGCTGTATCGGGATCCGAGACCAATGTACGTTCCGCTTAAGAAGACACCCAAGGGTCAAACTAAAGTGTGCGGTGCGCCTATCCCTTTTCAGAGAATGAATCCGAGTCTCAATCCAAATAAGGACTTAACCCCCAACCTTTTCGCATTCCGTACACATTGTATTTGTCCTTGGACATACTTTCATAATGACCCCAAGAGCCCAAGAGAAAATAAATAAAACAAATTGGGGACTAAACCGATCACATGGCCATCCCCATCCTGTGCTCCAGAGGATGAGGGCTTAGCCAATTCACCGTCACACCACCTCGCTTCCGCAATGACGAGAGGAGACATTAATTTCCCTCAAACTCTTAACGAAATTGCATCTAACCCCGATGTGCCAATGTCAATGGACTTTATAAATTAGGAGGACCGAGAGGGTCCTCCTCTCGTTCTCTCGCTTTGGCTGGCAATTGAACAAAAAGGCACACAACACATTTCGACATATCAAATGTCTCCGGCCAACCATTCCGACAGAAATTCAATTTCAATCAATTTCATTGGAACGATGCGGTCGATAAGATGCTACAACAAATTCGAATTTCAATAAAACGCCCTTCGGGCCACCAAACCAACCGATACACAGCAGCCCAGCAGCCCAGCACAGCACAGCAGAAACCCAACAGAACCGTAACGAGCGGGTCCTTTGCCTTGATGTATCTGAGGTTAAGGTGAAACAACAAAACACTGTACAGCTCTGACGCCACATCATTATTTCCTAACCCGAAACTGTTTGTTCCCTGTCCGAATGGGAAATCGAAGACTATTTTTCGTCCTGGGGTAAATTGTCGGTCTGTGGATCTCTGTAGAGTGGACTGGAGTGGAGTAGAGTGTAGCTGGCCAACGCCGCGCCGAGCAGCGGGCATGGTGGACGTTGGGCGCCCGGACCCGTGTGGGTACTTTCAGCTTGCACATTGTCATTTGTAATTTTAACGGCCCTCAAGGGTGACCTCCCCATCTTAGCTGGACGCCGAGAGCTGTATGGCCGAGTGACAGCACTTTATATTTGTTTAGTTCGCCAGTGCCGGCCCGTTCTGATTGGGGACGACGAAGATGGGACCCCAGCACAAACCTCAGTGTGTCCTTTTTTATTTGCCTTCATCTGGATGTGTAAGGAACTCGTTCGTGTCGCTCCCTCTCTCTCTCTGTTTCTCCTGTCAGCTGGGATCCTGTCCAAGTGCTGCCTCCTGCTGTGACGACAGACTGCTCGAGCAAGTGTATGAATGTGCGCTGTGTTCGTGGGGATGTTTTGGTCGTCGGCAACGATGGAGGGATGGTGACTTAGAAGCAAGATGAGCAATGAATCTGGACGCTGGATTCGTGTAGCAATTTCAAAATGTCACACATGTGCTCTCGTAATGGTTAATTAGAGCTGGTGCCATTTCAACAGCGTTTTGGTGATTTCCAACGTTAATTTATTCTTGTCATTTTGCTTTATGGCCGCCATTATCCTGTGTAATAGAGAAGATAATGCAAGTTATTTCATTTGCGTGAATTCGCTCGCTGCTGCTGCTCCCGCTGGTGCTCGTGGTTGATACGGGGGCTTGCTGCTAGCGCTGGCGGTGGCGGCGTTGCCTGTTGGCGCGTTTAATTAAAGTCGACTTTCTTGAGGAATTCACTCGGCGAGGGGCGAATGGGGAATTAAGGATGGATAATCATTATTAAGTCCTGTGTTACTCGTGAAACAAATGGGATTTACTTTTAAGGACGCCTTCGCAATTCTCTGCTTGTTAAATCCTATGACCTTTGGATGCGGCTTAAACGACCGTAATCTACACTGTGTGCATATATTTAGCAGAACGGATTAGCTCTTAAGGAGACTGCATGCAGCAAATATGAATCCACAGGATTAAGTCGATTCCCTGGATCTGACATATTTGAGCTGTGTTCTGTGGGTACATCTCGAAGATTGACGAAAAGTGAATGAAAAAGTTAAATTCACAGTTCTGACAATTGCTCCGTCTTGAATTTATTCTCCTCATAAGGTGCGGTTTCAATTCAATTAGCTTGCTGTTCTCGGTGAGAACTGCAAAAAAGTGACACCCATAATTCACACAATAATTGAATATGTCTTTTTTGTACACACCTTTAGTCTCCAGCGTTCTGATTGGCAGCCAGTCACATTAGAAAAAAAAACTGTTCATCTGAACAGTTGATTCAAAAATAACATTTAATAATATATATAATATAATAATAATATTGGCGGCGCTACAGCCCGTAGAGGGCCAGGGCCTAGCTTCTCAGCAACCACTCGTGTTGAGCGTGCTACTGTTCTATTACGAGTGGAAGGGACCTACAGTTTTATGCCGACTCCGAACGGCCAATTTTGAGAAGCTTTTTCTAGGCAGTTATGCTCTTTGAGCATTGTCAGTGACTCGAAAGAGGTGGGGTCGTGAAAAGTATTTCTTGTCGTATCAGGAATCGAACCTAAACAGGTAGGTCCAAGTGCGTAGGAGTCTACGCACATACCCACAACGCCACGGGTCACCACTAAAAATAACATTTAACTGTGATTTATCTTCAACATAGATTGACCATCCTGGAATAACACTGGAAGCGAGTCATTTTTGGTGAACGACCCACAATCGCCAAACTTCTTTTAATGGCAGAAAATAAGAATTTTGTTGGATACAAAGTTATGTATATGTCCTAGTACAGAACATAAACAGTTTCTCCCAATCCGTGCAATTGCTTAGGAGGTAGAGCTCCGCAAATATCAACCTCTTAACATAAGCAGGACACAATTGAGATTCATTTTGTTTGTCTTAGGTTTTCAAACACTGCACTGGAGCAGTCAGACTTAAAAACTGGACCATTGTACCACCAACATTTACTGAAATTTCATGGTCTTCCTGAGGAATACTAGCAGGCGCTTCTGTGCGTGCTGAGGAGCCTACATCATCAGCTCTCACCTCATTAGCACCGAATATCTGCCACCTGATTCGAGCAAAGGCGAGACAGTGGCAGAGTAAGTTCCCTGCAGTGTCGTCGTTTCATTCCTTAAGTCAAGCATATTTAGGTGTTTCGCGAAGGTATAGGGGCCCTTTAGTACGCCGGAAAGTCGTATGCAGTCTTTTCTGTCAAGAGACAACAAGAATTCCGCTGATTTGGCCGCTTGGTTTGTCTATATCCTGGAGAGTCATGCCACCTCCAGTTGTGCTCTCGAGAAGCCCAACCATTAATGGAATCCCTAACCAAGGACACGGGTAGTTCCAACGCAGGTGCGGGTCCTAAGAGTACCTACTCTGATTCTTGTCTGGCATGTTCATCGGCGATCTCATTTTCCGTGATCCCGTGGTGGCCCGGGACCCACACAAGTCTTAGCGAATTTGAACTGACGATCATATTCAGAGAAGACTTGCATTCCTTGAATATCCTGGAAGTCATTAAGACGTACAGCTATATCATCCGCATTGGTCTGGGCGTATATGCTAGAGCTATTGAAGGCATCAAGCAGAGAATCAACCAGCATGTATCATAACAGAGGGGACAAGACACCGCAATGCAGACAAGAGGTTAACATAACGACCAAGACTCACATTTTTATAAAACCACGTCCTCCAAGTCATATGTTAGTCCCGAAAAGCTGATTCAACAGAGGTTAAACAGCGATTTAGACAATGTAGGTGATGAACTAAACTTTCAGTCAGAAATCCAATGCTTCGAAACCGACACGAAGTACAAGCGTTGTAAATGGAAGCTAGAGCATATTCATTTGGAATAGTAATAGTACCTCAAGACATTACGAACTGCAACCCAAACCTGGAATTAACTGGGCGCTTCAATGGCCCTAATAAAATAAAAGTTATTTTGAATTTGACTCCAGGTTTTTTGAGCATATAATGCTGAAATGTTTGGTGACATTTACAAATGAAGAACGCAATTCAAACATACGAGGAATATTCGATAAGTCTTCTCCAGCTGGCACGTTCTTAAGCATTCAGAAATGACTTGAAATGATCTCGAGGAACACGTTCGCCTCCGATTATGGTGTGTAGAGTCGTATCCATAACTTAGGAAGAGCTACGGAACGCCGCAAAAACCCTCTGAAGTGGATTTGAATGATGGTATCATTTGAAATTGCTACAAACTTAGTCTGACCCAACGATCGGGCAACACATAATCATTTTGTTGACCAATTCTTCCGTTGTGACGTCGGTTAGGGAGCCTGGGCGCTCAGCTCAACGTCGTTGGTACTCCTGTGGCCGTAAGAAAATTCCGTGACGAACGGTTCAAGCGGCAAGATTCCATTCGGAGGAGTAGAAAATCCTTCTTATCGAACAGCCCTCGTACAAATCTCCTCGAATTTCCACGGTATATAAAAATTTGTTCCAGTTAGAGGGAGTTCGACTCAGAGCATGATTTTTTGTATGGAAAATTGGGGGGAATGCCAACATATGACGAGCAACAAATTCGAGTTAGAGAGAAATTTGACTTAGGAAGAGTCCACTGTATAATGAAATCGTGACAGTATTTGAAATTTTTGGCTCGTTAGGTTCTCTCCGTCTCAAGATCGTAGACTGCTCTTTCTTGAGGACACCATATAAGTACTTCGTTTTTCTCCAATTCGCCGCCAGACCCCTTTTAACTGCTTTCAAATGCGGCAGATTCCTCTTCGTTAAAATGCTGGTTAAATACCGGCATACTGTTTAGTTCGAAACCATGCTCTGACTGACTCAAATATTCCAGCAAATATTTCGCCCGTTGCCGGCTCTAGAGATCATACGTCTTCGCTGTCATCTGAGCGAGTCACTCAACAATTTCCAAATACAAATCCATTCTAAATATTCAATGCGCTAAACAAAGCAAACCAATGGAAAATTAATACTCGCACAGTTTCTATCAACGCGACTCCTCTTTTTGCAAATGTGTCACAAAGACGGTATACATTAGAACTCACTAGAGCAATTACTATTAGATGCCGTGGGAAAGTTCCATGTCCCGAATGAACTTTTGTCCGTGAAACTTGTCCTGTCGCTTGTTTACCTCTGCCCAGGCACTACCGAGCACCGAAACACTGTAATTTTCTGTTCCAGACTTGCACAGCACATGCAAGTAAATTCCACTCGTGCAATTTGAAAATCGCGAAACTCCCATCCTTGGTGTACATCACCGTGCGCTGGTTAAAAATTAAAGACCACCGTACAACGCACAGCCCAACTGCCGCCCACTAACAGCCATTCCGCTGCAATTCAATTTATCACATCGAATAACGCGCCGAAAACCTTCCAACTGCGCTCCATTGAAACTGCAAACTCACTTGATACTCGCACGGCGCAAATTCGAGTTGAGGTTGCCATCCGAGCACGTTGTCAGAGTTCACACACACACACAAACCAACCACCAGCTGTCAATAATTCCGACACGAAGTTGAGAGGGCACGACGCACGGGTCGCGGAAAGCATTGTAAACGTCTGAAAGTTGAGGACCGTCGGAAAATCTTGTTTCTCGTAATCACCCAGAGCGCGAGAGCGGCACGCAGCACGCGAAAAGTTTCTTTCGATATTTTTCAGAAAAATAAGAGAGTTTATCAAAATACTGCCGGAATGACAGACCGAACAATCTGCCAAGCCCGACTCGAGCGAACTTTGATCCAATAAGTTTCCACGCCGAGAATAGTTTCGCCGTGAAGGTACAGACCGTCCACCACCCCTCTACCCACCGCGGTTGAATTATGTTGATGCTTGGGCTAAAGTTCCGCAGAAGGATGCGGGAAAGTTTGACTGATACTTGAACCGGAACGTGGTTTATTCGCAAATTATTGGGGACTGCTGTAAGGCACCGCCGCGGATACCGCCCCCAAGCCCCCGACTAAAATGGCGAAGTGTGACAAATTTACTAATTTCCGATGTGTGCGAGTGTGCGTGTATTTTTCTGATCCTGTTTTCCCATCACGTTCCAACCCGCCGACCAAGTGAAGCCAGCAGTCCAGCACTCAGAGTTGGAGAGAGTATAGCGTTACACGGCAATGTCTTGTGATATTCCAACAACAGTGGGTCCGGTGAGGGATGGGTCGATTCAAAGACCTGATTTTTTTTTGATTTCAAATAAAACACTTAAAATTAGTTTGGACGGTGGAAACTTTATTATGACCGGAAAGAACAGTGTCTGATTTTTCGGATATAATTTCATTTAAATGTAGCCCGCGAGTACAGCGCTCATGGTCCATTCTAAACATTCAATTTTGGATCTTTGCTTACGGTATTTGCTGAATAGCGCAAGTAACATTGGCCTCCCAATCCTGGATCAAAGCTGGCTTATCGAGCTACGTGTGGCCTATTCGACCGTACATTCAGAATTTGGGGATGGTGAAGGCAGTAACGGACTCGGAAGGTCGAAGTTGCTCGAACTGCACGAAAAAATTGTTCACAGAGCACTGATTTTCGGAATACAACTGATTAATTTGTAGACGTTGTTGAGGTGTGAGTCTTTTCACGATGATTTGTCAAGCAGTACTGAATAAGAATAACTCGACACCATTATGACAAATACGCTTAATCTGTCAAATATAACCCAATGAAAAAAACATGTCAAAAGAATCAACCGTCAGTGACTTATTTACATATTAGGTCTACGCCCCATGAATCAGAACTGATTTTGTTTTCTATTCAAGTTTTTCGTCATCCTACGCCGTCATGGACCATTATGTTGCATGGACCTAAATGGTAAACGTTGGCTTCAGACAACAGCAGAAGTCATCGCGCATCGTTACGCCTAAGTCTAGAAACTTGGTGATCAGCTGACGGCAATTATGACGGATCTCAGGATGACGACGAACTTGGCCTGGAGGCCATTACTCCATAGTCCCCGGAATAGGCCTCAGTTAAAGTTCTTCTCTCAATTTGGTAATCAATGGCCATGGTCACGGGAAAACGAAACCAACCCTCATCTCTCCTAGTCCACTTCAATCGGCGGCGCCACTGTGCAGATGTTGTTATAGAAAAGTGCTCGCTGCCGAACATATCCGCCGTTTATGCTTGGCCCTGAAAGATCATGGAGATGGACGAAGTAATCGGAGCGCGCAGTCTTAGCTAATTAGTAACTCAGTCACATCTCACCTCAAAATTGACTCGTATTCCACGCAGTACCATGCGAATGGGTGGTGGCGCCAATGTGGGGTGGGGTGGCCGGGAGAGGTCTGGTTTCGACCGGAGCCATGGTTGGCCACCCACGAGGTTATTCGTTGCAGGAAGGAAGTGGCAGTAACACGTCCATGTTATGTGTGGAAGGAAGGTAGTTTCAGGTGTTTGCCGAACTTCAGCGGTAGAGACTAATTAAGTTTTGTTTTGTTCAAGTGAATGAGCATTCGCGGTACCGGGCGGGGTGACGGTGTGTGTTGGTGGGCAGATGTGCACTAGTGGGTGGTTTTGTGTATCCATCCCACTGACGAGTACTTAGTATTCTGTGTGTCGACGAGCAGAGGAACGCTCCAAAGTGGATGTTTGCTGCGCGAAATTAAAATACAGGATGGCTGGCAGGTGGGCGGGTGCAAAACTTTGTAGAATTAGTACGTAAATACAAATTTAGTATTTTGTGAGGTTTTCATGTTCGCCCTTCCGAATGCAACCGATCCGAGAGATGGATGCCGGTTATGGGTGAGTTCGATAGGAGATGAAAGTGAAATACGTCAGTGCTGCGTGCGCCTTTGACGGGAAAGGGATTACAGAGTCTATGCGCATCTTAGTCGTGTCTCAAAGTGAATCGATTTCAGGTGCGAACTGCTCAAACTGCAATATCCTCTGGAATTACTTTGTATGGCAGGAGGGCTTTCAAATACTGGTGGTTGGGATTATGCAGTTTTTAAGTCGGCGGGCATGAGTGAAGCAAGCTGAAGGATAGAGCGCTTAAAGGGCTTTGGTTTTTGAAATCCACTCGATGGTGAAATCCTCAGCTTTGCAAAGGAGATGAACGAAACAGGATGTTTGAAAACAGTGATTAATTCTAGGTACATACATACTTGTGACTTTCAGGGAGTGCATTGAAAGAGGACTGCCTTCATTGAAAATTATTTTAATTAAACAAAATCTTGGGAGCATAAGGAAAGTTTCGAGGGCGCATTGGGTCGTCCAATGGGTGGCAATTCTAAAATGCTAAATTTTTGCATGTTTCGATGTTTTTGGAGCTCTGGCCTCTCAACGATAGGATGCAACTTGTGAAATTGGTTCCATATGGCTTGGATTAGGCCATAGGCTACTTACATACGATAATTGACTTCAACTCGAAAAAAAACGCAAAGCACGCACGCACAAGAAATGTTTTTTTTGGAATTCACTCAAACTACCACCGCTATCCGTTCTATTAATTGGTCGTGTGCGTGTTTGAAAATTAAGTTATTTATAATTGCCATTTGATTGATATTGTGGATTGATCATTAACTGCAATCGATTGAAACTTGTATAGAACATTTTTTAAGTCACTGTATATTCTATCGAACCCCATTTCTGTTGACATCATACCAACAACTAAGCGTACTTAGAAATCGGGGAATGCACCATTCAAACACGCACGCGCATTGCAAAGATGCACAACCTCCCATGCACACAGGAGCTCGCAAGTAATCAAATGATTGACGCTCACAAAGATGGTCACCATGCAAGGTGTGTCTGTTTAGGCAAACAGGTGATTCTTTACCTCTGTACTCAGCACAATGGGTCGGACTGGGTGTTCCCTAGGTGCTTAAATATTAACTGAACCAATTCAATCCTACTGTAGATCCGACTTAGAATCGCCCTTAGCAACCGTTGCTACTCCAGTTTGTCGAAACAATTGGTGTCAAGCCTTCTAACTGAAATGACCAAAACTAACACAGCCACGAACCGTGCGATTTCCATCAAGTCTTGAAGGCAAAAATCCTTCGACTACATTTGCCCGGCCACACCAAGCTCATGGACACCAATGCTCCAGCTAAGAGGGTCTTTAATTCCCATCTTCCTGGTTCGAGAAGATTTAGAAGAATATGAACACCGACTCCTGTTTTCTGAATGAAAGCATTTTTCCGTCCGAAATTGCCATCAACCTTGACTTAATCGGAATGACAATAGCAGCTTATTGATGGTTCCTGCTGCAGTCTATGGCTAACAGAAGGCGGCCACTCCCAGCGAGGTATTTGACTGCAAAACATGGCATAAGCCTCGGTTTTGTTCATTTCACAGCTCAAGAAATAAAAACAGAAATAATGTAGCATATGTAGGTTATATACCGTTATATCTCTATTGCCCCTTAAAATTGTTTGACATCGTTTTTTTATATCCTTTTCTCAAACCTAACTTAACAATCAGAGAATGACATTTACATCATTTCGTGAATAGCCGTCAAAAATTTATGAATAGCTGTCAACAAATCTAAAATTCGTTGGAAAAGGGTCAATCAGCTGTGAAGTCGAGTATATGGTACCTGATTTCTGAGTATAAATATGCAAATTTCATAATAAAATACCGGAGCTATCAGAGAACACAAAAGCATGTCAATCTGTGGAACCAATTGTCAACAGCGACATTGGAAAGCTGAGTTTTTATGCTAGTTCACGTGTGCGGTTTGAAATGCTTCAAAAACAACATGAATACAACATTTTTGCGTGGTTTGTTTTTCTGTAAAGTTAATTGGACAATTTTTGAAATGGAATCGGTGTCTGAGCGTTTGTGTTGAACAAGTTAAAAACGTGTTGATGTTTCGACTAACAAATGTTATGACAACTCTCTAGTAGTCGCTTTTCTCCATAACCAGTAAGTAAAATGTATGATCTGTTTATACATAAGCATTTACGGATTTTTTTAAAATTTGTTCCTTAGAATGTTAATTTTTAAAATTTATTCAACGACTAGACTAGACAAAAATACTTAAATCTGACTGAACTAACATGTATTAACGTGAATTCGTATAGTCTACCCTACTAGACCCTATGCAGCACACAGCGTCATCACGCAAAGGGTGTATGGGTGCTGAACATCAAAACCATATGATCATCCAATTATATATTATCCTTGACCATGAATAACAGTCAAAAACTCCAAGAGATGTCGTATTATCCCCAAGAGACTATACGGCCACCTGACTTAATCTATCAAACGGCTTTGACACTCTAATCACCGAAAGAACAGAATGGCATTCCGGGCAGATATGCAGAAATTTTAACTGCACAATCTACACTGACGATTCTAAGGTGGGCGAGGGAGTCGATGTGTTTCCCAAGCCTGCAGACTGCCAGGCAATTCCAGTGTGTTCCAGGCGGAACTATTTGCAATCCGGGAAAGGTGTCGTCAACTCAAAAAACACCCATCAAAACTAAGGCCGATGAACTGGATCTGCCTTTCAGTGCTCGCTTGCAGGCGATGTGCACATCCCACTACAACCAATTAAGACTAATATCTTTGCACACTTCCTTTATATAGCAAGCCTTAGATGGGCCAGACAGAAAAGCTGCTCAAAATCAAGGAAAAGTGGCCTGAGTACAACCGATCTATCAAAAAAGATTTCCCTTTCTGGTAGAGTCAGACAGCAAACGCTAGATATGCCCTTCGTCTACTGACTTGGTGAGATCTCTGCGAAGGATATCATCGAACTAATGTACTTCTAAAGTACAGGTTGGATTTAGAGGTATTTAAAAATACATCTCATAAAGAGAAGGTAACAGAGCTGTGGCATTAAAACTACACATAGTGCTAATTAGGTTCTCACCGAACCACAACTTGTACCTACCTACCCTATGCCGATGCTCTCAGTTAATGTAATCTTAATGTTTGATTAGTCCAAGCACGTCTACATGGCCTAGCGACCGCATTCGCCTGTCTAGACTCACGCCGGTGAACAGTCGGTGTTTGAATCCTCTTCTCAAGGGTTTTGTCATCAACGCGAACAAGACCAAACACACCTCACATTCTGTTTATGAGAGTCCCCTGCCAGGGCCTGCATTGAGTGAGTAATAACCTAAACGAATCCGAGCGTCCGATTCAACGCCTTCGCCTTCGAAAACCTCAGCTGGAAAACGATGCAAAATTCCTTCCAAATGTCAGGCGCCCGGGAGTCAAGAGCAATTATCAAAACTACACACAATCCTTTTAGAAATTCAAAATTTTCCTATCTCACAGTTTAATGACCCACATCGGGGACTACTCGTTATTGCCACTCGGTCCGCCGGTCCGCATCAACTCTTTTAAGAATTTTCGAATTCCCAACACGCCATTCCCTCTCATTACCCGTATCAGGGCCGGAGGGGCGTCTGATAGGAATCCATCCTCGTGCCTCTCATCCCTCCCAAAACACGTTAGATGGTAAAAAGAAAAGGAAAAAACTCAAAACTTTGCAAACTGACAAATTCTCTGATTCTCGGACTCTGGAGGATCCACTTCGAAAAGTATCGAGATTAAAATTTAAAGCAGTTGCTTTCAATATCCAGAGAAGCGGCGCGGGGCTCAGTTCCTGTGTGTCCCACACGCCCGCTCACATGTGTGCACATTCCGACGAACGACTTCTGTGATAAGAGGAAGTAATAAACAAAAGTGTTCATGTTATGTGACTCGATAAGGCCATGTCGGAGTTGTGTGTACGGAGAGTATCTGTGCGGCATCTTCATGTGATTTCCAAGCCCTAAAAAAGAAACCAAACGACGATGACTACGATGATAGCACTCTGTAGACAAATGCCGGGACGGGACCATATCCGACTGTACGAGCATGCTGCAAGGAAATAAAATCACCAGATCCCTGCTCTGTGTTTTGGCTTTTTTTCTCCCTCTCGCATCCCGGCTTCCTCGGATTCCAGTGTCCAGATACAGACACAGTTGCTTTACAGATAGTTGTACGCATTACAATGTAAAGTTTTCTTCTTTAATTACTCGGTTGTCATTGGGGGCTCGGGGTGGTGGTGGGCGTTGCTGCCCATGCGGCCATTGTTTCAAATTCGAATTGAGGACAAAGATATGGGGGTGATTCTCGATTCCTCGTTCATGGCTTCACTCTTTCGTCTCGGCGAGCCGGATGACTTTGTTATCAAAGTTTGCCAAGCAAATTTGTTTTGTTGCTTAGATTTGCATAATATTCCTCAAGAAGAGCATCTTGCAACTACAACAGCTCCCCCCGCCCACTGTAGAAAGTGGAGCGAATGAATTAGAGTTTCTGTTAGTTAACTTCTTGTAGGTTGATCTGCCGAGTTGCGGGGACATGGTTTTAGAGAATTCTTTTCGTGATTACACGACAAGAGGGTCTGCTTCCATCCTTATACACTGACCACCAAAATTTAAGACACACATCGAGAGTCCCAACCACAGTCCTAGTCAATTGGAATCCATCTCCGGGAAGGGCTGTGCCCCTTGGTGCTGGAAACATGGTAATTTAATCTTGTTTATGTGTGGTAATCAAACGTTATGCTGTTGGTGGACAGGGACACACAACAAGGAGGGCATATCTCATTCCCTGCAATTAAGCAGTTTTGATTATTGGCAAGAGTTTATTTGCCTTGAGGCTGTCCTTCTGTTCGCACATGCATGTCATCTGGATGGGCCCTGATAAGGGCGTCACATGTAACGAAAGAGATGTCCTTATTTGGGGGCTTATTTGTTTTGATTTGATTGCAGGAGTTGCTTTTGAAAATCTGTGACTTTACCTATTGCTTAAGGACTCTTTAAGAAGACGAAATGCTTCAGTCTACTTTGACTTTAATTTAGATGATTGAAAGCAATTCAAATTCAGAGAAGGCATTCCGGGCAAATTGACTCACATTAAGTGCTTGTTGGTTGAGCCTACGTAAATGTCATCTTTTGAGGTGCACCTCACTCTAAAGAAACTCTTTAAACAGACTGAACAGCGAATTGATGCAAATTTGGGTAAATTTAAAGGTACCCTCTTTACTACTTGTACTTTTGAAGTAATTTTTACGAGAGCGAGACACATGTTCTCAGAAAGTGCTTACTTGACAACTCACAGACTGCATTCTCATGGATCAGGTCTGAATTATTTCGAAACTATTTCAACCACAGCCTGGTTGCACAGCAAAATTATCCATGACGATATTTGAGTCGACCAGAACTGTGCATTCGAACCTTTTCGTGCACAAGTCTGTTAAGGTTTTATCCTAGCTGAAAAAATCACGTCCTATCTCCTAATCTAGTTACTCTAGACCATAGCAACTCATCCAAAGCCGAAAATCTGTTTAGGAGCTAGAGCTCGACAAACATCCAAGCACTCTAATTTCATAAATATCAGTAGTCAGTCGGTATAAGACTTTCGCTGAGACAAACATGCACACTTCATTCTTTAGAAATATTTGAGCAAACATGTGGTTCAATTATAGATGAGGACTTAGAAGAAGTCCACGTAGTTAGCAATATCATGTCCACAGCGGCTCAGCTAAATAAAACCTAACTGATTGGTCCAAGAAGACAAGAAGCACCAATCTTCGGCGTGTACAACAACTACTCGAAGCACATGGGATGTGTGTTGCTGTCCTGATAGGAAAAGACACGGACCCCTTAACAACATTATAGGCTCGCACAGAACCTTGAACTTCCTTGAGTGCGTAATCCTAAATTTCACTACTGGTCAATGCCAACACTACCGAACACTTGTTCATCTTGCAATAAATCTGCTAGAACTAAGAAGAACATGATAAGAACCTGATTATTCTTAGCCCACATCGGAGAACTTGCAATGGAGACATAACCCCTTTTGAGGCTTGGGTACACATCGGCTCGAAAATGGGAGAGTCATGCTGACCTTGTTTACAGCTGAGATTATGCTAATTGAAGAATCACTGGAAGGAATTGTATAGACATTTAGGTGGCCATCATGACCCTCGAACTGATACCATAAAGCTCGAAGTTCGTATTTAACAGTCGCAAATCCCTAGAAGATATTTCTGAACTGCTCAAAATTCTCCTCTGTTGTGACCTGGGCTATAAAGACATGAGAGGAGTATCCGAATTTCATCAGCCACCCGAACTCATTGCGAAGTGTGTGTGTACCGATAGTTGATGAAGTTCCGGCAGATTCACGCATGCTACTCATAAAGTGAGGCATCATCACTGGACACTGTGCTGGGTCTGGGGCTATAATACAGCATGTGGCTTCTGCAGAAACTTTCTTTACTGTGGAGCAAACCAAAAACGTCTTCTAGTTCCTCGCTTTGTTCTAGGGACACTTAAAGGTAGCCAATTCAGCCAACTACTATCGCTGCTCTAATAGAAACGATCTAGTTCCTTGTTCAATGTCGTCGGGAAGTGCTGAACAGTGAATAATGTACTGTTGCAAGTGGATGATGCCGGCTGATTCTTCATCCTGTTGCTTTCGTATGCCGTATTAGGATTTTTTGTTGTCTATGATGTGTCGGGCGTGGCGCTGTGGACCTGTGTGTTGACTCCCACACATTTGAACCTAGGAGTCATGGTACGAATCCCAGTACAACAGAGATCCTTTGCACGGCCCCATCTCTTTCGAGTGACTGACAATGTTAAAAGAGTAGGCCTTGAAAAGAACTGTCTAGAAAAGGCTTTCTCAAACTTGGCCGTTCAGAGTCGGCATAAAACTGTAGGTCCTTTCCACTAGCGAGAGAACAATACCACTTACAACACGTGTGGTTTCTGGGAAGCTAGGCCCTGGCCCGCAGTCTGTAGCCCCAGCCATATTATTATTATAATTAAAAATCACTAGGTGCTTACAGAAACATACATTTTAAATATTATAATTTTTTGAGCAATAAAGGGTTAAAGAGCAGGTGCAGTTTATTTTTGGTTGCAACTCTTTATCAAAAAATATTTCAGCTTTTTTGCGTAATCTCCTTAGAAGATGAACATCCATTTGAGGTGCATTATTTTGTTCAGCCCACTAAATGCCCCGGGAAAAAAATGTCTTTGATTCATGTCTTCTTCGTCATGTTCTTCAACATTTTGTGGGATTTGTAAAGCGGACTGAATAATTCTTCATCAGAAAATTCGTAAAAGTGTTCAGTTGCCTATTTATTTATTTCATCTGTAGATGTGCCACCATGTGGATCACATTGCGTTCTAATTATGCCATGAATTCTATTTAAATCAGTAAGCAATTTGTTGGCGTTACTCAGCTAGTGGTCTTACAAGGACCAACATTTTTTAATACTTTTTCTCTCCAACACCTTTCCAAGCTGAATACAAAAAGAAAGTTGTATCTCCCAGTTTAAATTTTTCTAAGACTGCGGCAATGTTTTTGTCGTCTTCCAGAAGAATGTGGCTGTTGGTCAACAGCTGGTTTCTATGTGCTACCTTAGGATTCTGGATTAAAGCTTGATACTATATCGGATGTGTGAACGTCTAAAGCAGTTTTGCGCCGCACCAATCGGCACGTACCAGTGCGGCTTCCGGCCTGTCAAATCGACTATAGACCAAATCTTCACACTAAGGCAAATTCTGGAGAAGACCAGCGAGTTTCAAATCGATTCGCACCACCTTTTTATGGATTTTAAAGCCGCATACGACAGCATTCATCGCAAGGAGCTATTCCATACTCTAATGATGGGCAAATCCTATTTCCTCCTCTTTACTCAAAAGCGCTTCCACTGGCAGAGTATAACACTGTCAAGAATGAAAAGAAAGCTTGAAATAGAATTATTCTTTCCCCATTCAAAAACTAAGGAGGCTCGCACTGAAATGCAACAGAGCATGCTTGGGTAGGAGAACATGCAGTAGGTGACTTTAGCCAGATTATTGTTGCTCTTGCCATACGAGTTCAATTAAATGCATTTAATTGACATCCAAAGAATTGAAGCGCATTTTCTGTAAATCACTGTAACTCTTTTCCTAACGAAACGTACATATTCTTAGAAAAGCCCCGGGTAATGGTAAGAAGCAACCTACTAATCTTTTGCTGAAATTTACGCCTTTAAGGTACAACAAACTCTTAATGCCAACTGCGATAGGGTGGAGGTTTTAATCTACAGGAAAACCCATCAAGGACACAACATTTCAATTAAATGCGAGAAGGAAAGCAACTTCAAATAACCCACCTTCCTGTCAGCCTTCGTTAGAGACACGCCGCCTATTTATCAGCCCCACCTTCATTCGAAACGACACAATCTTACACCTTCATGGTAAATTTGAGCGAAAAAGAATTCGAAATACGAAATGAAACATCTCCGTCGGTGCTGGAGCAGTGCGACTCATTCCACTCATTCCTTTATCCGTTTGGGTAATTCTGTTGTGTGTGTGTGTGTTTTTTTTCTGTCCACGTATTTATTTATATCATAAGCTACTTCAAGTTAATCCAATTTGGCACTTCTCCCACCCTCGACGCCCTCCCACCGGAAGCACTGTGACTTCCTTGGCCCCCCTTTGCCGGCGCATTCAGTGCAATGGAAGAGGGGGAGGGCGAGGGGGCAGAAGCCAGTCGTCGTCAACGTGATGGTGTTGTCGTCGGTAGCCCGCCATTCCGAGCGCAATAAATATCCTCGTCCATATTTACACCCGCACTTGCGACTGAGTGTGTGCTGTCATCTTATTATTACGCGAATATTTAATACAATTACCGTTAATAATTCTGTCTCCTCACCAGGACATGTACCTGTATTTCTCTGTGTGTCGTGTGTGAATAGCAACCACTCCACCGCCGCCGTCGCCGACACACTGAGTGTGTGCTGCCAGCTTCCATTGTGTAATTACAAAAGTGTCATGGCGCACGTCCTTATGCTAAATACTCATGTCGCAGAAGGTGAATTGTAGTTGTCATTAAATATTCATTAAAATTGCCAGCGTCGTCGTCGTCGTTGTCGTCGTGTGCATGAAGGAGGTTTTCTAAAATAAAATAAATAGGATCCTTCTAAATGAGATGCTGCGAGCGCCAGCGCGTGCGGTTGGGGGACACATAGCCAAGACCTCGCCCTCACTTGCGGGCCCGCGACCAAATTACCACGCACCTGCTGGAAGCAAGCGTAACACAATGTTTCTTCCACTCTCGTTGGATTGTGTGGAGCTCTTCGGTTTGAGATATATATTCCAATTCGTTTTGTTCTCCCTTCCAGCACTCCGACGACACTGACGAAATGTGTGTCCTCCTGTTCTTTTGTCCACCCTGCCCGCCCCCAACGCGATTGTCATGTATGGCCAGGGTTCTGGCTGACTGGTGGCAAGTATGACTTGGCCTGGCCACGCTGTGATAGTGCAGCGTGTATAAAGAATGAGATTTTAACTCGGGCAAAACGGTTGGGTTCCACAACCATCGGCAGAGCCACCGCGCAATTCCTGTGGCATTGCCTTGTTCTTAAGGCGCGTGTGGTGTGCTTCTGGTGCGGTGGTGCGGGGGCCGAATGTGAAAGCGAGTCACGTACCAGATTTTAAGTAGAATAATTTGAGATTCCATTGTAGGTTGTGTGTGTCCGTTGGCATTCCGCACAGAGTGCGGGTCATGCGACTGTGGGGCGAAGAAGCGAAGCGAGGCATAGTCCTTGCACTGCACTGGCGGTGTGTGTTGTTGAATTGCTTGGAAGTGCCGTTTGAACTGGGACCCAGGGATCAGGTAGAATGCAGGGCCCGTGTATGACAGAGGGTATCCGGCGCAACAGAGGAGACGCCACAAAGGGAAGTGCTGCCCTTATTCGCATACAATGAAACCTTTTATGGCCTCAAATGTAACTGCATTATGCCTGGTGAATAATTGATTTTATGACGGGGTAAGATAGAGAAAGACCAAGCGTCACTGAGGTTTGAGGTGATTCGGACCACGAGCGAGGCACCGGGTAATATTTTGCGATTGTAATCGCGGATTCGACGAGGGGCTGGCGCTGGTGACGGGGCCAAGGTGTGTACACTTTTATCTTGTGAATATGGAAATTTACTCTAGATCCACATTCATAGCCGCCGGAGCGACCTTAATTCCGAGTAAGCTTCTGTCCTGACTTATGCATCGTTTTATTACAAATCGAAGTGTGTGTAGCCCCAGTGCGGGCCGGCATGTGTGCGTGGAATATGAATGGGCATCTGGTTTATTGCGGGCTGGATTGGTGCACAGTGCAAGCAACGAACTGAGTATGATTTCTAGCATGCATGCTTATCTGAACTTTATGGGCTTCGGAGGATAGCGACAGCGACAGCATATGAATGTTTCTTGGGTTCAAGCAAATAGCTTCCCTGGCATGAGGGGGGTGGGGGGGGGGGGCGGTTATATTACTGCGGCATCGTAACATTGGACTCTTACCGGTTCCTGTTTTATAACACCTTTGCAGTTTCCCGTCGCAGATTGCGATTTGCGTGACGGTGGTGTTTAGGTTCTGCGATTGCTTATGTTAGGTTTCTGATAGCAAGCAATTGCGTGGGTTTATACGTGAAAACGTGCTTTTAATTTGTAAAGAAATGTTGCTGATCTAAGAAGTGATTGCGACGTAATCCATACAAATGTTCATAAATAGTGCATATATCAGTGCAGCGAAACACATTGTCTCGACGACGCGATGGTAGGATGCACTTCGAAAGTGTACTAGTTCCTGATCAAAGAAATTAAAAAATATGCGTGTTGATGGTTGTACGTCCTTGGATTCATTGCAAGCAATCAGGACTCGGTTAATTTCTTCAATATGAAGCTGGAGAAAATGGTCAGACAGGCACGGAAGTCCAGTCCGGCTTACGCAGATGCCACTACGCACTTCCCTTATGTGCTGTGGTAAAAGCTTTAACGACGATTGAATAACAGTCGAAACGAGCTGACATTTAGGTAAATGAGTGAAAAACCAACAATTTGCTGTCAAGCTAAAAGATATTCGTCGCTCAGCATATAGACCAAACCACAAATTGCGATGGACATCTGCAATTCTGAGTTAGTCCTCCTCATCGAACGTGAACTCCACAGACGACATACCAATGGAGACGGAAATAATACGCAACAAAACACTAATTTTACTAGAACATGGTACTAGGTTGAACCCAGACATCCGCAGTATAAGTCGACACTCGACGCACATAGTCACGGGGCCACGACAACTTGTCACAGTTTCAATTGTATTTTTTTCCAAGTTATTTTACTCTTATCGTTGAAAAATCGTCAATTGCCTTCGCGCTCTGAAAAACAATGTTTTAAAAATAAATGACATAAATTAAAATAAAGGACTGAACAGGCTAAACCGCAGAACTGGAAGTTAGTGTGGCAAAGACAATGTCTACAAAAGACCTAATCCTCTTTACATTCCCAAACTACACCCACACAAAGTTTTCACGCTTCAAGTTCGCTCCATCCGCATAGTAATCAGCATAACTCCGTCTTTCGTCTTTTGTCAGTCATAAAACGAAACTTAAAGCGAACAACAATTCCAACCCAATTTTCTTGGCGAATACTTAAACTTTCAGCTATTTTCTAATTCAACCTTGAAATGCTCGGAATTGCCCTCCATTCTGATTAGCATTATGACTGCCTTTCTGACTAACACTGCCCAGGCCCGGAAGAAGTGTGCTGCAGACAGAGAAATGCCAAGTGATAACATCTACCACTTCATAAGAAAACTTGGATAATTATTCCCCATTGATTACTCCCAGTGACGGGACCACCGTTCTTCCATCCAGCAGCGTCGATTCGAGAGAAGAACGAAGAAGGATTCTTCAAAAGTTCCCATTTTGTTTTCTTCTTTCACAGTTGCCTGCTTCCGTCCGGAGCACAGAGACATATGCAAAGGCAGCCGGCGTGATCTGCAGACGAAAACGAGGATTGTGACGGAGGACTTCAAAACTCTGGCTAGTCGGGGCAGTTGATGAATGTTGAATGCATGAAGTATTTAAATTTTAAAAGAGTTCAAAATTCCTTGCAGGGTTCTTAAACTTGCAACGGACTATGAATGGTTTCCGCTGTAGTTGTTCAGAAGGGAAATGGCGAATAAAATGAAGAAATGGCCATCATTTGAGGACTGGACGCTATTGGCGATGCATGTTTGGATTGAAATTGTGTCAGGGAGTTAATTTATGCTCATGATTCATGAAGATAGTGTTACGAAGTGAGGCGTTATGCTGGAGAGACTTCTCGTCTGTCGATAAGTCACAAGTAACAGGATGAATACCAAGAATGCAGAGATTGAAGTAAGGATCATCCAACAAGAGGCGTTTTTTTTAATCGACTAGGAACATGTGATATGAAATCTGCCATCTCTTCTCTGATAGTTCCTACTTTACGCCATTAGCTTAGTGCCAGGTAGACATGTCTCTTTCTTCTTTGTATAACTCAACAGTCCGGTTCGGAACTAGAAGGCATCTTAACACACGAAGGGACATTTTCAAAGAGCAGAGGAACAAGTATTTATTCTTTTCGAGAGAAACGTCCGGCGAGTGGTCCTTGACATCCGGAGGAGAAGATTAAGCCACGAACCTTCAGGACTGTACTGGGCCATGAGTTTAGCCTCTGCCCCTGTTCGAAATGTATTCGATAGAGAACTATCACGATTGAGGTTGCGCACACCATAGAAAAAGGACCTCAATGCGTACATCAAGCAATTAGCCTGAATCACTAAAGCGTGAGAAAATACTGTCCAACATTCCACCAGACCATAAACCACAAGCCATCTCAAATATCCATCGTGGCGGAAAATAAGATTTTCGTAGCCAAATTCAACTGAGTGGCCCCAAGTGAAACTCGTACACCCTCCTCTAAATATGTACTAACATGGAAAACTTTTTTTCTAATTTTTTATTGTATTATGAAGTACAAGCAGTCTTCTTACTAACTACCAAAGGGGACAATAGATCGACGCAATTAGTAACTAAAAAAAAGTACTAAATTCGGTACTAAAAACATCTCAAAGTCAATCTCGGACAAAAGGCTTCTCATAAGTACGTTTTGCACTATAACGTTTTTATTCCATCTTTCCATTTTTTAGCACATACAACATTGAGTGCTTAAATTGGGAAAAGACAACTCTTACTACCTCTATCAGTAACACGATCGCAAGCAAAAAGGCACATAATGCACGCATAAGACTTTTGTAAGCTGAAGAAGTGTAGTAGAAACTCCACCACAATCGTCGAACATTGTACACTCATTGTACAAATATGGTCCTATTTGAAAGGCTGTAGCCACTGTTCATCACAGACCAGTGACCCTTAGTGGTTTTGAACACGAGCTAAGACCGTTTTCCTCCCTGACAGTCACAATCTTCTTCTAGTTACCAACACCAAGTTGATTCCATGACTGCGATCACTTGGTCTTTCAAACGGGGCACCAGTTTTCACCACTTTCTCAAGATCGGATTCGAATACCCTTATACCTGTAACGTAGATGCATGCGATCGATGTGGCCGAGTAGTCCGCAGTTCGCGGTTGTTTGTTCTCCCATGGCACCTATTCACCTTCCTCGCAGAAACAAGTCTTTTCGCAAAAACCCGGTACAGGTTTCAATCGGTGGCATGGGTTATGTTGGCTTTGACGACAGCTGTGATTTCTGGCATACACGCATAGACCTGCGACTCCGGAAACCGCACAAGAATAGTCCAACGGGGTCAAATCAAAGCAAAACAGTCTGAATAATTGACAGTCAATTTGACAGATGTAGCTTAAACAATATGGCCGCTATCATCTGTCAAAGTTCGGAAGTCCCTATTGAAATACTCTTTTTTTCCTCAATTGGCTTACAGAACCCTTCGTATATTGTTATCTTACTCAGCAAATCCAGGTGTCGCTACATTCTAAGGCTATTCACGCCACATCATATTCTATTAACCTGTAACAACTAATGCCCACAAGAGACAACAGAACTGTGACCCACTTTCAGGACTTCATAATCACTTCCGAGAAATTTTCAGTTTCCGCTCTCCCAATACACACGCGGCGGCCTTCATAATTCACCCCACAATTAGCTTCGGTATTTCATCTTTAGCCCAGACCCACCCGTCAGCACATAATTTAATTAGAAAACTAATTTTAATCACCATCTCGAATGTTTATGAATAATTTATTTGTTTCCTGTTCGAGTTGAATGCGCTAACCGCGTCCAGGTTCTGCTCCAAATACACGTGCACACACACACACTCGCACACCTATTCAAATACAAAACTTCAAAAGTTATTTGGCTTAAGTGATTAAATAAAACCGCTAGTCATGTGGGGATGCCACCCGAGCCACTGTCAGTGCCACACAGCGAGCCATTAAAGTTTCATTTTTAAATAAACCAACTCGCCCGCACCTTCCTCCGTCCGGTACATACTGGTTTCGACTTTCTGTATCCTAACGTCAACTTTTCACAATGCTTCATCATGAAACGTTTTATCAGCCGAAGGCTCATTCATTTCACTCAGCCACCGTTGGCGCCCCCGTAGCGGGCCGGCCGGGGCGTGTGTTCACGATGCGGGTGCGGAAGCGGATGCATTGCATGCCCATGTTTGAAATACTTCATTCCGAATTCAAATTGTTTAGTTTTCAATGGAGAAGTTTAATTTAATTTTCACCGAAATTTGTGCTCCTAATAGAACGGAATTAACTTTGGGAAGGAAATATCCTTTTTGTGGGCGGCGAGGAGAGTGGGTCGGCTTCGGAACCATCAGCTGTTGCGATGGTTCAGCATGCGCTAGCTGAACACCCTTCTGTTCTCATCCGTGTCGCGTACCAATAAAGTTGAAAGTTATTAAAAACGCTTGATGCGACACCGGGCGACAGCATGGGATGGGGTGGCCATCCACTCCCACAAGTCGGTACACAGCCAATTGCGCGAATACACGATGGTATGTACACACTGTACACATACACTGAACGCTCCATTGCGTGTGTTTAATGTAAGGCAATCAATTTAACCCTGTTAAGCTGGCTGCTGTTTGGTGGGAAATTGAAAATTGTTATGTGTTATGGTCCCCACTAGGAGGGAGTAAACTTAATAAGTGAACGGGACGGCAGTGCCTGGTGCCTTGCTGCGGCGAGGGACAATACGACAAAAGTGCACTTCCGTTGACAAGGATCACTGGCGGCTTTAATTACGTGTTGTTATTCTTTCACCCGCACAGTGTTGTTCGGCGACGGGTGAGAATGATGGGAGGTCTTAAGGAGGAATCAAGAGTGATTGCAATTTTAACGAAGCACGACTCAAAGAGTAGAGATCTCCCTTTTTTCGATGGAGATAATGTTTACGACGGGCGGATAGTCGTTCGCGTTAATGGTAGTTACAAGGCAACACTAAAAAAAAGTGTACCATCAAGTTTGCGCAGTCCACTCGAGGCGAGAGATATTCACAAGCACAGGGACATCGGCTAGTAAATCGCAAAAAAAATGCGTAAACTTTGCTTTTATTTGTTTCTTATCTCTGTGCACATGCGGCCTTAATTCTTGGCGGTAGTAGAATCTGCTTTGAGAAAGGATTACGTTAATCTGCTAAAAGGGGTAGTCGGACGAGATGTTGAGAAAGGGTTTGCTTCATATTTAAGTCCCACGTGGCAGAAAGGATTACTTAAGATTGCATAAAGCCGATAGTGGGTATCAAATTGTGTCCGAATCGCATGTAGAACAGCCTTGGTTTATTGATTATTTCCTTCTTCTGTTGACGCAATAATAACATAGAACATATCCTCATGAGGACGGAGTCGTTATGCCAATTGGACGCAAGTTGCTTGATAATGTGGAGCATTAAGTGATTATTAGCATGCAACAACGTATTCTTGCAGCCGCCGTGATGTAGTGGATAAAGGGGCCGATTCCAATGACGTAGGTCGCGGTGTTAAATCCCGATTAACGCAGCAACGTCCATTTAAAGAGGACCACATCACTCGAGTCACTCAGTGCAAAACTTATCAAACTTAAGGCCCAACCCTAATGGATTTAAGTCAGTTTAAGCTTAAAAAAATGTCAGAACTGAACGGAAACACCGGAAGCATCGTCAAATTTCAAATTGCCCACAATTGCTTCCCTGAACCTATGCAAAATCCCAACAACAGCTGTCATTTACATGCGCAGGGGGAGAATAATTTCGCTAAAGTATGCAAAAGTGGACGAAACCTAACGAAACTTAGCGAGACTTAACGCAAGTGTGTGGAATAGTTATTATGATGTATCAATTCTGACTTCTGTATATAAAAGTGGATGTTAATAAATTAACGAAAACCTAACGTTTATTATGATGTAATATTTCTGCATATACTATGAATATTCAAAAGCATCGCCATAACTCAAACGCAAGAATCGAACACCAACAGTCATGTACGTGCCTGAAAGTTACTAGTTTCATGTAAATAAACAAAAGTTGACAAAACTTAAGGAAACTTAACGAAATTTAACGAAACTTAACCAATCGGTTACTATGATAGTATGATGTATCATTTTTGTATACAAATGTAAACGAACGTTAAATGAACTTAACGAAACTGAACGAAGTTGTTATTATATACACAGTGTATCACTTCCAGACTTAAATCTCTTTGTGTCCATTATGTTTATCAATTTTGCTGTACGGAATCCACGTAAAAATGTTCCTCTCACTAAAGAACATTAACACGTACAGTACAAGAGCTAATTACGGTAGCTTAGCCCAAGACCACCTCGAATCCTTCTCACAAATAGTTTTAGTAATTGTTTCAAGGACAATAGTCCAAAGTAGATCCACGACCTAATCGTTTCTGCATCCCAACGCAATGCCTAGCAAATGTTGAACTGCAGCACCCGAATTGCAGCTCAAGTCCTATTCGTAATCCATCCCTAACTACGAACAAGTTTTTTTTCGAATGGGGTGATTCCAAAAACGAGAGCACTCACGACTGAAGAAACACACACACACACTCAGTAACCAAGCCAAGGCATCAGTAAATGCTTACTGTTTGTTCAAGGATATTGAGTTGGAAGCATGATTGAGTGGTACTTGCTAAAAACTGCTGGCAGTGTTGTGCTCCAACAACACATGATGACAAATACCTTTCGACATCAATTTGGAGAATACATTTCGCACAAAATCCGAAGCTACACCCACATCTCTTTACATGCACAACCAAATAAGGTTATTGGATTTTCTGTTTTAGAGGAGACCGTGCGGTGATGTATTTTGTGGGTTTATTTTTCAGCTGGAAAAACATATCCCTCGAAGTATCATCAGATTAGATTAGATTTCGATTGGATTGGAGCTTTATTATGCTTTTCTGATTGTTAATACTCGCAGTAGTTGGTTGTTCGCCAGCTAGCCGTTCCAGTGACAAAAGCGTCTCCCACTGCCATTCAACAAGGTGTAATTTTAAATTAACAAAAACAAAATGCAACACTTTCATGAAAAGTGCCGTTATTTTAATTTAATCTGAAGCGCAAGCTCAGGGGTTTGTAATGGAATACAATATATACAAAATACCTAACTCAACATAGCAACAGATAAAGATACCTTTGATCCAATTTTTCATCAGATCTTCGCGTGGTTCCGTCTATATTTTCTAAGTAACTTATTTGATCTGCTTTTTGTGCATGAATCCGAGGTGAAGCGTTGGCGTACAATCTATGTTTGATGTCATTCCGAGAAAATTCGAAACATACACTTCACTGAGTTACTTCTTCGAATTTTTGTGGAGTTTCATGCAAGCCTCTCCAGCGTACAACCTCCCTGGTTAAGGTTCTGATCGACTTCGTTATCTTTAACGTGGGCGTCTTTTATTGCGATATCGCAATGTGAATGAAGGCAATTTCGGTGTCGGATCCGTGGACATTTAACTATGCACATGGCGCTGTACGGGCGGTACAATTCGGGGTTTAAGGTTCTTCTCGTGACCAAGAATCCTTTCGCAATGACTCCTGCACCAGCTTTTGTGCATGTCGCTGTGTAGAAGTGCAGGACCAACATTATTTTATAAAGTGAGCATGATTTTTCGAGGCATTGCTCGAGTCTAGTTCGCCTCTCGAGTCAAAAGAAACAGCGTTTGATCTCTTTGCTGGTATTGCGTGTATAATACTTTTTAGGGCGGTGTCAAGGTAGATCAAGTCCCTGACTACCTCCCTCTGCATCTGTCCACTCTGCCAATTATAATGCTCTGTCCAAGATGTGGATGTTGTGTGCCCTTTCTTTAAGACAAGATATACTTCGTCCTTTCCCCTTGTCACTGTCAAAACCATTTTGTCTGTTTCTGTCTCAACGCCAGCCTCATTGATGACACGCTCTGTGCGGCCAATCGCGTCAATCTCAGATGCGCTTTCTGCCATCTGAGAGAACTTCTGGAAGATTATGCAGGTACGAGTAGCGTTGATGTCACAACAATCCGCATCAGTTGGTAGGGCTCATGCACCAACTCATCTATTAGACATGGTCGGAGTAAATCATGCCCGATGAGTGGAATCTCGATATCGTTTGGCCGATCCACAAAAAAGGAGATGTTAGGTAAGATTGTGAAGGAAGACGGTGGAGAATTCTGGCTGCTCTATCAGGCTCGGTAACGAACTCAACCTTCAATCGGCAGTGTCAAGGTCTTAGGCAAGTCGACGCGCTGTCATGTGACTTCTTCAACATCATCCTGGAGAAGATATAGCAAAACTCACGCACCAATAAGATGCATGATCTTCCAGAAGTCCGTACAAATGTTAGCATACGCCAGTGACATTGAAGTGATTGGCAGAAGATAACGAGCAGCAACATGATCCTAGTCAGGAGTCTACGGATCTAACGCCTAAGCTAATTGGCCCATGTAGAGCGCATGGACAACACTACTCCAGCCCGAAGAGTCTTGTGCTCCGCACCAGTGAGTCAACGCAATTTAGAGCGCCCACGAAACCGATGGCGCACATAAGTGGAGAGGGACCTCAATCAACTTGGCGTGGGAAATTCGAGGCAGCTGGCTAACGACCCTGGCAGCTGAAGCGGCTTCTTCCCTGAGTCCCAGGTCAACTAGATCCACACTCGAACTGTAGCACCAGAAGAAGAAGTAGCATTGATGTGTGAACTTTTTACCGATTTTTTCCTGTGTCATACCTGGCCTTGAAATCAAGCCAAGGGGTCTCCTTTCTTGGGGATTCATGTGTCAAAGGTCCTGGAAGTTGGTCAAGCAAATGGCAGTATGTCACATCAGCTGGCGGCGGTGAACTCCTATTGAAAGGAACGTCCACAACACAAGCTTTCCACCACGTGGAGTCTAAAACCGGGTTACCGGCTGTCACCTGGTATCGGGAAAAAATTTAGCAACATGATCTGAAACAAATTTCTCCAAAATTCAATGCACCACAGAAGGGATTGACGTCTGCCTAGCCTCCGTCGACCACAAAGCACATAAAACAAATTCAAAATCGTCTGGAGGCGATTGGAAATTCTAAAATCAATACGGAATGCTCAGCAGCAGACACAACAATGCGCCCAAAGCCTCTAATCCCCCTTCAGTGTCAGACAAAGCAAACGAAATATTTCCAAACAGTATCCCGAGTCACATCAAGCCGAACATCCATAACATCTTCTGTTTGACTCGCAAAGCTATAATCATGTCAACATGAGTTAACCAGATACACACACACCACCCCAACTCCCGAGGGCGTCTTCAAGTCCCCGAATCAAATTAAATTCACTCGACGCTATTTCACATCCAATAAATACGAAATGCGTTCAAAAGTACACAACTGCTGCTGTGTGTCTCTGCGCTGTGGCATAAAGCTAATTTCCATTCATAGCTGGGAGGTCGATACCGCAACCCCTTATCGCCAATCCGCCCATCGGCAACCGCCTTCCGTCCCACTAACCCATTGCAGGCATTTATTTCCAGACGAACAGTTCACTGGGTTTGCAACCTTCAAAGAACATCGATTTCGAATAAATTGTAAAAGGATTATGCAGTCCAAGTGCAGAGTGGAGCAGCCGGTAGGGTAGTCCGCAGCTGCCGGCCGAGGATGAGCACGGCGGATGACGGGTGGCGGATGGCGGATGGCGAGCGCACACAGTGTACACTGTACACTGCACACCTAAAGAGACATCGATTAGTGAAATCTCTTGATTCGAAAGCAGAGTTGCAGTTTAGCATCGCTGGCGGGAGAGATCCGGGAGACCGCTTCAAAGGACAGTATCTTCATGGTTAATGCCCCGTAACCTAATACTCGCACAGAGGCGGAGCCGTCACTGAAGAGCTTTGGGGTTGTTCACTAGAGGGTTAAGTCACCACCACGACAACTGTGCTGTGCTAAGGGTTAATTTATTGGAGAATAGATGCAGGTCGAACTAACTGCTTTCCACGTACGAGTGTACGCATCTGGCTTCTGTGGCGTCTGGATGTCCTCGATGTGTGGCGGGGAGGTGGGGGGAGTAGTAGTTATGCTAAAGCGCTGACAAGGGTTTTCGATTTCCCACATTTTCAGTGGTTGCAACGCGATATCGAATGATTTCACTTCTTTTTCGCTTTCAGCCGGTTAGCTGGTTCTTCGGATCGCACTTGTGCAATGGTTTACGAGAAGAGTCTGACGATGAGAACGGATGGGACCGTGGCTGAAGCCGCAGTTGCTTCTTGTGGTTAATAGGGTTCACACTTGAATACATCGCCATCTTGTTGCACGGTTATCTCTGGTGCGAGTGCGAGGGGAGGCTGCGACTTTATGAGGTCATGGCGATGTGCCAATGCAAGTTGGTATTCTTGTCCTTTTGATAGAACTTAAATGATTTAAATGAAGGCTTTTGCAAAGCCCAAGGGATTCTGTATTTATTTGTGCAAGTTCGTGCCAATTTTATGACAAAGGCGCGTTGGATTGGCGGGGTGCTCATTCACCTTGAACAAGGCTCGAGCAATACAAAAGGTGTCTAGACACGGCATCTTTTATTATGAATGCCTTCGATTTTTCAACAATTACTGATATCCTGCCACAAATCTTCCAATCAACGCCTGCATAAAATGTAATTCATCAAATCCTCGCCCACGGCCATCGCTCACCGATAAGCAATCATCGGCGCTTTATGCAATCCAGAAAGCGTAACAATCGTCATTCATTTCCAGAAAAAGAAAAGCAAAGCATTCATCACCGGGACTGTTGACAGCACCGTCAAAGGGAAGGAAAAATCAAATAAATTACACTCCTGCGAGTAAGGCCTTCACTCAACTGTAGGTACCTACATTTGATCGAATTATTCACAAACTACCAAAAGGATAATAAATAACCAAGCGCCGTTCTTTGTGCGACGACGGTTGATTAAGATCATCTGGCAAACGCTACACCGGGCCGCTACTCTTAGCAACAGTTGTTTCCATTGTCCTCCACCCAGAGACGCCGCGTCGGGCCGTTTCCATTTCCCGAGGATGGCGTAAGTAGAAATTCCTGGCATTTACGACCATAATGAAATGGCCGTTAAATAGCGTCGAGAATTATTGTATTTCCGCAACGACCATGCTTCCCCCGCCCGTGCCTGGCTACGGCTGTGTTTCATTTGTCGCTGAGGGCTATTCATAATTTTCCAAAACTAAACAATGCGAGAACACAAAGGCAAGCGTTGCCACCTCCCCTCGGCAGCGATGCTTCCGTGAAGGGGCACTCTCAGCGGCACCCCCAACAGCACTCCAACAGCCCGAGATATCAACGGTGGCTGTTATTAATAGAAAACCGCATTCAAGGACGCACCGAACTAATCCGCCTGAATAAAGGACAATGGAATCATTATCGGGTGAAAAAGAGAAAGCAGCTGCCTCCCTTGAAGGATGTTGATGAGCACGCTCGTGAGTTTATTCAACGACGACAAGTTGAAAAAAGATCTCGCTAACGACTAATTTGTTATGATAATTTATGTCTGCCGTTGGCTGTCGCTGTATCTGTAGCTGGAGCTGGAGGGGGTTGACGACAGTGCGCGCGGACATCAATGGGTCCAATTTGGGGGGAGTAAAGGCCCCATCTGCGCGGTTGTTCATAAATACGGACGTAATCGGTGAAGGACACTTTGTTCAAAATCGTAGTCTGCGGAGAATAATATTGCTGTTGTTGACAGGACAACGCCATGCCTGGAATTGAGAGCTTAAATGTTTAATGAATCTCGGCTTTAAATAATCTATTCGGGTTCCGGTAGGGTTTTTTGCACGAATTCATATGCAAAAGCAAGGAGTTAAGACGATTTTCTTTCAGATTTTTGACATTTTTAAATCAACACAATTTTGATTAACTAACAACAATAAGGGCTTTTTCAGCTACTTGGCTTGTTGCTGGCTATGTGGGTGGTCTAAATTGCAGATGCGTCCCTCGTTTTCGGTTTTCTTTTGCTTTCTTCGCCGAATATGGTATAAAAACTTATTAACATTTGTTTTTCCAGCTTTACAACCTAGCTCCCTAGTTGACTGTTATGAAACGTTTGGCATTCCAAGATGTCTGTTTCGACCATTTGGTGGCTTTATATTTGTGTTTTTCAAATCCTCTAGGGGGTTGAAAAAAATAACTACCTAGTAGTCTTCTCCTAGTTTCGGCAAGGGCGCCGCACTTTCCGAGGTAGTGCAGTACTGTTTTCACTTCCTCCTCATTTCCGCAGCTTCTACAGAAGTCATTGGGCGTCATACGGCGCTCCGAGCCTTCTGGCTTGATTTTCTATGGCAGACGAGTGCGAGTCTGTTGGAATGCATTTGAGCCCAGAGACACAGCTTTAGATATAAACGTCATCTTGGTTAAACCATCTTTCCATCTTTTAACAGTCGATCGGAGGCATTGATAGTAGTAGGGACGCGTCTTGAACAGCTGCCACTTCTGAAAATTTGCAGCGCCCCATCAACCTTCAACTTTATGAAACAGATATCCTTTCCGGACGTCACATCCACCGCCTAGGCCAATGGGCCTTAAAATCATTTCCTGCCAATGTTTTGGTGACCACAGTGGCTTTTATAAACCAACTTCTTAAAAATAATGCGGTTAACAGGCGGTAAGCACACCACTGTGTAGAGTGCTCTCTCTTCTCTCGTGGAACGCAGTAAATGAGGGTCCACTGACCCTAGAAAAGACAAGGTCCTTCCACCCTTTCGGAAAAACATATATATATCCATTCCTCCATGGCTCTATATAATAAAAAAGCTACAGGGTGCAACAAAATGGGGACTACAACCCCGCGTGGTCGACTGGCTGTTTATATCTGTAGTCAGGCCGATACTAATGTATGGTATCGCGATTTACCAGCGGTAGACAGAGCGTGTGTGTGTATCAGTAGAGCACTAATAACAACCATCGCCGAGGTCCTAAACATACTCCTTAATCTCCCGCCCATGGACTTATTCGCAGACAGGCTGCGGCCAGCGAGGACCTCATGATACCCAATACACTCCTCTTCGAATTTCTCAACCATCATACCAACCAGATCGTAGTGGAAGTCTGAACACCAAACGCTGGACGTTCCTCTGCGAATTTTCACAGATGGATCAAAGGTGGGCGAAGGCGTTGGCGCGAGTGTACATTCTGAGGAACTACACATTCAACTGTCATTCCGACTACCAAATCAGTAAAGCGTCTTACACGCAGAAACTATAGCAATGTCCTGGCTAAAACATAATGTAATATCAGGCACAGATACTGACAGCCAGGCAGCGAACAAGTCTCTGAGGTGAGTCACTTTCAACTGGCCAAGTCTTAGCATCCGACTTTTGTGGGTGCCGGGACACTGCGACATTGAGAATTGTGAAGCGAACGAATTCTCTAGAGATGGTACTAACTCCGTACTCTTTCCGGATGAAGATCTGGCATCCATGCCCATCGCTATATCAATCATATCCGAGTGGTAAAATAATGGGCCTACTTTGAACTGAATGTGCCAGTCATTCTAACATAACCTAACTCTGACTATCATATTCGGATCGACAGATTCACTGAATAATCAGCCAACATCCACCTATTATGTAAAAGATAAGTATGATCTACAAAAAGTGTGCCGCTGTCCGTAAGAGTGTGCAGGATGATAAAGCAATGCCGTGTGTCGGGTCAAAGGGCTAATAATAATAACAATACAATATGAGCGAGGTGGAACCGTAAACATTGAGTTTGAACACACAGGTAGGTCCAAATGCGTATGAGTCGACGCACATACCCACAACGCCACGGGCCACCACAACAAGCGATTAGTGGAGAATAGTATCTCAAACCGAGGCTCGGTGACGTGAACTGGACATTTGTGGGACTTCCTCGAGTCACAGATGTATAAAGTGCATGTGCAACCAGTGCCAGTCATTAAAAAGAATACCCCCCAAATATGCGCCACCAACGCTGAATATGAATATTCTAACGATTCATCATTCCAGCAGATTCTCCAATATTCGCAATGCGTTGCACAGTGTTAGAGACCCCTGATAGGAGGATCCCTGAAAGGGACCCCATCACAATCTGAACAACCGACTAAGACTGATCACTGATAATGACTTTATCTGCAGCGCCGGAGAAATAAAACTCGTACCAAACTTGATGCGATTACCCATGCTCTTCAGCAGCAAATTGATGTTCCGAAACGATTAAGCCAAGCGTAAAGCGGCCAACGGCTGAATTAAATTACCAACTTCAACTGCCTCACGCAGCCACCACAGTCAATGCGAAATCAAACGGACATTCGTGCAAAGCAGAATCACCCAAGAACACTACCAAAACTTACCAGACATGTAAATAACAATTTCAAGAGCCAGCGCAGTGCCATAGCCGAGCCATTGAGCTTGGTCAACGACAAGCATTTTTGACCCGGTCTACCCCAACGAGTGGGATACTCCTCGACCGCCCGACGGAAAAGGACTTATAATTGCACCCCGTGGTGATATTACTATTATTATGATTATTTTCGGGAACACAGCTGAAAGTTTCCCCCAACAAGTTTATGCGAAAATTGAAAATCCTCCAAAGTCCCCCCTCCACCCCACACAGCCATACAGAGATGGTGGGGCATCCTAACAGCATTCGAAGTCCCAAATACAATTTGCATATTCTCGTTCAGTAATTTAAATGTTCGCCAAGAACGAATGCGCTCATCCGAGGACGGTGCAAAACTTCACGGGCCTTGTCTCCATCGTCCGTACATATTCGGGACACTCTGGGGGTGGATCCGGGCATCCTCACTATGTCTGCCGCGACGCAGGGTTTTCCCTGCAAAGTGGTTTTTCCTTCAAATCAAATATGAATATCCCGAGGAAAATGCGACCGAACACCACTCTTTACCATGATTCTTGTGGTTTACGCTCCGGCGAAGGATTACGGGATGCGATTTGGGGACGTCGATGATGCTTCAAATGCGGCTGCTGTGCTAGTGGGGGTGGTGGATGGTAAGTTCTGTGTGTTGATGCCACATAATCAGCAGAACCAATAAACTGGTGTTCCCGGAAAGATTTATGACCCTCCTCTCGAAATACCGATTTGCGACCGGGAGCGGTGCGGGCGGTGTTTTGCTGGGGACTGCTTGCGCCATTCCGGGACCAAGCCAACGATGAAGCCGTTAAATGCAAATGAAATATTTTCATTGTTACCAGTTCCATTAGTTGACTGGTGGCGGTGGTTGTGGAATTTACTTCATTTTTTCTTCTCTTTCCTGTGAACTTGTTGGCACTGGCATCAGCACCGGCACCGGTACCGCAAGCCTGCTACGAGGCAGAATGTCAATCAGGTCCTCGTCTTATTCGGAATTCAATTTGGACTCGGTGATGGCTTTTCTTTCTGTTTTCCTTTTCGTTTCCTTTTTTTCTGTTGTTGTTTTTGTTGTGTGTTGTTGCTGCTGCGACATTCGTTTCTCGGGTCAGCATTCAGATTGAGTTAGTAATTCGAGATCCTGATTGATTTGATTGGTTACAAGTTGAGAGTTACTTTTTGAGTAGTGACGGCACGCCAATGACGCGGGGGCGACGTGAAGGAAGACAGGAGCGAAAAGAGAGATTTCTTTCTCAAGGTAGTGAACTCAATTTAGAGAGTGATTGTGCAAATTAATCAATGATGGGCAGGGGGCGGAGAGTGTTTTCCTCTCGTCCTTCGGTGGTGGTGATTTGAATTCCGCTTTCTGATCGAGACGGGGATGCAGGGTAGAATGCAATCGACCGAGAAAATGGAGCGATTGTGGTGCAGCACCAAATAGCGAGTCAATTTAGTCGCACAGGGTGATGACCTTAATCAGCTCATTTCGGTGAAATGAGCGGGCAATTTGAGAAGATTAACTGCGATTCCCGGAAACAGGTTGACTGATGAAATCGAAGAAGCTAATCGTGAGTGGAGAGTAGAGGGAAATCTTGTGTGTCGCTGGTAAATTAATTGAACTGGACCATTGCAACGATTAGTGCATTTTGGTTCAATGTGGGGTGTTAGGAATCACTGTGCTTGCTGATGGCATGAAAGTGGGGAAAATATGAGGTGAGAATATAGATGCAAGTGTATTACGGCCACTTCATGTACCTAATTTTACTTCGCAGGTGAACGACCAATGAACGTGTAGCCAATTGAAATACTCGTCGTTGGGTTTATACATTGATAGGCCGGTTTTAGCCTTTGCATGGTGACGTACGCGTCCTCAGCTTGTATGCATGAGGCTGTCGATCCAGTACTGGGTAAGGACCAGCGTACATCAGCGGTCGCTACGTACTGTCGATGTGGACATATACGCGTGAAATTGTTTCGCCGTTCTCTGAAAAAAACAAAGATTGGTTTCATCTGGTGCCAGTCAGGACCTGCCCTGGATGCAGATAACAGGCAGCCGACCACTTATTTGTCTATTTCGTGAATAATGCAGCACTGGTCCTAGCTTAGCCCGTGATCTCTGCCCAGCTGCTTCTGATTGCGCACAATATGTTGGATGAAGTCACTCTTCACTTGTGGAGCAGCACTGAGATGATCCACGTCTTACATAAAGTCGTTGTGATACATCGGGGATGGGTCACTTTATTAAATGCCTGAGCCTTTAACAGCAATTGTCAAGAGTTATTTTGCGTATGACCTCGATACTGATGCTAGAAGTATTATTCACAGACGACCATCCATTACTTTAAAATGCGTTAAACTCTGGGACTCGTGTAACATTCTTTGATATTACCCATTGGGGCTGATTTGGCATAATTTTATACCTCGTACTTGGCATTGAACACACTGCAGCTCATCTCCTTTTTCAGTAAAAGTCAAGGGTTTCTTCGTACCAGAGTGTCATAAATAATCAACTTTTCCGTACAGCCCATCAAAGCGCTGTATAACAGGATGGTTACACGAGAAAAACTTTCAGTCGATTGAACGCCATAGAGATTTGACGAATGAACTACTTTACGTGGGCAATACCTGGGATATTTATGGTTTGAGTATTAGTCGGGAAAAGTCAAGAGCCTTAGTCCACAGTGGTTTGAAACGTAAAAAGAGAGCAGTTTCTGTTTGCATACTGATGTACTAAGTCTAGCCCAGTTCATGCGTCAGTTTTATCTGAACTTTGACTGAAATCAAAGCCCGTCATACGCCTTCAGCGGTTTCCTTTATTTCTGACGTAATTTTTGCTCGTCCAAAGGGGCTTGGAGAGAGTGGGTTAGAAAATTGCTCGACTTGTCATTTCTAGTCCCGCTGCACAGTCATAGATGGTAGACTGATCCACTTTGGCAAGTAAAAGACTTCTAAGAATTCTAACACATCTTTTCACATCTTCAACGAATCCTACCCAATTAAGAAAAGAAACTCTTTCGATTAACAACTCGAGTAACTTACATGTCATCAGGGCCTATCCTGTCACAGCAGCTGTCCTGAATACATTCCAAATTGCTTGTTAACTCACATAATACGGCCTCATCGGCTTTCAACGTCTTAATGATGGGAAAACAGAGCGCCTGTCTTTGAAAACTTTTCTAGGAATTCCCAGTTCGCAACCGCCAACTCGCAGCAGGAATGACTGAATGAATTGCATATATCTCGAGCGTAATTTCTAGGGAAATCGTCGAATTTTAAGCAAATGTGCCTTGTATTCCCCGTTCATTGATCCAGTCCGGGTCGACGTCCTCGCCGAGCAATGCAAATGGTTCCCTCGTCACTCGTCGATTTACAAGCCTTTTCCGCACATGGCTATGGCATAACAAACACTTTCGCAATTGGCACCCACTCACGAGGTTCCGCACTCACAAGCTAGATTCGATGCCATTCACCCAAAGGGATACCAATTGTGTCAGTCGTAAACTCCTATAGCCCAGATAAGCGAAAACTTTGCAATTTTATGTATCCCCCCCCTCCCGGGGGGATCTTCATGACGCCATGTGACCTTTGGGGAATGGTCCACCATTCCTCGTCGCAGGCGAGTGGCGAGGGCACTCCTTAAGTACTCATTACGTTCCGAGTTAATGACATTTCACAGTCGGCCTGTCAGCGTGTGCATGGAGAGAGGATGTGCCCGCATAACATGGCTTCACTTCAATTGTCGGTTCGCCAAACGGCTCCGGCAGTACACATGAACAATTGAGCTAATTGATGACTGCCTCTCAATGGCTTGCAAAATGTGTTGCTTGGAAAAGTTTCAGACAATCCACTTCCACTGCTGCCGTCAACCCCATTTCACAGCGTACCACCGCAACATTCTCAGCCAGCAGCCCCACCAGCCACCAGCCACCAGCCGCCATTCACCAGCCATCATTGTTAGAGTGTCGTCCTTCTATTACTGAGAGTGCTGGATGATTTCCAACGGAGCGACTTAAGCAAACATCACAGGAGTACGCTTGAGAAGGCAAACAATGGTTGACAGGTGATACACCTGTTCAAATTGCTCCATGGGCGATAAGACAGCAAGCCAGCTACAATATTGTACATTTATGCATGGCAGTCATATGCAGGCTCAACTCAAGTTGGGCGGAATGACAGCCGTTTGTGAGGCAAGACAAGGCACCTAATTTTGTGGCAAATGACTCGAGAACGACGTCAATTATTTAAATTTTCCCATAGCGAAATGTTCACACCTCTCACCTGGGGTACACCGTGTATTCCATCAACGGGTCGCGGTGGATGAGGCGTGTGGGGTGCGGCAGTCATTATCGATCGCAGTTGGATGTGGTGGTTTCGTTCAGCCCGGAAGACGTCCTTATAATTGAGTTACACATCTATGGGTGTACGGCGATAATTGAAACTATTTCGGATTGATTGCCTTTATCTCTACGGCCGTGTGTGAGCCCGGTTGGTGCGTGGTACTGTGTGAATTTAGTCGGTATGCATGCATAATCGGATTAGCGAATAGAGCGCATTGGCGGAGTGTTAATTAATATTCTTTTGCGGGAATCACTCAAAGGCTTAAGGGAGTCTATGTGCTCATCGTGGTGGCAAACGAAAATATCCGTGCGTTAATTACATTCAAGTGTGCCGAAGGATAATGGTAATTTCGACAAGTAGTTGCGGTTCTTTTCCGTGCGGATTAAGGTTGGGTACCTCGATTGTCTGCTCGCTCAATGGAACTGCTTCGAAACAGATGCTTTTGTTCGCAGGGATCGATAATGATTGAGTAATCCGTGTGTTGAAAGTTAAGGCATTTTGGATGTGCATCTGGCTTTAGTGGCTTATGGGGATTTTGCATGGTACAGAATGCTTCAACGATTGGAGCGTAGCGGATAGGGGCATCGACGTTTACGGTGAGTGTTAAGGATTCGGTTTCGGACATACTTCAACTCACGAAAAATCAAGTAGAACAAGATTCTCGGATGTGATTGAAATGTGATTAAATTCTGGATGATGAAACGGAATTCCTCAAAATATGAACAAAACACGTAGTTACACGAACAATCTTGATCTCGTTTTGTGATCGACTAAAATGATCGCACCTCTTAGTTCCCTGTGCAAAAGACACGAATGGCTTGATATTAAGTCCGAAAAAATACACACACATACCAGTTCTGCGATACTGTTCTTGATGTTATCATTTCTGTACCAGGGCTCTCTTTCAGATTCAGGCAAAAATTCTTAAGATTTGTTTGAAAAACCGAACGCCTCATAACAATCCACATAAAGGCAAACATCAAAAAAATGATGACTACAGCAAGGTTGACTTCTGTGATCTCCTAAAAAGGACATACGATCAATTCCCCAACTTCGACCCAAAGATTGTTCTAGGAGATTTCGACGCTAAGCTTGGTAAGGAGGCCATCTTTGCCAAAGTCGATCACGTTGCGATCGACGTCAGGCACTCCTCCAGCATCCTTGATGTCCTAATGTTTCGAGGAGCAAACATAGACTGCGACCATTGCCTTGTCGTAGCCAAAGTAAGAACTCTGATATCGAGAGAACCTCAGAATCGAGATAGAGCGCCAAAGTTGGGAAAGTTACAATCGTAAGGGACTGCTGGGATTCTAGTCGATCGAGTCTACCAGAAACTGGTGGTTAATTGAATGAAAATAAAATTAAGAGACGAAAAGTCCTGTATCTTACGGCATCCTGCTGGTAGTATCCATTCGGTTGAGGAAACTTTACCAGAGGATTTATTCTGAAGCCACGGAGACCGGAAGTTAAGTTTGTGTCCTTAGTGAAAGCATCGCATCGCGATGCCTGGCCTGCGGTTTAGACCCGAAGTCGCGGCTCAATTGTAGATTATCTACCAAGTCATGACTAATGAGGCTACCGTGTCTAACTCTGAGAAGTGAATCTTTCGTTATGGGGTTGCAAACACATCCGGGTGGTGCGTCTCACAAAGCAGCTGAGACTTTAGATCGGCCTCGCACTTCACCAAGGTGAAGCTTCACATTCGTGCCACGTGACCAAGCCAGCAAAGCATAGATCTGCCCTTTCGAAGAGTAGTTGCTGCTGTTCAACATTGAAATCCTCGCGACCTGCCGTGTTTCTCACCCTATCACGGTTGTTATTGTTTTCTACCAGTAAACGTTTACTGAGCTACACACATTTGAACATTACGAGAGACTGCAATCAGCCTCTGCAACATAATTATCATGTGGTAGTAGTTTAAAGGCTGCCAAATGGACTGACACAACTGTCATTTTAACTCAAACATCTTCATCCCTGCATTCGTTCCACTCACTTTGTTGCCACCAACATAAACATCAATTATTTTTACATGAACCGCGTCTTCTTTTCACACAACTACGACCCGCACTTCTTCAAGTGCACGAAACAATGCCACCGAACACAGTATCCTCATGGCAACCTCATTCGAGGAATAATCAGCAAATACCATCTTTTCCGGCGAGCAGTTTGCTCAAAATTCAGAGTAACCTTCCACTTTCATGCACCGCTAGTACGCCGAAACTATCGTTTCGTGGGTCCTCCATCCCCCATTCCCCATTCCCCATTCCCACCCAAGGGAAAATCCAATCTTGATTGCCGTTGATGCAAATAGCATAATCGAAAAGCTGTTTTATCGAATCTGGCTGACTGAACACTGAGGGGAATTCAGCGAGCAATTCTATGGAGCACAAATGGAAAAGTGAAATATTGTCGAAGTTCGCGTCTCACTTGAGCGCCAATCGATATAAATAATGTAAGCGCCTTTGAATTTTACCGATTCATAGAAACGGTGTACTTTTGCTTCTTCGACTTCTCCAGTATTCAATCGATGGAAAAGTAGTTCCCATCGCTAGTTCCCACGGAGGAGGGGGAGGAGAGGGCGAGAATAGCATTTGAATGGAGGTGATTCTCGGTAAACGCTGACTTCTCATTTGATGGCTTTTGACGCAACAACCTGCTGAAAGATGAACTGAACTGATTCAGTTTATTGCAAAGGGATTTGATTTTCCCCTGAGAATGGTAGGAATGTATTTTCTCATGAGGTTCCTGGAAGAAAACTTGGCAAAATTGACTTCTGTTAATTAATGTGAATTATGGTATAAGACGTCTCAAACGCTTAGATTATTTGGATGCAATCGTCATTCATTCATTAAGCCTTTCTTTTTTGGTTTTATGATTGATTTTATGCGTCGAAGTCTCGTAATCGAAGCCCAGTCGATCGATATGCGTTGCACATGTTCCAAAAGGGAAATGAAGCTTCTTAGAAACGTGCCATAAGCAGAGGTACGCCCAGTTTCAGTATCGGTAGAGCAAGAAGAACAAAGAGTTACGTCAAAACACCACAGTTCCTGACCAATCTGATATCACAACAGCATGCTTTTAAGCCTGAATAGCTTAAATTAGTCCAAACCTTTGTATTCTGACAGATCCAAGTCGGCACACAGCTTCAATTCACATGACAAATTCAAATTGAGCACGTAAACTCGAGATGAACAATATCATGTTTTGTGTTGACACTCCTGTAAAATATAGTAGGCTGTGCTGGATGAACAGGGATAACTTCCACTGCTAGCTTTAGCTCCATCAAGTTCCTTAATAGTCGAAGCTTCGAATGAGAATAAAGCGTACCCTCATTGAGCATGCCCCCAAGAAAGTAAGCACACTATTGACAACCAATAAGCCAATAGGTCACTATGGACGGCTATAACCCTGGAATTTCGATTCTATGCGGTTCCGCAGTAAAAACAAAAAACGATGGCAGAGTGCTCTAGTGAAGATGCGGAGGCGTATACGTAACATTTTGCATCAAGACGAGAAGGCAGTATTAAAAGTGCTCTAGTAAAGCTCAGAATTTTCAAAAAACGACGTCTGGATAGATTCGTTTCTTGGTGGCAATGAATACTTCGAACTACTGAACAGGATCATCTAATTCTCTAATTCGTGTCTCGAGTTTGACATCCGTGTATCAATATGTTTTAAATACGTCAACCCGTACTACCACCTGCTAATATTTACGCTTAATTTCGGGTCGTTTAATGCACCTTGACACTGTTGAAATTACGAACACTTCTTACACAGAAAGTGATTTCCTTGAGGGTACAATTCGGGCATTACGAACATATTATGTTCGACATCAGCTTGTTCCAGCAGTCGCAACATGCATATATGAAGATGGACACCGCACTACACAAAATAGTGCCCACAGCTGAAATTTCCTTGCATCAGGAGGAGCGCTTATAAAAGTAATAAAAGATGCAATTCGGACTAGAAGCACTCCGGTGGGTTGCATTTGAAAGATGCCATAGTTCTGCTCAGATCATAGCAATATATTCCAAATAAAAATCACATGGAAACTAGATCATAAATGTGTTTTATTCACATTTTCGGAACCAGAAAATAGATAATACAATTCATTCGTATCAAGGTGAGCCAATATTAGAACGAGCTACACGAATGAATGCGTCAGATGCTTCGAGCTCAGACAGCCTTAATTGCCAACGAGAGCCACTAATTAATATCCACAAGCAAAATACTCGGCGTGTAAATTCCCCGAATGGACGCAATTCCGAGCAATCCCCTTATAGGAACCATTCAATCTAAGCAAACGTCAATGGTTCGCTATTTTATGGCACAAACCATTCCCATTAAGAGACCAAATGACATTGCCAACCCCTCCTCCGCACAACGCACGCCCGCACTAGAACAGCACGAAATGTTAATCAGGTATAATTCACCACCAGGACCCATCTGCATTAATTAGACGAGTGAATAACTAAATGCCGAACATCAACTACCAGGGAATACCTCTTCGAGGCAACTCACGACAAGTCAGTCGCCAGGAGAAGTGGTTCGAACCGGATTAAAGCGAAGGCGAATGCGAATGCGAATTAGCAAACCAGATTAAATTAAACGTTTTAACAAATCAAAGAGAGCAGCAGACACGAAGGCAACGCGAGCCCCGATTGAGGGATGCAAAGATGTGAAATGAGGAAGAAACCGACTGAAGACCGAGAACCGAGCATCGAGCAGCGAGGACGGAGAAGCTTCATTGCCAGATAGCACTTGTGCTAATGAATTTTCCAGGCAATAGAAGTCACTTCCGAGCAACTTCCCCGGATTAATGGTCTTGTAGGAATCGCTAATTATGCGCCATATACAAGCACACCCGTGCCTGCAGCCTCTGGGAAAATGCAATGAGAATGAACTGAAAAAATTACCATTTTCTTACATAATTAGGTGCAGAGAACACGTTAACTCTTCGATTCTTTCTCAAATTCATTTTCTTTTCCCTCGTATTGCTTTCCTCCCCGGATTCATCGTGAAATGGGTGGCCGGCGGTGTATCTTCTTGTGCCGACACTTGCAAGATGCTCCGCCCACTGGTGCAGCGGAATGCGCTTTTTGTTACTGGAATGCGGTCGAGTCAATAATCACGTTTTTCCATTTGCTTTCCTTCAGGTGATTGCTTAAAAAATTAACTAATTAAATTGGTTTAAAGCACTGAAATTGTCTTTGTCTTCTTTTCATTAAAAAACAAAGAAGTGAAAGTTGTTTTGAAGGAACCTGAAAATCGTAACGGTTCTTGATCTATTTTTAAAATCAGCATTACTAGTGACTGATTTTTTAAGAGTTTGTTTCATAATTTTCACACTATCTGACTATTTGACTATCTGCTCATTGACGCAAGGCATGCCTTTCATCGATTCAGCGTTCGACTGTCCAATCTCAGAAAGCTGCGCCAGCCAACAAAGAGTAGTTTTTGACATTGGACGCCTGACCATACCGGAGATAGCTAGAGCCAACAAAGGGCAACTAAGTAAGAGACTTTCCGGTTCTGCCTATGCAATTTACCAGCTCAGGGATATTGAAGAGTCTAGAGAAGTCTAGCCTCAGACTTTAGGAAACGCACCCATGCTATTCTTTTTTGGAACCGAAAGCTGGACATATAAAATAAGCATTCGAAAGAAAAAATTGTCTTCGGATATGTGGTCGTGTCTGCGAGGAAGGTGAATAGAGGAGAAAACACGAGCTGTATCAAGATGTGGAAAGCAAAAATCCGTCAACTGAAAGGCTCGGCCACATCGAGAAAATGGACACAACTGCTCCAGCAAATAATGTCTTTGAATCCGAGCATCCTGGTTCGAGAAGCAGAAGAAAACCGAACCTCCGGCATAAAGAGCAAGTAATCGCGGACGCAGGGCAGCTTGGTCTTGATGACTGAAAGCCAGTTAGCCTAGGACCATTAGCGAATGAAGGCGGTGATTGATCAGACACCCTCCATGGGTCGCAGGTCTGATAAGTAAGTAAGTCATGCATATAGTGGTTCCCTGATCTCGCCTGTCTACAGCGAGAAAAATATTTTTTATTCATCGATTCGCGTGCTGAGTGATATGTAACCCGTCTTGTTGGAACCACATATTGACCAAGTTGAGTTCGTCCATTTGCACCACATAAAATCTAAATCATTGAACGATAGCGAACGCCATTGTAATACGGGCCAATAATTCCGCCTCATAAACAACACCTTACAGAGCCTTGGCAGCTGTTGCATTGCCTGAAATTCTTCATCGGACGAAGTAGGACAGTAATACAGGCAATTCGTCTTCTCGGACAATGCCGATTTGTGGCTCAGTGGATATGTCAACAAGCAAAGTTGCGAGCGAACACAACCGATAAGTGTTCGAACAGTTGCCTATTTTACACGATCAATTTGTATTTTGTGCCCTTTTGTATCCATTGTACCTACATTGTTTAAAGCCGTTTTCAAATTTTAAAATAGGAGACTTTTTCGTAACGCCCTTGAATCGTGTACAATTCCTCAGGTATGTGGCCGCGATTGTTTTCTCTGGGTCTACTTCACGTCCTTAGTCTGCGCTAACAAGCCAACCTCTTTGAATGAGTTTGATAACAACATTCGTCATTGCTGAATAATGCCACATATAAAATATCGGACAGAGTCATAACAAAATGGACCGAACGCTGGAAGCCAATCCCCGAACCCGAGGCAGCCATTTGAATGATGTGCTATTCCGTACAAACGAATGACGTGGATATACGCCAAAATCAATTTCATATCTCACACCGTTGTTCTTCTATCTAAATTAATGTTCACGTCCCTCTCAGCTGGTCCCTCTGTAGAATGTCAAATGAAAAAATTAAAAAAAATCCCTCCCAGTCCAAAAACAGCTTTAAGATGAAAATCAGCCAACCAAACGGTCCATTTCCTTTAAAGCAATCACTCATTGAAACTGAAATTGTAATTGAAATTGAAATAATCAAACTTTAATTGAAGTCTAGCAAACAATCGCAAACGTATTTTGAATTTCCCAAACAAAAGCCGGAATTGAAATTAATTTCGATTCAAAAACCACTTTCGCTTGTAATCTATAAACCGTAATAGGCCCATTGACGGGCCAATAGGGGCGAGGGACGAGTGGGCGAAGGACGAGAGAGTCGAAAAAGCAGACAGCAGTTCCCCATTAGGCTGTTCGCTTCGTCTAACGACTACATTAGGAAGTGTTTTCAAGTTTCTGAAAAGTACACAGCATAATGGGGCCAATTGTCCTGTCCTGGCTGCGCCGCGGATCTGTAAGTAAGAACGGAGACTGTACAATGTCAACAATTCGCGTTGCTAACTCTGAAAGGATGGCAGTTCGCCATCTTTTATTTCGTCGGAAAAACCAAACGAAGTTAAGCCAAAATAACGACGGGATTATTCACTAATGTCAACGCACAAAGAAAGGACCAAAACATCAGCGCCATCATCATCATCGTCGTTGTCGTTGTCGTTGCCATTCTCGTAGTCGTAGTCTCCGTCGTCCTTGTCGAACTCATCGTCTCATCAACCAGCCAGCATCCATCCATCCAAATGGAGTTTGGCTGGCAATCGCCGTGCCGTCAAATAATTTCAACTTGAATTGGGAATCTGATTGAATTGAATTGTTGAGAAATTAAATTCATTCCCACCCCTCGGCCGCCGAGCATCCTTGGGCCCGGGGCAATAGGAACAAGTAGGGTTTGATTTCTGTGCGTACCCCCTCCCCTTCCCTCCTCACCACTGCTCTTCGTCTTCTTCTTATTATTGCTTCCTTTTTGGCGGAATTTCTGCGAGTTTTTTTTCTTACAAATCGTTTTATATTTTTCAAACATTTGCATAGGAATGAGTTTTCGCCTGGCCTGGCATAGAGTTCGTTTCGCTCGCAGCGAAAGGAGCGGGTTCATGGTTCATCATAGGAAAATCAATTTTTCTCTTTTCGAATGAGGTTTTCAAAATGCGAAGGCGCCGCACCGCGCTTACCTACGTACCGCGGCCGCATTGTGATGTATTTGTAAGGATTTTTATTTTTTTATTTCGTCAATTCAATCAATATTTTCAAATTTCATTCAATTTGCTCGTTGTTATTGTTGTTGGTCTGTTGGTCTGACGGCATGACATTTTATTCCTCTTAGAAATCAGTTTAGCTTTTTGCGACGAGTGACGAGCGCCGTCGCCGGTGAGGTCTTCCTGTGCTTGGATAGAAACTCATTAGATTCAGCGGCTGGGTAGGAGCTTTGTTGCGGGCTGAAAGGACTCTTGATATTTGAATAATTTTCTGGAATTAATCTTCCCTGCCTTTACTAAGTGTGGAGACTCGAGTTTGGTATTTCGAAAGTACATACTGCGAGGAGGGGGCTTTTATTAAGGACTTACTTACGTTAGGAAAAATTGTGAAACATTATCTCGAAAATGTGGAAGCTGACTTTGAGAAATGACACGTAAGGCCAAATTGGAGGATCGACTGTGTAGTGCTCTGGAAATCGAAGAAACAGTCTCGGTTTGGCAACCAGTTATAAGTTGTCAATGGACGGAAATGTGGGTTGCGAAGCAACACTCTATTGAGGCAGTTTCAAATACGAAGTAAAAGTTAGAGCTGACGACATTAGTGCGTTGACATCTTTGCTGTCGCGGATTTATTTTGGGTGTATGTTTTACTACCGATAAGCCTGTCTTATTCCTAAGACCCCCTAGATCCATATCATCAGGACATCAGGAGCGTTACATCAAAATAAAAAAAAAATAGAGCACGCACCACTAAGACGTGCGACAAAAGATCACAAGAATCGCTATACCGCATCTGCATTTGCCAATTGTGTCGAATGGGAATAATCAATCACGAATCACACGATAGTTCGTTACACCATCTGATGCAACGAAAGGCACTACAAAAGTCAGACGCAATGCAATGCATGTGTACTTATGGCATAGTGCTCGGCAAGTCGAACTACAAGCATGAGCACTTCCTTGATCACTTCTTGGTCAACGACGGCCATACAGTCCTCTCTGTTGACCCAATGTCCAAAATGGAACGACGGCCATACAGTCCTCTCTGTTGACCCAATGTCCAAAATGGAACTTCGTCTTTCAGTTTTTTTCCTTACGGAACTTAGCCCCGGATTGCTAAAGATGCTTTGTAAACACGGTCTGGATTCGTCGTTATTTGTAAGGAATTATTATTTTTTGCGATGCAATGGCCGAAATTGGGATCCCGTGCAAATTAATTTGCAATTCTACTCAAGAATCCGGAAACGTCCATAATGTACACATAATTTTGACAAAGGGATTCACTGTGATTAGCTGTGATTTCAATCAGGAACAGAAGTCAGCTCAGCTGTATACAAGTATGGCAGTGTCGTCTGCAGTTAGGAGGGATAAATTGCGATTTTATATTCACACGTACAACTGCGATTGCGATTTTCTAATAACTGTGAGTTTAAACAGCGATTTTAAGTTTTGAATTCAAATTTTTATATTGTGCAATATAATCAATGAATGCGTGAAATCAGGCTGATGTGATCCGGTAAAAGCGGTCATCCATCTTCGGGAAGGACAGGCAGACTGATTGTACGATATATGAACAAAGCATTCGCGGACGCAAGACAACTTAGTTTTGATAACTGGAAACAGCGTGCAGACAGTTTTAACTCAGGCTAAGACTCTCATTAGATCAGTAGCTTGAGAGGTACACACATACGATGTTTTCAGAAGATTTTGCATTTCACTGTCCTCTGAGAAATGTGATTATTCACCGAAACGATTGACTTGAAATTCGCCACCAACCATCGAATAATCAAATCGACAAGACTTTTGTGTCAAAACTCTATATCAAGCAACATTGTTTGAACAGGACAAAAAACTCATGATTTGCGCACGTTTTTAAAAATTCTAAGTGGATTTGGCTTTCGACGATCATTCAGATGTGCAGAGGTACTTAACAGATACAAAGTTACTAGGCTTAGAGTGTGCGTGTTTATAGTAAGTTCCACAAATTTCATAGAGCGTAAGTCTTCTTGCCGACCTCCGTCAATGGTCTGTACAGAAAAAATAACAGCAAAATATGGTAATAAATTTGTTTACGAAATTTTAAAGGCCACACTTCACCATGGCCGTACTGAAAGTCTCCAAATGGAGGCAAGAACATCAAACACATTTTTACGCGACAATAATGCGCACGAATAGAACATCAATTCGGGAACAAATGAAACTAAACGCTCCCCATCGCCTAGCAGCACCCGAATACGGCTTGCAACCCGGGCAGGGAATGCTTCCCCCTTTTCAAATCAAATACTAGGTAAGCATCATCTCGTTTGTCTCACCCGCCGCACCGGTGTAAAGAATGCAGACATTTGGCAGCCCCCAGCTCACAACACTTTGCTCTAAAAATACAGGAAAAAAAACGAGCAAGCAATAAAATGAAAAGCAAAGGGAAAGACAAACATTCACATCTTTGGAAGGACCAGACCACCAGGAGCAGCAGCAGCAGCAAAATTCGAAGGGACATCAAGAAAGTACACACAAATAAAACACAAGTCCACACCCACCCAGAGTGTCGTTTATATGACAATCTGTATCCTTGCAGCAATAACACCCGCCTGGGACAGGGATATACGAGTACGAGATGTATTTTCTCTTCTCTGTGAAATGGATTACAGAACTGGTGACGAAGCGGGCTCTCTCTCGCGCGGCATGGACATTCACAGCATACACATTCCCACAAGGAGTTTAGCAAATTGTAAAATAAAAACACCCATTCATTGTTCAGAATGTGCTGCCGGTGGAGCTGAATGAGGGACAGGCACACAAGACACTCTCGCATAGTCCTTCAGACAAACAAACAAACAAACACACCCACATGTGTACATTCAGTCGCATCGAATCGAATGTGCACACAGAGGGGTACTTGAGTCCAATAAATCAAGGCCGGGAGACACCCTTTCTCTCCTCCCCACCCGTCAAACATTCAATAAAACTGTTGGACACTATCCCATTCGTGTCTCTCGCACTCGCACCAGTCTGCCCAGGATCCGCACTCACTTGAGGTTGATTTTAGCACATCGTTCCGGAATCACATGTGAGAGTTGCGAAACAAATCACCAAACTAATCCTGGAAGCTTAATGAGCCCTTACGCACAAATCTCTTTGTACACCCACCCACGGCACATCCCTCTCTCTCTCTCTCTCTCTCTCTCTCTGCATGCGTTCAGAGAGGAGCGACTTCTTTTCGATCGTCAAAAAGTGTTCACTTTAATGGGAGTTCTTTTGAGTTCGAGCTCGAGCCTGCCGCCAGCTCGTGCTGACCCCCTCCTTGGCTGCCACGTCACATGGGCTGCTTGGGAATTTATTTATATTTCGTTCGCTCATCCAGATCGCACGCAAGAGCAACCGAACCGGTCTTCGACACAATGACACGGGATTGGCACAGGATTGCCACGGGACCTGCCATAAGGGCAGGGATTGTGAAAAATCGACTCGTAACTTTGAGACAGAGCACCATTTCATCTTCTGGTCCCTTCATGTGGCGGGCGAGGGGGAAACAAAAGCGTGCCGAATGTTCTTATGGGTGCGTTCATGCTCTGCTCCTCGTCCCTTGCCCCGTTGCCCCATGTTTCCTTGTTTCCTTGTTTTATCGTCGAATCGTTTTATTGTTAAAGTTTTACGAGCTCGATAAGGGGCGGTGCTGCTGCCGAGAGTCGGGGGTGCTGATGTGTACCTACAACCGATTCCTTTTTTATTGTTATTCATGATAGTTTATTTTATTTGCCCGGATATGAATTCATTGGATTTCTTAGCTTTTTTTTCTTATTTTTTTTTCTGTTCTTTGTTTAGTCGCTTCTCGTTTTTCTGAGCTCTTCTGAAGTAAATCATCTGTCTGGGGGAATTGTATCTGAAAAGTTTGTTTTTTGTTAGGTCGCTTGGCAGGGAAAGTTTCACGCGCCAAAGAAGAATGTGTTTGGCGAAAGTTTGAAGGGGATGTGCTACAGACACACGCCATATTGTATTGTCTGAATTAAGACGTTCCGTGAGGATACTCGAGAAAGAGAGGTGTGCCTTGGTATGTGCGTGTGTGTGTGTTATTTGTTGTCTGGTGTAAGTTATTATTATTTGTCAGCTTAAGAGGTGTTAAAGTTTCACGAGCCAGAGTCGGAGTTGGAGTGAACTGGCAGTTTTTTTTCTTATATTTCGACGATAATGCTATTTTCGCGTATAAGGGAAGCCTTTTATGGCATCGACACTTTAAAAACTTCGACGGCAAACTTTATCGGTCCACAAGTGAGGAGTTGGTGTTGATAAGAAATGTTTAAGAATTTGTTTGGCTTATTTTTTAGATTGCTGATTTGCAATTGCCTTGGACGCGCTTGTTCATAGCGTGGATTATTCAGAAAGTATGATGCCATGCATAGGTGATGAGCAATTCGGTAAGGATTTTGTCTCCACTTAGACTGCGTAGATCCTAAAATCTGAATTTTGCTTCTGATTGCAATGAAAGCAAAGATCCCTTGCTATACTTATTCAGTGTTTGATGTAATTCACTCAATGAATTTTAATATGAATATCTGCACTCAGCCAAGAATACTCGTGCTCAGTTTCTTCGAATGATGTACTGAGTGGAAAGAGGTAGCCACAAGAGTTAACTCGAAGACTAGAAGTAAATAAAATAAATTTCTATTAATTAAGTGAAAGGACATTTCAAACCGACACAAGCACCTGAAACGTACATATATACTCGAAGTCCAAAAAAATGTCATTCCGTGTTGAAGTCCATGGGCCGATTACAGTTAAAAGTAGTTAAGATTTTCAACTCCAGTGAAAACCTTTCGCTCCTGCTAACGAAAGACTGCACTGGAGAAGCTTACATTATGTGTCGGTTATATCGCATCTCATCTTCAGGGGCCCGCCATCATCTCATCAGGAACAATGTTCAAGCGGTACAAAGAGAATTGTCGGACTTGGTCCTAACACCTCGTCCTGGGTCTGCCAAGCGGTCACCAACCTGATAAGGTCACCTCCAACTAGTCGCATTCAAGATACGCCTCGGAAGTCGTGATAATGGGGACCTTCGTGCCACGTGACCAAACTCTCGAACCAATGCCCTTCGAAGAAGCTCCTGCTCAACGTTGAGTTCTTCGCATGAGTAAATCATGAGGAAAACCGATACGACTGAAGAACACACTAACGTTTACATCGAGGAACTCAGTCGTATACCTTTTCCAAATCTACAAAATGGCCTCCTCGAGTACCATTCTTAGAAAGAAAAGCCTGGTTGTACTTTTGCCGCGACGAAAGTCGCACTGTTCAAACCCCATCCTGGACTCGAGCATGTTGTAGACCGCGCCTCCAACAAATTAGCGTTGACTTTTCCGGGAGAACTTAAAAGAGATATGCCCCTGTAGTTGGGTTTGCTCCAACTACTCTTTTGTCCCCCTTAAAACCCCATATTTACACATTGCCTTAAGCACTTCCGGCGGAATTTCACAAACATCGGCGAATTTGCCAACACTTAGCGATTCAATCGCCAAAATGACTTCCACCACCGTTGGACTATTGTCAGCTCCACTTAATACTACATGTGATGATGATGGCAGATCAGTGCCTTGTTCGGGATTGAGCAGCGCAAAGTTCTAACCTCACTCGAAGGAAAATTCGAGTCTAATCGAATCAACTCGAACTGTCTAACCGAGAGACTAATTTCTCACCGAAGTCATTTCACATTACACTGACGCTATTCTCACCGTCAACTTAGAAAAAATTCCGGCCTATTATTCCAACGGACCATAAACCGCACCAAACAGTGCATTTTTCCGTTTCCGAGTGCATTAGGTCTTGCATTGCCTGAAATGGCTCTTCGAATGGAAAAATGTTCAATGTGGACGAGTCCGATCGTGGGCTTGGACAGTGTCACTGTTTAGTTACGACAACTCGAACAGTCGACTATCCGATACGACGCTCAGTACATGGAGACTATTCAGATTAATGGGGGCACTTTGGGATTCTACAATCCCATTGGACAAGCAGCGTTCTACCCCAATGGTGGCAAGTCTCCGCCGGGCTGTGGTCTTGATCTTGATGGCGGTTGCGCCCATGGTCGATCTGTGATTTATATTACGAAGACGTTAGGCCTCAACTACAGCAATGAGTACAATGCGACCAAGTGCAGTCAGTTTGATAATGCTAAGGAGGCAGCTTGTGATATGACTGCGGACGGAATTAGACTGGGTGACCCCAGCAATGCTGGAATGGCAAGTGGGATTTACTAAATGGAAACGAACAGTGTGTCGCGGTTTGCGATTGGCAACGTCTTACAAGTGTGATAACTCTCGTACTGTTGTAAGGATAATGAATCTTTTTTGCTCCCAAGAAAAAACAGGATCTTCATTTAGCTTTTCTAGGACGATTTTGCATGCATTTGGCTTCTGCTTTTGTGGATTAAACATGCTATCAGAGGGTTGTTAAACGTAAAGAGCGCAAAGAGTCATGAATCGAGCTCACGGGGAAATGGAACAGGACAAGCACGCTCTTGAAGCTAGTTCATAAAATAAACGGAAAAAAGAAGACGTCATCAACGTCATTCGACATCTCACAGAGAAACAGTACCCGCTCCACGGTCATCATAACGCATCACCATTCCATTCGCTGCAGTAAAATTGTAAAATTCTGTATCACGTCTTCCTAAACAAGATCTCTAAGCACCCGCGTGAATGAAATGATGGCTCTTAAGGCATCAGCTTTCCGTGTGTAATCTCTACTTCAAAGCGCTCCGACTTTTCCTTTAAGACACTGCCGAATATTAAAAAGGATTTAATTTCCGGCACCCGAGCAAATCTAGAACACACTTTTTTCTTAATTCATCATAAAGCAGGTAGCTTGCACCCAACCTACCCCTCCTCCAGCAGTACGAGAAGGCAATATTTCGCCACATTTTCGGCTGCTGCTTTACCGTAAAAGAAATTAACTGCAAAAATTACACATCCAAAAAATTAATTAAAACCATCGCATTTCCCAAAAAAGGTCCCGAAGGGCACAGCTCGCGCTCCCACTCCGGTAGACTGTCCTCGGTACCGATGAAATAAACAGGTGAACACAAAGATGCAAGCAGTCGCAATTTTTGGGGGCCATAAACGGAGAATAACTCGTCCTAGGGAGCATCCCACTCGAGCTATGTCTAGTGCCCTCACCGAACATGTACAAAACACACGCTGCAGGGGGGTGGGAGGGAGGGGGGAGGGGTGAGAAAATTAAATTTACTCGTGCGTTTTTTGAACGCCTCAACTTTCGTACATTGTTGGTGGATCTCACCTTGGGAACTATTAGCTATCGCTGCCATCGAAAGTGCCAGGTAATTGCAGTGAATTCACGAAACGGGTGTGGGATGAGTGTGAAAACAAACTTAATTTACAATCTTGAATGTTTATCATGCCCTCGGGGAGGGGTGGAGGATAGAGAGCGATAGAGAGAGAGACCCTGCCACCACCGTCACGAAGCGGAGTCCCTTGGGGCGGCGTCATAAAGTTGAAGACAGGAGGTGCTCGCAAAAAGTAGGTATGTTGGTTAAAATTGCGAATAACCCGCTGGATGTTCTTCCTTGAATCTCGTTTGGTAAATTACTCACTAAAAGTCCGCTCAAGTTTATGTGCAGAAGAATTTACTTTTGGTGCTCCGAGTGGCTATGCAGAACATGGGGACTGGAGAGTCTATTGAATGCATGGAGGAGCGGGTAAACGGATTTACAACTCATGCTGCTGGAAGCTGTTGAAAAGGACTAAAGGATGTGTCTTTCAAATGGCGAAGTTGATGGGAGGCGGAACTCGAGAAGAAGTCTACAGTGACCCACTGCGGACGACTGAAGCGGAATACTGAAGGCCTTTGACGATGTCATTATTCGTTCGTGTCGTTCTCGTGTTGAATGGCTTGTTCGTGTCTGTCATAGTCTCGGGGCACTTTCAGTGAGGCATGAAGAAGAGCGCAAAAATCGTAGTTCAACAGATTCTCAGAGCGTCACAGGTGCACGCAACTGGAGGCTATTCGAAGGGACGCGTTCGTTGAATGCACGAAGACTTGAAATCGATGTTTGAACTCTTTTGAATTCTTGCGTATCAGGTAATAGTGATCAACATTGTCATAGCAACTGAGGAACGTTTTCTCAGATTGGCTTGTTGGCTGATTCAACAAGATTTTTAATTTTAAAATTAACACCATTTTTAATTTCTCAACATTACTCAACTACCTTTTCTACGATTTTTGATAATTAAAGGGTTGTTTTCTCAGGCTGACTACCCAAGGACGGGCGCGATACTTCCGAGACCAAGTTGTCTTCGTCCGGAGTTTCGTATTCCTCTTCTCTTTAAAACAGGGGGCCAGAATTCGAAGACCCTCTTCATATAGTCAGCAGACCGATGTTTGTCTTCCGTGCAACACCCAGATCTTTGTACAGCTCATATGGTTCTCTGTAGTGATCTATCCTTCACCCTCTTCGCAGATATGACCAAATGGCCAACGCACACTGTTTCAGGCCTGTGGAAGACATTGCCTTGAGTGTTGGCATCTTAGTTACGTACGTTCTCTTAACAGTGCCTCGCCTTGTCTAAATTGTTTTTTGACATTCATGGTCTCGATGAAGTCTTCACCGATATTGACGAAGCATCGTCATTCTACAAGGACAGGCAAGATTTGTAGGTATGCACAAGGAATTCAAAGTCGTACCCTTCATGCATCATAACCAGTAGTGAAAAGGGTCAGACATTGATCCGTCTCAGACAGCCCAATGGATCAATGATCAATCCTTCAGTCGGCGAACAGAGTGTGGTGGTCTCCAACCAGCTGCGAGATCACTCGAACTCTTTCGCAAACAATTACCAGTGGAAAATCCTTTACTTCTGTGTGACAAAAATTTGTTGGCGATGATCGTTGAACAACTCAGTGCCCACAAGCATCTGAAGTATCACGAGGTGCGTATGAGACTTGCCAATGAGTACATTAGCAAAGGCTATGGCGATGAAGAGACATGAGGATAGACCTCAGTACCTCGGCATTGATCTACTAATGTGCGCCGATTGATAAATATAACTCTGGAAGGTCTTCTACTTCTGTGACGACCAAAACATATCAAATAAGCCTTTACTCCATCTCTTCAGGTTTGAAGAACTCTTGGTTGACAGAATACCTCGCAGCAACAATGGCTATGAGAACTTTTTGCTCCGCGGTCATCGCAGTCGGTCCGTCAGGCCCTGAAACGTGGTTTATGCACGGATTACTGTTAGGTGCTGGCACTCCTCACTTCTTCAATCCGCACTCAGTCCAGGGAAATTGCATAAACAGCAGACAGTCCAATTGCAATTTTGCTGGATTCAAATTCAATTAAGATCGCACATATCAATCACGAGTGGCAAACAAAACACACGTCTGACAGCAGCCACCCTCAAGTGTCACGCAATGAATCAAAACTTTGCAGCATCGTGTCCCGTGTTTGACATCCTTCTAATCATCACAGAGCTAGACAGACTAGAGAGAAAGAGAAAAAATATTAATTTACCAGCGATAAAGGATCCCAATTAGGACATCACTTTACAGATGACAAATGCCTTAGCATAAAATTCGAAAAGAAACAGAAAACTTACTATAAATCCCCTCTGACAAATGACCATGCAAGACATTTGTCACTGACTCAACTGGAGAGCATCGCCAGGTCGATGTGAACGCTTTACGTAAATCCGTTCATCGTCCTTTATAAATGTCCACCCCACACCACACTGAATTATTGCCGTTTTGCAAAATTTGACTTCAGTAAGGGGAAACATAATAATTCTTGTGTCAGTCGCTGTTTAGATCCTTCTTCAGGTCCCCGCACAGGAGCGACTCCGTTGACGAGTGCACTGGCGACGACCGCGACGCACGGAGAGTGCAGGGAAGGGATAAATCTTTTCAAATTGAAAAGGATGATGACCATTCTCCGTGAACCGTTTGTTCCCTGTGCACAGTTACCATTGCTGCGACCTGAACCTGAAGTCGGGCAGGCACTTCATGCATCTTCTGACACTTAGGCACCGTCGGGGAGTGCATAAAATCCGACGCTCGCTCTAGTTTCTTCGAAAGAAGCCTCATAGTTATGTGACGCTCGTGTATGACTCATGCATGAGACTTATCTCTTGAGTTAAGGGCTCAGAAGCTGCAGCTTTAGCGCACAATCCGTATTCATTACGGCGACGTCTTCATCGGAGTAGCCCGGAACGGATGGTTAACCCTGGTTAGGCGAATAGTGGACACACTCGCGTCAGAGTGATGTATGCACACACCACGAGTGGGATATCGTCATTTATTTGCATAAGTCAAGACGCCCCTATTGCATGTGTACGTGCGGCTTCTCCCGGAGAGACTGCCGCAGAGCAGACCCTTTACACGTAAATTTAACCATTTGAATGCCTGCAGTGGTGCAGTAAAACGAGTAAAACGTTTACCAACGACACAGACGGCAACAACAATGGGGAGACAAAGCCACTGGAAAACAAAACGAACCCAGAAAGGAAAGCAAGGAAAACCCGCAGGACTCAAAGGAGTTAAAGTGGGTCTTGTTGCCGGAAGGAAATCGTATTCATTGTGTGCACACACTGTTGGTCTTTAATGAGATCATGTGCGTCCTCAGTGGATGTGTTCCTCCGTTGTCCCGAACGGACCTCAAACACACACACACACACACACGGGCGCATGGACAGAGAATAGAATTGCAAATAAATTGTGTTGCTCCTTCGGGACTCCCTTGTTACATCTCGCCCGCCCGCTGTGGCTCCCCTCTCTAATGTCACACTAATCGAATATGTGGCTCTTAACAAAAATTCGTGGAAATGTGAGCAAAATACTAGCTGTACCCTCGGCATTAGAGTTAGAATTTTTAGTGACCACTTATATAACAACTCTTTTCTAGGGCGAAAACGACTACACACCTCGTTAGATAAATTCGCGTCGGTTTCCCAAGCGGAAAGCTATGCGAATCTAATGGCCACGAACTATATTGTGAAGAGCAGGTGAAAGGATTCGGAGCATTGCTCAACGCTTTAACCACTCCCAGGATAGCTCAGGAATGAAAGTCTTCTCTGAATTTGATCGGCAGTTTAAATTCGCTAAGACTTGTCTGGGGCCCGGGCCACCACGGGATCACGGGAAATGAAATCGCCGATGAAATTGCTAGACAAGGATCAGGGGAGGCACCTGCGTTGGGACTACTTGCGTCCTTGATTCCATTGATGGTTGACGGATGGCCTTTTCCACAGCACAATCGGTGGCATAACTCTCCAGGATGTAGACAAACCAAGCGCATGCTTCCTAACGTCTGTAAGAAATCCGCTGCATTATTGTTATTTCTCGAGAGAAAAAACTGCAGACAACTTACAGGCCACTACACCTTCGCGAAACACTTAACCTCTTCCTCCGTCCCGCCTTTGCTCGGATCAGGTGGCAGTCATTCCGCGCTGATGAGCTGAGAGCTGGTGATGTAGGCTCCTCAGCACAGAAGCGTCTGTATATTCTTTCGGAAGACCATGCAGTTTCAGTAAATGTAGACTGAGTGCCCCAGTGTATTTTTAAAAGCCTCCGTAAAAAAAGTAACTCTTTTCTAATTACCCTTGGTGGCTTCATTTGGTTTTATCTGTTCTTCAGCAACGCGGTCGGGTTCATTACCGATCTATGTCGTTTAACCACTCGGTGTGGTAAAGGGCATCCACAACGCATGCGCTCCATCTCGTCCGGGGATATTAAGGATATTTCTTAAACATTTCTACACGAAAGATTGCAGCTTTCGTATGGTAATGGTGTACATTTCCCAGATACTGCACCCACAAAGTAATACCGATCCCACGTTGGAGCGCAATAGTCGCAACTTAGTTCTCAAGCTGATAATATTGCATTGCTTTGGTCGTGGATACAATTCCGAACGCAGCTTCCTGTTAATGCCCCACACATCCAGCCACACGCCGCTGAGGTTACCCGAGAGCACACTTTCTAATTATAGAAAGCTGTTAACTTCCACGACTTCCTGGACCTTGATTTGATCTGCTCTTGATTGCCCACAATCTAAAGGTACAATATTGATGACCGTATGCACCCTTGACGGACTCCATTTTGCGCCTTAAGATCCTCTATCAAATTGCCATCGTGTAAGACGTGACACTTCTTCTTCTTCTTTGAGTGGCGCTACAGCCCGGGTGGACCTGGGCCTCAACCAATAAGCCTCTCCAACTAGCGCGATCTAGGGGCTAGCTATTTGGTTGAGATCCTTCTTCACTGTTCAGTTGTCCCACAGGTTCGGAGTCGAAAGCTCTTCGAGCCGGAGCTGAGTTGTCAATGCGCTCGACATGGCCCAGCCACCTTAGGCTTTGGCTCCCTTTCTCCAAATACCGTCAACGCAAACAAGATCAAAAATCGTACGCATTACTTTTCCTTCGAAGAGACCAAGGAGTTTCTCATCCTTTTGTTTTGTTTATCACGTCAATGTCATCAGCGTATGCTATCGGTATTTCACGGTATTTTCTATCTAACAACCATAGACGTTAGCCTGAACAAACAATCTTATCCAACTGGCGCAGCCGCCATCAAAATGTTTCAAATTACGCGCATCAAATGGTTACATGCGACACCTTAGACGTGGACGTCCCCTGCTGCTTTGTCCCACAACCTCGCAGTCTAAGACTCTTTCTGGTTCCAAGATGTGTGTCCGCTGGACCCAACATCACCCGTCCTGTCAAGTCACGCGAAATCGTAAAAAAACTGAAATGGCCCCCAACAAAGCCTTAAACCCAAAATTAAATCTCTAATTGTTAGAAATCTCGGAGATCCACGGCACGCACAATAGGGCCTGATTGGACTAAATCTCCTATCTTCGTCCGCAAAACCACGCCCAACGCGATTTAACTTTTCAAAAACTTTTCAAACCACCCTCTTTACGTGAATCGGACTTTAACTAAACTTCGATCGAAACTTGCATCATGGGTGATAAATCTGAATAATCTTACAGAATACAACTTCCCTCCATGCCCTCACGACCTCCCTGTGCTGATGTGGTTATCCTTGATGGATTTGAAAAAAAAATGTTTTCGCGGAGAATCCAACGAGTCATCAACTCCAGACGGAGTCTATAAATTAAAATACTAAATGAAACACTTGACTTCTGTGCGATTGGAGTGCAACCGCATTAGCATTTCAAATTTTACAGCAAACAAGATGCGTTTTTGCTTAATTTCAAATTCAAGAGGTTTGTGTACACGGTCTTCTCCGAAATCTCTCAGTTTAACGAGGGGAACAACAAAGAAAGCTTGACGTTGTAGTTTTCACCTTAATTTACTTTTCATATTTTTGAGCCCAGCAGCGAAGTAACACAGCTCCCAACCACTTGACAAAAGATTAAAAGACTCAAGTTGCAGTAGTCTAACTTGCCATTCGTCGGCACTCCTTACGAAGCCCCCCGAAGCGTCGTCATCTAATGTCACCTAGCTACAATTTCCACTGTCATCCGAGTGCTACATTCCATCCAGTCATGCTTGCCATAAACTTCGTCTGTAAACACAGCTCCAGTTAGACGGAGAACATAACACTTTCCGCAAGAGAAAATATCTTAAGCATGCAACTTTCGGTGAGCCATGTACAAATTAAGGGAAATATGATATTTTTTGTTCGTTTGCTTATTTTCATCAAAACTTTATCCACGCCAGACTACAGTATCTCCGGTGGCGGTGCTCGTTTTCCATAATCCAAGTATGAATTCCCTTATCTTGTGAGTCAACAGTACACTGGTTTACTTCACAAAGAAACTCTTCAACTAGTCTTCAACAAGTCCTTAGCGAACTCGTCCGCCCTTGCTTCTCCTTCAACTACTTTGTATTGTTTCGAGTGTTCTTGCCACCCGGCTCGAGTTGTGAACGACTCGCTGAGGAGCGCTGGGTCGTTTCACACTCCGTAGTGAAAATTGAAAAATTGGGCGCATTGCAGTAATTATCTGGTCCCATTGTAACCAATAAAGCCCAAACCCACCTCATGCCACCCACACCAGCCCGGAATTTGCTCAACGAGCAATTAATTTCTGAAGCTCTTCAGCAGTTTCGCACCTTCTGCGTTCGCCTTTGTACCTCGTTATTTCCTCTTTATGTTGAGGACCCCTTTAATTTGTATTTACAAAACGAAGAAGAGTGGCTGCTGCAATTCAGCCCGGCTCTTCGAAACTAGTACATGGTTATAGCATCGAGGAGCAGGCAGGCTGCCAGCCAGCCACGAAGCTTGTTATCATTCCTTGCCAAACGTAAATCTCCTTAAGACTCCTTGTGATGAGGGGAGACTGAAACTGCTGCTGCTGGAAACACCTGCGGTAATAGTTGAGGTCGGTGTGAATTCCTCGGAACGCTGGCGGAGTGCGCCGTTGATAGCTTTCTTGGTTAGCTGACAGAAATGAAGTAATTGTCGTCGCCAGCTTGCAAACTACTTCGGAAGTTATCTAAGTTAATTAGAGCGAAGAATTTTGGATGTGCGTTAAGTTGACGGGCTTGCCGCAGATGCAGGATGGATGGATACGGATGCGGGCACGTTGACGTGCCATACTTCATCGTCACTTCAAAACTATGCAAACATTCCTAATTAATAGACAACACACAGCGCTGATGTGATGGCAGGCAAATCGCGCTCGAAACTTTACTTGTTTGCCTGCCGCTCAAGGAGCAAATGTTTATGCACACTGGGGTGTGGGTCTAATTAAACAGCCACACGAGGATGTGAATGCATCGCTTAAATGCTCTTTTAATTGAAAATAATAATTGACGACTGGTGCTCACCGTCTCAGTGTACGCTGCCGAAATGTGGTCTCCAAAATTCCATAGAAAATTCAACAAAAGATTCGTCATTAGGTGTGCATTAGGTTTAAGTTCATGATGAATATACTGTGAATTTCGGGAGACGGCGACAAGCATCGCTGAATAAAGGATGCCAATGCTCTTGTCATTTGTGGCAAATCGAAGTCGTGATCGGTTGGTTAGGTAAACTGCATCAATGACAATGGCTCAGCATTTCATTCAGTAATGCGACGACAATGCCAGAAGGGAATTCCAGTAAATAAGACAAAACTGACGTTTTGAGTTCCAAAACAATAGGAATATCAAATATACCGCGGTGCTGGGTAAGTTTGCAAGTGCCCCCTAAACCCGCGGTTCATTTAGATCAAAAAGCTGAGTTTATTGTACCCTTGAAGTTGTCGTCTGGTGCGTAAATGCGACTATTCGTTCGCTGCCGGTCTGGGTTCGATTCTGGACACAAAACTTCGACATCTTTCAAGTCAGTCTCCAACTTCCCCGTTCAGAGCAATGCTGCCAGGGCGTGGTAAACTGATATATTTCCGGACATTTTATATTCTTATTTTATCGCTTTTATAATAGGTACAAAAGATAAGAGTTTAGAACGAAATCGACTTGGAAATGCTTCTACGTGCTTTCATGCACTTCATGAAAAAATATACCTCGGATCCAAGAAAAACACAAAATTCTTAGACAACAGTAACCCCAATGTAGCACAACTCGGAAAAAAAGAATATCAAATGGATGCAAAAGAATGAACATCGAATACCTTCAGCAGCAAATTGCATTTAGGCCATGCACTTAAGTCCTTGTGCACCAACGTCCGCGCCTGAACGACACTGCAAGGGTTTTGCCGTAGTGACATTACAGACAAAAAAGATGCTGTTCTCACAGCACTCCAACTGTTCACATATTGATTCCTAAAATTATACTACACTTTCCTGCAGTCACCGCTTTTGTTTCCATTAATTACACAAGTTTTATTTGCAAATTCACACTGTTGCCTTTTAGGCGATCTACGCTCTGCCTGAAATTTCCTTGACTAGTGAATCTATCATCTCACAGAACCATTTTTTAAAGTGTTGCCAAGTAACCGCAATTCAATCCATGTAATAGTTCAATGAAATTTTTTCCGGGTCAGTTTTCTAAATGCATCTCTTTATTATTCAACGGTAGGTTGCGGTTTTTTGTTGCTCTACAGCATTCCGCTAACCACCTGCAAAATCTTTTTCTTACAGACAGCAATCAAAATGAATACACCCAATTGATCACCTGAAGAGAAAAAAACACTCAATGCAGTCGTCGGAGTCATCACGAGACATCGCCGTACTGAAGTTCATGTAGAAAGAGATGTGATTTTCTTCAATCCCAATTGGGGAAGTATAAATACAGGCGCTGCGGCCAAAACTGCAGAGTTTTGTACAACCATAAAGCATGATAGTGCGCCTAACAGTCAGCAGTATATTTTGTGTATGAAGTCATTGCAAGAGTAGGCACTTAGGCAGTATAAGTGGTGAATAAAAAGTGTATTCAAATCTTGGAAGTAAATTATATGTATGTATATGGATATACATGTTCGTTCAGAGATTAGTTCATGTGATGTGTTTAGCCTCGGCACAACTGAGTAATCACTTAGACACAAAAGGTACATACATTCATTTGTCAAGGCGTAAGGGTTCAAGGTGCAATTGAGTAATGGGATCGTCTTTCGAAGGCCCAAGCTGACTTTATATAAGACACTGATCATCCCAGTCCTGCTGTACGGCACATATCATGGACAATCTCAAAAGCGGTTGAAGAGGTCCTTGGTATTTTTGAGAGAAACGTTCTGGGTGCGATCTTTGGTCCTGTTTACGTTGATGCGATCTGGAGGTGAAGATGCAACCACGAACTTTATGAACTGAACAACTGAGGCACATATGCCTGGTGGAGAACGCAACAGAGAACGTCCGGGGCACCTAAGTGGGTGCATGCCATACGCTGGAGAGGTTTATATGCGGTTTTGCTAAAAATAGTTGAGTGTCCATGACATGTTTCTAAAAGTGCTTCAGTCAATTGGCTAAGAAAAATTCGAATGGATGGTACTGAATCTATTTTCTGAATCCTTTTAATTAATTTACAACCTGGCACCATGTCACGGTCTCCGACAGCTAGACCTTTTTAGTAGTTTAGTACCTTTTTAATTATAGCTTCCTCCCCGTGCCAAGTGCGTGTACCTAAGTAAATCCACTCAGATCAGAACATCAAAAAAACAGTGGTTTCAATAATGCCGTTAGTTCATTAAGAGTAATGCAACCGCATTGCGGTCAGCCACTGGACGGTCAGTCCCAAACTTGTAAAAACTTTTTCACTAACTTAAGACTTCGTCTACGTTCCACTGGCCCGCCGACACGTTTCCACTCGTTTCAAAGCACTAGAAAGCCAGCTATTATTCTTGCCCGACATTCTTCAGGGGATTTCTAGGAAATTCTCTCTTATTCGACTTCAAAGAACTGGTAAGTCCGCCCAGTGACCCGGAATAATAATATCTAAACTCATAGTTCCCCCTTGAGCTTCGACGTACCGAAAGATATTTGCACCACAAAAAGGCAACACAAAGCCCAAACTTCGAGAGCTACTTTAAATAATAGCAGCAAACTCATTTTCAGAAATTAAACTCAACGCAACTCTTGCGAATGCTGACCCCTTTCCGCAGGAAGGACAAACGGAATACAATACAACCGGGATGTGAAGCTCGAAAACACCTCACCTCGGCCACTGTGTCTAATGAATTTAGTTTCCCTATCGCAAATTGTTCAGCAAACTATATCATTTCAGTGTTCAGTTCGGAGAGCAGGAACAAAACTGAAATTACGGCGCACCAAACACCGAAGGAGTGCACAGAGCTACGCCTCGCCACCAAACAACCAAGCAAGGAAGTGAAACTTTTTTGGTAGATTCTTCAAAACAAACCCATCCACAACCCGGACAACTTCAGTATTTCTTCGTTCCGAAAATACGAAGGCCCCGCACTTGCAGCGGCAGTAAATTTCAGGAAGATGACAAATTTCAGTAAAGTTTCCTTCCCCTGCCCTGCCACCAGTTCTGTGCAGTTTCGCTTCACCATTTAACGACTCATAATCAGAGCTATTATTCTTCCGTGTTCGTGTTTTCGTCCCGCGAAGCTTCTGGCATTGCACATCGCGTGCATTGTGAGAACCGTCATCTTATCGACATCGTCGAGTGCTGTATCTGTAGCGGGGTGGAGAAACTTTCCATCGCCACTGCTGTACAGAGGCGAGATCTGCAGTGCAACGCAGACAACGCGCCGCGCCGGCCGACCATTTGTTGTGTCCGTTTGCAAAGTTTCTCCATTAAAATTTTCCAAAACGTTAACATTAACTTTTGTGTCCCCGCACTGAAATTGAACAACTTCTGCGTGCCCTAAAATGTTCTTAAACGTCGTCCATCGACCGCGCCACCGGGGATGTTCCGGTGGATTGGCCGCACTTATTTTTAGCACGGATGCGTTGAAACCGCAAAAAATACATTTTGTGCAGTTCTGTGGGTGGATGTTCAAATTAATCACGTCCGTGCGGGAGGACGCATCCCGGCCATGCGAACGGACCATTAACATCGCTCCGACCAATGACAATCAATGTGCTTGCTTATTAATTCGCACATAATCCGGACAGGCACTTCACTTCGGTCCAGTCGGGATGCAAGGACTCCATTATTTTTTTCTCAGCCGTTTAATGAATTAAATGGTCCTCACGCGGGCGTTTTTTTTTCTTGCCTGCTGCTGTTTGGGCTACACTCGTGGAGTTGTAATTGCATTTTGCTTGTTCTGTGATAATAATTGCTCTTGGTAATTAAATGGAGGGCCGGTACTGACCACAAATGGCAATGTTACGAGTTGTTTGCGTTGATGTTTACGTGCTCGTTCCCGGTGTGTAACGAAACGAACAACAGGCGGTGCCTATCCAGTCGCACCAGATGGCAAGAAGTTACCTTTCCGTGGCCGTTGGCGTATTGCCTTCTAAGCTTCGGCATGTCGATAAATTTGCACGGACATGATATGACAGACGACAGTGCACAAATAAAAGGCAGATGCGCTCAATCGACCGAGTCATGCATTATTCATGAGTACAATGAAATAGTGCACAATTCAGTGAACCAATTTCAATCAAATATTTATTTTAATGAATATTTCCGGTCGCTAAATGAACAAAAATCCGCGAAACTGAAAATTGGTGTGGATTCGTGGACAAATTATGCGTGAAAAAAATGCGTATTTATCTTTTATGATGCGTAGAGATGTGAGCTTGGACGACTATAAAAAAACCGCGGCGAAATGTCAGCAGTTTAAATGCCAGAAATTAAAGCACGCGACATTCAGCGCATAAATGTGTGCCACATTAAGATTCAATGAGCTACGAACATATACTGCCCGACTGTTGTGCGCCCAGAGCAAGTCCTGCAGGTTTGCTAAAGAGTCACTCAAACGCTTGGTTGATTGAATGCATTCGATACAGATCTGAATAGCTGCAAAGAGTTATTGCAAAGGATAACCAGATAGCAATGATAGTTTTTTTTCAATTCCCATGTTTCGGCAGTTGTCAATGTTACTAATGACATCCAGCTGTCAAAATATCAGTAAGGCTTGTCATTTTATTATATATCCTTTCACGCTTGCTGAACGTGCGGAAATGATTAACAAATTGTATCGCAATTCCGGGTCTGTTGAAAATACGTTCGTCATCATGTCTTCAGTGTACACTGTACAGGCACCTTCGTCGCACCGTAGATCAAGCTCAATTGTGAGTACACACATTTGGACCTTAAGTCATTGAACAGATTTGTGTGTAAAGAAGAAAGGCCAGTAACGGAAAACTTGAAGTGTAACAGTCAACTGATCCTTAAGAAGGCCAACCTACGATTCCATCGCACCTATCCCTTGATACGTAAGTAAAATGGATTAAGTCAGAGGACAAAGCTGCTGCTCTACAAACAGCTAATACGGTTGCCATTTCCGAGATCATGGAGAGCTCGCAATTTTCGAAAGGAAAAGGACTGCGAATAAGTACCGGTATCACCTTCGACAGGGACCGTCGAAAGCATCACAATAACAATAAGCTTTACGACGAAGCACGCAGCATCCCCTTGCAACAGTACATGGTGACACTGTTCCGAGAGCAGCTTCTACACATCAACAACCATCCTAACGAGGCAATCAGGAAGCTGAAAAACACAATCCCCGTACAACGCTACTTCAACTCGCTAAATCTGCTATGCGAGCAGAACTTCCCAAAGACATCTAATAATGAGCTGCATGGCTTCTACCAGAGCAGCGATAGCAGTCATCATGAGGGCCAAAATAGTTCACAATAAAATTTTTAAATCACCCAAGTCTGTTCCCAAGGGCTGTCGGACACCCTCATCATTGTCCGCCAATCAGAAGTTCGAATGTTCGTACATTTGCCATACAATGCTCGTTGTGTGCGACATCCAGGTTCCATTCCATTAACCATGAGGATGTCATTTCAGGAGGTTGCACTGGTGAATATATTGGCGAAAGGAATCGGAAGAATTAGAAAGCATGTCCAACTCCATAGCTCCTCTCATCGGGATCAGTCAACTTTCTTTAGTTCTTTGCTTTGCTATGCATCATCACACGAGAATACATTCTGAGACACTACCACTTCTCTATTTCTCTCCCAATAGCACCCACGACCAGCCTTTTTTAAATCCCACGCTAGCGATGCTTAATGGAAGAAAGGAAAACCAAAAAATAAAAATAAAACGTGTATGTTCACATCGCTTAACATGGCCGGGCAATAAATTACCGCTGCATGTGGCTTTGGCATGAATATTTTTAAAACTTTTCCACCGCCTGCCATTCATCCTTCATCTGCATCGGGGGCTGTGGTTGACGTTTGTTGACTCAGCAAAGTGGATTATTATTCACCATCCAGCCACCCGTCCAACCAGCAAGTCCCATGTGCTTCCGACGAATTCCTCCGCACAGAGCCACCACCGGAACAATATGCGTTAAGGACGGGTGCTAACTATTTTTGTTGCTGCTTTGTTGTGAGCAGCGCGGCATATGCCACCCGAACGGAACGTTCTGAGAAAAAAAATTATCACATTTCTGAAGTAACATCCGACTCGCATACACTGCGCATACGTCTACAGGCGATGGCTTCTCGGATTCGGTGGTGGCGAAATTATGAGACGTGACTGATATAATTAATTCCGAAATTGTTTTCGTTTTTCTTGTTTTTTTTTTGGTCGAGTGTGGGAGTCGTCTAAACGAAGCATAAACCATTCTGTAGATGCTGCAGAGAAACGTGAAACGGCTTAGTTAAGGGGATGCATCGACTGGAACAGACTTCATCTGGAGGACGCTCATGTGGCTGGGTGTACAAAATATGAGTTTATTTAACTTTTGATGATTTTATCTAGCGGTGCCAAGGTTCAAGGATATTCTTGGGAGTGCTTCTGGGGATCTGATCAATTATTTGATTACCGTTGCTGGCGAAAATATCTTTTCCGTCGCGCGTGGGGGTCTGGCTGACATTTTAATCATCTACCAGATCCTGGGTTCACTACGATTGCTCTTTACCGGGTGTAGATTTGTGTGAAATTGCGAGTGCGAGCCTGTGCTACGCGTTTGATTTTCGTCCTCGTTGTGTTTGATGCTATTTTGGATTCCTTATTCGGCGTCTTTGTGGGGATTTCTTGGTCATTTTTTTGATGGCATAGGAAGTTAAATTTGGGATCAGCTTCGTAAGTGACGCTGTAATCAGATTTCAGCTGGGCTATCCTACGCCAGGCGGTCTTCGTCTTACTTAATCCTGTTTCCTTCCCACTTGCTCGTGCTGTTTTTGATTCAATCCGCTTTTAAGCACTAAGAACATGGTGAACTACAGTCTAACGCTCTTCCACCTTCGATGCTGCAGAAGTCGACTTAAGTGGTTGTATAGGTTGATCTCATCAGAATACCGACAACCAACGAACTCTCGATAAATAATGGCAGTATTTACACAAAGTCAGCAGAAGTTCATAGACAAAGGCCAACTGTGTGTCTGGCAACTCACCAAAGGATTCTGGAGCCCAATTGAGGAAGTATAACCACAAGCGCGGCGGCTGAAGCGTATCCAGTTTAGTAAAGGCGTTCAGACAATTCAGTAAATGGCTTGAAGAGATCGTCCTGAGGGCAATAGTGTGTTTTCTAAATCGAGTTATTGTAAGAGTAATCAGTAAAAGTGGTAAATAAAAACTGTAGTGAAGTTGAAGAAAGTGGAATTATTTAAGAAAGTGAATTAATAGTCCCATCTGCAGAAGTCCTTTACACAAGACTTTGGTGACTCAGATCCTCTTTCACGTAAGCGTATGGAAAATAACTCAACTGAAACTTACATTTGTGAATTTGTGGACAGCACTCCGAAAGAATCGACGACTGCCACATGGTGTGACCCACAAATTGGGACCATCAACTCGATCATCGCTTTCATCCACACAACCAATCCCTACTACAGTGCATTACGTCCTATTGCCACAATTCCCACCAACCATTCAATACTTCAAAGTCCACAATTTGCAGCAACCCCATGGACGGTGCAAATCCCATCCAGCTATACAAACTGTTACAATTACCGGTCTCATGTTTCAATTTTCCCACAGCAAAATGGCCAATCCGACCATCTCCTGCGAAATGGGATCCCTTATCCAGTTGGTCAGTGGCAGGGAAGCGTAGGAAAAGGAATGGCACCCCCACTAAAGAATAAATCAAACCAAAGATAAATTAGCATATTCCATGTTTTGGGGGAGTGTTGTGCTTTGAAATTCAATTTCAACACGTTCTACAGATTTCGTGATATGCAATCACCCCGTTGCATGGTATTTTTCAATGATTACCACCCGAATAAAAGCTCATAACCCCGGTGGGGGTTAATTTGCACGTCCTTTTTAGTTTGCCTCCGCCTGGCCCTCCTCAGTGCCCAGCACTCCGGATCACGTTGATGCGGTGTGGATGTTGTTTTTCCCATTGTATGGAGTGCTGAGGAATTAAATCCCGCATCTGATGTGTACAAGAGCCGGTGTTTGCGTTTCGAAGCAACATTGAAGTACGAACTTCTCACCAACGTAGCACTCCGCAGTCGGCACTCGGTTGCCTTTCCATTGCACACTTCACCGCAGGTAGCATTCAAGGATTGAACATCAAGCGTCCACCCTTTCTGCATGCTTAATAAGACGCTGCTCCCGATTCCGGTTCGGGTTATTTGCCGCATTGTGCATGTGCTGGTGGAATTGAAATTTAAATTTCCACAGGCATTTGGGGAAAAGTTTTCCCAACAATTTGGCAAATAAATTTCGACTAGTTAATCCTTGCCAAGGAGTGAGCAACACCCCCCTTGTTTCAAATCGATTGCAATCCGTTTGACGCTCCAGGCGAGGTCAGTGAATGTCTGGCAAATGATATGTGTGTGCTCTGCTCGAGGTCACTGTAAACGAAGAGTATCGGGTTGATTCGGAAGCTTGTGCAAATGTGACGTTTGTTATGGCAATGCTACATACTACCTGACTGATTTGATACAACGCGGGTTTTATGGCGTCTGCCACTTTGTAGTTCTGAAGGTAAATTTGAATAAAGCACATTTATGACTTAGATTTCGATCAAGCAATGCATTGTGCTTGGATCTTTCCATTATGAATTGAATATAGCGTCATTCAAGTGCGCTCCACCGGAAATTCTTGCAGAACTTGACACTGAAACGGTAGGTGATCAATAACTGACAAAAATTCGTCAAGAATTTGCGATTGTAGGCAAAGACATGATATGTTGCATTGCCACTCAAAAAGAAATCCACACAATCTTGGTCGCCATAGTCAATCGCGAATTAACTCTCCAACAATATTTGCTGGCAATAAACCCACAACAAGCTGTGTTGTGTGAGATGTAAGACCGTCTTCTTGAAACCACTTGTCGCTCACAACAGGCGATAGATGGTCTTCTGCTAATCAGATTGATCGAAGAGGGTTGGGCGTCTTCTCTGAGGATCTAAATATCGAATTATCATTTCGATTGTCAAGACATTGTAGCATCTTTGCAAATGGCTCTGCAGCTAGAAGGCTCGCTACTTCCAACTGCGCCCGCCGAGTCCGTCTCCACTAGTGACACACTATAATTATTGAACCCGACGTGATGGCCCATGACGAGGCAACCAGCCCAGATCAACTCGCTTCATCGCAGAACTGTCGAAGTGATGAGCAGGGTAACGAGTCCCATCACACTAGCTGTCAACGGGCAACCAACCCCATCACTCGATAAAACTTCGGTCAACTGGATGATCCACATGAAGTAATCTTCCATCTCGGAACTAGTTGAGTATAAAAATCATCTCACCACTCCCACTCAAGCGATGTCATAGTCTCCAACTTTGGACTGCCTTCCTACTGGAAGCGCCATCATAGGCACTGCACATAAATCGAAAATGTCACAAGGCATTAAAAACGCACTGTGTCCTATTTCCGCCAAGACCACAGAAAAACCACAACTCCAGAACTACCTGTTCCACAACATCATCGTCAGAGTGTGGTGCTCAATATCAATTGTTCAGATCAATTGCTCAGGCGACCAACCTGCTCAATCAACGCAGCAGATATTTAATGTACTTTCGCGACGACTGTCAATGGAGGAGTGAGTGTAGCAAATTGACTATCATCGACAGTGATCGGCAGTACAAGCGACGTGAAGCACTCTCCCCCACAAGCTGCATTACTCTAAACACAGGCACTCTGTGTTGCGTTCAACCAAAGGATCGGTATTAAAGACACTTCGGATCGGAGTCAAATCATTAGCTTGCCTCGCAGCCATAGGCGTTTGATCTGTAGATGCCTGGTTAGTAATATATCGCCGTACAGTCGGTAGAGCTCATTGTTGATACCTTCCTCGAAAACAGGACCAAAGATTGCACGTACTTCACTCAAATTGCGTCGTAGATCAGAACTGGAAGTGATCGATACTGATGTTGTGTGTAAGCAACCACTTCATTGACTACTTGCTGTGTTCGTTAACTCACTGCATTGTCATCCTCGTAAAGCTGAACGGTCTTCTGAAAGTTGATGGTCTTCTTCTCAAGAACGATGTTTGAGACATGGCAAATACTAAGTCTAAAACCTTTTGTGACATGGGTGCACAACTTACGATCCCTCCACTCGCTCACAAGTGAAAACACAATCCCCACAATCATTCGATAGAAAACATTCATAAAGTTTACTTAAAAGGCCCAATAATGTCGTTGCATGTAAATTAACTGATTGAACACAAAACTATGCGTGCATGCTCAACAGCTGAATATGAATGAAATCCTTTATAGCTCATAAATCGCACAATTAAAATGGGGTAGCGACACCAGAAATTGGCTTGTCCTTAAATCTAATTGCTAGTGGACGTAAAAATGTCGTTAAACCCCTTCATAAAGTGGATTATCTGCCTTCTAAATCTAGACATCGGTTTTGCATTTCAGAATAATTTTAGCTATCAGACACTAGCGACATGTGTGCAATAGCGGAAGCTTTACTATTTTGTTCTATATGAGAGAAAGCTTTGTTCCAATACACAAACCACACGGGCGAGAATACATTAAGTGATGCCAAGTCACTGCTGTGCTCTGTGTTAAAGTTGATGTGCTTCATAAATATTTCGTTTTCAGTTAACTCGTTTTCAGAGGGTCCATGCCGCGACTTGCTGACATTTCGTTCACATACAATAGAAATTTTTCTGTTCGCAGATGGCTGTGGGTAGAGGCGCGATTTTTTACTCGCTTTGGCCGCTTTTACACAAGCTTAATTCGTCGCCGGTTTTTTTCAATGGCTGTGTTATTTCCTTTGTGTGATCTCTTCTGTCTTACCTCCTTTCATACAAAAATCGGCGACGAGTTTAGCTTATGTAAAAGCGGCCTTTGTGAAGAGTGATCACACTTCTTCGTATGCTGCGCGATTTTTATGTAGATTGCTTCAAATATGAAGCAGTTGAAACAACATACGTAATGCATATAACTATCTCTTCTCTATATATCCTCTTCTCTCTTCTTCCCACAGACTGCACACATTCGCTCGTTCAAATCCACTGACGGCGATTGCTTCTGCTCTGTATTTCTTCATGCATACCCGTACTGCCAAAAGTGCAACCATTGTAAAATACACAGACCTGGTTGTAGTGTCTCCCAAAATAACTTTTGGTCCAATTATTGTGAATACTACCAAGCTAAAATGGCTAAATTCCATTAGAAACTTACTTACCAGCCCTGTGAGCCATTGGGAGTATGAGCTTGACTTATAGTTGCCTTTCATAAAGATCAAATCGCCGTGCGTCCGCGACGACACAGTCTTTATACCGTAGATTCGGTCTTCATTGATTCGACGACCGTCTTTGCTATAACATTAGCTTCCACTTGATGTGGCGGAGTGTAGTCGAAGGATTTTTCGACTTAAGTATTTGTGTGTTTAAATACATATGGCTCTATGGAGCAATCGCCTCGCCTAGCTTTTGTCTCCAATAAGAGTACAATCAAAATTTTGTGGAGCATAATTGTGGTCTTTCCAGTCTTTGAGGACCCCAGTTATTTCGACAACTTGTTGAAATAGCAGCAATTTTGCAGGGCAATTCGACTTGGGATCTAAACTAGGATGTCATTTGTTAATTTCACGTTTGCCCAGTGTTTGTTACTGCAGAATGTTCAAGGTGCCAACTTCTCAGATGAGAGAGCCCCTGCACGCACATAAAGTGCCGAATTACACTTATGTTAAAGGCTCAGAAACTCCATCGCTGACGTGATAAGTAGGACCTACGATTTCAAGGGCAAATGGGAAATCTGCAGCTATGAACATGAAATTGTGATACTAACTTCGTAAATTAATTACACGATAATCGAATTACACGTAAATCAAATTAGACGTGAATTTATAATTTTTCCAAAATTTTAAGTTCTTCCTAAAAGTTAATATCATTACACCACTTCTGACTCTATCTCACATGAGCAGCAACGATATTGTTTGTGCAAACTAAAGCCCGCAACTTTGTTCACGTACGTTTATGACGTTCACATGATCAGGCGAATCAATTTGAACCATATTTAGGACGCTCGCATGATGAACGGGGGTAGTGCGACTCTTAAGTGCGTGCCACACGATTAGTTCTACGCTCAGAACGTGAGGCTCCAAGTTACAGCGCCGGTCACGTAATAAATTAAGAATAGCGATTCGATACTGCCCTTTTTCCATTGTATCGCCAAACATGAAACTAGATGTCGAATTCGACTAATCCATACTTGCTATCTTCATTCAACAACGCCACCTGTTTTTAAGCAAGAGTACCTATCAATCCGCTCTCTATCTCTCATCAAACAAAATCACCCTCTTTAGCAAAATTTAAAAAAAAAAGAATTTATGTAAGTTGATTATGTCAACGTGAATTTATTAAAGATTCAACACTAATTCTAAAAAACAAAACAGTAATACTAATGAATTCGAATTGTTCTTCACTTAGTTCGCAAAAAGAAAAACACAAGAAAAATAAAAACAAGACAAAATCAACAGACGACTTATGTACGCATGTAAATCGTTTCTACAGACAACATTTCAATACATAAATACACTCTTCTCTGCTGCGTCATTCCATCTAGTTTCATTTTTCTGTAAATACTATATAATCTGTATGTAAACAAAGGCTTATATAAAAATATAAATTTATATATATATCAAAAATTATGAATACACATTAAGTTATTCGTTTCATTTATATCCTTAAATTCTAATCAATTGATTAAAATTCATTTGTTTCCTCAGTTTGAGTTTCATCTTTTTTTTTCTTTTTTTTTTCTTCTTCAGAACAAATAAACTTATTTCGTAAAAAAAAACCACAATGGATTTAGGACCACAAAATGATTGCTATAGGATTAAGTTTTGTCTTTTTGGAGAACAGTGCGAGACACTGACAATGAATCTTGTAACAAATTCTTGTTGTATTCAATTATTTGAAAAAAAAATTAAAAATCTTTTTCTTTTTATATAATATATATCGAATCTTAATTTAACCAGCAGCCTTAAATAAAACAAACTTCCATTAAAAGCTTACACTTTCTTACAATGTAACATTTATTCACTTTTGTCTGTTTGTTTCACTATCCTACGTAAATACCTTGTATTTATTGCAAAATTCTTTTCAAAGTAAACTGTTTTTTTTCCTTAGGTACTTAATTTTATTATATATGTATGTGTCACATATATGTGTATTGATTTGCCTTAAAAACAAGTATCAAATGTACAATTTGAACGTGTTTATCTTCAAGCACATCACTAAGCTATGGTATTGTATATATGTATGTATATATAATTTTATTATTTCTTGTTTGCCAAGTTGAGAATCTAAATAGTATGTTTTGTTGATTGGTTTTTGGCGCTAGAATATTCATTCGAACATGGCCATGGTTGATGTTGGCACCACCTCCAAGAGCAACTGGAAAAATAGAGTAACTTTGCCTGAAATGAAACATAAGATAAAAGGAATTTATTAAAACTAAGAATTAAGGATTGCATTCGAAATTGTTAAAATTTATAGATCTATGTAGGTTGTCCCACCCATAATTGACTTGTGCCTTAGGACCAAAGGGAATACTGCCACAACACTCAATCACAGACGGTCACTCTGTCTGCATTGACTAAGTATACCAGAACTCTGGACTCTGGTGGAGACTGTATTTGCTTCCAGGTATAGAAACTGCGTAGTACTACAATGACACTATACTGGCCCAATTGCCAATTTGCAGCTAGTCGCACCGAGTGTCATTTATGTATTCCCACTCAATTCAGCAAAAATCAACGAAAGTTTTTTTTTTCAAGATTTACCCTTTGCTACTAATTTTCAACCAATATACTCGTACATCGCCAGGCAGCACGAACTCTTAAGTTCTGCATTTCATGGTTAAGATCCTTGTCCACTTTAAAAGCGAGTATCCTCAGAGTCGAAGATTCTTTGCGACGGAGCTGAGTTTCCCATAGGGTATACATGGTCTAGACATAGGCGTTAGATCTGTAGATGCATGAGGGACATGTTATCCACCACACTGAGCTAGTTTCTCTAAAATACCAAGAGCTCCTCCAACGACATTCAAGTTAGCCCATGCCTTTTCACATTTACTGTACTCTGCCCTGCCTTTCTCATAACACAGTGAAACATCAGCGCCAGAGCAATGATTCACTTCATTGGATTCTTCGACAACAATCCCCTGATGGACGGATAAAAATAGACAGCTGAACAATCTTCAGGGAATCGTCAGTCAGTTGGCTTCAGTGTATTTTTATCAATTCACTGCTGCGACATGTCGATGTTTTCTACGCAAAACGAGCAAGAAAGCGCATGAACAAGGAAGTGTTTTCACGGAAGTATCTTTGATGTTCCTTTGATACGGCTAAGCACTCGCAGAGCAGACGTTGGGCAGATTACATTCCTTCCCCGTCTCTGGAGCTTTTACAGAACTTGTACCTGTGCTACAGTGTGCGGTAAGGACTCCAATTAGCGTGCACACTTCTTTGCAAATGAACACTGATTATGATCTCTTCTTGCTCAGCGTCGACAAGACAGCCCTTGCTGTTCATCCAATGTACAGGCTAAGCTATCTATTTTTGGGCCTATCCAGAACTTGGTCTTCCAATTACAATATTTTCCTTACGGAACTTAGGGGGATCTACAAGGAACTGATAGAGATTCCCGCAGGTCAGATAACTTTTTCGTCTCTTTGGATGCCAGTATGCCCAGCATAGGGTCGCCAGGGATATCTCTGACCCTTTATCTACATATCCTGACCAGTCTCGATGTAAGACTGCCCGATGTACAGCTATGATATCCCAAAAAGTCTTGATGAGTGATGGACAACGGCAAACTCTTCAAATAAGCCCGCACCTCTCCATCCACTGATCCCAATCATAAACTAAAACAGTACTCGCATTTGACATAATATACTTACGCATAAATCTTGGCGTGTATCCATATTTGACGAACGGCACGTATACAATTAGTCCGGCTAAAATGAATAGCATCGCGTACAGGTACTCAATCTGTGGCTTGTCAATGATAGGTGCGACCACAAGATACGCGGAAACGACTAAAACCAAAACTGGAATGATGAGTGGCACTTTGTATGGCCTCGGATAGTTTGGTTTTGTGTATCTCATTACGATGAGCGCCAGCATAGAGCCGCCATAGAAAATCCACGCGGTGAAACTGAAGAAATCAATCAGCGAGTCGATAGTTCCATACAGCACCATGGCCCCCGCAATGAGTGACTGAAAAACACAAAAGATCGCGATGAGCACGAATCGATTCCGACATGATGCTGAACACTTACGTGAAATATGAGACCCGGTGCTGGTGTTAGGCGACGCACATGCACGTACGACAGGATATCGAGCAGATGTCCCTCTCGACTGGCAGCAAAGCAGAGCCTGAAAGGGGGAAAGTTAGAAAAAAAATCTATAGACAGTGGATCAGTGGCTTATCTTACCGTCCAGCTGCAAAGAGTGTTCCATTTGCACTACCAAACGTGCTGATAGTCACACTGAGTGGCATCAACCAGGCCATTGTGCCCAGGATGCGATTACCGAAGGTGACGGCAACCGCTTCTGACTCAATCATTTCGGTGGGTGACATCGCAGCCAAGTATGACACGTTAATCAGTGCATAGGCCAACGTTACCAATGGTATACCAATGGCAATTGATCTTGGCAAATTCTTACTGGGATTCTTGATCTCCTCGGTGACGTAATTCAAATTATTCCAACCGTCATAGGCCCACAGACCGGTGTAAAATGCCGTCGCAATGGCCCCCAGTGTAGGTGTTGGTCCAGTAAATGCGTTCTGCAAATTCTGTGTATTACCCTGAAACAGCTTATAGGCTCCGCCGCAAATCACAATCAGTACGGCAACTAATTTGGCAGCTGTAAATATATTCTGAACAGCCATGCCCAAGTTAACACTATAACAATTGACGAACAGAATCATCACTGTTGAGGGGACAGAAATAATAAATTTTTGTTTGTGTAGTAGTTCGCTTGATAATTTTCAATTCCTGCTAGAGATGTCTTATGATGAAAAATGAAATGAATTAATGATATACATACCAATTGCAACTAATGCAACCATCTTCACAACCGACGTTGGTGGATCACATTCCTTCACGAAAGCTTCAACTGCATACTGTGCAAATGAAAGACATATAATTGCCATTTGTGATGGCTTTAACACCAAAGTCGATACCCATGAGAATAAAAATGCCGGAGCTGGCCCGAATGCGTCCATAAAATAGGCCCATTCAGCCCCAGATGAAGTATTCATTGTGCCTAATTCAGCATATGCCAGAGCGCCTGAAATTTATTAAAAAAACAAACAAACATCAGGTTAATAAGACATGACTTTGATTGTCGGATTTAAGATAAAAGAAGTAGAGATATGAGACTATCTGAGTTCTACTATCAGTCCCAAGAGATTAAGGGTAAAGCCAAAATGCCAGCACAATGAACCTTAGTTGTCCTGCAGGGTGGAGTATCACAGAACTTGTCAAACAGAACTGTCACTTGAGACTGCATACGTCTAATTTAAGGTTTGTTATTCGACAACATGGATCATTTTACAACCTCTAAGCGTGTTCAACTTGTGAAATCTTACTACAAAAATAGGGATTCTCTTGTAGGTCCGTTGCAAGCCTTGTGTGGAAATTAAGACCGAAAGCATCTTCGTCCAGGCCAATCTGCAACAGAATTTGATGAGTCTAGGTCTGTTAAAGATGTCTTAAGACCCATCTCTCTGAAAGTACTGATGAGGATCCTAGGTCTACCGATTTTATAGCGAGCACAGCACTCAGTGTTGTCTTTGTCGTTGTCGGATTTGCATCTGCACTCTTATAAGAGTGCAATTAGCTCAACAAATGAAGCCAATTGACCAGGGAGTGCCAGAACATACTTCGATTGGGTGGTTGAGCATCATTACGCAACATTTTCTTTAGCGATGAGACCAATGAAGGGCGGTGTTGTAAGTCTTGGAACGAATATGAGAAGCTTACGGTGCTGTAATCAGTGAAAGAGTGAATTGGATTAGAAGTAGCAGACAGTAGAGATAATTTATAAAAATAAGAAAGAGTGTCGGACAAGGAACAGAACCCTGGGGGTTCAGCATTTTTTTGGAGACTTGAACCCATCCAAAAAAAAAGCTTGTATTGAAAGGTTCGAAATGTAGTTTCTAATCCATAGAAGAAGATACCACAGGCACGCATTTTCGACAAAAGAGCTTGAGCTCCTGCTGCCGGCTGTATTGTGCAGCGATTGGTTTCAATTTTCGGTGAGTATCAAATCAAGTGGAAAACCAGTGGACGTGTTGCTGCCAGAATCGTATCCTACAAGACATGCAGTGAATGACTTTTGAATGATATTATACTTCACTCATAACAATATTTTGAAATGAAAATTTGTTCCAAAACTTGATCAAAATTGTGAGTTTTTTTCAATTTACTTTTGGTACCACAAAATGGTGGTCAAAAACTCCATCACTGCACTCAAATTCCTCCTCGATTCTGGAAGACTTCTTTGTTTGATGTTAAATTGCATGCGGAGGTGAGAAAACCATGTTCATTTAACCTAATTGGCTGTCAACTTTGATTCAACAATTCATCTCTTTTCATTACTTTTTCCCCCAAAATCGGACATATTTGCAATGTTCTTTGCCAAGTGATTTGACGGGTATACAATCTGCACGTCAAATTATATCCCCTGACGCACCAGTCATCCAAATAAAAAATAGCAAAAAATCTCTCTCAGTGATATCCACGATACCCACACATATTTGGTATCCAAAAAAAATCCAAAATGTTGCGTTTCACGCGTCTAATTTTAGCCACCATAAGGTCAACAGAAAAAGAAAGACGGTCGCACCACACAAATAACGACGTGTGTGCATATAGCTTCTGTTCCAAGCGCGGCCATACTCATAAATTTATGAATGAATAGACTCGCGATGGATCTGCGTCACGGACAAACAAAAGATTCGCCTAAAACTGCCCGAACCCATATAAATAGACAAGAGGCAGAGCCAAAGGTTCATTACAGCACACGGCGGCATCGAATCAATTCAGCAAATTAAAACGTCAAATCGAACGATTGGCTTATTCAATTTGCTGCAGAGAATTACAACTAATAAGCTCGCACTGACAGGGATATGTTTTGTATGCGGGTGCATTTGAATTTAGACGCCACTAGATTTGGCGTTGGTATTAATTATTACATTTGTAATGGCTTGCTTGGCAGGTGGTTGCCCATTCAATTCAATTTGCATGAATATGCATGTAATCGCATGTGATTTGCAGTGATTCGTTTGAATTTAGACAAATCACCCACTTGGTGGATGCATTTCGTGGAAATGCGCTTTTAGGTAAATGCTGACGTTCACTTGCCAGAAAAGTAATGTCCGACGAAGGATGTATATGCTTGAAGGCACATGTCAATGCTGTACAACCGCTGTTTGTTGAACCAAATAAGCCTTTGATTTTACAGTTTTGGCAAGCGTGCAGGGAAAATGAAATATATCGTCTAATTAGTTCGTATGCACTCAGTGGTCATTTAATTTTGTCTAATTCTGCCGTCTAGACATGTGGTTGGAATTTGAATTCCCCATAGACTTGTCACGGGGAAGGTGTTCGGTCGTTCGGACGAAAAGAAAGAGACTATCGCCGTGGGCACTGCTCATCGTAGAGGTTTCTATTCAATCTTATACAGATCATTTTTCCTTGTCCTTAGAGCTAGTTCTCCTTCCTCCTCGTCCGTGCACCATAGCCCATGTAATGATGTTTGCAACTCAGATTGGCAAGCGTTGGGCTAATGGACACAAATCCAAATAAGTGTGTGCCCCAACTTTACCAGCCCATTTCAACAGGACCCTGACACTTCACGTAATGGGACGTCTAATTCGAATTATGTTGCACCCATCAAGGACCATAATATGCCATCCGACCTTTGCACTGCAAACCAATGTACTGCAGGCAAGGACAGCAGAGAACTCTAAGGTCAAACACAAGGTACACAAGCAAAGAATGAAATGAACACCAACCTGAAACTTTTCCGCACAAATAAATGTAACACGTAGAGAGCAATAGCCACGCGTTTGGTGAAAATATTGCAAAATAAAAGACTACTATACATTATTACGAGTGAAAGAAACTTAACGAAACTGGTCGAGGTAGTTGTTATTTCTGTATATGTGCTCGAGAATGGCCGAAAAGAGACTTAAGTCTGCTAAATCGAGCAAATGTACAGAAATGGCAACTACTTCGAACAGTTTCGTTAAGATGGCCTCTAAGAAACCAAGCTGAAAGGTGGATGTAATAAATAAAACACCGCTAGTACTAAAAGACGACAGGTAACTTAACCGACCAATAGGTTGACAACTAGAACCCTAGCGTCGGGTACCTAGGAACTGGTCAGGTTATTTGTTGCAATGATATGCGTTGGCATCACAATGGGTCTATCTGAACCTAAGTGAGAACACGCCGGAAACCATTGGGAACCATTATGAAGCGACAACGAAATGCCAGTGGAGCTGCTTAGATGCGCAGCGGTTAGCAAGGACTGGGGACGTTCACAACCGTATGTGAGGCTGGAGACCCTGAATGAGTACGTTTTATAAAGTAGCGTAGTACGGTGTGGACCTACGTTCAATTCGCGACTGAAACAAATTTTGTAATTCACGACCCCTCCTCTCTCGATTCACTACAATGCTTAGAGAGAATAACTGTCTAGAAAAGGCTTCTCAAGCTTCCCCGTTGAGATTCTCAGTAAAGCTATAGGTTTCGTCTACTCGTGACAGGACAATAACATGCGCATATATTGACAATAACAATCGCAGCAGGAGTGATTTCTGTAAAAGTTAGGGTAAGGTTCACTTCGGAGTGCGGCACAAAAATACATGCGTAAAGCACGGATATTATTTTTTTACATTTTAGCTCGCTGGAGGCTGTCCACGGAAAAGTGCAAAATGTCCCTTCCAACACGATGCGCCTCAATATCTTCTTCTTAAAAATCGGAAAAGTCGAGAAAGTAAAAACTCTTTCGACAAGTGCACGCTCCGTCACCTCGTGTCACATGGCTTGATCTTGAACTCTGACCGCATTGTGCAAGTATTTTATTTGAATGCATCAACCCCAGGCTAGCCTTCATTGCAATTTCCTCAAAACTGACATATCACAAGAGATCCCTTTGATCTAGGTATGCACCTAGGTCCGTATTCATTGGCGCCATTAGTGCCGTGTTATTGGCGTTTGTCACTCTCATCACATGCCCTCACATATTTCATTCATTTAGCGCACATGATCTGGGTGCATTTGGCACTGGACCAATTAAAAGCAAATAAATAAGAAAATATAAAAGTCACCGACGGGCGAGCAGGTTGGATGTTCTTGAAAATCTCCACACATGCATAGACTAGCGTCTGCGATGCCAAAAAGAATCCAATCTCATGTGTACACAATCGAACTTGAACCACCTGACAGAGCTCGACTGTGTGCCTCTATAAATGATCACACAATTAATGCTCCTAGAATTCACAATAAACACCAATCAGCGCTGATGTGTGATGATTTCACTCTCTCTCGGCAGAGGAATATTTGAGTCTTCTCTCCTCTCAATTGCAAGTGAATATCTCAATAAACGATCACACTTCGGTTGATATCGGGAAATAATTAATTTTAATTTAGTTTCAATGAATAACAGCAACTTACCCAACAATGAGAGCACACCACAGGCCAGCCATATTATGAAGCTTACACCAACAGAACCAGTACGAACCAGTAAGCCTGAAGGTGACACGAATATTCCAGACCCTAGATGTGGAAAAGTAGAAAAAACGAAACAATGATTGATTGATTATCATGTGATTTGATCAAAAATAGAATTCAAAAAAAAAATTGTCTCAACTAGTTTCAATGATGCTGCCGGAGATGAAAAATGAAAAAAGGTAAATGGTAGGATGGTTTGCAACCTTGTGGCAATATGTACGTCGCGTCGTTAGCCCTTTCTTTTGTTTCCTTCAAAAGTAGAAAGTCTCACTTGGCCTCTGACAGGTATCAACTCCATCTCGTTGATCTAAGTGATCCGCGAGAGTAGTCTGTACCTTCTTACCTGTCACGACGATCTACACGCTTTCATCAATAGACAACTACACAGATTTTCTCGCTCATATTAGAGCGAGAAAGGACCAGAAACCATTAGGCGCACAAAGACAAGCCTTCTTCGTTGTGTGGCGCTACAATCCGAGGTGCGAGAACCTTAGTCTTCAACGAACAAACGTTTCCAGCTAGAGCAATCTGTGACCATCATTCCTCCAATTACGTACATCAAGTTTGTTGAGATCATTCTCCACTGGTGTGCGCCTCCTTATACGAGGGCATTTTCTGTTGCATTGTCCCACAAACTCGGAATCGAAGACGACAGGACTTTTATGAAGAATATTATCAAAATTAACGTAAAGTTGGAGGGAAGTCAACATGAGCTGCACAAGCACATCGACTTAGTCAAACGAATTTGAAGGTCTCGAGTCAGATGGCTAGGTCATGTAGAGCGAATGGACACCAACGCTCCCAACTTGGAGGCGCAAGTGTAGCACAGCCGTTCAAACATTCAGATTTAAAGACAGCACCGCACTGACTCTCGGTCAAATATTCAGACAGATGATGCAGCAGCACTGTTTTTCCGCAGATTTATTTTTTGTCCGCTCTGGATTCACAAAATCAATCAATTTCAATTACTTTTTAATGTTTGGTGCCTACTGCCTACTACCTACTGTTAAAATATTGCTCATATTGACTGCAAACGCGAACCATTTGTCTGCACACTCATTGCTGCTGCAGATTGAATTCTCAAAAGTATCCATCACATTTCACTCCTTTGGAAGTGGGGTATATTTAACTGCAAACTAGTTCCTACTTCAACGAAAATACCCTATATAGACTGTACCTTTAATTTCAGATCAAAACGTGGTGTCGTTTGACCTAATTCGAGGCCATAATCCGTAGATAATTTTTGTGTTCTGAAAGGATCGTTAGATTGACAAACGATGTCAACTTTCTGTATGAGAAGGATCAATGGGGCTTTAGTTCAGTAATCGACGGATTCTCCCATAACGCTACGGTCTCGCACTTTATTCAATTCAATGGGTGGCACTACGGCTCGTAGAGGACCAAGGCCCAGCTGAGGCACCCAGTGCTTTATAGACCATCTCCGATTTGTTTGAGTAAGCATTTCAAGCATCAGTAGATGCTTTGCAGTAGCGATAGGCATGGATGGCACATCTCCATCTGGAAATAGTAAGGAACTAGTGCCCTTTCTGACGAGTTCGTCCGCATCACAGTTTTGTGGAATGTTACAGTGCCCTGGCACGCATATAAGCTGAATGCTAAAATACTTGGCCATTTTGTTGACAGATAGGCGGCAGTTCAAGAAAGCCTCTAATATTACATTTGAAAGAGTATCATTTATCGCTAAAGTTTCTGGCGCTACAGTGATAAGGTAGTCGGAATGAGATTTGAATACTTTGATCCTTAGAATATACACCCGCGCTCACGCCTTTGCCCATTTCCTATCACTAAGACCTTAACCTTCGAATTCGAATAAATAATAAAATCTATTAAAAAAAATTTCTATTTCAATATATCTGATAATATATATTTCGAGCATAGACAATATTTGCGCCTATAAATAATGTTTGTTGGATTGAGAATTCAAGTGATCTCTGGTCTTTAAATTTTCGTGAAAAAACACGAATAGCCGGCAATGATCTTGACCCAGATCTGTCACGCAAATTTGCAGACACGAGTTTAGCAACGTTTTAGCAACACGTTTAATGTGTTCAAAATGTGATTGTAGTCTAATTGGGACAAGTCAACTAAGAAAAATGCCCAAATGTGATCGATCTCGTGTGAAAATGGGTAACATGAGAAAATGACGACATAAAATATTATATTTATTCAATAGATGAATGATTTGGGCGCATCAAATTGGTAACGAATGATTTAGCTTTGCTTATTGGGCTATGAACTAAGCTGTGAATTGTGTAAATGAGGAATGGTGGTCTAGGAAGAGCCATTTTACAGCTAAAAATGCGTCCGAAGGCTGTTGTTGAGAGAAATGCTCCCGTGCCCTTAAATAGTAGTTCACCGTGGTTGCTGATAGACATTCCGGATTTCATAGAGCTGAGGAATGCTTTTGATTAGATCAGCATTTGTTAGTGCCTTGGTCAGTCAGACAGATGACTCCTCGCCATTACCGTCTCCCTACACCTCCCTACCTCAGTGATAAGTATTTGAAAGACAAAAAGGTCCTGGAATGTATTTCCGACGAGCAAAGCGCAATTGTGCTTCATTGAGCGTCATACTTTTTTTTATGTACAAGGCCACTAGTCATGGGCGTTAAGGAAGTCAACTGGTTGTAAACATTCGCTGACGAAACTTCGCCAGAGACTAGAAGGTCAGCAGACCCTGATTCTTTCAACCGGTTTCAGTCTGAACAAGGGGCTGGCCTTCTTGTGGGAGCGTCGTGGTGGGTGTGGATTGGTGACTAACAACAGCGCGTCACAACTATCTTCTCATGGTCTGAGATGTGGATGGTATTATGAATGGTATTGCAACCGGATGCCGGGAGCAAAAGAGCAGGAAGAGGGCTTAGATGGGGCTCGCCTTTAACGAAAGGAGTTGTGCCACAAGACATGAACTTAATTGATATCTTAGGCAACTCAATGCACTGCTTCGTCGTCTCTTTGTGTCCCTGGTTGAATGGACATCTTGGTATAAGCCTTTGGACAGGAGATCAAGTTAATTCAATCACCTACGTGTTTCCTATAAGTTTAGGGCTATATATAGTAGGTGTAGAGAGGTCTTCTGGGTAAAGAAACAACTGCAACAAGTTCCCTTAATAAACGTTTGCTTTCTTTCACTTTATCTTTCCTATCACTTCTTTGGAGCATAAGTCAATGTCCTTATTTCTTGAAATTCAAATTGAAAATCAGAATTCCCTCTTTGAACTGGATAATTCTTTCAGCCAGATGCTGATGAATCGTAACCAATTCGATCAGAACTTAAGTGCCAAAGTAAAAGCATTAAAAATATGTACACTTCGAACGATTTTTCTGCTTCTCCATTGTCACTCCACTCCCATTGAAAATATGTTCTAGCTGAGGTGTCTTTTCACAAGATTTCATGTGCATTTACTCAGATGAATGGTAATTGGTTTAATTCAACGTTATGCCTTGAATAATGCACTACAATCCATCCAACTGCAGACCTCAATTCATCAGGCTTTATGGCTTTGTCGTAAGAACACGAACTGTACCCAATTAGTTAATTACCTGCGACTCCTTCAGTCTTTTAACGTACTTACAAGCCTGACTTACTGGCACCCTTCACATCTACTGATCCACTTCAGTTTTGTGTATGCATTTAAGCCACCAGCCATCATTCGAAGAGATTTCCGTAAATCGGAGTTTTTTCCCCACTTCCATGCGTACACTGATTCATGCTTGAATTGCATGTAATCAAATGATAAACAACACAACAACTACAAATAAGTACTATTTATAGCTGCATTATGGCAAGCTTCAGCCAAAAAATGTGGATGGGTACGATTAATGTTAACAACCACCTGAAGATTCCCATCCGATTTGAGGCAGATTGTGGTTTGCGTGCTAAGACAGGTGTTTAACTTCACGAAAATTTGTCAGATTTTCGTCTTTTTTTTTTTGTTTTATCTTTTTTGATTGTTTGCGTATTTTTTTGTGCGTTTATTTGTGATGAGTTATTACAAGGTGTGTCTATTTCAAGGGCGGGTGATAAGCTAATTAGGTTTAAGCCAATATGATGAAAGTGTGGTAATTCATTTGAATAAACGTGAATATTGGAATATATGGAGAAGTGCTTTAGTGCTGACCTATAAAAGTTTTCATGGCATAACGATATCAGTTGGAGTTTATGAACTAATTATTTCCGGCGTTTCGATGGGAAGTACATTTTTGTCGTTTATTTTGAAACGAAACTAGCTTTTATCGATATTGATTTGTGGAGCGAGGTTCTATAATGCGATTCAATTAAAAAATATCACACGATTTATCTAGATTTAGAAACGAAAACGACTTGATCCACAACTCCTTGCAATGGATGCCTTCTCAATTTTCGTGAAGTGGCTCTGCTTAAATAGCACAGATGCACATACTCAGACAAGTTCAGGGGCTGCATAAGAATAGGCAAGTCACGCAATGGGTGGAATAACATGCGCCACGAAGTTCTGCGAAACCCAAACTAACGCCACACCGAAACCACATGCTGGGCAGATGTCCATAAAAAAACTTAGCCAGCATTGTTATTCAGAGACTAACTAACCGAATAAGAACAACAAATGAAACCTAGTATATTTCATTAGAAGTCCTGGCAATCTTAAGTGCATTTTAACGAATATCACACCAACAAATGATATCAGTCACTTCACGGTAATGAAACTCATGTGGGTACTCACGCGAATAAAGCGTCATATCCACCTACATTTTACAAGCATTCAAATATGACTAAACCACTGTCACTTTCATTTACGACCAAACACGTCTTCACGACAGACACTTTTATGATGATGACGCTGGGCGCATTATTACTTTAATAAAAGCACTTCACTAGTACTAATTCAAAATCACTGCTGTTAGCTTATCGCAAAAACACTTCTCAACATACGTACGATTTTTCTATCTAAATTATTAGTCTGATACTGAGTCATTCGCCATTTATTCCTCGGCAATCTTGAATAAAACAAAAAGTTCTTAGCAAACAGCATTTACAAGGCTCAACAAGAAAGCCGGCACACAAATGCCGGCGTAGTAAAATTTTGTTATGTACACAAATGACCTAGATAAAACCGGAAAAGCATATTTTGTCTTTTTTTTTTTTTGCATATATTTTTAGCACTTGAACGTGATAATGGATAAAATATAATAAACGTCATTATCTTGACGCCGTCGCTTCATGACTGGAAATTGAATGAATTGACTTTTATGACGTTGATATGATATTTTGTTTGATTTAATCAAAAGATATTTGGTATATTTTTATTGAAAAAATATATAAATTATATATTTTGAAAAATACATTGGGAGGTGTGACTTGGGTGATTGCTACGTGTTAACTCCCAAAGTTTAATTTTTGCAAATAAACACTTAAATTAAGAGAAAATAAAATCAAAATTATATTGAGCTGTTTATTTGTGTACATTAATGAAACTGGTTCTATTGTTAATTTAATTTATTTCTAATTTAACAACCAGTTTATGGATTTAGAAATCAACTTTCTCCCAAGGGATCGAGGTGGCACAAAAGTTATTAACTTGTTTTTTTTTAGAAACATGGTATACGTGCATTAGCGCGAATTATTGGCCTTTGGCGTTGTTAAAACATTCCTTCACTTATTAAGCCTATTAGCGACGGATCTCCACAGACGGACGAAATGTGGGAGCAGGTGTCTACGCTAAGAATTTAAGCATCCAATTAATATTTCAATTAAGGAACCACTCCCACATCTTGTTGAGATTAAGGAAGTTTTGTCTTGGCAGTTGGCACGTGAACAAGTTGATGTCGAGCAGAGTAACGTTGTGACAGGCAGGCGGCGACCAAGTCTGGATACTTGACTAGTTCCAAGACCTCCCTGAACTGCCGCATATACCTTAACTAGATTGCCAAATAATATAGCAGGCGCCTTGTGCAAGTCGTAGTCATATGATAATTCAGGAAATAGTGAAGTTCACGAACTCCGTGGAAGGGGTACTAGCTCATCATTGGTTCCGGAAGTAGACGGTTCCTGAGTCTCTCTCTTACTGGTAAGTAAGTAAGCCTAAACACTTACAATGGACACCACCTGGCTTGGTAAAAAAATGTGCCTGCAGTTAAAACTGTCATCGCCATTGTCACTGGTTGTCGCTGGGCCATTGGCATACATGCCCAGGCAGAATAGGTCCATGAGTTAGATAGATAACGCAGACGACGAAACCTCGTCATGCACCTTCTCTGCTCTTACAACGCCATCTCCTCTGGAAGAATGGGGGGAACTTAGAGACTTGATTTTTTAGAGAATCTAAGAGAACCAATCAGCAATAGCTTCAGCCACCTTTATCAGTTGGCACCAATTGGTTTCCAGAGTAGGTCTGAATGGGCCCATGCAGGGCTAAGTATGTCCTCAGTCATCTGAACCTGATCTGTCACAAAAATACTAAGACAAAGTTTTATTCACTAACATTAATAAATAGTAATGTAAAATAAGTTTTTTTTAAATATTTCTTGTTTACTCCTTTAAATAACAAATATATATATAAAACAAAAATTATTCTAAAGAATCTATGGAATTTATCTGTTATATACTTTCTATTTATCTCTCAGTCTATCTAATTGAACACAACTCTGGCAAATTCTCTGATCCATCAAAGCCAATCTTCTCGCACAATTTGAAAGGAAAGAAAAAGCACACATCTAACAGCTTTTTGATTTCCTCAAATTTGCTGGCAGATTTTATTTGAAATTCCAACCGCCCACTAGCGGTATTTATGAGCCGTTTGTGCTAATTCATAAATCATTTCAAAAACAAAAAAAGATTCGCTCAACTTTGCCAACGTCATAGTGTCTATTTTTAAAGAGGAAATGGAATGAAATGGTTTACCTTTCAAAGTCTGTCAAGACGTTATCGAGCAATTTGGAATGAACATTTTTGACACAGTTTTAGAAAAATGATGAATTTAAATTTAAATGAAATGATGAATAATTTGTACACTTACCTATCATAGTCCCGACAATTAAAGCCACCCCACTGAGGAGTCCCACCCGTCTCTGGAGGTGAATAGGGTCGTTCGACGTTGTGCCCTTCCCCTCCAACGACTTCCGCATCCCCCCGGGCCCTGATGAGTCGGTCTCTGTCGCTTCGGGCCCTTCTGTCCCAAAATACCCATTGGCCCCCGTTGTCCCGTTTGCCGCGGCTTTAATTGGCACATTATGTCCTTGAAATAAGACAAGACACAAATTTTCAATATATATGTATATGTATATACTTTAAATAATTAAATTCCTATCACGCACTGTAAAAATTTTGCACATTCTATATTTCACTGAGAATTTTTTTTTCTACAAAAAAACAAAAAAATGGTACATGAACTCGATATATCTAAACATTTTTTTTTTCAATAATTCACCTTGATTATGATCTGAATTAAACTTGCATGCGTTTTTTTGCAGGCAAAAGAGTTGAGAAATTTTATCGCGCATGGCATGGACGGATGTAGAATTTTATGAATGTTTCTCCGCGATTTCAGCCGACGTAAAGATTTCCACAAACTGTATCTGGTCGTTTTATCTTAAAACACCTTATAGTTAAATACAATATTTACTCGAATTTTATTCTATTCTACACTCGCGACGTTCTCGCGTTTGTATTTTATATCTATCCCTCGTTTCCTTCGTGATTTGTTTGTTTATAAAAAGAACAAAAATCCGCTCAATTTACGTGTTTGTGATGGTTTTTGTTTCTATTTTTTTTGTCTGTTTTTGTAAAGATAAACTTATGTTTTGCTCGCCTAAGTATTTACTACAAAAGGAGGATATATGAATGTATTTTATTTGAGTGAAATCTAAAATATACTTTCTCTCGACGCTGGCTACGTACGTACGTGACACGAAAAAAAAGGGGCGTAGCAATGCAAGGACTACTAAAACACGCTTATAAATAGCACAGCATTAAGATTTGCGAACGCACATTTTCGGTTTTTTTCATGGATTAAATAAATTTCTCAACACATTTATTTCGAAAATTTACGACACGACAATGTCTGCAGTTTGGTTTTTATTGTTTCTGATTTGCCAACACATATGAAATTATTGTTCTTGTCTCTTTAATTAGTGATGAAAATAAATAAACCGTGAAATTATACACGTTGCTGGGTTTTGGGAGGAAAAAAAAATACGATACTCGCAGGAGTAGCGATGCCAAAAGGAAAAAGCCGTTGTGCCTCACAAACTCGTCAATCTTTAACTGATCGGTCTGGTAAATTTATGCTCGAATTTGTATCTAAGAGATTGTCGATTTTTGTTCTTTTTTTTTTTTTGTTTTTTTGCTTGTCCCTTTTCGATATCCCAATAAATAGAATTGTATTCTTTTATTGTCTGCGATTCAATAAATTAATTTAACAGTGTGCACAAATCGACCACCAGTTCACGATGCAAAAAAAAAACAACAAATGTATCTATGTATGATAAATTATATATCTCTGAGTGTCTAGACCGAATGCGAGGCAGAAGCAAAGCGAAAAAGATCCGAAGGCATCAAGTGGCATTAATGAACACAAGAAGAATAACGAAATTTGACTGAAAATTTCATCGTACTCGAACTTTTCTGTGGAGTCATTCGTTTTCTGGCCCTTGTATGAATGTTCTGTTCTTCTTTTTCTTTTCGAGTGCCTTAAAGCCATTTGATCGCACTAGGTTCTTTGGTTTTTTTTGAAGAAGAAGAAACGATGTGTATGTGTTGGGTTTTCTCTTTCTCTTCGCTGTCGCTCTTGAAGTGGGCCTCCTCCCGCACAAGAAATTCGAATCTGAGTCGAATGAGTTTTCGAAAATTTATTTTTAATCAAATAAGAACAACTCGATGCTCTGAAATGTGGACGTGTGCGAGGAGAACAGTTCAGAGATGAATTTCTGATCGAGACAAAACGGAATACATGTGTGTTGTTTCCATGTGTACATATGTATATACTTTTTTTTAGGCATTTAAAACACATTTTTTGTCCATTTTTATATCTTTTTCTAAATAATTGAGGAAGAAACGAACGAGAAATGCTTTGAGAATTTATATATGTACCCACTTTATATGCACATTTTTTTCTCAATTATATATTTATGTGCGTATCTTGGGTCACGCGCATACTGACTGAAATGTACGTCAGAGGCGAGCGCTGACAGGATGGGGAAGCTGTTAAGCTCTTCTCTGCTTGAAACTATGGAATTAGTCACAAGAAAATGTTTGCAATGTACTCATTCAAACAAAGTCCTAAACTGAAGAGATGGAAAGTGTAAATAGAACGTCACATTAATAAATGTTTAGATAACTTTATCATCATCGCGATGTTTATTTTGTTTTTTTTTTGTTTTATTTTGCTTGTGAATCAAGTTTGTTTTGATTGTTTATCTTTTTTCTTCTTTTTCGCCGTGACGAGGAATATCAATGAAATTCTAACGAAAACCTGTGAGTGCCTGACAAATGGCACGTATTTACATCGGTGCACGCCCAGCTTGTCAAGCAGCCTAAGCCCGTAGTATGTGCATGCGGCTAGGCACGGGGTCTTTGATTTCTACACATTTGTAGGATACTCTTCACGATTGGATGGTATTAAGTTTCCTTCTTCATTGAACAAACGGTCTGATGAAATGCTGTGACCTACTTGTTCACGAATACATAGCTTCACAGAGAACATGGTCACGTTGTCAAGGAATTAAACTTAATGGACTGAAGCATTTTAATTGACATGTTAACATTCAAAATATATCCAATAAAAGAGCATTGATTGAATGTGCTCATCGTGAATTTGATAATATGAAGATTATTAATTGAATTACGATCAAGGACTACTTGCCAGTGGAGAAATTCAGACATTTTCAGACGTTTGACTTTCGGTTTAATGATGCATTTTGTTTTTTTTTCAGAAGTTTATGAGCTTGAATGAATGTGTGATCAATGATTTCATTGCCAGTCGACTTTATTGTATCAGATCTTTTAATTTGTGCATCTTGTGACTTGTGAAAAAAAAAATGATTTCCATTTAAACTTCAAACAAGTCTCGATAATGCCCTCAAATAATATTGACAAAATTCAAATTTGTTTGATCGTCAATTTTGTAGTATCGTCAAAATGGTTTTATAGACCTGAATTGCAACATTCTTAAATTAAATACATTTGATGACAAATCTCGTTGCGATCTCTGGATAATTTATGTGCTTTGATGAAACTGTGTATCACATTAATTGCAACTTAGAAATGCAAGAGCTTAAGTCTACGGTTGCTCAAACCTATAATTTTAATAATAAGTGATAATTTAAATGCAAAATGCACTGATCCCAGTAACGCATTCGAATCTGATCTTCATCCAAAGTGTTGTTTGGATCCAAAAAGTCATCCAATTCGGTATTGTGTTTACTTTAAGGGTTGTCTTATCGATCTTTTAAAAACCGCTGAACTATGTCCCTTAAGCTACCAAATCACTGCAATAGCTATTCAAGAGGCTGCTCGTTTTGTCTCTGTGTCAATGAGTCGGATAGATGACAAAACGATCAATATTGACATTGACAGTCAAGCGGGCATTAAGGCTCTGGCAAAACCATCAACGAACTGGCAATCAATTAAGCCATATTTAACCCCTCTTAAAATAGTTAAAAGTTCCATCACGATCACCGACAGCAGATGGAATCATATGGAAACCTGTAAGACGAAAAGGCTCATTCAGGCCCTCGCTCAACTCGAAAAGGACCATAACTCTCCTAACAGGTGAGAGTCACTGCTATTATTACCGGACGTTTAAGTAGAGGAGAAAACGTCTAAGGGCTGATTACTTATAATAATAATAATATGGGTGGCGCTACAGCCCGTAGTGGGCCAGTACCACTCATGTTGTGCGTGCTATTGTTCTATCACGAGTGGAAGGGACCTACAGTCTTATGCCGACTCCGAATGGCCAAGTTTGAGAAGCTTTTTCTAGACAGTTATACTCTTTGAGCATTGTCAGTGACTCGAAAGAGGTGGGGCCGTGAAAAGTATTTCTTGTCGTACCAGGAATCGAACCTAGACAGGTAGGTCCAAGTGCGTAGGAGTCGACGCACATACCCACAACACCACGGGCCACCACTGATTACTTAGGTCCCAGATTTGGTCACACCACAATACACCTACCAAACTGTGGCATCACACCTAACCTAACTATTGCTGAAAAAGTTAAAATATTATATTTTGAAATATTATACTTTTTTTGGAGCTTTGTTAAAGAGTCAAACTAGAACTGACACAACATGGAGTTCGATTCTTGAGGCTAATGTAGGCCAATTGTGATATCACACGGAATGGATATTTTCTACTCTCAGTCAGTGCGACGTGACGTGGCTGGCTTTGGCTGACATTATTCAGTTCGTTCGATGGTATAGTCTCCTTAGCGCGTGGAGATGCACAGACAGAGGAGGTGGTGTGTGATCTCATTAACATCTTTATTCTAAGCTGCTTATACAAAAAAAAATCATTGAATTGTAAGAACATCCTACGGACATGCGTGCCAATTGAGCAGTGTCGTATTACGAAGACAATGAGTGTCCCAAGTGCTGGCCTGCTTAACCAAAGCAGACAAAGTGAATGCTGAGTGTTGCTTAAATATGTTTTGTAAAGAGGTAATCCTGACTATATGAATCTTTATATATATATCTTACTATATATATCTTTTCTAGCGAGTTCATCATAGACTTTCAACTGAGGTGGACATTGCAATGCCTCTTCGGTCGCTATGCTCACAGTCTGACTCTGCAGTAAGTTGGAAATTGATCATATTAAAACGCGATTCCCACTCCGTCTTCTATTCATCCCCGATAATTGGCAGACGACCCAGCGTCCGGTTGTTGGACTTTAATTCCATTCTGGAAGAAATGCTCATTGATACATTTCGCTCGAGGAAAGTCTTGCATGTAAAGGGTGACCAGTGTCGTTGGGAATGAAAAGTGGTCTGAGTTCCAAATAAAATTTAGACGAATTTAGTTCAACGGCTTTTTGTGTAACCTCCAATCTTAAAATTGACCTGCCTTTTACAGAAGAAGCCTTGTTTTTAATTTGAGCTTTTGATTATCCAATCGGCTGCTGTGTCATCTTAAGTCGACATCGACTCCTAAACTAAAGGTCGATGGTTCAATTCCGAACACAAAATATTCGTTTTCACCCCAACACCTCTATCGATGCTCAGGGAGTGTAAACGTTTGAAGTTTACATAAGACAACCCCTCCATTCGTGAGAGCACAACACGCGTGTGGTTGGTTCCACTCAAAGAAGAAGACCTCGTTACTTAACAGGCTTTACGCTGTCTCTGAATGACAACAATAGAACCACAAGTCAAAAAGTAAACACTTGTCATGAGACATCTGCTGACTCGCGTAAAGCAGCGACGCTTTCAACGCAAATTTGTTCGCACGCTCGATCATGTGGCAGTATTGACGGATTTTCACACCTTCTGCCTATGATCACTTGCATGCACATTATTACATCAGAAAGCTAACGTATTGCCGCATAAAATCAATCGAGACGTGCCCGAACACTCATTCTCAGACAAAGTATCCGAACAAATCATTTTGCACGACTTCCGGTGACTTATAAAACAATTGGCAGTTTTTTTAAGCATTCCCCCAGCAAGGCACCAGACCCACCCGCTCGGTTCACTTCCATTTACATCACCAGGTCGTAAGGTAGGAGGCCTTATAAATGTAAAGCAAACCCCATCCCGAGAACATAAATGCTTCAAGTGAAGCTCTCAGCCGCCCACACACCGCCAACAATATATGCACTGGTAATCGTGTGTGATGAAAATTGCCCGGTCTAAATCACCTTCTCCGATGAGAGACACCTCCGCGGGTGTGATAAGACGGTGGGTGTGTAGTGTGTACCTTATACCTCGTTGCTGGGTGTTGATTTTGTTCTCTGTTTTTATTATTAATAACAAAATTCGCATCAAATTATTTCGGGCAGGGTGCCAACTATTCGCTGAGAGAGCAAGTATTTTATACCGTCTCACACTCGTGATTGTTACTCATTCATATACTTTATACATTTTTTCTTTTCTTTTCTTTCTTTTTTTTTGATTTTCATTCACCCCAAGTGTGCCGAAGTGAAGGGTGTAGATGGAGAATGTCTCGTTTGGTTTTTTATGTATCGCAAGCCGACAACTCATTTGCGAATGTATTTCGCAGAGCAAGCAGCAAACAGAAGAAAAAAAAATGCCAAGCCATCAATTATAAGGCATTTTTGATTGAATAGCATCAAACGCTGAATGCGGTTCAGTCCAGTTGGCAGAGACAGGGGGTCTTTCTTGATTTTTATTCGAGAATCAAGCATCATCGTGGTGTAATTTAAAGTTCGAAAACGGACTTTGACAGCAGTTTCATGTGCGAGCGAGTGTGTAATTAATCAAATTGCCGGCGTGGATCCATTTAAAACTCTGACCCGTGCGTGGTGAGTGCTGCCACACTTCTTCGCAGAGGAGAAGCCAAGAACCTCTAAAGACGAGTGATTTTATCTCGCACAACACACGCGAACGTGGTCCGTGTGGGAAGTGGATTTGGACTTAACTGAGACGGCTTTTCTCTGACAAATTGCCAATGAAATTCAAAAGAACGAAGTTGGAACGACGCCTGATGGACACTTTGTCATTAATGTGATTTCGTTGCTGTCGTAATTGTCTGGACATCGTGTAGTATCAACTTTTCGCAAATGGATAGAATTGTCGTGCATACGGGTGGACATGAATATGCGATGAAAGTGATGCTGGGTAACACTCAACTTGAGATGAAGTCATCCAGCTCGTGGTCCGGATTTGATATCCCTGATTTAACATTGTCATCCGAGACTGTACTTGCTTAGTTTAACGTCTGCCATTTTGCAATATGGACCGTTTAACAAGCGCTGAACTTGGTGGAATTGTGAAACAGGAATTCTGTTGTAGCTGCGTTTCGAGCATTACGACTAGATTGTGATCAAAATAACAGCCAATTTGAGCGTACTACCGTTCGTTCGACAAATTAGAAGAGACTGACTGAGTTATATATTTTTTAATACGTTTTCGTCAGGGTACTGCAAACGCTCTACAGCAAACATGACTGCCAGATCAATCGATTTAATGACGTGCACAACTTTTGAGCTCTTCGTGTATTATCCACATTTCCTCGTATTTTTCATTTGGAATCTTATAAAGGTCATCTCACTCAAGATTTAATGCCAACTGAGCACAGAGTGCGAAGAACATAAAAACCGAGTGGCGTTGGAATTTGAAATACCAATTTTTACACGATATTTTCTTCAGCGATGAAAGTGATTTTTCACTCGGTTAATACGTCTCACCGACACCTTCAATGTCAAAAAACATCATAAAAAGGATTTATACAAGGTGACGCACAGTGTGGCGAATCAAAAGAAAGTTGGGAATTGCATTTTTTTTATTAGTACTTCAATTTAGACAAGGCGATACGTCATTTGGCATTTTCAACATCATTCTTGAAAATATCATGCAGACTGCAAAATTCACTCGCCAATACAAGAGGCAGAATCTTCTAACAACGGACGTCATTTACATGATTGGTCAACCAATCGAATCGGAAATACTGTTTTTAAGTAAGGAAAGATATGCTTTTGAAGTGGATAAGGACTTCGAACTCTCTGTCGAAGGACCAATCTGACTTTATACAACACATTGATCATCCCAATTGTACTCTATGACTCGAAGACAACTCAAGAGCTGCTGCAGAAGCTCATCTCATTTTCGAGAGAAAAGTTCTGCGTTCAATCTTTGGTCCTGTTTCCGTTGATGGCATTTAGAGGAGAAGATTTATCCACGAACTGTATGGGCTGTACAGCAACATGAGTATGCCAAGGAGTCTACAGATTTAACGCAATGTACGCCATGAACAACACTGCTCCAGCACGAAGAATCTTTGACTCCGTGAAATTAGGAAAACGCAATAGAGAACGCCCACAAAAGTGGAGAAGTCACTCAGCCAACTTGTGTGCGTGTGGACAGCTGGCTTAAGATTGTGTCAGTTGAAAAGGCTTGTTGGTTGAGACCCAGGTCCCGATAGTCCGTCAAGGCATACTTTGAAGCCTCCCAGCCTTGAAGTCCACTACTAGGATTTCTACATAACGCCATCAGAAGAAGAAAAAGAAGATGTTGGTAAGACAAATTTTCAAAAATGCACATGTCACTGTCGTAACACCATTGCATTTACAAAAAGTCAGTGCATTCTGATCGGCTTAGCCAAATGTTCTTGGATCTCAAGTCGATGATATGTTTGTGGATGACATGTGTTTTCAACAAGAAGACGCATTACTCGATCCGTTCGGCTTTGTTGCAAAATTTGCTTTCATGAGTTATTTTGCGATTTGGCGATGTGAACTGAAAACGAAGATGATGTGGATTCCTTTTTGTGGGCCTATATAAAAGATCGAGTTTCTGCACATTATCATTGGCTGATATGTGTCGATTAGTCATCGAGAATCATTTTTTCGGAATCGAGTCTTGCAAGAGAACTTGAATTCCAAGTGCAAGCAATAAGCTAAAATTCAAAATGCTATCAAAATTGAAGCCATAAATCTATTCTATTTCCATTTACTCTTAGAGCCATACTTAAAGGAATACCCTCTATGCTTTGTGTCAGAAAACAACTTTAAATTAAATTAAGTCAATTCCCAAGATGTCGAGCACTTCCATAAAAACATCCTGTCGTGTGTTGTTCATCACAAAGTCAAGGACACACTTTCAGTTCCCATCACAAAACGTGTAAAATTTTAATGTCCTTACACTCGTAAGCAGAACATTAAGTCACGTCCGAACTTGGAAACAACAAGTACAAAAATAAATTCTCAAAAAATAACTCAAAACGTGCGTAATTTCGGTGTTTTTCATTTTTTCAATAATAAAACAAAAATTGGCCTCTCGGATGACGTATGAACTACATGTGATGAGCACCTGTATACAGTAACCCAAGCCACACGGAAACCGCACTAAATAAACGCTGTGAATGTTTGCGTAGTAGATTTGTTTACACGATTTCTCTGTCCAATCGAAAGGAATTCCAAGAATTAAAGCCGTATACATCAAACTGTGTCCGTCGCAGTTTGTGCGTGAACACGAAACTATTTCGAAGCAATTTCTCACTCAAAATAACTTTGACATTGAGGGCTTATTGTGCTGCCCCATCCGCGCTGTTACAGCTGGGTACCATCAATACTCGGCCCATTGACTTTTATGCCGCTCCATAAAATTACTAAGACAAAAAATAAGAAAAGATAACTTTGAAAATTAATCCGACATCCATTAGATGTACCTCGTTCAACTCCACTGTTTGCATGACTAATTGCCGGTTCATGTCTAACAACGCTGTGGAAGCATAAATTTGTTTTTTTCCTTTTTTGCGATTGGACAAATTTTGAACAGCATTTCGCCCCGCAGCGAGTGGACTCTAATGAGTTCAAAAGAAATTATTGTGATCCTACGTGACCCAGCTCAGTTTCACAAAATTCGAGCTACAATATCGCAACCTTCGGACTTCAAATCGTGTCAATGTGTGCGCTGCAAGCCCGATTCAGATTTGTTTTGTGTTTGTTTTGACACGTTAATGTAAGATACACAATAGACATCAATGTGAAGCGATAGGCGACACAGCGACAAGCGCTGAAAGAGTGTCGCAGAACGACCGTAACTCAATTAGATGCGGCAATCGATACGCTTGTGATTAACACAGCAAATATTGAAATAAACAAAAATATACACACTCTGTGCTGTATCGACAGGTGAGGCGAAATCCCTTCCAGTCAGTTGAGAGGGAATAACAAAGTTTGCAAGAATAACATGCCACATGCCGGACCAGAGTACGAGTACGAGTGCGAGTACTCGTAGCAACTTGTATTTATGTCCAACGTTCGTGCAGTGCTAATTGTTCCATAAGCTCAGATTATACATACATACATAACCACGCTCGAATTCGTGTGAGTGTATTTAATGAACGCATATTGCCGGACAAATTTGTGGTTCGAAAGTGTGCTGCCTCGGGTGAAATGTGTACAAGCGGAAAGATGGTTCTCCAGATTCAATCAGTGAGTGCAGTGGCTCGAATCGCCTGCCAATTAAGTTCTTCAACCGAAAACTCATGAAAAGTTTGGCACTTACATATTTGGGTATTGAATATTGCTTTGCATTGACATTTTGTCAGTTTGTCAGTTTTGCCAGTCAGTGAGTGGTTGTCATAAGAATGTCAATGGATGTGGGATAAGTCGATGACCCGCATTTCGTCATCGACTTTTTCTGTTTGGTTTGTCAGTGTTCTGTGTTTTGACAGTTCACCCGTCATTCGTGATATGTGTCAAAGTCAAGCTTGCTAAGCTAACTTTGTCATTTATTCATGGAAAGGCTTACACTGAATGACTTTTGTGACTGGGCCTTAGAAATGTTGAAGATCCAACAATTGTTCAGCGACGAAGCTCAATTTTGGTTTAATGCGAATGATAATGGACAAACTGGTTTTTATGTGAATACGTCAATCACTCGTCTATGTAAATCCAGCGTCAATTCCTTGCTTGGAAGAAAGCATTGCACGTGTAATTAGTGGAATACCAGCTAATATGGTCGAAAAAGTGGCTAAAAGTTGAACCATTTAAAACGTAGTCGTGGTCAACATTTACATAGTACACTTCTTAAAAAGTAGATGTCAAGCATTGATTGATTCCTGTGCTATTTTTCGACAGTTAAAAAATCAACTGCTTAAAAAATCACCACTCAGCAAGATGTTAGGGAAGCCATTGAAACAATGTACCGATGCACATATTATGTATACATGTATTTGAATGCCTAGATAACTAGCTTGAATTTGCTTCCTCTCGTTCATAGATTTTTGTCAAATCGTTGCTTAACACTCCGTGTTGTTGGGAAACACAATTCACATTCTAATGGTGTGGACACCTAGTGGCAGCTAGCCAGAGGTCTAGTAGCCGCACACAAAAGAAGTTAAAAAAGAAGACACGCACAAAATCGTCTGAAATAATTGATCCCACACTGTCTGCATTAAATGTTGATGTTCCACAAGGATTCGTTTTTAGACCTGTTTTATATAACCTGTGTTACAAAGACACTTGTCACTTGTGAATCGAATATTGTATGCCTACCCAAATGGAAAAAAGCTGTCTTGGAAGACAAGCCCGATATGAAGAGGTAAGTTACTTAAAACCAGAAATCGGGATTTCTACCCCTGTTGCCCATTAAAATTGTGTGACAGTGCTTGCGGTTGGGGCAATTTTAGCCCAAAATGTCGCCTAAGAAATTGGAAACCCGTTTTTTTTTTCGAACTGCTAAGCGCTCTATACATACACGAACCAACCAAATCCGTTTTGTCAAATACAAACATCGCTGTACTTACATGATGTGGCTGTGACAATGCGTGACCACATGTTTTCTTGGACTAGACGGACCAATCAGAGAATACTATTTATCTACAGGATTTCATGATTAACTTTCGACATTCGTGTTTAACTGTCAAAAAGTTCCTCAAATTCATCGTTCGGCAGGGGAACAATCAGCCGGGATGTCCGATATTTCTCTAATAGTTGATAGATGTTCAAAATTATGCCCTTTTCACGGCAAAAGCTAGAGCTAGAATTATATACATATGTATGTCCATTTGATTGATTTGTGCTTTGAACGCAAGTCTGAACACAGCTGTCTTCAAATATGAAAGTTTGCATAGTCATTGCAGAACCTGCTTAAACGACTGAAAGCATTTTTATCAGGTTCGCTACGTGTAAATTGGTGGTTCACTTTGGTAACTCGGTCTTAAACACCTTGCATCGGGTTTTTGTGCAACGAACCTAGTCACCCAAATAAACAAGAAGAGACATAATAGTGGTTCCTTTCATGGACATCAGATTCTACGCGATTAGTTGCAAAATAAGCAAACAAAAAATGCTTTGCCTTATGCCCGTAGCAGTGTGTCAGTGAAGGGGTCCAGGAGAGGCTTGTATCCAAACATCAGAGTGCTCTGGAATCATAAGGTCATCTTCTGAAATGTGGCTTTCAGAATCGGAATTTAATGTAAGAATAGCCACACGATGCAATTTCACGTTCTGGGGCCACATGTCCCCGCGTGCAAATACACACATAAAGTTATTCGATTGGACACCTAATTAAAATAACAATGACACTGAACGTGTTTATGTGATTGACCAAATTTCAAATATCATCATCTATCGCTGGTCTGAACATGTTCATCGTCGTTAAATTTAATTGAAAATGAATAAAATATCTATCCGTCCGAACAGTCTCCGACACCTCTGACCGCGGTTTAAATTCCCAAAATTGTCAAACAACAGAAAAAAGTCAAAGCAAAGTAATTACATGCTACATGTACATATGCATGACTTATGAAAATTCTAGTTGTAAATATAAGATAAAAACTAACACAATTGATACCATCGTTGAACCTGACCGCATTAATTGATCTAATCGGCAATCTGGTCGAATGCATAATTTCAAAAATGATTGCTGTTCCCACGAGGAGGACGTCGCTAACACAATGTTCTTTCCACACGAAATGGCATGATTAAACCAATTCAGTAGTTTTTTAATGATGAACTGGGACAATTTTTGTAGTCACCTCCGACACATTAAATTTGCGCCTGTAACGTAAGGTTCAACATCATCTGTTCAAGGCATGCATGACAGCTTGCTTAGATTACAGATTAAAATTCATTGCCTGAAATATTATGAAATTACTAGACTCATTACCCTTTGGTGTGGGAAATTAATACGCGTGTTAGTGGCGCTTTCAGTCATACGAATTTAAAAAAAAGCAAACTTGGGATTGTTGTCTTTGAACTGGAGTTTACTTTCATACCTCATAAAATGGTGATACATTTAAATCAAACTTCACCACCAGCCAGACACAAATACACGATGTTCCACAAATTTGTACAACTTCTCGCAAATGCCGAAGACATTGACATCATCGGAAGAACGCAGCGGCCTGTCAGTGGAGCCTATGTAAGCATAGACAAGAAAGTAGACGTTGCGGTGAATGAGGTTAAGACAAAGTTCATATATGATGTCTACAAAACAGGTTAACCAACACCGACATTTTGGACTAAGCGTCAATGCGCAGCTGTAACTTTGATGAAGTGAACGACTTCGTCTACCTGGGCTCCGAAGTAAATTAAAACGAAGGATCTTCCTTGCCAATCGGTGTGAGATTGGGCTTGGAAGGCAATTGAGAAATAAAGTGCACCTGCTACGCCCAGACCTGCTGTATGGAAGCATGGATACCTGGTTGATTCGAGAGGTCCCTTGTTGGTGTTGATGGTGTTTGGAAGAGGACATGGCCTGTACACCGACATGGATCTGGTCAAATAAATTCGAGTCTCTCGTCTCAGATGACTAGGCATGTAGAGCAAATGGACATCAATGCTCCGACTGGTAAAGTCTTCGATTCTAACCCCGAGGGATAACGCGATAAAGGAAGACTACGCCTGAGGTAAAGAAGAAGATGAAGCTTATTTCGCGCTGAAATTCTCCTCTACTTTGCAATGGGATGTCTCGGTGGCCTGGTACCCAAGTCTTACAGATTTTCAACAGCCATGAACAACAGTCAGGTGTTGGCAATCTATGAAGATGGAATTGCTGATATAAGTGATAACTCATCCCGGATTGCCATAATCTCAGCCTCAGTTCGATGGGTAAGGTCAGCCGAAATGAGTTATGGTACATTCGACAGCTTCGATCAATGTGTCTTCTTTAACCATTTAAATATTTTCTGTGCACACATTGATGCTGCTGCCTGAAGATATGAAATTCAATGAAAACGCAAATTTACTAAGACTGTCCCCATCTCCAGCCGGTTGCTATGAATCCCCATCATCGTCGGTACGAAGCATTCCATTTACCAACCCCCCATCATCATCTGTCAAATGATCAATCACACTTAATTCACGTGTCTTCAAGAAAAATCGAATAAATACATCATCATCTTCCTCCGGAATCAAGCCCGCAACCATTACCCAGTGTCGATAACAATCCTTGTCAGCGATTTCTTTCTTTCTCAGCAATTACCTTTGACTTTCGCATAATTAAATAAGTCAGCTATACGAGAGAGAAGACGCCTCCCAATATCCATTCCGACTAATTGAGTGGTAGTCCATTCCCTTCTAGCTTATTGGCACATGTGCGAACACTTCAGTGAGTGGGGACACATCGCATGTGGTTGTGACATATTATCATTTTCCCAGAATTACATATTCCCCCCCGAAAAATGTGTGATATGAAATTTGTGTTTGGGAGAGTATCGACACGTGTATCCGTTTGCCTAAGTCCATCCGATGAAGGTTGCTTTGGTGCCTTAATTCGAAAAACTTTGCCCTAGGCAGTCGTTTTCTCATATTCCCTAATCCATTCGATATTCCGCACAATTCAACACTCAATCCTTGAATCCTTCCGCAGATGCCAAGCAGATATTGCAAATCAGCCAGCACCGGAGCACAAGCAGAAGAAAACAATGTTTGTCTGTTGGATACTTTAGTCATTACAAATTCTAGACACTAAAACCCTCGATAACAAAAGGACTGGTCCAGGACGAGCCGGTCAAAGACCTCTCCGAGAGATGCGGGTGTGTGTAGACCTTGAACGTCCTTCTGTGACATGAACAATAAGCGGAGCATGAAAGAGGAAAAACTCAAAGTACACACGTAGGCGGCTTTAATGAATGCTTTCATATCCACGTACACATCTGTACCTGTGTGCGATGCCCTCGCAATCAACTGAGCATTGGTCTAGTCACCCTACCCCAGCGCTCGGGGTTGTGCGAGGACCAGCGAGTGTATCCAGTGGATGGGAGGGAGGAGGAGGCAAGCATGCGCGTTGAGAGTGCCCTTGATTTGACATCACCGCGATTTAGATGTAGAGTATAAATGGTTGTTTCCCACCGTTGTAGTGGCCATTGGGGGAGCCTTGAACGGCTGGGAACTGGGAAATGGTATTCAAGTGCAACAGACTGTGCATTTTGCTCCACATCCAAACATATCTGTGCCAAATTACTTCTCGAGGCATGTGTGTCAGGTAATACTACTTCCGGCCACGTTCCAAGTTTCAATCAAAAGGTGAGTCTCGCTGGAAGGTATTCTACATAACCCAAGTGAATTGACGGTTGACTATGATGAAATGAACTCATACTCGAACTGAAGTAAAAGGACACCGCACAGTTCTGGGACCGTACTTCCACCCTTCGCTGAGCATTTGAATTCATTAGTTTTCAAAATGGCCCACTGACCTTATTACTTAAAAGTTCTTGAACCGTCGTCTGAAGTGGAGATTGGCACGTAAAACCGAACTGAACGACAAAACGTGTACGCCGTTCAACCCTTGGGGTCGTTCGTTTAATGAGCGCTTAATGGAAATGTGATCGAAAATTTTCGTTTTGCCAAATTTCATGCCGTACAGATGAGCAAATATTTACATATCGCAAAGGTGATGGTATCAATGAAATGAATGTGTGCCTCGCGCTCCCAAAAGAAGCTGTACAGGGATGCAACTCCTCCCCGAAGGAGGGTGGAATAAGTTGTTCGCTGGGGGCTTTCATTCTCACGCAGAGGGTAGGGTGTATGTGTCTGCCTACTGCGTGACACAACGCGTTCATTGAACTCCGGAGCACTCAAATGTCGACAGGATATTGCGTGAAACACTTTTATAGACCTCGTTCCCATATTTTGTGCCTATTGTCGGTTCAGCATGTCGTTAGTGGAAATATCAATTGTTTTTTATCTCCGTACAGTACAGAACAAAATTATATTGCTCAATCGTGCTGAGAACATCACGATACACCGTTGAACTGAAAACATGCAAAGAGTTGTTGAATTCGGTAAATGATATGAAAGAAAGAGTGTCCTACTTCTTGTTTAATTGATGTCTAGCTTGTGTACAAAAAGGTCTTATATGCATGCAAAGGACTACTTCGTTTTCAAGTCCACAAGAGCTGGAGTACCACGAGGAAGTGCTCTTGGTCCTGTGCTTTACCCACAATGAACTTACAATGTTTCGTAATACGATAGAACTGCAGTAGGCTCATCGGCTGACGATGACGGCCATTTCGTAAATTTCGTAAACGTATTAAGGCCATACCAACGACACTCAGGAAGACAGTTATGAAGACCAATCAGTCCTGCGTCTGCTATGACTTGGTCTTTATACCGGAGATCTTCCCCTGTCCCTCGAGACTCGGAGACTCGGATTCGAAGGACCCTTTCGTTGAAGCACTGGTGTACATCCATAAATGAAATGACGCAAAATGGATTGACTTTCGACGAAAAACTCAAGTGGAAGGAGTACCTTAGTAAGAGACGCCAAGAACTGGCTAATATTCAAAGCTAGGTTAGGTTAAGTTGTAGTGGCTGACTTCAGGTTGACAGGTGCTGTTTTATATCCAGTGCCTACGTATGTATCATAGATCTAGGCAACCTTGAGGAAAGATCGCGTCTGGTCTTTCCATCTGGTAACATCCCTTTAACAAGTGTCGAACATATTCAAATTGTGAAAACTAACAAAAATAGTGATTTCGTAGTATAACTGGCACGTCTCTCGCATTAAGAGCAGTGTATAGTCTACACAATAATCAATCTATGCGAACTACAGCCAAAACTCTAAGCAAATTCGAACAGACTGGATCTGTTATAGACACGTCTTAAGGTGTATGCACCATTAAAATGCACGCTCCACAGAAGTGAATGTCTTGAAAACAATCCAAATCTATCGATTTTACAGCGAGTACAGCATTTATGCTGATTTATTACTCGACAACTTCCCTGAACTGCAGTCCATTCCCGAACAAGATGGTCGCAAAAGTTTAGTTTAGTTTTTAGCATCCATCCTTTGTAGGTACTGTGAAATTCCACAAAATTGGAAATCAGACGAACACTCTCGAAAGAGAACTAATTAGAGTTGGGCAAAAAATCACTAACTGCGATATTTTCACAGTGATAGAAAAATCGGTCGACTGTGATTTAAACTGCGATTGCGATTGAGTTGCTGCTGAATTTCATACATGTAATTGACTTAGGACTGCTAAACAGAACGTCGTAGAGCAGTTGTACATGTGAATATAAAATCGCAACTTCAATCAACGCTAGAACTCACCCTTTCGGGTGCAGATGTGACATCCATGCCTGTCTCAACTGCTTAACATCTAGTGAAGCTTGAAAGGGTTGCTTACTCCAATCGCAGATTGTCTGCTGAAACAGGTTGCCTCACTTCGAAACAATTATGGCATCGGATCAAGAGCAGAAACGATTGCAGAGCCTGATTAGAGCAAGTAGGTGGAATCTCATACCACTCAAATTCATATTCACACTAAGCCATTGTAACTAAAACCTTTAGATTGGATCTGCCCTACAAAGAGTGTTCTCTTTCTACTTGCGGCAGAGTGTCCTCCCGAAGTCACTTTTTTTAAAAACCAAATCAAGCAGTATTAGTGTCAGCCTTGTCAAAAGCACTAACTGCTTTGCAAAAGATGATTAACTAACAACGGGAATCTACTTATAAGAACCGACTTTTGAAAACCTCATAATGAAGTCAGTACACGAAGATAAACCCGTTTCCCTCTTAGAAACAACTAAATGATTGCGTGTAGTGGGAGAAACTCAAACAGGCAATTTGATTGTAGTTAACTTCGCGGTGGACGCCTCATACTATCAATTGATTAAGTATGTACTGGAGGACTACGCCAGTAAAGCCGGAACATAAACTCTTCTTGTGTGAAATTAAGTAAAACAGGAGAGAATCGCCCACGGTAAGGCCATTTAAGTGGTGTTTCAAGGAAAAGGGATAAAACAAGACGAGTCAATATTACACATTTTATTGTGAAGGGGAAGTGCTCAAGGTAAACTTTGCCGGCAAAATGATTGCCCCACATTCAAGTAAGGAGGAAATATAACGTAAATCAAAGTGCTTTGCCCTGTTTGAGCAAATTTGCAATTTTAGCTGTCTTTCTGACAACCTTGAATATTTTGTGATCGATGAGAAGTCAGTGTATACAGGCAGATTGAGTGTACATGAAATTGACTCATTCTATGCTCGGTTGTGAGTTAAGCCTTATCTGGTCCCTGTAGCGAACATGTTTCGAAGGAGAATTATATTTACAAAAGATTCGAAGCCCATTAACGCATTTATTTGGGGAATTGTATGGCTGCTTGAAATTGTGTGCGTTCTAAGGAGCTGACGAAAAGCCGCATCAAAGGAATGTAAACAAGTTAATTTTGAATCGGTCCTGGTGCTTGGTGGTTAGCAAATAAGGCAACATTTCAATAAAATTCCAACCCGTTTAAATGGAACAACACCCCAGACTGAACGGTTGATCAAACACAAAGTCATTATTAAGCAGTGGCTCCATGCAATAACTTTCAAGACATCCAAATCCTCGAGTCTTTAAAGTTTCACTACTTACTTCGTAAACATGGTAATAATTTTGTGTGTGTGTCTCTGTCTGTATCCATCGCCACGATGATGGTGAATCCTGAAGTTTTGTGAATCACAAGATTACATCAATTTGTCCTTGAAGTGAGAAGTCACGAAATCCTGGCGATGAGAGGGGTGCAAGAGTTAAGCTCTGAAACTTTGAATCAATGTAATCTTTGAGGGAACTAGGTCACCTTCAAATAACTGAATGAAACAAAACTAAACTGACAGAATTAATGGATGCGATTGTGTTTGGTGAACGCTTCCAAGGACAATGGAGGGCAAATGATTGTGCGAATATTATGAGTCCTTGAATGGAGGGAGATGGATGTGGTCCAGTGGTCAACAATGTCATTTTCTGAATTCGACATGCATACAGGCTTCTGATGTTCTATCAGGCCACGTAGCCTTGAGTTAAGTTTGAAAGGATATTCTAGTCCAAGCTAATGGCCATGTTGTTAACCCTAATGTTTATTATTTGCATCCATTTTTGTAAAAATATAAAATAAATCACTTTTTTTGATTACTTATGTAATGAGGTGGACTTTTTCTCACTTAACATATTAGGTCTGCAAACCAGAAGCGTCAGTGTATGTATTATAGTTACCGTCACACCAAATCGTTGGCGACATTTTCTCTTTTTGGCATCAGACAAAGATGTTGAAAGATGCTACCCACAATACTGTTAGAATGTTTATTGTTGTCCCTAAAAATTATGCCTCACAATGACAAAAGCTTGTCTACGAAGATGGTTAATGGAGGAGTAAATAACCGCTACTAGCTGTATAAACACGTTGATGTAGTCCAGACGGCTAAAATCCGACGACAACACTGGCTCGGCCACACCGATCGCATGAACAAAATGCTCCAGCTAGGAGGAACTTTGAGTCTGAGGCTCCTGGTACGACAAGTAGAGTAAGACCAAATCTTCGGTTTAAAGACGAAGCCATCGCGGACGACCGACAGCTCTTGGTAAATCACCATGATTTGAGTTGTTTAGAAAAATCAAAATTGGCGATATTGGCGCGGGAGACCACCAACAAGTTCGACGACAGCCTTGCTATACGTACTTTTGGATGGGGAAGACGTTCACCGTTAAGACTGAACAAATTATCGTTTCATTCTTGGCGAATGGCTCCTGCAGATCCTAACAGATTCTGGAAAAAGAAAGTCTCTGGATTGCTTCTTTCCTCACACGCATCTCTGCTTCTGTGCCCTTTATGATAGCCACATCTATACTCTGCAGACAACTTTAGACATGAAGGTCACCTGAAACTACCGATAAATAATTTTGATGAATGAACCACACATAACATGTCAAGAAAACGATTGAATCGATTGGTTGCGAAATTCTTTCACTCACCAGACTTGCCTTCGTCTCCTCATTGAATCAATGGAACAAGTATTTGCTGAGCAGCACATTATTTCTTAAGAAAGTGTACGAAAGTTGTTTTGCATCAAAAGCAAAGCAGGCGAGCCCTCAAATTGTCAGGCAGATGGGATAAATGTAAAGGGTGTTCTATTTTTTTCTTGATGCAGAGAGCCTGAGATTTGTTGCGTCGTCTGTTTTGACAGTTCTCGGTTGTTTTGAGGTTGGTTTGGATTGACAAGTCATCATGAATAGACTCACGACTGACCAACGTTTACGAATTAATGAGGGACTGGAACTACGCTGTTGTTCGAAATACTATTAAATCCAGAAAATGACACCATTTTGGTGTACTTCATGGGAAGGTGGAATCAGTGGTCCATATGCCTTCAAAAATGATGGTCAAGACGTTACAGTCATGACCACCTACTTTCTTTTCAAACAACAAACGTTTGTATTAAAATTCCACTTTTAAATTCACAGTCCTAGTCCAACTAGACTACACAACAACATAACGCCGAAGGACTTCCATGCAAAATGTGTGTCCACCCCGACGCTTCAAGACTTGCAACGAATGCGAAAAAGAATCCTTCTTCTCAGACAAATGCAATTATTCCAAAGCAACTGAGATCTCTTAGGCTTTTAGCGGAATCGCTTTGGCAACCCAAATATGGAAATCATTTCGTCATCGCGAGCGTAAATCTCCTCAAATGTGTACAGTGCAATAATTAATGCAAACGTACATATCTCAGAGATAACATTTTTCATTTCGTACCTTCACGAGATCCATTAGAAATCGTAATTTATTTCGCTCAAGTGAAATTTACGACGCCAGTTATTCCCATTGTAAAATTGCTTACAATTACGACGAAATATAAATGAAAGCAGACAAAACAATTGAACAGAATGTTGAAAATGTACGAGAGTATGTGTGTGTGTAGCTGATAACAACTGCATTTGCATTTGGCTGTGCACAGCGAGTACTGAGGCGCAATTATAATGTGTGCACCCCCTTTTCTCGATTGTCTCTGAGCAATGAATGAATGTTCTGTTTTTATGATGCAAAGATATGAAAAGTATCTGTATGTAGGTGGTGACTTTGACATTTGTGATAATTAGAAATAAAGGCCATCCTCTCTCGCAACGTCTAGTAGAGCATGGAAACCACTTGTCTATGTAAATACAGACACTTTCAATTGGTCGTCTGTGTCATTTGATATTTGTTTGTGCACTGAAAGCATAAACCTTGCCCACTTTGGCGGATTATCGTGTTGCATTGATGAGAGTACATTTTGAAGTCTCAAATTGCTCGTGAACTTGTTCACATTCGCTTAACGAATACAACGGGTTGCACGAAAAGAAAAACAGCACGGATATGCCTTGTGTGGAAGAGGAAGTCGTAGAGAATGTAGGATAGTAATTATGAAACCATACAAAGGCCTCTGGGAAGGCACAAAACAACTGGGGAAACTTTCGACCGACTGTTGGGCGCCATTTCACGTAAACACATTCCTAGCAACAAGGAGTCTATGTACTCAGTCATGTTTTGCTTTATTGTGTTCTTTGTTTCCTGACCTACTGAAAGGTGAGAGATTGCTAACCCTTTGTTCTGTTTCCCTGCTGGGTGTGAGTTATTTGTGTGTACTCGGTTAGAAGTTTGAAATTAGATTTTGTTTTGGTGGCTGGTGGAATGGACTTAGACCTGACTGGCACCGATCACTTGGATGTGATTCATTACACACTGCCGGGCAGGGGGAGGCCGAGCATAAGCGGTGCAAGATTTCGATAACCCACTTCAATCGATGGAAAGTTTATCACACATGAATTTATATCTGCTAACAGAGGACACTACATTATAGATCTCCTTCGCCCATGCAGCTTCTACAGAAGTCATTTCTGACGACTGACATAATTTCCCAAGACGCAAAGCCCTGTAACGACAACCACTTGACTTCTGTGTAATCTGTTCCTAGAAAGCAGCTGTTTAGAGCGAGATCTAGTCAGATTCATATCGTAAGATCGTGAACGCAGAGCTTTTGAGTGTCTAAAATGTCTCTGTAACCTGTGGCATCAAGCACAGCTGAGCAGCTCACCCAACTCAGAAGTAAACGATAGTTTGACAACGAGTTTTGAGTTGAGAGAGACTGATTGAAGTGGCCTGGTGCCTGGTGGTGACGGACGAATATTGCATTCCATTTAACACATGACTGTCCTTCGTTCAAAATTCAAAGATCTCCGCCTGGACTGAGCATTAATCCACTTGAATAATGTGCTTAGTCCAGTTTATGAGTAGCTTGAAGGCATATTCTTGGAACCAGTTGGTGCTTATAATTAAGCGGATTCGCTGGCATTGTCCAAGGACTTAATTGCATCCTGATTGAACAGATGGTGATATCCCATTTGGATGTTATATTGTTCTTGAGGCTGGACAGCGCCTCCTTTATCGCAATGCCTGAAATACGCCACAGTGGTCGGACACTTTCAATGAGAACAATATTGATGTCTTTGGAGTAGACACCTACACCCATTCCTTCATTTGTGTGAAGAACTATCTTCAGCAAAGAGGCTCACACACACATTATTTTATTTAAATTTTAAGACAGGAAGTGCTTAATAAAATGCCCTTTAGTTGTTATCCCAGACTTCAGAAGGCCCAGTCTGCTATCAGAGTCTCCAGCGAAACGTGAGTACTAAACTAGTACTAAATTTTATGAACTGTAGCTTCAACAGCTTGAGCGCTATCGACATCAAATCCAGTTGAAATCGATTTGAAAACTTGGCATATAGTAGTTGATAGTTACTGTCCTTCGTAGTAAGGCTTTCAATGCAGCTAGCGGTATTCTAACTGAGTCCAATTCAATGGAGTGCAGCACGTAGAGTTCGTGCTGTTACTAAATTCCTCTGAGATGTTCGTGTGCCCGTTGAAAACGAGCCGCTGCAAGAAGAAGCCGACGTGTTGCACTTTGTCGCCCAAGCAGGTCAAGTGGGGGAGAGTGAGGATGGCGTCAAAAGGATCCAAATGGGTTGTTCTAAGTGCATCGCTGATTCACCGGCCGTCTGACGTGTATTGAACAGGCCACCTGACAAGTATATACGATGTGCAACTAGTGGTTGGTGTCAGGGGTTGTTAAAGACACTGATTTCCTGCTGATCTCATATTATCTCATATTTTTCAATGGAAAAATAAATGTACCTCGTTCGGGGACCAAAGCACTGTCTGCGTTTTCACAGAAATAGAAACGCAGAAGGTCATCAAGAAGTGAACATTGTTTTGTGCCCACTTTTGAGCAATAACCACGCAACTTTAAAGGTCTCACAGATGAAGTGAGTAAAAGTGAAATATTCATGAACGTGTGTTGGAAATCCGCGGAGGAAAATCCGGGGATGTTGAACAAATTCATATGCGAACATGGCCACATTCTACGCATACCAAATTGCCCATAAAGGGAGAAAATAACTTTAAGACGTTAGCTGGCAGAAGGACACACACGCACATGCAAAGACATATGATTATTTATGGACAACAAATTGTTATTCCTTAACATACCCGCTGTGTGTATGGATGTGTATGGATGTGTTCATGCGTTCGGAAGTGTTCGAAATTCCGCTGAAAGAACAATAACTCAAAGTTAATCACAATTGATGTTTATCTTCCTCAAATCTATTTATGGAACTCTTTCTAGTCAGCATGCCAAATTGGATTTCGCAACTCATTTTTACAGCCATTCATTAAGAGAATCTAACAAACTCTCGCATGATTTTATGTTCGCAGAGTCAAGGATTGTTTGTATCAGTGGACACGGAGAAGGGGGAAGATCAAAAAGGAGACATGATCTGCTCGAGAGAATCACATCCATTAGAATATTTGATATTTGGGGTGAATTCAGATTCAGATACGTCTCAAATCCACGTGGGCCTTTGTTTGTCTAAGAGACCCTTACCTTGCTTTACATCCTGTTTTTTGTGTGCGTATATAAAAACATTCCAATTTGGTTTCCATAAGCCGAAATCCAATGCCAAACAAAGGTTTATCCCTTAGGACTGAGTAAACAAATATTCCCTTACAACAACGCAGTTCCATTGCTCGCAGTTGGTTCTCCGTCAAGAAACCCTTCTTAAGAGTGGAATTATCAAAGCCAAATTCTGTCAACACACAGGCACCACCGAAAAATGCCCTGCAAATACCAAACCCCCTTCACTGGGGCGAAAAACGTGTTTCTTTTGCGTCTAGCATGTCGGTTGTCCTTCAGGCAGCCCATCCACCCATTCGCTCAAATGATTGAGCTGATATCTCTCTCGAGCGCCCCAGTCTAACCGGCCGGCATTCCGCTTACATGTTTACGTGATTTACCGCCGGTCTTAGTTGCTTCACGGTAATGTAACGTTTCACTTTTTTACACACCGGAGCCACACGGTCTAAGAGCACACGGTGCGTCGTCGCCTGGGTATGGGTGACTATAGCACAGCCTGCCACTTAACCTTTCACAATGTTAAACCTCTCGACGTGCATGTGTGTGCGAGTGTTCTGTATACGATCACGGACTGGCTATAACATTCTTTTTGTTGCTTTACGACTGGGCACGGCGCAGACTCTCTCTCTATGTCTCACCGCCATGGAATTAGAATTACATAACGTAAGGAACGCACATATTTCTCGCAGGACTTTCAGCTACGCCATGCTGGTATTTGCTTATTTATGTGTAAGCAAGGAATTCCGAATTAGACGATTGCTCAAAACAGAGTGGTATAATTGAATGTATAAACAAGTGTGTATACGCTCTCGGATTCACCCACCTCGGCCGTCATTTAGTGAAGTCCCGAGATACCACACGTTGAGACACGAAAATGAAAGGAGCATACTGCCCGAATGGGGTCGACGGGTGGCTGTCTGATTAACCTGGTTATTTTTTGGGCGAAACATCTTGCGTAGGTATTCGTGTGGAATGTTAAAATTCCAATTGCATTCATGTTTAATGTGATTGATAATAGTTTTGTCGGCGAAATTAGTTCGTTTGTGATTGTGAACAAGGGGATCGCAGGCATTGGTTGGCTTATGGAAAATGGAAAACTTTATGAAAACTCATTTTGAACTGATTCCTCTGGCAAAGGCTTACGTGATCCAAATTGCGAAGCGGTCATAAAGAATAACTGACAAGTGAACGCATTCAGTGGGCGAATGTACAGTGGCGTGCAAAACTGGATGCATTATTCTAGTTTTTTTGGTTCTTCATAAACTCAATTGTTTTCTTTCAACGGATTTAATAGAAAGAGACATCATTGAAATTTGATATATTTCGCCATTCTGATTTAGGCATCATACTGAACCATACTGTATATACACAAGTATTGCTGTAAGTGTTATTAAATGCAGGTGGTTACTACGTAGTTCGTAGCCACTATATAATATGAGTTGAACACAGTTCATGCAACAATTGAGACGAAAAACGTTGTTGCACTGCAAATATGTGTGACTTTTCTCGGGAATGACAAGGTGTCCCAGCTATTATGCAATTATGTCTGTTCGCGTACGTTTCTACAGAGTGGATCAATTGTAAACGCGAATAGCATTATATTTGTCGTTTTTTTTGCCGATTAGAATAGACTTCTGGCAAATTTGCACTGAATACAATACAATGCACAACGCGTTAAAATTATCGATTTTGTTTCAATTCTTTTCAACGGTCAATCTGTTGTGATTCAGCGAAAATATCGTCAATATTTTAATTAAATATTAGCTCCCACAACCTTCACTGCCGTTTTGAGGAACAAGTGTACCCACAAAACCAAGGGCAACACCCTAGCATCTGTTACACAACAGGTGCACTGTTTGATGTATTCAAGACGAAATGCGGAGACTACAACAAGGCACATTACGTGGTGTAAATGGAACGTGCTTAAAAGAGCCAATGCCTGTATCAAGCAAAATGGTGGACATTTGTCTGACATCATATATCACAGATGGCACATAAAATGCCCATATATTCTATCTGATGTATAAAAAATTAATTAAAACAAATGATTATTGCGAGAATTATACGTGCTTGGCAAAATAGACAAACAAAAAAGCCAACACGTTGAACGTAAAAACTTGCTATAAGTACGTAAATATATGTAAAATATAAGGGAGTCGTGGTGGTGGCCCGTGGCGTTATGGGTATGTGCGTCGACTCTACGCACTTGGACAATGCTCAAAGAGTATAACTCTCTAGAAATAGCTTCTCAAACTTGGCAGTTCGGAGCCTGCTAAAACTGTAGGTCCCTTCCACTCGTGATAGAACAATGGCACACACAACACGAGTGGTTGCTGAGAAGCTAAGCCCTGGCCCTCAGCGGGCTGTAGCGCCACCCATATTATATTATTGTAAGGAAGTCGTGTATTGGGGAAAGTTATGCGACAAATTTGACATATCGAATTCATTCTTCTTTGTGAACTCGCTACAGTTCGGAATGCACCTCAGCTTCAATCTTTATGTGGTTGTGAGTCTCAACTTGAGACACATCGAATTCATATTGTACAAAATAAGAAAACGCTGGCACTGATTTACCAAGGAAATCCCTTTCACCCTCGAGAGCACTCGATACCTACTATCTCACAGAATAATGGACTTTCACCAACTGACAGCTGTGGAGAGGGAGGCTGTCGTCGTTGGGCTGAAAATAATTTCGAAAAAAACAAAAAATGATCAGCCTGAAACCGAACTCATCAACTCAAATATGCATTGCGGGAGAAACGGTTTAGAGAGTAGACAGTTTCCAATACCTTGGGACTTGGGAGTATGGTCTTAACTGATGGTGGAATCGAACTGGGTGTAGCAAGCCGAATAGGCAAACCAAACTCTGCATTTGGATTGTATCCAAGCTACGACCGTGCCGTTCCAACGTTGAGGCCGTGCTGCTATATGGATGTTGTACTTGGAGAGTGGTCAGCACTGTCACGAGGAAGTTGCAACCGTTTGTTAATAGGTGCCTTCGTAACACCTTAAGGATTATGTTGTCGAATCGTATCTCAAATGACGAACTCTACCAGAGAACCCATTGTGTTCTAAAGACGAATAAGGACGAAAACAGGGACTATCAATGTGACTTCTTCATTTCCGTTGAGACTAAAAGCCAACCAGATTTATGCATGAATATCAGGAGGCTTTTCATCTCGGACTTTTTTATATCTACCAGCTCATCCGGTATATCTATGCCTAGCAACAATAATATCATTAATTCTTAAGGGCCAAACACATAGAATCTGTTGCTTTTAGATTCCACAAAAATCCTAGTTGCCGGATTCCAAAGTAGTTCCCAAATAACTATGTACGTTGCGTACGAAATCCATACAACCCCACTTAACGACATCAGTTATAGGAGAAAGGAACTGTCAAAGAATGAAAATGTTAAAAGTTGACCAACTTCATCCGTCGTGATGCATTCCACTTGTGGGCCGCATTTGCTGTCTCTCTCCCCTCCTTTAGGGCTCAAGAATTGTCATTTTTTTGACATAACGCAACGTACGCAATGGACTCTATGGGATTGGGCCTTTAGAGCTGTTTAATCACGGAGTCAACTGGTAAAGAGATTACATTTCCTTCTCGCCCCTGTAACTAACATTTAATAATTGCATGGATGGCGCTACAATCCGTGGTGGACATGGACCTGCTTATATGGCATCCATCCTATTGCTCCCTCAGGATTTAAGGGCAGTTTCGCCACCTATGACATATGTATGTACGTATTGTCAATAACTCGAGGGAACTCCAATCAAACTAGACACCCAATGGAGGAATCGACATACGAACCCACAACATGTCACGCAAGTAATCAAACAAGAAGTAAAACAAATCTTGTACAAAGTTGCAGATTTTCTTTATTGTTTTGATGAAAACATTAAAGACTGAAATCGCAAACGATTATTTCGCAAAGAATTAGTAGAACATGTATATTTTCTTCGCAGTAAACCGTGAAAAACAAAATATTTTAAGCATGACAGCGATGGGATTTATGATCCGTGCACTTGTGAATTGAAAAGAGAATTGATTGACCATATAATTCAGCAGACTCATCGACAACATGCACATGAGTGTAGTTTTGGCTGTTTATTAACCGATAAGGTTTATGAACACTGGGTGTCTAAAAGTTGCCTGTTGCACGTTTTTTATTCTAGTAAACAAGACCAGTGTGAGAGCAGCAGTGACTAACTAGTGGGATGGTGTTTAGTAGATTCGCACAGCAAATTTCGTTTTTAGGGTAGCCTTTTTTGATCTGGACACAATTTTGAATGTGATCAGTGAGAGAGTTGTCTCATTTCTGCAGCTTGGCAGAAAAGATACGTCTCAAGTCTTTTTCGGAAAGAGACAGCATTTATTTTACAAAGGATCGTGCACTGCCTGTGTGCAAGGCACATGCATGTGTATTATAGGGGCTGCATGGTTTTGGTTTTCAAACAGAGAAAAATGGAGAAATGTTAAAGCAAATGCTGCCAGCGGTTGAAAATTGTAGATGAATTACATTTTACTGACAATTTCAATGGCGAATTGTTCGGACTGCTCTAATTTTATTTTCAGTTCAAGAAAAGTGCTGAAAAAAGTAGTGTCATACGGGCTTTAAAAGGAAGGTGCAACTTACATGTTACGGATAATTCATGTTACGGATCTGTCTGCCTCGAATAAAGAGACAAACGGAGTATTTAAAGAAACAGGCTCTGTTGGTACATTTCGTTCAAAATTTCAAGATCCATGCAACATTGCAAAGGGGTTTTGTTTCAATTTACTTTCGGATTGACAAATTGGATGACACTGTATTTTGATGTACTAGCCAAAACCCGGCATTGCATTGCATATTCTTCCACCGGCCATAGTATACAGGCATCATCTTCATGTCCTTTTCAGACGACATTTGAACTTCCAATGGCCCGAGGGTAACGCCTCTACCCATTTGAATTCTACTCGCACCATGTTTACACCCGATTTTCTTGAGCGACTCCTTCCGACTCTCCCTATGACAGATTCCACAGAAATCCACAGAAATAGATTCACGGCTTGAATTATTTTTAACACAACAGAAAAGACTGCTTGAAACTTGAAAGGATAAGTTTTCACGCCTTGTCAATGTCAAATGCAAACCACATTTAAGAATGAGTAACAATTTGTTACCAATCCACTCTAAGATCCAATAAGTAGAATATTGATAAGCTCAGATCATCACTCACTCACCCCTCAAGCACAACTACGCCACACATAATATGTACTGCGTACTCAGCAGAATGAACAGCACATCGCTTTGCTTCACCGCTTCCAATCGAATCGGCGTCATAATTAAACAGAGAAAGAAAAACAATTTCTAAGAGCCATCTCGTCTAATGAAACTACATTTTCGAGACACGCTAAATAATTTCAATAAAACCTTTATTTGCTTTCCCATCATTCAAGCTCACTGCGTGTCATCCTGTCACCGGCACAGACTGAAGCAGAGCCTTTGGGCGAAGAATAACAGATACAAATCCCATCATAATCTCAAGTGCAGGCATTTTCAAGGACAAATGGTATCTTTTGAAGTATAGTTACCCTTACCACCATCATTTACATTCACATGTTGTCGTTGTTATTGTCCATCAGCTGGCTTGTCACGGCCAAACAAAAATCCAGAGTACATGCATTCCATTGTGTACATAAGCCCTGCTGTGCATCAAAGCTCTCTACAAACGGTGGTTGATAACAGTTCATGGGAAGACATGACCTAAATACACATTTTTGGAATTGCACTCGAAAGCCGAACAAACCCCCTCGGCAGACGCACTGTACACAGATAGCGGTAGCTACCAAACGGAGTCCCATGTGCGTATTTAAAGCGTTAAGCTTGCGATAAGTGTTGAGTCACTTAAGTACTCTCCAACTGAGTTAGCGCCCGATTGGATTTTTCTTTACTCTTTGTCGTCTGCCCTCACTAACTGGGCAACTTTGTTATCAGCTCGTCATTACGTCAGCTGAGGGTAGTGGGCCACTTCGGTCTAGAGAACTCCATTTGTTTGCAAAATGAATTTGACTGTGACACAGAAGTGCGTGGGCTGATTGGGGAGGAGGATGAGTGGAGGGGCTGGAGCCCCAACCAGTGGTGGTTTCTACCGCCAAACCATCCCAAATTCCATTCCGCTCTTGCAGCTCCTGCTGACTTGCGCAGTGTGAAAGCAAATGCTGCCATAAAAGGAAAACTCACATTATAGCAAGTACACCACCAATTGGTGTGTAACATGAAATAAAAATGTGGTGTCCTTTAAGGACGAGGTTAGGATTTCGAACACGTTCAATTATTGCATCATGCGGCTCAAAATTCCGATTTCCCTTTCAAAACTCTGTTGCATATCCACAGGAGGCACATTAAAACAACAGAAACTCGAAACTCACGAAATGTCCTTTTTCAGTGATGTCCTTTTTCTACCGGACAGGCTGTACTGAACAGCTTTTCAGGGTGCGGATAAATTTTATCGGTCTTCACTCTCACTTCACTCACACATCACAGAACGGAGCACATTTCGAATGAAAAAAAAAAAAAAATTAAATCCAAAAATTCTCACAATCACAGGGTTTTACGTTTTAATCCTTATTTTTGCACAAAACTTTTTTTCTAAATTTATTTGAAATTACTCTACTCTTACCACTGGCGAAAAATTGATCTGTGTTTGGAAGGGCATGCTGATACATGACTCGTTACAGTGCACCAATGTCTTCACTATCATGTCACTTTAACCACTGAGAGAATGAACCGCTGAGAGGAACACCGAGTGTATTTATAAGAAAAATTCTCAGCGAGCCATTCATACATACATACCGCTGCCGTCGTAGTCGTCGTTGCCGTCGTCACCACCATCCACATCATCCCCATCGGCAAGTGAAAGCCGGCGGACAACAGGGGGGAATGGAAGGTTACTGGTACTGGGCTGAAAGCCTTTCATAGTAGCCCATGTGTAGAGTGACGTACAGACGGTACAATGAATCGAACGAAACCACCCCCTTGGGTTGAGGTGGGCCATTCATTGAACTTGTGCTGGCTCTCCCCGAGAGACGAGAGCTTTTCGCTGAGTTTCGCTGTAAAATAAGCTCATCGCTACGTGTACTACCTGGTAGACGGTTGTGCCGGTCCCCGGTGGGGTTATGTTTGAGTACAACGATGCCGCATTAAATCATTCCCGATCTGATAGTGGATGTATTGTCTCAGTCACGATCGCCTCCAGTGCTCATCTCTTTTGGGTCTTCCTTTTGCGCTCATCTGCTTTTGGCTCGCATTTGTGCTTAAAACTTTCCACATTTGGATGAGTTCGCCTAATCGGAATCACCTGCACCGCGACAATTGTGGAGCTGACAAGGCCAACCCAAACGAAACCACTTCGTCATCAAAACATTGATGTGGCGTTTTTCGCAGGTTCTCATCTCGTCTGTTCCAGGTATACTCTGGCATTTAACTTTGTTCTGCTTCTGTTAATTATTGTGGATCTAATTTGATGTCCAGCAATCGCTAATTGTCAATCACATGAGTGGCATTTTGCTTGGATTTATAGATTTCAATTCTCAGTAATAAGTCAGTTCGGGGGGAATTTGCAAATATTCAAGTCTTTTGTTTGCTAATTAGTCAAATTATTGTCAATAAGCGCAGGAGTCTGTGGGGGTTTTATGGAAACTTTTTAATGAAATTTGGCATTCGACTGACAATTTGAAATGCAATCCAAACGCTCACGGCAGATCTCGCTTTGTTTATTATTTGTTTGATGTGACTTTTTAACACGTTTTCACTCTAAGGCACTTTGATAGCCTTGACAAGGGCGAACGATTAATTGATGATCCCTCCCCCATCGATAGGTTCTATATTTTAAATAATTTGCTTCATGACGCACTGTTCTACATGGACAGAACCAGTATTTGGCTTTAAGACGCTCCATCATCAATCAACTCTTTGTGGGAAGTGGTTTTCGGATGCTCAAACGGAACACGTACAAATCGAATGTCAGTATATTTGGCATTGCTATGAAGTAATGTCATCTCCGTCTGTTACTCAATACAAACCGCATGTAGGTACAACGGAAACTCTTGGTAAGGCAGACGAGATTGTTTCGTAGATCCACTTTCCGTCTAATAATCTAATGGCATGGAGAACCGGTCGGACGGAGTTTGCAGGCCGGTGTTTCTAAGCCTCAATCTTAAAGGATGGTCGCACAATATACAACGCAACTATCAAGGGCACTGGACCTACATTTTGGATTAAGTAAGCCGTGGCTGTAGGTCGCTGTAGAGTAGTGGCTATGTGCGTCTATTCTTACACACTTGCAATTGCGTACTACGCATTCAATGCAACAGAAGTAACTTATTATATTAAAAACCGACAGGCCTTTCAGCGGCCTCTCCGGCAGGTCTACGTAAATTAGACTCTGGTTAGGAGAACGGGATACTATTGCCCCATTAAGAGCTAACGCACTCAGACATTTATTGACATTTATGATCTTGTGAATGAGGCCACTGCTAGCAGTGAGACGTTGGTTTATCTACCAAAAATCCCTCTAACCTCCATTTTCAGGTTTATTAGGATTTCAGGATGGCTGGACGACTCACTGACAGGAAGAGTTCTACCAAGATTAAATGGTTACATTCCTCCAACGTGCATCACAATGGGTCCATCAGGATCTGAGTGAGACGTGGCTTACGCGGCTTCCCACTAACCTAACCTAGCAGTGAGACGTAAGCGTCTGGCATTGAACGAGGGAGAAAAGAAGTACATATATGCTGTCCTCAAGAAAGAACATAAAACATGGTCTTCTTGGACAGAGCATCAAATGGGCAGTTAACACTAGTCAATGACTTGGTCTGCCTCGACTCCCCGCTCAGTATTAATAAGAATGTCAGTACGAAATCAATCAGAGAATAACTTTTCCCAAGAGAGTGAAGAACATTCTGTGGAAGAAGCGTGCTGACTTTATGCAAACATTAATCATCCCAGTCCTGCTCTAGGACGCAGAGGCTTGGACAATTTCAAAAACGAGAGGAAAGTTCATGCAATTTTTGGTCATGATCGTAGCTTGAGGATAAGATTTAACCCGAACTCAACGATAAGTTCAACGCCATGATTCTAGCTAAGCGTTTGCGGATCCAACGCCTGGAGTGACTAGGGAGAGTAGAACCAATAAGTCCGGCCTGAAGAGTCTTATGGTCTGTACCTATGAGCAAAGAAACAGATGACCCACAAAAGTGTAGAAGGACATCAACCCACTTAGTATGAGTAACTCGAGACGGAGAAAGTCAGAGATAGCGATAGCTGGATTGACATCACACGTCGTTCTCATCAAGAACGCTGTGGGTTCAAATTCTTGGTCTAAGGTGCCATTAATATGAGCACACAACGAATCTACAAAATTAATATGGTCGTTTCTGAAAGTATGCCATGAAGAAACCCGTCAACTACCTATAGCTTTGCGCACAAATAAAGCGCAATTTTTCAATAAGGTGCCCGGCTAAAATCAAACAACCCTGTGTAAAACAAATATGTAGTGTAGTGCAGTGGCCAAAAAATGTCTTGAGTGACTGTTGGTCTTCTTAAACTTTAGTCTATTTGTAGAATTATAAAAACGTGTCAGATGGTCAGGCGTTGTTTTCGAAGACATCTCCTTCCTAGGTGGATCTAAAACCGACATAAACGCCTCTTAACACCATCCTCGTAGCCGTCATATCGTTGTGTTGCCAAACCTTAAAACAGAGGTTAGAAGGATTTTTGTTAGATCTTGCAGGTCTTGGAAGAAGTGTTCTCAAGTGGCCAACGATTAGGGCAGTGGCAAAGTTAGTGATGAGTATCCTCTTTTTCCTCCTAGTCACCGCAGCAAATAAAATCGGCACTATTGATCTTGGGCCATAGCATCCGAGTGGTCTCAAAGATGGTTAGAGTGTCTATGAGAAACTATGATCAATTAGAACAGTGTGCTCCCAACATTGATATAATTCTCGACGCACCTTCGACTGCCAGATTTTCACTCGAAAAACGCTCCCGTAATCAGGGTTTCTTATGGAGCAGTCCATGTTTAACAATGAGAGAAAATGCCCAGTTGGCCATCTGGCAAGTTTTCCACAAATTTTGTATTGCTTTGTTTGCATCAACTAAATACTTGTCTTACAGGATCACAACTGATTCTGCCGAGCTGAACGACGTTGTTGACCACTGTGGGATCCGTTGACACCTATCTACACAGATCACGGTATTTTACAAAAAAAAAATGTTTAGTCTTTCGAGAGACGGACAAAGCATCGATTCGCAAGAATGATTTTACATTTGATGTTTGCCCTGACGTCATTTGTTCTATTTTCTGATACGATGTCCATTTTCACCTCCGAATTGAGGGTCAGCGTACGCTAATGGAATACAATTTCCCAGACAGCTTCTCAATTTCGACAAAATTGATGCAAATAATCAAATCACACAAATTCGGAAGCAATTGTTACCGACATGATTATGATACGGGGGACGCTTGGGTATGGCTTCTAAAGCAGCCTATAGGGTTGTGCGTGCGATTGTTCTCCTTCACGAGTGAAGCGAGATCCTAGAGGGCTTATGGTGCCTTCTGTGATGTTTAAGGGGGCTTTATCGAGACAGTTTCTGATTCTTTGAGCATTGGCTGTTGAAAGTTGTTCCCCACATCACGTAGGAGTCGACGCAGCATCCACGATGCCAGGGCGACCAAATTGAAATTTACATTCCAAAAGTGTAAAGTGCATTTTCGACACCACCGTTTGAGTAGATGCGACCAGTTTTTGTTTGCTGTTTGATAGCTATAAAGCTAAGATGATGACCACCTTAATGGACATTCAGTTGCAGTGATTAAAAACAACCACCCCCGTAATTTCAATACTAGTTCTTTTAACTCTCGCAGACAATTTGTGGTTACTGCCAACATAATTGGGGTGTTGAACCACAGGCACGCCATAAAACGATCCAAACTCATGACAAGGCAATTTTGAAACCCAATAAATACTTCAGCAAGATCATCAGCTGGGAAGATGACACCCAAGTCACAAGCCAGAATCAGAAACAATGCAGCCGTCTATTCAGTTTGTCGGCATTTTATATACCCAAGCAGCATTCGTACATTAAATGAGACCCCGATTCTAAGAAATCAATTTCCTCCGTCAAAGGGGATAAGTTCAAAGTTCGAAGCTGTATAATTAATATACAAATTCACGGATCTTGTGCACACCCGGCATACACATAATTAATCAGAAATCTCCAACAAGACAAATACATTCGTTCATTTCGTAAGCATTCCATCAAAAACCTCGAGATAACATTTTGCATTTGTTTTCATGATAATCCCCGAAACAGACAGACTACCAGCTTTCACACACATCACACGAGTCATGATAAGTAAACAATTACTGGATTGGACTTACCTGCACACGTCACTTACGTATAATCTATCTTTTGTCATTAAGATATGTTTTATTTTTGACATCACGTGAATATCACTCAAAGGAGACGACAAGTAATAAATCACATGTCGTTTTGATTTAACTACAACCGATGGTTTTCGATTAACATGCATTCAATGCGGCCGAGGGGGGAGGGGAGGTAAAATGAAAACAAATAGTTGTTTGATTTTTTTCAGGTTTTTATTTCAAATTTTATCGAAAAGCTATTCCATTTCATTTGAACACATCGGAAATAATTCTGAATACATTTTTTGCGTCTGTGAAAACCATATGTGTCGAATGCTTTTTCTTTTGTTCAGTAAAAAAAAAGAATAATAATAAAAAACAATAATAAACAATAACTTAAAAATATTTAATATTTTTACAAAATATTTCAGAGATTTTTCCTTTTTTTTTTTTTTTTTTTTTTTGTAATATCACATTTGATCGGGGTTCTTTGAACTTTCACATTTCAGTTTTTAGCTTTTTTTTCTAGTTGCTCTATAAATTTTCAATTTACTTTAGTTAACAATACAAAATATAGATTATTTCACTTTTTTGTTTTAAATAAATGTATGTAAATGTATCTTATGGGAATCTACGAGAAATGTAGTTTCATCACATTATTTTGTTTTTTTGAATACTAAATGTTGCTCCACTTATGATTTGTTTTTTTTTAATAACAAAAAAAAATAAATAAATTAAATTCAAAGGCGTGGCAGTACCTGTGAATTTTCAAAGGCAGTCATGGATATTTATCTATACCAAATAGTGCTTCTCTATTTGGCAAGTTTATTTTGCTGTTATTTACTTTTGCTTACTTTTTTTTCTACATTTTCTTTTTGATCTTTCATAAAATTATCGCATATTAAGAAATTGTTTTGATGTTTTGTGAACTTTATAAATTATAGCGTATACGAGGAGAGATTCTAAGTTTCTTGTTGGTGAAATGGTTGACTAATTTTATGAAAAATATATTTTGCGACGATACATAAATAAATAAACTTCAGCACAATACGCACTGGTTAACCAAATCGGTTCAAGGCGAAGCTGTCGATAAGGCTTGTTGTGTGTGCATCTAATCCGCAAATTTCAAGAATGTTTTCGTTTCGTTCGGAGGAATAGGTCATCGACTGTTTGTGCCTGAGAAGACTGACGATAACAAGTCTGTAAGAAAAGAGGAAAAATACTGGAATGATGGAATGTTATGGAGTCTCGTTGAAGTTGTTCTTTGAAGAGAGGTGATCAACAAGTTCAAAGCTTACAGATGGAAACTTCATTAACAGACACTCTAAAATCTTGATGAAAAAATCAATATAGGAAACTGTTTCATAAGAATCTGTCAAATCATTCACCACTGGTAGCGATGCATTTAGAGTTGTTTGCCTAGATTCACCGCTGTGGTAGAATGCGAAATCTAGGCGAACAAAATTATTGCGCGTGACACCAGTCAGGCTTTTTATCAACAGCTATACAGAATTTTTCTTGCGCTATGTTGTGCTTTGTTCGGGCATCTACACCGCGCGCCCGGCCCATTTAACTGTCCCCATAAAATGCGTCCCATTTATGAATGAATGGGTACGTCAGCAAACAAAATTGTCGAATTTTAGATCAATACCAATCCACATGAAATCCAACAGCGCACAATGCATCACGAAAATGTCAGGCTGAATTCGTAAACGCAGTATTAGCGCAGTACTGCAACGTGCAACATTTGGCAATGATGCAATGCATAGCGTTATAAAACGTCATATGAAAGCAAGCGCTGCGCAAACAAAAGCAACCAGCGCATAATCAAAACATCAACATCAATATATCAACACCATCGCAACATCAAAAAATCATTGCATAGCATCACAAAGGTAGTGATGCTTACGCGATGCGCATTTTTTGACGTTTACGAACTCAGCCTAACTGTTTGGTGTGGATTTTTGACTGGCGGCGTCATATGTCCATATTTCCTTGAGCACGACGTTAGCCAGGCCATCACCGTCAACGACGAGCGCTATAGGTCGCTTATTACCAACTTTTGGCCTGCTTTGGATGACCAAGGACATGTGGTTCCAACAGGACGGCGCTACGTGCCACACAACTCACGGCACGTTGCGCTTCGAGGGCATGCTCATCTCACGTGGAGGTGATGTGATCCGGTCACCGAGATCATGCGATTTGAGCTCGTTAGACTTCTTCATGTGAGGTTTTCTGATGTCGCAGGTCAATGCGAGTAAGCCACAGCGGCCCTCAAGGCCATTGATAGGTCTTTTAAATGAATAAAAACACACCACTTTCTTAAAATTTAACGACAGAAAACGCTTAATGAAAACCCCTTTAGTAAGTTGTGCATAGCTTGTGCATGCTGTCGCTGTAGTTTAAGTGTTCGCTTACATAATATACCAAATTAAAAGTCTACATAAAGTTGCGAATCCAGAATTATACTTATTCTCTCTCTTCTCTCCGGCGATAAGCACCCAATTATTAATCTCTTCTAAAGACAAAATTCTGCGCGGGTATATGGTCCTGTCTGTGAGGAAGATGAATTGAGAAGACATAACCGCAAACTCTACGAGCTGTACCAAGTCCGAAAGGCAAAAATCCGCCGACTGTACTGGCTCCGCCACATCGAGCACATGGACACCAATGATCGAATCATCAATATAAAGACCAAGCCATCGCGGAAGCAAGACAACTTGGAAAAGAAGCAGCCTGCCCAATTGCAATAGTTATGAAAAATTAAGCCATTGGTTAGCAAGTTTCGGATAAGCCGCATCAACTTGAAAATTTAATTTGGCTCGCCTAAATACTAAATTCCAACAAGCTCCGTCGATCATTTTGATTATAAATTAAGTCTAGCTAGATATTAGTGTGTGTGAATTTAGTAGTGGATAAAGTAAGTGTTTTTCTGGTTATAAAGTTGTGTTTTCTTCTTCTTCTTTGTTGGGCGCTACAGTTCGGGGTGGACCTGGGCCCTAACAAACAAGCCTCTCCAGCTAGCACCATCTTTCGCCAGCTGCCTCCAGTTGCGCAGACGTGGAGGCAGCTGATTGAGGTCCTTCTCGGCTTGTGTGCGCCATCTCGTTGGAGGACGTCCTCTGTTACGTTCTCCTAATGGCTCGGAATCGAAGGAAATCGTTGTGTCTACAAGGGTTCCTAAAGAACACTGTATAGGAGTGTTGCACCTCTCGGAGCTATACCAAGGCTAGACTCAATATTCTACTTTCATTAACAAGGTATTATGTCAGAGCGTTCACTGCACAGTATAATAAAATTCTCCTTGACCGGCTGTGCTGCTCAATGTTGCATGCACATGAGTTACTGCAGCGGTGCCGTTACAACAGTATTCAAAGGCACATTAAATCTGTCAGTCCATCGACTTAATGGATTGAGTTGTCCTTGTAGTTTTATGTCAACTTCAACAAGAACGGAGTATTCTCTGTGTCTCACTGATTCACAGCTGCAAACGCTGTCGATCGCTGTTGACTGATTTTATCAGTAGATCATCGATTGTTTATTATGTGTTCATGATAAAATACGCATCGACAAATTCTATTGAGAAGCATTCACTTGCTCGTCCTGAACTATTTTCAATGCTCAATATGGTCTGTGGTGTCAATGCAACACGACTTCCAACATTCCTAAAAGTGCTCTCTTCATTGTCATTTAAGATCTAACCATCGAAACATAATCTGCAAAAAGTACTTAGATGTAGACATTCAGATTTAACAAACAACTCAGAAAAAGATAAGAATCTTGCCATAGTCAGGCCTGGGTGATAAAACGCAGTACGCCAGTGGTGTCTGATATAGATCAGCTACCGTCTTCAATCATAGAACTCCACAATCGCAGTGACAGCGAGAAGATAAAATTTAACCACAAATGATATGAATTACGCCAACAAGTGTCAGTCTTTTTTTTATGTTTCATGTATCAAAGTTTTACCGCCCGACTTCCTATTAATTCTATTCTACTATTTAATATTGCCAAGCATCTCATCACTCTATGCGATATGTCTGCAGATCTAATTACAATGCAAACATTCACTGCCAATGTTATACACTTGCTGTTGCACACGCATCCCTCATTCTGCGACGCATAGGCAATCTTAGCATCAATTTCAGGTCACGTGAAATCAGTCTGACTCGAAGCAACTTAATCAACAACAACAATCTCAGATCAATATTATCGCAAATTGTTTTTTCGTGGACGACTTATCAAATGAATCATCTTATGTGTATCAACAAATGTGCAAAATCAATTAATTATAGAAATTAGCAATATTTTCGTGTGCACAGTAGCTCGTGTCACAAATAAAAGAACATGATATCCTAAACCGGAATATCTTTGAAAGGAACACGAACGGTCTCAGGTGAACGAGATCATCCAAGTGCCCTTAGTGTACACTTAGAGTGAACAGGTTGTTGTTTCGAGTGTTCAACTACGCAACTAAGGTTTAGGTGCAAATTGAACGCGCATTTAATTTATGGAAAGTTATTTTTTAGACCCCGTCTTATTTTTGTCTCAGCATTAGCACCTTTTTTAACAGGTTTTCCGCTAAAAAATCAATAATTTCATGTAATCGACTATTTGCCCTCAATATTATGGGCACAAATCGAGCAGAGCACAACTGTTGGTATATTGGAGTCGACAAATTTAACACTTAGCCGATGACGTAGGAATGAGTCATTTGCTTTCTAAGCATCAGTTTGTTTGTGAAAAAATGTGGCTCATTTAAAGATTTTAAAAAAATAGGTGTAAACTTCGATGTTTCTTCGGAGTCAACATCTAAGGGGACAGGGCTATACAGAACATATAGACAATTTGAATCCGGTATGAAGTATCGGCGTTTCCAAGCATTTGTGAGACAATGCAATAAATTACACGAGTGATAAGCGATTCCAATTGGGAACAGCTCTTCTTCTGACGTTACTCGCCACAAAAAGTTCTTTGGAATAATTTCAAAACTAAAAAAAAATCTGTCGTGTGTGGACGGCCTGCATCGTAAATTATGATGTTAAAGTGATGCTATTCCTTGCAACATTCTGTGAACAAACTTATGAAACAATGGAACATATATTTGTCGCTTGTCCAAACCTAGAACAATATAGATGCCGAAGTAATGAAATAAGACAGAAAAAACCATCAAAATATATGTAACTGAATGGGAAGCCGAACCACCAAAACACAAATGAAGTAGTAGAAAAAATCGTCACCTAAACATCTGAACCCAACGCCCGAGGAAAGAATGGATGGCAATTGAGAATGCACATAATGGAATAAATAAGAGAATGCAAATCAAATCAGACAGGATACAAGATACAGGACCAAGAATGTGAAGAGCTCGACATATAATAGGCACTACTACAGCTGAAGTTTAACGAACTAAGTTTCACTAGTCAAGCCAAATACTTGGGCGTAATAATAGACAACAAACTAAGCTGGGTCCTCGGCGCCAAAGCCGCCATGGAAACAATGCTATAACTACTTACATATACGAGAAGCTGACACCTACCAAGGCAGCGATTGGGTTGAGAGAGTGTGACCGCTGGAACAGAACACATAGCCCAGGTCACATGGAAATAATCAAGAATGAGAGAATTCCGAAGCATACAGCATCGTACCCTTTTTTAACTTCGAATTTGGATCCCAGATAGGGAGGACTGGACTGGGCATGATATAGTCAGAAAACCTGTCAATCTGGAAGTATATACGAACGGTCCCATGGCCGACGAAAGCAACGGACTCAGAGTATCAGCAACCTCGTCGGAAAACTCCTTGTCTCTGTCCCTTCGACTGCCTAATCACTGCTGTGTATTCCAGGCAGGATTTAAAGCTATCCAAGAGGCTGTCCGCTTACTGTGAATGAATCCGGTAGACGGGTTATCCATTATTATATATATAGACAGTGAGGCAGCCATCAAGGCTCTGGACACACCATAAACTAAATCAAAGATGGTACAACTTTGCCACGCATCTCTCAGGGAGATAGCGGTTAGATGCAACCTTAACCTATGCTGGGTTACTGGGCATAGTGACATTCCAGGCAATTAAAGAGCCGACGAGCTACCTCGAACAGGAGTTGGCGTGCCACTGGTAATTTATCAGGCGATCCCCTACCTCTCAATTCAAGTAATAAATACAATGTTACTTACAGATACCATCAATGTCACTAGACACTTGCAGGACTTCGAGGCAAATATGGCCTTTAATTAATCCAAAAAAGACAAGTGCACTTCTAAGCCTTAACAGGAATTTAATCAGTAGTCGTAGTGATTGTCACAGGTCAGCGTATCCTGGGCACACACGCAAACGCATGGGAGCCCCCTACAACGACTTCTGCAGGAGCTGCAGGGTTGACGAAGAAGTAGAAATCACGATACACTACCTTCAAATCATTGCAAAATTCATCAAGAAACTACTTAGATACCAGCAGGCAAACGAGGAATCGGTGTACCAAGCACCAGTTAATACAATGGATCCAAACAGGATCTACATACTTAAGTAGGTCACAACCTAACCTACCTTCGTTCATAGCGTTGTATGAACACAGCTTCATTCCTCTCTCAATTATTACTTACTTCGCATTCTTATTTTTGATTTCCCGATATTTATCCAAAAACTTGCACAGAAGACTGGAACACTGCTTGGGGTTGCTGCGCCCTCCCGATGGGACGATGATCAAAATTAGATCGTACGCCTGTTCTCTTTTCAGCGCTTCCATCAACGGCTGCACCAGACGTTGCGAAGACTTACGAAACTTTGGGGAAAAAAAATAAAAAAGAAATGGTGAACGACTGCAACTTGACTATTGCCCATCCTCTTACTTGGTATTCATCGCACATGTTAATCGCATCATCGAAGCGAAACTTCTTGTCCCATGGGATTTCGCTCAGTTTGATCTTGTCTTCTGTGTACGAAAACACATCGGTGTGCTTCTCTCGCTTGAAATAGGTGAATGCCAAGGCCACTGCAGCTTGGTAGTAAGTCACATTTTTCTTTTTGGTAAGAAACTCTAAAAAGAACACACATGATCTATGAGCGGCAAGAAAACAAACATCGGAGTAAGTTACTTTTCTTGTAATTGTTCTGCAGCGTAAGCGCCACTAGAGTTCGCAGTCCAGCCGGTCGACTGAGGCCAAATGAATCGATGAAGAGCTTGTGGAAATACTCCACGCGCATTGACCGAGATTTCTTCTTCATGACCTGCAAAGAATGAAATATGCACTAGAAACTCACTTAAGAAACCACTGTCATACATTTTCCAACTCGTGGCTGTGAATGGGCAGTCCAATTTTGTCCATCCTTAGCAAATAAACAATGGGAGAGATATTCGCCGCCACTAGTGCCTCTCTGTTCGTCTTGTCGAGCACCAGTTTGAAGAACTTTGATTTTTCAAAATGTCCGTATTTGCAAAATACGTGCCACTTGTTTATGATTTCCCGAGGACTCATCTGAGGTACAACCGCTTCGGCGATAGTGACTATCGACAACAGCTTTGGCGGCACTTGATCGAATCCAAGCCGCAATGTTTTGATTATTTTTAAGGCCTCGCTTTTCCTGTCCGTCGTACGCAGAGTACTTATGCTCAGAATAGAAGCCTCCGAAACCAGCTGTGGGCTTTTAAGCAACTCAGTGCAGGTCTTAAAGAATGCCCCAGCAAGCACATTGTCGCCCAAGACTTCGTCCTTAATGAAGCACATTCTAATCAGTCGTCTGTGAGTGAAACCATTCAAGCCACGATTTCGCACCCACATCGTGCGAAGTTCTTCTGGAGTGCGCTGCGCGTACCACGCTGTTATTGCCTTCTTGGTGGTTCTTGAAAATCCACTTCGATTTTGCGCCACCTGAAGCAACCGCGAATACTTACAGAACATGAAAAGATCTTCCGCCGAGCACAGAAGGATCGGCAGTGACTCTCGCAAGTTGGTCTTCTTTTCAATATTCACATCATGCGACAAGTAGAGCGCGAGTGTAAAAATCGCCTAATTGAAAACAGAAAATGATTGGTCATGCAGCAAATCTAACGGAAGATGGTTTGGAAGACATACTTCATCTTTGCGCGGAAGATTACCCTCCTTGAGTAGATTGTCAATGCAAAGACCAAATTCTACAGGTTCCATGTCACCAATAATTTCATGTATCAGTGGATCCAGAGACTTTACATCGACGCCCATGGTGTTGCGGGTGTAGACTGGTTCCAGCCGGCCTAGGTAACAGAACCGCTCAAGCTGAGACTTTGCATCCATACTTGTCATCTTGCTAACTCTGCACCAAATTAAACGTTTATGAATCTGTAAATGTATGCAAAGTTGTTGCTAGTATAAGGATTAAGTGAGTAATTTATTTGATTACCAATCTCAAGGCCTAACTGAAGAAAACAACTTCGCTTCGGTCAGGTTTGGCTGAGCGCCACAAGAAAATGGATAACTGACAGATGATAAAAGGGCAACAAATTGTTGATTTATCGATAACGTACTAGATTATTCGATTATTATTTTAAAATGATGATGTTAAAACCGAATTGGTTCCCTTGTTTGATAATAATTATAAAACATTACTATTATTAATCCATTGAAAATAGATTTAATAGTATTGACTATTTAAACAAAATAATTTCGCTATTTTTTATGGATAATTTTTATCGTAAGATCCTCTACGCAATGTTTTCAAATTCGTTGGGGCGAAAGGGACGAGAATTATTTAATTGACTGGCGTGTGCATAATTTTAATCAATCTCGTAGGTGTCACTGATATTGTTAATAATTACATTGGTTTTTGACAGATAGTCTCTGACAGACTTTGGTAATCAATCTATCAAAATATGGTCGATTTTACCATTCTATCTCTCCGATTGTAAATTAATCTACCCAATGTACCTCAATACATCATCTGATGAACATATTTCGGCAACCATCCCACGGAGAGTTGCGTTTTCGAACTCTTGTAGGAGAGTTCGTGATAAAAAGGAAAATACGATCAAAGGAATGCACTGATCTATTACATTCTTCTAATATCGTAGTACTCTGCTAACTAAATTTGCCGTTATTTTAATTACACGATTTTTTTATTTGAGTAAAAAAGTACCGTATCAAATTAGATTGATTGAAAATTAAGCTTAATATTTTGACAAATGGAGGTACTTTCCTTGCAATAACATAAACAACTACGGTCGCATTTACATGTGCGACATTTTACTCACGATTCTTACAAATTTCTTTATGTGATCCCTTTTGTTTCACCTCCCTTGCCAATAACATTGAATAATCGACGACAAATTTTGCGTATGTAAAAGCAGCCTAAGTAGTAACAACGTATAATTGTGGTCATAGGAAACTGAAAGGAAACTTAGTGCTTTTCAAATCCCTCATGGGAAACAAATCCTTTACTAATCACAAATAGTTGGTTAATGTGACTAACTACCAATTCTATTGCTCCTGTCCATCCATACAGTGTATCAGTTGAATTCATCTTGTTTATCACTTGTCGCACTTTAGCCTTTCTCTCCAATTTGTGTCTCAGTATTTTATAGTTTTCTATCAAGTTTTGCAATATGATTTAATAACAAGTTTTCTACAACAAAATTCGTAATTTCAGGTAACAAAAGATGTGGATTTGTCTAGCTTCTATGGTGGCCTTCAAATAAATTTGGTCCTCAAGAAAACAACAAAATCCCTCCAAGTGGATGTGAAAGGCTTCAATGATCTCGACGTTTTATGGCTATCACAAATCTACAAATCCTACGAGGGTCAGGTGTGGACACAGTATGTTGTGAATAAAAAATGCAAAAAGTTTCATTGTCTTATGTGTGACAAAGTGCTATGTAGTTTTGGGACGCTCCGCAGTCACATCAACATACATCTGGAGATTTTTCCATTCAAATGTTTTGCGTGCGAGCGGAAGTATGCCAGTACTACGTCACTTTACAAGCATTGTAAATCCAAGCATGAGTGTAACTGAATAAGCTGAATTGACTAATATGCATACATAGTACATAATATGTATGTACATATGTATGTATGCAATATTTTTTTCCAATTGTTTTTTTTAATTATATGTTTTATTGATTGACTTTTATTTGACTTATTGAAAGAATTACATTTATTTTTTATTTGTTGACTAATATCTATTTGGCTTTTTTTTTTGGCTTGTTGAGAGAAAGGGTTTGGCTTAGATTATGGGTGTTTTCATAAATGTCGGGAATCTGTGCTAGTATAATCGCATTTCTTTTCTCATGCGTTTTTGAACACACATGGTGCGGAATGTCTGCAGTCTTGAATTAGCACAAAATATTTTTCTTCCAATCGACCCTTTTTGCAGTCAAAAAATAATGACTGCACAATCTGCCCGACATCGATGAGTTATGGACGTTTACGAACAGTACTAACTGCAGTTCATCTAATTTAGTATGATCGTATATCTGCATTAATGAACATGGATAACCCAGTCCATTGTTAGTCGGACGTTTATGAAAACACTATTTCATAGCACATTTGTTGATAATCTATTATCCCTCTCGGTCCATATTCATAACTTTTGAACATTCACTTTTATGATGGTGTGGGCTGTATCCGCACCAATGTGGGATTGTAATTAAAGCTTGCTCAGTACAAAAATAACCTTCTCCGATCCAAATCAGACTATTATCCTTCTGGTTTAATATCACATCTAAGAAGAAAAATGGTCAGACTACAACATATCACGAACTAAAGTCGTCTACAGAGGACTTGCACAGATATTGCTAAGATTTCAGCGATAAGTACGGGGCACTGGGCAATAGGGGATCATGCAGTTAGACTAGGAGTTCCTCATAGAACACATTGTCGTAGTTGTAATAACACATCAGAACAAGACTCCTTGTCTCACTTCTTCTGCTTTTGGCGGGCAGTTGCCACAGCAAGGCAACGGACTCTGGGCAAACCCTTTCTTGAATCTCTCGACTAGATTTCCGGAATGAACATCATAGAATTGATAATGTATGTTCTAAAGGCACATTAATACTTTCAGAGCTGTGGTTTTAAAACTGCACTCAGTGCTTTGGGAGGTTCTTAAGAAGCCGGCACCTGAAATACACATGGTGAAACAAACATACTCATGCTTATTTACTTATTTACTAGTAATCTGCTCTTCTGGGTACCTAAGCTTCTCAATATTTAAATTAGACATTTTTTCTTTAATTATTCGAAACTTATTCTACCTTAACCTAGCATACCCTAAAATAAAACCTAACAACTAACTTAAGTCATCCAGTATACGGACGTGTGTACAAGATTGGAGATCCCTGGGCATCCAACGACGTCGTTATAAAATCACTTGCACATTTTTCGTGTCGAAGACGCTAGCTCATGCAACCACATCGTTTTTTATCTAGGAACGGCTCACATTGAACCACACTAGACTATCGTACGCGAACACTGGTCGGCGGTGGGCCACGTACAAAATTACCTTTAACATGGTTTCAAGTTGGCTGCTGTAAAACCATTCCTTTGCCACTGGAACCGTTTTCTTGTTACTTACCACTTGCGCCGGTTTCGGCTTGTATCCGTTAATTTCAGATAGAGCCGCGCACAGTGGGGCAGAATGGCCAAAACGGGGAAGTCGAGAGTCCTATCGAATTGGGAATAGTTCTCATTCGACTCAGGATGGAACAATTCAGCAGAAAACACAATTTTATTCATTCACTTTGTCACTGAAGGCAAGATATATCTTTGTGGGCTTAGGCTATCCATATAAGGGTCTGAAGACTCGTATAGCTTATGAAAAACATTATCGTTGGTTGCTGTACGTGAGCATTCCCTTGTGCAGTGGTAACTGATCAAAGTCCTTTGTAACTTCTGTTTTTATGCCCGAGAACCATTGTTTTTATGGCCCTATTTCTACAGCTCTCTGCTGTTGTCAATTAAATGTCTAGGAATCCTTGGGGTATAACCTTTTTTGAAAATAACAAGCTTTGACCGGAGAGCGGTGGGGGTTTTTTCGTAGGACTAGCCAAAGTCACATAGTCTAGTTAATCTTCCCTCAATTTATATATACAACGTTTTAATGTGATAACTTTCACGTGTCAAAACAGTCACGTGAATTTTTGGGTAAAATACAAATTTCCAACTTTCTGAGCCGCCCAGTGTCACAGTTTGATTCTTCCGGCCCAGAAAAAGGCAGTTTCACATTTCCGGAAGTTGATTACATCGAAGTTTTTTTCTAATCATGTCATAGATCATGTATGTACATATATGTATGTAGCAGTGGGTTCCTTGTGCTGACGCTGGTTAATTTGAGGTACCATTCGGTGTCGAATGCCTTCTCCAAGTCAATCAGATACGGACCCGCTGTTTGCTGAATGTCGAACATGGTAGCATGTCTGGTATTATGCCCCGGTCTGAATCCGAATTTATTGTGAGGGCTCCCCGTTTAAGGACTCGAATAACAACAATATAATTTCAAAGACCCTACTTATGCACGGTGGAACACTGATCGACAGAACATTTTTCCAGACAGATATGTTGTCTCTTTTTGGGATCGGTTGCACAACAGTTGTAACACTTGTAGTTTAAAAGTGTTATGTGAGTTCGTACTGCATCAGAGGAGAGATGACGAAGCACATTCTTCGGTGCATCATTGATTCCGACTTTTCCTTCAATATAATAAAATAAAATTACCAGTGTTATAACAGTACATCCAAGGCTTGTCCAGAAACGGAAATAACTTGAAAAGCAGTCGCACTCTCAGCATGCGGTAGCACGACCACGCTGAATAAACACATTTGTTTACAAATTTTGGCACGTAAGCATCATGTGAGCCCGTAAAATTGTTAAACAGCATTAACAACAAATAAAACAATGACATTTTGAAGTGAAAGATAATTTTATTTTTATATAGTTATTTACGGTAAATGTACGCTCGTCTATGGCATTATACATTATGTTTCATTTTACAAGTTTACACAATTTTGTTTTCTTTTTCTTTCCACAAAACTTTTCTTCGTGTTTTGTTGAAGTTTTCCCAAAAAAAAAAAAAATAATTCTTTTTTTTTGTTCACATTTTCATAGTTTCTCATTATTGTTCGATTTCAATTATTCTCAAAAGTTGTATTCATCTCTATGAAATTAAATGTATTTATTGTTATATTTTATTGACGCAGCACTGTAAAGATTCAAAAACAACCGACTAGAGAATGCCTTTTTTTTTATTTAAAAACAAACCAACATAAATTTTTGGAAGACAAAACAGAGTGAAAGTAATTAGCTAAGGTGTTAAAGTTTTGATCTTCTTAATGAATAAAATAATTTACGATTTTTTAATAAGGTTTTAGAGTAAGTTTAAGACGTATTGAGCAGTCGCCTATTGCCTTAGAGAATCAGTGATGTTGCTTTATATTATTTAAAAACAAAACAAAGAAATTATTTATTTTTTTTTCGTTTAACGTGATTACTTAAAAATCATCCGCTGTAAGCATTTTATATGTTTTTTATAATATGTTATTGGTTTTTGTTTGTTTTATAAAGATTGTGTATAATTTATTATAAATATTAAAATTTTATTGTATTTCTATCATTATTGCCAGCTTTGATAAGAAAATATTTCTTGACTTTTATTTTAAAAGATTGCGAAGTATATATATATGTATATATTTTTATTTTTGGTTAATATGTTTTATTTTTTTTTTTTTTAGATCCTCCCCGAGCGAATTGGGAGAAAATACTTTTATCTATTAATAGTTTCTTTTTTTTGTTTTCATTTGTTTATTTGGTGTATTTGTGTGCTTAATTTTTTCTTATGATTGAAAAAAATCGTGGTTTCTAACCACATTGCCATTGTTTCTTTAAGAGCAGAAAATATGTGGTTTTCTGCACATTTCATCGCGAAATCTCAGATCAAATAATTTGTCTTTCCTTTGTCTTATTTGAATGACGGAAATTTTAATAAGTATATATCTTTAAAGTTTTATGTTGTTTTGTTTCTATTTTTATATTATCTTAAATATTAAGAATATGACGTTGCGCATAGTTTTGTAATTCGAAGAAAAATAACAAAGGAGAAAGTTTTTTTTTATCATTATATATATATATATATTTTTCTTAAATTAGTGCTAAGTGTTTATATCAATTTCAATAGGTTAAAATTCTTCGCTATCGATTATAGTTTTTTGTTATCATGTGAAGGCGTATATTGTGTTTTTTGTTTTGTTTTCTTTTTCTTCGGGTTTTTATCACTCGTTTTCACGTGTTTTGTTTTTTTTTCTTTTTTTGTTTAACGATTTTCTATCTATATAAAAATTTCCCATTTGTGTTGTCTCTTTTTTCCGGATTTTCATTTGGTTTTCATCTCGATTACTAAGCATTCATATGTACAAATCATGCGACTTCATTGCTGTGGTTTTATATTTATATTCGGTTCTCAAAAATAAACAGAACAAATGTGCATTATAACCAAGAAAATATTACTTTTAAAATGAAAAAAAAACAAACTGACAACGAAAATCGAACGGCAGTGCAATTATTAACAAATTTCAATTAAGTGTTGTATTCCGATACACATCCTAATATGCTACGATAATAATCATTATTCTAATCGAGATATTTTCAAACTATTTTTGTTTTTTTTTTTTTGAAAAAATTAGCACCGATATTGTGAGTTAAAACACTTTTGTTTTTCTTTTTCATTAATATTAATGTTTATTAATTTTTACTTGTATTTACCTATTTTACAATTTTTGTTTGTTTTGCAAAAGCGTAAAAAATATGTACAAACTGCTTTAAAGTAATCATTTTTGTATTCTTCTTTTGTGGTTCTTTTTTTTCATTTCATTGACAAAAAATAAATAAACTGCAAAAGCTTAGTAATTTTATTTCTTGCGGAGAAGGAAACAAATTTAAAGATTTTTATTATATTTATTTACGATATTCGAAATTGTATCTTGCCGGACGGAAATTGAAAGAAATTCAATGAAAAGCTTATGGTTGCCCTAAAATGCTGTTTTTTTTTTGTTTTTTGACGTGACATGCAGTGGTAATGTATTTCCTTGAGATGGAAAGGTGTCTTTTAAAACAAAAACATCCCAAAGGACTGAACACTTGAAGGTCTACGACTTTTGTGCTGGGTTTTGACACACTTTTCCAAAAAAAAAAGAAGAAAATTACAATTAATAACAATTGTTTTGAAGGATTTTTATACTATCCAATCCGATGCAGGCCATTCAGGCAGGCCAATGTTATGCCATTTGAAAAACGATTAAGTCTGACTTGATTGCTTCTATTCCGCTTTAGATTTTTTTTTGACACTACACAAGAGCACTTAGGCTCAAAGCTGGTCCATTGTACTACCATTCGGCAATTTACATTTACTGTAATTTCTTGTCCTTCCAGAGGAAAACCAGCACTCTCTTAAATGCAAGAGCTATGTTGCTACTTTTTCAATGATCTCTGCAATCACAGGAAGGTAAATATATACATATAGTCAGCTTCAGTTCAGGGTAACATAGATTGTACGGCGACTGAAACTAAGTCAGGCGGAATATTTCACTTTGACAGATCAAAGCTCTCTTTCTTGGCTGATTTACGATGTCTGAAAGTGTGTACAATAAAATAACTGCTTTAGCTGAACTGCCTGTTGACATTTTTAAAGCACGTAGATTGATGACTAGTCTAAGCACGTAGATTGATGACTAGTCTACACAAATTGGTCTTCCAGGAATTCGATGAGGTGGGCAACCATGCTCATAGACTAAGCCACATGATTCCCACTGAGCGGTGGATGAAACTCTGAAGCCTTGGTCAAAACTCGACATAAAATTCTAGGTCAACCATTCTTTAAATCAAGGATGAGGCGTCGTGAAACCACAACATCTTATAAATTTTGCAAGTACCACTGGAAGATTTTGCTTAAATAATGCTTCAGTGGACTGCAATTAGGTGTACTCTGATTAATGGGGCCACAATGGACCAATAGGTTTATGTCAGGTTCAGCCGCCATTCTTTAACCTAACCTAAGTCGACTCTCAGGCTCATGCTGAATTGTGGCTCCAAATAAGGAATAATGATCTATTGTTTTCAAGCCGCATTTGGTTCCATTTGCAGTTCTACAATCAACAGTTAATTAAAGAAAATATTTAAGGACATCTTCGAAAGTAAGACATCCACAAAATGTAAGAATATGATTAAATAATCCACCACCACTGCATCGCACTAATCAAATCGAATACAATGGTATTTTCTTGCTTCGATGAAATTCAAAATTATTGTTGCACCGAATAACATCTAAGTCTAAAACAATATTACATTTGATTTAATTTGTCTTATTATTTTGGTGTTTTGTTAATCGTACTTTTGTTGATATCATCCTACTTTATACTATAATTTATTTAAAATCACAGTCCGTATGTGAGAGAGAAATTTGTTTATTATTTGATTTAATTATTAATTATGCATTTCTTCTTCTTTTTTAAATAATAAAAATATATGATTTAAATATTGTTATTCATAGTTGTGTCTTCCTACGTTTGAAAATGTCTACTCAGTTATTTGGAAATATGTTTTGTTTTGTTAAAAAATAATCAACAATTTAATAAGTATTTAGAAATTTTATAAATAAAAGCATTTTTTATATTTATTTTTGGTTTTGTATTTTTTTGTTTGTTGTCATTATCAGTAGTTGTATGTATGTTTAACAATAATCATATTAATTGAAAGGCAATTACGATTTGAAATATCGTTAATTTTATATAAATTTGTTTTTTTATTTTATTATTTACGAATTTTGGTTTTTTTTTATTTTTTTCTAAATTGCAATGAAATTTGATTTCGGATTTGTTTTGTTAAATATTATGTTATGATACAATTTTATATTTTTGCTTGATTTTATATATAAAAATATTATTTGTCTTTTAATTATGGTTTCTTTTTGTTTTTTGTTTGTTCTTTTTGCGAAATTTATCGACTCTACTAAATTATTTCGTTACAAAATGTATTTTTTTTTATTCAATCGGCATCATCAGCGAACTAGCTAGACAATTTGAAGAAACAAAAGAGGTGTTCTAAATAATTTTATTTGGCTGCTAAATGGAGGAGATGTTGTTGTGAGGGAGACTACTTTTAGGGAAGGCGACTAATTGGTGTTCCATATTGCTTGAAGATTCCAACAATGGTTTCAAAAAATGCGTTATTTTACAAATCACTGATGAAATGTGCGCAAAAATGATCATCCGTGAGTGAGAAGAGAAGCTGGACATTAAGGCAACTATTGCTTTTGGTTTCACAAAACTGCTGGAAATGTGTCCGAATTTAAAAATGCGGTTGCAAGCTTTGGACAAGTAGTTTTTCCATTTTTTCGCAAAGTTTTCCTGTATTTAAGGCACATCACGTCATATTCACCAAACATAGTTCACGTTTAGGTTTCCAATCAAATTTGCTTAACATTTCCTGGGATTAGCATTCATTTTGGATTGGACAATGATCCAGACAACCTTTCCTGTTTTAGGTCAAGTATCAGATTTTGTGACAGAAAACAAGCTGTTCACAGCTCAAGTCCAAATTTTGAATCTGAAATACCCAAACTTCACGTCTTCGACATCAAGTCTTTTGGCGAATGAATGCGGAAAGAAATAAAGCAGAAAGTAGCAGCTAGCAGATGGTAGATCGTGTATTTGATTTAAAAAACCTCTTACCTCAAAACCCGGTTTACTGTGTCCCGAATCTCCAAACACCGCGAGGCTTCCAATTACGTCCTCAACAGCTCTCCGCACGTAGGTTGACGTAGGTGGCAGCTCTCACGAGAGTACGCAATTCAAAGAGCTACAAGCCATCAAGTAACGAATTCGCAAAAATGTTCGTCATCGTCCAACTCCTCAAATATTTGTTGTTGTTTTTTTTCTTTAAAAGGCCATACTGGTTCGCCGTCCGCCACAACCTCGACCACCGCCGCGTGGTAGACCCCCGTGCGACACACTCCTGCCAATACGACTCGATGACTCACTGCCCTTGCGCTCGCGTGCCTTCCTCAACAAATCCGATGTGCTGGGTCGACGACTCTCGCTGGCGCTACTGCCTCCACTGCTCCGTTTGCACATGATGTCCGACGTCGAGGAGCGCCTAATGTTGCCCGACAACGGAATGGGAGATAGGAAGTACGGTGAACCCGCCTGCGACAAAGCAATCTCGTTGATTTGCAACAAGTGCGTGCTGGAACGGTTGTCCTCACTATTCCGCCTGGACGAGTACGGCGATTGAGGATAGTTGATGAGCAGATTTTGTGACTCTTCGATGTCCACGGACTCGACCCTCAAATACGGCGGGGTACGATTGTGCGGACCACCAGTACGCTCATGTGACGATACTGCAGTCGGATGCGTTCGCTGTGCAGCCTCGGTTGGGGTCTTACTCTGACGTAGACCAGCGTACAGGGACTTAATGTGAAAGTCGAAGGATCGAAAATTGAGGAGGGACTTCTTGGATTTGCTGTCCTCATTGGTGACCATGTGCATAATTGTTGTTGATGCTATGGCATCGTTGTTATTGCCACCGTTTGCTGCTGCATTGCTCTGATTATAACTGTTATTGTTTAAAGAATCTATTTGAATTGGTGAACTATCTAAGCGATTCTCAGTATTTAAATTTAATAAATTACTATTTGAATTTGAAGAAGAACCTTTAAAAAGTGAAGAACGCTGCTGCTGTTGTTGTTGGTGTTGCTGTTGGTGTTGGTGTTGATGGTGTTGGTGAAATTGTTGATGTTGATGTTGGTGTTGCTCTTGATGATGTTGATGTTGGTGTTGCTCTTGATGATGTTGTGGTTGTTGTTGTTGTGGTTGCGGTTGTTGGTGTTGCTGTTGCAGTTGTATTGATAAATCTGGCTTGTTACTAACGGTTGTTATTATTGTTGTACTACTTATACTAGTTTTACTACTAATCGGTTTCAAAAATTTATTATCGTTATCTAAAGACTCCTTTCGTCACTGAATGGCACAAAATGCTTGCTTTGATGCATCTTTCGGATCGCCTTCCTCGCAGAATTCTTCATCCTTTGGTGACTCTGCCCCACAGGCGCCACTGATGCTTGGTGGCCCCTGAGGGCAGGCTGATTGTCACCGAAGTGCCAATGTCGATATCATTGGCGGCCGCACCGGTTTATTTTCAAGAATTCTCTCCAATTCAAGCATTACACTGGTCGATAGACGTGGCAGTAGCTGCAAATAATATAAAATGCAAATGTTTAACAATTATCGAATTTGACATCTTAAACAGTTTGTATTCCATTTTTTTTAACTTTTCTTTGATCAATTTTAAGTACGTACAGAACCACCACCATTGCCTTTGAATCCCTCTCAATGTATTGTGATATGGACATTTTTTTTTTTTTTTTTTTTCACTTACTTGCAACGACTGTAAACTTTGATGTAATTGCTCAGCAGATGTGGCCCCCAGCAGTAGACATTGAACTGGTTCGTGCTTCAATGACCAGGCAATCGATAGCTGAGTCGGGCTGCAACCAAGTTTTTCAGCCAATGCCGATAAATCTCTCAATCTGTCACAGTGTCGACGTCCTTCCTCCAGGCGATCCTTATTCCAGCTTCCCTAAAAAAAAATGCACACAAAAAAACCAACAAATAATCACCCTCGTACAAGCCATTAAAAATGCCAGAGATAAATTCTTACATTTCGATTGACTTCATCCTCGGTCCACGAGTAGCTGTGACTTTTCGTTTTAAACGATCCCTTCGGGAATAAGATTTTCTCACCGTTCTGCGTGTCACTTAGCGCCATTGACAACGGTCCCCATGCCATCAGGCCAACACCGATTTTATTATACATCTCCGGCAGATACAGCTCACACTTCTCGCGACAGAACATATGGTATTCGGACTGTTCGACAATCGGTGTGATGCAGTTGAATTGTCGGCAATTCGTGTAAGCCTCCATGATTTCCACTTGAGACCAACGTGCCGTGCCCCAGTACATGGCCCAGCCTTGCTGAATGACATAGGTCATGGCGCGAACAACCTCTGCACGACAAAGTATAAATGCACACAGATGTCATGGGATGCAAGTAAAAATATTAATGTTTACCCTCCATTGGACACATTGCATCTGCCTTGTGAATAATTACAATGTCGATGTACGACAACTGCAGCCGCTGCAAGCTCGCCTTGACACACTCAATGATGTGCTTTCTCGAGAGTCCACGTTCCTCCGATCTGGAAAAAAATAAAAACAAAATCAGCTTGGGATTAACAAGTATGTACCGCCTCCACTCACTTTGTACTCCAGTAAACTTTAGTGGTGATCACGTAGGCTGTCCGCTTCCAGCCGGTCCGTTGAAGTATCTTGCCGATCTCAGTCTCCGAGTGCGCCTCCGAAATGTCGAACAAATTGATGCCGCTTTCGATGGCGAGCTTCAGTATCGCTTCGGCCTGTTCATCACTGACTCCAGGTGAAAAGACTGGCCACGTGCCCAAACCCACATTCGAGACGCGTAGGCCACTCTTTCCCAGGTTTTTATACCGTAAACCCGGTGTCGGCGTTGAACCATGCCGCAGCGGTAAGGCCGGATTCGATCCCAAACTGATTGAGCGACCTGCGGGAGATGCAGAGTTAACAAAACTGTAACTGAAAACACTCATTTCACTAACATTCCAAGCATGTGCAACATCAACAAAAGAAAACAAACAAAACAAAAAATGAGAATCAGAACTTTAATTCTACACCAATTGTCTACAAAGTCTAGTCAGTTAGTTAGGTTAGAGGTCAACAGGAAAAAACGAAAACAACAAAACATAAGATGTGCAAGACAGTAAGCATTTACATGAACAGAACAAAGCACAGAGCAGCGCACAGACAAGTAGTAAACTCTACAAATTTGGAAGAGAATTTTTCCATCGGAAATTTTAAAGATACCGAAATCAAGATGACCTCCCGTACCACTGAACTCCTCCATGCAATCTAATGACGCTATTGGGGCCCGGCACCTGAAATGACAAACAAAAAGAAATACCGAAAAACCGTTATCAACGAAATTTTCAAAGCGGGGGGTGTGGGAAATATGCAAATAGTCTTAGCGGGTATCCGACAATTAAAATTGACTTAGTCCAGATCCTGGAAATACGGCACGTCAGGTAATTATCTGTTCCAGATAAGCGCACAGACAAGAGCCGACCACCGAAACAACAGAACGCTACACAACACCTGTTCGCCGTCGCATTGTGTTCGAGGGGCGGCCGGTGGGCGAGTGTGCTTTGAATTAATTTCAAATGGTGTTATGACTGAATGGCTTAGATAAATGTTTTCATTATTTATTCAAATGGGTACGGGCCACGATGAGTATTAGGCGATATCGGTGGAAACGGTGAAAGATGTGATGTGATGGAGGTAAAACCAACAAAAAAAAAAGGACCCATCTGTTGGCTGCGGGTGGGTTGCTTTAAACATTCAATGTGGTAATTTGCTTAAGGGGTTTCGGGGGAGGTAAATCGCAGTCGAAAGGGATGTGCTCACGTCTTCTGGTTTGGCAAAGTATTTTTTTGGGTTAAATAAACTGGCATTTTGGCAACGAGCTGAGTTTGTTCGGTAAGTGCACCGAATTATGTGGGCGCGGGTATTATTCCTGAAAATTTAAACGTTGAATTTAATTTCCTAATGAAATTTGTGATGGTAATTAACTCAAATATGAACATTTTGCGGAAACGACGTGGTTGATCACGAGCAAATGGTGCGGAGTGTGTTCAGTGAGTGTGTACACTTTGAATACATACACATATGTTCATGCTTCTCTTAACTTCACCATCAACCATCGTCCATGAGCAAAAGTGAGGAGAAGCAGAGCAATTGATTTTGGGGATGTGCAGAAAATGAAATCCCCTTTGTCCGCATTTAGGTCAATCTCGAATTGTCGCGTAAAAGAAGTTTTTCATATTTTTGCAAAATATTTAAATTAAAACTCTTAATTCTCATTCATATGAGACCCCAGCATGAAGCTGATCAAGCGACTGAGCCAATAAGTCGTTTACGGGGGATGCGTTCGTTTGCTCCCACTCACATGAAAGAGTATCTGTTTGCTTTTCGGGCTGTTAGCATGCATAACTCTGTTGACTGATATCTTTTATTATTTGGACAGCATTCGTAGTAAATGTGTAATGTCCCATTCGAGTGTTTGTCGACCTATAGCACGGTCATTAGGGAAATCTGGTCGGGGTTGTTAATCGTAAGAGGCTTTTGATAACTTTATTGAAAGGCTTCCTTGCGTTATGAGGAAGGTATTAGTAAATGGACCAAAGACTTTGGATGGACTTCAGGCAACATTATACTGCAGACGACAACTGAGCGAATAATTGATGAGTGCCTGTGAACTATGACATTCTGTGAACGCAACTCATAGCATATAGATACACCAATTTTCGCTTGAAACTATTTGACAATTTGGGTAAAGCTATATGTCAAACAGTTTTAAGGGGCTTTAATAATATGACATATGGGCGCCCGGTGATTTTTAGGAATTTTAGAAAAAAAACACTATTTCATTTTGTAGAATTTTTATTTTTAGGAAACTTTGGGTTGAGTTTCTTCTTGTCAGCTTACGCAGAATAACTGGTTTCGTAGACCCAAAATGACAAACAAAAATACACTGTCAATAGCTGTCAAATAGTATTGCCAACACATGGTATTGTAAAATACTCTTTTTCAAAAACTACTTCTTACAAAATCTAAAAGGGGTTGCTTTGGCCGGAAGAAAAGTATGCAATTGTTCTGATGGTTCGGTCATCAACGACTTTTGTTGGTACTCCAGAGACGAAGAGAAGGAAGAAAATATTGTACATCTACTTGGTTGCAGCGATCTCTCTTCCCGAAGATGGAGTCACCTAGAAGGCTACTACTTCAACTACCAGGCTGAACTAAGTAACATCGGTGTCAGTCATCTCCAAGGCTTTATCATAGGCGGAGTAGGCTCAAATAGATCCGCGTGTTAACACAACCGACCTACACTCGCCTACGTATGACATTTTTCAAGTAACACAGCTACAATATATATAGACGTAGAAGTGGGGATTCAAAGAAAAAGGAAGCTGCATTCCATTCAGGAAAACTATGTCAATCAATTGTATGAGCTCTTCAATTTGTGCCAATAATGCGAACAACATCAGAACTGAAAACGAGCGCAGACTAACTCTTGCGAACCGCTGATTCTATGCACTTACAAGGTAATTGATTAATAGAGCCATCTCTCGAGGGACAAAGCTGACGTTATATAGACACTGATCATCCCAGTCCTGCTGTACTTGAAAGAAGCATGGATAATTTCAAAAGCGGATGCAGAAGTCCTCTACAGTTATAGTTCTGCGTGCGGTCTTTGGTCCTGTCTGCGTTCATGAGATCTGAAGGAGAAGATTCAACCACGAACTGTATGGGATGTACAGTGACATGAGCCTAGTCTGGCGCACCCAAGAAGTGAAGAAGAACCTCAACCAACTTGGTGGGCGAAACTGGAGACAACTAGCCAGAAATCACCCCGAACTGAAGCGTCAAGAATTGTTAGCAACAAGCACACGCTGTGGCATTTTCCTACGTAAATGAATCAAATCCTTGCATCTTATTCATTCATTTTTCACTTCCTTATATAATATAATTAATTGTAATGTAAGCTTAAGAAACAACTGTTAACTTTCATAAGCAGGCCCTGAATGTGGTCACAAAATAAAAGATGACGGTTTTGAAAAGTTGTCCAGCACACCTTGCCCGATATGTGTCGAAGTGTTGTTTGGCCAGGCAGAGTCGTGCAGTTTTATGCAATATTTCGAACATATTCATTATTCCTTGCAAAGTTTGAACGTTTTTAGAAAAATTTGCTGAACAAAAATGCATTTTTTCATTTCCTTTTTTTAAGACAAAAATGGATGGAGATTTTGATGATCACCAAATTTTCCTAAAACTTTACAAACTTTACGTGACACTTGTGTAGTTGTAGAGCCTCTTTAAATGAAACAAAAATAGCACTCGCAGCATAAACATGGACGCTGAAAAGATACGTAATGGGCCAGTTCTTAAATTCAAAATACGAGTTCATTTAAAGCAAAGAAAATTGTTTTATTTTAAGCATTTCAAGCTTTACACAATATAGGTCACGATCCAATTATTCATTTGGAAAATTTCTCTCCAAACTTATTCCCATGAACACACTTCGAAGGACGTGCATCCCTCAAAAAAATACTGTCCAACATTTTTCATGCTAGGGCACCATAAACCACACCAGAAGTGTTTATTTCCCCACCAAATTTGCTTAGGGAAATGTTGACGTATCGCAGCTGTTCATTACATGAGAAGGAAAATATAGAGTAACGTACACAAGACCGCCACCATCCCTGGAGACATAATCCATGATTAGGACTCCAGTAACACCTGTTTTGGCACATTTTCCACCACGCTGGCATTAAAGGCATAAATATTGAATTTACTGACCGTAGGGCAAGCCATTTAATTTGGTATTAATGCAAAGAGGTCAACTTCTCCAACGACCGCACACACCCACGCCCGAATGGATGTGCTCGCTGGCTTCGTAAATCTGAATAGAAAAATTTTAATATTAAATTGAAACAAAGACAAGGGGAAGGGAAAATCGATAAAATTGCAAATTAAATACAATTAGCTCACGACCACACGTCCGGCCCTGGTGCACGTTCAGGATATCAACACCTTATTATCCCCCACTCACTCGCTTTGTGTCCACCTCACCCCACCCATTTGCATATGAAATCGTTTTCATAGTCATTTCGGCGCGGTAATTGGGTTTTGTTTCGGGTCGGGAGATGAATCAACGGCATGAGACTGTGCCGCAATTCACTGGCCTACATTTCAAGCAACAACCAGCAGCGTAACGTAACGGAGGGATAAGAAAATACATTTTACCTGTAAATTGTGACAGGATTCGATTCCTCACTTGTGTTGTCCATGTTGTTGTTATTGTCATTGTTGACAACACCAGCCGCTGCTGCAATGGCTATCGTCGATGCAGTTGTGGTCGTCGGCGTTGATACGGTCGTCGTACTACTGGCCGCCGTTCCACCAATATTGCACAACACTAGCGACATCTTGTTTTTGAGGCTAACAATGCCCCGAAAAAGGCAATTAGCGGGCTTTTTGAAATTATGTAGAACCGTTGTGCCTTAGTTTAGGTGTAAAATTTATTTATAATAAGTTATTTATGCTAGTTGAGTATTTTTATTTGTTGCGATTGTTTTGTAGATGTTTCGAAAATTAGTTGAAAAAACGCGCTTTTGTAGTAGAAAATGCTTATTTGCTACGATGACGGAATTCAATTTATTTTCTATTTTACTTAGAAGCTATGTTTTTATTCGGGTACAATTTTATTTAGTTTTTCTATTTTTAAAATTGCTCTTTTTTTATTTTTTTTTATTTTTTTGTATCTAGAATATTTTGAATTAAGGCGAAATTTTAGGTCGCTGTAACAAATAAGAAAAAAACAGACAATAATTCATTGTAAGACCCCTTTCATGCCTGATGTAGGTCCACAAGTACACTCATGCCACTGTCAATTAACCACGGCCATAGTTTTAACAAAAAAAAAAAACCAACGCAATTTCATGTCCCCCACCTCACCACCACCCAGTTGCTCATGGGAAATAAGGGCCCTTTATTTTGACAGTTTCCATACTGCCACTGTCAGGGTTGGATGGAATAAATTTGATAAACAAGCGAACGCGAGGGTAATCAAAATGCAAAAAAGAAAGCCCATCATGTCCGTGTCGTGTGTGAAATATTGCCATACTCAAGGGAGAAGCGTAGAGGTCAGAGTGAATGTAAAAGTGATGAAATGGTAAAACTGGGAATAGCTCAATAATATTGACAAATGCATTCACACAACAGTGATAAATGTCAACAGCAGATATTCAGTTCAGTTTTGTTGTGTTATATGCATATGACGTGACATGACATGAAAGAATTGTGGTTACGTCAGCCAATTCGTTTCATTAGCTGTATGCTCACTTAAGCTGATATATGTGAGTATGCGATGACGACCTTATTTTTGTTTTATTATGACAGTAGTCCGAGGGAAACGTCGATCGATTTTGTTTTTCTTTGTACTGCAGCTGTTTACAGCAATGTTTACACAGAGTTTTGTCTTAGTTTCCAGAATAGCAGCTCAGGATTTATTCCGAGAAACCCAATACTCCGTTTGTGCTAACGTTTTGGATTTACGGGGGCAGTCCGTCTTCGACTGTACGTCAGTGGGACAATGCAATAGAGGCTGCCCACGAAACTGATGGCTGATAGACACACAAGCGAAGAAGGACTTCAGCCAACTTGGCGTGCATAATTAGAGGCAACTGGCTTACTGACGTGTCAGCTGGAGAGGCTTGTTGGTTAAGGCCCACGTCACATCAGGACTATAGCGCCAAAGAAAGAATAAGCCCGTCAAGGCATACTTTAAAGCCTAGCAGCCTTGAACTATACAGGATTATATGTCGGCGTTTAGCTCAAATATTTAAGTGCGTACCAGATTATGTTCGCAACGTTAAATATTTTTGAAGAGAAACATCCGCAGTCGATCTTGTTGCAATTGCCCGCGTTATTGAAATCACTGGTTGTGTGCTAGTGTTCTGATTAAGTTACAGTGTTTCTTTTTTTATAAGCCGGTTAATTGTGTCCCTCAATATGTGTTGCCTATGCCACAAGTTTCAAGTGGAATGGAATGGAATGAAATGCAAGGAATCTCGCCCAACCATAATGGGCATATGAAGGCTTATGATCATTTAATCAATCGAACGAATTGATTGATTAACCACTTTCGTTAAGTTTCGTTTAATTTAGCTTACTTAAGCCGTACGTAAAAGCCATCTAGTTCTGGAGCACGACGCTTTTTCCTACTTTTCATTCGTTCGTAATTTTACTTCAGTCAATTAGGGTTAAAGCGCGGAATCGACCCTTTTCAACGAAGGAATTACTTTTTATATAAACGCGGTAGATGTTTATATAAATATATACCAAACAAAATTTTGCGTCCGTTTCTGGTGTTTTCATGATCTGGTGCTATCCTACCAAGTTTCCAGCAGAAAGGTTAGAAGACTTAAATCAGACAATTACTATTTGAGTTGGTGTTTAATGATACATCGAATACTCTTCACCAGGAGTTCCTTCAAACGACTTGTGTTTAATTTTGGTGCTGAGTTTATGTATAATCTACTCAGTTCGTTGCCAAGAAGTGGGTAATTCCAATATCCACATCAACTGTGCTCGTGAAGTACTCTAGGGCTCACAATGATAATCATGGTCCTACCTCAAAGGGATTAGCTCAACAAAATGTCCTCGAAATAAGATCGCACTTCACAAAAAAACAGAAGATATCATTTTTAAAAACACTCCCTGAAATAATTAAGATGATAAGTTATCCTCAGACTTGACTCCTTTCAAGCTCTTCGAATTCCGCAAGGAGTTGTCAAAACCCAAAAATTATTACAAACAAAATCCGCCTGGCTTATGAATGCCTCGTCACAAAACCCGAAAGAATCCCCAAAGATTATTTATATTCATTTATTTTCCAAAGATTCATTCCGTAGAAAGTGGTCTCACACTATATCGTCTTTTATTTCAATTCAGCAGAGATTTTTATCACATTTTCCACAAGGTTGCATCCATCCAAAAATGTTCATCCCCTAAGGCCATTTGCCTAAATCCTCCATTTATTCCTTTAAGCCATTTCATTGTTTTGGTGTAATGGTTTTGAAATGATTTCCCTTCATTAAGCCACGACCAGTGAAAAGTTATAAATGAATAATTAAAAGTTTCTCAAAGATAAACAAAAAGCTCTGGAATAGAAGGCAAGAAAAAAAAACTCTGTCTCGTGGTTTGCAAACCCTTATGGAGGGAGTTAAGTCAAAATGGCTTACAAACGGATTTACACGAACTCGACTTACTGACGTACATATCTTTTTTTTTTTTTGCTGTTCTTAAAAGCGTTTTCTATTTGCCACACAATTTAGTAAGGAGTGGCAAGAATTTCAATGAAGCTCACAACATTAGCTGGATACACACTTTGGCAGCACTTTGCAACAGTTAAGTGCTGTTAAATGCGACCTTAAGACACGTTCTGCTTTTTCTTGTTAAATGGGATGACTTCTGAGTGGTAATTGATTTGGTTTTTATTTTCAGAAAGTGATTTATGTCAAGGAGAGTAAATCATGTAAATGTGCCTCGCTGAGTTCATTTTGACAAGGAGACGAATAAAACTGGGAATGTTGTGTTTATTTCTTAATAAAAAATTGAATTGTGTTTGTCTCTCTAGCTCTCTCTGTCTATTTGCCGTGATGACAGCTGTACGTTTTTTATTGCTGTGAAGTGGTTAAAGGATCCAAATTCGCGTGGGAAAGCCAGGCACGCACCTCACGAAAGGATAGGAGATGAAACCTAAGTGGTTGCTTACTGTCAAATATTTTATCGTAAGTGTTATTACTTGGCAATTACGTGAATAAGCCCTTTGTTCATGAAATGTTTCAATTATGTTGCGGAATGTGGACTGTATATATTTGATGGATTCGTTTTTATTCTGTATACGAAAAGAAAATCTTATCAGCAGTTTGGATATTAATAAGACAATTCTCATGGAATTTTGAGCATTCAAGTCACATTACGGGCAAGGTGGTTTGCCTGAGGTTTCCCCCTATTGAGACGTAGATTTGTATTATTCCTATTATCAATCTGGTGTCGAGCATTCATGTGCTCTTGAACCCCCAGGCGAATGTAACTAGTCGAGCGATTACGGGTTTCTCGCCTGAAAGTCAAATATTTGAATGGCGAAGAAGACACAACAGCGAACACCACGAGTTGTACCACGACGTGCGTACGTGTCGACTGCAATGGCTCGGCCGCATCGAGTGCATGGATAACAACGTTCCAGCAAGGAAAGTCTTCGAAACCCAGCCTCCTGGTTCGAAAAGGCGAGGAAGACCGAACCTCCAGTATATATATACCAAATTATCGCGGACACAAGACAGCTTGGTCTAATGCACGATGACTGTAAGCAGAAAAATCTGAAAACTTTGTACTGTGCTCTGTGCTGAAGGTGAATGAAAGGTGGCGATGGAATGAAAAGCCATAACCACGAACCCTACTATCTTTCGAAGACGAATATGTAGTCCGGAAAACAAAGATAGGCCTACCGAACTACATAGCTACCCCCATTGTTGTTAGGGAGGTACCAGGCAATATGCTCGAAAAAGTTATTGAAAACTCTCCACATTGACCGCGTAGTTGTAGTCAAAATGTTCATGAACTAACATTATCGTTATCTGCACGCAGGATCTCCAGGCCACTCAAGCGGAAATTAAATTGCAACCAATAATTTATCAACTCAAATACCAGCTGCAGACACTTTCTTGATAGTAAATCATGAAATCATATAAATGGTATTGTCCGATTGGTGTGTGAAAAGTTATAAGAAGTTGACTACAGATGGGCTGCTGGTTTAGTGCAATTGATTATATACTTTTGCTTCTCAAATAAAGCAAAAACCGTGTAATCAATCATTAAGTTATTCCTCAAGTTACTATAAAGCTGCCACAAATATTTTCGACGGCCCACGCGGGCAAAGCCACGGGTACTGCTGGTCCTGTATAAAAGTCAAAGGATGCGAATGACGCCGTGAAGAAGTGACTGAAGTGAATTTTGACCAACAAAGCAACTTTTATGTACCCACTACCACCTCTTTCCCAGTCACCAGTAATGCTGAGAGAGACTGACTTTCAAGAAAAGGCTTCTGAAATCTTGCCAATTATTCTTAATCAGGATCAGTTATGGGTGAATGTCGAATGCGCACTCTTCCAATGTGATGCACATGCTTCCTCAGAAACGTCGAATTTCTGTACGAGTTTCTGTAATTTTGTGGAATAATTTTCCATAAATTAATGACGATGCTTAGTTTGATATCCCATATTAATCCCAACAAGAAATGCATCAAGTTTTCTTGAGAGATAAGACAATTCATAACATTGAATGCAAACTTTAAGCATCGCCCTCGTCTGCAAATACTAATCGAATACGAGTTAGAGAAGAAGGACACGTACAAACGACATCTTCACGAATCATTAAAAAATATAAATCCAGCTGCAACCATTCTTCGCAGAAGAGTGCTGCTGTACCAACAGACTGATTGTGTTTTCTGCACGAATTCAGGATAACACGTTCCTACATGTATCCTTGATTACTCTCGTACGTCCACATGCTCCATTTCGATTGAAACTTTAAGTACTTTCAGGAATTCAATTACAATCAAACTCTATAGTGATTCTCATACATTTTCAACGAATCCCCCCTAGAGCCTCTGGGCTCACATGTGTGTGGAGCATAGCCATTACGGTTTCGTCATATGTATTAAATCATTTCCTCCCAATAATGCAGTGCCCCAAATTTGTCCATTTTTGACTAAGAGAGAAGAGAAAAAAAAACAGTCTTAACCCGATTTGAAACGGATTTCGTTTCGCTTCATCTGCTGCAGCATCCTTGCATTTCAGTTACTCCTTTTGCTCGCACTACAGTGCTCAGTGGTTTTCCTTCTTTGCTTTGTCATTCGGATGCTGCATATTTGTGTGGTACACATATGAAAGAAGGACAGGATGCCAACCCAGAGACGGGGAAAGTCTACGCCGTACCCAAACAGAATTCAGTTTGTTGTAGCAGCAACAATGCATGCGACCGAAATATGTGTCAAATGGCAGGGCGCAGGCTTGAGATTTGCTTCAATTTTCCGCTTCACTCCTCGGTCGTACATATTCAAGCTTTTCAGTGTTCATCCACAGTGTGCCGGTATTCTACGAGGATTTCGTTCGTCGTAGTATCGCGTCACAACGACTCCGTCATGTATACCACTGCAAATCCGGAACCTACACACACACACACACCGTGGCCAAGTTAGCGTGGATGGCATCTTAGGTGGCGATCTCCCATCTCTGTGCTGGCTTGTGGTGGCATTTTTCCTTTTTGCTGACGAAGGAAATGAAAGTGAAAAAAAAATATATGAAAATTGTTGGAAAATAGAAATGAAAGGAGCAAGTAGCGCGTTGGAACGCTTCAATTACACTTGGAGTACGGCTTGCGTGGAACCTACTCAACCCGTGACACTGGAAATATGAAATAGTGTCTCACACAGGGGTGCACAAACAACGATGATGGCGATGGAGACGCTGATGACGAGGACACGACCGTGAAGTTGTTCTTTAAAGTTGTTAACTTAACCTCAGCAGCATAAAAAGCTTGAGAAAGAATATAAAGAGAGTGTGTGCTCGCTGGCGTATGCTTTATTTGCGATTATACAGGAGCAATTACGGTATCCTTTTTATGTCGGCAATGCAGTGGGCAATTTCATATTCATGACTCCGTGTGTCTGTTGTAATGTGGAACGCTGCAGGCATATGTGGAGTGCTTTTAAACGCGTCCTAGCAGTACGAATACATTAGAATTTTCTATTGGTTTGGTGGATTCTACTCTTTTTCACTTTATTCTGTATGGCATTCCATGTGATAGCACTTGACATACTTTTTTGAACGATTTCGAACGTATTCCGTGGGTGATTGCCGGGGGCGAGGAACGTGTGAAGAGGCGATGGGAGAAGAGGTGAGAATAAACTGAGGTCTAATGATGAAAGTATCTCAACATTCGGTTGTGTGTAGAAAACATGTGCTTTCATTGCAATTACCTCGATCTTGACAGTATTCAATGGAATGGTTTGAGTCATTAAATTACGTGTGGTTGTTATTTTTGCTACATTTTCGATGCAATTATGGGCCAACTATTCGAAGTTTTGGTGTTCATCCAAACCGCGTTTTTAGGACAGACTCCTGTTGAAAATTACGCTAAAGTGACTTCTCATCTTGTGTACTTTTTCTGGGGCACAACCACATACTTCAGATATTCGTTTCAATTTCTGTGTGTATTTTGTCTATTTTCTTTTGCTAAGACAATAAGAGTACATGAGCGCTGCTCAATTTAAGATGAATTGAAGGAGAATAACAACACAAGTTTAATGAATAAGCCCAGGCGTGTATGTTTCCACACACTGGTAAGACTGAATGTACACAGTCCATCCAAGCTTTTGTATGTATCTCAATGTTCATCGTAAGTCACTTTTAAGCCTTGTATAAGTATACTAGCAATAACGGTAACTTCGCCATCGTGGACCTCAGATTTATTGTGTGGTAGCTCTTCCCATAGTTTATGTCTTATAAGAAAATAAGCAAACTACAATATCTACCAACTTCCCTTTCAATCCGGACATGCAAAAACCACGGAACATACACATTTTCCAGTTTATAATATCAGTAGGATGCTGTTCAGCTACAGTCCGAAGTAGACCATGACCCTTTTTACTACAGCAAGCACTCGTCATATGGGTAGTATTCTTCTGTCACGATTGAAGGAAACATATCACATTAACTGCGAAGTTTTAGAAGTTTTTCCTTAACAATTATTCCATGTGACCATTCCCAATTCCCCGAGTAACTTGATGTCATAAGATATTATACGAAATTACTCAATTACGAAACACTCAATTATCAATACGCCATTTCAACGTATATCTCATATTCGTCACAGACAACAACTCTAATGTAATAAAAAATACTGAAGGGTAGGCAAGAATAGTCCGTAATTTGTACTACTGATCATTTGTATTTTATTGAAGAGGCAACGATTCAGAATGCGGAAATTTCCCCGGACCGAATGAGTATGAGGTAGTAAACGAATAGGAAATTGACTAGACTGACGCGACGGTTCAAGAACAAGAGCGGGTAAAACTACGGGGATTTTCTGGATTTTCGATTGTAGCTTTTTTCGGGTCTGAGGTAACTGCGATAAATGAAGCATCACTAGCTTTTGAAGACCACAGCTTAATCGATTGATGGATTGCCATAAACAGGCAATCGAAGCTGTAGCGTCGGATACACAAGCTTCGCTAATTGGCAGTTTAAGCAGAGAAGCGAAGTATACTCCGTTAATACACTGGCCCTCTGCGGGGTACTATATACTGGTGTCAAAAGGAATGAATGAAATGACATTTTTACGAAAAAGCACCAGTTCAGAACTGGAGTAACATCTAGGGATGCCTTATGAATACACATTTAGTTTCTTTTAGAAAGAAACTAGAGAACAACGCCTTGAATAAAGTCGGTCTGGACATCGGCGAGTACCCTTTGACTTCGCCGTTCAATCTTCATCAGTAGTTGATTTAGTCGCATGATACGATATAAACTTTCTAGTGTGAGTCCGAGCACTGTGCTATTAGGCCATATGTACATTACGTCTTTGTATCCCTCAGACTCACTTTGTAGAAGTTGTACAGATAAATGAGAAATGTAAGCTATTCGCCCTTTTTTCAAGATCTGGAAGATTTAAATAGAATCGAGCCGTAAAGCCTCCTACGATTCGTATGGGGTTCTAGTTCGATACAGGAAAGGAAGGCGTTCCAGAGGGAATCTGTCACCCACCAAGAACACAATGGATACAACTCGTTAGTCTAAATGAGCCCTTCTTTTCTGCCGACATTTTAAGAAAAAACTCAAATTCGGAACACGAGCTACTATCCTTTGGCTTATCATAGAGGGAAAATTAAATATAGTTAAAGTTTTTAATTTCTTTCTGTTGCATCGGATCTTTGGGGAGCTGATCCACTAATTCTTAATTTGTTCTTGAAACGACTTCTAATGAGTACACTACTAAGATCATAGAGATTGGCGATGAAGTTGTATAGAGTATAAACAGAGAAAGTTCTCCACTTATTCATCGTTCGGACTGCTGTATAAGTGTCCACTTTCCTTGTCTCTATGTGACAGAGTCCTGCAACGAAAATGACTGTTCTCCACTTCTTCTTCATGAAGAGTGCTTCTACAGGAATCAGTTAAGAAGAGACCAAGTCGTTCAACATGTGCAGCTTCGATGCAGTGTCCTGTGACATCGACCATTGAATTTCTTGAAGAGGAAGAGATTTTTGAGATCAAATGCTGACCAAACTATTCTGATAGAGTGTCAATTACCCTTTTATTCTATGTGTGACTTGTCCGGGGAAATGTAAGCTGCTACGTAAATTGTCGTTTTGTTGACAGAGGCAGTGGGATGACATGTGTATCTGGCACGTTTACCTGTTTTACAACTGCTTGCATTCTCTCTATCTGTTTTGGCCCAGCACCTAGTACAACTGAATGTTAATCTGTGGCGGCATTTCTCTAAAAGCTGAGCGAATTTGAATAGTATAGAGGAGCTCGATGTATCACTGCTCAGGCTATGCCGCTGATCAACATCATTCCAATGAGGGATTCAACTCAGTTCTGCCCAGAAGACTACATGTTTATCATTATTCTGGAGAACAAGGACAAGGATTCGCATTTCGCGACCCATTTCAATGTCGCCATATCCAAATTTGATCCTAAATACAATGAGCAACTGCAGAGCACATCGTCAAAACTAAAGACTGTCCACACCAAGCAACACTCATCAACGCAAGGCATGATTTTTATTTTCTTAAATCGTGCATTTCATCATTATTCAACGGGGCTCCAATGAGGCGTGATATGAGTACATCAATTTAAACTCTAGAGCATAAAATTCACTTAAGCATCTTTCGTCATTCATTTCCAATGAATAATTTCCAACACGATTCTACGCATTTCTTCGCGTTCTCATCGGTCTCTACCGAAGTTCCTTAGCACTTCTGTCATCTCCCATCTGTGATGGATCATTATTATGTTTTTTTTTTCTGTTTCATAGTACATTCGAAAATTTTTGCTGATTAACGTACTCGGCGAAGTGAAAATATGCCTCGTCGAAATAATTCCCTTTTCATCAAAAATCATCATCGATTGTGCGCTGGTGTTTCGCAATTTCTTCGTTTCATCAATCCATTACCAAATTGCTGGATTCATTATGTAAATTGGTCGGCTTTTAACTGAAGACATGTCAAGGAATTGCCTCGTGAATCAATTGACAGCTAATAAATTATGTGGTTACCAGACGTGCTTTATCACGAGCTGTTGTAATCTGCTTAATCTAAGGCAATTTGTTAGTAGTAGACTAGAGCTGTGGGGCACTAGAGCTGTGTGGAGTAGTGCCATTGTTGATTGCCTGCGCAGATAAAAGAAAATCCTAAGAAGATGATGTTGAACAAATCACTGGCTTCACATCATTAATGCGACATAGAAGAGGACAAATCCAAGCTATTCGACGATTACATCGAAATTGACTTGTCAAAATAGACTCCTGCGAGAAGCACAAAATGGATGACACAGTTTTTTTAAAAAAGTATCAAAAAATTTATAAAAAAAATACTGCAACGGATGCATAAAATCCACAACGAGCCTCGAATGAATTGCTTAATGCACTGAATCATTTGAATTCCCATCGCGATACACTCGAACACCCCCAACATCCCTCGGCAGTCGCCACTGAATAGCCCTCAACCCCCACACGATGCGGCACAAAATGAAAATTAAAGCCCATAAATATTTAAATGTATTTCCTTACAAAACAATGGACAGCCATAAATAGCGTCAAAAACCACTTCATTGACACACACAAACACCTACGCACCACGCAGTGCTCAGGGTTACAAGCAAAGCGCATAAATCAAAAATTCACGCTTGATTGTACACGATATCAAAATCGTAATAAAAATCGCATAAATAACTTTTCACTAGCAATTTCCAAAGCGACGCTGCCCCGCCACAAGGCGCCGTAAATCATGTGACCTGTCAACCAAAGCGGTCCACAACACTAAGCAAGAATCAACCTCAAGCAGCCCTGCCCACTCGGACGGAAGTAGTCACCCTCTGTCTCACCGGACAACGAGGTTACTCGCAGATGAATGCAGTGTCCCCCGACAAGGCGACCGCACCATTGCACCCGACAAAGCACAGAGCAAGGGCAGAGACACAACAAATTATAACCCTTGTTCCATAAGCACTGCATGAATTAGTGTCTATCATCTCGAGGCGCCTATCCCTGTGCTCAGTCTCGCAGGCACTTACAGCACAGCTCGGGGAAGAAAAAGGAAGAACCCTTTCCCCATTTCGAGGTCAACACTTTTAAATGCACTCGACGCTGGAATGACGCCCACAGGCGCCGAGAGAGAACTCTTCAAATTCGAAGAAAGAAAAGTCCTTGATTTCGGCTTGTAACACTTGCCCCCGCCAAATTGCGATTGCGGCACACTTCCCTTTTTATGGACGACATATGACTGCAATCGGGTGAACTATTTTTAGGTCCTGCTCAACATTTTGCTTCATTGCGACAAAACTCGCTCAAGCCGGATGCTTGTCCGTGTTAAATGCCAAAAGTCTTCACGTTTGCCTGTGTGCATGTGCAGGTTCGCCGGGTTAAATAAAGGACCACACTGTGGACACTTTGTCGGCCGGTAATTATGCTCAAACACAACGTTGGCGATTCCGTTTAATTTAATATTTTCCATTCTTATTCCACCCCTTTTTTGACTTCGTAACATATCAAGTGCAGTGCACACACACTCCCGCCCGCCACAGCATCAAACGTGGAACACACTGGAAAACACGAGAAAAACGAATGAACAGAAAGAAATAAAAGGACCTAGTGGAAAATGGAGCAAGGAAGGAAGGTGGTACAAGCCGAGCAGAGGACACTTGAAAACACATGTTCGGTGAAGTGTTTGCACTTGACAGCGGCAGAGGATCCGTGTGGAATGTCACTCCGTGTGCGGCTGACTTTCACATTACGTTTGAATGGATTTTGAAAATATGGAAAAAGGCGAAATAGTTGGAGAGGGGCTGCGAATTCAGTCTTTCATCCTTTTCAAGGAGCCACGCTGTGCACAGAGGTATATTTTTGTTTTGCCTTCTTCGTATTTATTTCAAAACTCGTTCAAGTTCTGTCAGAACGAAAGGTTTTCCATGTCACCACTGTGACAGATGATGGTTTGGGGGCAAGTGAGTGGTGGTTAGTGCGAGAGTTGGATAGAAAAATCCTCTAACTGTGCCCGGTGATCAATAATCCTTGACGGAGGAATTTATTTCAGTGCCCTCTGAGCTCATTAATCTGCGCTCGAGTTCCAGATGACTTTGAAAAATTGATAATTAATCTTGGGAGTAATGGCGAAGTGTTGTTTTCTTCAACATTTAACTGAAACAGGCGTAATTTGGAAACATACGGGTCCTGGGCAAGAATTGATGTTAAATGGGGCGGGAAATATTATGTTTTCGAAGTCTATTAATTAAGTTTATCGGGCCATGGGCCATGGATGAGATCAGAGTGTTGACTTTGAGAGCTCTAATTTTAGACACTCAAGTTATTTGTTTTGCAGTCGAGGAGATTAATGAAAGAAGAGCTCTTGGCAGAAATCATAATTTCTCTAAATAACCCAGAGGCTTTCATTAACTATTTAAATCTTAATCTGTTTGCCTTTATTCCCCTACATTTGTTACCAAGAGCAAACTGGTGCATTGCAGTCAGTGGCCTCAATCAGTGAAGGGCTTGCTGGTCCTGCCCCGACCCGGATTTCACAGACAAGTCGATATAATAACCGACTACGACACGCTAAAAGTTCTTTGTTCAAATCTTCTGTTCAAGTAGCTGGCACTTAGCTCCCTTTTTAGACTATTTTGTCCTATTTTGATGGCGCTACATTTCAGTATGAATGTGGATCTGGGCCTCAACCATCAAGCCTCTGCAGCTGACACGATCTTTAGCCAGCTATTTCCAATTAAACACGCCGTGTTGGCTTGGATAACTCTCCACTTGTGTTCGTGGGAGCCGCCTATTCACTGGCGCGGAGTCGAAGTCGGTCTACTCTGCTCTGGATCACAAATATCGAAAATAGAGGAAGGAACTCATGGTTCCCTGAGCTGGGCCACCCACAGCGATGTTAAACTTGTGCGAATTCCATGAAATATTACAACTCGATCTACAGAAAGTGATGAGAAAGTTATATTGTTCCCCGCGAATGAATTTGAAGAGTAGTTTTTTTCAATTCACGTCCAAGGCAAATACAAACACTAAGAACAATAACGAACCGAGAATAGAACCTTAGGGTACACCATTGCGAACGACACAAAATGACCTCAATTTGTCAGCCTTCTGAGATTCACATATGGATTTGGTTGGTTTCATCAAACGGTAAAAGTCCATCACCAATCACGGGTACAATGGAAGTGAGCCTCGGCTGTAAGGCACTTACCACTGGATTGAAGAATCTTCGACTGCGGGACTGCGAAACAACGCGAGAGAGCATTCAAATTGATTAGTGCAGAAGTACCTCAGTCAACTTGATGTGCATAACTTCAGATTACTAGGAAAATATCGCGGTACTTTGTAGTCTGAGATCCAGTTTCATCGCTGACAGGAGTGCTTCACAAAAATGAGGATGAAATGAAGAGAAAAAATGCATTGCAACTCGCCTTTCGGAGTCCACATTAATCTGTTGCTCCCAACTACTCTTGATAGAACACTGCCACGCACAAAACAAGTGGTTGTGTTAAAACTAGGCTCAAGTCCACGTCGGACTGTCGCGCTACCCATACATTGAGTCGATATCTTCTCCGATACATTAGGAGGGTTAATGGCTGAAGATTTGACGTTCCAATATTTAAGAAAGGGCATTTAACGGCATCATCGAATCCATTGACATTAAACCACCGTTGACACAGTCTACAAGTAATGCGATTAAGTTGCCAGCTCGTACGCCTAATACCTCCTTCATGGATGAAGAGTTCTTTTATCAATTATGGTTGGAAGAACCCTGATAGACTCGCAAACGATTTCAACAATCAACCACCACTCATTGCGGTGTGAACCTTATCAAAGACTCTCCAATCACCTCGACTGGCTTAGTGCCGTAATAATGCCCATCAATGCTCATTTTCACTCTTAACGCCACCTTAATGAATGCGTTCCACTTCAGTGCCGATGACTCGTTTATCCTAACTATCAAAAATTCAAATGTCACCCAGTTACTTTCCACATCATCTGCTGTTTAATCAACTGGAGTGTGCTCCCTCTATCGCATCGCCAGACCGCATCCCTCATTTCAATTCTCCGTACGTCGCGTTCGTCATCGTTGCCATCGCAAGAGATCTTCTCAACATTGAAATACCGTAAATTCCATGAATGATTCACCCGAAGACAGCAAATAAAGAAAATCAATGGCACGCAACCTTCACCCATTGGGGCTGCGCGAATGTAGTTTATGCCGAACTTAGGCTCTGCACGCGGAGCATGGGCCATGGGACATGGGCCCGATTCCCAGGAATTAACACATAAAAGTGACTCCAGCGCTGCTGCTCCTTTTATGGCATTTCCTCTTTACGACATTTCCCTAATTCATATTTCGTATGGCGCTCGTTTGATGCCGCCTTCCTCCTGTTGGATAAGGGGCGGGGTGGCTAATGCATGCCCCCGGCATGACTGACATGCTTGGCATGCCAAAAGAACAGAAAAAAATATCGATAATATCCGCAACATGGTGCTCAGCATTTTTCTTTTTATATTCTTGTTTTGGTTCTGCTTCTCACTCACACGTGTGGCGTGGTTGTCGCGTGTTTGTTTGTGTGTGGTATATGTGTATGTCATGCCTGAGGAATTGATTCACACTTTGGCACACAAGCGATTCCCTCTTGTCTGGCCTGTGTGTGCCGGGCGGACAGACGGCTGTCGCCCAGAATGTGAAAACCCGATTATAGAGGACGAATGTCATAACAAGTACAAGTCGGTAGGGGGGTTAGGTTATGTAATTGCCAGAGATAACGATTTCCTCGAACGCACACGATTTATTGCTGGGTGAGTGGTCAATTGAATGCATGCTTGCATTTGGCTTTGATTTCATTGTTCAAACGTGGGGCGTATACGTAACAAAAAAAACCGCAAATAAAATGCTTCCTCACTGCATGCCATCACTTGGGCTGCCAGCCGACTTTCTGATGTCCGAGCAATTCTAAGCATGGCAACTGGAAAAGGGTTCACTCGGAGGCGGAGCGCCAGCAAAATTGTTCTAAAAACAAACCGGCGTTGATGACGGTCGTTCTTTGGAATATTTTGAGGAAACTATTTCAAATTTCATTTAGCTCAAATTCAGTGGGATGTAGCCAAACGACTGAAAGACCGGAGCGGGTGGGCATTTCCCATGATTGGCACTTTTGAAGCACACGAATAAAACACAAACCATCACGGAGGACTGTTACTCATTTTGTTGGGCGAAATACGGTCAGGGTGACCTTCTAAGAGTGCAGTAGACAAACTGTCAATATTTCAGACGATCCATTGAACAGAACACGAAGCAATATTTGCAATTTATCTCTGCAGTCCACATCAGGAAAAATTTACACTGCCATAAAATCTATTCGAGTTGACAAAATAATCTCCACTTCCTCTACGGTTGCACTGCAGTCGGGGGCGGACATATGTAAGTCTTAGCCAGTAAGCCGCTCCAGGTAACATGATCTGTCGCTATGACAGATTAATCATCTGACATGGATTTTACGAACATGTAGGGACACCTGAGAGCATATCAAATACTTTTGACAAGTAGCATGTTTCGGATCTAAATTTGTCCATTTTGAAAAGGATTATCGAATGTTCTCGTCCCATAAGTTCTCCACAGATGTGTTTTGATATGTTCCTGGCTAAACTGAACTAAGCTAGTAAGTGATTGGAGAGCAGTGGGCGCTTAATCGTCAAGATGACTGAACCCCAAAAGTTCGCAACAGTTGCTGTTTTTGAACAGATGACAGCACTGTTCACTGCCTTTGTACTGGACACTGCCTTTTGATAGTCGTTGCTGGAAGAACATGCATCATCACAAACCGCAGCAGAATCTGCTTGGGTGAGGAAGTGAATCCGTTCCTAATTGGATTTCATGTCTCACTTTTTCCCCGACTTAATTGAGGTGCCTACCCATCGCAAGTAAACTTCACTTCATCATAAGCTCCAGATGGTTTCCGAGTGATTTTGAATTAATCCGCGTGGCAGCTCAAAACGGACCTCCTCGAGTCCAAGAGTATTCCCTGAGCCACTTGAACCTACTTACCTACCTAACACTGGAAAGGAGCTTTAGTACCCTGGGCCTACACATTTATTGCATTAAATTTACTGACTGGTTTTGTTTGCATTTTTGGTCGCTTTTTTGGTCACACAGGATGTAGTTTATGTTCTAGATTTATTCTGCTTACTATACTCATTAGGTATGGGTGACATTTGCATAGTCTTCGTGTCAGAATCCTAGAGAATGGTTGGTAAGAAATTATTATGAAAAGTGATTCGGCAACAACAAGGTAATGATAGGTTATTTATAAGGGGCTGACTTCAAGGAGTAGTCATAACGTTTCTTTTTTCATGTACAATGCAAACCGTAAAGGCAACGACACAGCGAACTGACGAGATCTATTGTACCGATGATAGTAAGTCCTTTGTAGTGGATTTCTGTAATTTCACTGAAGTGAGTTAGTTAGTGAGAAATACATTTCATTAACCAAAGTTGTGCCGGACATTCACATAAAATGTGATCGGATGTTTCAACTTCCTCCAGGTAAAGCCGGTAAACCTTGTCTTGAGACAGGTTCATTTTTTCAAGGTAGTACTCCAATGCTGGCTCTCAAACTCCAGCGTTGAAATGAAAATGCTGGCTCTACAGTGGATGAGAGCGACTACCCATCAAAAATTCCACCATCCATGTGTATACAGATGGATCGAAGATGCGTGCATTTTCCCCGAATTGTTAAAGACGCACTGTTCCATCAGAATTCCTGTTTTTGGGGAGGTCCTGGCAGTCAAGGACGCGGCCAGAATGATATTGTAACGAAAAGTAAATTTGGCAGCACTTCGAATAAGCAACAAAAGGGGAACACAACATTTTACCTTTCGACAACCAGAGCAGAAAGAGAAGACGAAAATAAGGAGAGTTCTCGTTCCGTTTTTCAAGATAGCGGTGCTTCTTTTGTCTCTTCGTCATACATGTTTTGGTTAGACAGTCAGCGGACATGATAGGACCGATTGATGGGTATGAGAAAAGTGTAAGGAGGAAAATATTCCCTCTTTGGGCATCATAATAGGTCGACTAGGTCGAGACGCCCTGGCGCGTTTATCCACTGACCTAACCTAACCTAAGAAGTAAGAAAGCTTTACATCCTGTACTACTTTAGAATACGAACTAAATAAGGCAATAGCTTTGATAAGAGATAACAAGAGCACGTACAACACGAGTAGTTGCTGTAAAAGCTAGGCCCTGGCCCTGTACAAGCTATAGCCAACGAAATGTGGATCTCGCCTGCTCAAATAATCCTTTGATGTGATCCCTTTCGATTTTGCTTGAAGGAGGAAAACAAAAGAAAACAACTATACGATTCAAGGAAATGCAAAATGCAAAAGAGTTAGCCTCTGCGTCAAGGCCAGAGGCTTCAGCATGACCAACAGCGTAGGCGATGAATGTGAATTTAGATGGGGCTTAGAAAATTGGAATTCCTTCAAAAGTCATTAAGAAGTCTTCGTAGAAGACTTTGCACTTGCACTTGTCCTCCGAAAGAAACCAATTGGCCAGAGACTGTTGAGCGTTTGGTAAACCATGGTTACGATTTCATTTCAAAGAACATCCGGTGGTCCCTTTAATTAATCTGCGTAACCACACATGTTCTCAACTTCTGCTCTCCGCTTTTTACTGTCAGTACACATGCTGTCATGTGCCTCTTAGAATTTAATAGGTATATACTGGTTCTGATGAAGTGAATCCCAAATGAAGAGATGCCTTGTGCAGCACAAGCATACTACGCACGCACATACGCTCCCAACTATCTTATTTAACTATCGCTACTCGTACAGCATTACGAAACTAAACCACAGGTTTCCCAAAGAAAAGGCAAACTACTGCAGAGACAAGTCCACTCCCACAGGACACGTTATATTTCTCAGTTTTCCTAAATGTTACTACCGTTCTAATTAAAACCACTTTTATGCCACCCCCAAGACGTCTTTGTCGTTCTGTCGCACTTATCCAGATCATAGTTTCGAGTGTGATGAATGCGTTATGAGGTAAGCACAATTTTGGTTTCGTTGGAATTTTCTAATCGAAATATCCTCGCCACCAACGACCTGCATTACTTTTTGCCAGACTGAACGGACATTTATTTCCAATCATTGAACTGGCAAATATTCGCCTTCGAACCTTCTCAACTGTGAAATGCATGTTTTTGAGCATAAAATACTCGCACGTTGCTGACCGCACAAGGTCCGATGGCCTTCCCTTAATAGGGACTCAGAAATAGCCACAGCCACATGCGATGATGGGGTGTGATCAATGGACGAAAAGTAATTCAACAACTCAACAGTGAGAGCATACCAAGCATCGTTAATGAAATGAAACATATGTCAGTGCATGTCTTACGGTCTTGAAATGCCAGAGGTTACAGCCAAATGCAATTTGCCGTTGTTCTTGCCGTCGTCGTGACGAGCTAAGCAATTAACGTCAAACTGGGTTACAACATGTCATTATGTATGCACTTTTCTCGCAGCAAAAAAAAATAGCACTCTTAGAAATCGTGGAAACAAATACTCAGATATTAACGGGCAAAATGTGAAATGTGAAGTTTTTATGTTAACAAGGGAGTCCACGTCGCTGTTGCTGCGATGCGTTGCTAGGATGAGCGAGGCGCTGTCCTGGTGCAAAAGTAATAGTTAATGAGTCCAACGACAATGTCATTCAAAGACACAAGATGAATGGAGTGGAGTGTGTAACCATTCTGGCGATGAGTCTGAGAAAATCTAGAATCCACAACCTTGTATCTGTTTCGGGTGCAAAGTGCACCCCTTAAAGTTTGTTGTGCGCTCGTACACTCGCATACTCGCACTTGTGCATATGACAGGAAATCTAGAACCATTTGTAAGTGAGCGAAGTGCTGAGAAGTGTTCTTGAAGAGGAGTGAAATAAATAGCACTGCAGAGAGAGAGAGGGGAGTTACGTTTCAGAGGGTTCTGAAACTTCTTGTGGCGTTGCCTCCAGAATGTGGGGAGGTGGGTTGAATGATTTATGAGACATCAAAATGTGAATCAACCATCAATTCTGTTTGTTGAATTTAAGAAATTCGAGAAGAACCTTGCGGTCAGTGGGAGTGTGTGAAATAATCATTTCGCAAACAATCACCAATCAAAGTCAAGTGATGATACTTGAAGAGGGTGCTAACTGATATGAGTGACATTTCAAATTGACATTTTTGATTATGAAGCATCTAATGGAGAGCTGCGCAGTTTGGCAACAGCTTTAATTCTATTTTACAATAAAATTATGTTTATTTGTTTTGTATTTTGTTTTGAAATATGGCAATAGCTCGTATTATAGTCATCCACTTCGTGGACCGGAACTTACTAAAAAAAGTAGTGATTCTGTTCTATGTACGTTTGAGCATTACGAACAAAGTATGATCTGCATAAACGTCTATATAATCACTCATAGAAGAGCGCTATGGGCAAATCTCTAAAGCAAATTACGAGCAGACTGGATCCGATGCAGATTCCTTATGGTGGTATGCATCGATCAGCATGGAAATTCATTCTTTAAAGAAAATATAGGTGCAGTTCTTGTCCTGCAAGAAATCCGGTGAAGAACATAAGAATGATACCTAATTTCATCCATAAAGTCTGAAAAATGTATTAAAATACAAATTGTATCGAAAATCAAGTCATAAATTTGTTTTATTTAAGTTTGCTTTTGGAACTACAACTCGGATGAATCGGTAGAAGCACAGAAATGTCATCAGTTTCCTGGAGAGTGGAAGTAAATATGGAAGAACCTGAGTCTGGTCCTTCTCAGCCTAACACCGCATCGTTTATGTAAGTCGACCTTGCATAGACATCACACTACAATGCAGAAAGTGGGAGCACACAATATCTGTCACATGGACAGGGTATGTAGCCAAGTAGTTTGGAAACCCGCATTGGTCACTTACCATCTGACATTTGACATTTTAGTGAGTTTATGGATGGTCAGTATAATGATTTTTAAGATAAAGGAGTTCTCATTTTGGCAACAGCTCATAAAAGCCTTGGCTTGGCATCAGTCCAGATTGCCATGGGATTACAATAAATCACTAAAACTCATGTTCCTTAGAGGGAATAATTTAAAATAAAATTCCATTAGGGGCTGTATTTATGGTTTAAAATGATCTTATACAACTGTTTTGGTAATAGACCAACTTTCTGTTCTTTGTTATGGAATTCTACGTTAGATAGTTGAGGTCATTGATTCCTGAGTCAAGTTATTGTATAAATTCGAATCGAAAACTGGTCAAGCTCAAAATGTACTCGCGCTACAAGTATTTCACGCCGTAAATATTTTTATTTTTATAATACCCAGTAGCGAAGAATTCATACTATTTTTGTAATTATTGAATCCACTATGAATTTTAGTCCAAAATACGCTTTAACGTGTATGTAAAAGCAAATATTTCTTAGTACTTAGAAAAACGTTAAATCTGAGCTATACCGGAATGTCAATCCAATACATATCTATTTTGAGTTTAATTTTTAATGATTTTATCGACATCTACTAAACAACATTTTCAGAAATTCAAAATTAGTTTCGCGTTCTCTCATTGCGAGTAAATAATTATTAATATTAAACAATGCCTTCAAACAATTTCAGTTCAATTTACTGGACTATTTAATTGAACTAATTAACGAACCTAATTAAAAATACATAAATGTATACAGATATAGAGTAAACATTTCTTACTCCAAAATGTCATCTAACTCGCTTAATAAATGTAGGAGTTATAAAAGTGTGTTGGGCAAGATAAGGATTTCAAAGACGGAACCTTAATGTAAAAAGAAACGTTAAATGAATCCCATTAATTGCATTTGGCACATTTGGTCGTGTAAATGTTTGCAAATGATTCATATTTAATTTTAAAGGATTGTGAGTGACGAGTACAAAAAACAAGATGTTTGCATTTGGTATTTTGTTCTTTGATTATTACTGGTGGTGAAGAATAGATATATTTCGACAATCCCAAGTGTAAAATGTCATGAATCACCAGCACTCAACATTTACGGAAAGAGAGCTGTGCTGTATAGTTAGTGGGGAATGGTGTGATATAAAACCTGATGAAACAATAACTGGCTACTGTCAACAACTGATAAAATGAAATCGAGCATTGAAGCAAAAAAAAAACGACCACAGTATGTCAAAAGACACGCATAAGTTATTTTCCGTCAGAATAACCCTCGTTACTTTACTCGCACAACAAGTGAAAGACTATTTGGCAAATATTAATTGGGAATTTCTGCTCTACTTGCCGTATTCATCAGACTTCGACTCTTCTGATTATAACTGAGGCAGCACAGACAGACCAGCGGAACAGCGCTTCCATTCTCTCGAAGAAGTGAACTATTGACTTGATGAATGCTTGGTCTGAAAAGACGAGTGGTGGCATTGGATTGGAATATACGCCAATTGCAAAGAAAAAATGATAATTAACGATGGCCAACACTTTAATTATTGAAATTTATTAATTCCATGTTTTTTTTGTGGGAAGAATCAACATTTCATGTTTTTCTTCTTTGTTTGGTGCTACAATCCGGGGTGGCCTCAATCAGCAATTCTCTCGCTCACCATGCGCCCAGTTGGGCACGCTTACTTCATTTCATCACTCACGCATCAATGTCTCTTCTCCACTCGTACGCGCCACCTTAAGAGCGATGGTCCTCCCCTGCGTTGTCCCACAGGCTTGGAGTTCAAAATACCGCCACATAAGACGTTAGGGTCATAGGCATCCGGGAAGAAGTGCATGTTGCTGTATACGCCGTAAAGTTCGTGGCTGAAGCCACAAAACACATTTTCTTTAGAAGAGAGAGAGGGAGGGCTTTTTCATCCGCTCTTGAAATTCGCATGCTTCTGTGCCATAGAGCAAGACTGGGATAAAGAACATCATGTTGTTTCGAGAGAGGACCCCATTACTGAATTGCATTCTAGTTTATATTCTAATACTATTAATGTATTGTCTGTTTGATGATTGCTGGTGATTTTTTTTCCAGATTCTTTATCAGTTTGGTTCTGAAATTGATATTATAATTTTCTGTAATGGAATTCTGATCCGAAATGTTGGGACTGGGACCTCGTTTTCATTAGGAAAGCCCTGTTGACCCTATCATCGGCAACAGTTGAAAAGCCACTCACGAATATATTGATATCCACGCCTAACGCAGTAAGTCCCAACATTTCACATCGATATCTTCATAGATGTTGAAACTATGGTTAGTATGACAGACAGAGACATAGACAAACGGACGTATGTACATGTTGACATATTAAAAGTCCAGAGCCTTTGGCTTTATTTTGTGTTGTGCATAACCCAGTAGTCAGCACCAGGGAGAAGCTTTTACTAGGAACGTCCCTTTGCTTGGAGCATTGTCGTATCGTAAATTGGCATACATACGAAAAACTACTTCGAGATCTCAAATGCATTTACGCACCTCTTCTTCCCCAGTTCTCTTCCAATTTCGGCAAAAACCATGACGCTCTGCATACAACAATAGAAATATACACTTCCTGTGAACCAAACTCACCAAGGCAAGAGCAGCTAAACTTGTTCTATTGTCTGCTTTATGCATTGTGCTTATTGAAATAGTAAAATCAGTAATTAAATTTCAAAATCTCATGGTAGGTGGCTAAATAAAAATAACAGCTCTGGGGGAAGCCGGGTTGAACAGCTTTGAAATGCAGAAGTCTATTCAGACTCAAGTGATTCCCTGCAGAGTTGGATCCTTCTGCAAAATGCACCCGAAATATAATGCCCGTACAGCGTGAGTTCAGTTTCGTTTCTAGGACAAGCATTCAATTGCATGAAGTATTGTTTTGGCAACGGATAGAGCTGTTTGAAAGCAGGGTTTTTCCTCTATCGGTGTCTTGATTGCATTTCTGTTGGTCTTGTGCTGGACTTGTGGTCTATGGAATTCGTTGAAAACCCGGATTATGCCTTGGGATCCGATTCTCTCGCCTCTCTGAGGAGGAAAAGGATATTTTAATTGAAATGGATACATTATTTAATTGGGAATCATGTGAAATCTTTTGAAAATTTCAACAAATACATTGTCTTCTCATAATAACAATATATTTGTCTATCTACTAACTAGTGGAGATGAAGATGTTGCTGTGGATGACGTACATACATATCGTACATATTACATATTTGAATTAGTTCCTAGATTTCAAACGCCTCATGGGAACGATGACAGAGCACTATATTCTGAAATGCACCGCATTCTGTTCCTACAGTCTATAAAGTATAGACGGTGTCTAAACATATGTGGTGAATGTCAAGAGGACTTCATTTCCGAGTCTTTATTATTGTTTGTTTGGGCGCCAATATTAAAGGGTTTTCAATAAACTTTCTAAAAATTAAAGATTTACGATGATGCGTCAAACATGTTTATCGCAGACGGTTTCATTGCTTAGGTCAAGCACAAGGTGTTCGGCGAAGGTATAGTGATTCGGTATGACGCCGGTAAGTCGTCTGCAGTATTTTCTGTCAAGAGATTACAAGAATGCTGTGGATTTATTACAAACATTAGGGGTTGTATACATCTATACATCCTGCAGACAGATTCGTAGGTTTGTTTTTAATTGGCACCCAGCTCTATAAGTTATTCAAGGATTTCCTTGATATCTACAACTGTCCGAAGACCTAGACGTTGACATCACGTTGCCATAGGTGAAAGTGAAAGCGAAAGTTAGACAGCATCCAACTTTTATTTTTTCACACGCCTTTGTCTCACGCCTTTTTACATTTTCTGGAGAAACACGAAGTGAAACATTCTTCAAGAACGTCACCTGTTTTCAAACAAGGGATCTATCCTCGTTCATATGTATATACGTATGCTTTTTAGTCATACTATGTTATTAAATAATGCTTTCGCTCATATTCAAGTTGCAACAAAAAAATATTTAAGGACTACACGGACGAAGTCGGCGGGTAAACGCTGGCGTTCATCAATTGGCAATGTTTCTACTTGAGACCACTCAATTATTTCCTCAAGGACTACGTCAAGAATCCAACATTCGAGAAGCTAGTGCCGGAATAGCGCCGCAATTTTATGAATTGAATCATTAAAAATTGGACCAACCACTTGAAGCACTGAAAACGAATCCTGGCATGAACATAGCTTCAACATAAGGCCAGACTCAATTTTATATTTCACACTATTGCCGCTTTTTTTACTTTATCTTCTCATATCATTCTTATCTGACCACTATACATTCCGAATATTTTGCGACAAATGTTTGACCTGCCAAAACGTCAAGATGTCGATAATCCTTCAGGAGCCCCAATAAAGTAACAACAACCCAGACTCTAAACGACAATTTTCGAATTTGCTTAAACAACACCAGAACTCTGCGAAATTGTAGTGGACAAGGTGCGTAAGAGTCCCTGTTTGAGCTACGACCAGTGACGCCCACTGGGTCATATTCCAAACATGACGTTAAAGACCATTCATTCGATCAATAAAATATAAATTATAAAACTGTATATCATTTTAAAGTTATTAAAAAAGTCAATAATATATAAGTCGTGAACATAAAAAGCACCCTGAACCACTTTTATGATTTCATCCTCAAAATGAGTCAAATGCGAAATTTCGTTGTTTTATTGCTGTGCAAAATTATGAAAGCCTTCAGAAAAAAAACATAGCTGTGCCTGTGTGTGACGACTATTCCAAACGAACTTTGACATCATAGTGAAATCCAATGGTGACAGAATGACAAATTTTAACACTTTCGCCTACTTTAACATAAACTTACTGTCACGCACATGAATATCACATTTGAGATTACTGACATCCCAGCAGTATACCGAAGGACAGAGACCGCAAGCAGATCTGAGCCACCATGTGCCTGGTGTCAGGCAATCATTATGGATAACCCGTTTATTTTTGCTGTCATGCGAGCTCTTAAATGTGAAACAGAAAATGGCGATAGTTCAATGGAATTCTAGGGAGTTGAAAATATGTTGAATAAATAAAAAATGTTGAAAATGATTTTTATTTCTCTTTCGAATTTAACCTTGATGGGTGGGGGTTGAAGTTTTTTAAAGTTGTCGGGATGCAGAGTTTATGGGTACGCGATGCAAGAGTGGCAGTCATTGGAGGAACGTTGAAAAGTGATTCAGAAATTTAGTGGATTTAAGAGCATCGGATCTTGAAATTTTAAGCCCAAATCATGCATTAAGTTAGGGAGCAGTCACACTTGCTCCAAAGTAGACCCATTGTGATACCACGCGGATTGACTTCTGCTAACATTGGAACCAGTTGATGTTTACGACGAAGTGGTTTAGCGGGCTAATGTTGGCACTGTTTAGCTGGGCAGGTAGTGCATTCTAGCCATTGGTGATTGCTAGTATTGATTGTGTGTATCTTGAGGTAGACATGGTAGGCTAAACTCCTCCTAGTGTTAGGCAAGAGGTTGTACCACACCCTAGTTCATCGGCTTTGCAATTGCCTGGTATGTCACAATGTCCTACATGAGGTATTAAAATGCCCAGCCATCTCAATCAAGAGACAGCCTGCAATGAAGGTATGTTTTTGAATTAAAAAAAAATTGGGAAGGCAGTTGAATTCGTTAAGAATAGTTGAGCTCGGACCACGCTCAAGCATTAATAAGTATTAATTATATTAGGCCAGCGAAGTTCTCTATCGACCAGATATTCACATTGCGGCAGATCATGGCAAATACCCAAGAGTTTTAAGTCGATACTCAGCAGATCATCGAACTTAAGGCGGCGCATGGTAGTATTTAAAGAAAAAGAAGATACTCCTCACTACCTTTTGCCACAGTTCAAGTCTCTTCCAGTTTATACAGAACACTGGGGAATCATTTCTTCTAGGACCTGCAGGATCTAATAGAAAATTTCAGGGTGGCTGGACAAAGCACTGACATGACGGGTACGAGGAAGGTATGAAGAGGAGAAACTCCCAATACGGGCATCACAATGTCTCCATCAGGACCTAAGTGAGACGTCGTTTGCTACTAGGTCTACCCACTAGGTTTTGTTAGGTCACAGCTAAATCATTTGTGACTACATGGTGATTAGTACACCGATTCAGGGGATTAGCCATGGGATTAGCTAGGGGATTAGCCAGAGGAATTTTACTCCGTGAGTGGGTCAGAACCAGTTTGTTTTCTTGACGAATTTTGACATGTTCAGAATCTTGATGTCTGACATTTCTTCTAGGCTGATCTGAGTGAATAGTTGACTGACGTGCTTTTCCTTGTTCTTGCAAGGACTGGACATGTACCGAGGCAGTGTAGCCTGATTTCTACTTATTCTACATCTCTGCACGTCGTTGCAGAGGGTTTCAAATTCTTCTTGCGTGCCCAACATACCCAATAACCTAATCTAACCTTGCAGAATACGAGGGAGAATTCCCATTGTGCCGTCACTGAGATCTTTTAAGTAAAAAAAGGATTTAGAAAAGACGACGTTCATTCTCGTAAAGGTTGCAAGAACAGAACGAGCTGTCAGTGGAATATTTGACTGAATTTTCAAGTTTCCATCGGTATCTGGATTCATATTTGATGTGAACTCGATGGATGTCAGTCTAGCTCTGTAGATGTGGGGGCATCGGTTTCACGTTTCAGAATGAATTCAACAGAAAACAGAAAAAAAGCAAAAAAAATTGTATTTGATAGGACACGTTCGCATCAGAAAGAGCCAAAGAGCACTTAAAGCAGCCCAATAGATCTCATAGAATAATAAATCACCTCTCCAGCCTCATCTTAACGTCATAATTTATTGAGTTCCATCATTAATTATTTAGCCTTTATTTGAAACTAAGCAGTGTCAACGCAGCACATCTACGCATCACCTTCAGCCAACCCGAACCTGTTTTGACATATTTTCAGTTATCCCATATATAAAGTGACCCCTTGGGACCGATAAAACAATACCAGCCACCAACAATAAAGCAGACAAACGAAAAAAAAACAGCAACACAAAACCCTTTTCTTTTCACATAGAACCTTAAGAAAAGAAATAACCTTCTCTCCACACTTCATATTCAAACACAATATGCTCAGGCATTTGTATTCCATTCCATTCACCTCAGCCGCAACGATTCGGCCTCCTTAAATTCCATCCAACCCCCAACTCCTCCCGCAATCCCCCAACCCTCTAGCAGGTTGTCTTAATTTCATTCCAGGGAAAGGCAAATAAATCAGGTTCGTTTCTTCCTGGCATAAGAATGCTAAAACTGAGGCGAAACGACCGAACGAACAAATGAGTAGAAAGAAAAAAAAACAGGAATTTGTTTCGCAAACTCATTTAGGTTACGTATACGCCATAGTGACTCTCTTATATATAGGCGAACTATTCGCCCCCCCCTCCCCTGTCCAACGAAATCACATTTCAGATAACCATCTCTTGGTTGGCGTTTTGATAGTTCCTATTCTTACTGCTTCTGTTGTCGTTGTTTTTGTTGTTCTTTCTGTTTTTTTTTTTCGTATATTTTTCTTTTTCCTAAAATATTGATCGAGAATGAGAGAACCAACGGGGGCAAGCAAGCAAAAAAGAAAAAGAAGAAAAAAAAACCCAAAAGCCTACTCAAAGTAAATCTGCACAGAAATCGAGGTAAAGGACATGGATACCGAAACACCAACAGAGACCGAGGAGAAATAACCGCCGCAGCGTGAGTATTTATTTATTGTTCTTGTTGTTTTTGTGGTTCGTTGTTCTTGTGGACCCCAACATCAGAGGCAGTTACATAATTTTGATTTGAATTTGTTGCATTTTTCGACATTATATAAGAAAAATTTACCATAAATTGTTTTTCTTTGAAATTTACTCTACGTGCTTTGATTAGTTAGAATTAGAAATATAAGCCACTTTAGGATTTAACTGAATCAAAACAAATGAATATGGTATACACATGTGCACTGTATGTGCATCTGTATTTTACGACTAGATGAAAACAATAGAGTATCCGTTGAAAATCAATAAATTTTTGTTGCTTAGCTGTAAGCTGTTCGCTTTTGTTTCACACGGTTGCATTCCACACTTATTTGATGGCATTCACTACTGACACACTTGCTTGCTGGCGCACTATTAATTATTTAGAATCATTGCAACGTTTTGCACCACGCCACACAGAGTTGGCAGAGCAACCCACAAGGACACACACAACATACACGACGAGAGCGACGGTAACGGTGACGGTGACGGCGACGAGGACGAAGTGGTATTATATCACCTGCACATGCATCCAAATGACAACATATTCAATAACCGTGCTCTGCTGTGATTTATGTAAAACATATCCAAAGACAACATATGACGGTACTTATTCATTCGCACTTATGATTGCAACGCGTATGCACATTACACTAATCCGAATAGATGTATCCAACAGATGTACATAGAGGGCTTATGTTGCACTTAATTTAAGTCAAAGATAATAATTTCTCATTCCAATTTGGAATGGTAAGTGGTAGAGGCGACCAACCACCGATGAGCGGAATCACATTCCCTGTTTGATTTCGAGTTCGAGTTTTGATTAGAAAAGTTACTAGTTCATGCGAGGACTACGGTCTACGGTCTACGGATGTGTGTAAATAGTTTGAGTATTTCTTTTTTTTTTTGATTTTGCACGACGATATGTGATACAAAGGTACGTTCAATTTCAAGCGGCTACACTAAATTCTAAACACTTAAATTTTATATTTATTCACAAACAAAAGAAAAACACAAAAAATCGCGATATTTGCTTAAGAACACTAAAAAAGAAATCACTCAACAAAGGAATCGAGAGCACATCAAAATCGAAAGAAAAAACGAAAATATATTTAACTATTCAGGTAACAATGAGTATGTAAATAACAACAACAATGGAGGAAACCGAGTGTCCTGTGTATGTCTGACACAAGATACACGTAACACCGCAATGAAGCAATCTTAACAGTGCGGTGCTGTGCCGAGCCAAGTCAGTCATCAGCGACGAGACGAAGAACCAGAGAAGGCCAACACGACCAGCAGAGGATAACATTCACCACACGGGAAGCGCACAAACTACCCTTTTGTTTGAGGTGAGTATGGATATTTTGGCGAGAAAACCAATACAATGGCCAAGAATGTGTGTATGAATAGAGAAAGAATAAACACGCACACACTCTCGTTGGGACATTTGCACGCGGAGAGGCACACACGCGATGTGGACTCCTTTTTTTTTGTTGTGTGCTTGCCTGATTCGGCGAGGGAAATCGGTGGCGACCTAATAAGGATTTTTTAACTGCGTCCTAGTGGCACCAGAAATAGCGTAAAATCAGTAGGCATTGCGATGATGCCGTACATAAGTGTGTACCATCGTACAGTTAAATTGCCCCAGAGGGGGGTTGAGGTGACAGTCTGTCGTTGGAGCACAGCAGAGTTGCGTGTGGACAGCAGCAGTGAGGTGAAAGTCAAATGTAAGCGGAGGAGAAAGTGTTGAGTTCATGGTGGAAGTGGAAATGAAAGCTTTCTTCGCTCCGGATTAGGGGTATTCGGTTTTCCTAGACACACATCATGTTGACGCGAAGCGCTTGCCTAGGACGGGAAGGGAGGATTTTTTGTATACAGGGCAATACTGGGAAATTCCTGCTGAAGCACGTGGTTGCTGAGTGAGAGAATTTTGTCCCCGTGCGAGCACATGGTCGAGTAGTGTTTTGTAAACTAGTGTATTTTGAAGCGAACTTTAAAGGATATTTGAGAAGGGATGAGACTAAAAACCTAAACTTCAATTTTTTAGATTCCACGCCATATTATGCGCCATTTCATTCACCGGGAGACACGTATTGAATCCATCGGAAGACTAATAAAATGTGTGGTTATTGACCTTGATTCGGTGAAAAGGAAAGGTGTAAATAGTTTCCGTGTAGAGGCGTCAATCTGGCGTCACACGTAACTCACATAAATTGTGTTTCGAATAGACTCCTTTTGCCTGCTTCTTTGCGTTTATTTTTCTTTCATTAATTTGCCTACAAAACTAAAACGCTCTAATGAAAGTAGTGGATGGGAAAAGTTTGAAATCCGTTTAATTGATAAAAGGCGAGGAAGTCTCACGCAGTTGAATGACAGAGACTTTAATTGACTATACGTAAGATCACTGAATTTCCGCACAGGAGAATGTGATCAAGAACCTTTTTATGTGTAACTTTTTACTTGGAATGTAAATTAATGTAAGTCCTTACGTTCCTTTTTCCTGTATTCGCGAACTTGAGGTACAGCTTATAGTCATTATTGACACAATTGTATAAGTTAACCTAACCTGACGTAGAAGAAGAAGGGCGCGAGTGGCAATTCAGATCTGACAATCTCATTTCAAGATTATTGGAATAGAGAAACTCGAACACTGTCGAAAGCTATAGCGATATTTGATCTTCTGCGACTGTGAGCTGTATAAATGAGTGGATTTAGTGCGAAGAGCAAATGTAGTCCGGATGTTGTCTACAAAGCAAAGATCCGTCGAAATACTGATTCGACCGCAACGAGCGCATGAACAGTAATGCTTTAGCTAAGAGCCCGAGCATTCTGGTTCAATAATAGGAGGCATACCTAACTTCAGTGAAGTGAAGTGATCGCGGATGCAAGGTGGACTACATATTTAGCTTAGCACAGGTTCATGAACCTTTTAGAAAGGGCGTAAGGATATTTAATAACTCAATATCAGCATGGAACAGAAATAATATACCATAAAAACCACTTCACTCAACTTCGTTAGGTTTCGTTCAGTTTAGTTTGTAGCGAAATCAATCATTATCAACGTGCGTAAATGGGTCAGCGCATCAATGGGTTCATGGACAGCTGTCTTCCAAGTTATCCACATTCTCCGGCTCATGACTGTACACTGTGATATTAAATGAATCTTTGGGATTGGGCTTTGGGAATCGATGTACCTACTGACTCCTGACTTTCAATTCCGAAACAGCCAATTTTTTGTATGTCCAGTTTTACAGTGAAGGTTTAGAATTAAACTTAAGCCGAGTTAAAATATTTGTTTGATTCGTTCGGTTTCACAATGAAATCTAAACATCATGCGATCGAAAAAATATGGTATTGGCTAGAATTTGTAAAGGCTTTTGATATACTTGCTATGCTTTGTAGTTTTAAAATGTCATTGGTGCAGTCCGTTTGATCTTTTTAAGGGCGTCTTAGCTGTTATCGAAAAACAAAGATTTTGCTAATCAACCAAGAAAGGAAAAATTTGCCTTTTAGGAATTCAATGGTTCCAGTAAAGGCTGTTCACATGGCCAAACATACCGGACAGACCTAGTCGGACAGACCGATTTCGTTAGCGTTCACGTGATTAAACATGGCCTCAGACTTAATTTTTCAAGTTAATTTCCATGATGGTGGACGCATTCGTAGCAGCGGTTGTAATAAGCAAGATTTTTGAAAATAAGGAAATCGAAGAATTTTTTTTCAATTTGTATCCTATACATTTAAAAAAAAATTCTGTATACACTATTATAATCTCAAAAACAGCCATTTTTACTTAACTTGAATGTCCCGAAAACAAGCGTACAGCTTGAAAATTTTTCAGAAATGAAATTACCTGCAAGTCGGATGGGGACTTGTGCACACGATGGAATATGTCTGTCCAACCACCTAAGTAACAAGCAAGTTTGAAAACCATCCGACATATCCGTCAGACCATCGTGTCTTGCGTTTAAACGATATGTTTGTCCATGACCATGTGAACAATCCTATAAACGAACGTCAGATGTTTTGAGGACAAAATACGAAGACGAAAGCTTTATAAAAAAACGAAACAAAATAGCTGAGGTATAGCAGTATACTCGCGTTTAACTTAAGCTAAAATTAAACTCAGTTCAAACGGGGACACCGAATTCGTTTAACTGAAGTTTTAAGCCAAAAGTGGAGTTTAAAAGTCCACTGTGAAACTGGACATTAGCTTGTGGAAAAGCTGTCCCGAATTAAACTTAATGATTAATGAAGGAACACTCTAAAACACGCTTGTGTGATGCGGGTGTGATGTAGGATAAGCGCTGTCATTTAGGGGATTCCAAGGAAAAGAAAATCGATATGAAATTCGGGCTTAAAGCAATACGGTGTGTTAACGATGTTAAAATATATCTTATTTCCTGGCAAACCATTATAAACAAGCGCCTCATTCTCCAGTTCGATATGTAGGTGCGATAAGACATAAATCTTAAGCCATAAATGGATTTTAAAACATGAATTAAGGTATTAAAAAATTATACAGTTTATTTCAAATCAGTGAATATTCCTTTAGTTGAGTTGTACATTTCAATTTCTTCAATTTGAAGAAAGAAAATAAGTATGAACTGTGCATCGGTACTTCCAAAAAGTCAGAAGCACAGACTCTGCAATTGCTGGACAGGTGGCTAGTTAAATATTCAAACAGCTGTGTGCAAACATGCGTTAAAATATTCAGTGCAAAAGATATCGTGCAGATTTACTTTTTACTGAATAATACCAAACAACCGTTGAAAGGAATGAACATGTTTCAACTTCAGCTAACTTTAACATTTAACGCATTCTGCTCTTCTAATATTCAAGTGATTACAAAAGTCACAAAATTGTTTACAGACGGACTGTAGTTGCAACTCTGCCCGAAACACTGATAGCACAGTGTATGCTAACTCAGGAAAGGAAGTTTTATTATTTGCTTGATTATAGAATAGCGATCATTAGAATGAATCGAATGTGCTATACTATCGCAACACAAATTTCTAGTAAAAAGTGTAACCTTTTCAACGTTAACTCACTTTATTTGTACTGACTAAAATTATACATTTTTTAGTTATACTTTTTTCTATACATTTTTCTTGCGCACGCTTCGACGGATAAACGAGGAATGAATACTTTATTTGAATAATTACTGACATCTGTTCTCGGGTTCGTTTTTCATGTCCTGCCATTGCAATTGTCATAGTTGGGTGGGGCGCGTTCGGAGAATGTGGTTAATTGGTTCGGAAGCACGTGGTGTGCTTGCTATGTGTATCGCCACAGGTCTGTATAAGCACATGTCATTCAACTCGTCTCCTTAGCAGAATTATTGCGTCTTTGTATAGTTACCACTATTTTAAGATAAAATATGTTGATGATATGCAAGTAGTGAATGAAGTCTTGAAAAATTGTGCGCTTAGAGGCCTTACACTTGTCTCTTCTCTTGAAATTTGTACCAGACACACTGTCCCCTACAAAATATAATATAACAAAATTCCACCGGATCGGTCCACTTACCCAATTATTTTACTGAACTAAAATTAAATCACAACCAACGACACTGTTCACGTCCTACTATGGCGTAAAATTGCGTACCAACCCGGTCATATGAGTAAAGTTTATAGCAACGAGTTTAACCAGAAACGATGTGTCATTCGAATTTACGGTAAGAAAAAGTACAACAAGGTCAAACCATGTACACTTAACAACATGCAAGCTAAAAGTCAAACAAAGGACACCATCACATTTTTGTTAAAGCTTAGTTCGAATAAGATTCTTCACAAAATGCAAACGGCCCTTGACTGTCAAAGGAAACTTCTGGCAGAAATTAGAAAACAACTGACTTTGTTGACATGGACGATACCGTGCCGACACAAATATCACTGCCAAACTTTGTAAACACACATACTGACAGCTGCACTTGCACAAGCACATATATTCATTTTGATGCGCCTCATCTTTCCCAAAAAGGATGCACTTGAGGCTTACATAATCGAATTTGAGTCCAATAGAAAACAATCATTTCTGAATGACCTCTTTTGCATGAAATTTATCTCGATTCTATTGGCAACCGCACACATTTTCAGGCTCTGATTTGGCAACAAACCGCACTTAACTTCATTACATGAACGCAATAAATCCCCCTTCTCTCTACTTATACCCACTCGATTTTGAAATTGATGTATCCTCTTCACTGTCTCCTATGTACGGCAGATAAATAGTCAAATATAATCGGCAGAACCCCGCATCACATTACTTGGGATCTAGAGTCACACAAGTGACCGCTGAAGTGTTCATATTATGAATACACCGATGGCACTCTGCCAGCAAGCACTTAGAGCCAACAAGCAAACTTCAGACAACGTCAAGCGCAGACGATAACTAGCAGACTCACTTGGCCAAGGTAACCGAAAACTGTAAGCAAAATGCGATCTGGCAAGCAAATTCCAGCCGTAAACTTACACGTAATTGCTCAAGGAGTCGAATTGAATTAATTTCCAGTATCAAACACGTACCTCACACACAAAACGCAGAAGAATCAAACAACTTTCATCGGAGGAAAGCAATAATCTCAGTCTCACACGACAGGATATGGCACTCTTGTGTGTGTCCTCCTCCACTGTTAAAGTAAACAATTTGCTGGAGAAATCACAATGGTGCCGAGGCAGCTTCTGCGGAAGGACTCACGAGGATGGTGAATATTTTATTCAAACACAACACCATTCCGAAAAGCTTTTAGCGCACAACTTTCGAATATTGAATCCGAAATGGCGCGCTCTAAATTTGAATTTCAAAAAAATTACTGCGACAGTTTGCCTGCTATTGCATGTGCCCCTTCCGCTCGTTCATCGGCTGAAAGTAAGCACACGAATTAATTCTTTGCGTTCAGCAGGCAGCTTGTAGAATTTTAATCAGTGTGAGGAAGAAACAGTGCATTCGAATACCCCGGTGGGAGGATTTAAGTTTGCAGCTGGCATTCATCACGGAAATAGGTTTTTGCATAAAACAAATTGCAGGAGGAGTTTGATAAACTTTTCGGTGATTATGCTTTGAAGTGCGTTCATCAATTCGAATGAACTTGTCGTGGCCCTTTGAATAGGAAAGTTTGCAAATAAGACCTGTCAGTTATGTGCGGATGTGGAGACTGGTTATTAATTTCTTTCCTTTTCCAAAATTTGACTTCGACTTAATGAATTTTGTAGTTTGCTTGAAATGCCGCTTTCGTATTTCGTGGAAGTGGATGTCGAATGACTCATTTTCCTATTCATATCGAGGGAAGTAGTCGGAGATATATTTTCATTTTGCGACACCGTCTTCGATGGTTTTAACCGTGTTCGAACCCAACCTCCCTGATGTCAGTTAAATCTACCCACTTACAAATGTAAAATCAGATTAAATTAAATAAATTATGTTTCGGCATTAGGATCGTTCACTGGGACACCTACCTGCTAAATGTTATCCTTCTTGAACTACAGCTAAGTCAATAACTCTTACAGCATTTTATATTTGTAAATGTTTGAGACTCTCCACTGAAAGTAAGCCCCTCAGCTCATTTACTTATAGGTTGTATTCACCGTACTACGTAAAAGGAATGACCCCTTTGTAGACAGCGCAAAATATTGCTTTAATCAAGCAAAGACTTTGTATTCTCTTCTAGGCCACGGTTATGCTTACGAACAAAAATGTTAAATCTATCTTGGACTATTATGATTCCAACATCTCTGTGTACATTGACGACGGTCCAACGACATTACAGACCTTCTGACGTCGAAGCGGGTTAGACTGTACAGACTACTGTCTACTCCTTGGTGAACTTGGTGAGCCTGACTTTTGCAGAAGCTGCAGAGGTGAGGAAGAAATAGAATCTACCCAGTGTCCAGTGGCTTTAAAACTAAAGTAGGTCTCACGGTGGTAAACCATCCCGAAACTAGGTCACAATGGACAAATTGGTTCCCATCCTATCCCATTCTATCACCTATCTACCTGTAATAAATTGTTGTAGAGTCGTATACAATACGTCCAAATTATTTAATTGTTTGGTTTGCAACTAACCAGTACATATTTCCAGACGCACTCTGAATGCCTTAACGCTGGTTGCTCTTAAGTCTTGCCAATTCCGCTTGATTTTCGAAAGTTATTTATACAACATTTAAATAAATAGCTTCAGCCTCGCCGCTTCGCTAGGCTTTACAAATTTGGATAAAACTTTACAAATTATTGCAATGCAACAATATTCTTGGCTTTTTCCATTACCTATAGCTTTAAATTAAATACAAATATTTGGTGTAAGTGCGGCAAAATTGAGATAAATCACCAAAAAATGGGGAAAAACCTGAATATTAATAAAAATCTCAACAACAGCGCCACCTATCGGGCTTACAACTAATTTGTTTTCTGCCTATCACCTTTGTACCGCCATAATCTATATTTAAAAAGAAACCAACACAATTGGTTAAAAATTACGGGCGGTAGAGGGAAATATACGCATTTTACCACTATATACATATACACAGATTAAGCGATTCGCCAAATTGTTGTCTATTCGTGTGCAAGTTCTAAAGCACGTTGTAATTTTGTTGTTGACTCTTCGATCGATTTCGGCTGCTACGGAAATGGTCATATCTTCAATAACAATGTGACTGCTACGTTGCCTTCCTCTTGCTCTTGTCACTAGTACAAATCAGGTTAAGAAGAGGACCAAAAGCACTACCTCGTGGTACTCCAGCTTTAAGGATTTGAATACAGACTATTCGTTTTATAAGCATTTTTGGATATCATCATTTGCTTGCAGTAAGACGTCGAAGACATTCGTAAATCGTTTTCATCATATGTAAGTAGTACATTGTCACGATCTGGAGAAGTCAAATATAATCTTGTAATTTTTCTTCATCTTCTCCTTTGGGTGGCGCTACTGTAGAGGGCTAGAAATTTACTTTAGTTTATTTATCACTTGCTGGTATTTTAAAAGGAGACCTAGCATTCAATACCGATTCCGAACACAGAATTGCTTCGAAAAATGCACCAACTGGTTTGCAGAGTAGGATAGACTAGATCTGCCTAGTAACACAATGAGCCAGTGCCTAAGTGTGACTGTTCTATGCAGTCAGCCACTTGAACCTAACCTACATACGCTTTATGAGCAACAACGTTGTTATTTAAAACATTTACAGACTGCATTCCAGAAAAATTAAAAAGGGATCCAATTTAGATATTAAATATGTTTTACATCATTTGATTTAGTCTAAGTGTGACTGCTGGCAATCAACAGCCAGTCACTCTAACTTAACCTAACCTATATCGTTTGATTAGTTCAATAAATAATGAGTTAATTGATTTGTTAACAGAGCCGCTACTACTTCACCAACATATTTAATAACTTTCGTCACAAGACACACATAGGAAGTCAATCAAAATGTTACTATGGGCGTATACTGCGGCGATATCTTGTAGTGACTTGGCTTTATTATAATGTATAGCAGGAATCGCGTGAAGAAATCCGGAATATATACTGTCTGGATGAAGCTTTACTACTCATCTTGAACCTGCTCCCTATTAACCACTTCATCGCGTCTATCTGCAGTGCGGTTAATTGGTTAGTCGAATTTTCAACCAACCATGTGTACCACTGTGTAAACATATCCTGAGATTTACCTCTACAACTGCACTCAAATTTGGAAGATGCTGCTTCACCATCATCACCGTCTTCAGTGACCTGCATAATCCACTAAAGGGATCGCTTTGGAAAATGCTTCTCCGTCCAATTTCGGTAACAGACTAAGGAGATGATAAAGTGTTGTTTAACAATCTCTGCTGATGGCTCAAAGATGAACTAATGAACTCTAAAAAGCTACAAGTGTCAAAATATATACGCCTACATGTGTCTAATGCTAGTGTCTTTCACATGAAAGCAATATACTGACGCAGATGATAGTTTTCAAAATCCGGGAGTTATTTAAAAAAATCAGTAGGTTCCACATACTTTCCCAATCCTTGGTCATAAATTATCATAAATACTAACAGACTGCATTGCAAAAAGTTGCATTCTGAAATAGTTTTCCCAAAAAACGTTCATCCGCCACTGCAAACCCATCAAAAGCTCAATTATATTGCATTGCGTTTCCAGCCTTGCACTTTACGTTGTCAGTGCAGTTGCTGTCAATGCTTCAATGCGTCAAACTTCACTCTCTCTCTTAAGAGCATCGCAATGAATTCATTTTCTAACTGAAATTTCTCTTAATCGTCTACGAGTTGAAAGCTTATTTTTCACTGACCATGCGCAGTGATTGTTTATTTTTGTCTCTTCATTTTGTTGTATCCCTTCGACAGAACTCAGCCTGTGTTCACCCCGCCAGAACAAAAGAAAAAAAAAACACAGAAACAGAGGGAGCGAGTTGTTTCCGGCTATGTGCCGGCCCAAAAAGAACTCTGGCCACACAATCGATAGAGAATGGGTGTGATAGACGGAGCCCGCAAATCAACTACGTACACATTCTTAACACAAGACTTACATAATGCGATGGTAAGCATCCGGCTGGGCCTGAGAACATGTCAGAGACTGATCACTTTCGGTGGAATCATCGCGCAAGGCGGCGACTCCAAGTGGTAGTATTGGGATAATCGCAGCTGTAGCAGCTGCCGCTGTTGCCGGAGGCCCCGCCACCACCGAATGTGATGGAGGTGGGCCAGTAATAGTCTGCGGTGATGGTGTCGTGCTTACTGGCTCCTGAAATGACATTCAACTGTATTGAACTGCTCGGTGGTGAGATACACGATGCGCTTACCTTAATTTCTTCAGTCTCTGAAAGACGCTTCCTTTCGTGAGTGATGTCCCTTTCTATTGAGCGACTTCGAAACGCCGGCGGACAGGTGCGATCGCGTGGCGATTTTGTATCGCCAGCAGCTACTGATGTTGGGGTACTCTTGTCACTGTGTATGTGTTGTTGGGATGAGCCGCTTTGACTTGGTTGACCCTGCTGCGTTGGCGTTTGCTGTTTATGCGTGTGGTCACGTTTTTTCTCACGCTCTTGCTGTCGCCGGATTTCCAAATCCAATAGACGGGCTTCACGGGCTTCTTTATCACGCTGAAAATTTGAAATTTAACAAAAAAAAACAAAAGATTAGCAAAATTGGAAGAAGTGAGGTGAGAATCTAGAAATTAAATTAACAGAAGATGTGTCTGACAGTACACTTTAAAGAGAGACTATTAAAAAAAATTGCTTCCAAATACAAAACGGGAAGATACAAATATGGTGGATATTTTCTCCTCCTCTAACCCAAACATCCAAAGTTGAAATCATTTAAGAAGAGCTGCGGCCTTTACTATTTTTTTTTTTGTTAAAAAAAATACATTAATGGAGCGGCGTGGACACTGATTTGTGCTGGTCATTCTGGAGGTCTGGTACTATCGCAGATTCATATTTCATTTTTAGAGTTTCTAATTCTTCAGGGGGTGGCCATGGCGTATTGGGTGCGTGCGTCGACTCCTTGCTGTCTAGATTCAATTCCCGGTACGAAAAAAACAATTCTCACGGCCCCACATTTTTCTAGTCACAGACATGCACAAAGAGTACAACTATCCAGAAAAACGTGGGTATAAAAATGCAGGTACTTTCCACTCGTGAGAGGGCAATAGGACACACAACACGTGTAGTTGTTGTAGAAACTAGGCCCTGGCTCTCTATGGGCGTTAATGCAACTCATATTATTACTATTAGTTCTTACAGCAAGTGGCTAAGAGCATGCATACTTTACTGAGTGTAGGAAGCCTTCCGTCGACATGCGTTACAATTGCCAGAAATCCTACGCAGGCGGGAATGATAAACTACTAAACCATCTCATCAATAGATGACCGACAGCTTCCATCGAGTAGTTGGGAAATAATATATTCCGCTGCTTTAAGTGCCGCCCGAGTGGTGGCAAAATAGGAACAGTACAGTAGGGCTGACAGAACCCCCCACCAATATAGTTTCTTTTTTCTGAGTAAGCAATCACTTCTCTTATTTATTTAATTTATAGGTTATTTAGATCTAATCAAAGTCGACATTTGGGATGATGAGGCACGTGCATACATTGTATTTGGGTTCCCGCACTGGACTCGTCCAAAGGGACTTTCGGTTAATTTTTGGCGTTACGCCTCGGAGCAGATTGGCCTTAGTGCTTAATGTGGCTACCGAGAGTGGGACAGTTTGGCCTTACAGCAAAAACAACAACATTGGCGGCCAGCCTCTGATGTATGGCATCCTAAAAGGTATATGATCCAAACTGTGTGAAATTGCAAAATAAACCGGGGTCTGCAGCAGCGGAGAGCAGCAGAAGTTTTAGATCAGCTTTGCACTTCACCAAGGTCATAAGCATCAACTCATTATTGATACTTGAGATTCCTACTTAAGGTTTTTGGTCCAGAGCTGAAAAATTGTCCTAGGGGTAAAAGAACTCGTGATGTAACCCTATCGGCAGGAGATCGCGTTAATCAATTGTTGACTTGTATATACTGCCATAACGGTCACTCCAGATAATTTGACAAATGGATATCGGCGTACAATCACTGCACGAATATTGAATGTATTAATGAATTATTTCCTTGTAAAGTGAGCCATACAAGCAAAAAAACACCCCAGACTTGTCGTTCTTGGCCGAAACCATACTCAGCTCCATTGCTATGCCCGACGAAGGCAATTTCTACCCAAAGCGTATAGCAAATAAGCAAAATTGTGAAAAATTCAAAATTCTACGTGGGACAGTATCCATCTCTTGCACATTTTCTTTATTCCTGTTCTATTGTGACAAACGATGCCCAAGGGAGCTATCAAATTGCAATCATCTCCTTGAAGAGTTCGCCCACAGTACTCTACTCTCTAGGAATTATCATCAGTTCCAGGGTTGACGCTATGCGACTTCAGCCTATACGCTATGCCGACTTTTTATATTTTCTTTCGAAAATATGTCATGAATGAAGAAATCTCATTTCATCACAAAAATTTAAATTTTCCCAAAGAAATAATAGGATGCAATCAAAAGAATTTATGATGCAATGTTCAAGTCTTCAGCTTAAGGTAAGCTGTAACAACACGACAAGCAGAAAAATTACATTATTTCCTTGTCAATTGTAGTCCGTAACACTTTATTTGGCTCCGCCAACATTGAGTTCACCCTCAAGATTCACTTAGGACTCGTTTGGTGAGACAGGAAAGCGGGGCTAAAAGTAAAACACTTGGTCCTCCTTGAACCTTGTAATTATGTCAGCAACGCCATTTAAATTGGAAAGGCAACAATTCAACTAACACATTCAAAATCTCAGCAACAACTGCCTAGAATATGTCAGGATAATAATAATAATAAATGGGTGACGCTACAGACTGTAGAGGGCCAGCGCCTAAGTTCTTGTGTCAGGATATAGCATTTAAAAAAAAAATGATCGTAGCCATGGGGTGAGAAATGCTCTCGCCAGTATTTCCCACTCACTACAATCTACGACCCCAGCTGTGGTATCTCCTGTTCCTTTTTGCTTCTATACTCTAGACCCGCCCTGTGTGCCTTGACTCCGGACACACACGACATAATCGTCCAACAATAGGCAAATCAAATGGCCCTGTTAGGGATGCATTCAGCCCTATATTCATCAAAAAACACGCTCCATAGAAGGTATAGCTGCCCGGAAGATGTTGAAAAGTAATCAAATCTATCGATTTCACGGCGACATCGATTCAAGTCCTAGAGAGGACTTTTGAAATATCTTATATACCATTCATAGTCGCAAGATCCATTGAAACAAGAATCGTGTTTAATTGAAATCTTCTTTCGAAACCATAAAGCCCGTAGTCCTACTTAGATCTTCAATTAATCCCATGATGACTAAAAGGACTGTGTTATTCAAACGACTGCACTTGAATAAGTGCAGCTAGATCCGTGAATCAAATATTTCCCCTGCTAACCAGGAAACCAACTCGTACTTCCAGCACCAACAAATCAATCCACAGCACTTTGATTCATAATAAAATTAGCTGCATTCTCCTTTTAAGGATATCAAAGAATTTATGCAAAAATGAATAGCGTCATGACCCTAATTAAATCCCATCTAATTTCAAATGATTTCTTTGATCTGTCGAGAAGCACTGTCGACAAGGGCAGAACCTTTGTAGCGGCCAAAAGGATCCTCTCCTCATCCCCACTTGCACACCAATTAAAGTCGTACGCTCTCCTCCTCCCGCCCATCGTGGGGCACTCAAAAATCCAAGGTTTTCCTTAATGAAAAACTATGCTCTCCACAAGCGAATCCAGAATGGAATACAAACAGCCGAACAAAATAAAAGGCACATTCCATAGAAGCAAATTCAAATTTATGCAGATTCGCCCAATCCTCACTGAAGACTGCCGGCCAGCAGGAATCGTCATCGTGTGCCATGTGGGCAATCACTTGTATTTTTTTTTTGATTTCTGACTTTTTTTCTGCCTACCAACCACACAAGCGAAAGAAAATCAGAGACACACACACCCATATATATACTTACTTTATAATTGATGGCGTCCTGTTCCTCCTTCTTTTGCTCGCGCTCACTTCGTTGCCTGTCGCGCTGTTTTTCTTCGTCCGTTTGCGATGTTTTGCTGTCTGAAACGTGGAACTCAATTACAAATCATCACCAATCCCATAATAGGAGTAATACGGAAAAAAATGCAAAAATAACAAAAACAAAAAAAAACAAATAGAAAAAATATAAATAAATAAAAGGAAAAAGTATAAAAAACCATCTCGATCTGATTACAAGAGTGTCTTTGATCTCTCGGTCGGATTGCATGAACATTGGGATGGGAACAAACAACATTCTAGTAGTCTGTTGTGTGATTACATTATAAGCAAGTCAACGTGCATTCGAACTATACTATATGTATGTACATCTCCGCTAAGGGCTAGTCTAGTCTAGTCTAGTCTGGTATCAAAAACTAGTTGGGTATATACGTATTTACATCATCCTGCCACGGATGAGAGGAATAAAACAATTAACGTTCTCATTAAATATTCAACAACAATCATCAATTTCATTTCCCATTCGCCGGTTAATAAGTAATGAAGCCATCATAAAGCGGTTAACCATGCAGCAATTACGAAATGAGTTTCCTTTTATGAGTTGCAATTACAAGTGTACGAGTAGTTGTGAGGAAATGCTGAAATCGACGTGTTAATTCCATGGCTTCTTGCGAGGGTGAAACCATCAAAGGCTGTTGAAAAATAAAGTTCTTCCGTTGGTGTGACTGTAATTGGATAATTCGTTTAAGTGTCTGTTAGTTCACTAGATTACTTGCTCCGAATGTGGGTCTGTGAGTTTACATAAAAATAAATAAATAAATAAACACCTATTGACGAGACCAACGTCTAAATGTTATGAGGCACTTGCGATGACAGCATGGACAGATGTTCGCAATATTTCTTTCCCTCCCTTTCTTTCCAGTTATTCTGCGAATGGATGAAATGAATTTCAACGATTGATACAAAAAAAAAACAACAAACAATCAGAGTCTGGAATCTGAGAATTGTGCCTGATCAATCACAAGACGCTATCGATGTGTGAACAGAATGATTTCTTGCAGGCAGCAGCTGCTCCCCGCTGTCAGTTCATTTGCAAAATATTGTGCAGAATACCGCGAGACAGTTTCTGCCTAGATACACCCACGCATCGATCATTATTTATTGTGACATATTTATTAGGAACTTATGCTCGTCGAATAAACTGTTTGCGGATACATTTGTCCGCATTGTGATGGATTCAACGCTATTTCGTAAATGAAATCTGATTGATTGCAATTGGATGCAGGTATACATGCGAGTAGCGGGGTGATTTGTATGTTCCCGATCGATTTTGTTCGTTCACCATTTCGGCTTGGCATACATCTGTCAGATGACAGTCGTAGAGAGTGGTCGATAGCAGTTCATTGTGGGGTAGCCAACGTCGCGTGAAAATGTTGGCATTAAAGCAACAAAAGAAAAAAACAATTTAATTACATACGTGTGCAAACGTGAATATGAGCGGTGATCCATATTTCGACTTGGCTGAGTTTGTTAAACAGATTAGCCGTCACTAGGGCAAACGGAGATGGATTTTGATACATCGCAGACCACTTCATCCACCTAGAATAACAAAACGAATCGGAGCGGTGGCTCATTCGCAAATATTTCTTTGAGGACGTTTTTCGGCAGTTGAATCAATTAGACGAAGATAACCTATGTGTTTGCTGTTCTTACGAAAAGAAATCAACATCGACGTCGTGGAGAGAGCACCAGAATGGGCAGCTATAACTTCGAGATAGTTAAGGACGAAAAATATCAGTACCGAGATCAAACGCAGAGAAATTCTTGCACACGCTTTTTCTATGGGCTCAAAAGGCAATTGAAGGTGATTTTATATAAGGCACTGATCATCCCAATCCTGCTGTGCGGCGCAGATGCATGGCAAATTTTAAAAGCGGATAAAGAAGTCCTTGGTCTCTTCGAGAGAAAAGTTCTGTGTTCGTTCTGTGATCCTGTTGGCGTTGACAATATTTAGAGGAGAAGATTCAACCATGAACTGCACGGAATGTATCACGACAGGTTGTATCCAACACCTAAAGTGGCTGCTCAGCTCCGAACATATGGGACAACGCAACAGAGGATGCCCGCGTCTAAGGTGAAGCACCCACGTGGAAAAGGACAGCAACAAACTTAGCGTGCGACAAGATCCAACACTTATTGGCCAGGAAGTTTTTCTGATATAATTTATACATGTCACATATTTTTATCGGAAATGTAATGTATTGGGGAGTTCCGCAGGAGTTCATTGTAGGTCGTAGGCAAGAGCGATTCGAAGCCATGGTCATCTCACGTGGAGGTGATGTGAACTGGCCACTGGGATCGTGCGATTTTGACGTTCGACTTTTTCTTTTGGGAATTTCTCGCAGGTCTACGCTACAAACCACAACGGCTCTCAAAACCAACATAGCTCATGTCATAGAAAATTTGACATTTCGGATACGCGCCACCCTCAGAAGCCTTGGCAGACATTTGAACGATGTTAGACTTCATAAATAATGGCATCGATAGTCCTTTCAAACGAATAAAAAAACTTCGACGATTCTTTTATTTAAATTTGAAGAGAGGAAGCGCTTAAGAAAGACTATTTACATATACTCGTAGTGTAATATATTGGGGAGTTGCACAGGAGTCCATTTTCGGTCATATAGTTTTTTTTGTACATTCTTTGATAATTTCTATTACGACGAGAGTTACGCATTTAATTATGGTAAGCGAGAAAAAGGTCTACAAAGGCTTTGTTAACTATTCCAAATGGTTTCTTCGCTAACTAATCATTGCCCACGTGAAAGAGTTTAGCTGAAAGCGCGTTTATAATTTCCTGCCATAGTCGACAAGTTCACGATTAAGAATTCATTTTAAAATTTTAATCGCAGCCCTATGCGAACAAAGAAAGTTCCTTGTGAAGTTCAGTCTTGAAGATGCTAAGACTCATGCCATCCTTTTTAACTCGTAAAATACAAACCTGTTAATTTCCAAGGAACAGCAATCTCCTAAAAAGTGTTTATGTGGAACAGGGGTTGATTGGAAATCGAATGTAAAATACATTGGCATCTATAAGAGTATAACCATAAATTCGCACATGTACCAAGTAATTAAGAAAATTAGCATAACGATAAAAAATCTCCACCCATTTATGTATAAATCCGAATTGGATAATTCCAACAAATTATTGATTTTCAAGGCAATTTGTTTTATGGGTCTCCAGCGTGGAATAGATGTCACAAACTCAGTCAAGTGAACTCCAGACAACATAAAATAAATTCTTAAAAAATGTTCAACCGTTCAACTGTTAGAATGTGCCGATGGCATTGACGTGATTGGTCGAACGTAGCGAACCAGCAATGAGACATTTCGCAATGTCTGGCGGTGACGGATGGAAAAACGAAGTACGAGGTGGCGTCAATAAAAACGTTCAACGTGGACGTCGTTGGCAGGGCGTTACAGTGGGCAGCTATAACCTTGAGGGGGTTGTTTACCTCAGCTCCGCGGTGAGTAGTACTAACAACATGTGTTATATTCATCGAAAAAATGTTGTCAACTACTCCTACTCTGGACTCAAGAAGGAATTGGGTAAAAAAGCCCTCTCTCGAAGAATTAAGCTGAATTTATACATGACTTTAAACATCCCAGTGCGAAGCGACATTGACTATTTCAAAACCGGAGAAAGAACTCCCTAGTCTCTTCATGAAGGTGACTTTGTCAGCTATCTTTGATCCTGTTTGCATGTGGCCGAGTATTTGCTTGATATGTGTCTGAAATTGCGTGAAGATTGTGGTAAAGTCTCAACACGCGTCGCACATTTTACTCTCATCTGATTAGACTCCGCTCCGCTCACAACATTGATGGAAAGAGACACAATTCGCTGTATACAGCCAGAAGTCGCAAGTCCAAGCGGTCACTTGATCGATCCAATTTACCAATGTTATTGCTACAGATCACACATTCAATCAGTAATCTAAATATAAACTACAAGTGGTATTCCATTTAAAAATTATCAAGTCATTGATCATAAAAATCACCCTGTACGTGCATAAATACAAAATCGCCCCAGGAGCAGATGATGAATAAATCAGGACGAATTAAGTCTAGAAACTTGTGTTGTACACGAACAACGATAAAGGGTATTAGAGGCGAAGGAGTCGTAGCCCTAAAATGGGTAAGCAGCTAAACTTTGTTGATAAGATCGTTTTGGATTGTGATAAATTGTGCGGAGTGCGGAGCACTTTGGGGAAGCAAAAGCATAACTCGTATCGGGCGTCGGAAGAATGAACTCTTCCGGTTCCGAACTGGGTGGACTTACTTATCTGGAGAATCTTTGCGAGTTACTTTCAACTTCTCGAGGAAAGAAAAACAAAAGATATGTTCCACAAACGAGAAGTTGAAGGAAATCATGAAATGCGTGAAGGGAGTAGGAGTGGGCTTTGAATACATCAGCATGACAATCGACGTGTCTACATGTCTTATCGGGAAAGCCAACAAAGGCTCTCATAATACACTGCATTCTTTTAAAGGTCAGGTTACTTTAAAACGTTAAAGATAATCTCGGCAAAGATTTGCACATCCATAGCGAGTGCTGAATTGATGAAGAGACTGGACGCACGGATAAGAAGGATGAATGCATAAATTTATTTTTTAATGCGTTACATTTGAATACGACGCTTAAATTCAGGAACATGTGCTGACAGTTTAAGGTTAGACGCAAGCAAACCATCAATTCGTCATCTAGACTTACACCGAATTTAGGGGAAATCGGGTTATGTGCCACAATATTTGGAAAAGAGAAATGAAATCAAATCGCTGGAAACAAGGGATCAAATCCTTCTATTTTGAGACACTTTCATTCAACCTGTTGTGGTTTCACGGGAAATGAAGACGTCCTGTTCGGTAATAGATAAGTGAACATGAAGTGATTGAACATATGTCACATACTATTGCGAAATGTCGTATTTTGGATGGTAAACGTCTAAATACAATCTGTCATTAGCTGCGTTCAAACATCATCGTTTATCTAAAAAAAAAATTGTGCCAGATCATTTGAAGGCAATTTTCTTGGATTATTTTTTTCCGAGGAAACTACTGATGAAAGCATCGGTTTTTAAACATGGAGATTGTCCCCTCTTCTGACAAAAAATCATAGGTATACCTAGGGCAACCGTCAACCGTGCAACCTTCCACAATGAGTAGGTTATATTTGCTAAGACCAGAGGAGAATAGTGCATTGTGGACTGAACTATCAACTGGTGAAACAAATACTAAAGACCGCTGCCGTCAACAACTGATAAAATTGAAACAGAAACGACAAGACTATGCCCAAGGGCTCGTATGAGTTATTTTCTATTACGGACAGTAAATGCATAAAAACTAACTCATGTGTACTTTTGGGGCAAAGGTTAATTGAGATATTCCTCTCCACCCACTACGAACACCTCTTCTTATTTTAACTTGTTTATTGAAGCATCAACTCTCGGCCATTTTAACGATGAAGTGATAAACTGGCTTGACGGATGGTTGACCTCAAAACTTACCGCTGGTCACGAAATTAGGAACGAGATGAGATTTCTTTTTGCTGTTACTCGGCACGAGATGGGAGTTACTCGGCGCGATAGGGTGACAAACAGGGCAGAGGAACTCAATGTTGAGCAGCTGTTTCTTCGAACGGAAAGGACTATGCTTCGATGGTGTGGTCTCGTGGAACGAAATTCCTCATCATTACCACGTTCGAGGCGTGCCTTGAATGCGATTTAACAAGTAGACCACTTGGCAGACCCAGGCCCAGACGAGAGCCGAAGTATCGAATGGCCTGGAGATCGTGTGTGTGGATCGTAGTGGATCATGCGGGCCACTGAAGGTGAGATGAGATATTGTTTAAATAATTTATATACACAATCAGTTAAATAACTTTAATAATCTCAAGCTTAAGGTCATTCAAATGCAGGATGACGGCTGTCCAATCGAAGTTCAGGACTGATTGGAACCCGCAATAATTGCAAAGATTGCAGAGTCTTGGGTATACCATAGTGAGTGAAACCAGTAATTTTATATGGTTATAGTCTCTCAGCATTGTCAGTGGCTCGATAGAGGTTTAACCCGTGAATAAAACCTATTCGAGTCAGGACTTGAGACCAGACACCAAGCTTAGATTATGGTATCAGTGACCACATATACAGGGTGGGCGAAATACAACAAATATACATATTTTTAAAAATGCAATAAAATGAACAAAACTAAATTTATTCCCTATTTTATGGCTTTATTAGTAAGAACAAACATTCCTATTAATTATAAAATACAACGTCGTCCTAGTGACAGCCTCGGCTGGCTTCTTCTTTAAAAAAAACGCATTGCTTGGGCTACACAACACTTACTTTGGAAATAAGTTTTCTTCTCTTTTCCTTCCGCGGATGTATGATACTGACTGTCTGTCAAGAGCTGCCGGTGTCAAAATAACCTAAGCTTTTAGAAAAAACCACTAGATGGCTCACCCTGTATTTTGAACGTCCACCGCGTTCTAAAGAAGACTGATGAAGCCCTCGGACCTTTACCGAACAACAAACAGGGTAACAAACATAAGCGGCTCGTTTCTGAAGCTATGGAGACAAGTGTAAAGCCCGACAGCGAACATGAGAATGAAGTAACATATAATGAAAGAGGTATACAGTCTAATACAGCTAAAAAAGCTGGAAGTACAAGTGCCAACAAGAGAACTCCAACTCCAGCATCGTATATGGAAACAGATGTCTCCTCCTCCTTTCGGTACAGAAAGCACGAGTTCACCCTGTCTTGAATATTTGAAATGGCTAAGAATAAACCGAACTGGCGGAACAGGCCTTTTAAGCTTTTATTGTATGCTGCACGAGATGGATCGTAAGTTGGGCGTAAGTTAACGGACACTTTTTCGGCTAAACAAGGAGACAGACTCTCTTTCCGACACCACGTGAGAATATACAAGTCTCTTGCCAAATGCGATTTTTAGCAGCGTGACGAAATGCTGAAAATAAGCTTTAAGAATTTGCCAAGAGATCACATAGTTCGGTGGAGAATATGGCGAATCTTGAGCGATTGTGACGACTCCTTTAAAAGAAAATTAAATTGTTTGATTATTGCGCCCATGTAGCCGAATTTAAGGTAATATCTGTGAATTATTGTTGAAACTGTTCGGTAGTGTATGGCAGATAGGATAACCATGGAATGTTGTAGCGTTGAACAACTCATGCCAAATTTTATTTTCAAAATCAGCTATTACTGTGACAGCAACCTTTTTGCGCACCAAATTATCTTTGTCCACACACCAACTGATTAACTTAGTCGAGTACTTGTCATTAGGACAACCAGCTATTAAACGTACGCCAAATAAACATGCGTGAAAATGACATGAAAACCCAAAGTACTCAAAAACCCACTCGAAAAAACTTTGCCTATCTTTAAATCTAAGCCATCCATTCTAGTACAACACTTCCTGGCTACAATCACACAAACGGACATCAAGGTGACTGAGTTTCAAGGCCACCATCTGAACACACAAGTCTCTAGAGGATTTGTAGTGAAAAACACCCGCTTCTCCATGTAGAACATGAACTCACAATTTCATAGACGCTACGAATGATCCGCACATAAAGCCAAGTCGTTAGCGAATGCCTTGTGTTTTGTGTTCTCACGCAGCAATAAATGACACTTTTCGCCACTTGTTCAATTAATTTTCGACGCGCACACATAACAAAAGAATTCCAATTCAGTTTCTATAATTAAATTTCAGCCACAAATCGCAGCTCTTTACACGTTTGCCAACAATTAACACCCAGAAAATAATTTTAAACCATTGTTGTGCTGCTCACTTTACGGCTGCAGGGCCCACTAATTGTTATTTAATTAATTAAACAGAAAAGGTCAGTTTTAATTGTTTCCACGTAGCTCTTTTGCTGCCGAATAAAGCAATCCTTTAAACAGCATTCCAACCCAAACCATCTGTTGGATGCCAGCCAGAAACACTTATATGGATGGGATGTCATGTCAACAACCTTATAACTGATGGCATCTGTCGCATGGTCGCACCCTGCCAAAAAGGAATTTCTGCCCACTACCTTCACACCGGCTGCATGCAACACATCCAAGGCATTCATAATAAATTCAGAACACCAAAAAAAAAAAAAGAAAAAGGCAATCCCTTGGCACATACTCTGTCTCACCCGATGGGTGGCACGCACCACCATCAAAAATCTTGATAACGGCGGTGCCATTGCGTCGGCATTTAAACGAATCTACACACAATCAGCCCGGCCGATATTATTTGATGGCGAATATTATATCGGCGCAGAGCAGCGGCTCACAATTCCCGGGATGTGTTATGACAAATAACTGAATGGAATAAAAAATGTAACCCTCCTTTGAGGTGTTGCTTGTGTGCAAAATAATAAAACGGGGCCGAAAACAAGGGCAGGCATTCTGTGCGTGCAGCCGGAAGTGAGGTCAGTCGGTTGGTTGCTTGGCTGGTTGTGCGATGATGGACACGAGTCCGCATATGCAAAGTCCTGGGCCCGAAGAAAGCGCCTCCCCCCCATCAAGACATGACAAAACAATCGTCTTACGATGTCATAATACGTTTTCCAATGTCGGCTCTGTTGTCGGCGCAATCGATTTTATAAGCGAACTGAGTGCATGGGTGGCGAGACGGTAAGAACAGGCCACCTTTTCGATTTCTCTTGAAATTGATTACAGTACTGGTTGGGTACGAGGTGGCAGACTTAATTGTGTAACGGCTTGACATTTCCTTCCGAAAATCATAATTAAACAGCTGGGTGGATGTGTGAACCGTGGCGCTGTAGGGGCGGTGGGACGGAAATCATGGCATTAACCACTGAGACCAGAAATGGGCGTTTTTCGAATGAAAGGGCGGGCACGGCACATGTAAGCGGTTGTAGCAGCTTTTCAACGTAATTATGGCAGAAAAGGGTAGGGGCGGGGGTTATGGTCGTTACTATTATGCTTCAAATGGAATGAGGAACATTAAAAGTTTCGAAGTTACCACTGTTCGCTGAAGGATTTTGTTAAATAATCCACAAAAAGGAGCTTATGCTTGGTATAACTGCTTAATGGGAGATTGTGGAATGCCTCTGACGCAGGCACAGTCACAGGCTTGCGAAGAAAGTGTTGCTGCGGTGATCAAACGGATTCCTTGGAATGGAAGAGTGTAATCAACTCACTCCGAAATGTTATTTCAATGCAAACATTTTATTGACAACATTATGATTGTTTGATTTGATTGACAGTATGATTGGGGTGACACGACGACCACAACTCACATAGTTGACTTAATAGTGGTCAAGGATCTTAGTGTGGCAGGCGTTGCTTAGTGGGTTGGTGCTTCAACTCCTACGCTGGCTGTCTAGATTTAATTTACGACACAAATGAGTGATATAATTCACAGCACCGCTTGAAGAGTACATTTGTCTAGAAGGTATGTCCCAAACTACGCCGTTCGGAGTCGGCATCTGTACATCCCCAGATTGTGAGCACGCACAACACTAGTGATTTTTGTAGAACTTAGCTCCAGCTCTACCATGGATAGTAGTACAGCCCACAATATTTTTAAGGACTTTAAGGTATAGGTTCCAATTTGAATTGGGGGCTACATATCTTTGCTAAAATCGAAGACCTTTGTTCTGGCCACAGCAGGGCGACATTAAAGCAAGTCTTTAGATGTTTCCTCCTCGTCATAGGCATCCCAAACGGAATCATGCTCAGAGACACCACACAGAGTTGTGAGCTATCACCTCTACTGTTTGGGATGAGAAGCCGCCTATCTTAAAGTACGAATGGATCATCAAAAAACGTCATCTCTGAACAGTCTAGTAAAGTGTACGGATGATGTCGATTTGGATGTCAATTCATCTAAAACAGAACTTATGCTATTCAACAGGAGTTACAAGATTCATCCGATTTAAAAAAAAACATTGAACTTACGCTTTGACGGAAATTAAGCTGCAACTATAATAAACAAGATTGAGAGAAAGGTAGGAAATCTGTCTGACCCAGATGAAGACTTCAACTTGCATCACACTTGGACAGCAATTGTTAGACCGCTACTAACTTACAGCACTGTTGTGTTCTTGTCTTGGCAACACTCTGATGTACACATTCACATGCGCTGACTAATTACCCACGTGTTTCCAATTGCCATCCTTGGAATATTAGCAACCAACAGGACAGCCAGACGCGGAGAGTACAAGCGATTGAACAACTCGTACAGAGTAGGAGAACAGACTACAACAGCACCTTGCAGGCAGTTAGCTTTAACATCTCTACCACATGACAGCTGACGCAGTCAGAAACACAAGCGGTTTGTTTTAATTTGAATACTTTTGAGTGGGCTCAGGCAATCGAAGAATTGGTGAACCAAATGTATGGTGACATCGCAATAGACCCCATTTTGGTATAAGTGGGTCGCGGGCGAATGTTCTGTTTATTTTTTTTTTAGTATTCTGATTTCAACAACTCACACGTGATTCGTGACATATGTCATAGTAAAGTATACTCAGTTAGAATTGCCATGAGCATGTTTCCACCCGAACAACGCTTACAAATAATTGAATTTGATTACCAAACTCAGCGACCGCTTCAGTGACAAAGTGCATTTCTGGTTGAATGGGTATGTTTGCAAACAAAACTGCGGTCTTCGGTCCGATGAGCAACTTCGGGCAATACAAGAGTTGAATGCTATCGACAAAATGCACTGATTAGAGCCGGTTTAGGGAATTATTGGTCTGTATTGTTTCAATGATACAGCCAAGGTCTCAATTAAACAATGAAGCAGTGAAAGCTTTCAGATTAGAACTGGATTGAAAAAAAAGGGGATAGCATATCAATCGTATTTAATCTTAAAAGAATGTAATTTAGAAGTGTAGAGCGAAGACGACTACGCCCACTTAGAATAGGAGAGTACACATTTGAGGTTCTGGACAAGTTTACTTATCTGGGTGCACTTAAAACAAATGGCAACAGTGGAAGAGAGTGCATCCAAGATCGTCTAATTGCCGTGAACAAAAATGTCTATGCCCACTTAAGGGTTTACTCTTCAAAACTTGCAAACAGACCATGAATACTCTAATAAGACCAGTGGTTATTTATGGTCCCGAAACATGGAGCATGACGGGCTCAGAGAAAGAGACCCTTCGAGGAAGATTCTGAGGAAAATATTTGGCCCAAAACTTACAACAGCTGGTGATTATACAATCGGAACTAATGCAGAGCTACTACAAATCGTGCAAGGGGAAGGCATAGTTAAGTTTGTAAAATCACAGCGACTTAGATGTATCGGGCACGTCTTAAGAATGAACAACGCAAGAGCGCAGACGCTAATAATGCATAACAAGCCACTAACAAATAGAAGCAGGGATCGACCACGTAGACGACTGGTAGAGACGGAATAGAAGAGAACGATATAGCCATTGGTGCGAGAAGCTAGCGAACCCTAGCGAAAAGCAATGAAGAATGGAGAACGTTAGTAAAGAATGCCAAAACCCAACCCGGACTGTAGAGCTACATATATGATAATGAAGATGATTGTTTCATTGCTGGGACATAAGTACAACGTTACCGCCATTTTCGTCCGCCCGTTTCAGTTGAATGATTTTGAACTTATTTTTTTTGCCTAAAAAGCAAGATTTGAGCCTGAGGTCGAGAAAGAATGAGAAAGAAAGAATGAGGAGTAATTTATGTATATCTCTATTTGGACTAGTTCATTAGTCGGTAGATCGTGCGATTTGAGGTCCTTGGCTTTTTTTGATCACACGACAAATCACGATTCTTTGCCTAAAAAATTACTAATTTCAAATATACAACGAGAAGCAAAAGCCGTAGACAAATTTAAAACCACAGTCACTTGTTAGAACTTGTTTCTAGGTTCATGCAGACGCGTGTATCCAATATCTTACCATCTCTTCATTTTCCCACATCATAAATACTTAAAACGGCACGAAAAGGTCCCAGACAAGAACTCCGATTTAACAAAAGGACAGTGCCCCACCAATTTGAATGGGCACCTCAACCTTCACAACCCTCCAAGACATCTTAAAATCATAAAACACGCCACCCCGTGAAAAAGGACTAATTGATAACTTGAAGCGGCAGATGGGACAATAATTCACAATTTGTATTGTTCTTTGTGACCTCTTCACTGTCATAATTCTCTCTTGAGAGACAATCCATTTGTAAGTGTATTGAAAAGAAATTCGCATCGATTTTAATCCCTTGGAAATGATAATGATTTGTATACCCGGAGCTTATCAAAAATCACACTTATTAACAATTCATAACTTATTAGCCGAAGAACGAAGGGTATTGATTTGTAAGAAGCTTACCTGGCTGCCCAATTACCGAACGGAAGCAAGTGTTGGACGATAAGCAAGTAAGCCGATTACCTGCGGAAATGGTGAGGCCGAAAATAAACCTGTGAATCAGATTTTTCACCCAATGTGTGAGGGGCGTCTGAGAAGCAGAATTTACAAAATTAATTCCAAAAGAACAGCGCATATATTTTCTTTTATGACTTTCTTGAAGCCTGTGAGTTCAATCATGCAAATTAAAATTGGATCAGTGTATCAAAGATGTCCTTGAGTTCAAAATTAAAACCAAATATGACCTTAACACGGAACATCCCCGTTGAGATTCCGAAACAAGAACACTCCCCTCCACCCATTGGCACTCCACTCAATCACAAATTCAAAGTCAAATCAAAAGAAATTTATCGTTTCACTGAACAAAAAATAAGAAAAATCCCCCAACCAATGCATTACGTGGAACTCCTTTTTCTGTTTTCCGCTGCTCCCTGTTGCAACAGCACTCCCACGGTACACCCGTGCACACACATACGAGACCACTCGTATCTGGTAGATGTGAGAATTGCAAAAAGAAAAATATGTGTTCATTAAATTAAGCAAGCAGAGTGCAACAAAATATGTTAGTCTATGTGTCGGATGTGCGCATTCGTCATTTATCAAATGAAACAAACGAAAAAACAGGAAAAAAAGGCGAGTGCTCTATCCAAAGGAGAAACAGAAGAGAGAATAAATTTTTTTTGTTTCACGAAAGAAGTGGAAAGAAAAGAGAAAAAAAGACGAAGAAAAAACGAAACGTGAGTGTAAAGGCAAAGGAAAAAAAGCGCATCAAAAACTCATTAAGAAAATTTCCCTAAGTATCCTATATTTTCGAATGCGTGCCTTACCTCCAAGCAAACTACATCCGCACTATAAGGATAAGGATTGCATCCTTGTGATGAACCGCTTAACTTATTTTATCCTATGAAGAAAAAACTTACTGAACTGCAATTAGAAAGGCCCAGAAGTGTTATTCCGTTTTTAGTTGGTTTTTTTTGTTATTCTTTTTTTGGTTTTCTCAAATTAATCTCTAAGGAAATTGTTTAAAATGTATTTTTATTGTTTTTTGGTTTGTTTTTGTTTTTGAAGAGCAACAATGTGTTTTGTGTCAGAATTTTGGGACGCGTGTGTTCGAAAAGTAATTTGTATGATGATCTAGGCGTTGAAAGTGAGTGAGAATATGAAAACTAATGACACCGATTGAGCCGGAATACCTTTTCATTTATGTAACTCCTACAAAAAGCATTCATCTGGGCTCATAATTTGTTCGGTAATGACACCAACGATAAAGCTATTTTGAGTCTGCTTAGTTATAGTACATTTCTTTGAGGAATTTTAGGCCTTATCCTGGATATTATGTATTTGATGCTCACCAACTATAATGCGTTGATCATTCGGGTTATGGGAGAAATCTCTGTGTACTATTCTTCAGGGGAGAGTTTGGCTCACAGTTGTCTCTATGAGCTGGTATCCAATACAGACGTATTTTAAGCTGAACTAACATCACTATAGGACTTAGACATGAGCTATGATGGCAGCCTGGCTATCAATGAAGATTCACATATTGATCACTGATAAAAGGTAACCAGACATCAATGACAGCTTTTTCAATTGTTATGTTTCAGCAGTTGCCCAAGCTGCAAATGATCTTCAGCTGTCAAAATATTCTGCAAAGTTTGCCATTTCATCACGCTTGCGGAACGTGAACTTAGTGAATATGGAAAAGCATAAAAGTGAATACACCCTGAAGCCACAAGGTTTATACCATGGCGACATCACCGGACCCTAATTCTGTGAAAATGAGGAAGGAGACGCCGTTGCCGTCAATGATTTTACGTATACAACGATGTTAACTGACTTTCTGTGACCAGAGCTCAACAACATGGATGTACCCGAGCTATAGTTCCAACAAGACGGCGCTGCATGCCATACATGCGATACAACGCTCAGAGTTGTGAAGGAGAAATTTGGTGACGGTCATCTCACGACGATCTTTAAACAATTGACTGCCGTGAGGCGATGCGACTTGGCGCCACTCGATTATTTTCTCTGGGGCTACGTCAAGTCGTTAGTCTACGCTAACAAGCTTGTAGTGTATTGGTAACACTATGGTAGAACGTGAGACCATGGGAGGTGCTCTTTTATATGACACAATACTCATGACATGCATCCTAACTCTTATCTTTGTTGTTTTATGCATGTGAACTGAACACCGACAAGAACGCTTGTATTGCAAGCCAACACTACAAAGCCAACCACTTTGGATGTGCTCGAGGCAAACATTAGAGACGTTATTGCTAGACTAAAGCTGCACATATTGGACCGTGTCATCAAAATATTACAATTTGATAATCCTAGCACCATGAACGTAATCTAATGATATCATTGAATGCTAGGCACTTCTGGAAGACAGAGGATGGGACATATGAATTACATACGTTTGAAATGTTCAAGTCCATACAGATGTGGGTATGGTGTACCGCAGATATTGCGCTATGCTTTTTCCCGTGAAAAGTCGATACTCTATAGGCCCTCGTTCCACATCATATTTTATCAACTTGAAGGTCCACAATTGCATCTCGTCTCTTATCCCTTGGTGTCATTTGACAGCGTTTTTACAACATTTTCACTGGCAGGGTCTTGTGAATACGAGTGATATGTAGAGCAACATGGCGCTGCTCTAAAGCGTCAAGAAGTGTGCATTAAAATAAAGTCGTATTCGTGACTTTAGAGGAATATCTGAGATGGACAAGAAGTTCAGTTGAATATCTCGGTGTATATTATTTCTGGTCTAGTCCAGGGTTTGCCATTTTATAAAATGGATCGCCGTACAATTGCTGATCGTGCTGAAATTGTGAAGAAAAGTACTACACAAATAGTGATTGTGTCGATGAGGTGTTTTGCGTATGACGAGCAGCTTATAGCCGACACAAACGTCCATCTGACCGTACTATCGGCGAAACTGGTTCTTATACAAGGGTACATGTCTCAATGCCTATTTATCATCGAAATGGACGCTCGACAGAAAATATGGATGACCTTAGTGAAAGGGTTGAAGAAGACCTCACCGCGAGCACGGCCTTTAGGCTTGTCTTGTTTTGGCATATTTTGTTTTGTGAATTTGAATCTTCACCCCTTTTTAAGTTAAGTTAACTAAGTTTAACTCAAATATTGAAGCCAGGTGACCACGAAATGCTTTTTGAGTGCCACTCCGCTCCGGACTGTGGCGCCAAGGAGAAATAAGAACAACATTTAACGTCAGAGTAAAAAGTTACTCAGTGATCACTGCGGGTTAAGAAACTGTCAATCACCGAAACCCAATTTAACTTGAATTTCTTTCTCAAAGAATGAAAGAACAGATTTGACCTAAATGTACATGTGTCTTGAGTACAACCAAGTTATTAATAATTAATCGCATATGTACTGTACATGACCACATGTTTCCAATTGACTGGAGTAGAGAGTTGATATCATATTTCTACGCTAATAGCCGGCATGAGAAAGGCATAGCAAATCAAACAAACTTCCTCCGCTGTTTACCTTTTCCTCACCTCAAGTAAAACGATCCCCTAATGAGCACGGATTGACCTTAATCAATCTTCGCCCTGTCAACCGCCTTCAACCCCAAAACTTAATTACTTTTCAAACATCGGACGCGGTGTATTTTTTTTCTATCTAAACAAGGAACAACACATCTGTCGAAACGATTAATTAAAAAACAAAAGTAAAACGAAATGAAAAATTAGCAACTGTGTGAACAAGGAAAGAAAATTAAGAACAAATGAAAGAACTCCAACAGCAATTTAATAATCTAGCAAAGAAAACAAGAAAAAGAATTTAAGAAATACATATTTAATTACATTTGTCAGTAACAGATTGCTTAAAAGAATGCATACATTAAACATCTTAACAACGTCTTACATATACACCACGAAACATTGAAACAGAAAGAACAGATTAATATGAAACAACACACACTTACTTTCTCGCATTGAATTGCATTCAAATGCAAGAAACAACGTTAGCAATACTTAAAATGAACTCTTTCTTTCTGGTGTTGAATAAAAAAATACAACAACAACAACATATTCAATTAGACAATTTTAGTAACACACTTTGCAACAACAATAATCACATTTATTTAAGAACAGTGTCGAACGGTATGTTTGCATATTCAGTTTCCAATAAAAAATCTACACTCGTAAACGTCATCGGGAAGTGGAATGTGTCAAAAATGGCTATACTCACTCGAAGAACCTCCACCAGCGCCTGGTGGCGGATAAGAAAACCAAAATTGATGTGCCAGTTTGGTATACCCTGTAGGGCTTTCTGAAATTACAAAAAAAAAGAAGAAATAATTCATTATTCAAAGTGCGTGCGAAAGCTGGGTGAGCAAATTTATGAATGATTATGTGTATGAATGCGTGGGATGAAATAACAACGAGACAAGCTATGTGGTATTGGACCAGTTCTTTGAACTTTAATAAGATTTGGTGAACTCTCACATGATGGGTGAACCTTAGAACACTAGCAGCTAACCAAAAACTAAAATCATCTAAAAATCATTTACAACATCATCTTTTTCTACACTCATTGGTTGATAAGAGGGACTGTTAAAGAATATGGGTAATTAGAGCTGACCACAAAAACTTAATTATTTTTTAAGTTAACGTACGTGGTCGGCGCGTAATATTTTGTATGTATAGAGGCAATGGTATTCCCATGTTGAAATTGGTATCAGCTTATAAAGGGCGATTCATTAAGACCTGTTTTAAAATAAATTTGGATGGTGGAAACATGGCTTGAAAGAAGAATGACTCACATTTACTTTTTGAATATAATTCCGTGTAAGTCTTACCCTCGACTACGCCGCACAAGGTCCATTCTGAAAGCTCAATTTTGCATCACTACATCCAGCGATGCGACTGGTATTTGCACAATTACACGAGAAATGTTGGCTTCCAAATCCTGGAATATGTTGTCTATTCGGTTGCGTATCCTCAAATAACGCGCAGTGAGGCTAGTAATTTCGAATGCTAAATACAATAACGGACTCTGGAGGTGGATGTTCTTCGAAGTACATGAAAAACACTTTCAACAGAACGCTGATTTTCGTAATATGGCTGAATAACTTGAAGACGTTTTTGGGGTGTAAGTCTTTTCATGATGATTTGATGTCGATAAACATTCCTTTTCGAACATATAAACCTTTTTTTCTCATATATTTTTGACATATAAAAATTAAATCATCTGCAAATCGGTTTTTCTAAATCTTTGTTCACTTAACTATTTATACCAAAGAAAAAAAAAACACGGGCAATGAATCCGAAACTAAACGTGAAAATATTATATTTTTTATTCGTTTAAATACAGTCTGGACCTAAGACCGACCACAAGCCAATTGAGGAGTGCTGGATTGAATCCTAGTTTCAACTCAAGCGATGTCTGCATTGATATGCTACAATTTGCTATTACCTAAACTAGTCCCTAGATTAAAAACGGTTGTAACAGAAGTCCATTTAAAGTGTAACCGAGATGAACGTATACCTAAAAGACTCCAAAGTAGTCAGAGGAAGTACATATCATACCAAATGGAAAACCAAGCTTGGAAAAGACAAATGTATTATCATTCTAACAAGCAGCAGACTCCCGCCGCTGTTAAATGAGTAAGAAGCGTTTGGTGCTACAGGCCGAAGTGAACCTGGTCTGTTTACTCCTATCGGCGGAATTTGAGAAGCTTTTCCTTGACACCTCGAAGGAGGTGGAACTGTGATTGCACTCAGACACCTCAACGTTGAAGTCGAGGCACGATACATTTCAAAGGCAGTCTCAAAATAATATAAACCTGCCAAGGCTTCAAACTGAGTATCAAATTAACACCTTACTCAACGATGCCTAGTTTGCACCGGATTTTTTTCCCATCGAATAGGATTAAAAAGGGTGTCTATCGAATGGCTTGTTCGATCGCCTGTTTGACTACTTCCTAAACTTAAGAAAATTGTGCAATGCTCACCAACAAAATAACCAACACGACGTTGGTGGTTAAGCGAAACATTTGAAACAACGTTTGGGGATAAAGCACCAGAAGTCTGTGAAATGAGGGTCGTTTTATAAAACATAATATTGGTTGCGCTACAGCCAGGGCCTAGCTTATCAGCAACCACTCGTACCATTGTTCTCTCACGAGTAAAAGTTTATAATACCCAGAGACGAAAGTCTGACCAGCTCGATTGAAAAAAATTTAAATAAATTAGAGAAACTCATACTAAAGCCATTTTCGAAGTGCCATTTCATCCAGAAAAAGTGGTGGTCTAACCCTTATATGCCCGAGATTATTTTCAAACTCTAACGCCTTAAAATTATTCGTCAAATAAATTCATTTTCACGGATATTAAAGTGATTTTTCTTTGTGTTCGTTTTCTTTCTATGTTTCTCCGCCTCTAAAAAAACACCCTATATTCATACAGAATTAACTAATAAAAATACATGACATGTTGAAATTCAATTTGAATACTGCAAAACTAGGAAATAACTAATAATGACTAAGTTTTGTAACCTGTAGTTTAATTTCATAGTAGGGTAGCGGAAAGGGAAAATGACGCAAACTGGATGGTTGTGGATTATTATACTTAACGCAGATACCTTGTTCAAGTCTAGCTGCCAATCAGCACTCCTCCCCAATATTAATCATTCTTCTAACACTGAAATCAGTTTAATTTACACTCCAGACACACTGACATTTCCGTTGTCACGTCGGTTTTTATTTGAAGCTTTTAACATGCCACCACTCCGCATTGGCTTACATCAACTTTGACAGGAGAGATTCTAAATTTATAATTACCTCATAAACATTCGCATCTAGTTCGTGTGTTATATTTATTTTTTTCGTCTTCTGTTTGTGTTGTTTTAGCGCTTCGGTCACCTAAAAATAACATTGAAAGTAAGCACTCCAAGCGTCGAACCTGCACTCGTACATCATCCAAAATCAAGTTTAAGGTCACGCCAGCTATGAAATCTTCCGTAAATCACCGCAAGGTGTGTCTCAAGTCCGAACAGAAACATACGCACGCGTTCACCTCACATTTCAAAATATTAGTTCATGTTAACAACGATTTCTCTTTTCGCTTATTGTGTGAAAGCAATTCAAAATTAGAAACAAATCCGTGCCACTTAAATCATACGTGTGAAGACAACAATAAGCGCACACAACAAGACAACAATACGAGAGCAATTTCACCCCTCCCACACACACATTGGACATTTCAGCATGCTCAAGTCATAAAGAAAGTATGAAATCAGCGGCAGGCTGTGGCAACAAACAAATACCTTCGGCGGTATCCTCATCGTCGCACATTCTTGCCCCCAAAAAGCACTTCAACTGCACGCTAAGACGGCTAAGTGAGATTCTCTTTGATTTTCCGCTTGAATTCTTTTCTCTCGCTTAATTCCAAATATCAACTGCTGCCAGGCTATTTGTATTTGTTTACTTGGGAATTTTTAATTACACTAAATTAACACACATTAATATTTCTTCGGCAACACGATGTTTATTGGGAAAAAGCACAAAACACGAAGCGGAAGGAACACACCAAGCACTGGAAAATAGTGAAAATACTGAAAGGCGAGAACTATTGTTTTTTGAAGAGCCAATTATCCGCGGGTTGTGGGCCTCAGTTGTTTCGAGAAACAACATCCACTTGTTGTCAATGGTTGCTCTCATTGGAATTGACTGAAAAGCTGTGCCTGATCGGGAGCGCGTTCTTAGCGTTATGTAAATACGAGATAAATATTCAAGATTTCGAAGATGAATCTTTTTTGTGGCGGTGCGACTGGCGGCTACTGCGGCAGCGGAGTCTCTAAAAATAGTTCATCATGTGTAGATTTAGAAACTCGTACTTTACTGAAAATACGAATATTCGTGCGAAAATTTTTGCTTTCTGGCCGCCGCACCGATCTGGCACACCCACTGACAATGTTAACGAGCGTGTAGGTTGAATGATTAAGATGCAATATATTTCTAATTGATTCAACAAGTGAATCGGATTTATTTTTGTTTCTATTAACCGTGTGGACCGTATTTTGGGGGGTGGATTCGAAAACAAAATAAATCGTTAAGTGAAGTCGTTGAAAACCGCTGTTTGTAAATCATGTCGACATCTGTCAACTTGATGCTTAGCTGGTGTGACTCGGAGAAAGGCTAGCAAACCAGCAAATAGGGAATGGACGGGGGACAATTTTTGAAATATGAACTGATTGGTTTAGTGGTGGGCATTAGTAAAGATTTTTTCTGAATGATGGGGTTTATGTTCCAGATCAAGGTATTATTTTAAATACATTTTAAAATGAAGCCTACTTCTTCTTTGCGATACAGTCCGAGTTGAACCTGGGAGTCAACCAATAAGTCTCTGCAGCTAGTGCGACTACAAAGCGCCCCAACAACTGAGCGTAGACTTTCCCAGGGAGACTTAAAAGAGATAAGCCTTTGTAGTAGGAACAATTTATTTGGATCCCTTTTTGAAAAGAGGAACAATCACTCCAGTTAGCTAATCGCCAGGTGTCTCACCACGTTTCCCAGGCCACCTGAATAACACAAGAAAGCTATAAAACTCCCTATTTTTTCATTGCCTTAAGCATTTCTGGTCGGATTTCATTCACACCGGCAGATTAGCCAAATTTTGGCGATTCATTTGCCAAAATGACTTCCTTCACCGATGGAAAATTCCTCGTTCCGGTCAAGACTACGTGTCTTAGTGTCCTGTGCGGGATTGAGCAGCTCCGTAATGTGGTCGCTCCATTTGCACCAAATATCCAACCCATTGGAAGGCAATACACCATCTTTTGAATTGACTCCTTCGATGATGGTGAAATGCATTCCTCTGAGTCGGTCGCAGGTCGCTTTCCAACATCTTATCGAACTTCTTCCAGGACTACTTCTTAGCTGCTGGCACAATCAATTTGCAAGTGCTTCCCGCCTCAGTATCCCGGTCACGAGAAGCAGAGTCACCCACATTTCCACACATTTCTAGCGATGAGCAACATTGATGAGATTATTCTCCTGCTGTTATGTGGGACAAGCATCAGCAATTATTTCAAAAGTCTATTAAACGAACAGTCACTTGTTCGTCAATGGTTCAACGATGGCGAATAAATGAAGGATCCGATTCTTTAACACCACCCCGCAACACTCACCTCATGCAATACCTCTGAACGCTATTAATAGTTGATCAATCGATTAAAGGTTACGAATTGAATTTTCAACAGGCATCAATTGAAACCTCCCCCACACCGTTTAAATCATGAGATGCTCTAAAATCTAGAGCTATGCGAAATAAATACCCATCTCCTCGAAGGATGAATTGCAAATCCGCACAGTCAAAAAAGTGCTATCTAATATTTCAATTTGAAAACTTCAACCAATGCTGGTGCTGGTCAGTAACACACTTCGTAACTCAGAATTTAATAAAGCTCTTCGATATCATTCAGCCGGGCATAAGTTCATTACCTCGACCCAAGCAAGTCCCGATCGTCCTCTAACGCCGCGTCGCATCTGTCGCACGGAAATGCGAAAGCTGAAAACTTCAAGTGCACAATATTTATTCAAGAAAATTCAAATTGAATTTTTTAAATGCACCCGACCAGACCGTCACCAACGACCACGGACCAACGATGTAATCATCGGGCGGCGGCGACTGAGTTATCGATTCGAGCAGAGTGCTCCTTCGCCTGTCGCCGCCCGGCAGTCCAGATTCAATTGCTTAGCTCTATATAAGCGAATTCATTTGTATTTATGTAAAATGGAATATTTATGTTTATTACGTCAACCTCCACTGAATCACTTGGCAGGCAGACATTGACTGTGTTCTCCCGGTGCTCTGGTCCTCTGGCCCATCCAATCGCATCACTGATTGAACTAATAAGGAAATTCGTAAATGTAATGTCGTGTCTAGGCACGAAATTAAATTTACACCCAACCAAAGCTAATTATATTGAATGGATTTTTCTATCGAATCTCTCTCCTAGATGAGATCATTATGTCGAGTCCTTGAGAAATAAATACCAGCTACAGTCGACGAGGCGTGCTTAAGTGTGTACGCACACGTATCAGTGCTTCTTCGGTTCGTCCTTTCTTAATTCATTTCACTTCCTTGAGGGAACAATCTCAAAGAGGAAACGTAATTGAGAAGGTTCGTCCATTTTAGTGAATGTGTGCGCTTGCTTCCTCTTCGATTCGATAACTCTTAATTACTCTGTGTTGTCCGCATTCGACTCGATTAATATCCAGTCATCAAGTGGATGCTTAGTCGATTGTTTATCGGTAATCAATTAAGCTGAAAAGGAAGGACTTGAGTTGTTGTACAGCCCCATACCCCGCTCCACGGACTCGTGATGTTACTATGAAGTTTTTAAGAACGAAATTTTGTGGCGCCCTAAACGGATATTTTATTTTCCAATTCGTCGCTTGAAATGACTTCATAAGATTGTGTGTAAATCAAGCGAGGATTTTAAGCTATGTACATGTTGGCCGTGACGATGTGCTTTGATGGAAGGCAATCATTATTCATTGACTGTACGAACTGATCAATTTAATGTCACCAGAATTGAATTGAAAGCACACAACTGTCAATGACATACAAATCAAAGTTTTTGATGAATTCCGTATCAAGGCTCTGTCTTTTGATACAATCCGATGCATAGTTGAGCAGGATTTTGGTTAAGCTCTTTGCTTTACATTAAAGAAAAAATGCATTGCTTTGGACCGTTCTACAGCTGTTTTGTAAATTTGGGAAAGGTTAAAGTGTTCTGCAGTAGCATAGGATTGATGGTACTTCTTTGAGGGCCAATCAGTCATTGTACACAAACTGTAGAAGCTGTTCGGCTTACGGTGCTAAGTCAACACTTTTCACAGTGGGCGTTGGACTTCGCCAAGAGTGCGTCCTGCCACCTCTCCTTTTCATTACATATATGGACTCGATGATGCAGCGCAGTCGAGCAGAAGAATGTTTCAGATTGGCAGAGTTGTGGGTAAGTCGTCTTCTTTTTGCAGATGACTTAGTAACCCTCACATCATCCTAGACGGAACTCCAGCGAGCGCTTAATATGTTTGTGGCCGTATGTGCTGATCTGGACAAATCAGAGTTTATTGGTCATTTCCAGAATGGCTGTCAACAAGCACTCAACAAGTTAGTGAAGCAAAATTGAAGCAGGTGAAGAGGTTTATGTATTTCGGGGTCTTTTTCATGAGTGATGGGAGGAGTAATACTGAAATTTCCTGAGGATTGGACAAACTGAATCACTCTGTAATCAACTTGAAAGATCTGTCATCAGGAAGGCCGAGCTGGTGTCAAAGCCAAGTTAGGTTTTTTGGTCATAAAATTCAGCTACTGACCGAAGGAATAAGATCGCGAATAAAAGCTGCCGAAATGAGATTTATTCGTGCTGTTGTGGAAGTTACTCGGCGTGATAGGGTGAGAAGCACTGCTTCTTCATAGCGGAACTCCTTTGCTTCGTTGACTTGGTCACGTGGCAGAATGTCCCCATCATCACAACGAGCCTTGAATGCGATTCCATCAGGTAGACCGCTTGGCAGAATGATGTAGTTGGATCAAGTCGGCTGGTTGCGCTCGGGCATAACTCCTGTTGAGTTATAGCCAATGGCGTGCTTTATCCCCGCGATTGCTTTAGTGGATCATGCGGGCCACTGAAAATAAATGAAAATAGGAGATTTTCATCGTTATTTCAACAGTTTTGCTAGGCGCAGTCATATTTTCTCTGTGTCGTGCTTTTTGATCGATAAGCCTTAAGACATCTGTAACAGATGCAGCTTTAGTTCGGCGAATATGTCGACCACATTCTACTCGTAATGCGGAAAATATCACAGTTTTGAAACCTTCAGCGATTGCGAAACGATCCATATTGAGGAATGGTAAATATTTAGCTAAACTGAAATGTCTGAATACGACTACGTAATTTGCAGTTGGTGCAACCAATGAACAATAGTGAGGGATGCTAATGAGTCATATACACATGGATCATAAAACGGACCGACTATGTCAGCAATTTGGAGGTATTGGCTCCCCGCAAAAGAAATACTACGAGCCCATAATGTACACCAACCACACCACTCCACCATTTTGCACCCAAATCAGCACCTCTGAAAAGAATTGGGAACTTTCTTCAATCCAGATCTGGACATTTTTTTTATTGGCACATCCATTCAACCAGAAGTCAGCATCGTTGCTGAGCAAAAGTTTGATGTAAAATTTCCCAAACTGTTCGATAGTTTTCGACGAAAAACGCAACAAATTGTGAATGCTGCTCCGTACCGTACTGCAACAAAAAGTAGCTCTCAATCATAAACAAAAGCTTCGTTCATCAATGAATTGAGATAGTGACAGAAATTGATTAACCTAAGCATATTCACTTAATGATAAGAACTTAGTTCAGTTTTGGCTTCGTCCACTTTTGCTTTCTTAAGTGAGAGCGATATCAAGCATTATCTACGTACGACGTATGTACATACATAGGGACATTGAAATTTTGCGTTGCTTCTGACAACTTGCTTTTGTTCTAAAATAAGCTTAAATTTACTTTAAATCAATTATGGTTGGTAGTTTATTTCGACGCAGACTTGAATTCATCGTTGAACCATGCAAATTCTACACAGACGTTCCACGTCTTCTCCGATTTCCGGAAAAAACGATTTCAACAACTTCCAAGAGGCAAGAAAAGTACAAGAGTTGCTATGATTAATTTCTGATTCAATTCGCAATTTAGCCGTCACAACGGACAGTCATACTTCAAGAACCATCCTTTTGTGAATATGAACATTGCGTTGCCTGTTTTCCATCAGCTTTTGGTTTCCCAGCAATTTAATAACACATCATCAAACACGAACTGTCCCTTAAGGCTTCACATAGTTAAGGAAATCATCTGAACTCTGGCTGTGGGAAGATCACGTAATGACGGGTTATCCTTAATTAAACATCAAGTAATCTGTTGGATCTATGACATTCCCATTGCTCCATTCATGTTGGAAATGGTTTTCATAAATCATTTCGAATCTGCACGCAACTTTCCGCGGCTCCATCATGTCCTACCCACACGCAAGTTCTTTTATTCTGCGACTGTATTAAGAACATATTCACGAAGGATCCCTCGAGGGCCCTCACATCGAAACTCTTCTGCATTCGACGGAAATATGTACCAAGTAATCTTTGGAGCTTTTCGAGCCACCCTTCACGAAACCTACCCTACGCACGAGCGGAGTTGAAGCCGCTTGGGTAGGAAACAAAAAGTTTAATTTCTGTTCATTATGGCCACTTCAATGCCTGTGTGAAAAATTAAAATAAAATAATTCAAATTTAATTCACAGCTGTACAGTATGACGATTAGATTAAATACGCCTCTGCTTGCTACACCCTCCAATGACGTATCCACCATGTTCTTACCAATTAACTATGAGACTACGCGCCCTTAACAGCGTTAAGGTATGTAAGTGGGATGTGCAGCGTTGATGTGTTTAAGAAAATTCAATTTCATCTCATCAGCGCTGCCTCAACCATTGTGTGCGCACAAGACACCATTGTGTGTAAAGCAAAGCAAGTATCTGAAGATACAATTTATCATCTGATGCTAACATCCTTGCCAAGCGAAATGAATCTATCATTCTCGAGGACAAATTGATACGCGAAACTTGAGAATTTAATTTACCTTTTTTTCTCTCTTTTCTTTTCACACAATTTAAAAGCAATAAAGAAATAACGTAGACAAGGACAAGGAGCATTCTTCTCGGGTCTAGTCAGACTGGATGCGGATACGCTTTCCAATTCGTCATAACTTAATGGCGAAATATTCATTGTGACTTCCATTTTGTGAATTTTGTTGAGACTTTTTGCTCAATTCAGCATCTTGACTTTACTTTGTTTGGTCTCAATTCCTACTCAAGTTTTGGTCGTTTAAACCAGGAATCGGCGGGACTTGGTGTACAAACAGATGTTACGTCAATGTTGATCAAATTTATTTGCCGAACTTTTAAGGAACGAAAGCAGGGACATAAAGCTGTGCATACAATGAAGGGCATGTAGACAATGTTGTGACATAATTTCATTAAAATTTAAAATCTGAATCGATGATTATTCCATGCATTTCATATTCGTGTAAACAGAATTTCTAGAGTTTCATTGGTTGTATCGTTTTGTCTGACATCTTACAGCTTGCAATATGACTTAAGCATTTACTTTCTCATCGGCTTTTTAGGTTCTACCCCTAACGTCTTCTAATCTGAGAGTGCAGGTTTGCGATTAAAAACAAAGAGTTAAATCTATAATAAATCTTGCATTTTTGAGAATCCTCTAGATTTCTTGAGGGTCTGGGCGTTCTAGTCATCAAGATCAAGCTGTCCAATGTCCGTGGTGACTTTATACCGGATGTAGTGTCGGCTTACCGGTGGTTAGATCACAACTACTCTGAACAAGATTGGACATGCACATGAAACAACAAAGACAAGGGTATTATGACATATCAAGTAGCACTTCACACTCTCCCACGTAAACCTTAGTGTTGCAAACACAGAACACAGAACACCGGACATTAGATCTTCCTCTTCTACTTCAAACAGCAGGCTGCGATTTGAAGACCCTCTTAGCTGTAGCATTGGTGTTCATGCGTTCGATGTGGCCAAGCCAGTGTACTCTAAGGATTTTTTTCCCTTCTGAACTACATTCACATCTTGGTACATTTCGTATAGTTAGCAGTTATGTCCAGGCTAGCTATGTCTAGTTATGTCTATCTAATGCTCATATATCCCACATAGAACTTCTCTTTCGAAGGCACCGACAATTAGCTCTGCTGTTTTGTTTATGATCCAGCTTTCGGCTCCATATAGCAGAACTGGCAAAATAAGTGCGTTGTAAAGCATGAGTGTGGTACGCAGTTGTTTCGACAAAACAAAAGTAGCCATGGCTACCAAGGGCGATTCTACTTCGGATCTCCACTAGGAGTTCATGTAAGGTAGACACACTTCAAAATTGTAGCTGCCGTTTATTATCTGTTGCTATCGACGGAATGTTTCTTAGTCGACAGCACATATTTCATCTTATCCTCAGTGACCTTAAAACCAGCTCGATACGCCTATTCTTCAATCGCTGTGAGAGCTTTCACTACGGCTCATATGTCAATGTCACCCGCGCACCTATTTTCTCCAGTACCACAGAATGCGGCTTTACAATCGATGAAAAGGTGATGCGCACACCCTCTAGTCTTCTCCAGGATTTGCTTTAGTGTGAACATGTGGTGTATAGTCTATTTGTCTCGCTGGAAACCGCTTCAGACGGTCACACAGTACGCTAGATAGACCTCTGTAGTTGTAGCAAGAGGTAGCATCGCATTTTTTGTGCACGGGGCATCTGGTGCTGATTTCCAGTTTCCAGTTCCAGTTATCGGGAATGCTTTCGTCTTTCCAAATTTCTCAGATCATCTGTTGCATGCTCCCTACCAGAACATCGTTACCGGCCTTGAATAGTTCTAATAGTAAGCCAACTGAGCTTGAGGCTTTAGTAATCTTCAACTTCATGGCTGTGCCGATTTCTTTAAAGTCAGGTGGCAGGACTAGGACTACTTCGTCCACTGGCGTTGGCATTTTATCGATTCTTAAAAACTGTCTCCCAGTCAGGTCCATTAAGCAGATTTTTGGAGTGTTGCTTAATAAATACATTCACTATTCCCAGCGGGACGGAAACAAGTCTATCCCCACAATTTCGAAGAGCCTGAGCCTGTGATCCCCGGAATGTTTGCACATCCAGGAAATTTGACATATGCCTTACGTCAGTGGGATGATGGTCGATTTGGCTGCTGGTTCAATCGTCCAGAGATCGGAACCTCGTGCTGCTTATAATCATATTACGTGTCAACGTGCTTATTAACGCAGGGTCGTGTGTCATAGGGGGTGAGACTGCTGCCCTCAGCAAACGAATGAATTGGATGAGAAGAAGCAAACAGGATTTGTGAAAACGAGAAAAAGTGTTGAAAACAAAATAGAATCCTGGGGCACCCCCAGAATAACTCGAGAAGTTCGTACATTTTCCACATAAGGTGATGTTTGATGACACACTTTATCAAATACCTTGCGTAAATAGGAATTAACCGCTGTGCGTATTCAGTTCATGTCCAAGTGAAAGCATAAGTCCGTGCAGCAAGAACTTCTCCGGTAAATCATCCTCAAATCGGACGAAGAAACACTCGGACGTTTCATGTAAAAATAATTATACGTGATCTATGCCCACCCCTGTACTGTGGATGATTTATTTGAGTTCCAAAGTGAGGAAAGTACACGTCAAACTCGGTATTCATGCCCCCTCAATCGGCTTATTTGTATTCCATTTCCACCACAACTTTCCAAGTTTCTCCGCTCAATATTGATCATTCCTTGAAGTTGCTGGTGTGATTATTTTTTTGTTTCCTGTAAATGTGGGAATACACACAACAAAACCCACTGCAGAGAATATTTATGACCAACCATGTAATTTCCCTAATAATAAGCGCAGTGTTTCTCTTCCGATTCCGAGGAAAAAATATTCTCCCGATAAACAATATTTCCATCGATCCTATTACAAAGCATTAAATCAAACCCCTTCCCCTAGCCTGCCGTGCGCACCAATCTAGCACGGACCCGCGAGTCTACTCGCTCCTGGAGGAGCCATCCCCCATCGTAGACTGCGCTAAACTCAAGAGCACACACCCGACTTTAATCACAGCTTATTAAAAGTTATATCATCGTGAAGGCAATAAATATCCTTGGAACCATCCCTGTCAAATCGCTGCACCGCCGGGATACGCTGAAGAGTGAAACAAAAACAAAAAAAAACGTGAAGCACAAGAACACTATAAGGCTCTTAGGGGGGCAGAAGAGGAGCAGAACAGGAGGAGAAGGTAAATCAGTGGCCAGAGTGGGTTTAATGGAATATGTCTGTTAGCACCCTGTCAGCCGGAGAATTCATTGGCAACGCTAATAAAGCGCACCGCCGCCCAACCTCCCCCCCCCCCTGTGGTATCCCTAAGTGCACCCATTTTATTGGAGCACGAGCACGATTAATACACGCTGACCTGTAACCGGTAGCGGAATTCGATTCGAAGTTATGTAATCCGGCATGTAGGTGAGCTTCAATCTGGACTGCACCCGCATATTTTATTGACGCCACACGCTACACACACGGAATCGAGGACAAGCGGAGGGGCAAGCATAAGGCAAAGGCCCCCCACACACACATTAATGGTTTTCTAAAAATTGAATGTTCACCTGGAACTCATCAGAAGGGGGAATGTGTTAATTTTATTGTTTATCTTTCGATTGACTGGCGTGCTAATCCGTATGTACCGACACACGTAGTTGGATAAATAAACAAAAGTTTCTCGAAACTCCACTATCTGGCGAGGCGCGATGGAGCGCCTTCCATGGCACACTCGTATCGGAGCACTCGTAGATGCATACACGTTCCATCGAATCACGTTTGAAATTATTTATTTGCCAACAGCACAGCGCCGTCAGGATGCCGGCTAATGACTGAAAAAGTCCGAACAAACCGAAGGCCAACAACTACAACACCATCATCTGGCGGTCGGCGTTGGCCAGGAAAGACGGAACTGGAAAATGTTGTTTTACGCTCGGATAAACATCGAAATTGTTAAATTTATTTACTTGACGAATATGCAAGCTGATTTGTGTGTGTGTGTGTGTGTGTGTATGTGTGTGTGTGTGTGTGTGTGTGTGTGTGTGTGTGTGTGTGTGTGTGTGTGTGTGTGTGTGTGTGCCGACACATGGATGTGTGCACGCACGCGAGCATGTGGTGATAACAAGGAGAGCTATAGATTCTCAAGTTTTATGAGGGCTGTTGAAAGTTGAGAACTCTTCGCAGAGTCCTTTGTTCGCAACGTCGCACACGTTGTGTGCTATAATCTTCGGCAATAGTATACGGGGGCTTGACGTAAGGTGAACACGAAGGATGTGCACGGGGGCACATTATTAGAACTCGAGAAGTTGCCCCCATTGTGTGGGGTCGGGGGCCCAGATGGCTGAACATTGCGAATGAGGTTTTGTCGCTTCGAAATCAAAAGGATGTGAATTTTCAATCAATCCTTGAGGTTGTGGTGAAGAAGCTGAATGTGTATTTGAATTTATGATGGATGAGACATTCTTGCTGAAGGTTTTCCCATCTTGGCGTATTGTTATGGCTGAAAAGGTGTCACGTCGAGTGCTGTTTGACCTATGTGTCAGTTCCACGGTAAGAATGCTTTTGTGTGTGTTTTGGCTTACCATTGATTCCCGGTTGGTTTTCGATTTGAAATTGGCATGAATTGAAAGGTGACATAAGCTGTTGAAAACGTGTGAAGGAGCGAAAGTCAACTGCGGACGATCTTTTGGAAAAGAGAGGAATGAAATGCAGAACGACAACACCCAATTATACGTCAATTTTTAAGCTGCATTTGACGAGTTATGAATATAGCCTAAGTTTTGACATAATTGTAACGTTGTGTACGATGACGATAATGAATGCTCGCTCCGCTATCATGGTCAGTAACGAGTTCGCTACCACCTTCGATGTTGAAAATGGTTTCAAATAGAGGTAAATCTAAGCTTAGCTTCTACAGCAATTATTCGCAGTATTCAAGTTTGAGAAACTCTTACTCGACAGGTGTACTCTCCGGGCATAGTCAACGATTCAAGGGCACTGAATGATGAAAAGGTATTCATCCCAAATTTCTGTGAAATAGTGGCAGTGACTTAAATCTGGAGAAAATGCCGGATGGGGTAGCCAATGGTAGTGCAATTCATGAAGTTTTACCTCACCTTTGAAATGATTGCGATCCAAATCATCTAAAATGTGATCTACTGGCTCAACTGAGATACATAACAACGCAGCCCACGCTATTTAATTCTCCTATCGTCCGACATCATTGCATCGATTTTATTGACGATTTCTGGAGTGACAACCTCAACGAATCTCAGTAAACATAATATACTGTATGGGCTTCGGCAGCCATGTCATCTTGGCGTCCGATATTCAGACATCCAAACTGTAAAGCCGACATACCAACTTTGGCACACTACAACGCCCGCTTTCAATTGCGCTGTAGAATGTATCGATTGCTGAATCAAAGACGCGAATCTTGTCGTACGCAGTCGCAGAAGAGTCGCTTAAGCCATTTATATCATTGAAAATAAGTATCAAAGTGCAGACGTCTGAGGGCTGCAACAGCCGGTCAGTTACACAATATTGTTAAATTTATTCCGTGTCCTCTCCAAATTCTTATTGCTGATTGATGATTGGTAATGACTCTGAATTTCTCCTATTAGATAGTGTCTAGTGACGACATCCATAGCGCATGAGTTTGGAGGTAATATTGACTACTGTTGACTTTGAGAACTTATTCAACTGTCTTCAACAAAAGCAGCAACATTTTGTACACACATTCACCCCTATTCTCTGTAGACATTTCACTTCACATTTTTTTTTTGTCATTTCACATCAAAACTTGTATTCTTAAGTAAAGGGTGTTTTCTTAGAGATATAGAACTTTGAAATGGAATAAAACAAAGATGGTGTTTCAATTGACATGAAATTTACTTTATTCGAAAGGCTCAGACGCAGTCTAATCTGCTAACTCCAAAGATGACAGTTTTGTTTATTGACGTATCCATTTAACCAAAAGTGAACATGGTACAAATGGACATAGTGCGAAATACGTATTTCGAACAGAACCATGATTTTAAAAATAAATTTGCACAATTTGGAAGCGTTGTTCAGGCGTCAGTCTATTCATGTTGAAATGCCAAATCAAACTAAAAATAATTCACTTGACAGCTGACAAAATTGCCGCCAGTTTAAATAGTGTTGCCAACTTAAAGTTCTAAGCCTCTAAAAAAAAAACCCTTTACAAAGTGAGGTGACAAATAAACATTCAAATTATCACCAAAAAAAATTGAACTAGTTGGCAGCACATGCTGGTGGTTATGTCAAATAATTGATAAATAATTTGAGATTATTGGATTTATTCGTAAAGTTGGTTTGAGAGTTTAAAGAAATTATATACATGTAAATATGCATTATGAATATTGTAGCACTATTTTATGATTTAACTTAAGATTGAAGAAACAATTACTATAGCGGAGAGCTGTCAAATTTATTTGTCAATTTTTTCTAAGATTATCAACAAAACTGGATGCAAAAGGGAATATTAATATGTTCAGTAATGTTTTTTAATCATAGAAGCGCGAAAACAAAGATCTATAATTCATGACGCTTCGAGGGCACGAGGGCTGATTTTAAGACAGTGTATACGGTCTGCGCTTTGGATAGCTTCCAACACAGCTTGCTTTGTAATTTCCATGGCTAAAGTTTCTCTCTTTTCTAGCAAGCACGGATAAAATTATAAACATTTTATGAACTCCTTATCTTCCATTAACGATTTTTTACCTAATTCTAATGCAAAACATGTTTACAAGTTACCTCCAATGCACCGTCAACTCAATACTCAGTACATTCCATCTTTATTCACACCAAAATGGAGGGAACACTCAGCGAAATATACTTTTATTCACATCAGATTGAGTGTGTTCTTCAAAATGCTGACGAAACACTCGCAGTCAATTTTTATTCACACCACCAAACAACATAACTAGTTTTTCAGTAGTAAGGTAGTCTATATCACATCTCTGTAGATTGTGCAATGGTGATCTTAAGAAAATATAATTTATTGTAATTTATTTATAATAAAGAAACTGAACAGAACTGAACCCATTATTGCGAGGACTGAATAGTAAATTACTCAACATGTGTGTAGCTTCATAAATCTATAAACAATTACGCACGATTTTTACAGAAATACATTTGTCAGTATTTATTTTGTGATGCAACATTCGCCGCGTATAATTGTCAAACAAATACCTAATTTGTTTCTTTCAATTGACACTACATATATAATCCCAAATATGTCCCAAACAATGTATCTCATTACTAAGTGCCTTTCAATGTTGATATTGGTCCTGATTGGCATAGCAAAACAAGTAAGATTTTGGACAATTGCCATCAAAAGCCTCTTGCCAGAACAGCTGAACGACACGAAAAGAATACTTATGTGTGCAGTGTGCACACATCCCTGACCACCGAGCCTCCACCTAGCCTATTCGTCATGTCCCAAAAACTCTCTGTCCAATCCCCAAATGCACTTCAGCTTATTTTACATGCATGAACACTTCCGAGGATCATTCCGAGCTGATTTATAAAATAAACATGCAGCAGCCAAAAAGAAATAATTTTAAGTAATTTGATTGAATTTACGAGTTACGGGGGCGGCTGTCGGTGTCTATGCAAACCAGCCCATCACTGATGAGATTTTCATGAACACTTGCTCTTAAATAAACTACAATTTTGCAGATAGCTTCCATTAGGGTGTGTGGAAGGCTGTCGATGTCCGGTTTCGCACACATGCACTGCATTAGCTGGACAATTGGATTAAGTGAAGGCTCTCAGCTTGATGAGCTCCGGTCCACATGGAGCCCGGCCCAGTATGCATGTGTTTACCGGATGGCTAATCAATTAAAATCTTAATTTTTAATGTTCTTCGACAAATCGAATATTCCACACAGCCTACCAGGGGCTGTATTGTATACTTTTCCCTTATGAAAATTGCATCGAAATTGCAGCAGAGTGCATTTAAGATGCCGCAGCTGGAGGAAAAGGCAATGGGGAGCAGATGTTTTGTTGATGGGTTTGAGTATAAATGTGGTGGTGGACGGCTGATGGCGGAATGGAGAACTTGACAAGTGCAGTGAATGAATATATTTGCGAACGTCAACGAAATGGATGGTTACACATTCTAAGTTTGCTTGGTAAGAGTTCTGAGACCGAGCTAAGTTTTATTTTTTTCGAATCATTTTTTTTTATAATTTGAGCGTGCTCAGGCGATTACTAAAACCCTTGGTGAAGATACACAACTGGCCGGTATAGAGGGATAGGTGGTCATTGGTCTTAAATATCTGCGGATTGTAGTCTGTGTGGAATATTGGGCTGGAAAGAGCCTTCCGATTCGAGTCCCTAAATTTAACTGTGCGTCCGCAAGCAGGGGCTTAAGTGTAAACTGATGGGCATTCCTGTCGAGATGGGTATTGCGGTGTCCTAGAGTGGAGGAATGCAATTGGCTAACCCACTTGAACATCGTTTGTTAAAATAACGATAAAAAAGAGTCAAAGAAAATACGGTACGTCTGCGGTAGAGCGAGTCTAATAACTCTGCTATACTGTCGTCCCCTATAAATTTAATCGCCAGCGTTTTTAATCTGGTAGGTGCAGGGTGGTCTTGGGGCCATCAGACCCGATATGAGCGTTGTGTCCAAGCTTAGGGCAGATATAAGCCTTATAAATTAAAGCCAAATATTTCCTTCATCGATTAAGGAAACCTAGACATTTCTCAACATTTTTGACGAATAAGTGTTGTCTTGATACACATTCCAAAGAGAGTTTTCTGATTTCACCGACACAAGCGCCATTCATGGGTAATGGCTGATTATTAGGCGTCGGCTTTAGTGACAGCAGGCGACGATTGAAATTGCTAAAGCTAAAGTCTGTCAAATGCTTTAGAAATAACAAGCACAACTAGCTATCTTGCTGTCGCCTGTAGTGGGCAAAGATTGGTTCCACGCTTCGGAGAGATACGCTATCAAATCACCAGTGGATCTGTTGCTGCGGAAGTCGTTCTGCGGGGCATTAAGCAGCTTTCGCGATTTAAGATATTTGATAAGCTGACGATTTATCAGCGGCTCCATGACTTTAGAAACGCTCTCGAGTGGAGGTGGAGATAAATTCAAATTTGGCAGTGTTGGGCTGGCTGCAAAATGCACCTTCGTGCAGCAAGTCGGGCACAACAAGGGTTTTGAAGATTGAAAGTAGCTGCAGTTGACGAGGTTATGACGGGAATGGAACGAGGTTGAAAATTTAGCAACTGACGATCCAAGCCTTTAAGTCAAGGATTTGGAGGCTGCTCGCCAGAGACTGCTCACCTCAGACTGTTCGCCAGAGACTACGAAAGACACTGGCGTATTGAGGCCCTTATCCAAACAGGATGTAGCACCGCACAAAGTAGGAGAAGAAAGCTTGATAGCTCCTTTGGTAATTAATCCACATAGCTCAGCATAGCTGGACCAACTTCTCGAAGACAGCGCGTTCCCTACCCAAGTACAAGTTCGTGAAGGAAAGACGACAGCTCATCTCCTTGCCGAGGTACATCGGAGGATCTTCAAACGATTTGACTCTTTTGTGAATGGGCATATGGATGAGCATGACAGATTCTTGCCACCAAGATGCTGAGCCATCAGAGCCAGGGACTGCGTTCTTCTCCTGCTTTTTGATTCCAACTTGCTTGGTGGGATCTTATCCCTCTCTCGTCTGGTTTTGGTCTTCCAGTAGCTGCTGTAAATGTTACTCATCACGCCTCCTATTCCGATCACCGATTCAGTATCAAATTGTTTTCCATGAATTTCATGAATTTTCTTCAATAAATCAGCACCTCTTGAAAGGCAAAAGCGCTTAAACTCAATCCATCCACAATAACGAGGAAATGAATTCACTAATGTATCCATCTCAATAACCCCCGACATCGGCGGTCACAGTCACTCCTCCAAACCGAAGACGCTGAATTATCTGCAAGATTAATGATGATTCAGTGAATTCCATTCATATGCCACGTGTTTGTCAATTTCGTTAACCCATAATCTTAGGAGTCCCGTGACCGCACACTCGGGACTCACACCACATCACATGTGCTCCGTCACGTCAGTCCTGACTAATGACTCGTGTCACTTAGAATGCAAATCCGGATACGAAAAAAATACGAAACAGATGCAAATTATACCAAAGCACAGTCTCCACATTTCGCTTCTAAGGGGTTCACGCACAGATTGCACCATCATTCAGGCGACCTTGTGTTCTTGTGTCGCGTAACCCTACGGAAACAGTTGTTCGAAATGTTTTCGTCCTTATTTACAAAATACAGCCGTGAAGACTTTCAAATACACATGAGTCTCATGACCGAACTCACAGCAAAATGAAATTAATAATTTATCAGACAAGTTAAAGGAGAAGGAAGCCCTGCATCATGTTGGGCGAAAGTCAACTGCTGAAGGACTTCCGAGAGTTACTCGCAGCAAACACAAGGCTGGGGATATAAATTAATTTTGTTTAACCGAATTCAATGTTTGCATCCCGATGATTAAATTTGAATGGAACGTAGCCCTGCAGTGCTTCTTGGAAGAACATTGCAGTTGTCTGTAATTACTTGCTTTAAGATGAGAACTTGAACCAGGAATCGAAGGGGAACGAGTGAAGGGTAACTGCCGAGCAGATCTCTCGAATAATTCACTTATTTTGACGACCTCAGTCAACTTGTCAGGCGTAGTTAGGGACAGCTTGCCAAAGACCGTTCCACCTGGAGAGGCTTGTTGGTTAAGAGTCAGGTCCATTCTGGATTGTAGCGATATCAGAAGAAGAATAATTAAATGAATATGTCATGACTTTCTTCTTTTGAACCAAAACAATGTTATGTATAGGAGAGTGTATGTGTATGTCACACTTAGGCCAAAGTAGGCCCATTGTGATACCACGCGGATTGACTTCTCCTAACATTGGAACCATTTGGTTATGACAAAGCTATTTATTATATTTGCCACAACAATAAATTTATTTTCGATTCATCGCTCTTACATGTGCATGTGGACGATTGTGTTAATCTATAAGCCAGGCGATGTTCCATTTCAATGTTCTCCTCAGCCACAAGCATTTTTTTTAAAACCATGCTCATATTTTATGCAAACAGACTCAATTCAATCCGGCCGCATCAATGAAATTATTTTTCAGCAACTTTTAAGCTGCACGATAATCTTGTGTGCATAATTTCACTGGAATTTCCATAATGCGTGCACTTTATGGCATTATCCGTCATCAGACTGATTTTCAATCCATCCTTTGGTCATCAAGCGGTCATACGGATGCATTCAGTGGGAGTCTGTGCTTAATGCATTTTTATTCCCTCAAAATCGTTTCAATTTGCGAACGAAAAAAATAACCGTGTTATGTGGCAGCAATGTTCATTAAGGACTTGTCCATAAAAGTGGAACAAACCAAGTTTTTATAACAAACATGAAAACCTGACAGTTCTATTCGCTATTTGTCCAATGACAGACGGATGAGAGACGGGTGAGAAATCTGTCGTTACATAGACAAACTAAAGACTTAAGACACACCATCGCTGAAATCTATTACAACTTTGCCATCGATCTGTGAAAGCGGTCAGCCAAAACTTTACCCTCTGGTCGTCAAAGCAATAAGAAACCACACAGGTAGGTAGGTAGAAGTGGTGTTTTGGTGACTATGTGGCGATTTAATGCCACAACTCTTTACTCTTTACATTATTTAAAAAGTGTATTTTTTGAGATATTTCCAAATTAATTCCTTAATGTCCCTCGCAGAGATCTTCTCAAGAAAGCTAAAGAAGTGTCTACTTAGCCCTCGCCGTCTGTCTCTAGCCAGCAAAGGGCCGGTACAAGGGAAACTTGTTAAGGTCTCCCTTTCAGATGTGTTTGTGCAACTGCGACAGTGTGTGTTGAGTGGGATACCAAGTTTGACGGCCTGATCTCCTATCGGCCACTGTCCCGTACAAACCACTACAAATCTAACGATGTCATGAAGAGTACGCCGAAGTAGATCTTTTTATTTTGGATCGGTTTTTTAATCTGGCCATATACTTGTCGGACAGCTTATCAGTGTGACCCATCTGAGGGTTCCATAGGTTCAAATTTGTTTGGAAACGCCACATTTTTCGAAGGTTTTACTGCAGGTCCTCGCTCGCTGGTCTACAATTGACTTGCAGCTGAGTTTGGTCTCCATGATGATACTTAGGCACATACCGTTGTTAGATAGAGGGAGGAGTTGATTATTACGATGAAGAAAGCAGAAGTTGGGTATTTTGGTTTTTGTGGTAAAGAGCAGTAAGGGGGGCACCCAGCAACGACCACTTTTTTTGAGTTACAACGATGAGTAGGAGGAGGCAACCCCTGTGCCCAGCTCTTGCAGCAACTAAGAAGAGAACGTTTTTCTTGTTCAACGGACAAGAACTGTGGGATATTAAAATCTGTGACTGATTATAAAATATGGATGGTTGAACATTGACAAGCAAGTAGCTAAGGTTTCATCAAGTGGAAGAATGACAGCACACAGAATAGGGTCTAGGTTAGGTTACGTTAGAGTGGCTGGTAGTGCCGGTAGACCATCTACGATTTTTGTGACTAAGCGTTTCAAGCTTCAGTAGATCCATTGCAGTTGTGATGGACATGGATGGTAGCTTGCGGAAAGAGTGCGGAGCTAGTACCGCTTGTATCAAATTCGTCAGCTTTGCAATTTTGTACAAAGTCCCAGTGACCCGGTGCTCGCATGATTTGGATGCTAAAGTACTTGGCCATTGTCAAGAGATATGCGGCTATTCAGGGAGGTCTTTTTTAGTTAAAATTGATTGTGCTCAATGATTTGATCGGTGCCTGCCTGTCAGAACAGGCTCGATATTATATTGTTTTTTTTTGCCAGGATGGAGCTTCCTCAAACCCATAGTTTCTGCCTGAAAAAAGCTGCAGTGATTTGGTAGTCAGAATAACAGTTGAATGATTAGTTCTTTAGAATTGAAACCAGCTCCCACACCTTCGCCCATCTTCGATCCATCTGTGAAAATTCATTGAGGACCGTCCAGCATCTGATGTTCAGGCTTTCAGCTATGGGCGTGACTACATATATAAATAGCCAGTGGACCACGCAGGAATATGGTATCACGACAAACATGAATAGAAGTCTTCACTATCCTGTTCGAGACAACAAATTCAAGGCTCTAAGTGGGTCACTCCAACCTAACCTAACCTCATGGTCGTGGTTTATGTGAGCTATTCCGCAACCATTTCGTTAAACGATCCTTCTTCAGTCCAGCCAAGGAATAATGCAAGTTTTACTTAAGCCCACGCCACACTTTATTTCCCAATAGACTGCCCCTCAAGAGAGTTCCAACTAAGCTCGTCAATAAATGATAATCTCACGAGTGGATAAAAGCACTTCACATAAAGCCAAATTAGTCAATTCAATGAACACATACCCGTCGTCACTTTTTTCCCCACTTTTTTCCCCCCTCGAAATACTTTGACCTCACTGATGACGTGTAAATGAGCTCGAATACAAATCTCGACCACGCTGGGCTGCTGTTCTGTGGTGATGGTGGAAGTTATGTCAATTTTTTGTTCATTCCACCAGCGCTGGTTTGATTTGATTTTTGTTACTGTCATCAGGCAGCGTAATGATGCCATCCCAGGAGTCCGAAAGCCCTGGACACGCCATCGGGCAAATAAGACCCCGTGTACTTATCCGAAACACCATAACGTTGATAAAAGCACAATCTAATATAAAGTCGTTCCCAGTCGGAGTACGGCCCGACACTGCGTGGTGGATGGTGTCTTCATTCAATGCCCATTACAAAATCAAATATCGCAAAAGACTGTACGATGAAAACAGCACCGCCATTCGGTGCGTACCGCACCGAAGTTGCGCGTATCATTTGGTTTAATACCTCCAGGCTCCATTACGCTTTTATAGACTACTCCGGCCGCCGGTCGATCCGTTGTGTCCTTGGTGTCACCAATGCGTCTTCGATATTCATTAAGACTTCTAATTTTATGGTTTCTTGTTGAACAGTTTTACAGGCTTAGTGCTGTTATGAATGAAATGAAAGTTATGTCTACGTGCAGCACACGAACCGGCCGCGCCGCACCGTATGAATGTGTATTCCATGCGCTCGTCCCTCTATTTATGTGCACAACACATAAAACAAGGGACAGAACTTTTTGCCACAACTTCAGAGTGCGCCCATAAAACCAGATCATCTTTTCGTGCTAAAAACTCCGATACTACCCCTCAGACATTTTGCATGTTTTCATTTGCTCATTCGTTCATTCGCGGCCTCCGCCCAGCGCAGACATGATTTACAACATCTGTACAAGGTTGTAGGTACATTTCCATGCGATGTTGCATCCATTCAGGCCCCGCATTTTTAGTGCCTTCCAGCCATCGAGATAGTGCGGGCGGGTGGACGCATAAAACATAAAACATAAACCATCATCCATTCACTCGGCCAGCCAACATATTACGATTATCGTTTCGTTGGGTTTTTACTATGCGGCAACTGTCCATTAATCAGGATATCTCAGTGAACACTGGGAACAATGTAATACAAGGCTTGTGCTATGCCTCAACCCCCTTACGGTTGAGCTAAGCATAAAAATTATACTCGCTTTCCGGACTGCAGGACGGTTGAAATCAATTTTTATTTGACGAAGAACTCCATCCCCAGTCCCGGTGCCATTGTATGTTTGGCAAATAAATGTCGTCCGGCGATGTTAAATGTAGCATCCCCTAATGCTCCCCCATTGTGTGGGCGGCCGTGAGCACTGAACAGTGCGAATCGTGTGCGGGTATGCGAGTGGAAATTATGACTTTGTGAGTAGTAAGCGGAAAAGAAGAAAATGAATGAAATCCGATAAGGCAAGTGGGACAAAGCCAAGCTGACGCAATGTTGGCAGTTGGCACCCCCCTCCTAAGCGGCGCGGCTGCATACACAAGTATCTTATACCCTCCGCCACCTCGATAAACGACCGACGATAGCTCTGTGAATACAACTGAAGGATCATCTTCCTCCATCTACATTTTCCCTTTCATCGTATCTGTCAGGCGATAATGTTCGTGCTAAATTGCAGATTCCCAAATAACTTAATTAAGATGTCTTCAAACGGGTGTCTCCTTTGAGCGGGTATCCCTCCAACAATCGCACTTCCTTTCACAGAGGTCAAAAAAAAGCACCAACAACTTGAGCTCGTGAAGAGGGTAGCTTATCCCATGGCCTCGGGAAGACTCTGTGCGCGTCGAGGACGTTTGTTCGTTTCTTTTGAGTAAACGCGGCTGGTACTCCAGTGCATTGGAACGGTGAAGGATTTGTATTGAACATGACAAATCGTTCACCAATTAGTGGGTAAGGTCTGACCACTTAGTTGTTTGACTTGACGTTCAATCTAAAGTGCGTCGACCGTGCCGAAACTAATTAACGCGGTCCATTAAATATGAGCGCGAGTGAACGGAAAACGAACGAAGTTTGGTACCCTCACCGACGAAAGTAGTAAAGGGGCACAAGTCCACTCAGTGATAATTGATGCTGAAGCAATTTGTTACGAGTTCAAATTCGGTGTGTGTAGGTGGATGTGTTCAAAAACTCTGCAAGGACCGTAATGAACGGCATTGGTAAACAGGTTGGAAGAATCTCAATAATGCTGCGTGCTTTTTATGTTCCACGTCGATTTTGTTTGGCGTCCATTTCGCTTTTGATGACATCTGTCAATTGAGGTTTGATATTCGTAGAGAATGAGCGATAACAATTTATTATGCAGCGTGTGCCAGCGAAATTATTACACGGACGCAGAGTGGTGTTGAGTGTCCAGTTGCGGTGGGCAGGATGGATTTATATTTACTGAAAATGATATTTTTCTTACTTCTTTCTCCCATTCCCATATGAGTTAAGCACACAGAATGTCACTGCGAAGTCGATGTGTAAAACCTGTCCAAAAAAAACTCAGCTTTGCGCCAAGGCTAGACGGAACCACTTGTAGTAATGCGGAACGAAAGTCTGGCGGTAACTGCTGGCCTACGATCGGCATTCGGTTTAGACTGTACATACTCCCAAGCCTAAGCACTCGCCTAATGTTGCTGTTGAATGAAGAAGGGCACAACAAGGCCAAGCCAATTCCATGTGCTTGCTTCCCAAATTTAACTCGGTGTGACCTTGCTTGAATGGCACCCATTCGTGTAGTGCATGCTATTGTTCACTCATGCCACTTAAACGACATAATTTTTCATATTGAAGGCCGTGGCGTTGTGGGTACGTGCGTGAACCTCAGCGTCTAGGTTGGAATCCCAGTACGACAAAAATAATTTTCACGGCCCCGCCTCTTTCGAGTCACTGACAATGCTCAAAAAGTTGATATAGTAGCTTCTCAAATTTGACCTGAGTCGGCACAAAACTGTAGGTCCCCCTTCCGCTCTTGACAGACCAATATCACGCACAGCACGAGTGATTGCTGAAATGCAATGCCCTGGCGCTCTGTGCCATCCATATTATTATTATTATTATATTGAAGGCCATGCATTCGACCAGTAAAATACCCTCCTAACCTAACCAAGCATATTTGAGATGCTCTAGCACCTAAACGACAGTGTTTGCTATCGAATCGAGAAAACACGAAAAATCACAATAGCCTTCCAAAATCGACTCAAATAACCACTGCTGCCCGTGCCATGTGTAAATTGTTCTTGTGTAAATACACAGGGGTTGAAATTAATTCAAAAAAAAAAAAACAATCCAGACACCCCATGCGATGCTAATATCGTATCATGCTGTGAGTGAATTCTTGTCGTTTATATTCGATTTAAAACGAAATCAACTACTGAACACTGTCAGAATCAGCGATCATCTCCATGGGGTATATGTAAAAAAAAGAACTTAATCGGTTGAAGTAGAATAATGTGTGCTGCTACAGCCTGTTTCAAAAGTTACCCACATTTGCATGAAATCACTGTCGTATCTATTTAGAGAACTAGTCTGAGGTGGCATTTATGCGTGAAATGACTTGGATGGTAAATTGAAAATGGACGTAAGATATGCTACCACCTTCAACCCACCATCGCAATTGCGAGTTTGATCAGAAGAAACAGCTTCAAAAGGCGCTGCAATGCTAAACAAGGAAAGTGATAAGGAAAAGTGCCTACGCCAAAAAACACGAGCCTTCTAAAGGGTGATTTTTTAAAAGCTATAGGAAAGTTTTATAAAAAAAAAACACACAAAATTCAGAAAAATGTATGAAATCTTTATTATATATTATATAATATAATAAACATATAATTTAATGTTTGGAGATTATTTTATGCAAATGTTGACCTTGACTACGCCTCAATTGGTCCATCCGCTTAGTTTACTCTTTCCAACATTTCGGCCGATATCTCACGAATAAATGCTTCAATGTTGTCTTCCAATGCGTCAATTGAAGCTGGCTTGTCTGTATAGACATGAGCTTTAACATAGCCCCACAAAAAACAGTCAAGGCGTTGAATCGCACGATCTAGGCGGCCAATTGACCGGTCCCGAACGTGAAATAAAATGTTCACCGAACTCGCCCCTCAATAAGTCCATTGTTGCGCATGCTGTGTGGCATGTGGCACCGTCTTGTTGAAACCACATGTCATGCAAGTCAAGCTCTTGCATTTTGCGCAAAAAAAAAGTTGGATATCATCTCACGGTAGCGCTCACCATTTACAGTTACGTTATGATTCGCATCATCTTTGAAGAAGTACGGTCCAATGATGCCACCAGCCCATAAACCGCATCAAACTGTGACTTTTTCTGGAAGCATTGGTAGCTCTTGCAATGCTTCTGGCTGATATTCACTCCAAAATCAACAATTCTGCTTATTTACGTACCCATTGAGCCAAAAATGAGCTTCGTCGCTGAACACAATTTTTCGGTAAAAAAGTGGATCTTCGCCCAACTTTCCAAGAGCCTATTCACCAACAAATTTTACGTTGCGGTAGGTAGCGTTGTTCGTTTGTAAGACGATTCATGGTTAAATTATAGACCAAATTGAAGATGTTTGACAGTAAAACAAAACACGAAACGTGCGTCAGCTGTTTAAACTAGTGTTGCCAAAAAGATAATAGCTAAAAAATCACCCTTTATAAGAAAGTCAAACGTTTGGCCGCCAGTTTTAGGAAAGGAAGCCAGTTTCCTCCAAATTGCTGGGATAAACTTATAAGCAACCCGCAGGAATGGCGGATGAAATTTTAGCAGCACTTCCAAGAACTGATTAATGGATGTGACCAGAAAAGAGTGAAAGGGAATCAAGAAATTGCAACTACAATCGAAGAAGTCCTCCCGACCGGCATTGATGAAATCGGTATGGCTGTCAAAAAGCAAAAAAAATAACGAGGCCACTGGTTCAGATAGCTTATCGTCAAAACCCTTCCAAGTAGGCTTCTGTATTTTAGTTCAGTCCAGAGAGAGCTCATTTTAGTTCAAATCTGTTTATTGAATTTTCTGTTCATTCTGTTAGGTCTTTTAGTTCAAAATTCACTGCACAGAAAACGGAGTACTGTGCGATTTTCGCATTTTTACAATTCTACATCCAAAGCCTTGAGTATAGCACCAGGCCATCTGCAGAATTTGCCCGGCGGCGATTAGAAATATCAGCTCCGTCTACCAGAAAGATTTTAATTCATGCATGAACTAACAGAGGTATATCGAACGTTAAAAAATACCCCTTTGCATTAATTGGCACGTGCCAATGTGTCGGAAGCCACACCCGGAAGCAGACTAAGAGAAAACCTAGAAGACTAACGAGTTTCAAATCGATGCGCACCCTTTTTTTCTCGACTTTTTGGCCGCATACGACAACATTCATGGCTGGGAAATTGATCCACTTCTACGCAATGCGGCGTGCAGTTTGGTTCAAGGACGTTTCAGTGTCGAGACGTTAGAAATCTGCACTGGCTTTCAGTACAGAGACGTGCAGTAGTGTGATTTCTTCAATCTGGGGCTGAGGAAGATTGTGCGGAAGATTGATCAGCCCAGCTGTTGGGTTACACAACATTTTGTATGTCAATCCCAACTCTGAAAGCTGATACAGTGGCAAAAATCTGGCTGCATAGTGAAACACTTTTTCAGAGGGAGAGAGATTGACGTTGATTGACAATTGAAGAAGACAGTTCCATTTCAAACACGAAGATAGCTTCACTTCCGGGACCCTGTTAACGAAACATGAAACAGTTTCAATTGTTAATACGAATGTTCAATCAATGCCTGAGTGGTTGCCTCGAGCACTTTAAATAGTGTACAAGTGTTGCCAAATTAGGATTGATTGCATCATGGACCTTCCAGCAGAAAAATTACCCAAAGCACACGACGAAATTAGTAAAGGAATGGCTGGTGCAGCGGGCACCTAAACAGCTGGATCATCCTCACCAGCCGCCAGACATTAACCCGATCCATTGTTTGTTTCGTCGGATTATCTGGTCCAAAAACAGAACAAAAACTTGTTGAAGTCAGTTCAAAGAAAGAATGGCAAGAAATGTCGAGGATGAGATGGCTAAGTATCGGCATTCAATAAGGATTCAAACAAACCGTTTGAGATATCTTGAAAACTGTATTATTTGGTTTGAACCAAAAATCGAGACCATTTATGTATGGAATTCGACGTCGTTATTATGTCGACTACAGGCACGTTTGCAGCAGTCGATTCGTTGAACCCAATTTCCAATGACAATGACACGGCCACACATTTCCACGGAAGTGGGCCATGTCTTTCGTGCAATATTGGCTCTGAGGCCTGATCTCCTCAAATGACGCCGCTCCGGCTTGTTCATCGAGCTCTGCCAATGATTTAATGTAGCGTCATACAAACGATCTAGACGGCCAGTCGATGTTGTACCACGTTCATCGAATTGAGTTCTGAATAAGCAACATTTCCAAAATCAGTTACTTAGATTTTGTTGACTATGTTACACATTCTTTTGACGCACACAGTAGTCTGCTGCAGCTTCCCACACTGCCAAAGGATTTGAATCGAAAGGAAAATCCTCAAAAAATCACATGCAGAACTATGAACGAATCCATTTATTCTAAGTGCACACAGAGAGAGGCAGTCAAAGCAAACGAAAGACCGTCTTTTCCGGATGTCTCTCTTTGCGTTCTAGTAATCAGAACTCATCACTGTCAAAACAATCAGTGCTGGCACAGAGTCATATCATCAAAATGATGCACAAAGCATTCATAACGTCCACGTACAATGAATCAGAAATGCCCTGACTTTCCCGACAGTTTAGAGGGAGTCTGAATAATTTCCCAGTGATTTATTGCTGCACGTGTGTTTCCTGAACTGACGCAGTTCTCTCGCACTGGTATAAAATCCACCTGCGTCCAGTATTCAAATAAATTTAATTTGCTTCACTTGCTGTAGCTGAATATTAACGACCCACTGTCAAGAGATAAAAATGACAAAGGAACGACACATAAAGATGAACAACGATACTGATAGGGGATACCAGTGGGCAGCAGCACCCTTTCGTCATGAAATAGTGTTGCTTCAACATTTATTTTTTTTTTTTTTTGGCACCGTTCCGACCATTTGATATATGCGGTGCTTGCAGTCTGCAACGGTCCATGTATTGGTTGTCAAAGGCGCACACCTCTAGCACAATCGGTGTGGGTTGTATTTTTAGACGAAATGTCAACTCATGAATGTGGAAGAGATACTTGCTCTCTGAATGTCAGTCGAGAGATGATGAGGCCTTGGAAGGCGACAAAGTGATGTGTACCAATTCGTTTGTTGTTCACCGGTGCTCATCATTGATTTGAGTCTGTTTTTTTTTTTGTTTTCATGCATTTTTGTCTTGCCTGAATGTTTATTCCTGGAGTAGGTGCTGTTTGATGTGGTTTCCTGTTCGATTGTTGCAGTCGTGGACTTGTTTTTAATAGAATGCTGAACATAAAATGTATTTATTCTTTAATTGTTGTGTCAGTGAAAGTAAATCAACTCTAGACGTTGGGCTGAGCATCGCCCAACTAAGTGAGTCAGAGATGACAATACATACAGAATGTCTTTTTTATATGCCAGCTGTATTTAATAGCGTTCAATCTTCTTCTTCAGCTGGCACTTCAGTCCGGAATGGACCCGGGCGTCTGTCAACACCTCTCCAACCAGCAATGTCTGAGATTGAGGTGCCTTTGTGGCACGAGACTTTAGCCCAGGTTTTAAATTACAACATTGCCCCACGGGGTTGGAGTCGAAAACTCTCCAGGGCGGAGCATCGCCTAACCTGGCCATCTAAGACTAGAGACTTGAATACGTTTGACAATGTCAGTGTCGCTGTACACACCGCATAGTCATTTTTTCATTTTGACACATTTGCGTGCTAGTACACCATAAAGATCTATTGAACACCCTTTTGGTCTAAGATTTAAGTGCTGCCTCACTGTAATAACTCCTCTAGGTGGGATTTCTTGGATACCCTTTCCCCTTTTACGGATATTCTGTTTTTCATTTTGAGTCTTTCTCGGGCAAGTCGTGCTTCAAAGTTTCTTTCGCCTGACCACAGTCTATACAGATTTCTGTTCTGGTAAGGCACATGTCCTTGTCCTATTAGTGCTCCACATAGCACTCTTAGGTCAGCTTTATTAAGGTCTAGAGCTTCTTTGGCTCGCTTGGGATTGTAGTTTTTTTTCCATGAACATTCTTGAGTGCTTAATAATTAAACCCCCTCGGCTGTCCCAAAACTGGTTCATGACCCATTTGTGTAAGTGATGCTTAGTGTCCGTTTTGTTGAATCCATAATGGGGAAGGTCCCAATGAAGGGTATTTGAGCACCTACATTGGCTTTTATATCAGCCTTTTCATTTACTTCATGGTTTTCGTGTCCCGGAAGCCAAATCAGTTTTAGTCTGCCATGTTTTGATGTTTTCTTTGGGTTTTACGACCACGCAACAGAGGACGGCACAAGGCGGCGCAAACAAGTCGACGGGGACCTTAGCCGGCTTGCTGTGCGGAACTGGACACAGCTAGACAGGGATCGTGCTGACTGAAGAGACATGTTGAGTGAGGCCCAGGTCTACCACGGACTGTAGCGCTAAGATGATGGTTTTGGGTTTTCTATGGCTAATTCGATGTGCCGCCTCATTGATAGTGAATAATTCAGCCTAAGCTGTTGAGAGGAATTTGTGGGCTGCATCTTGGTCGTATCACACCAGCCCCCACCTTTTTTTCGGATTTCGACCCATGTGTGTAGCATTTTTGGACTCCATCCTTCATCCAAGTGGGGTTGTTGTTAAATTCCACTCTACACGGTATGAGTACTTCATATGTAGTACTTTTTAAAGATACACCACATTGTTAGTTTTCTTTTCTGGAGCGTAAATAAATAATGTTGATGGTTGTCCGACACAAGAACAGGCGCCATACAATTGGCCATGTGAAAAACATGGTGTTCAATGATTGATGCCACAAAACACTTATCGACTACCCTTAGGATTTATTTATCGACATTCCAAAAGACAAGCCGCACTGGAAATTACATGGCGTTCGAAATCATAGGGATGCGTGGAAACAAGACGTCGTATTTGCACTTGCCATTCAAAATTGTGGATTCGATGACGTTTCTTATTAATTTCTTCGCTGCAAGCCGGGTGTATTTACAAAAACGTGGCGGGTTTATATAAGGCGTGATTATGGTGAACAGAATGCGATGAATAAAACACATTTAAAAAGATCACTGAACTAACTGAAGAATGGATAATCGATGCTGATGCACGAACTTAATGCAGGAAACACAATAGACCGTTGCTTCTAGCGTTTGCAATTCATGTTATTCACAAAATACTGCTTACTGTGTACTGGTAGTTTTAGCTGACACTTACCTTGTAAATTAAGAGATCTTCTTAAAGTCTTAAAGTAAAGTAAAGAGTTTTTTTTTGTCAACTGACAATTGAGAAATAAAGCTGACTGAGATTAATTTAACGACAACAGTGATTTGAAATCTTCAAGTAAATCAGAACCTAAATTTTCCAAAGTTTGTCTGAAGCTCTACACCCGTAACGTGAAAACGCTATTGTATTTCAGGCATAAAGAAGTTGTTAAGTTTTCTGAAATGATTTAATTTTCTACGCAATTTTAATAATTTTTATTGCCGTAAGAAACATGTACAAAGTATAGGCAAACTTCTGGTCATGGTGTAAGAAATATAAGGTGTGTTAGACAGTTCTATTAAGGAATTTGTATGTCAACAGAAACTTAAATGCGGAAACAGATAAACATTTGCATATAAAAACAAAAAACGGATTTATTGTCAACATTTCCCAACTGGTTATAGTTTCTGCAACCTTTTACTGCATATTGTTGCATTTTCGTATATAATCCCAATTATAAATGAAGCAAATATTTTCATTTTACATCAATTTGAAATTCCATTCCTGTTTTTCATTCTTCATTTTGTAGTATACGAAATTGAATTATGATGTAAAGCTTATGCAACACATCTGTCCTATGTCAAAAATGGGACCAACAAAAATATGACGGTTTTGACAAGCTGTCCAGCAGACCTTATATTCCTTCCACAATGACTTCTGGTATTCCTTCAGCAATTTCATTCCGACTGAAGCATCTAAGTTCGTAAGCTACAATGTAGAGCAGCCAAAGGGATATTCAAGAAATGCTTTGTATTACAAGAGGGGTACTGCAGGGGGGCAACTGTCGGACCTTTTCTTTTCACATTATACATAAATCAAGCAATCCATCTAACTGGAGATTCTATTGTCACACATACGCCAGTTGCATACAGTATTATCTCAACTTGTTCAAATATCTGTCTATTACGGCTGTCAGTACCATAAATGAAGATCTAAATCTTGTATGCCGGCCAATTAAAGGGTGTTTTATTAAAATCAGCGATTTAACAATCATCATTTTTAAAGACATATGGGGCATGTCCAAAAGAGATATGTGTCTCTAGTCGGACAGCTAGGGCGCAATCAACTCACTAGACAACGCGGCTGTCTCCTAACGAGATGACTTAGCATTTGCCGAGACACACGAGACACTACAACATACCATGCAATTGTACAGCCGATGAGCTCCCAAAGCGTGGTACAAGCTCTTCTCTCTCATGAGGAGGGGACCCATCCTATAAGCCCCCGGCTACAGCCCACCATCTTCTCAAAATGCATGCAATCAAAACAATCAACCGCAAATGGCTAGAAGGCTCCACGTGTCTTTAAACAAAGAAAACTCTCTGTCTGCTCAGATTATGTACATCAGAATTCTGAACTCTCGTGGGCGTCATAACATGGCTCTGTGCAATTGGCACACACGCCCGCAGGATGGGTATAGCGTATAATAATTTCTGCAGAATCTGCATGGATGATCAGGAGGAGGAGACATCACACATAACCTCCTCTGCTCGTGCAGTGCTCAAGTTCACTGTAGGTACTCACATCTAGGGGACTAACTTCTCAATAACCTGAGAGCACTGAATGACATCACTATAGCCAGCTACCCTTTATTGCAAGTGACAAGTGGTTCCAGGTCAATCCGCGTGGGACTATACTGGCCTGAGTGTGCTTGTAAATCTGCAGCCAGACGTATAAACCTAACTTAACCTGACCCAAACAGGCTGAATATGCTACTGGGTTTCTGAGCAACAATCAAGAGTTTTCGTTACCCCAATAGTAGCTACTCCGTTGTCTTTACCAAACCCAGTCCAATGTGCTTCATCGTTTATAGTGCCTGTACTGAGTCTTTATCACGTTTTTGCGCAACATCACCTTCAACTATCAAATACCAACTAACAAATGTCATCAGAAATAATTGAGGCCAGACACCTGGAGTCTGGAACCATCAACTAAAGGAGCACAGATAAATGGGATCATCACACAAATTTGTGGCAAATATAGAGCTGTTCAGAATTTCTAACAAAAACAAATAGCTTCCAGTTTATCCGGGGTTTGAAGTGGTAATTCCAATTTGATTGCAATAATTTCAACAAAATACTTGTCTGGTCTTATACATCCTGCGAACCCAACACTTTTTCAACGTGTCACCAAAACACCTAATGGCCCGGCTTTTTCGATGTAACCCATTTTGATGTAAAAATATTTTTATGCAGACAGCCAATTCCAGGTCTTCACAAATCTCATGGATTGCTGTCAGCCCACGACACTTACGAAACCCGCCTTCAGCTGGAACACCGACATGTGAATATATTCAAAAACGCCATTTGCATAAACTCAACATTTCAATAGGCATCGAAATGAAGACACACGGTGAATTATACGCCGCATCGACTCAGCCACGTGAACTGTCTCACTTGAATACACATGTTCCATGTACACACTCGCTACAATGGAAGAGGAAATCAGTTAGAAAGGAAAATAAATCCTCCGCCAACGCAATGCAAAAATGCTTTACATTTCTTTAAGGTGACCTTAAAGATTGACGATGGAGATTGTGCTCGGAGTTCTGAGAACTGTGTCCAAGCAACTGTCTTTCGAACTTAGCCAGCAATTCTTAGGAACCCAAAACAGATGAATAGACGCGATTCCTAGTCATTACACAGAAGATCATCAGTTTTTTCGACCGACCTGTTGAATAGGAGGTATATCACCTGCCAAACTCTGACCTTTCCCGCAAGACTCAATCAAGTGGACACCATGTGTCATGTAAAATCAGCAACAATACGCCCTTATGCTCAAATTCTGCCAAGCAACACTAATTTGTTTACAAGTCTAGGTACGAAGCCGACCAGTGTTACGTGTTCAAAAAAGGAACGTGTGACGAAACCCTTCAAATATCATGACCGACACGTGATCAGTCATGCAACTGAAGTTCGCCCAGCAAAACAAACTTAAATCAATACTCTTAGAGCAGCAAACATCCGTCCATTTAAGACCCACAGACCAGGGCACCACCCCCCATCCCCCTCTCAATCAGTTGACACGGAATGAGAAACACCCATTTCTCCGTCGAACGTCGCTTTCTGATTGCTATCACAACCCATCACTTTTTGCTGGACATTCTCTGGGCTTGTAGGGTATGACAAAAAAAATATACACACATTTTAACTTCCAATCATGAGATACGAGTTTCAGATGCCCGCCAGATGTGTTATCTCAAGAACGTGACATTCATTTTGTTGCCCTTCTTCTTCTGCTTCTGCTTGGGACGCTGTCAGGGAAGCTCCCATAATGAAGTATGATCTACTATTTTGATACGAAACAGAAATACGAAACACAAATGAACAATACCCTGCGATGCACGGAAGACATAGACAAGCCAGAATGACATAAGAAGCTGTTTCCGCACCAGCATTCCATTCCACGTTTGAGTGAGCTATTATTAGAACCCTTCCGTGTGAATACAAAGAACACTGCATGCAACAATGCAGGAAAGTCACTTAACTCTCACCACTTTCCTCTTTCCCAGTGCCCAGTGACAGCCCCTCCCTTCCCTTCCCTTCCCCATCCCCATCCCACTGGTGAGGTGGAGGAAACGACAAAATCGTTTTTCAAATGTGTGTCACGTTGGATCTAGAATTAATATTTTAATACATCCCCATTCAGAGACAAAAGAAGTCCAAGCAAAATATCACATATCTCGTTTTGACTTCAAAACCAAATATGTAGGCAGTCGGAGGACACAGTGTATCCTTTCGTGCCTTGTGCTGTCCCTTGCTTCTGTTTTTTTTTTTTTTTGTTGTGAATACGCTCTCTGTGAACTGTGTATGCTTCTTAAAGGAAAAAAATACGAGTATTCATTCTATTCATGTTCAAAAACTCAAACACAAGCACAGAGAGGGAGCGATGTAGCTGTAGCAACAGCAACAGCGAGGCAAAAATATTAGAAGGATCTTTGCCAATTTCGTACGGAGCAAGAACAGCACTGCCTGCAGTCTTTAAACAATCCGCACAGGCATGGCTCGTGCTCCGTCTTCCTCTAGCGTTCTTTGTGCGCTCTTTTATTAAACTGACCCGATTATGTTTTTCTGTTTTTTCTCTTCAACCAACTAAAGAACTCATCCCCCATCCCACACCGCCTCTCAACCACCTCTCACCAGCACAACATCCCTTCACATGGAATATTATTTTAACCAACAGAATAGATTAAATAATAAAGCAAGAAAAGGAAAAAAAGGGGGCAGATAGTGTATTTCTTTTATTTATTTTTTTTCTTCTCCCCCACAACTGCTGAACGGGAATGGTGTGTATTTAGTTGTGTTTGTGTTTGTGTGTGTTGGCCCCAAAAATAGGTACGAACAAGGATATAATGCCTCTTTGGCTTTGGTTTATTATTGTTTGCTAAGGACAATGGCAACTAAGATGAACGTGATGACGGTGGTCGTGATGGGTGCTTACCGATGCCACTGACGATGAGCAAGAGATGGTGATGGCCAATTTGCTTCACAACACCAACTATTAAGCCATTTCAAATCGGGGCACAGCACGGACACGGTTGGCCATTAAATTTTTCGAACTATTTATTTATCTTTTCTGTTTTCATTCCTCAATGCAGAAATGTTCAAACACTTACCGACTGAATACTGTCCTTTATGTTTGTCTTAAGCTGAGCATCAATTGGAAAAGTTCTTCTCCTGGTCTTCGATACAACTCATGGATGAATGAATATCTCTTATTTTTTCCGTATATTTTTTTTCTTTTCTTTTCTTTTTTTCGCTTTATCTCGGATTGCTTCGAAGTTTTATGTGCAGGACCGTTTTTTTCGTTCTCTCTTTTGGTTAAAGTGACCAAAATTAGGAAATAGAGTTGCTTTTCATTTAAACACTAAAAACGAGAAGTAGGCAGAATTGCATCGCGAGAGGATGAGAATTGCATTCCGAAACACTTTGCACACGAAAATTGAAAAAGGAAAAAAAAAAGATTTTTTGTCTTCAATTCCAAATTGAATTTTATCAAAATTTTATCGAATCAATTTTTGTTAAGAATTATTTTTATTTTTATTTTTTGCTTCTATTTCATAGAAATGCCGAGCCGAATGAACTAAAAAAACACACAGAATTGCGTATACGCCTTGGTAACCCGTACTCTTGTGTATGCGGTTAATTCTTGCTCCTTTTCATCTCTTTTTTCATTCGCTTCTTGCTGTCTGTTCTTTGCCTCGGTTTGGACTCGTTATTTTACACCTCAACACTTGAGTTTTGCAGCACACAAAGCACGACCAGCTTAGGAACGATAATACATAATCAATTTATCGAAGGGAATGTGCCACAGAAGGGTTTTTTGTTGCTGTTTCTTTCGACACGCTATGCGAGAGGAAGGGAAATTTTTAATTTTCTTTTTTTTTTGTTTTCTACTTTTTCATTTTCACGTTTCACTGCGACGATTCTTTTACGCTGCGTAGCGTTAAAAAATGAAAATAATATCAACAATGGGATACAGAATAAGGTAAAACACGGAGAGACACACACAGAATACAGCACACACAGGAGAGCAGCGACGACAACGACGACGACGACGACAACGAGAGAAGCAGCACCAGCAGCAGCGCAGTGTTGAGCATCAACAAACAATTCGTGGGTGTACTCGGTACTCGGTGAAAGATACTCTGAAAAAGTTTTATTCGGTTACGGTTTGCGAAAGTTCATTGTGTTCATCGCAAATGCCTGCCAGAGAGTTGTATAGATACACGAAAATTTTATGTCTTGTTTTTTTTTTGTTTTCTTCTTCTTCTTTTTCCTTGCCGAGGTAGAGAGCTTTTTCTCTGGCCCTGTCCGGTTGCCTGCTGTTGCTGGATACTCCCGCAGTGTGTATTGTGTGGACGACTCCTACTGTTGGCGCTGGTGCGTCTGTCTGCGGTTCGGATGCGAATGCTACTATTGCTGATGCTACTCGGGCGCTACTGCTGCTGCTGGGAAATCTCTTCTCCTTCACACTAGAGAGTCAGAGAGTCCTTACGCATGTGTGTGCTTGTGAGAATACGTATAATCAAAAATTCCACGCCACCCCAGCAAATGGATACAGTAAACAAATACACCAACAAACGCAGTGGCATTCTAAAAACGACAGAAACAAAAAAAAAGAAACGCGCCGAATGAGCCCCTAAAACGGGATGCCCTACGTATATAAGAGTTAAAATATTGTTAAGTTAAGTAATTTATTCGCACCTTTACGATGAACGAAAGAAAATTGCTCATCTGCATGCCAGCGCGAGCGGTGGGATTCAGCCCAAATAAGCCCGTGGAGATGTGCACTGTGGAATTAATTTTCCTGCCGAGAGCCTAATGGAATTCTCTCATTATTGCCGCACTTGTGTCTCTGCAGGCACGTGACGTATATAAGTGAAATTTATCGGATGGCAAATTCGGGAGTCTCGCGGCTGATGAGCGAGCGACTTTCAGGTTATTTGCACATGACCGAAGGTCAGTAACGTTAGTATGGTATGTCCTCGAGCATTACTGTGAATTCATTTTGAACGCAAGTCAAATGCTACAGTGGCGATGAAAAGTATGTTTTATTTCTTTTTAATGCCATGTTAAAGATTTTAATTAAAAATGGAACGATTTGTCGGTACAATATTCACGATAATTTTGTTTTACTGAAAAAATTGTTCAATATGAACAAGTAGTAGGTAAATTCAAATTGTTCAAAAATATGTATTTTTTTTAGTTTTTCAGTTTTATGTATGATATCGGTGAAGTTATTTTTCATAAGACGACCTTGGGGTAGGATTAAGATGCGTCGACTACTACGTTTAATATCAAATATTCCCGGCTTCACCACTCTCGTATCACTGACAATTCCCGCAGAGCATACCTGCCAAGAAAAAGCTTCTCTAACTTTTCCGTTCGTAGGCGGCATAAAACTGTAGGTCCCTCCATTCCAGAGAATCAATAGCACCCGAGTTAAATCCCAGACGCAGCGAGAATCTTATTTCTTTAGCTATTCGCCCGAAGAACATACTGTGTTTTTATTTATTTTAAAGAATTAAAGAGTTCCTCTGAAGACTGATCGCAAATTCAAAACTCATGCAGTGAGTGTTTGTGACTTAACCCACATTAGTATTTGTTTTTAATTATCCTCACCTTACAATATTTCATCGATACTACAAAAGCAACCAAACAATTTTTTTTCAAACATCGAAGCGAAAGTCACAAAAGGGTGTTTTTTAAACGTTTTTTTGTATATTATTTAGCTTTATTTACATTTAACAAAAATGTGTGCAGATTTAATTGAGGTGATAAATAAATGCTAACCATTCACTTTCTATAGATTCTTACATGTAAATATTGCTCACGACTTAAATGGTTCAAACGTGCAATTTCGACTACTCCTCTGCTCATGTAGTGCTCTGGCAAGCAGTAGGTCACATAATTGAGGTGTATAGTGTAAGCATTAGCCTCCGCGTGGCACTCCAACCTAGATAAAGAGTTGATTCATCTTGGTTGTATTTTTTAAGTGATTAAGTGATTTGAGATATAACCTCAGCTTGTTGGAGGAAATTGTAAATGATCGTTTTTGTTGGGCAAGTTTGTAGTTTCTCCAAATGTTTCATCTATTGTTCGGCAGCATTATGTATGATTCAACATTTTCGTATAAATTCGGGTAACTTATAACAGACCGGTGCAAAGAAATAAAATTGGCGTCCACACTGCACGATTGCGTCTTTGTTCAGTAAACTTAAGCCAACATCTGAGAGAGAGAAAAATGAATAGTTGTCTTCTATTTATTTATTGGTGCTTTTTACCAAAAACATACAAAATATGTACATTCGGCAAATACAACAAAATTGTCTTCTTTCAGTGATAATTTAAGACCTTTGAAATGCGAGTACAACTCGCCCTTGACTAACTTCATTTTCAATTAAGGTCAGTTCATAATTTTGATTAAATCAATTATGCAGTTGATTGTATATGTACCCCTGACTGTGTCCTTATGGCCACAGAAACAACATAAAATGTGCAATCCCATTTCGACTCTCTCGTGTTTGCATTTTTTCCCTTGCCCAAGCCTCGAAAACTAACGTTTAATGGGTTTTTCACCAGAATATAATTTCCTAGCAACTCCCTGCAGTGTAAACATCCTTTTCAGAATGCTCACTCGAAACAGCAATGTGTAGCGTATGATTCATTTGTAATTTCTAGGTGAGTGAGTACCCGGCAAGGCATGTGTTGTTGTTTGAATAACATCTGGTCCAACCCATTTTCTACAAATCGCTATTGTCACGCAATTAACCTGTCACGCCATGAAATCGAATCACTACGTGTAGGTGAAAATTCACAACAACCAAAAATAAAGTAAAGAAGTGAAAATGTCAACTCCACGAGGAAAAACTTGTTGAAATAATTCACTACGCGCTTGAAATTCTTTTGTCTATCGTGCATTAATCTCGCTCAAGTGGTGGATATTCGTTTCGGGTGATAGTTGACAGGTCTATAAAATATTCAATTTTGTATGATTTTGGGGTTCAAACATACACAGGAGCGACACTCTTTGGGTGGAGCAATTGACTGCTGGGAATCGAGATTTATGAGCTGTGGACTGGACTGGAGGACACCGATAAATGACTGAGTTGACCTAATTTGTTTGATTGTTTGTATTCAAAAAGGAACACAGACCCTATCTGTCGCATTAACTCAATGATTTGTTTCTGGATTCGTTGAAAAAGAATGTTAAACTTAAACGAAATCATTTAAACGACCCCAAGTGTCTGTCAGTCAGTCAAGAAAAGCATTTTCTTAAGGGTTTCATTCTCATGACACACTTCCTCCACTCAGCCCCTCGACAACGAAGACCGAATTCAGAATTCCCATTCAATACCGACACGTTCTCAGAATGTTCACCGACCCCATCGATCCCAACCCATTGCGTCTCCACGACACCTCTTCAGAAACACTTGCTAGTTCTCTGGGGAAAATTATTACACATTCCTTTTCTTTTCGAATCTCTTGAACATTCCATTATGTTACCTAACACGTTTCACTGCTGCCGTAGTAGCAGAATCCGTTTAGCGAAGTGAAATTTCATTAAAACTTGGATATAACTCCTTTGGCTAATCGCGCGCCTTTACCTGCACACGTCTTGAGCAACAAAGGCCAAGTGATTGTTGTTGCTCCTCCCCCCTCCTCCGAAAGCATTAACCAAACGAAGATAAACTTTCCTCGGCTGCATACTCATAGCACTAGATATTTTTTAATTAAGAAATCGAGAATAAAGAAACCCATCTTATTGGCCGCGTTCCATATTCCCGGTGGCGTCTTCAAAAGATTCTGTCAAGCGCAAACACAAACCACTGCGAATTACATGCATACGGATGCACCCATCGGATGTAGTCAGTTTTGGATGTTGTTCAATGTCACACGCAGCCAGGAAACGAGAAGAGGGACATATGTCAAGGAAGTGCAAATCAATGACCGAAGAAGGGAAAAGAACACACACAAGTCAACCGACATTCAGTGGCGCACTCAACACTCTGTAATTGCTGGACACAGCCAATGTTGACTTCACATTCAGTCTGTCAGATGAACGTCAACATCTTGTCAATGATTCCGTTTCGATGGCATGGCAAAAGTTTTAGCCTTCGTCGGAGTTGCTGCATTCCACACTGGTGACGGCCGGAGCTCATCGACCACCGTTGGCGCGGGCTGCTGCCGCTGCTGCAAAGCTGTGACGTACAACATACAGCTCATTGTTGTGAAACTTATTATGGGTGGGACAGTGGGTGGTTTTTGGTCTCGCTCTCTCTGAGGACACGTTCGCGTGGTGTTGTGGTGTGCGAATTTGACCTATTTCGGGTGAGAAACATTGAGAAGTTTTCCTTCTGCACACATCCGTTGCTAAAAATAGCTCTCAAGGTCATCTGACGTTCTCTGTGTTGCAGAGAGTTGAGATTCACTGCTTGTCTTTGATTTAAAGTCTGAAACATTCATCCCCTTTGGCTAATTCGACATCATTTCATCATGCGCTTGCTAGTCTCTGGGGCATGTGTGTGTGTTTGTGCTTAAGAGCATCTTCACTTTGCATACACATTATATCGCCGATTGCGTCCTCTCGAGAATATGATTTTGCTTGGCAAGTATTTTGGTTTTAAATGCAATTTTTCTTCACTGCACCATTTGATGAATGGCAATGTATTGTGGATTTGGCATGATTCGCTTTGTGAGTGGTTATTTCATTACCAAATGGCACGGGGGCTATTCACAACAACGCACATTATTTACTTTTAAATTGCTACCATTTGCATGACTTGAAACGTTAGTGGTAATGACGGCGAATTATTAAATGGAATTCCCGGATTTCTACACTAAATCGATCACATTTTTTGAAAACATTTCCACTCTCTCTGTGACGACGCTTATGACACAATCATTGTGGATTTATTCAGTGTTCGGATGATCGATGCATTGATCCATCCTCATTCAATCTGTTGAAGGGTAATTTGCAAGGAACGCGTTATATTTACTTTTGCTCACTGATGCTCAGAGATGAACAGCTTGAAGAAATGACTGCTCAACATTAAACAAGTATGACCGGAAGAATTATTTTAGTAATATTACGACTCGATTAACAGAAGGTATGTTGGCTATTGGTCCATAGTGCTACCACTAAATAGGGTAAACCTAGTAAAAAACTGTAGTTTTATTAAAGCAAAATATCACACAACAGAAGATAATCTCTTCATAATGATAATTGCCATGTTTCTTTTGTACAAGGTGTCACAAAATGAAGTATCCCATCGGAAGATGTTATAATTTTACAAATGGCGTCGTACGTCAATCGATATTTGACATTTGTGAACTTGACAGCTGCAGTATACAAACAGACAAGCAATGGAGTGCAACGAAGAGGATTACTTTGTGTCGAAAATCATCATAAGCGACGAGGCGCATTCCCACTTAAACTGTTACATCAATAAGCTAAATCTTCGTTTCTGGGGCATGGAAATCCGCGTGTGATGCACGAAGACCCATTACATCCACTCAAAGCCACTGTGTGGTGCGGCTTTCACGAGGGGGGAGTGATTGGACCGCTATTTTTTTAGGACTCCATCGGCAATAAGGTCACTGTTACTGGCGAACGCTACATTTCCAGGATAAACGACTTCTTACTGCCGAAATTGGAAGAGCGGAGCTTGGTGAACATATTGTTTCAACAAAAGGGTGCACACAATCGATATTATGAAGAAAGCGTTTCCTGGTCGCGTAATCTCCAGTTATGGCGCTTTGGCATGGCTAGCAAGAACGCCAGATTCCAGACTTTTTTCTTTTGGGCTACTTGAAGTCGCAGCTTATGCCAGCAAGCATCAGAATTTAGCAGCCTTAAGCCTTAAGGCTCCGGTGTATACGCTAGGTCGCCTCAGCCATCAATAGCTCCCAAACCACTGCAGTGTTTTCCAGGCAGATGTAACAGCTATTCAAGAGGCATCCCGCCGACTATCAATGACTCAGATAGAAGGACGATCTATTGTTATTTGCATAGATAGTCAGGCGACCACAAAGGCTCTCGAAACATCATCGATCAGCTCCAAGATGGTACAACTCTGCCGCCTATCTCTAAGGGAGATAGCGGACAGATGCAACCTTAATCTATGCTGGATCCCTGGACATAAGGGCATTCCGGGCAACGAAAAAAGCCGATGAATTAGCAAGAAATGAGGCAAGTCTACCACTGGCACAAAATCAGGAGATACCTCACCCCCTATTGAGAGCTTCAGAAACAATGCTACTGCCAGACGCCATAAACAAAACCAATCGTAAATGAGCTGAATTGGACACCTGAAGTACATCTAAAACGATGTGGACTACATTAGATCCATCAAAAACTAAAGTTCTCCTAGAACTTCATAGGAGGCTAATTAGTAAAGTAGTAGGCATAACTACCGGTCACTGCCTAATTGACAATCATGCCAGAAGACTAGAAGCGCCCTACAATGACTTCTATAAAAGCTGCAAAGATGAAGAGGAGGAGAAGGAGACTGTGCTACATTACCTCGGAACCTGTCGGCCCTAGCTGAGACAAGAAGAAAACACAATGTCTAAGTGAGGCAAAAATCTTGCGGCGCAAATGTGTATCCAGGTATCCAGTGTACAGGTCCTAATAAAGATTTCCATCACTCACACGTTTACACATCAATTTGCCGGAGGCTCGCATTAGAAGCCGGTCTTATTTGCGCTCAATGTGAGCAAGCCAGTGTTGTTGAAGGATTTTTACCTTCTTAAATGTATTCCAGAAGCTCGTAGAGTTAGCTTTTGTGTCTTCTCGTCTACTAAAATTTTCCTTGCAGAAGGGACCATATATCCCACGCAGAATTTTTTATCCGACGGCACCAAGAATCAACTCTTCTATTTTGTCAGCCGAAGTAGCAACGGTTGCCACTTGGTATTCTACGTCGGTTCGCAACTAAGATGTCCGCTATGTTCATACTGAGAACATCTTCCGAAAAAGGAGGGCTTTTAGATTAGCTTTGCATTCTTCTTCGAGGATTGGCTGCTGTGCTTAATGTAACTTAAGTCCTCAACCATGTATTTATCAACATCGCCATGGTTTGTCAGTAGGCTCCACTGAAGCACTCCAAGTTTAGGTTATAATGTCGTGGTGACAGTAGTAACATTTAGGCCGCTGTGTTGACTCCAAGTTTACTTGAGATCCCTCGTAAATTTATACGCATCTCAGTTGACGTTCCCTGTTGTTTTTGTCCTTCGGATGAGACTCGAAGGCATGTCCCAGATTGTCCTCTTAAAAATACCTTTTTAATTCCCATAAACTCATGCATCAATACAAAATGTTAGTTCTTCTTTCCCTGGCTGCCTTTTCTACAAATCGGCAACGCGAAGGGTAACAGTTTACATCTATGTTTATATTCAGTCATCCCCAGTTAATTGCACCCATTTTAGAGTGCTCCCCGCTTAATTCACTTTAAAATCATTGAAATGTCCAGGTTGATTGCGCCCGCTTAACCGCCTTCTCGGTTTAATTGACGCAACTAACCGGGAGTCCTGAATATATTATTACATCATCCACTTTTCATACTACATTCATTTGTACACATGAATTGGCATTCAATTCAAATAATTAACAAATGCATTTTGTCATTCCAAGTCATTATTGCGTCAACTCATAGGTTCTTGTACACACTCGGCAGAAGGTTTTCAACAAGCAGAGTGGCGCAGTGGAAGCGTGCTGGGCCCATAACCCAGAGGTCCGTAGATCGAAACTACGCTCTGCTATGGAGTTGATTGATATTTTCTTTTTTTTTTTATTTGTCAAATAATCCGATTTATTTTAGCAGAACGCAGGGTTTGTTTTCTAATTTGATTGTAACGTTTATACACCTCGATTGAAAGAAACGATTTCGTTCACGAAGAAAGAGAAAAATCGGAAAACATTTCCAGAGAAGGTGTATAATTCAGAACGACATTTCAAGTCCAACATATTTGCAAACTAAATACACACATCTTTACGCATTCGGGTAGAAGAAGCATTTAAACATATGTACCTTTTGCTACCATGCATTCAACATTAGTTGTTGAAAAAACATGCCTCTATTTTTGTTCTTTCAATTATTCCACACTAGATCACAACCACAAACCTTACAAATGCTCAAATTTATTTATTGCTACAAATAATTAGTTCCACTACTAGATGGCGCAGTTCTCGTTTTTTACATATCTTTTAAGAAACTCATAAGGGGCGTTCACATGAACAAACATTCCGGATAGACATGGTCTGGCAGACTCAGATTTTATTGCGTCAACGAAAGAAACGACGGTTGAACGCCATGTCGGATGTCGGACATTTTTTTGATATTTTGGTGGTTTAACAGACCTGAAGGAAATTTCATTTCTGAACAACTTAGCTGTAAGCTTGTCGCGGCAGAATTATAATAAAGTGGAAAATAGGCGTGTTTTTTTGTTGATACTGAAAAAGAAACAGTGAGATCTGAAAAAAACGATCTTTACTCAGTTTTTTTTTGTTTTAAGAATTGGTGCGTGTGATTACGTTAATTACATTTAACGTCAAAATACTACTGTCACTCTCCATCAAGCGCAGACAGATGAGATGTTTGTTTATTTACTTATTTCCCATTTTGTTTTGTGTAAAATTATCTATGCTACCAATATTTAAGAAGCATTTTTTTATGTTAACGTCACCTATGCTTGAGATTATTCAACGCGCAAACTTAACTAGAGGCTGCAGACAGAATTACTTTCAGTAAAACTTTGAGTATGTGTTGGTGTTACTTTGCGTTGCAATTTTCCTACTGAGCTTTCTGATTACCTCAAAAAACACGGCTAGTGATGCATACTCTGGTATTCCAACATGCTTCATGGCTTTAGACACTAATGCTACAAATATTTCCACCATACAACGAAATACTTTAGCCAGTATCGCTAAATCATCTACATATCCAATCAATTGATACTTGTTAATGCCTTGTTAGCGCCCCGGCAACGAACGGTTTCGAAGAACATACATTTCCGTTACCTTTCCCTAACATCAATATGACTATTCTATGGCATAGACTGTATAAGGAGAAATATAACACTAAATGTTAAGAAATTTATTTCACCTTTTAATTTGGCGTATACTAAAATTCCGCATTCCTGCGAGTTGTTTCTTAGCCACCGCAGGTGCTCTAGTTGACGTTGTTATCAGCGATTTATTACAAAGCTGCAAACAGAAATGTATCTTCTAAATGTATCTTTTAAATGCATCTTTTACGTGTATCTCGACTGCATAAAGTACAGTTAAAAATTTTGTCAACGACCATACTATGCTGAAAAAATCGGTTCTCGTAGTCGTTCACATACCCTCGTGGAGTAAAGACGTGTTTCGGCTTGTGTGCGTAGCAAGTGCGAAAAGCGAAAGAGCGTAAAAGAGAAACGAAAATTGCAAGTTGGTGCGAGAATTTGTTAGTGGAATCGCGGTTCCCGTTTTCATTCCCGTTACACAAAGGGAAAAACAAGAACTTTTTTCACTAAAATAAGAAATAAAGAAATAAAAATCAACAGAGTAGTGAATATGGATACAACGGAGCGACCCGCGCTCGAAAAAATGGGTGATGTTGTAACGATGGCTGGGATACCAGACCACCATTCAACACTTGTAGAGGGGAAGAAGAAGAAGAGGAAGAAGCTTCAACCGAAGCCTAACCTCGTGAAGCGCCGTTATACCGCCGCCTCACAAGATATTGAAGTTGCTGATGAAGCTACATCAGCAGCAACAATAAAAAAATCAGCAGAAACAGTGTCGGAAACTGCTACAGACGTAGCGAATGTTGTATACGCTGAGCAACAACAACAACTTCACGCACTCGATGGTGTACAACACGAGTCGGCGGATTGCGAGAGAATATTCTCCTACGGCGTAAGTGGGAACTCATATCGCGATCTGACATCATCCATTTCGGATGACGAAGAGGAAGATGAAAGGGAGGAACTGGTGAAGAGCCAGCGCGAGAGGAAGGAGCTGGACGCCCATATCCAGATGCTCCAAGATAAGCTGAAGGCCAGGAAAACGGCTAAGGAAAATGCACAACAGCTGCAGAAACAAGAACAGCAGCAGAAGCAGCAGCAACTGCAACAACCATCTAAACAACTGCCAAAAGGACAGCGCTCAACAGCTGAGAAGAAACAGCGGCAGCAACAACAACCTAACCAGCAGCAGCAACAACAACAGCAGCAGCAGAAACAGCCAGATCAACAGCAACAACAGCAGAAGCAGAAGCCGCAACCAGAAGCAGCCAAGAAAGTGAAATGCCCGCCAATTAACGTTTTCGGGCTGGAAACAAAGGAGGTCGACACTCTGTGTAAGTTGGCCACCAAAAACTCATTTTATATAACATATAAAGGACCCTTAAGGCTTTCTGTCCACTGCTCATCAATGGCAGATTTTCTTCTTATAAAAGAAGAGCTAGCGAAGGCTGGGGCCGAATTTTTTTCGTATACCCCAAAAGCAGAAAAGGTTAAGACCATGCTCCTTAAGCGCGTGGATCCCGATACCGATCCCGAGGATATCCTCGCAGAGCTGCGCCGTGTGGAGAGCGATGATGTCAAGTTCGTCGGCGTCAAGCCTTTCAATACTGTGGTAACGAAGAGGGAGAATAGGAGACTCCCCTTCTTCCTGGTTCAGGTCACCCCAGACAGCAAGATAGAGAGCATAAAGAAAATTATCCGCTTAGGCTCCATTTCTGTGAAGTGGGATACATTGGTGAAGACGAAGCACATGCTCCAATGTGCTCGATGTCAGAGGTTTGGGCATGCCGCGGCGAACTGCAGCATGGAGTCTCGCTGCGTGAAATGCGCAGGAACCCACAAACAAGGGGAATGTCCTTTAGGGACGGATAAGGTTGTTGACAGGAGCAAGCTGACATGCGTGCTCTGCAAAACCAGCGGGCACCCTGCTAATTATCGGGGATGTCCAAAGGTTCAACAGATCAGAAGAAGCATTGAAGCCAAGAGGAAGATAAAAATGGTAGAAGCGAGGCCAGTGCCTCGTTTTCAAGCTACCACTGTTACTCCGGCCGTCTCCTATGCCCAAATGGCATCTGGTAGGCGACCGGTACAACAGACAGTGCCGAAGGTAGCCCCGGTCCCAGTGGCCAGACAACCTGAAGCTGACATGGATTTGAAGTCGGTCCTGCTCTCTATCCAGAGGCAGATCGCTCAGCTCCAGAAACAGTTCCTTGAGCAAACAGCGCGAATAGACATCCTCTACTCGGCGTTGGTTGACGAGACTAACGAGACATCACCATGATGGCTACGCCCGCAGCGCGTAGACTTGAGATCCTGGCAGTGAATGTTAATTCGCTGATTAAACCCGAACGACAGCTAACGCTCGAGAACTTGTTGCAAACGTACAAGCCTGACGTGCTTATGGTTAGCGAAACTAAGCTAAACCAGACTCACAAACTCAGGTACAAGAATTACCACGTAATTCGAAGAGACCGGCCCCATTCCTTCCAAGGTGGTGGGGTCGCTCTCTTTATCAAAAAAGGCCTCAGTCATAAGATCGTGTACAGTGGTGAAATGCGAAGATTTCAAGCTTTAGAAACATGTATCACACGCATCCCTCTCCAGGGTGGTAAACGGTTGTATTTGATCGCTATCTACGCACCTGACAATGAACTCCTCAATCGAAACTTCATTTCAGAGCTCGATAATCTATTCACTAGCCTTCGACTGAGCTCGGAGGAGAACTACTACATCATGGCCGGAGATTTTAACTCCAGGCATATAGAATGGGGCAATACAGTGCATAACACCAGAGGGACCTCACTGTATAACTGGTTGGTAGAGCACAATATTGAGTTCAAGCTTGATTTGCTTGCAACCGATATGCCATCGTATCCCAGGTGCGGGTCCTATCTGGATCTGTTACTGATCGACAGACGACTGACGATACTAGACGTGGAAAGACGCACGCGGAATTGTTTAACTGCGGTTGAGTACGAAAGTGATCACCGCGGACTCTTCGCGGCTATTCAGCTCCCGAACGAGGTGGAAGAATTGGAAGAGTATGTCCAGAGGCTCCCTTATAATTACAATAAGGTCCGCTGGCCACGCTTCTCCAGGACTTTATCCACAGAACTACGTTCGAGTGAGATCAATCCTCCGACTAACAGAAACCTGACGAACGACGAGGTTGACAGGTACCTCATACAAATGGACGACGTAATTAAACGAACAATGGACAAGACAATTCCGAAGGTAGTACAGCTCGATAACGGCGACGTCTACCGAAATGCTACCATCGATGCACTTCACGTACACAAAAGTAGGCTGCTGTCAAGACTCAAACTCTTGCACAGACGGTTTACAGATCCACAAAACGCGGAAGTCAGGTCACTAAAGTCGGAGATCAAAAACCTCCAACAATTAATACGTATTAATTATAGCTTGGCTATAAGCTTGCACTGGGGCAATAAAATCCGGGCTGTACAATCCAACAACCCGGGTATGTTCCCGCAAGTAAATAAAATATTTCGGAGGAAAGATCAAAACGACATTCAGGCCGTTAGACTTCCCAGGACGACAGATAACGAACGATTACTGACTTCAGTTGGCATCGATCCAGACGGGGCTGTGCTAGACAATGACTTCTTCGTGGTTGAGGATCCTCAGGAGAAGGTGAAAGCTATTGGAGCTGTATTCCAGCGAGTGTATACGGTCAACGAGGTTCGTAGGCCGAATCACGATCTGGAGAACAGAGCCTTGCTAAACCACTTCTATCTGCGCAACGAGATAAGTCAATGGCGATCTGAGAATCCAGGTTTCACCAGGTTCAATGACGTCAACATGGCAAATAATGCCGTCGCCTACGATGTAAATCACATCTTGATTTCGCAAGAAGATCTCCAGGGTATCCTTAGCTCACTAAAGAAGAAAAAGTCAGTCGGAATCGATGGTATACCGAATATTGTGCTCAGCCATCTTCCCCCCGAAGCTGTGCAAATTTACACGACCTTGTTTAACAACGCTCTGAGTAGTGCACATTACCCGGCGCACTGGAAAACAGCTGTCGTGCAACCGATCCCCAAACGGGACAAGGACAAGTCAATCCCGACAAATCTCCGGTCGATCAGTCTTCTGCCTTGCATAAGCAAGGTTTTTGAAAAGATAGTCATTCGAGTTCTGAAGCAGTGGGCTGAGGATAAGGAAATCATACCGGACAACCAGTTCGGATTCAGGGCGGGACATGATACCATACATGCCGCATCGAAGCTTGTTTCCGACATTCAGTGGAACAAAAATAAGAATCAGTGTACTGGTGCTTGTCTGATTGACTTGGAGAAGGCGTTCGACACCGTTTGGTTGGAGGGCCTCTTCCTCAAGCTGGTCAGACGCGGCATAAGTAAACCATTGCTGTACATGATCTATGACATGATAACAGGTAGGAAGTTCGTTGTGAAAAGTGGCGACGTAACGTCTACCACGGTCTTTGACATCAAAAATGGTCTGCAACAGGGAGCGGTTGCTTCGCCAATCTTGTTTTCGATATTCACTGCCGATCTCTTAGCTTCTATGCCGCACTTAATAGCGTACGCCGACGATCTGGTAGCGTACAGAACAGGTCCGAAAGTCGAGGTAATTAATGTCTTGTTGCAGCGTGACTTTGATAAGATTCTGCTATTTTGCGACGACTGGAAGTTGATTATCAACTACCTGAAGTGTGAAACTATCTTTTTCAGGACCCCGTTGTACATGGCATCGCGGGATGCGCGCACAAACTGGCGAAAGTTCGGCATAGTTGACCCGCAGGGACGGCCGTTAGCTGTGAAAAGTGTAGTTAGATATCTTGGCATTTGGCTGGATCAATATCTGTATTTTGACAAACATATAGATGTTGCTCTGACGAAAGCCAGAAAAGCCTTTGCTGCGGCAAGGAGGTTGTTTTTCAGCAGCCAACTTGATACCAGGGTGAAGGTAATCTGCTACATGGCCCTAGTACGGCCAATTATGGCGTACGGTTGTCCCCTGTGGTTCAACGTGAGTCCTTCCCAGATGGAAAAGATGAGGTTGTTCGAGAGACAGTGTCTCCGGAGCTGTCTCCGTTTGTATCGCACACCCGAGTCTGAGTACAAGAAGTACTATCCTAACGAGGTCCTGTACAACGAGGCAAACTTGAACAGGATAGATAATTTTATTATTAAGCTGATCAGAAGACACGTTGCACGAGCTATGACTTCTTCCAACAGTCTGATCTTTGGGGCTTACTACCCCAATACATTGTATCATGAAAGAGTGCGCCTTAACGGCTTTATTCCTCCTGAAGCATTCCTCTATCTCGACACCATTGGCCTGATACAGGATGAGGAAGGATGTCCTATTATCTTCCATGTCGTACGCCGAACAGTGGACAGGCGACTGCTATACGAACGGGATGTAGCTAGCAGCCACGAGGATCTCCTCCGGTTCAGTGGAGCGATCTCTGTTCGCGACAGGAGAGAGTGTGCCAAGGAACGGCACTTTTACTGGTGGTTGCACCAGAACAGGTCTCAGCTGCCGCTAGCTAACGATGAGTTAGTGGACCTTGGTGGCCAACTTAATTAGTTTTAAGGTTTTTTTTTTTTAAAAAAAAAAAAAAAGGGGTGCATCACGGCGTATAGACTATATATGTTATGCATATACATGACATATACGCCCTGGTGCACGCGTCTGTCTGTTACGGACATAATTAAGTTAGTTTAAGGTTCATGTTAGGTTAAGTTAGTTTTAGTGTAGGTTAAGTTAGTTATAATATAATTTTTTTAGTTAGGTTAAACCAAGTTTTTCATAGTTTTCTTGGTACTTCAAAATTTAAAATAAATATTGTCTGAAAAGACTAAAAAAAAAAAAAAAACGAAGTGTAAGCCGTAAGGCACAAAAATATTTTTAGATTAGATTAGCTTAGAGTACCCGAAGGCGGTCAGTAGGTTAGTATTAAGAAAATTTGTAAATTCTTAAGTTAGTTAAGCTAGTTTTAAGTACTTTTGTCTAGCAAGTAAGTCCACATAAATTAAGGTTAAATAAAATTACATGAAAACGAAACGAAATCGGTTCTCGTCCGATCACCGAAATCAAGCAGCATCGGGCGCGGTTAGTACTTGGATGGGGGACCGCTTGGGAACACCGCGTGTTGTTGACATCTGTTACAAATTTTTTGCTCCCCAACAGTCAACACCTCCATACCCCTCAATCACAACCTCAACACGTGACGGTCATTTTCAGAACAATCTTCTTTTTTTATTCTGTTCAACGATTTTTTGTATATTACATGCGTCAAATGTTTTACACGCATGTTCAATATGAAATAAATAGATCAGGGAAATGACAAAAGAGAACAAGATAATGTATAGATTTTTAAACAGAAATATTTTTAAAAAAGTAAATAAAGTATCATAAAGTGATCCTCATTGATTGACTCACCCTTTTTTTTCACTTTCACTATACATACATATTCACTAAACCGAGAGTAATAGTCTTTCACTGCTTCACATCACGAACCGCACAAACTGAATCTTCAATCCCAAAGAGATTGAATCGTATCGACGATTCCTCACAGAACGCGTGTATGAATTTGCTCAAATCAGTAGGTAGCGGGAAGTTTTTGTTTATTCAACAGCTATCCTATTTTTTCGCCGATATATTATTTCCTGTGATTTCGCCGCCGGATTACCCTTTTTTTGTGCAGCGAGAGAAGATAAGGGAAATTAAGTGACCAATGTATGTACGTACAAATGCCGATTTTTTGAGGAAGTAGTCAAGGGAGGTGAGACAGGAGGGATCACACAAAGGAAATAACACATTCAAAAAATCGGCGACGAATTTAGTGTGTGTAAAAGCGGCCTTTGCGGTTTTCATACATATGTATGTGTATGCCACGGTTTTTCTTGAGACAATAGACGCTACGTCTTGCACAATAATGTGCGGAATGCCTCGTGATGGTTGCAATCCATTGGAATCACCGAATATCTAACAGAAAGAGATAAGGAGATATGCAAGTTCTATGCACATATGTACATATGTAAGTCGTTCTCTTTAGAGTCGGCCTAAGTTTTCATGCTAGAAATAAAAAAAAATACAGTTCTGCGGCGCTGTCGTCTATTTAATGTCCGATAAAAAAACGTTTAGTTGGTGGTGTTAAGTTGTAATCTCGTATGTGACTTCGTCCATGCAAGACTTAGTGATAATTGTCATATAAACACAAACAAAAATTCCATTCGTTAAAATTTTATTATCATTTCACTTTGCTCCTACTGCATATTTTGCTATAGCATTTTCAACTACCTCCTCGGTCGAATTAAAACAATTCAGTGTAAAGAATTGTACACCGCGCACCACCCAGTGACTCTTAAATACAGCTTCAATCATTTCTTCAGCCATTTTTCTAGCGAATATCTGAAAATCATCGTTGTTCTGAGCGCGTTTTGCATATTCCTGCATAACATCGTCGGACACTGGCGTCGACGACGTAATAAAACGAACCATGGAAAAAACCATTCCGAAGGTAGTAAAAATCGATGACAGCGATGTTTATCAAAATGCTACCATCGATGCAAATCGACTCAAACTCTTGCACAGACGGTTTACAGATCCACAAAACGCGGAAGTCAGGACACTGAAGTCTGAGATCAAGAACCTCCAACAGTTAATTCGAATATATTATAGCTTAGCTATAAGCTTGCACTGGGGCAATAAAATCCGGGCTGTACGATCCAACAAGCAACTTGCAGATTCCCGCAAGTAAATAAAATATTTCGGAGGAAAGATCCGTTTGACTTCCCAGGACGACACTCAACGAACAATTACTGACTTCAATTGGCATCGATCCAGGTGAGGCAGTGCTAGACAATGACTTCTTCGTGGTTGAAGATCCCCAGGAGAAGGTTAAAGCTATTGGTGCTGTGTTCTAGCGAGTGTATACGGTCAACGAGCTTAGTAGGCCGAATCACGATCTGGAGAACAGAGCCTTGCTAAGCCACTTCTATCTCCGCAAAGAGATAAGTCAATGGCGATCCGAGAATTCAGGTTTCACCACGTTCAGTATGTTCACCAGGACGATAATATGGCACATAGTGCCGTCGCCAATGACAATCTCATCTTGATTTCCCAAGAAGATCTTCAGGGTATTCTTAACTCGCTGAAAAAGAAAAAGTCAGTGGGAATCGATGGAATACCGAATATTGTGCTTCGCCATCTTCCCCCCGAAGCGGTCCAAATTTACACAACATTGTTCAACAACGGCGCACTGGAAAACAGCTGTAGTGCAACCGATCCCTAAACGGGACAAAGACAAATCCATCCCGACAAATCTCCGGTCGATCAGTCTTCTTCCCTGCTTAAGCAAGGTTTTTGAAAAAATAGTCATAGGAGTTCTGAAACAATGGGCTGATGAAAATAAAATCATACCGGACAACCAGTTCGGACTTAGGGCGGGGCATGATACCATACATGCCGCGTCAAAGTTGGTATCCGACATTCAATGGAATAAAAGCAAACATCAGTGCACGGGTGCCTGTCTGATTGACTTGGAGAAGGCGTTCGACACCGTTTGGTTGGAGGGTCTTTTCCTCAAGCTGGTCAGGCTAGGCATAAGTAAGCCATTGCTATATACGATCTATGCCATGATAACAGGTAGAAAGTTCGTCGTGAAAAGTAGCGGCGTAACTTCTACCACGGTCTTTGACATTAAAAATGGTCTACAACAGGGGGCGGTTGGTTCGCCGATCTTGTTCTCAATATTCACTGCGGATCTTATAGGTTCCATGCCACACTTAATTGCGTACGCCGACGATCTAGTAGCGTACAGATCAGGTCCGAAGGTCGCAGTAATAAATATCTTGTTGCAGCGTGAATTCGAAAAAATGCAGCGATTTTGCGATGACTGGAAGTTGATTATCAACTTCCTGAAGTGTGAAACTACCCTTTTCAAGACCCCGTTGTACACGGCACCACGGGATACGCGCCAAAACTGGCGCAAGTTCGGCATAGTTGACCCGCAGGGACGATCGTTAGCTGTGAAAAGTGTAGTTAGATATCTTGGCATTTGGCTGGATCAATATCTGTATTTTGACAAACTTATGGAGTTGAGTCATTTTTTTCTTCTTTTTTTTTAATTGTCAAATAATCCGATTTATTTTAGCAGAACCCAGGGTTTGTTTTCTAATTTGATTGTAACGTTTATACACCTCGATTGAAAGAAACGATTTCGTTCACGAAGAAAGAGAAAAATCAGAAAACATTTCCAGACAGAAGGTGTATAATTCAGAACAACATTTCAAGTCCAACATATTTGCAAACTAAATACACACATATTTACGCATTCGGGTTGAAGAAGCATTTAAACATATGTACCTTTTGCTACCATGCATTCAACATTAGTTGTTGAAAAAACATGCCTCTATTTTTGTTCTTTCAATTATTCCACACTAGATCACAACCACAAACCTTACAAATGCTCAAATTTATTTATTGCTACAAATAATTAGTTCCACTACTAGATGGCGCAGTTCTCGTTTTTTACATATCTTTTAAGAAACTCATAAGGGGCGTTCACATGAACAAACATTCCGGATAGACATGGTCTGGCAGACTCAGATTTTATTGCGTGAACGAAAGAAACGACGGTTGAACGCCATGTCGGATGTCGGACATTTTTTTGATATTTTGGTGGTTTAACAGACCTGAAGGAAATTTCATTTCTGAACAAACTTAGAGCTGTAAGCTTGTCGCGGCAGAATTATAATAAAGTGGAAAATAGGCGTGTTTTTTTGTTGATACTGAAAAAGAAACAGTGAGATCTGAAAAAAACGATCTTTACTCAGTTTTTTTTTTTGTTTTAAGAATTGGTGCGTGTGATTACGTTAATTACATTTAACGTCAAAATACTACTGTCACTCTCCATCAAGCGCAGACAGATGAGATGTTTGTTTATTTACTTATTTCCCATTTTGTTTTGTGTAAAATTATCTATGCTACCAATATTTAAGAAGCATTTTTTTATGTTAACGTCACCTATGCTTGAGATTATTCAACGCGCAAACTTAACTAGAGGCTGCAGACAGAATTACTTTCAGTAAAACTTTGAGTATGTGTTGGTGTTACTTTGCGTTGCAATTTTCCTACTGAGCTTTCTGATTACCTCAAAAAACACGGCTAGTGATGCATACTCTGGTATTCCAACATGCTTCATGGCTTTAGACACTAATGCTACAAATATTTCCACCATACAACGAAATACTTTAGCCAGTATCGCTAAATCATCTACATATCCAATCAATTGATACTTGTTAATGCCTTGTTAGCGCCCCGGCAACGAACGGTTTCGAAGAACATACATTTCCGTTGCCTTTCCCTAACATCAATATGACTATTCTATGGCATAGACTGTAGAAGGAGAAATATAACACTAAATGTTAAGAAATTTATTTCACCTTTTAATTTGGCGTATACTAAAATTCCGCATTCCTGCGAGTTGTTTCTTAGCCACCGCAGGTGCTCTAGTTGACGTTGTTATCAGCGATTTATTACAAAGCTGCAAACAGAAATGTATCTTCTAAATGTATCTTTTAAATGCATCTTTTACGTGTATCTCGACTGCATAAAGTACAGTTAAAAATTTTGTCAACGACCATACTATGCTGAAAAAATCGGTTCTCGTAGTCGTTCACATACCCTCGTGGAGTAAAGACGTGTTTCGGCTTGTGTGCGTAGCAAGTGCGAAAAGCGAAAGAGCGTAAAAGAGAAACGAAAATTGCAAGTTGGTGCGAGAATTTGTTAGTGGAATCGCGGTTCCCGTTTTCATTCCCGTTACACAAAGGGAAAAACAAGAACTTTTTTCACTAAAATAAAAATAAATAAAAATCAAGACAGAGTAGTGAATATGGATACAACGGAGCGACCCGCGCTCGAAATAATGGGTGATGTTGTAACGATGGCTGGGATACCAGACCACCATTCAACAGTTGTAGAGGGGAAGAAGAAGAGGAAGAAGCTTCAACCGAAGCCTAACCTCGTGAAGCGCCGTTATACCGCCGCCTCACAAGATATTGAAGTTGCTGATGAAGCTACATCAGCAGCAACAATCAAAAAATCAGCAGAAACAGCGTCGGAAACTGCTACAGACGTAGCGAATGTTGTATACGCTGAGCAACAACATCAACTTCACGCACTCGATGGCGTACAACAAGAGTCGGCGGATTGCGAGAGAATATTCTCCTACGGCGTCAGTGGGAACTCATATCGCGATCTGACATCATCCATTTCGGATGACGAAGAGGAAGATGAAAGGGAGGAACTGGTGAAGAGCCAGCGCGAGAGGAAGGAGCTGGACGCCCATATCCAGATGCTCCAAGAAAAGCTGAAGGCCAGGAAAACGGCTAAGGAAAATGCACAACAGCTGCAGAAACAAGAACAGCAGCAGAAGCAGCAACAACTGCAACAACCATCTAAACAGCTGCCAAAAGGACAGCGCTCAACAGCTGAGAAGAAACAGCGGCAGCAACAACAACCTAACCAGCAGCAGCAACAACAGCAGCAGCAGCAGAAACAGACAGATCAACAGCAACAACAGCAGAAGCAGAAGCCGGAACCAGCAGCAGCCAAGAAAGTGAAATGCCCGCCAATTAACGTTTTCGGGCTGGAAACAAAGGAGGTCGACACTCTGTGTAAGTTGGCCACCAAAAACTCATTTTATATGACATATAAAGGACCCTTAAGGCTTTCTGTCCACTGCTCATCAATGGCAGATTTTCTTCTTATAAAAGAAGAGCTAGCGAAGGCTGGGGCCGAATTTTTTTCGTATACCCCAAAAGCAGAAAAGGTTAAGACCATGCTCCTTAAGCGCGTGGATCCCGATACCGATCCCGAGGATATCCTCGCAGAGCTGCGCCGTGTGGAGAGCGATGATGTCAAGTTCGTCGGCGTCAAGCCTTTCAATACTGTGGTAACGAAGAGGGAGAATAGGAGACTCCCCTTCTTCCTGGTTCAGGTCACCCCAGACAGCAAAATAGAGAGCATAAAGAAAATTATCCGCTTAGGCTCCATTTCTGTGAAGTGGGATACATTGGTGAAGACGAAGCACATGCTCCAATGTGCTCGATGTCAGAGGTTTGGGCATGCCGCGGCGAACTGCAGCATGGAGTCTCGCTGCGTGAAATGCGCAGGAACCCACAAACAAGGGGAATGTCCTTTAGGGACGGATAAGGTTGTTGACAGGAGCAAGCTGACATGCGTGCTCTGCAAAACCAGCGGGCACCCTGCTAATTATCGGGGATGTCCAAAGGTTCAACAGATCAGAAGAAGCATTGAAGCCAAGAGGAAGATAAAAATGGTAGAAGCGAGGCCAGTGCCTCGTTTTCAAGCTACCACTGTTACTCCGGCCGTCTCCTATGCCCAAATGGCATCTGGTAGGCGACCGGTACAACAGACAGTGCCGAAGGTAGCCCCGGTCCCAGTGGCCAGACAACCTGAAGCTGACATGGATTTGAAGTCGGTCCTGCTCTCTATCCAGAAGCAGATCGCTCAGCTCCAGAAACAGTTCCTTGAGCAAACAGCGCGAATAGACATCCTCTACTCGGCGTTGGTTGACGAGACTAACGAGACATCACCATGATGGCTACGCCCGCAGCGCGTAGACTTGAGATCCTGGCAGTGAATGTTAATTCGCTGATTAAACCCGAACGACAGCTAACGCTCGAGAACTTGTTGCAAACGTACAAGCCTGACGTGCTTATGGTTAGCGAAACTAAGCTAAACCAGACTCACAAACTCAGGTACAAGAATTACCACGTAATTCGAAGGGACCGGCCCCATTCCTTCCAAGGTGGTGGGGTCGCTCTCTTTATCAAAAAAGGCCTCAGTCATAAGATCGTGTACAGTGGTGAAATGCGAAGATTTCAAGCTTTAGAAACATGTATTACACGCATCCCTCTCCAGGGTGGTAAACGGTTGTATTTGATCGCTATCTACGCACCTGACAATGAACTCCTCAATCGAAACTTCATTTCAGAGCTCGATAATCTATTCACTAGCCTTCGACTGAGCTCGGAGGAGAACTACTACATCATGGCCGGAGATTTTAACTCCAAGCATATAGAATGGGGCAATACAGTGCATAACACCAGGGGGACCTCACTGTATAAGTGGTTGGTAGAGCACAATATTGAGTTCAAGCTTGATTTGCTTGCAACCGATATGCCATCGTATCCCAGGTGCGGGTCCTATCTGGATCTGTTACTGATCGACAGACGACTGACGATACTAGACGTGGAAAGACGCACGCGGAATTGTTTAACTGCGGTTGAGTACGAAAGTGATCACCGCGGACTCTTCGCGGCTATTCAGCTCCCGAACGAGGTGGAAGAATTGGAAGAGTATGTCCAGAGGCTCCCTTATAATTACAATAAGGTCCGCTGGCCACGCTTCTCCAGGACTTTATCCGCAGAACTACGTTCGAGTGAGATCAATCCTCCGACTAACAGAAACCTGACGAACGACGAGGTTGACAGGTACCTCATACAAATGGACGACGTAATTAAACGAACAATGGACAAGACAATTCCGAAGGTAGTACAGCTCGATAACGGCGACGTCTACCGAAATGCTACCATCGATACACTTCACGTACACAAAAGTAGGCTGCTGTCAAGACTCAAACTCTTGCACAGACGGTTTACAGATCCACAAAACGCGGAAGTCAGGTCACTAAAGTCGGAGATCAAAAACCTCCAACAATTAATACGTATTAATTATAGCTTGGCTATAAGCTTGCACTGGGGCAATAAAATCCGGGCTGTACAATCCAACAACCCGGGTATGTTCCCGCAAGTAAATAAAATATTTCGGAGGAAAGATCAAAACGACATTCAGGCCGTTAGACTTCCCAGGACGACAGATAACGAACGATTACTGACTTCAGTTGGCATCGATCCAGACGGGGCTGTGCTAGACAATGACTTCTTCGTGGTTGAGGATCCTCAGGAGAAGGTGAAAGCTATTGGAGCTGTATTCCAGCGAGTGTATACGGTCAACGAGGTTCGTAGGCCGAATCATGATCTGGAGAACAGAGCCTTGCTAAACCACTTCTATCTGCGCAACGAGATAAGTCAATGGCGATCTGAGAATCCAGGTTTCACCAGGTTCAATGACGTTAACATCGCAAATAATGCCGTCGCCTACGATGTAAATCACATCTTGATTTCGCAAGAAGATCTCCAGGGTATCCTTAACTCACTAAAGAAGAAAAAGTCAGTCGGAATCGATGGTATACCGAATATTGTGCTTAGCCATCTTCCCCCCGAAGCGGTGCAAATTTACACGACCTTGTTTAACAACGCTCTGAGTAGTGCACATTACCCGGCGCACTGGAAAACAGCTATCGTGCAACCGATCCCCAAACGGGACAAGGACAAGTCAATCCCGACAAATCTCCGGTCGATCAGTCTTCTGCCTTGCATAAGCAAGGTTTTTGAAAAGATAGTCATTCGAGTTCTGAAGCAGTGGGCTGAGGATAAGGAAATCATACCGGACAACCAGTTCGGATTCAGGGCGGGACATGATACCATACATGCCGCATCGAAGCTTGTTTCCGACATTCAGTGGAACAAAAATAAGAATCAGTGTACTGGTGCTTGTCTGATTGACTTGGAGAAGGCGTTCGACACCGTTTGGTTGGAGGGCCTCTTCCTCAAGCTGGTCAGACGCGGCATAAGTAAACCATTGCTGTACATGATCTTTGACATGATAATAGGTAGGAAGTTCGTTGTGAAAAGTGGCGACGTAACGTCTACCACGGTCTTTGACATCAAAAATGGTCTGCAACAGGGAGCCGTTGGTTCGCCAATCTTGTTTTCGATATTCACTGCCGATCTCTTAGCTTCTATGCCGCACATAATAGCGTACGCCGACGATCTGGTAGCGTACAGAACAGGTCCGAAAGTCGAGGTAATTAATATCTTGTTGCAACGTGACTTTGATAAAATTCTGCTATTTTGCGACGACTGGAAGTTGATTATCAACTACATGAAGTGTGAAACTGTCTTTTTCAGGACCCCGTTGTACATGGCATCGCGGGATACGCGCACAAACTGGCGAAAGTTCGGCATAGTTGACCCGCAGGGACGGCCGTTAGCTGTGAAAAGTGTAGTTAGATATCTTGGCATTTGGCTGGATCAATATCTGTATTTTGACAAACATATAGATGTTGCTCTGACGAAAGCCAGAAAAGCCTTTGCTGCGGCAAGGAGGTTGTTTTTCAGCAGCCAACTTGATACCGGGGTGAAGGTAATCTGCTACATGGCCCTAGTACGGCCAATTATGGCGTACGGTTGTCCCCTGTGGTTCAACGTGAGTCCTTCCCAGATGGAAAAGATGAGGTTGTTCGAGAGACAGTGTCTCCGGAGCTGTCTCCGTTTGTATCGCACACCCGAGTCTGAGTACAAGAAGTACTATCCTAACGAGGTCCTGTACAACGAGGCAAACTTGAACAGGATAGATAATTTTATTATTAAGCTGATCAGAAGACACGTTGCACGAGCTATGACTTCTTCTAACAGTCTGATCTTTGGGGCTTACTACCCCAATACATTGTATCATGAAAGAGTGCGCCTCAACGGCTTTATTCCTCCTGAAGCATTCCTCTATCTCGACACCATTGGCCTGATACAGGATGAGGAAGGATGTCCTATTATCTTCCATGTCGTACGCCGAACAGTGGACAGGCGACTGCTATACGAACGGGATGTAGCTCGCAGCCACGAGGATCTCCTCCGGTTCAGTGGAGCGATCTCTGTTCGCGACAGGAGAGAGTGTGCCAAGGAACGGCACTTTTACTGGTGGTTGCACCAGAACAGGTCTCAGCTGCCGCTAGCTAACGATGAGATAGTGGACCTTGGTGGCCAACTTACTTAGTTTTAAGGTTAGTCTAAGAGAAAAAAAAAAAAAAAAAAAAAAAAAAAAAAACAAAAAAAAAAAAAAAAACGGGGTGCATCACGGCGTATAGACTATATATGTTATGCATATACATGACATATACGCCCTGATGCACGCGTCTGTCTGTTACGGACATAATTAAGTTAGTTTAAGGTTCATGTTAGGTTAAGTTAGTTTTAGTGTAGGTTAAGTTAGTTATAATATAATTTTTTTAGTTAGGTTAAACCAAGTTTTTCATAGTTTTCTTGGTACTTCAAAATTTAAAATAAACATTGTCTGAAAAGACAAAAAAAAAACGAAGTGTAAGCCGTAAGGCACAAAAATATTTTTTAGATTAGATTAGCTTAGAGTACCCGAAGGCGGTCAGTAGGTTAGGTTTAATTACAATAAGTTATTGTTAAGATAGTTAAGCTAGTTTTAAGTATTTTTGTCTAGAAAGTAAGAAAATTAAATATAAATAAAACAAAACTACAATTAAAAAAAAAAAAAAAAAAAAAAAAAAAAAAAAAAAAAAATCGGTTCTCGTCCGATCACCGAAATCAAGCAGCATCGGGCGCGGTTAGTACTTGGATGAGGGACCGCTTGGGAACACCGCGTGTTGTTGACATCTGTTACAAATTTTTTGCTCCCCAACAGTCAACACCTCCATACCCCTCAATCACAACCTCAACACGTGACGGTCATTTTCAGAACAATCTTCTTTTTTTATTCTGTTCAACGATTTTTTGTATATTACATGCGTCAAATGTTTTACACGCATGTTCAATATGAAATAAATAGATCAGGGAAATGACAAAAGAGAACAAGATAATGTATAGATTTTTAAACAGAAATATTTTTAAAAAAGTAAATAAAGTATCATAAAGTGATCCTCATTGATTGACTCACCCTTTTTTTTCACTTTCACTATACATACATATTCACTAAACCGAGAGTAATAGTCTTTCACTGCTTCACATCACGAACCGCACAAACTGAATCTTCAATCCCAAAGAGATTGAATCGTATCGACGATTCCTCACAGAACGCGTGTATGAATTTGCTCAAATCAGTAGGTAGCGGGAAGTTTTTGTTTATTCAACAGCTATCCTATTTTTTCGCCGATATATTATTTCCTGTGATTTCGCCGCCGGATTACCCTTTTTTTGTGCAGCGAGAGAAGATAAGGGAAATTAAGTGACCAATGTATGTACGTACAAATGCCGATTTTTTGAGGAAGTGGTCAAGGGAGGTGAGACAGGAGGGATCACACAAAGGAAATAACACATTCAAAAAATCGGCGACGAATTTAGTGTGTGTAAAAGCGGCCTTTGCGGTTTTCATACATATGTATGTGTATGCCACGGTTTTTCTTGAGACAATAGACGCTACGTCTTGCACAATAATGTGCGGAATGCCTCGTGATGGTTGCAATCCATTGGAATCACCGAATATCTAACAGAAAGAGATAAGGAGATATGCAAGTTCTATGCACATATGTACATATGTAAGTCGTTCTCTTTAGAGTCGGCCTAAGTTTTCATGCTAGAAATAAAAAAAAATACAGTTCTGCGGCGCTGTCGTCTATTTAATGTCCGATAAAAAAACGTTTAGTTGGTGGTGTTAAGTTGTAATCTCGTATGTGACTTCGTCCATGCAAGACTTAGTGATAATTGTCATATAAACACAAACAAAAATTCCATTCGTTAAAATTTTATTATCATTTCACTTTGCTCCTACTGCATATTTTGCTATAGCATTTTCAACTACCTCCTCGGTCGAATTAAAACAATTCAGTGTAAAGAATTGTACACCGCGCACCACCCAGTGACTCTTAAATACAGCTTCAATCATTTCTTCAGCCATTTTTCTAGCGAATATCTGAAAATCATCGTTGTTCTGAGCGCGTTTTGCATATTCCTGCATAACATCGTCGGACACTGGCGTCGACGACGTAATAAAACGAACCATGGAAAAAACCATTCCGAAGGTAGTAAAAATCGATGACAGCGATGTTTATCAAAATGCTACCATCGATGCAAATCGACTCAAACTCTTGCACAGACGGTTTACAGATCCACAAAACGCGGAAGTCAGGACACTGAAGTCTGAGATCAAGAACCTCCAACAGTTAATTCGAATATATTATAGCTTAGCTATAAGCTTGCACTGGGGCAATAAAATCCGGGCTGTACGATCCAACAAGCAACTTGCAGATTCCCGCAAGTAAATAAAATATTTCGGAGGAAAGATCCGTTAGACTTCCCAGGACGACACTCAACGAACAATTACTGACTTCAATTGGCATCGATCCAGGTGAGGCAGTGCTAGACAATGACTTCTTCGTGGTTGAAGATCCCCAGGAGAAGGTTAAAGCTATTGGTGCTGTGTTCTAGCGAGTGTATACGGTCAACGAGCTTAGTAGGCCGAATCACGATCTGGAGAACAGAGCCTTGCTAAGCCACTTCTATCTCCGCAAAGAGATAAGTCAATGGCGATCCGAGAATTCAGGTTTCACCACGTTCAGTATGTTCACCAGGACGATAATATGGCACATAGTGCCGTCGCCAATGACAATCTCATCTTGATTTCCCAAGAAGATCTTCAGGGTATTCTTAACTCGCTGAAAAAGAAAAAGTCAGTGGGAATCGATGGAATACCGAATATTGTGCTTCGCCATCTTCCCCCCGAAGCGGTCCAAATTTACACAACATTGTTCAACAACGGCGCACTGGAAAACAGCTGTAGTGCAACCGATCCCTAAACGGGACAAAGACAAATCCATCCCGACAAATCTCCGGTCGATCAGTCTTCTTCCCTGCTTAAGCAAGGTTTTTGAAAAAATAGTCATAGGAGTTCTGAAACAATGGGCTGATGAAAATAAAATCATACCGGACAACCAGTTCGGACTTAGGGCGGGGCATGATACCATACATGCCGCGTCAAAGTTGGTATCCGACATTCAATGGAATAAAAGCAAACATCAGTGCACGGGTGCCTGTCTGATTGACTTGGAGAAGGCGTTCGACACCGTTTGGTTGGAGGGTCTTTTCCTCAAGCTGGTCAGGCTAGGCATAAGTAAGCCATTGCTATATACGATCTATGCCATGATAACAGGTAGAAAGTTCGTCGTGAAAAGTAGCGGCGTAACTTCTACCACGGTCTTTGACATTAAAAATGGTCTACAACAGGGGGCGGTTGGTTCGCCGATCTTGTTCTCAATATTCACTGCGGATCTTATAGGTTCCATGCCACACTTAATTGCGTACGCCGACGATCTAGTAGCGTACAGATCAGGTCCGAAGGTCGCAGTAATAAATATCTTGTTGCAGCGTGAATTCGAAAAAATGCAGCGATTTTGCGATGACTGGAAGTTGATTATCAACTTCCTGAAGTGTGAAACTACCCTTTTCAAGACCCCGTTGTACACGGCACCACGGGATACGCGCCAAAACTGGCGCAAGTTCGGCATAGTTGACCCGCAGGGACGATCGTTAGCTGTGAAAAGTGTAGTTAGATATCTTGGCATTTGGCTGGATCAATATCTGTATTTTGACAAACTTATGGAGTTGAGTCATTTTTTTCTTCTTTTTTTTTAATTGTCAAATAATCCGATTTATTTTAGCAGAACCCAGGGTTTGTTTTCTAATTTGATTGTAACGTTTATACACCTCGATTGAAAGAAACGATTTCGTTCACGAAGAAAGAGAAAAATCAGAAAACATTTCCAGACAGAAGGTGTATAATTCAGAACAACATTTCAAGTCCAACATATTTGCAAACTAAATACACACATATTTACGCATTCGGGTTGAAGAAGCATTTAAACATATGTACCTTTTGCTACCATGCATTCAACATTAGTTGTTGAAAAAACATGCCTCTATTTTTGTTCTTTCAATTATTCCACACTAGATCACAACCACAAACCTTACAAATGCTCAAATTTATTTATTGCTACAAATAATTAGTTCCACTACTAGATGGCGCAGTTCTCGTTTTTTACATATCTTTTAAGAAACTCATAAGGGGCGTTCAGATGAACAAACATTCCGGATAGACATGGTCTGGCAGACTCAGATTTTATTGCGTGAACGAAAGAAACGACGGTTGAACGCCATGTCGGATGTCGGACATTTTTTTGATATTTTGGTGGTTTAACAGACCTGAAGGAAATTTCATTTCTGAACAAACTTAGAGCTGTAAGCTTGTCGCGGCAGAATTATAATAAAGTGGAAAATAGGCGTGTTTTTTTGTTGATACTGAAAAAGAAACAGTGAGATCTGAAAAAAACGATCTTTACTCAGTTTTTTTTTTTGTTTTAAGAATTGGTGCGTGTGATTACGTTAATTACATTTAACGTCAAAATACTACTGTCACTCTCCATCAAGCGCAGACAGATGAGATGTTTGTTTATTTACTTATTTCCCATTTTGTTTTGTGTAAAATTATCTATGCTACCAATATTTAAGAAGCATTTTTTTATGTTAACGTCACCTATGCTTGAGATTATTCAACGCGCAAACTTAACTAGAGGCTGCAGACAGAATTACTTTCAGTAAAACTTTGAGTATGTGTTGGTGTTACTTTGCGTTGCAATTTTCCTACTGAGCTTTCTGATTACCTCAAAAAACACGGCTAGTGATGCATACTCTGGTATTCCAACATGCTTCATGGCTTTAGACACTAATGCTACAAATATTTCCACCATACAACGAAATACTTTAGCCAGTATCGCTAAATCATCTACATATCCAATCAATTGATACTTGTTAATGCCTTGTTAGCGCCCCGGCAACGAACGGTTTCGAAGAACATACATTTCCGTTGCCTTTCCCTAACATCAATATGACTATTCTATGGCATAGACTGTAGAAGGAGAAATATAACACTAAATGTTAAGAAATTTATTTCACCTTTTAATTTGGCGTATACTAAAATTCCGCATTCCTGCGAGTTGTTTCTTAGCCACCGCAGGTGCTCTAGTTGACGTTGTTATCAGCGATTTATTACAAAGCTGCAAACAGAAATGTATCTTCTAAATGTATCTTTTAAATGCATCTTTTACGTGTATCTCGACTGCATAAAGTACAGTTAAAAATTTTGTCAACGACCATACTATGCTGAAAAAATCGGTTCTCGTCCGATCACCGAAATCAAGCAGCATCGGGCGCGGTTAGTACTTGGATGGGGGACCGCTTGGGAACACCGCGTGTTGTTGACATCTGTTACAAATTTTTTGCTCCCCAACAGTCAACACCTCCATACCCCTCAATCACAACCTCAACACGTGACGGTCATTTTCAGAACAATCTTCTTTTTTTATTCTGTTCAACGATTTTTTGTATATTACATGCGTCAAATGTTTTACACGCATGTTCAATATGAAATAAATAGATCAGGGAAATGACAAAAGAGAACAAGATAATGTATAGATTTTTAAACAGAAATATTTTTAAAAAAGTAAATAAAGTATCATAAAGTGATCCTCATTGATTGACTCACCCTTTTTTTTCACTTTCACTATACATACATATTCACTAAACCGAGAGTAATAGTCTTTCACTGCTTCACATCACGAACCGCACAAACTGAATCTTCAATCCCAAAGAGATTGAATCGTATCGACGATTCCTCACAGAACGCGTGTATGAATTTGCTCAAATCAGTAGGTAGCGGGAAGTTTTTGTTTATTCAACAGCTATCCTATTTTTTCGCCGATATATTATTTCCTGTGATTTCGCCGCCGGATTACCCTTTTTTTGTGCAGCGAGAGAAGATAAGGGAAATTAAGTGACCAATGTATGTACGTACAAATGCCGATTTTTTGAGGAAGTGGTCAAGGGAGGTGAGACAGGAGGGATCACACAAAGGAAATAACACATTCAAAAAATCGGCGACGAATTTAGTGTGTGTAAAAGCGGCCTTTGCGGTTTTCATACATATGTATGTGTATGCCACGGTTTTTCTTGAGACAATAGACGCTACGTCTTGCACAATAATGTGCGGAATGCCTCGTGATGGTTGCAATCCATTGGAATCACCGAATATCTAACAGAAAGAGATAAGGAGATATGCAAGTTCTATGCACATATGTACATATGTAAGTCGTTCTCTTTAGAGTCGGCCTAAGTTTTCATGCTAGAAATAAAAAAAAATACAGTTCTGCGGCGCTGTCGTCTATTTAATGTCCGATAAAAAAACGTTTAGTTGGTGGTGTTAAGTTGTAATCTCGTATGTGACTTCGTCCATGCAAGACTTAGTGATAATTGTCATATAAACACAAACAAAAATTCCAAAGATTTGCACACATTCGTTAAAATTTTTATTATCATTTCACTTTGCTCCTACTGCATATTTTGCTATAACATTTTCAACTACCTCCTCGGTCGAATTAAAACAATTCAGTGTAAAGAATTGTACACCGCGCACCACCCAGTGACTCTTAAATACAGCTTCAATCATTTCTTCAGCCATTTTTCTAGCGAATATCTGAAAATCATCGTTGTTCTGAGCGCGTTTTGCATATTCCTGCATAACATCGTCGGACATTGCTGTCGCAATGATGTCAATCATACGCTGCATTTTCTGATAAGATTCCGGTATATAGATGCCAACAACAATCGGTACGGTGATTCCACTTTCACGTAATCGTCCAATAAAATCAATGAGAGCGTCAACCTCAAAGCAGATTTGTGTTATTATGAAGTCCGCGCCGCAAGCGATCTGTAAACGAAAACAAATGAATTAGATTCCATGCGATGGATCGTTTAGTAGCAATTGCTTGTCAAAGTGTGATGCTCTGTTGATCGCTGTGGAAAATAATAAAAAGCCCCAGTTAACAATCAATTGAGTCATGGGTCGCATTCTCTAAAATGAATCGAATTAGAGGAATTAAATCATAAAACCTGCTGGTAGCCCAATTGCGGTGAATTACAATTTTTTTAAATGTATTTATACAGCTCGCACGAGTTGGTTGATCTTGTAACAACATACAGTCGACTCTCGACAATTCGAAACTCAAAAGACCTTACACAAAATTTTAGTAAAGGGAAAATTGTCGATTTGGAGCGAAGGAACGAAAAAGTACATACAAGCATGTACATATGCAACAATAATTTGACACACTTTGTTACAAAATACATAATTACGACTGATTAGTGCTGAAATATAAACGGCCCATCGCATCACCAAGGGAGCGAAAAATTGCTTACTTACTTTGTTCACCGCTTCGCATAGGTGACAATCTAACGGGATCAAAGCATTGGACACGTGTATACGGTTGGGCAGATAATAGAGCAGAGAATACAAAAACGACAAAAATATGCGAATTACTCTGAGGAACTAGCTACTGACATCGAATAACAGCGTGTTTGTTGGCACCCCAACTGAGCAATCCCTTCAAATTAACAAGCGTACCCAACCATTTTCTTTTTCAAGGATCCTAAAAAACATTTCGAATTATCGAGACTTTGGAATTATCGAGAGTCGACAGTATTTGAAAAGGAGGACCACACTGAAAAAATGTTCGCTTTAATTTACGCTTGATTATTAAGTTATAATATTTGGATTTGGATGGTCAATGAACTACTGAATGCTAAATCATGGCATGGCAAGAATTCTTAGAAGTGAAACAACGATCAAGGGAACTATGCTAACCACATTGGCAGTGGTTACCGAGATCAATCGTAGAATAGCTCCTGACAACAGCTGCTTCATTGCGCTCAAGAAGCGTAATAGAGCCGTCTTCTAAAGGACCAAGCTGACTTATGCAAGACATTGACAATCGCAGGCATTTTTTGCTGCACAGAAGTATGGCTTAGGGGGTGTGGACAATTCAATAGTTGATGAAGAAATCGTTAGTCCTTCCACCGAAAAGTTCTACGTGAGATCTTTGGTTTTGTTTGAGTTGATGGCAGTTGGAGGGGTTGATGACATGTATGGGTCCAGCATCTAAGGAGGCTAGTCGCCGCACAGAGAATGTACAACTTGGACCCGATTCGAAGTGTTTCCGACCCCATGGAACAACGCAACAAAGAATACCCACGTGCAGACTAGGGACGAAGAATGCAGACATATCGGATCTCTTAAGATTCGTAAAGAGCACGAAGTGGTTTAAGCCATCACGCGACAGGATAGGTTGTCCCCCACAAATGAAGGGATTCACAATGGGCGCTAAGGCCTCAGAGTCGAAGTGATGTTCAACCATCACACTCCCCTTCCAAAACTTAACCTAACCTAAGGTGGTACAGTCATGTGGAGGAGAAGCACATAATTTTTTTCCAAGAAGCTAGCCAAAGACAACGCCATCTGAATAGTCTTGCTGGTTGAGGCCTCGGTCCACTTCAGACTAAAGGACGACACAAGGAGAAGAACATTTAACATTATTTCGATTGTATTTTTACCCTGATTTTTCTCGTCGTTGCTAAATAAAGACAAACAGGTCCGATTTCGTTCTCCAAAAATGAAACAGTCGAACCTCCATAAGTCGAATAGTCGCGGTATGTATACCAAGTTCGAGTTAGAGGACGGTTTTTTTGTATGGAAAATTGAGGGAATGCCAAAACATGGCGAACAAGGAAATTCGAGAGATATACGACTTAGGGAGAGTTCGACTTAGAAAGAGTCTACTGTATTTAGGAATCGGCTTTATTTCGATCAGCTTTATTTCAACTGGAGCACTTTACCAAGTTCGAAGAGAAACCAAACGAAGAGGAGAAACGATGCATGCTTCATTCTATCTTGACTTGAAACAGATCAAAATTAAAAGCCTCAAATAAAACATAGTAAAGTCCTCCCATACATAGCTCAGAGATATATAAATATTTTCAAATCAAATCCTAATAAAGGCTTGACTGTACCCCTTCGCTGTGAAAGAGTTATGAGACAATGCCCATCCTGGCCAATTCGTCAACTTCGCAAATTCCCGAGAATGTCACAATTTTCCATCACTCACATGTGTTGAATGTTAAAATGGTTGACCACCTCATCTAAACCACATTTAGAGACCGTGATTATTGCCGCACATGAGCCGTTGTGCTACAGTGCCAACGCAAATGGTGTGCAGTGGCCCACTGACGTAAATGCATGCCGACCACTGCTGACCAGTTTGCAGTAAACAGCTTCATCATCAACCAAGCCAAACTGCAAAACAACTGCAGAGGCTATTATGAATGATCTCTGATTCATACTGTCAACAGGGAAAATATTTACGAGTTCAAATAATTAAATTGCATCTACACACGGCCAAATGCCTTACACGTGTAACATCTGCCGGTGAATATTAAATTATCTTTTCTAATGCAATTATCTCAATAATAGACCGTAGTGTATCTGATTCCCATTAGGTAACATTACCGTAAATAATCTAAATCTTTCGTAATTAGTTATATAATTTCACAGTGATTGTGCGTCGTGCGATAATATCAATGAAATGCTCTATGTACTTACTTTCTCCTTCAAGAAATGAATATCGCTTTCAAGTGACTTCGCTTGAGGATGCCCCTGCGGATAAGCTCCCACGGCAATACCGATACTATCTGCAAATTCATGAAAATTAGATTTTTAGAAGAATAGATTTCACCCAAAAAAATGCTGCAAAAAACTTACCGCCTCGGATTTTCCGAACCTCCTTTACCAGCTCGGCACCGTAGTGATATTTCTGACCTTCCATGACATCATTGCCTCGCAAGGCAAGCATATTTGAAAAGTTCAACGAGAGATACTGCTTGAGCTTTTCGTCCGTCAGCTTGTAGGCGGTAAAATGTGGCATTACCACCGTCCCGGGAAGCAAACGATTTGTAAGTTGAACAGACTCTGCATTCGCGACAGACTCAACATCACTATAACTGGTCAACCAAACTACAGACGTAAACAGAGGCATCACTGAAAGTTTGCTGTAGTCCAGAACGTGATTGGATCTAGCCGATATTTCGAGGCCATAAAAGTATTCGTCGTTATCAATTTTCTCTTTGATTAAATCGATTATTTTTGGTTGCTTCGCATATTGCGTAAATCTCGGACTGAATTTCACCGAAATGAGTCCTGTCGCTGGAGTATAGTCCGGACTGTGCATTTTGTGTGATGGTCCCTCTCTGACAATGTGGATATACCAAAGTTCAATTAGGTTCTGTGGGGGACTTTAATAGACTCGCGACGGTTCGATTAGTTTAGTACTGAAATGAGACTGACGATAAACAAACAACTCACTCGCAAAGCTTTGTCACCCAACGAATCGGGAGATAATGAAGTATTCTGTAGAGAGTCAAAGCTTCGGGGTTCCCAAAAAATATATATTTTATAGACCATGATTCTATGTTTAAAGTGGTTGGTTATCGCGTGTTAATGCAGTACTTAGTAGTAGTTTTAATAGATAAATATAATTATGTATGTACACATGTGTTATCAGACGTGCTTTTACTTTCCTAGAAATTGTGTCATATATCTTACCGCCAATACTAATGCAAGACGCAATCGTTGGCCAGTTTTGCTACCGGTTCGTTGTCAGGAAACTTTAATTCAAAGTGAGTTTGTTGCAACGACAATACCAACAGAGTATTTTCAATGGAATCGTTGAAGAAACTAGCAGTTTTGAATGCAATATTATTGATGTTACCACATTCCGAGAAAGAGAAAGAAATCCTTTCCAGTCAACTACCATGTCCAAGTACAAGGGAATACAATTATTATTCTAAACACCTTTAACAGCTGTATACTAGAACATATTAAATTCTGAAATGTATTAAGCATAATTGCAAATGTGTTCAAAATTAAGACTCTATCATAACACAACTCCTCGAAGGAAAGCACCACTTTGCCTGAGCTCCATGAGAGTATCATCCGATGTTTACATTTCATCAAGCAAAACAACCTGTTGGAGCCATGTGTTGTTGACAACTTGGACGATCTTCACAATGTCAATAGAAGGCAAAGCTCTAAAGCTTTTTGGAATCTGCAAACAATAGCGGCCACCTTTTTATGTGTATTCTCTCACCATGCAACTAAATATATACAGTGTTCGATAAAATAATAGAACAGATGCCTTGGCTAGTATTTAATAGTTGGTAATTTTGTTCACAAATATCACTCTGCAACAACACTGATGTAAATGCTGCATATGTGCTTCATATATAATATCGACAATCTATAATGACAATACGTAACTCGGTCGACTGTCGACACTGGCAATAAGGGCCTATGTAATATTTAATTAAATGCATGAGGCATTATTATTGAACATAGCTCCTTTCTTTGAATATCTAGGATTATGCTCAGGTAGCAAACATTTTTAAAGCACCAAAGAGTATGCATCATTTTTTCTTAATTTGCAATTTACCATAGACACTTAACTTATTTACACTTCAGAAAAACATTTTAAGCATTTTTCGAGGAAATCGGAGGTATATGTTATCTATACCTTTTAAGACCAAAATTCGATTTCTTGAAAAAGTCGCTGTGACAGCAAATTAATAAATTATCTTATTTGAATTATTTTCGGAAAAATGAGACACATTTTTTGCCTGAATATTTTAAAATAAGTAAAGAATTCTATCAATTGCAAAATAAACTCTTTTTATTTGATATACCTAAATACGTTGTCTCATTCAAATTATAATCCTGTGTGAATGCACTCATTTCAATGTTAACGTCAATGACGTAAGGAGTACATTTGAAATTTTAGGTTAGGCACATAACTTTATCAATAATTTCCGAGGAACATTGTTCTTTGGCCCTGTAAATTTTAAAATTGATTCCTTAAATATGTCTGATTACGATACCATTGCCAGCACAGCGTCAGATCAAGAACTGCAGGAGTTCTTAATGATCGAGAAACAAAAGGCCCAGGCCAATGCTCAGGTATAATTGTGAAATTTGTTCAGTCAAACTTTGGATGTTATGTTTTTCAATTTTCATCTTCAGGTACACGAGTTCAATGAAATTTGCTGGGATAAATGCGTTGGGAAGCCCGGATCGAAACTGGACAGCAGCACAGAAACATGCCTTAGCAATTGCGTTGACCGTTTTATTGACACCTCCCTTTTAATAACAAAACGATTCGCTGATATGTTACAGAAAAACAGAAGCGGGTTGTGAAATTAATGTTGATATAAATTCCCATATCGCGTGAGTTAAGAGAGAGTTCATCCACAATTTTATTATTCATCCAAAGAAGTTCGGAAATATAAACATAGAGAAAGGACAGTGTTTTGTTTAATTGTGCCTATGAACTCGACGATTGGCTTTTATTCTTTTTAAGTTGTCTGTACATATTGATAATTTTCGATTGCTCTTCCTCGATCATCACTCTGGTAACGGGGGGCAAGTCCTTGCGTTTTCCCTTCAACTTACCCTTGAAGAGCTTTGTGCTTTTCTTTGTTTGGGAATTTTTCGCCGGTGTTGAGGCTTTCTTTTTATCCTCAGATCCTTGTAGCATGGTTTTCAATAGCAAGTTGTCCTTTTTACCAGGCTTTATATGAAAAAAACAAGGTAATTGTAAGTAAACAACAATATTATGTAAGCTTTCAACATACCCTAGCCACCGTTTCATTTGGTGTTGCTTTACGAGGTATGACAGTCAAGGTTGGTGGGGCATGTACAACTTCTCCGAACTTGAATACATCTTTTTTATATTCTTCGATGGTCTCCTCTTCCGCTTTGATCTAATAAACACTTAGTTGAAAACTCAATTCACACACATAAAAAGATCTATTACCTCCTCGTCGGTTTCCTTGATTGCCTGTTTGATGAGTTCCTTTGCCACTTTCGGGTCAAGTTTTTTCGTTGTACCTTTAACCATAGGCTTTTTTGATTTTTTGCTCTTAATCAGTTCGTCGATTTCGTTTGGCGGCTTCTTCTTTATGACAATAGCACCGGTTTTGCTGTCTCTAACAACCGACACTCCATATTTTACTTCGTACTCTGCTTCTTTCAGAGATTCTGTCGTCATCCGGTTTACCCTGCGCATATAGTCCTTGTCATCTTCATTTGGCAATTGTTTTATAGCTTTTATCTTATTCGGAGCCACTGCGGCCTGGCGGGTGGTATTGTTTTTTGTCACCACTTTAGGTAGATCTTCAATTCCACATCTGATTCGTTTTATTTTCTTTCCGCTTTTAGCAGCATTGGCTAGCTTTGCAAATTGAACAAACCTGTTCGAAACCTTCTGATCGTCTCCTTTAGGCGGTGGATTGTTTGTAACGCCTTTGAGTCTACAATAAGATTGGGTGTAGTTTAGAAATTTAGCTTGTTTAAATATCTTGAATAATACTTTGCGAATTGTATGGCCTGCTGCTTCAATGGATCTCGTATTCCGTGGTGTTTTCTTGCTGGGATTTTTCTTTTCCTTGCCATATTTTATATTTTCTTAAGTAGTGCAGGATTTGTTGTAGACCTTTTTGAAATGAAAACAAAACCCAAACACATGTGCACGGTCAGTTTTGACGTTTATTACATTTTGTTTGATTTTGTCATTTGAAATCATACATATGTTTAAGCTGGTAACACAATTTTGGTCACTTGATATTTTTGTATTATCTTGTGGAATCTCTTATTTAAAATTGGAGAAAATTGTTGCATGAGTATTGTATTTGTATACTTTGAAATCATTCAATTTTCCTGTGCTAATATTTATATTATATTTATTGTTTTCATTTCAAATTTTGTGTATAATCTATGGAAGCCGGTGGTTTTGACATTTGTGCATTGATTGTCATCAACAAAACATTCTCCAGCCAAACCAATTCCACCAGCAAAAACCGGTTGATGTACATACACGTGAATTCAAATATAAATCTAAAACAAATCTTTACTGTATGTCAAGGACAATACACAATTTAATACGTACTTGCACTTATCAACCGATACAATATCAAATATAATTATGACAACCATAAACATACCCGTTGAAGAAAGGAATATTGAAATAAAAGCGAGTGTCGGCACCGATGAGAACTTTGAAAGAAAAGTAGACATCGCTAAAAAGTTAACGGCCTCCGAAGCGGAACTGATTGTGCAAAGAGATGTGTTTTTCAAATCTGCAACGGGCCGCCTCAAATTGCGTTATTTAGAAAAAGCAAAAGCTCAGTTGGTGCTCTACGATCGACCAGACACGGCGGGACCAAAACTATCAAAATACAACAAAATCGAAGTGGATGATCCCAAGGTATTGGAAAAAATCCTTGCCGCCAGCAATGGAACACTTGGTATATTGAGTAAGAGACGTTATTTATTTATGCATAAGCAGACAAGAATCCATCTGGACAAGGTTGAGGACCTTGGGAATTTTATGGAATTCGAAGTGTGTCTTCGTGCGGAACAAACAATTGCAGAAGGTCAAGCCATCGCGGAGGAGTTAATGAAACTATTTGAAATTAAGGAGGAAGATCTTATGACTAAATCATATTTTGATGAATTAACTAAAAAAAACTAAATTTAAGTAAATTTCGGAATTCACTTCTTTTCATAAATAAAGTCAAATCTTGAATCTTCATTATTCTAGAGTTCTTTGTTATTTTTTTTTATCAAAGTGTTGATACTGCGACTCATGAAGAAGCAGGCGTTCGAATCTAGCATCTACTTGGTATTCGAATCTTGGAACCGACCAACGACGACGCACCCGATCTTCGTGGTGCGTCGTTGGCAGCTACAAAGTATACAATGGGATGAGTGCCGTGCTACTAGCTCATCTCTCCTTAGAGAAAATCATAGAGGAGCTGATCAATTAATTTACTAACAGCGGCAATCAGAGTTCGAGTCAGCAGGAGCTAGTTGGTGCACATTCATATTATAGCTACTCCGAAATACTCGCTCTAAAGGTATTCTCCCAGGGAAGAGAGTCCACAGTAGATGAGCTCTATCTCGTAGGTTCAACTGGGGTCTGATACATATATTTCAGCGAGCTTACCAACACCGGATATCCGGATTCTTGGTCCGAGAATTAAGGGCTTACCTCCCAGTTGAGGTTTGTGCGTTTTACTCCTTCGTTACGTAAAAAATACCACGTTCAGAGTACACCACAAGGCTTGTTGGTTGAGGCCTAGGTCCACCCCGGACTGTAGCACCACCCAAGACATAGCATTCTTCGTTAACTAACGCACACTGCGAGTACATGCATGTCTTAATGAGTGTGCGGAAATGAAATGTATTCACTTGAATCTTCCTTTGGCCGAACACTTCGATCATCATTACCTTCTGACCCGCATGATGCACTAAAGAGGTCGCAGGGTAAAGCTTGCACTAGAGACCTCCAGGCCACTCGATCCTCCGCCATCGACTCTGTTGCTAAGTCGATGCGTTACGGCTCACGGGGTCATTGACGGATTGCTCGTACCTTGTTCGGGCTGATCCCGACCAGCCACCAGACGCTCGCGTACTGCCACCATTCTGGCTGCAAATGGGGCCCTGGCACACCAGGGTATGCGGTATCCGAGGTCAGTTTTGGTCTCCTTTTCATAAGAACGAGTTGCGCTTCGTTCGCCCGATTGGAGTCGCATGAAAATAAATTCGTACATCCCAAGTCTGTTGCCTGCTCGCCACTACGAGGAGGTCAGCTGCCAAGGGTACTCTTAGTTATACAAATGAAAATATGTCCGCACAAGTTCGTTGAGCAATGAATCGTAGTTGTTTTTGTTTCAAATCGTTATTTTCTTTTATTAATTGTTTTATATGAGTATTTACATAAAGATACGCGAATATAAAAATAAGCTGATGATTTACTTCAAAAATATTCGTATATACATACAAGCGTTCTAAATATATTAACATACATACATATTGCTTTACATTTCTTCGGCAATATAAAGGAATCAGTGCATTTTAAATAATTTTAAATATGAGCCTATTACAACGAAAAACAAAAAAAAAATATGCAATTTCATTGCTGAATAATTAGACATACAAAATTATGCCGCACAAAAATTGACATACGACCAGTGGCCGTATGAAGATATTCGGAGACGTACATATAAAAAAAAGACCTGTATAGACTGGTAAAAACAAAACTTAATGACTAGTAGAGTTTATGTTATAAAATCGATTATGATTATACACATTTATTTCGTGCTTAGCAATATGATCCGATAAGACTTATGGAAACGGTCTCTGTCAATGGCACAGGGGCAGATATCGGTTTCCAGTACCACCAGTTGTAGCTTACTGAAACGTACGAGAATATGTCAGCAGTCACTTCATTTCGAATTAAATGCAAAACAATACTTACATACAAATGATTGCGGCAAGCGCACTGATAAGGTGCGACATTTATGCCGGCATTCTGGTGTAGGTCTTAAAATAATAAATCGAGTGCCTAAAGCTTGCTGTACATACATGTTTGAGCATTCTGTGTCTGGCAGAGTATATGATGCGGCATTTGGAGTATCGATCATTACGTAACGTTCTAATGCGATTCCTGTTTTTGGAAGACGTTCCGGTCGCGTAAATAGTCGCCGGATTAGCCGTGCAGGTTGCATTCGATTGCATCGCCATAGGTTATGGCTTTGTTCGTGATGCGTGCGATTGAAGTCGTTGATCAATTCGTCGAGATTGGTAATTTCACGATTTGTTGATTGTACGCGGAATGCGTCCCGTTGGAAGGTATCTCGATTAATGCTGTACAATTTAAAAATGTCTTCAGGTTGAACGAAATCTTGTTGTATCTAAATAGGGGGACCATTGAAAACTATTACTCCGTGGAGAATAACATACTTTGAGCACAAACCTTAAACACAAAAGGCACAAATTCAGTCGTCTCGTCCATGTTTGTCAAATCTAAAACATTTTTTACATTTGCACATGGATCACAGTTGAGATCGTCAACTTGAAAGAAGGGATTCATCATCAAACATGATTCATCGTACAGTTCCGTCAAACCAGGGAATTTCTTGATCACTGGCAGTGTCACCTTCCTCCAGACCTTCATCCCTGGATAAATGAACGTCTGTATGTTTCGTAGGACTATTGTGGACGCTTCATTCTTATATGATATAAATATGCACGCAATAAATAAGTAGAATATCCAGAAAAGGATTTTCCTTTTGCGGTCGATAATTTGCTTTAAAATTTCAGCCTTAATAAATGCTACATGGTTGTTACTATGATTGCTGCTGTTTATATTGTTATTGCTAGCTGATCGATTTTGTTCAAAATACTGAAAAAGCACATAACTATCAAATTGGAATGCACGGATGTTGCAATGTTGTTCAGCAATGGACTTCAATTGACGTAAATTTTCAATGTACTTGTTTATAACTTGATTCCGGGTTAAATTCGAGAAATCTACATCAATGTTTTCCATTTTGCTGGTAGAAAAATCGCTTTACTTCGTTTTACCATTACAACCCTTTGGATATGCCAGAGAAAAATAAGGTAATAATCTATTCCGTCTCCCCCAATATTACGATTTTTTTTCGCAGACCAAATTGAGGGTGTATTTTATGTTTTTGATGTTTTGTTGTTACAAACTGACAGCCGTTTTATTTTCGCCTTTTGTGAAGTTAGGTGTACTTTAGAAATTGTTATTATTAAGGCCGCGACACAATGAAAATATAGTTATACCAGTTTATAATTTATGTCGCTAAATTTTACGACGATTTTTCAGTGTTGTTGGCAAGGGATGTGGGACGTACTTGAGGTAGACCGTGCTCACACTCAAATATTTGTCGATACGACATGCTTGACTAACCGTGCTTGATGTGCCAAATCGCCAAAGTGAACGCTAGTAGTTCTGTACTTGTACTACGGTAGACATTTCAAATTGATTTCAATTTGTCGTCAAGCAAATCGGATCGACAAATTGTTGGGTGTGAACGCCGTTAAAGGGTGTAAGGCGGAAATATTGAGCCATGTCTAAGCTTGAGCAATAGCTGCCTCCCATCGCTGATGGTCCTGGGTCTCGTTTTGGGATTTCAGATGAATCCCAGTTGTAGCATTTTGAACAACTATTATAAAAACGAACATAACTTTATTTCTTATATTTGCTGGTGATATAAATTTGTTAAGCTTGCTTAATTCAAATTAATAAAATAATTACTGTTCTTTTTCAGTATCTCAAAAAAACACGGCTAAAGTCAAACTCCAAAACTCAGCTGTAGAACTACCGACCTTTAACTTATGCTGCTTACATTTCGAACAGAACTAAATGTCAGATAACTGTCAAAGTTATGTTTCATTGGTATTTTACTTTATTTTCGAAGGCAAACCAACTGCTATTGCATCGACGAATTGTGATCATATATATTTAACGAAACAAATATTCCATACTAAATCATATAGCTAACCCATATTATTTCCCAAGAAATAATGTCAAGTTTGTTTTAAAGGTATTTTGTGTAATATACCGTCGTAGTTACATAATCAAACACCCTCATTTCAGCGATGAATTTTTACAGTGACCGGTTAACAAAAATTCTAGACAAGTGGCCCGGAAAAAAGCGGTTGGGTATTTATAGGTTCTTACCCGTGTTCTTCGCGCTTGGTGCTGGTCTTGAGTATTCTATGATAAAGTGGACAGTTGGCGAAACAAATTTCTGTATGACAACCTGCATATTTATCGTCGCATTTCGTTGTTATTTATTTTCCCTTTCAGATAATACCTATAAGAAACGCCAGGCAAAGAACTTTGTGGAATCGAAACTGAGCACACCTAATCCAGAGCCGGTCGCTTCGTTGTAAATCACAAAAATGCCCGCTGGAGTTACGTGGGGGCAATATACCAAATTCTTCTGCAGTGCTATGCTTGCCATGCTGGCCGGATCTCAATTGGTGCATACCTACTACAAACCGCTAAAAGATATGGACGTCTATGTGCAAAAGGAATTGGAACACTTGAAACCCAAAAGTAATACCTAGCTGAGAACAGTTGTTACTTGTAAATAAATGATTATTTTTATTTAATGTTACTGAAAATTAGTCTACACCTATGTGGCTTTGTTGTGCGTTTTGAGATGGGCACGCAGTGCAACAACTTGAATGAATCGTTTCCCGCAGATCGTGCACTCGTGGGGCTTTTCTCCAGTGTGTCGCATTTCGTGATGCTTAAGGGTCTCCGCTTTGCCAAAGCTCTGATCGCAAAACCGACATTTGAATCGACGGATGCCCTTGTGCACTATACGGTTGTGGAGGCCGAGATTCGCAGAACTATTGAATACTTGAGGACACGCTGGACAAGGCCATTGCTTTTCTTTTGTGTGATAGTTTATATGAATGCGTAGTTCGCTCTTCGTTGTTTTTCTCAACCCGCAATAAGGACAGACAAAGTTCTTAATGCCGGCATGGCGCATAAGGTGATCACGATACGTTCGCTGCGATACATATCCTTTGCCACATTGCTCACACTTGTAGGGATATTCTTCTCCCGTATGCCTAAATCGATGATCTCTAAGTGCTCCGATGTTTCGAAAAGTTTTCCCACATTCTTCGCAAATAAATATTTTCGGTTCATACTTGACCTCTGAATGTTTAATGCGACAATGGACGCGGAGAGTTTGCTTGCGACGAAACACTTTATTGCAACCCTCGTAGTCGCACTTAAACTCTTCCTTGTGCTCTGTGTGGACGTCCATCATGTGAACCTTTAGGTGCGAAGATTTGTTGTACGTCTTGTCACACAGCTTACACGGATATGGCTTGAGACCCTCATGCAGACGGATATGCGCGTCAAATCGATCCTTTTTGAAGAACTTTTTTCGACACTTCTCGCAGTTATATATCTCGGGGGTTTTTATGTACGCTGGCATCGTGTAGTCCTCTTCTTTTGGTTTTCTACCTCGCCGCGGTGGTGGCGGCTTGTCGTTCTTTTTCATTGCACTTTCTTCCACTCCGTCTAGTATATTTTGCTCAGGTGTTGAATCGTAGTCTGTGGAGTCATCTATGAGACCACTGAAAATGTCATTGTGATCTATTTCCTGTTCCTCCAGCACCGAGTGAGGTAAGTTATTTGCATTGGCTGCATTACCCGCTGACGGATCTGCTGCAGGTAAATCTTCCTAACAGAATAAAAACAATTAGCCGCTCTTCACATCGTAATTCAACTACGGTTACCTCTTGTTTGTGTTGGATTGGAACAATATTGGAAACGTCTATCTTGTTAGCCAACTGAAGCCATTGCGAGCTATTCAAATCGGCACAAGCACCATCCAGCTCAAGTCTGTCGATTTCCAACTTGGGAAACGCGTTTATCACCCCATCCAGCTCTCTCATGGATTTGATGCACATTACACGGAATTCATAAGAGGCCTTTATTTTCGAATAGCAAATTTCACAGATGTTATTGGGGTAGCCGTCGTTTTTTTCAAAATCCATTGAGGTGCACACAATTAACCATTTCGCAACATTTGGTGTGTTATGAATGTCCAATTCCGCACCTGTTTCTAGTACACTTAGGCAAGTGCGGCAAAATGAACTCATGGTCTCTAATGTTATCGTCATGTTTCCGGATTGTCTTAAGCAAGTGGTTTTGAAAAGTCTGCATTTAGAATTGCATGCCGAAAGGTATTTTAAAAAGCCCTAATTGGGGCAAGAAGTTGAGCAGAAATGTATAGAATTATCAATGTTTGCAATTCAAAGGTGTCAAACTAGGCAAAACGTCAACACTCCATAGAGATGGGCTTTGTGTGCAGTGAATTCCGATAACATGTTTATTATTATGACAGGAATGTTCATCGATAAAGTGACGTACACCTGAGCCGCGACTGCGATTTTTTTAGAAATAACCAATGACCAGCGAATATGAGGAAGAATGTATGCTTCTTGGTGTGACAAGTGTTTATAGAGAAAAATCAGCAAAAATGGAATTTTAAATAACTTGTCCGAGGTGCATTATCGAATTGTCAGACTGAAATCGCCATCGCCAGACGGCTGGTCGAAATCCACCGATTTAAGACTAACCGCGTTCGCCTTCTTGTTCGCGGCGGCTACGTGCGATCAGTGAAAAGTAATTTTCCGCGAAACTCGCAGCTCACAAGTTGCGGCTCATGATGTCAATACTTATGGTGAACACTGGCAACCTCAGCTACGATCCATCCAAAATGTAAGCCAGTCGCTCATAGATGTCGCTGCAAACACAAAGAAGACCTTTTGAACATTTTGCAACGGAGATTCGTAAGTCAAGCAGATTTATTGGCATTGGTGTTCTAGTTCGCAGCGTAAATCTCCTTATTGAATATTGTTGTCTCTTCGTTTACATTTAGAACGTATTACTTAATAAATACATATTTTGTTCAATACAATCGCAAGCACAATTATTTCATACGCCAGCAACCGGGAAGTTGGCGACTGGTTTATCACAAATTTAGCTTTTAAAGCCTCGCGGTTTGGTCCTCTTCGTGTTCCTTCTGTAATATTAGTTGTTTTTGTGTCCTGCAATTTTTAACCTGTTTAGTTTTCAATTCAGTGGAACATGGAAAATTCCGAATGTAATGCCACAGACAATGAAGCAGCAAATCATTCCAACCGGGCGACCGCGTCGGCAAACGGCGAACTGAATGAAATAGAAGCATTACAATATATAGAATTGCCACGCTTTTGGAAGACAAATCCTTCACTATGGTTTGTGCATATAGAAGCACTCTTTCACAATAATCGGATAACGTCGGAAAACCGTCGTTTAATTGCCATCATCGCTTCGTTGGACCTGGAAATCTTAAATGAAGTATCACATCTTCTGCTACGTCCACCAGACACAGAGAAGTATCTGACTTTAAAAAAGCAACTTATTTCAATGTTCACAGAGTCCAAGGTAGCACAACCCAGCAAGTTAATGTTACAGGATGTCGGTGACAAACGCCCTTCAAGCATTCTGAAGGAATTAAGAAGGGCAACAGGAGACAATATACCCGATAACACACTGTTCACAATTTGGATGTCTCAAATGCCTAGCATCGTACGTAGAATTCTATCTGACAGTTACAACATCGATCTTACTGCGTTGTCAAAAATTGCGGACAGAATTATGGACACCGTGGCTCCCGGTAATAATGCAGCCAAAGAAAACGAGAAGTTGAAAAAACGTGATGACCTTGACCGGCGTTTCAACAAGATGGAATCTACGCTAACCAACCTGTTATCGCTCATCAACCAAGAACAAGCGAGCTGGTCAAGCACAGGAAGAACCACTTCTCCGGAGCGACGTTCACCAGTGTGTTACTTTCACAGAAAGTTTGGTGACAGAGCTCGAAACTGCAAGCAGCCGTGCAGCTACACATCAAAAATCGCATAAGCCTGTTGGAACCTAAGGCGGTTGACAACAGATCATACTTCAATCCAGCCTACCGCCATTACATCGTCGACAAGAAGACAAACACAACGTTTTTATTTAATTCCGGTTCAACATATGCCTCGCTCAAAGGACTGGAACGACGCTGTAAGCTGCACTCAACTCGCCGATTCATGTCTATGGTCAACAATTTCGATGTTCACCATCTTTGCCTTGTCATCCATTATAGAATATGTAAAAACAGCTGTAATTGGTGCAGATCCGCTCGTACGCTTAGTATTGTTAACAGATTTGAAAGCTAGACTATCAGACAGGAACGACCTCGCCAACTCGCCGGTGACATACCCCAACAGATTTTGAAGAGTTCTAGAAGAAAGGGTATCCAGCAGTTCCTCTGCAAGTTCAATTCATCTTCTCAAGAAGACTGGTGGTTGGAGATGTTGTGGCGATTATCGACGACTCGACGCAAAAACACACCTAGACAGCTATCCAAATCCACACAGAATGAATATCGCGAACAGCTATATAACGAAAGTGTTTTCTCTACCCCAGATCTCTGCAAGGCATACTATCATATCACCAGGAAACAAGGGGACGTCGGTGACAACAATTACCACACCTTTCGGGCTATTTGTTCGTGTTCACGCCTGCTAATAACAGCTCTGTATCCAATTCAACAGGGATTTCTCCAGAAACACCGACAGGCAGATTTCTTGTACAAACGAAAACATCAACAAAATACAACCAGGCATTGAGATCCGTCAACAAAGTGTGAGAGCATCGTAACTTGCTGGAGGGGCAGTCCTGCGCACACACCATCGATACAAATTGCCAGCCAATGGATCACAGATGTCGCTGCAAGCACCAAGAAGACCATAGTGCAACGACGATTCTGAACACCAGCGTAAATCAACCTATTGAATAATGTTATCTTTTTGTTAGCGTACGTATAAGACACATTATTTAATAAACACATTTTTTGTAAACACAATTGTTTCATTGGCAACCAACTGCCAAACATCACTTAACGAACGGGATGTCAATACTCTGTGTGTTCAGTGCGTACTTTAACTGTCACCAGTAGTATTAACAAAACTGGAAAAATGCATTGACTACTGAACGTACCCTTGTCATTGCCAATTTCAAATTCAACATCTGTCAATTGTCCGAGTCATTTATTCCGTCAAACACAAAAATTGTGTTCCTAGATTATTTTTTTTACAAAATTTCTTATTGAAATATCTGCGAATATCTTTGGCACAGTATAATTTAGTAAATTATACCCAACTCATTTTGCGCAAAAGCTACTTGAGTAGTGTTCAAAATTATTATCTTAGAATTTCTTAAAAATCGACTAGCTAGTGAAAGTAATGAATCCTTGTTCGGCACCAACACCCTTTCCAGATAATGACGGCGACGAAAGGTGGTTGAGTATTCATAAACGTTTCCTTTCCGAGTGTCGTGAAAAAGATCCAGATGTGATATTTCTAGGCGATTGTATATTAGAAACATTGCAGGACACCGAAACATGGAATTCATATTTTGCTCCAATGCACTGCCTTAATTTTAGCATTCGCAATGATCGCACAGAGAACGTTCTTTGGCGAGTGGAAAATGGAGAATTGGATAATGTTAAACCGAAAGTAAGTTCCCATGGGGGTGATATCATTCATCAGACATTTAGCCGGCAACATTTTTTTTTTTAATTTTATGTACTTTGTTTTTTCGTGTATAACGTTGATTTGATTTCTTCTTCTATGTTGACTCGTCACTTTTGCCGACGTACTTACGTACATGCGTAAATAATAACATAAATGTCTGCATTCAATCGTGCAAAAGAGGTTTATTTTTTCGCCCAGAAACCGCATGTAATCATTGATATACTCATTTCCTCTGTAAACAATTGATTCAAATTCTTTGTAGTAAGTATGCAGGGCTTAAAATTGCATTAAAGATACGCAAGAAAATATTTAGCAGACATGTGCACAACCTTGTCCACAAGATCATTCTGCAAATAGCTAACGATTTGTGAGACAGTTTATAACTTCCTGCTCATTGTGGATTGAAAACATGTTCGTTTTTTAAAGAATACTATCTGCCATTAATAGACTGTCTTCATTATACGAATTGTCGGAGTAGCAAACAGTTTCTATTTTAACGCTGCTGTTTTATTCACAGATCGTAGTGCTACATGTTGGAACAAACAATGTGGAGAACACCGCCGAACAGATATCCAGTGGAATATATGAAATAATTAAGAAAATTCGAGAAAAGCTCCCGGATACATACATAGTTCTACCTGTAAGTCTATGCAGCAGTTACCGAAGTGCATGATAACTAATGTTTTATTCAACCTTAGACCATTCTCCCACGTGGACAAATGCCCAATAAACTACGCGACAAAAACTGTGATGTGAATCGCTTGATTAAGGAAATCTGTGTGGGACTGAATCGAGTGCAGACAGTATGTATAGACAAGGGTTTAATACAATCGGACGGTACGATTAGTCATCACGATATGTTTGACTACAAGAATTTAACCAACACTGGGTCGAAAAAAGTCTTTGAGCCCGTCTATGAGTTGCTTTCTCAAATTCTCAATGAAAACGAACCCGAAAAAGACCTTACACCTTCTGAATAAATTGTGTTATTTGAAGATTATGTATCATTTGATTTCACCACGCATTCTAAATACCACAACTGATTTAAATTCATAATAAATGGCAAGCACAGCAACAATTTAAATGAACTGCCTTAAACCAAAAAAAAAAAACACATACATATATATCCAAGGAGAAAAGAGCATAACCACACCATACCGAGTAATATTTTAGTTAATAAGTTTCAAACAATCATTCCATCGCTACACTGTTTCCCTTCTCACATATGTCAGCGAATACACATACTTCATTTAAATTATATACCTAATGCAACTTGAATTTATCGTGTTAATTGATTTAAAGAAATATAATGTAGTACTTCAGTGCAGTAGTATTAAATTAGATAACTTATTTAAGTGATTATTTATTAAAAAAAGAAAAAAAAAGAATATTATTTATTTCCAAGCAATTGTCTTCTATTTTTACGATTTTGTTGTTTCTTCTGAAACGTAAGCAACTCGGCTTTGCAGCTATGGAAGTCTATTTGAAATAATACTGATATTATATACGTTTCTTATACTTTTTACGGTTCTATACGCATAGTTTAAATAATAAAGAAAAGCAAAACAAAAAAAATCAGCATTGGTATGAGCACAAGTTTAATGATTATTTTAATTTGAGATTTATTGTGATTTAATTGAAAATGGAAAATAAATTCGTTGAAAAATAAGTTTGGGGTTCTAATGCTATGTTAAAATGTTTTTTTTGTGTCCTCAATAGATAAATTATATATGATTAATTGTATACAAAGAATAACAGCTTAAGTTTTGATACAGTCGATAAAAATTAATTAAAAACATACAAACATTGGTTTTACTTTCAAGCGGCTGGGGTGAACTAAAGTTACAAAATGATCGCGGGCCTGACTTCCGGCATGCACATGTTCTTGTAGTTATTTATTGATAAACAAATGCAAATGTGTACACGGTGAGTGCATTGAAGCGAGCAACACAATTCACTTGACAAGGTAAAGCGTGTGCATGTGCACACACGGTTACTTCTCGGCTGTATGTAATAGGTATGACCTTAATTTCTCGGGTTTCTATGCAATTGCAATGAAATCTATATAACCTAGAAATTACAGATGTATGCACATACTTGGGTGTATGTTAAAGTTCTTAGGTAGACCTTCTCATTGCCCGATTTTACTTACTGGCGTTGCTATCCTTCTGCGTTTGATTGAGTCCCCGATTTTGAAAACATTTGAATTAAAGAAAATGAAAACGATTTTTTCATTGTTGCTGTGATTATATTTTTATTCTTAAGATGAATAGTTACACTTCTTTGTATTTCAATGATTGTGTGCTGATTTTCTTTTTCCTGAATTTTCGTATAATACGCATGCAACTAAACGTTAATACAACATACCTGAATATTTAGGTAATTAAAAGACACCATGATTCACAACAAATTATAAATTAACACGTACACACATGCATTCAGGACTAATTTGATTTTGTATTGATGTAAACAGTTAGCAATTATGTTTTACATATAAAAAATGTACGGATGTATTCATAATCAATGAGACATTTTTTTTTTTAAAAAAAATAATAAAATGAAAAAAATTGAACTACACATTTTGTCGTGTCTTGTTTTTGTTTTAAATCTCTCTTCGAAAATAAAAAAGAAGAATATGTAAATGAATACTGAGACGTTTAAGCTTCAATTTTTACTAAAAAAACATAACTAACTCATAAATAGTACATAACAATATTTTTTTTTTTTAATAAACGAACAAAATAATGTAACACATGATAAATTCGTCTATTCCAACTTCTTTTTCCTTTTTATCAATCCGGGTAGTAGAGCAACAACCGCAAATACTGATAGGATACCAACGGATGTCCAAGAGAACGCCTCACTGGAGCTAGTCATCTTTTGTAAAGTTTTTCCCGTTTGTATGGCAATAAATGATGGCGGTGCAACGCCAACAAATGTACCAATTGCGAATATCCACATTGGCACACCAATCACTGGCGAGGCTAGGTTTATAAACCAATTTGGCAAGATTGGCGTCATCCGAAGGAACAGCATGTAATAGAAAAGATTATTACGATGGCTATCAACTTTGTTCGTCCATTCAGCAGTCTTTTTTGGCCAGAAATGACAGATTAGCCGTCGTCCGACCAAACTCGATATTGTGTAGCATAATGTTGCACCAAATGATGAGCAAAAGCAGATCAGGAACAGTGCAATAGGAAACTTGTATAAAAAACCTAAGAGGATCGATAGGAAAAGGGAACCGGGAATGGCAAAGGTTTGAAGGCTGTACGAAATGAAAAAATCTTTGTTAAGGAAAACATATTTTCAGTTACTTCGTGACAATTCAAAATTTGTACATAATTTTGTACTATTTTTCGTACTTAAGTCGGTCTAAATTGTCATTGGTCAAGGTAAACGTAATGTTGTAGACATTCATTGTCCGTCAAAATAGAGTTCAAACGCCAATGCTGCCTGTTGCAAGGCTGGACTCCACCGGCTTGAAGCAAACACAGAATGTTCGAAATTCATTGTCGTGTGTCTGAAATTTCAATTGAATTGTTCAAACAAACCTTTGAACTGACTCTCACCTTGTATAAAGGCGCGTATATGAGTATGTATTTATATTAAATCGTATCGTGTTGCTATCTCAGTCATATGGTCTATATGAGTATTTTTTGTTTGCTTAGCTAGTTTGTCTTTGTTTAGTCGTGGATTGCTTTCAGCATTTTCAGCTACTGTCACTGTTAAGATAAGATTTTACCCAAACTATGTTTCAAAAGGATACAACACATAAGCTGATATAATGCCAAACATGACTTCAAAATAGTACATGTCCTTATATCGATCCAACACCTGAGCTAGCATCTTGGCATCTTGAATATCACGTGGGAGTTTTATATGTTGCTTCTCAGTTCTGTTGGATTCATATACAAAATTCAAACGCATGTTACTTAAAATATATCAATTATAGCTCACTCATCTAGCTCCGGGAACATCATGTATACATAACACATTGCCGCCAAGCTCGACACAAATATAATTGCCAATAACATCAGTGATTTCTTTGTTGCAAGGCGATCATCTGCTGACATGACTTTTTTTTGTGCTTCCGCTAATTAAAGTGGGAAATAATTTAGTCATTTGCAAGGTCATCATATTGCTGCATATTATAAATTGTACTATGATTTACCATTTTTTGAATTTCTTTGCTCAAATTCCATAGTAATTGTTACAAATGTTTTTGTACGATTTTCACAGAAATAAAACAAAGTTGGTGCATAAAAGCCACACAAATAGTTGAAATACTTTTGAGCTCTTAACAGATAAATATCACAAAACTGCTTTCAATTTTAATTAGCTTAGAAAACGAACAACTTTTGAGTCTCGTACAAAAAATCAAAAAATTAAATGCAAGGGTGCAAAACGTAAATGACAACTGTCACAAACGCCAAAATCATACGATGAATATGGGGTGGACTTTTGGTAAATGTGTAGGGTGCGTTCAGTCGAAATCACATGTAACATTAAGAGGTTTCAGTTAAGCTCAAACTGTTAACAATAAGTTATAAAATATTTGAAATGTATGAATGCGAGTCATTCGATTTTAATAATTTTAAAATATGTTATCAGCGATGTAGCCGCTTCCCTTTTTCAGTCCTTATCAGGGAAGGACTGTCCACAATAGACCAGATCTTCACACTGCGGCAGAAAGATCCAAGAATTGCAAATCGACCCACACCAACTACTAGTCGATTTCAAAGCCACATATGACAGCGTGCATATTCATGTGACATATCTAGTTTTGACATTTCTGGTTTTGACATTCCTGCAAACTAGTCAGACTGAGCAGGATAAGGATGGAAAACTCTCGCTGCTCCATCAAGGTCGGTAACGAACTCACCGAGGCCTTCAATGTCAATAAAGGTTTTAGACAAGGCGACGCGCTGTCATGTGACTTTCTGAAGGAAATCGTTCAAAACTCACCGGCCAACACAAAAGGCACGATCTTCAAAAAGTCCATACAATTGCTAGAAAACGCGGACGCCATTGACGCAATTGGTCGAACACTGCGAACCGTTAATGAGTCGTTTGTTTGCATTGAAACGGAAGCGGATAAAGCGGGTCTGTCGGTAAACGACGGCAAAACAAAGTATATGCTGTCATCGAGAAAGGATGCACAACATCGACTACTCGGGCAGAACTTCCCCGTAGACAGCTATAACTTTGAGGTGGTGAAGGACTTCGTCTATCTCGGCTCCACGGTAAAAAGTACATACAAAATCAGTCAGAGATCAAACGCAGAATAATAAAGCTTGCAAATCGCTTTCTATGGGCGCAAGAGGCAATTGAGTAAGGGAAGACCAAGTTGACTCTGTGTAAGACCTTGATGGTCCCCGTCTTGCTCTACGGCGCATAGGCACGGACTATATCGAAAGCGGACGAAGAGGCTCTTGGTATTTTTGAGCGAAAATTGGTTGTGATGAAGGCATTTGGAGAGGAAGCTTCAACCACGAACTGTATGGGCTGTACAGCGACATGTGTCTGGTCAGGCTTCTACGGATCAACGTCTAAGATGGCTAGGCTAAGTAGAGCGTATCGACAACTTCGCTCCGGTCCGAAGAATCTGAGGAACAGAGGACGTCCACGCACAAGGTGACGTACACAGGTCGAGGGGGACCTCAGCTGGCTTGGTGTGCGAAACTGGAGACAGCTGGTGTAAAAATCGTGCTGACTGGACAGGCATGTTGGGTCCGGCTCAAGCCCATCTCAAACTGTTGCGCCCTAAGAAGAGACAATTAGCATGAATATCAACACTAGAAAATGCATGCTTTTATGACAACTTTTGCATATTGCCAGCAATATGGTTAATCATCTCTTTATCGGACTAGGAAGCTGGGATTCGAAGACTTTCCTAGCTGTAGCATTGGTGCCCATGCGCTCGATGTGGCCGAGCCTTGTACAGCATACACAGTTTGAGGTTGTATCATGGAAACCGAATTGAATGCCAGAACTTTTCCTTTGAGTGCAGCTGATTTTTTTTTGATCGTCCAGCTTTCGGCTTCATATAACACCATTGCCATTGGAGAGTATTATTTTGTCCTTCGAGTCACTTAAATAGTTTCGACAAGCCAAAGTAGCAAAGCCTGGGGCGATTCTACGTCGGCTCTCCACGAACATTTGATTTGTAGAGATCACATTTGCCCCAAGGTACTACCTCAGATCTGCTTGTATTGATGAAGGAGTTCAAAAAATAGTTGGATGGCGCAGTTGGTTGAGTGCTTGCTCCTGGTTAGATGAGTCTCCGGTTCGAATCCCGGTGAAAGCAAAGTTAATACGCTTTATTCGGAATCAAATTAACTAAGCACTATCGCTCAAGGTGTCGATCAGTGGTAAAATAGTCTGGCTATGGGTGCCACAATGGGCTAACATAGTCTAAGTGTGCTGGCGATTTTGTTCAATTCAAGCAAGAATGGGTTCAGGTCATTTTTCAAGTTCACATTTTCGGGACTTTACTGTACCATATGTTGCTTATATACAGCATCAAGGAATCTAATTGATTATCTACGTGATGCTTTTCTTGACCTTCGAAAAGTTGAAGTAAGATGCAAAATGGTTGAGTAACATACACAAGGACAAGACTTTAGGTCAATAACCCCATCTGACTTGCAAAACAGAATCGATCTAACTGGATTGCGTGTTGATCCAATCTCTTTTTTTCTCGTCACAGTCTAATATGGGTTGTACATGCATTTACTACAGTTGAAAGGAGCGAAAACATGTGGTACAGTGAACACAGCACACAAGTATGATCATGCTTGACACGCGTATATTGCTATTCAGCAAATTCTTCGATGAGGCCGCGTCATCTGTCCAACTCATTTCAAAGGAACATGGAAAGACAATTTTTTTTTTACACAATTGGGACTGCCATGAATGATTTATTCTATAATCTTAAAATCAAATAGTTTTTGTTTTATTATGTATTTTAAAGAATTATGTCTAACCTCTATTTATTAGATAACATTATAATATAAATTAATAACTAATGCCAATTTAGAGTTCGAACTGTGAAAAAACTATGTTTACACAGTTTAACGGTTAATCACTAAAAATTATAATTGTATATATATACTATCATTCAATAATTACTGTATCATCCTCATCCGTTTGCAGGTAAGAGCTGGCATTCGCGTCTGGTTTGCCTGGCGATGTGTTGGACTTATTCGTCTCCAAGAATTTACTTATGAGGGCATTTTTCGATTTCGCGGGAAACTCTTGTCCGGGAGGAACTGACATTAACAGCGCCACTCGCTTCTTCACTACTGGGGTAGTTTTTGAAACTGATGCCTTATCTGTGTCTGGCTTTCGTGAGGCTTTCTGAGTTTTTTCCGACTTTGAGACTGCGATACTGGAGGCCTTTGGAGAGCAGGTCGCATCGAATGAATTTCTGGATAGGTTTTTCTTCTTTTCTTCCGTAGTTAGTACTTTCGCGAATTTAGTTATACCTGAAGTACTTGATTTTTTCTTTTCATTTGCATCCGGGTTGGGCTCCTCCTCCTTTTCCACCTCAGGAACAGGACTTTCGTCGTTGATTGCCGCCACAACGGCCACAGATTCTTTGGCACTGTCAAATTTCGGCCGAAGTGTGTACGACCACTCGTTTTTCAGATCCAGATTGTCGACAGAGTATTTGCTCAACACATCCGCAGAGACCACCCAACACAGCTTTTTCCTGCTCTTCATCTTTGCCGTTTTGCCGTCTTTGTCGTCCACGACAGACCATTCAGAGATTCCATCTATTTTTTCTCTGATCATGGCTTTTGTTGGTGCCAAACACTCCCCACACTTTATACTTTCGCATGTTTTACGAACATGCTCGATGTACTCTTTTATGAGAAATACCTTCGAGTGCCTATTGCCGTGAACGAGACGTATCAAGGCTACCATCAGGTCATCATTTATTTCTAGACGTTTCAGTTTTTCCGGCGGCGGCGTACCAGGTTCGGGGTCCGGAATTACTGGTTCCTCAACTAATGGTGTTTCACAAACTATCATTGCACGTGCACACAAGGTTTCCCAAATAATTGCTGGACAAAGTTTTGGCTTATTACCCATCTCATCCTCCCAAATAGCACCGAACAGACGGGGCTTGATTTTTTCAGTTTTCTTTTTCATCTCTTGGGCAAACTCTTGCTGAAGCACCTTCAGTTTCGCCTTCTGAGCTTCACGAGACGTGTCCGGGCCGAATTCGTCTTCATTTTGAAGTTCTTCATCGCTCAAATGACCATGTGGCACGAACCATTCATTATCCACCTCGTAGTCATCATCTTCGGATTCTTCCTTTTCTTCATCACTACCATTAAGAGATTCGCCAGGTTCTTCCTCTTCCCACTCGTCATCCGAATCGACTTCGTAATCGAAGAAACCCTGAAAGGCAACATATGTACTAATGATACCGACAGACACTTAGACTGATTAAGTTTTCAAACATGAAACACATGCCACGTATATGTTGGTGCGTTGGTCTTACCTTATCTGTTCCGAATGGCCTTCGTGCTGTTATAACCGAACTTTTCTTTCTCCACGTTCCGTAGAAGGGAGGGCGACGATTTTCGCGGAAAAAGAAATATTTAGCCCTACACTTTTCAGAAGTCTTAGGCCTTGCCTCGGAGATGGCTTCGGCTGCTGTTTCCAACTCATTTTCTGAAATATACAATAGACTATTGCTCAAATGAATAGATTTTCACTTAAATATACGTTACCTATAATTATAATGTCATCGTCATTATCCTTCAATATAGTTTTGAAACCCTTTAGTGGAGCATGCTTCCCACTTTTGAGTTCGGTTAAATAAAGAGAAGAACTCTGCGATGGAGCACGTTTCAACACAGAATCCATCTTATCCCGGGAGCTTGTATTGAAATCGCGACGGACTAGAGGCGCCAGCTTCATGTCGCCTTTAACTTGAAATGGCCGGAAGGCTAAGCAGTCTGTTATTACCATATCGTCATTTGATTCCTGATCCGCTTCAGAAAATGGTTTCACAGTCTTTGGTACGAAAAACTTGGTGAAAGCTTGAGCAGCTTTTTTCTTTTTGTTCTCTTCCTCTTCCTTTTCAAGTTCCTTGCGACGGCGATCTTCCTCTTTTTTGCGGCGTTCTTCTTCCTTCGCCTCGTCTTTTTTTCGCTTTTCCTCGTTTTTAGCTTCTACCTCAGCCAAGCGTTTACGTTCTTTGTCCTCCTTTTCTTTACGCCTTAATTCTTCCTTTTCCTCTTTTTCACGCTTCCTTTGTTCGTCCTTCTCCTCGCGTTCCTTTTTTCTTTGTAGCTCGCGTTCTTCGCGTTCCTTTTGTTTCTGTAGCCTTTCCTCTTGAAGTTTCCGCTCCCGCTCTTGCAGTTTGCGATTTTTTTCCTCCTTCAGTTGCATCAATTTGTTCTCTTTTTCTTCTCTTAGTTTCTTTCGCTGCTCCATTAGTTTTAACTGTTTTGGCGTGAGGAGTCCTTTACTTAATGAACTCATCGATGTATCAGCTGCTGTCGATTTATCCAGTTCGCCGTCTGTGTCCGATATATCCTCACAGCTAAGATTTTCTACATTTTCTAAATTTTGCGATAAGGATTTCTCATCGCCTGTTGCTTCAATTCGTACAGTCTCGTCTTCTGGAACTTCTTTCTTTTTAGCCGATTTGATACGCATAAGCGACACTCTTAAGTTCTTCTGACGAGCTGGGGTTTTTTCGTCTGCCGAGTCACTTTTGGGACTGCTCTCATTGGAGGAGCTCCGCAAATGCTTGTCTGCATCTAGTAGCCGCGCGTTCACTTTTGCTTCTGATGCTGATGGTGTATTTTTGACTGTGTCCTTAGGAGTTTTCTTGCCGAGGGATTTCTTACTCGATGAAATTTCCGGTTCAGGTGATTCGTTTATTTTCGTTGAAGGAGCTATTCCCGCACTTTTACGCGCATTCACTTTTGAATCTGAAACTGGCGTTATTTTTACTGTGTCCTTAGAAGCCTTCTTGGCCGGTGATTTTTTATTTGATGTAATTTCCGGTTCAGGTGATCCATTTGTTTTCGTTGAAGGAGCTATTCCTGCACTTTTACGCGCATTCACTTTTGAATTTGATACTGGCGTATTTTTTATTGTGTCCTTAGGAGTTTTCTTGGCGGGTGATTTTTTACTTGATGAAATTTCCGGTTCAGGGGATTCGTTTATTTTCTTTGAAGGAACAACCTCTGGACTTTCCTCGGAAACTTTTGCAATGTCTTTAATTAAAATCTGATCAGATTCCACATCCTCAGACAGCTTTATTTTCTTTTGTGTATTTTCTTCGTCAACGATTTCCACATCACTAGAATCACTAGCTTCCTTTCCTAATCTGGTCGTAATGTCAACCTTCTTTCGTTTTTTCTTCCCGCTTAATGGCAGTTTTATTTGTACCTTAGGGGTATTACTTTTACCTGCACTGTGCGGCGTGCCTTTTTTCATTCGCTTGGAGGTCTTTGAACTCGAAGGAGTTCTTGGCTCTGAACCCTTTTCGGACTCATCATCATCCAAAACGATGACATCTTGTGCGGGAATAGCTTTGTCATCTTTGCCTAAAGTAGAATTTTCTTTAGACTCAGACTTACCCAGTTTTTTGTTTGGGTTTTCGGATTGATCATCATATGAAAGTTTTCGCTTTTTTGGAAGAGTTTCTGTTTCAGAAGAAACAACACTAGCAACCAGTGCCGCAGATGCTACAGTTCCTGCAACAATTTTAAATGGCAGACGGGCTTGTATCAATTTCTTTCCACTGGTCTGTTCTTTTCCATTCTTTTTATCGCTGGCCGGAGTTTTCTTCTGTGCGCTACGCATATTTTTTTCAAGTAAGCACAGATTAAACTTTAAATATAACAAAAAAGATTATTGCTAAAGTTCAATAAACACTCCTTTTATTTACGAAAACCCTAAGAAACCGCTTTTACAAATGTCAAATCCCTCGACAACGCGCCAACTGACTTGAAGATTTCTATTCCAGTTGGTTACCTGTAGCATTACTATATCGAGACAACAGGTGGCACTAGTTGTAATGTGGCTTCGTACTAGATGAGGTTTGTTTGAAATACTCCAAATTTGTTTTTTATTTCTATGAGGAAAGTAATTCAATTTTCCATATGCTGCATGCATTCAAAGATAAATTACGTCCCTGTGAGATGAATAGTTTGCTAAGGCCAGACCCATATTCGAATTCGTAGAATAATTGAAACATTTTTTTTTTTTAAATTAGTAATAATTTCTTCGACTCTTCGAACACACAGTTTCGAAATGTTTAAAGAAACAGGTCTCTGCATTCAATGACAGTTGACAGCAGTGCGTTTGACAGAAAGCAAAAGAAACAAAGATCGCAAAAAAGAATTACGGGTAGGGCAGGTTTTTTTTAATAGTTTCTCGAAATTGCTTAAATTGTAAAGTCCACCCGAAAAAATAATAATTAATTCAATTATTGTGGATGATTGTGATTTATAAATTATAGAACAATTTGTCGATTTGCCATTGAAATATTGTTACTAACAAACTCTTATAGAATTTAGACACACACATACTGCATGATGTCGAAAAACAAATTGAATCTTACCTTGCCACCAGGATCAGTAGATTCGACAGCGCAGCAGGTGGTTCCAACGCCTCCGTTTAAGACACCCTCCGGCACAGAGTAAATATATTTGCTTTTTAAAATTCGAAATTTAATTTTTTTGTTTCATTTATTTTTGGTTTTTTTTTGGCATTTTGTGTGTTCTTTTGTTTTTGGTTTTTCCTTCGTGAATTCACTTAAACTAATTAAAGAAAACATAGTTTGCTGGGGAAGCCAAAGACAAGTATTGAGGCACTCACGGAAACATTGGAAGAACTGGAGATGGACGACACAGCCCGGAAACGTATAAAAACCTTCCTCAGTCAGAAGGAGAAAATTGGCGAGCTCAACGATGAGGATCTGGAGAAACTAGGCGAATTAGGATCGGGCAATGGTGGTGTGGTGATGAAGGTTCGGCACATTCCGACGCAGCTGATAATGGCTCGCAAATTGATTCATCTCGAGGTGAAGCCGGCCATAAAGAAGCAAATCATAAGAGAACTCAAAGTCCTGCACGAGTGCAACTTCCCGCATATAGTTGGGTTCTATGGGGCATTTTACAGTGATGGAGAAATAAGTATTTGCATGGAATACATGGATGGTGGATCGCTGGATCTGATATTGAAACGAGCTGGCCGCATTCCGGAGTCGATTTTAGGAAAAATAACTTTAGCTGTCTTAAAAGGTCTTAGCTATCTGCGTGACAAGCATGCCATCATGCATCGTGACGTGAAACCGAGTAATATCTTAGTGAATAGTAGTGGGGAGATTAAAATCTGTGATTTCGGTGTTTCTGGTCAATTGATTGATTCCATGGCAAACTCCTTCGTTGGCACTCGAAGTTATATGTCGGTGAGTGATATTTGAAAATTATTGTTTAAGGAATGTGGAGCCGCTTTTACGTGTGCGACTTTTTACCTACGATTCCTTTCTGTGATCCCTTTGGTCCCACCTCCCTTGCCAATAACATTGAAAATTCGGGGACGAATTTAGCGTGTGTGAGGCCGTCTGGCAAAATCTTGCACATTTACTTACTCCCCGAAAACTGTGGTAACATTTTGTAAATTTCTTTTTGGAACTTTTCAGCCAGAACGGCTGCAGGGCACTCATTACTCCGTGCAGTCAGACATCTGGTCACTGGGTTTGTCACTAGTTGAAATGGCGATTGGCATGTATCCAATTCCTCCACCGGATGCGAAAACGTTAGAAGCTATATTCGATGAGAACACCGAAGAGGGAAGTCAAACAACAGTTGAACCAAAAAATATGGCCATATTTGAATTATTAGACTATATCGTGAATGAGCCCCCACCTAAGCTGGAACACAATATTTTCACCGACGACTTCAAAGACTTTGTGGATATTTGCCTTAAGAAAAATCCGGATGAAAGAGCTGATCTCAAGACACTTTTGGTAAGCATGAGCTACTATTCCTGTTGGAAATTTGAAAAAAAAATAATACATTTACCACGATAGAATCACGCATGGATTCGAAAAGCCGAAGTGGAAGAGGTCGACATTGCGGGCTGGGTTTGCAAGACTATGGATTTACCCCCATCGACACCAAAACGAAATACATCACCCAATTAGATAAGCTTACGGTGTTCAATATTTAACTTTATATTTTATTGCACTATACATTTTGCCGTTTCGATTCTCAGTCAGCATTTTAGTGATTTTTTTTTATAATTATTTGTTAACATAAACTTCAAATAACTTCTGTAATACATACACACAATTAACTGTGTACTGAAAATATACTTTAAGAAATTAATTGCTTTGTTTTTCTCCATATGTACACTTTCTTTATAACCGAAACAAGCAAGCGGTGTGCGCGTAGTTGAAAAAGTTGGTGCTACTCGTTACAGAGAATGGAGGAATTTTGGATGTTTTTGAAGATCGTCGAAGCTGTGCTTGGTTTTATTTGCATATTTGCTCATGTTAGAGGATTTCTAGACGAATCCGAGCCATTGCCTCATCAGATGTTTTTTTGTGGGACCTATTTCGGATTTACGGTAATCGCCATAATTGGATGCATCGGCATACATCAAGGCTTGAGATCATCACTCTTCATGGAAGCACTTGTCAGTTCGGTTGCAACAGTGTTTTACTTTATTTGTTCAATATTTTCAATGTACCATGTGGAGAAGGACTATCATTTAATGTACTTAAACGACAAGGAAGAGGCTGCCCATCCGTACTTTGATGTGTCCAAAGATCAGAGCATTGCATCGCTATGCGCTGGACTTCTCTATCTTCAGCATGCCGTTTTTGCTTTGGACGCTATCATGGTGAACGAAGAAGACTTTAGCCTGGCACTGGAGGCGACGGTAGTCGCGAAAGCAGACATCGAGTGCCATCAACCGATTAAGTTGTATGTCTTCGGAAAGACCATTCATGAATTGTTGATGGAAGAAGATTGGTTTCGATGGATTATCGGCCACGAATTGCGATATCCTGAATTGATTAAACCATAATTTGTCCAAATCTAAATAAAAATGGTTATTCATTGGAAATGGGTTTCCTTCAAAGGCATGCATACTAAACAATGCGACGCTGCCAGTTTTCAATAGCTTCCAATAGGGAACACCATGTTTGTTCAACTTTGTACGAGGGCTGTTTGATAAGTCGGTGACTTATTGAATAAAATAAACTTTCACAATTTTTTTTGACAAATAATCGTTTTATTTCTCCACATAGTTTCCTTTAAGCTCGATACATTTAGACCAGCGGGTTTGCAATTGAATTATTCCCTCAAAATAATAGATCTTCTTAAAGCTTTGAAAATATTCGCTTGTTTCGGTGATGACCTCTTCATTCGGCCCGAGTCGCTTAACGCACAGTCATTGATTCAGGTTTGGAAACAGGAAATAATCGCAGGGCGCTAAATCTGAAGAATGCGCTGGATGAGGTAGCAGTTCGTAGCCCAATTTGTTGATTTTTGCCATGGTGACTGAAGACGTGTGCTGTGTATGTCGTCGTGTTTGTGCAGTCGTTTCTTTTTCAAATCAATATCGAATCTGTCCAAGAGCTCTGAATAATATTCGTCTGTGAAATTGTTTTCTTTTTCAATGTAATCGATGTGAATGACAGGTTCACCTAGACGTTCTTTGGTTTATGGTGCTTTTTATTCAATCCATGTTTCGTCCACGGCAACGAAACGGCCCAAAAACTGGTGCAGGTTCACCTAGACGTTCTTTGGTTTATGGTGCTTTTTATTCAATCCATGTTTCGTCCACGGCAACGAAACGGCCCAAAAACTCACTCTGATTACGGGTGAACATCGCCAAACAGTTCTTTGAAATTGTCACACGATTGTGTCTTTGGTCGAGCGTGAGGAAATGGGGCACACATCGCACGAATAGCTTCCTCATGTCCAAATAATCACGTAAAATGCGATATACCCGCTCAGTTGAAACGCCTACTGCCTCAGCCACTTCACGTATCTTAATTTTTCGACCATCCAATATCATGCTATGGACTGTATCGATGATTTCCGGTGTGACTACCACTTTTGGGCGACATGTACGTTCGGCGTGTATTGCGCTGGTACGACCACAACTGAACTCAGTAAACCACTTCCGAATCATTGATATTGATGGCTCAGAGTGCCCACGGTTTTCTTAAGCAAAAAGTAGTGCTTAATCCGAACTCGGAATTCACTTTTATCCATGATCAAAATCATTAAGCTCACTTATCATTAAATCACATACTTGTAAAAACCCTTGGATCCTGGAAAAGATACTTGGACTTGTGTGAACTTATCAAACTTGTCCGTGGTCATCAAATGCTGCAATTCTCCAATGGATTGTATTTGAATTTAATATTGGAATGAGCTGTGGTTAGCCAAATGATCACTTCTTTTCTATTTTCAAAGGGATCACAAAAAAGAATGTACCAATTTGTACTAGGCCGTACAAGTGTGAACAGCATGTACGACGGTCGTACAGACGATCGTATGGAAGTTCAACTTTTTTGCTCGGTCGTGAACACTGGTCTAACTGGACCGCAGTGCAACTCGTTTTCAACGAGTGAACTTCAGCGCAGATTACAGGAGTGTATTAAGTTTGCTTGAACGCAATTTAGAAGGCAAGCCTAGGCTGCCATCGCATCTATTCCTTAATGCGTAAGCATTATTGATTAAGCCAGAGAACAAAGCTGCTAATACGGCCGATCCTAACGTACGGCTTCCCAAAATGACAACATTTCTAAGACCAGCAATTTTCGAAAGGAATCTCACCTACGAGAAGGACCGAGTTAAACCACAGCAGCAAGAAGCTTTACGACGAAACACGCATCAGCCCCTAGCAACTGTTCAGAAAGCAGCTTCAAAACATCAACAACCATCCTAACGAGGCAATCAGGAACCTGAGAAACACTGCCCGGAAAAAGCTACCTCAACGCGATAAATCTGCAAAGCGAGCAGAACTTCTAACAGAGCAGCCATTGTAGTCATCATCGTGGCTAAATTGGGCACCTATACCACCTATAACCTTCAGTTTTAAGCCTAGTTGTAATCTCAAATTGTAAAAATAATCAATTTTGTTCACAATAAAATGTTTAAATCCTTTCAAAATCAAACGCAGAATAACTTATACCAACCGCTGTTTTTTTGGGCTCAAGAAGGAATTGAGTTAGAGAGAGCTCTCTAGACGAATCAAGCTAAGGCATTGATCATCCCAGTTCAATTCTGCGGCGAAGGGGGAATGGAGAATTTCAAAAACCTATGAAGAAGTCTTTAGTATATGGTCCTGCTGACGTTTATAAGAGAAAAGTACGAAAACCACGAATACGTACAGCGACATGAGTCTTCGGGCCCGATGTCCACCACTGAAGAAGAAAGCGCATATCTATCCTCTATTTGAATTTATGCAAGTGGCTTGGGTCTCTAATGAAATTGTTTTCAAGCTAAACCGTGACACCAATTCGTTTCTCAGCGAGTTTTCAAATCCAAAAAAGAAAAAAATAATGCCTCAATTCAGTGAGTTTATTTTATTATAATCGTATCTTTATTCTGTACATACATTCATTATATTGTGATTTTCTTTTTAAATTCCTCAAAATATATGTAACGAATATATAAAATATGAAAGTAAAGATAGACATTTAATGACATTTCAATTCCTCTTCTATAAATGTAGAACGAGTCCCGTGTCTGAAGTGCATTTACTTATGGACAACAATTATAGTATCTCTTCTGTCAAGTTGTTTATGTTTTATCTTTGCCCTCGTATCACAAATAACAATTTTCATAGCAGAATACAAATTTATTTATCTAAAAAACCCATTTGGAGAAATTTCTTGCGTTAACTTTTATTTTTTTTTTCTTCAGAAAACACTTAAACTTAATTCGTTAAAATGATGTGGATTTGCATATATGTATGTTCTGTCGTGCAGTGTGCTTTAACTAGACTAATTTGTGTGTAGGAAACATTAGAAAAAGAAAATAGAAAAAAAAAAACAATATTCTCAGCGAAAGATGTTGCCATCACAGATTCGTTGAAATATTTAAAACACCCTTCATGCGTAACAAGTTCTTACCGGCGAAAGAAAACGGTACGATTGCAGTTTTTTAAAAAAACTTGCCTATTTGTCTGACCGGTTGTCTATGTGTTTATGATTACTTTATGTACGTAAATATGACATCTCAATAATAAGGCAGATTGTGTGAACTAGTATATTTTTAATTGTAACCTATTTAGCAAATATCGGAACGAAAATGCAGACAAAACATTTTTAAAGTAAACATTTGAAAAGGTCCTTCTCTTTACTAAATCAAAGTTTTAAAAGAATTAATTATTAATGAATTAAAAAAAGAATAAACAATAAATCAAAACTTATGCAATGAATAAGTTTTTTTCTTTTTCTTTTAAGTAACACTTTACTCGTGTGCATACATAGAAATGTATTTATGTAGCTCAGTTCGGGATCTTTACAAAAGCGGCTATCTACGTATGTCATTAAATTCAGACCGATTAAATGCGATTTCACGTCAAGGGAGTAACAACGGCTTAAAGTATGCCCTGCAATATATTGTTGCTGTTGTTGGCGGTAAATCCTGATTGCGGTAATACATGTTGCATTCCTTTTCTGTTAGCTTGTCAAATATAGCAGCGTATTCCCTGTGGAATGTGGCCAAATCAACATTTGAGCGACCAATTGCCGTAAGCGCCAAGAACAAGATGTCTCTGTAGATCGAATGTGTTCGATCCACACCGCTGTTCTTAAGCTTATGACGTTCATTCGCTAGCCGCTTCACGGGTGTGAGTAAATCGTTGCAGCGTATTGCTGAAATTATTTGCTGAATTGTACTAGAAAGAGAGAGAGAGAGAGAGAGGGCGATCAGTATGAGCATGTCATTTTGTCCTGTTCGGTATTTACTTTTTGTTCAAGTAAGTTTGATCCGTGAGGAGCGCCTTCAACAAGGGGCTCGCGGGTTGATTTTGCTTCCATAAAATGTACATTGGTGGGCCAGCCTCTGCGTGCAATCGCAGATTATCCCACAGGCATTGAGTTTTTACAGTTTTCAACTTGCTCAGTGGATCGATGTCTGCGTCAGACTGAAAGAAAAAAAAAACAAAAGAACGAGTAAGTTGAATGAAATAAAATGGAAGGGGAGCAGTTTGTTTCACCTGCTTGGGAAGACACAATTCCGGCAAATGTGTATGACTCTCTATTCGTTCCATTATCCAAATCAAATTCCAATAAATGATTGGATGTTCCTCGACAAAGTCCGGTTTCAGCAGAGCAGAATCACCCTCCTGTGTGAGAATATTTTCCAGCTCTTTTCGCAACACCAGTGGGTTCAAGTATGGTATACTAAGGCTGTCAGATTGCTTCACGTCTTTCAGTGATTCATTGACAATGATTTGCACACTAAGGAATGGCACAGTCAATTTGTTGCATGCGTGACAAGCAGTATTTAAATTCGAATCTTCGGCAGTCCAACCCGACATTATTTCTTCATCATACAGCAGAACGGAACAGTTGTGGCATTGCGAGCATGAAGTCAATTGTATCAGAATATCACATTCAGGACTATCGACAACCTATGGCATAATTTTTACTTTAATATCCAGTTTTTTTAAATGGGAAACCAATCACTTACATCAGCCACTGGATTGTACAGATTATCTGGCAGGTTGGGGAAAACACTTAGATTTGTTGATGTCGATGTGTTCTCACCCAGTGGTACCAAATTGTTGTAGCTTGATTTTCTAGATTCACTTAAACGGCCCCACGGATCTAGGTCTCCCGAGACACGTCTGGTCTTTGAACCTCCCTCGTCCTGATGAATGTCATCATCAGCCGATCCATCGTTTGGATTCCCAGAAGTTTTCACTGGAGTAGAATTTGCAGATATCGCCTCTTTGATCTCATCGAATTTCCGTGCCACAGATGTGGCTGCGTACTTAATACTGCTCAGACTACCCTGGATGATTTCATTCGATTTTTTACCCGTCAGGCTGGGACTGATTGAGGAAAATAAAAGAAGTGAACATATAGTCTATAATTTAGGGAAAAATCTTATGCGAGTGGAGGTCTAAAATCAACGTGAAGCTTGTAACTGAAAACAGACCCCTTAAACATAAAGGAACAGGTTAGGAACACATTTACATTACGAATGAATTAGTTTTGTTATTAATCGATTATATGCATGTTAGAGAAAGTTAAGAAGTTGATCTATGTCTAGAGTAGGTTAGGTTAGGTTAGGTAGAAGTGGCTGAGTGCAGACGGCAGAGTAAGAAAATGTCAACGACAAACTGTCTTATTAAAACAACCTGTTTGATTTACAAAAGATGTACGTTAATCAAGAGTAGAAACGCAATCACATATACACACAACTCCAAGACATTGACTACTGGTAACTGAAGTAAAGAAGTGCACATTATCAAAAAATAATAATAATAAAATAATACCATTACCTTAACAAAGTGATTAAGAACATCTTTTTGCTTTGTCTTATTAAAAATGTCAATCACATCACCAATCCCTTACATTCATCACATCACATTTCTTACATTCTCTTATACAAACCTCCACCAACAAAATAAGTACAAGATACACTAGGCGAAAATAATATAGAGGCATAACACATATATGGATAAACGCGTTTGTTATATTTCCATTAGACTTGTGCAGTTCAATTCAGAGAGCGCTCAGTTTACTTCAAATCTGTTTATTGAACTAGTTCTTTCTTCTAGTTCATTTAGTTCAATGTAGTTCACTGCTAAGGAAATTAAGTCTTGTGCGATTACCTCGAATTACTTTACTATTGCAGACTAAATTAAATGTATGCAGAGTAGGGCATAAATGAGTTTTTTGTTGAGAAATTGTGCACCAGTTCACTAGTCAGAGCTTAGGTTAGGTACGTGGGTAGACGTGGTGGTGCCACGCCTCACTTAGGTCCAATTGGACTCATTGTGATGCCCAGGGGGGATTGAAAGTCTCCTCTTTCCTACTCATTAAAATTGACAATTGTCAGAGCTTGAACTAGTTAGTTCATGAACTGGCGGGCATGGTGTTGTGGGCCTGTGCATCAACTCCTACGCAGTTCAACCTCGGCATTTAGGTTCGAATCCCAGTACGACAAAAATGATTTCCACGGCCCCACCTTTTTCGAGTCACTGACAATGCTCTTTCAAACCTGCCCGTGCGGAGTCGGCAAACACGAGTGGCTGCTGAGAAGTTGGGCCCGGGCACTTGACGAATAGTCAGATGATGTTGTGTTCGTTCGTAAAAGCCAAAATCAGTGCGAAATTAAAATTTTGGTTGGAGCAGTTTTGGGGGAATTTTACACATTTTTTTTTTTGCAAATGTATTTTCAAAATGTTTGCAGCTTCCTTTCTTGTTGATGACCTCAAAAATTTTGCTAGGCATTGAATTGATAAGAATGAAATGAAATATCTTGACTACTGCCATCCTTTCATAAATTTACGATTGGGTTCAATCGGGGGCCACTCTAAAACACGAGAACCACTCTAAAACAGGTGTATTTGTCGTAAGAAAATACTCCTTGACCACTTTGACAGAATGAACCGCAGCATTAGCTTGCTGAAGGATGAAATCATCGACTCCAATTTCGTCCAAAGCATATTCCAACATTTCTAAATATGTTATAGAGTTAATTTTTAGAGGAACGTAGAGCATACACATTTTTCCATTATATCTGAAATCTCCCCATATCACGATGCCTCCTTCATAGTTGCGACACATTCTCACCTCGGCTTTATACCGCAAAAATCACTAAAAGCACTTGTCTCCATTCTGTGGTCCACGTGTGATTTCTAGCGAACATCAGGCGACTTTCCCTCCAGCCCGGAAGTGCTGGCTTTTTTGTTCAGCTTTTTTGTGAAATCCAATCGTGGAGTGGCTTTAGGTTGGCAATAGTTGTTGGACGCGTCGAATTGCAATTCTGAAGTCTAATTTCGCCTTTATTTGGGAAGTAATGAGTTTGTTCTTGCGTTCTTCTTTTTTGAGGCTCCATACAATTCATCGAAATTAGTAAAATGATCCACAAAGTTAACAGCAATTTGCCGGTTGGAATAGACATCTTTGAGAAGTCTAATTTGAATTTGCTCCTCTTCGGCGAGCTTTTTTTGACTTTCCATTGGTTAAAATATAACAGAAATTATTACCGAAAATATGATACATTTAAAAAAAAAACAGTAGTCGCCTCTATATTGATTTCGCAATATAGAGGCGACTACTATACTACCACGGTCTTGCACAAGAAAGGTCGCGCGATGTGTGAGCACGGCATGGTCTCGTCAACACAATAGCAAATGTAAAGATATAACGGTAATTGTATTCAATGGAAGATCACGCATGCTCAATTGTACCAATTTTTGCATTGCCTCTATATTAAGTTCGCCTAGTGTATATAAAGCAACGATAAACTCCAACAATCAAGAGTACGATACGAAAGAGATATTTACTAGAAGCCGAAAATAAAACTTTGCAGCTTGTAGACGTCAGCTAGTGGCACTTACCTTATATTTGATATATTTTCTATTAGATTGGTGGGCAATTTCAAGTCTTTCTTAAAAGACAATCGTGCAGGTGAATAGCGTCTACATCGAGAACGATATTGATGGGAATAAGTAAATCAAAAACGTAATACAAACATGCGGGTAATTTGAGCAAAAATGAAAAAAAAAAGAATACAAAACGGTAATTGATTGAAATATGTGAAATAAATAAGTTCTCTTTGAGCAACTGGCTACGGTGAAAAGAAAATGGAAGAGAAAATGTTTACCCAAAGTTAAATTTCAATGATGATCCGAAATTAGCCAGACTCGTTGTGACACTCGATCCGGGCATCGTTTCAGAACGTTGCATACTTTTGTTCAAATGCGTCGATTCATCAAAGGTTGCACTTCGTTGACCCTTGAAGAGAATCGGCTGATCTGTGTACATGGTGTTATTAGTCGCCACGGGCTTATTGTCGGAGCCTGAAACATTGTTGTTCGGTATGTTAAGTACTTCGTCTGCTTCCTCGTTTAGAGCTCCAAGGGGATCATTTTGGGTGACAGGTGTTCGAGGTGAAATTCTAAAAGCAATAGGTTAAATGATAAATATTTCACACGTATTATTTTCTTGTGACGTATTGTTTACTTAGTTGGACTGCTGACGCATTCTGCGGGGTCACCACCTTCATAGTCGAGTTCCTCTTGTGAGCTAACGATCTCATTCAAGCACTCCGTTGATTCTTCTTTTTCCAGATTTATCATATTGAAACGTTGCTGCAGAGAGTTTGCATCTTTGCCCGACATGGATTGTTGCTTTTGCAATTTGTTTAAAATTTGTGTATCCCCACCGAAGCTGTCAGCCTTCGTAAGTTTGCGAGAGGTTAAGTCACAATTCGGACTGGACGGTGGCATTTTTAAGGCCGGTTGAGGACTGTCAGCTTTGGCATCGCCTGATATCAACAAACCGGCGCTGCTAATGACATCTGAGGATTCCTGAATTCCCGATTGTTTAACAATGCTTCCCAATTTGCCGCGAAGTTTATCGAACGCTGTGAAATCAACAATTGTACTAGGTTGTGGAGGCGGCTGTGGCGGGTCAACTTGGGAGGAGTTCGTTGACTCTAAACTTGTTCGCGATGTACCATCGACAGTTTCCAGGGTGCTTAGGTTATTTTCACACGACGCCGAAAGGGGCTTTGTAATTGCTCGCTTCTTGCCGGCACGACGGAAATGAGCAGCTCCCAGAACTACGTTCTTTATTCGATTCCATCGCAATTGGCTGAGTGTCGTCGTATCAGACGGCCATTCTGACTCGAGAACACAACGGTTGTAGAAACCGTAAGTCAGTGCATTGGGCTGAACGCCGGATCGTTTCATCAGGTAATGCAGTCGGACAGCCAACACCGGCAGGTTATGTATTCCACATAACTGCATCATGATTCTGTAGCAAAATTCATCGCAATTTATTTTCAACTTGCTCGCGCGCACTAGCAAATTATATGCGGAACGTAATACTGCGTGTTCCTTACCATTCGCATCCAGAATCATGCTTGGCAATATCAAGAAATATAGCGAATAGCACGTGGCGAGCAGATATTTCGCCCACGCTTCTGGATGCATTTGGCAGCGATGTGCTAACTTTTGAGCCAACTTGATTTCATGCTTTGTACGACGGGCTATCGGTGACCCTGGCGCAGTGCTAAGATTCTGCTGCTGCAAGAAGTTCTTGATGAGCGTTTTCTTTGCCGCCCTCAACAGAAGTGGATTCAGTGTAAATGATTCATAAATATAGCCTTGTGTTGATTCTAAAGAAAAGAACAAAATTTCGTTATTAAATACCTGGGAGTAAAGAGGTATTCAGCATCCAGCTTACCATTTGCATTGCCAATGCTGTCGGGAGGGAAGATGTACTTTGTTCTTTCGCTGCTGTGCCCCGTTTCCCAATCAACCAAGCGCACATCTGACGGGGTCTCATCGTACGAGCTCACTTTTTCAGCGCACTCATCGAAAAATGTCAGACCATGATCGCCGTCGGACACAAACGAACGCTCTTCGATAAACCGAATGAACATCTGAGTTTTCATAAGCAATTGGAAAAACTTATGGTGGGACTGAAAGAAAATAAAATTGAGGTTAGAAAAAATGTCGCCAAAATCTTGCAGCTTGCTTACTTTATCTCTAGAACGCAAAAATGCGTTAAGTTGAAATAAAGCATTGGGGTCCGTTGCACCAACCGAGGGCGCCTTGGAAATGGGCACTAAGTAGTCCCTGTACCCGCGAAGGATGGATGCCATAAAAAGCAAAAAGGCCTCTTGAATTCGTTGTTCGAGATTTTGCTGAAATTGATACACTGAAATATGAGTAACCGCTAAGATTCTGTATGCCATTGCGTATTACTTCACGTTTCTTTCGCTTGAAGTCGCGGTCCAAGCTGTTGGTCGACTCTGGTGGACATGTCTGCTTAAGGTTCTCCAAATAGACGAGAGTTTGTTTCAGATTTCTTGCTGCTCGTTTTGGCAGCAACTTGGGACTCAGGTGCTTTTGCGACTCGCACAACTGTAAGCATATGAAATAGATTTACACAAACAATAGTAATACAACGAAATAAGCAATGTAACTCCTTTTTTACGTACGCTAATTGTGTTTGTATCTAAGTCGATGCATGTAACATCGGTTGGAGGTTCATACAGATCGAAGAACCTCGAGTCCACACCGATCAAGTATGGGAGTGGGGCATGCAAGACCTCTGCTAAGCCCAAAGGACACAGTGGAATGTATGGACACTGCCATTTAAATGGAAACAACAATGATACAACAGCTTCAGCGACTGCAGTCAATGTGGCAGGTCTTAAATTAATTAATTAAACAAATGATCCCCGCTGTCTGTGATAAGTAATGAAGAGATGGATAGTACCTTAGTGAATGAATAAGAATTTTTTGCTCGGTCAGGGCTAACAAAAGTACGTGTAGGCAATTTTCCGTGCCAAGGTTTGACAGAAGCAACTGAAAACCTGCACCACTGCGTGGCAATGGAGAATCCTCTGGCTGTGTAAGAAGAATTCGCTCGTGACTTTCACCTGAGAGCTGAAATGGGAATTAAAAGGGGGTCGTCTTCGATGAATTTATGCCACAAGCATTACCTGTAAATGAATGCTGGGAGAGGGAAATGGAACTTCGTCGATGAGTTGGGTGATATACCTTTCTATGGGAATAGGTAAAGGTTGCTTCATAGACGCCATACTCTGAAATAGAAACTTCTGTTACGTACACGTTCGTTATGAAGGTTGGGTCTGAATTTAACTTACGTGTAAATACTTCAGCCACTTATCGAATGTATCTCCAAAAGGATGATGCGATAGTAGGCATATTGCTTTGATAATGTGCAGTGAGTGTTTATTCTTGAAGTCCCCATCGTCATATCCAAGCAACTCTATTTGCTTTTCTGTAAGATTTTTTTCACTAAAAAATGCACGTGCTTTGTGTTAGCATTGCAGATAATCGACACAAAAACAAAGAACATACTCAAAATCTTCATAAAACGTTAAAGCTGATCCGTACACCTTATAAGTACCGTCGTTGACAGTCAAAACGAACGTACTAAATACTGGATTGATACCTTCTCTCTTTGTCTGAAATGTTTGATGATTGCATCAGTTATTGTTCACGTTTTTTTTTTAAATTGCCATTTAATACCGATTCATTTACATGCGGCCAGGCTTCAAGGGAAGCACCCATCGGTAAACAAAATAGAGGCACACTCGGACATAGATTAAGTGGGAAATCATTGTGATCGACTGTTGGATAGCGCAAAAGGATCTCGGGTTGGTAACTGATTAACTTTGGACGGTTCATTGACTTTTTGTAACAAAGGTAGACATCGCTGCTCATGTACGCCTTGTTAAGCGTTTTATGAATCAAACAGAACGCATGTGGCGGTCGTTCGCCTGCGTAAACATTTCGATTTTATTAAGTTATCAAATATATATATTTTTTTAGATTTCTCACCCTTCGACCACATTATGACACATAAATCAGTCACAACGAGTTCATTGCATGGCATATCAGGTTTTGCACGACGGAATGTTAGGAAAGTTTTGGCCGACGAATTATTCACATTCGCTACCTTTCCGCCAGGAGTTTCGGCCACAATCTCAGCATCTGGCATAATACGCTCATGACCCTCGTATAAAACGCCTAGAAAAAAGAAAACGACTCTGTTTGTAATCGTCGATGGGAAAATACACAATCAGCTCATGCTCACCGATATCAACAAGTGGCGGTCGGTCTTTTCCACGTCGAAAGTATATATAACATTCTGTGGTTCGTACCGACCCGTAGTTCAAGTTGGCGGAAAGTCCAGTTGGAGTTTTATCGAGAACCTCATACCCTTCGGGCACTTCCTCGCCCAGTAGCGGAAAGAATACCCCAATGTCAGTTATGGGATCTATGCTGTTGCATGCTCTCAAATGACCGGAATCGTTGAATATACTCTCTTGCAATAGTTGTGGATTTTCTGGCATGCCAGCCACAACGAAATAATCAGCAATGCGTTTCTCATCCATAGCTGTTCATTACTGAAAAAAATAATAACTCGTGTGAGAATATGAACGAATTATGTATATAAAACGTTTGTTTGTTGACTTAATTGTACGTGTGTTTGTAGATATTCTATATCTTAGGAGGAGAAACGAAAACGCTAAAGACACTATAGATAAACAATTTGCACGGAAAAAAAAAGAGGAAAACATACATTTCACCGAATATTTCTTGATTGATGGCCAAAAGAAGACCAAAGACACGGCAAAAGATAACGTTTCCTACCAAATATTGATTACAAGTATGATTATTCCGGCAGCTCTGTACATAAACACGTTTACCAAAGCTATGTGCCTGTGTTTGCACAAAAATTTCACGGCACTTTTCGAGATTAACTTGACCTGTTGGTTTCATTTAATGTCTTCACTGGGAATTAGTTTTATAAAATGACGTAAACGCATAAAGATAAAAATTTGCATGCAATGAGATCAGAATTCATGCGAGTCGCACAATGAAAAGGACATTAACACAGTCCATCTTATATGTGTGCGCATATTTGTTTGAAGCCATCGCATTTATGGGGAAATTCAAGTTTATTAGTACCAGTTGCTGAAATATCTACATACATATGTGCGATAATGCCAAAACTATTTTTGTCAGTGACAATAAAAGCCAGGTTGTCGTCATCACATTTGTAAACAGCGAGCAGAAGCGAAGGATTTAGGAATTCATTTCGGATGCCAAACGAATGACACGCACACAATGTAAACAAACGACATGATAACAGATTGTTTCCGATGATAACCTATAGCCGCTTGATCTTCATCACAATTGCAAAACATTCACAGAAAAGTATACAAAGTTGTTTGCAAAATATCACCTCACCTTTGTAATGTACTTGCAGAATTTCTGAACCAAACCTTAACCACACTTTTCGATATATCAATGTTTTTTTCTCTTCTTCACTTTGATAAAATTGAATGTACAAAAATTCTTGCAATCAAATTCGACTTCTATTTAACAAAACACTACACATAGCTAAACAGAAGGAAAGACTATTTAATGATTGAATTTATTTTCGAGTCGAATAAAGAAGTTGCAAAAGGAAATGTCTGTAATTATACACACTTTCCTACAAGCACTTCTCTCCAGTTAATTTTCGAGTTCAATGAAATGTCCTTGAGTTTGGGGCGGCGATGATTCAAACATTTTTTTTTCTCTTTTCTTTTCTTTATATCGTTCCTCAACCGATGGGTGATTTTTTCATTGAAAATCGAGAACAGCTCATGTTTTGTTATTGCTTATTCATTGCTTTCCGGCTTTGAATTTCAATTTACTTTATTTGTCTCGATTCCTTACTTAACGCACGATTTCTCAAGAAACTGAAGTTAATGGGAAAAGAAGTGAGGAAAAAAACAAATGCTGTTACTGCACTGTGTTTTTTGTGTACTTCGTGCACGGTGTGTACCTTTTTTAAGGATTTCATATGCGTACACTATTGGGTGGCTGTTTTATATTAATATTTTCAATTAAACTGTTCTAAATTCGAATGAAAAATACATTTTTCTCAAATGACTGTTTGCTGTTATGTCAATATTCTACGCCATTATTGAAAAAATCGCAGTTGTCAAAAACAGGTTTGCTAAAATGTCAGTTTCGTTTGCCAAGTTTCGTTGGTTGTGAGCGCCCACTTTGTTTGAGAGTTAAAAGTAACATGCTTTTAAAATGTTTTCTTCGTGTTAATAAAAATTACAACAAAAACCTGCATTTTGTAATTATTTGTTTAGACATTAATTGTTTTCAAGCCAAAGCAGGTGTCCTCAGACATTGACAGCTGATAAATTATTCGTAACGAATATTTAAATTCTGGCACTGACAGTTGAAGAGGCACTGGCTGAAAAACATTTGATTTTAGTTTCGATTCTCAAGTGTAGGTGGACACATAATTTTAAAATTTGTTCGTGTTCAAATTGGACTTTGTTCATTAGCTGCGTTCGCACTGAACAATTAGTCGATATGTTTTGCTTGACGATAAATTGGAAAAATGTCAAAATGTCCTGTCTACCGAACTACAAGTTTGCCAACTTGTAGTAAAGAGCGTTCACATTGTTGAGTAATACAAATTGTTGATAGTTGAGTGTGAACGCCGCTATTGACAAGCGAAAGAGACTTTATTGAATACTTGACTTCAAGAAATTAGTACAGAAAAAGTACAGAAATAGATGTTTCTCGGAGTCATCACAGCCCCTTGATTGTGATTTAAGAACTTGTTGGAGAAAAACACCCGATGGAGTCAACAGCAAGCGTTCACTCTCATAAATTGTTCGATTTGCTCGACAAATGTGCTTTATGGGCCAAATCGTCAATGTGAACGCTCGGTATTACACGTTGACAGACTTGAAATGCTTTGTCTGCTGTGCGTTCACGTTGACGATTTAGCCCATCAAGTGCGGTTAGAGATAAAGTAGTAAGGTTGTAGATGATTTCTGAGCACGGTTGTCAAGCTAATATTTGAAAACTACTAGAAATAAGCTCAGTGGACATAATCATTAAATCTTTCATCTGAAAGCATTTCCTACAAAATATGGGTAGAATTTTCTAAAACCTTAACACTTGCTTACAATTTAACGGACGGACTTTGCAAATACTTGCATTACTGGGTATGTTTATTTCTTCTAGAATATCAAACCAAAACAATAAGCAACATGTAACTTTGTTGCTTATTGTTTTGGTTTGATATTATTAATGTAAAATCAAACATTTTATTTCCTACTGACTCCACAATGTTTGCAATAGTTTTTTATATCGTTATCGCACACCCAACTGACCAATCAGGGAATTCAATCACATTATTTCGTGAATAACCGTCAAAAATTCATGAACAACTGTCAAAAACTCTCAAATTCGTCAGTCAATCAGCCGCAAAGTCGGCTATCTCTATATTATCTGATTTCTGGCCGAGACTATCCCTTACCGATTCTCTTTCAAATGAGAAAATTTGTTACATGAGTAAATTTCATGCGAAATAAAATCTGCACGTTTCACTGAAATGATTCCATACGAATTGAGAAGTGAGCGAAATGTGCAGATTTTATTTCTGCACATATGGTGGGTCCGGCCCTGTCAGACACTCGTCCATCTCGGTTTCGCAATGAACAGTACTTACAACGTCAGCAGCGAGGTCGAACGCAGAACAACCCTTGCCAACTGTTGTTTCTTTGGGCTCAAGAGGCGTACCCTATTGCCTCTTGTATCTAAAGACTTCTCTCGAAGAACGATTTTATTCTTTCAGTATTGCTATACTTTGAAAAATCCATTCCTTGATCTCTGGGCGAAAAACGCTCCTATTTAAGTTATGTTATGGCAACTGGAGGAAAATATTCAACCACGAAATTGATCTACATTCGCATGAGTCTAGCTCGGCATCGATGAATCCAACGCCTACATTGGCCGGGCGTGCTTGGATAACTTGACTCCGGCCCGCAGACTCTTCGATGCCGAGCCGGATGGTCAAAACAGCAGTGCAATGTGGTACACATAAGTGTAGGTCGACCTCAAACAATTTTATGTGCGCAACTGGACGCCGATAACCAATGTTCGCGCTGGAGATGCTTTTAAGTTGATGCCTATACTCACATCGGTCTGTTAGGCCAAATGAAGAAGAAGAATTGCGAAGAACTTGGTCCAACCTATAGAAGGCAAATATTCCATAGAAAATAACACTGACGATCGCTTAAAAGGGTTGACTAGATCCGCGATTTAACAACAACAAACAGAAATTTTAAACAAATCAAATCAAATTTTACTATTGAAGACATGCACACCATTTCTTACGGCTAAAAACTACAATTACATATATCTTAATAAATTCTCTATCAAATAGCTTTGTAAAAATACTTCAAACAGGTGTCTATTCCATTTGCTTCCGTTTTGCTACGCCATTACAGCTCGTCCTTCAATTGATTGGCGGGAATGTGCGGCTTTAGTTTACTCCAGAAATCGACACGCTCCTGGAGGAGTTGCTCTTCTACATTGATAAGCTTCCAGTTCTCCTCATCTTGATTGCCAATTCGAATATAATTCACAGGATATTGCTTGGCTGTTTTCCAAGGCGGCAGAGCCGAATCGGACGGAGTAGGGTTGCTGTATTTTGCGAAATTCACCCACATCGTCTGAAGCGCCTTGCGAACTTGAAGGTCTTCTTTTGTTGGCGATGATGTGTAAAATAAGGATTTTGCAATCGGGAATAGGTACTGCAGTTCTTCGGCGTGACAAACACCTGCAAACGATTTAAAAATATAAATAGAATGATCGTAAAGATTCAGGATTCGTTAAATGTATCTTACCGTAGTAGTCTTCTCCTCCTTTGAACAGTTCCGTGAAACTGGCTGCGCCCTTGTGGTCAAACAAATACACGTATGTAGGGCCAACGTCTGTTGTCTTCTGTTTTAAGGCATCCATGCGAAGACGGAGGTATTCATCTAGACCACCCGTGAACCAACCATCGGTCAGCAGCTGTAAATAGAAATCAAGTCAAATTCAAGCGGCTGATGGTATAAACTGATGTCTCTTACATTTGTGAGGTTCTGATGATTCTTCTTGCTCCAATCGTGCTGGTAGTTGAAGTAGAACTTATCGATCTCGTCCGTAATGCGTTTTTGAACCTCCTTTGAGTGATGGTCATAGTTCAGAATAATGGGAAGAACGTCAGCAAATTTCTCTTTAAACTCGTCCAACAGTCCGGGGAGATTCAATAGCGCTGCTGTCTTCAAAGCACCTTCTTCAGACGTTGCTCCAGCCATCCAGGGAAGGTTGAAACCATGTGGAACCTTCGCGTTTCTCGGCAGGGTGGTGATAAATGCTTCCGCTGATTCGGGTTCAACAACCGGAGGGAAGGGGATCATTGGATCGTAGTCCCATTCCTAATGAGAAACTATCATCAACACAGGCTCAGAGTCAGTGCACAAGGGAGTCAGGGCAAACTTACAAAGAAATCGTAGACTGTTGCTGTGACATCGGCCGCCGATTGCTGCCTCAGGCAGCTCAATGTGGCCGCCCAGTTTGATTTGTCGCAGTTAAGCAGCTGGGCGAGGCGTTTTGCACGTGCAGCCGCTACCCCTTTGTGTGCAGGTTGAGCCCAGGGATTGAAATATGTGCCAGACTGGGAAATGCCCTTCTGGAAGAGTCCCTTTGATTTCTCCGACATCATGTGATACGTGACACTTGCACCGCCGGCACTTTCGCCAAAGATCGTAACACTTCGTGGATCTCCGCCAAAGTTGGCTATGTTTTCCTTTACCCATTTCATTATTTCCACCTGATCCTTGAGACCGTTATTTCCGGGACAATCTTCAGTTTCTGTACTCAAAAATCCAAGGGGTCCCAATCTGAAGTTGCCACTCACGTAGACGACATCGTGATCCATTAGGAAATCCGGTCCATAGAAGGCACTTATTCCGGAACCACATTCCCAGCCACCGCCGTGGAAAAAGATCATCACAGGTAGTGGACCGGGTTCTTTGGGCTCCTGGAAGACGCATTTTATTTATATTTTTATATTTTTTGGTGTGAAATTTGACTTACTTCAGGCACGTACACATTGAGATACAGACAGTCTTCGCTTCCCTCGATTTGATGGTCACGGCGGAAAGGATCCCTTTGGATGCATATTGGCGAATCTTGAACGGCTAGTTTTTCGCCTGACCACTTTGACTTTGGCACTGGAGCCTAAAATTAAAGATTTCTGTGTGAAAAGGGAGGGAAATAGACACATATGCGGATCAAAACTGGAGACGTGATTGCGTATTGATCTAAGCAAAACGTATCCTAAATAAACCACCATATTTAAAACGTAAGAATTTGGCTTTAAAATCTGCCTCCCAGGTGTACGTTTGACAGCCAAACCGAATACAAATAAATTCGTGTACGATATATTTCTTTCTAACACAAATTATAGGTTTTAGGTTGAAAGTGGCTTTAGGTGGACTTAGGCCAGGTAGGCCTGTCTTGAACACAAATTCTAAGGCTCAACTTCTTGTTCTTTCTTTAGTTGGTGCTACAGTTCGGGGTCCGACCTAGGTCTCAGCCATAATGCCTCCCCATACAGCACCGTTTTGAGCTAGTTGTACCTGCGTTGCTGGAGGTTCAGCCGATTGAGCCTATTCCTTTCTTTTCCGCGTTGTTCCTCGGATTTGGAGTCGAAGATTTTCCGGGCCGGAGCATTGGTGTCCATTCGCTCTTCATGACCTAGCCATCTGAGACGAGAGACTCGAACTCGTTTGACCAGATCCAAGTCGCTGTGTAGTGTGCATACTTCTGTGCCATATAGCAGGACTGGTACTATCAAGGTCTTTCTTATAGATATCTTGTTCCTTCGAGAGAGGGCTTCATTCTTCAGTTGACTTCCAAGCACAACCACACAGCCAAGGCGTGCATTCGTTTTATCTCAGTGGTGGTGTCATTGTTTGTGCTCACTTCGAAGCCTAGGTAGACCGTCTTTCACTACATCAAAGTTATAGACGTCTGTGAGGTGGACCTGTTTTTGTTACCCTCATTCAACGCAAAGCCCATTTTAGGCGCTTCCTCTCAGACTCGACATATACACATAAGAGATACGCTGTGATTATAATAACTACTTCGTACAGTTTCGTTCACTTTTGCTTATTTAATTAACAACGTAATTTATGTTGGAATTTTACATAAGTTTCCTAATATGACAGCTTTGAAATTTAACATTTGGTTCTGCCATAGATTTATGTGTATATGAGTTTATTATGGTCTGACTTTAAAGGTCCAACTATTAACTCTTGTTCAATTATAAATGTCATTCTTGAATTTCAACGTCCAGATATTGAATATAATCATCGCGCAATAAAAGAATTTGAAGTTTTGCAGTTTCTAGCAAGAAAAGGGAGTCAGCAAATTTCAAGCCTTTTTTTTCAACGACAGTTCCTATTTTGTGGCTTATCCCAAGAGGTCACAATTGCTTGGTCTCTGGGTACACAGTTCGTGTATACAAGACAAACGGGGGCAGGATTGTCTTTGACATCGTATCAAGGAGACACCCTATCCCTCACTACAAGTATTCAAATCAAGATCATTAGCAGATGCCGTTCTCTCCACAAATCGCAGATAGATGGAACCTGATAACTAACTTGAAACTTGCAGAGGATACGACGCTCCACTAACTCGACGCTTGTCCACTTGTCTGTATAGCAGCCGGAATGATATATCGGTCGTTAAACTCTCTACGCTGCCGTCACTGGTCAATGGTGCGCTTTCTTGAAGGTCGTAGTCACTATAACTTAACCTTTCGGAATCTCTGTTAGAGATTACTCTCACTCTGTTGTTTGTTTTGTCACGGTTTTACACATTCTCATCTTCGTAAAAACAGAGATTTAAATGATTCTCCTACAGAGGCAAGACGTTTTGTTCAGATTTTTCGAAAAAAAAGCTTTGACACATACTTCACCAACATTGGTTGCGACAGCGATCGGAAAATAAAGCACCAATCTACAACAAACCTCGCGGCCATCTAGCATGCGCACATGTGCACACAAGACGTTGAAATCTCAATGTAAAAAATATTGTCCTAGAACTACATAAACATTTTTATTAGCACTTTAGTTTGATGTACCTACATACTACCACCAAAGTAACAGGGCTGGATGAATGATGGAGCAGCTAATTTCTGACTGAAATAATCTGATTAAGTGAATCTTATGTGTGACTAACTTTTAGTTTTTTCTCGGAATTGTTGACGTATTCAGGGGCATTGATCGAAGTGAAAGCACCCATTAATCTGCGATTGGTTAGAAGTATTTTAATTAACGAACGACATGTTGGGGAAATACGTAGAGATTCGGAGTAATGACGATCAAAATATGTATCACAAATGTTGTTCAGTCACTTCTGATGAACTTCATTGGATTTATGATGCATATCAATTATCCACAGACCACACATCATCTTGACTCAGCCGAAATACGGGTAACATAAGTCAAGTTGGGGATTCACAACAAGGGCCACCAGAGAGGATCGTGTTAATGCAGCAGTGTATCGTAACACGGCGTAGTGACAGCGCTAATAGGGTAATTTATTAATAAATAGAAATTTGCATAAATTTGCAACAATAAATAAAGACACTCGATTAAATAGAAAAAACCCGAGACTAGACTAACCAATCTTCTGGAATATTGTTTGGTTTTAGGAATAGAGGAACAAAGGTGACGTTTTTATTTCGGAGCTATAATAAATGCTCAGAGTACCAGAAAAAAGCAGTTGTAAGCAGTATTAAGTATATTTTGTGCAAAGTACCTGCTAGTTAAGGCCATGTTTGATTCCTCCATTGCGCCAGTACAAACTCTTGACAGGACACATACTCTTGAAATGGATCTAAGACAAAACTCAGAGTCTTGATAATGCTTGGATCTCTGACAGGACATTGCCACCTTTAAAGCCTCCGTCAGGGGTCGGACGTATACTATATATTGCTAGTCTTAATTTTTTGTTTTTGTTTTCCCTTCTTTACCACTGACGCTAGCAGAACCAAATCATGAACACGGTTTCATTCTCTGGAAAGGACTATTTTTTTAATCTGAATGTTAATTGGCATTACTCACGAATCTGCGTCAAATAGAGCGAAGGTTTCCAGTTAAGTCTTTGAATTAGAATAGTCTTCTATCAATAGTTTGGCATAATGCGAGAGAGACACAGCAAGAGACGTCTATCTATGTACGTCAGTGTTTAGAATTTTCCCACAATTGTGGTATATCCACGTCAAAAATTTCATGCCATTTATTGATGTACCACTTTTTCTTCGGAATCTACCACATTTTGAAAATTGTAAGGTCCAGCATAGCTACTGATATGAATTTTGGCCACAGACACGAAACTCTGAGGGACTACAGGACACAGGTGATGGTTTAATTTCCTGTGCTCCTCCATGTGACATCCTTTATGTACATAGCTTGTTAGTTGGACTTACTCTGTAGTCCGAGTTCAGCATGCGAAAGCATTCGTCGTAAGGAGCTATTCAATGCTATGACCGAATTCGGAATCGCGGAAAAACTGATCCGGTTGTGTCGTACCACACTATGCACACGATGCACAATGCTGTTCGGCTCAGGGACTTTCCAGCCGATTGAAACCGGCACCGAATTGCGGCAAGGAGACGCGCTGTCGTGTGATTTCTTCAAATTAGAGAAGATCGTGCGGTGAGCAACTGTAAAAACGGAGGGCACTATCTCCTACAAGTCAGTTCAACTATTGGTTACGCAGGACAAAAAATTACGATCGACAGCTATGTATAATTGTGAGGCATTAAAGGATTTTGTCTACCTCGTGGCAAACTTGAACTCCACAACCGACTTCCTAGTGGAGTTCCGACCAAGAATCTTCCTTGGCAACCGAAACCACTGGCCTCAAGACTCCTGACTCGTAGGACCACAATCATGCTCTACATATAGTATGCATTCCAAAGCTGGACGATAAGCAAAACAGCAGAGGTGATTCTTGGTCCCAATGAAGGAAAGAATTCTGCGTCGGATATATGGTCCCATCTGCGAGGATGGTGAATGGAGGAGAAGACACTCCGAACTGTACCACGATGTAGATGTAGTTCTGAAGGCAAAAATTCATCAACTGCTCTAAGATGGCCACATCGAGCGCTTGGACACCAATGCTACAGCTAAGAGGGACTCGAAACCGAACCTCTTAGTTTGAAAAGGAAAGGAAGCCCGAAGCTCCGGTATAAAGACCAAATTATCTCGGACGCAAGAGAGCTTGGCTTCGATGATGGAAAGTAGCGTGCCCAGGACCGTCAAGGCAGCTTTAATCAGGCCCTGACCCTCCGTGGGTCGTCGGCCTAGAAAGCAAGTAAGTCGACTCCTTCGTCCGTCTTGGAAGGAATGCTGGTGCAGAATTTTTTCTCGAAGATCGCTTGGGGTAGTAGGCGATCATTGTCATGGGGAAGAAAGTTAAATGCGTTAAGAACGGTTGAGTTGGATGATGGTGAGTTCGGACCACAGTCGGAGTGTTTTTAGTCTCAGAGCTATGCTGGAAGTATTCCACATAGATCCATCTTAATTGTACAGCATTTCAGAAGCCAAACAATAAAACGAAGTTCGTTTCACTGAATTGAGAAATTTATTTGGTTTCTAAATCTTCATTTCGTCTTCTTGTCGCTAAAAGCAAAAGGGGGAATTGGGCCAAGCTTGTTTGTTCTCACTGAATTGTTCTCACGGATCACATACAGCTTAATGCTGAACGATTAAAAAAGCTTTTCTTCGCAATTATACTCTCCGAGTATTGTCCGTGACTGGAAAGACGTGGTCTATCGCAAACATATTTCACGTATCCGTCCTTGAAGAAGCTACCAGCAGAACTAAAACCTTGCATACATTTCGATATCTATCTGCAGTTCACACACAATTTCTTCACTTAAGTATAAATGCCGGAAGTTAGAGTGTAGAAGTGTTGATATTGACATAGTAAAATTTCGTAGATATGTACTTAGGAAAAGACTGACTGCTATTCTTTAACTCGTCACTACTTCGTCAAACCGTTCACATTCACGGGAATTTTAAAAACTTAACGAAATCTCAGTGCACTTAAATGTTGACATTTTAAATTATTAAGGGTCTCCATCTACCACATAATTACGATCAAAATACTTCAACACACTTTTTCTAGTTAGCTGCAATTTTTTGAACGATAGGAATGATTTGATGGTCATTTACCTATCATCAAATAATTTATTTATATTTCATTCTATTGAAACAATTATTGATTAGACCAGCTCTTATCAGCGGTTTTTAAGACAGTGCTTATTTGAGTACAGAACACAATGCATTCACACGTAAGCATGTCCCTTATTCACAATTTGGCTATGCTTATCTTCAGTTGATTCATCGTCCAAGTACTGCGTTTCTCTTTGTGAGACTGTGTGTATTTATTTACGTAAGTGCCTTGGGTGATTGTCCAGACTAGTATTCAAATGTTATGAGGAATGTATGTTTATTTTATGCAAAAACATATTGACTTCTTCACATCTCTCGCGACACATCTATGTTAGTCTTAAAGATCTGTCGCAGGCTGAATTTCATTAACTTTGATATATGATATGTTGCATCAAGCACGTCTATTGTTTCTTAATATCCACTTAATATCTCTCTCGCGGTTTTTTTCCCAATTTTCATAAGATTAACACTTTCTAATTTATTCGTCCGAACACACATTTATCACAAAAACTGAATGACCGCAGAAGAAAAGTGCATTTTCAAAGGAATTTCCTGCACGTTTATGGGAAATGCTTGCCAATCGTGGTTTCATTAAGACTTGCTCTTGTAGTAAACAAAAATGTCACTAAGCACGAGTACGTCTCACGACTTGTGTTCACTTATTTATGCGTGCATTCAGACAGGAATAGCATATGCTTACTTAACAGCGATTAGAAATCTTTAAGCTGAGTTGTGGTTATTTACTTGGTATTGTTGATGGTTTAACATGGTAATTGAGGAATTATTTATCTCAGGAACATAATTCTTTGTCTGAGGTCGATCAATCGTTCGGTACGATTTGCATACTGCTCAAAAGCAACACTGGCTCTGGATATGCGGACGTATCCAATTAATTACCAAAATTTCACTCACAAAACTAACCCCGTTCAAAATGTATACTAAACTCTTAAATATTGCAAAAAAAAAAAACAAGCACGAAGAACTTACTTTAAATCGCAAATCACCAAGAGGTGGCTCCGCATATGGAATTCCCATAAATGCCCGCACATGTCTCCCACTATGCGATGTCAAATGGCGACCGACCAATGTACCGCCGTGAGATAAATTAACTTTTAAAATATCCGATGTGCGACCATGGCCCTGATCGATCGATAGACCCACGAAACAGGTAACGAATGTAAGAAACACGATATTTCGCTTAGCCGGACGCATTCTAGCCGGTGTACTATCTTGAACTGAAGTGCTCGCAGCGAGATTTAGATTATTTGAAGTTCTTCGAGCGGAGCGGACTCTGCTAGATGCAAGTTCAAGTTTTAAGTTCGAATTTTGTGTGCTTTCTGACCGGTTGTGTTTTGAAGTATTGAAATCATTTGCATTTCATCTAAAGCTTGCGCAGAGCTTATTGTTCGAGTCTTGAGTTGAATTTGGTTTGTACTCAATATTTTTGTGGTTTGTGTGATGATGTGGGCAGTGGTTGGTTGGAGAGGGAAAACATTTTGGGAGATCAGTTTTGATTATTTGAATTGACACGATGAAGATAAGAGGTAGGAAGGTTGTTCTTGCTGATTGACATAAGTTGTTTAATTAAGTTTAGCTGCTTAGAAGAGATTGCGGTTGCCTTGTTATTAAATGGGCTTCAATCAGTTAAGAGAATGTGTGCATTGATTGAAGGGCGTGTGAGAATGTTTAATTTGAATGGATGTTTAAAGGGCGAGGAAATCAGATTTCGGAACTTGCAGTTGCAGATATTTATCATAGCGAGTCTTTAAGGATTTAAGAAGTTATAGGAAAGTTAGCAATTTGGATCAGATTGGCTGCACATTTCCTTTGCGGCTTGTTAAACTGAAAACGCGACCCATAAAGAGCCACAAGTGATCCACAAATTCGCAAAATTCTACGTAAAGTGGCATTTATATGGGTCGGGAACTGCGAACGCGAACTTTTGGAAACAACCATTTTCCGGCAAATACAGAGTAGGCCATATAGTGTGTTTTTTTAAATCATACTCTATTTTGACACTGACAGCTGTTTCCCGCTTGAAATTTTGACAGAAAGTCAAGTCAGTATCATACCTCCGCGGATTGAAATGAGTCGCTTGAGCCCTTTGGACTTAGTTAGTTAGCTTAAGTATCCTTATTAATGATTTCAAATTATTTCTCAGCGAATCAATCATTCCCTTTGCGAACTGTCAACCTGAGATACACGAATAGGCAAACGCAACGCGATTTGACCACGACCAAAACATTCGCGATGAATTGTCAGAATTTGTCTAAACACCGATTTTAGTTACAACAATTGCTTTAAACTCATCAAGTGGTCAACTAGAAGTGACTAACAATGTTTGTCTCTAATTTTTTTTTCTTAAAAAAGAGAAAGAAAGACCGCTATTGATTTTTCGTGGGAGAAAGGTGAAGCTTCCTTGTGGAGAGATATCGCCCTCATGCCATGTCTCACATGGCAAAATGAATGAAGTGTCAGTGTTTGCGAAATTCGCAATTTATAGTCAGCTACTATGAATGGCCATTAAGTGCTGTTCAAAGGAGCACAGCAAGCTCTGGCACTTCATTCTTATGAAGTTTTCTCATTCGAAGAGAGCTGCGAATAGAATAAATGTATGCAAACTGACACTTCATCGCGAATTTGTTTGGTCGTGAATTTGTGGATCGCGTTTGCCTCTTTGTGTCGTTCTCAACTTCATAGTTCGTAAATATAATGATTTTCGATGGCTGTTGTTAACAATGGTTTTTTATGAAAGTTCGCGCTCGTCGCTCATGTGAACAGCACTCTTTAGCTATATGTATGTGAATGAATTGTCAGAGTTCTCAGTTCGCAGGTAACATGACGCGACTCATGGGTACAGCACTTAAGGGGCCAACAATTTTGTCAAAAACACAACATTTCGTATTGCCAAAAAAAAAAAACAACATCCAACGGCGACAAATCACACGATCTAGATGGCCGATTACAGGTCAGATCGCTGTGGAGTGACTCGCCCAGGAAATTGGTTTAGCAATAAAGGCAAAACGCGTTGTTTGAGAAGTGGCACTGTCTTCTTGTGGTTACACCTCAGTGACACATGCAAAATAAATTACTCACCATACAGTGGTGTTTTGTGGCAATTCCCCACATGCGACATCGGGGTTGTTCACTCATCCACCGAATGATAAATTAGGCCGATTTTACACACGCTAAATGCGTCGCCGATTTTTTCAACGTGTGTGTTATTCCCTTTGTGTGATCCCTTCTATCTCACCTCCCTTGTACACTTCATACAAAAATCGGCTACGAATATAGCGTGTGTAAAAGCGGTATTCAAGCACACAATCGGCGCATGTTTTACGTATTCCGTGTAAGAGACAAGCACAAGTCCTTTGCTCGCTGTGGAATATAGCAAGTTTTCTCAAATTTAACATGTTCAACGATTATTATTAAACGATCCACAGAGTCTCAGATTATTCAGTTTACAAGAATGAATTGGATGATCCTAAATTCACTTTCTGTATTATTAATTACGTTAAACAGCCTGCATATCAAGCAAAGTTGAAGAAGAGTCAAGTTATGTAATAAGCGTGTTTTATTTTAATAACCCATTTTAATACCTTTGAGTCATTCTATAAAACGAAAATATGTGACACAACCTGCACGTCTCACCATTCACCACAAGTCACTGATTACTTTAAGTTTCGTACGTCAAATTGGCAACCGTCATGCACAACATCCCCACGCCACCTTGTCTATGACACACAATCCAGTTTCATCAGTAATTATTCTTGTTGTGCTTCAATTGCTCTCAGATGGATTAAATGGAAATTTGTATTGCGACTTCAGTGAAAAAAAAAACATGACAGAATATAGATGGGTAAGTAAACATCAGCTCTGATCAGGTTAATTACTAGTTAATCACATTCCGCATGTATTCTGATTTTTAATTTACTACATTATCATTGCCGTGAACGTTATAAATTTTATAGCAAATTCACGCGCATACGAAGGTTTGCTGGTAATTTGAGTTTGAGGAGGATTGTAATACAACCAAAAAATTGGAAGTTTCTTACCTACGTGCTCTAAAGCTAGTAATTTAGGACTTACGCGCATTTCAACAACACACAGTATTCTAATTTTGAGCTCGATTAACTTTCGTCACCATAAAGTCTTCTGTGTTCTCAAGAAAAATTCACACGCGAAGCAGTTTTTTTTATAGTAATTGGTATTATGCATGAATCAAGAAAATCTATATGTTTAGCCCAAATATTGTAAGCACATCGGGTCATAAATGCATACATGTGAAACACTGGCATTAGGCTTTGATGGGTGAACACCTAAAGCCGTTCGTCAACAACCTGGTAGGTCCATTACCGTGTGGCTTTAGACCAAGAAAATTCATCGTCGACCAAATATTCACATTCATCCCATCATCCACATGATTTTTCATTGATTTTATGACCAGCATCAGACTAGCTGTACCAGCATGTTGCTTCATCAGAGTCGGGATAGACCTACCCGAAACCTTTGATGTCAAAAAAGGTTTCAAACAAGGTGTCATGCGACTTTTAGTATCATTCTTGGAAGAATTATTCAAAACCAGAGGCACAACCTTTCAGGAGGAGGAAGATCGCGACTCAGATGGCAACCAACTATGGGTGCGAAACTGGAGCCTGCTAACTAAAAATCGAGCTGGCTGGAGACGCTTGTTGGTTGAAGCCCAGGTCCACCTCGGACTGTAGCGCCAGCATAAGTAAGTACGTAAGATCACGAAATGGATGGGTTTGGTTACTTGAACAATCTCAAAAGTAACCTGCGTCAAAGCGTTTGCAACCAAAGCTTTGAAAGCTAATTTATTTGTGATGCGAATGTCGTTGCAATTTTGTTTCCTCTGTACATATAGTGTTTGTTTAAGTACATTTCTAATTAGTATGGAAAATTGTATTCAAGATTTTCTTCTAATTTTTGTTAAGAACAATTATCTTCACGTTGCACACTTACATTTGTGACTGACTGTCTGTATGTATCTGCCGATGATCGGTTTTTGATTCAACGTTGATGCGGAAGAGCTTTTGTAAATATCCGGTTCTTCATTCGGCTGGGAAAGTGAATACCTCGATAGTGCTAGAATTGCTCTACTTTTTAACCGTTTGTACGATTAAATTGGACGATTGATTCAAGGTTGATTTATCGCTTTTGTGCTCGTGTATTTTTAGCTTGATGAAATTGTGGCCTAGAAGTAACTCTGCACAAAACAGAGCTAGTACTCCTCACTGGAACACATTAAATCACTCCTGCTGGACTGCATGTGCATACTTGTTGGTTGTAATTATCGACAGCTTCCAGCTCCACGACTCTGGCACACCATTGTTCCCGATATACACATGTATGTAGTTCGATTTCTTTCTTGGGCCACTGACCCGCTTCTACTTTAAGATCTCTATGAGAATAACGTATCAACCAGCATTTCTATCGTAACTTACTGGGAGTCTGATTTTCGAACGCCGGGCTATAGCTGGGTCATCATACGTATCTTTTCATATAGAACTAAGACAGATGAGGCAGTGGGAGTAGGCGTATACTCCAATGTTGTTTACTGCCTACTGAAGGGGCAAGATGACTATTGGCAAATAACTCAATCGACCGAGTGCAGTGAAACCTGAGAAGACACTTTTCTAAATAGGCCACCTATCAAGTTGGGATGCATTTTTCTGTGCCAAAAAATGTTCATACAAAATTTTGGAGAATACCAGTATTTGTTGAAAATCTTGAAACTTGGACAGAAATGTCGTTTTTTTGTGTCCCCACGCATGGAAAAAAAATTGTTTAAGATGGCGACGGGCAATGCTTCCTAGCACATTTGAAAGCACACACATATTTGTTGTCGTTGTCGCAACAATATGATGTAGAATTGTTAGTTTGATTTCAAAGCCTTGTGAACTACCAAATTTCGTCCGTAGATAGAGTAATATCTCCCAGAAGTTAGGTACAGATGGATGCGATTCTTTGATTCAATGTAATCAAGCGTCAATCATCGTAAAGTTATATCATTACTTGTTAAGACAACCAGACTTTGATCATATTACTGCATGCAGTCACGTTTTATTCAAAGACTGCCCGGCACTTCCCTGCTGTCTATCGCTTGATGTCACATTACAGTAAAGTGCGAAGCCGATCACTTAGCTAGACAAGGTATCGACTGATCATTACTTCGAAGTGAGAACTACAATCTATGCTTCTCGATACAGCTTTCTCGTAAATGTTATTTTTACAACGCAGATGGGTTCAAGACGACATGTGAATCACTACGACACAAATCTCTTGACTATTAACTTAAAATGCTTACATAGTCTATTTCTGAGCAGACCACTTGACACATACACCTTAAGGATGAGTCGGTCCCCCTTACATCTGCTTCAGTAAAAGTTGCACACTTCCTCTACCTCGCTAACACCGGTTTCATTCGAAGAAAAAGCTACTTAGAAGGTTACTTCTTCGACAATTCAGGGGAAGTACATTCATATTGGGAATGTGTAGTGTCTAAGTTCTGTTTCCGGCACAACCACATTTCATAATTCACGGCTCCACTCTTTCTCGAGTCACTGATAATGTTCTGAGAGTATTCCTGGCTAGGAAAAATTTCTCAAAACTTCCCTTTCGGATTAGGAACTCATGGGAGACCGAAAACACGTGCAACACTAGTGGTTCTTGGTGAAGCTAGGCCAGGTCACGGGTTGTAGACCAACCCATATTTAGATTAATACAGGTCAGCCATCTCAACCTCATTATTGCTTGTATAAACTGGTTTTCAAAGTAGGTGTCACCTGATTCGCGTGTTAGCACTCTTGGTTGGCCTTCGTGTGACTGCTAAGAGCACTTGAATCAAACCTAACCAGCATAAGTTAGCCACACTGGGCGCGGAGCCTTCTTTTTGCCGTGAAAGTGCATTTCTTTTGCACATGCTGTAGTAAGCAGAGACCGCTAGCATGGCTGCTAGCGACATCGCATTCGTGGCGTAGTTGCCTGTCCCCAGTTCAGCGTACGACATGAAAGGCAATATGACATGCTTGCCGGTCGTAAATCAGCCTTATCGAGCACAGGTAGAAGAATGTTTCGGGAGAAATAGGGCCGTTGAGGCGAACTTTCTCATGGAGACCTGTGTGCAGTAGGACATCATTCATCTGCAGGTTGACGTTCTCAAATTTGTATCATTCTTTAGTTCTGTGCTTGGTGTTTATTTTTTTCTTAATTTGATGGCGCATACTTTTGCCATCAAGAGTCTAAAACTATTTTTATCTCAACTTCAAGATCAAGTACCATGTCTAATGAGGACAAGCTTCACATGTATTCATTCCACTTGTAGTTATTCCGTGTCTGTCATTCAATGAAATGTCAATCAACACTGGGTACTTCATTATCTCAGACAACATTACAAATGCAATAAATGTTTTCTACCTGACAAATTAATGCTTGCTGACCATGAAGTGATCTGCGTACTTTACCACAAAATGCTAGCTCTAACGAGACACATACCGATCCACTGATCTATGGCCACTGTGCTGCCACCACAGATGTTTGATTTTGATTTCATAACATCGCACTTGCAAAATTTTTGTACTCGCCTAACATCAAATCAGGTTTGTAGTTATTTCGAAAGAACTTCGTTGTTGCGGTAACGTCTTGGAACTGGTTGGCAATGGAAGGAACTATGTACGTCTTCGAAAGCAAAAAAAAAAACCAAAATGAGGTAGTGAACATTAAAAAAATGTATATACTAAGATTTGGTTGAGTAAGCGACTCAATGAAAACAAATACTGGGTGACGCTTATCCCTTCATCTGCAAGCCATTTACAGTGAATCGTCTCTTGGACTGTAGCACATTTGAGTTATTGCTGCGCATTTAATTAATTCCATTCGTAATCTCTGGTATTAGAAGCGAGGTTCTAAAGCTGTCAAGAGTGCCTGATAAACACTGAGTTCATTCACTTTGAACTAGTCCGCCGTTGCAGCTGACATTACAAGGTCCAGCTAGCGCCTTTACAGCACACAGGCAAGTCAGAAGAAAGAAAACTCCTTAAGTATATTCAAATGCAAGCACTTAAAGCACGTGTTAAATATTATAGCTATCACTTACTGCGTTTGCAGTCACAAATTACGAATGAAGTCTAAGTAAGTTCAAGATTGCAGATCTCACACATACAAGTTTCTGAATCATGACACGCCAAGTACAAAAGTGAGTTAATGATGTTGTTCTACGCCTAGTACAACGCTGTCGAGTGCAATTGCAGTGTTGTGACTGGGCGAATTAATCAATCGCTATTACGCAATACTCCCAGGTACATTTCATCAACGAAAAGTCTCCCGCGCAGCGCTGGAGCCCACAATAGGTGAGATAGTTAATCAACAGCAATTATCAAACCAGTTTCCATTAAATTGAGACTTTTCATTGAACAAACTAATTTCTATATTCATTGAATGTCGATTTTGATTTACTGATCATGACTTTGTGGAACTGGAAAAATAAAATTATATGCATGAAGTGTTTACGAGTAGTTTGGTGGTCCGAATGGTACAACAATTTCGTTGCAACTAAGTAAGTTGAATGTGAAGGAAGGTATATGTATAATTGAATGTTTAATTGCTGATAAGGAAATCTAATTAATCTTGCTGACAATTGTTAACTGCAGCGTGTTAGGTTAGGCTAGGTTTGTGAACAGACGTGTTTGAGCCACGTCTTACTCGGGAGGTGCTGAACTTTTCAATTCAGATGATTGGTCAGTTAGTGCTCCAACTCCAATCGACAGCTACTTTTTGAGACATTGAATGAGTTTGGTTCATTTGTGGTCCACTCCTCACTTATTGGACAATATCCACGGAAGGTTAAGAAGTATAGTCGTTTTTGACTTGTTCAATTTGTAGTCTATTTAGTATAATTGCATGTCCAGTAGAACTAGAGTGGCAGCTACTGGAATGGCTACAGCTACTGGAATACTTACGGCGTTCTTTGCAGCATGTTAGTAGGGATCTTGACAGCTCACTGCTCGTGGATCATTATGCTCATAGACTAGGTCTAATTCCCACTAAGACACACCATCTAATCAATTTCGGAAATACCACAAGCTACAACTAGGTTTACTATTTAATGGACCAACAGGTGTATGTGAGGTTCAGCCGCCACTCTCTGAGCTAACTTAACTCTAGTCAAAAAGCCAAACCACACTATATCTGTAGAATTAAGCTTATTCAAAACTTAAGAAAAATAAGAGAATTTCAAAGGGTCCACAATTGATGCTGGGATTTTACACAGAATGTCAATGCCAACTGTTATTTACGTACATCATCATCATCAGCTTACAACTTTTCCTATCTTTTCCACCTATCCCGATCGTTGACCAGTTCGATCCGATCCAGTTGTGCACCAGACTTCGGACGTCCTGTTCTAAGTAATTTTTCCAGCGCGATCATGGTCTGCTCTTCTTCGCTTATACTTAACTAGGTACCCAGAAACCCACCCCACCGGATTTTACCGAGCTTAATTGTTGTCATTATTCCTGCTTCAGGGTAGACTTGATGCAACTCATGATTGTATCGCCACCAAAATCGTCCTGTCTCACTCACGGGATCAACTAGTCTCCGTAAGACTTTTCTCTGGAACGCGGCTAAGAGATCAGAGCGCCTTTGACTAACCATCCAAGTCTCGAGTCCATCACTGAATTCTTGTACGATTTCTGAATTTAAAGAGTCTTATGTACGTATGACGTGATTAATTTAGACTTCACTTAAGGAAGATTATCCGTCAAGTTTTGACAGATTTATTGGCCGACATGTGTGGAAAAGTCATCGTAAATTACCTTGTTAGAATAGAGCTCTGTCAACACCCGTGAAAGACATTTGTATGATAATCCATTGCATTCATAATGGCAATCAAAAAGTTAATGAAATCTAAATCATAAATGCGTTTTGGCGAAATCTCCATTCGTAACAACATAATGGATGACCCTGTGTGAAAGTACTTTAAATGGATAATTAGAATCCACAAAGCCATCCTCTTAAAAAAACATAATCAATAAGAGGTACTCGGCAGTTCCCTGTATGAAAGAGTTTTCTGTTTTTTTTTGCCGACTAAACAGGGGGAAAAGTATAAATTCAATTTAAGAGACAGAGCGAACAAATTTACGTATTTATATACGAAAATTACCTGTCGTCTTCAGAACCCACCAACATCATCAATTTAACGAGTTATTCAAAAGGTTTAACGATACGCTCGAGAGAAAAAAAAACGCCTTTCATAGTGTACGATTTAAGCTGAGTGTCTGTCAACTGCAAACGTTAATCAGAGTTTCCTAATTTGATGCTTGCACACATATTTGTACCCACCACGTGTGGATGGTAGCTATAAGAACCGGATTTTCACATGACGGGCATGTTCAGTGCAAAAATGTCTCTGGTAAGGACTTCGAGAGAATTGATTTCAGATCCAAAGCTAACTTTCGGTTTTTCTGCCAACCCATCCACCGTCCTTGGTGGCGAAAGGAGAAACGATCTTAAATCAAAAAACCCCGAAATTTGTCTGGAAAGTTTTTTTTGTTTTTCGCTGTCATTGAAGCCGAGTTTGTTGACCTACTACACCGAGCGCTGAAATTGTTAAACAATTATGTACGCGTACACGGCTCTCACTGTGTATTAGTAGTGCACATAACGGTATATGACAGAGAGACGAGGCACTTTTTTTTTGTCCTTCCTTCGAGAGTCGTTCATTATTTATGTGCAACCAGGTACGATGGGCGTCAATGAAAACACGTTTAGACTCGAAAATGAACTAAACATCTGTGTGCTGGCTTTTGTGTTCTCAAAGGAGATCTGGGGGTCGTCCATAAGGGTGGTTTGTAGTTACTGGTTACCCTTGGAGACCATGCGCACAATTTATCTATTTTTCTTAATTCCCGTCGGCTTCTTACGTGCGGACAGCACAACCTTTCGTTCAGTTCATTTTCCGAGACGACAAAGTGGAGCCGGAGCGCTGTTGTTATGTGTATTCACAGGAATGTATTGAATATGAATTTGAGTGCTCATTGTTGGAATCATTTGTTTTGCTGCTTCAACAGAGGGGTGTCAACTGGAGTCAGGAGTGTCGTGTGGTTGTCGCTTGGTCGTGGGGGAGAAGGTGAATAGGTAGACTGGTTTCAACTACCTTTCAGTTCCAAATGACAATGGTGATTTGTTGGCTTTTCCTTTTTTTTTTGTGGGGAATGTGTTCCTTTGTGGATTAAAACCGATTTTACATGTTCACACTTCCTTTTTGTTATTCTTCTCTTTTTTTTTCTTTCTTACATTCATGTAGGGTGAAGGGGAGTGAATTTCAAATGAAAATAACACCTTTTTGCAAGAAGGTTCGATTTCACGGATGTCGGTCGGAAATGTGGGAGCATTTCGCTGTAGAATGTGCAATTGACAGGTGTAGTCGATGAGATTTATGAGTTTCGCAAAATGATTTTCATTTTGGTAATCTAAGAAAAAATCATATGCCCACTTTGGCAGCCTAAATGGGATTGTGATTTTCATTTATGGGAAGTCACTTCACGATTGGTTGTAGTGTAGTGCTGTTCGATGTTTCTAGGAACAATTGATACATCCCTGAGCTATGTTTGTGACTTTTGTGCGCCGCTATAGTCTGGGATGGACCTGAGCCTCAACGAATAAGCCTCCCCCTAGTAGAGGTCCTTCTATGCCTCGTTGTCCTATAGGCTCGAAGACGAACACACTCTGGAGTCAAGTTGTCCATGCGCTACAAATTTTCAAAAAATACTGCTGGTCTTACGAACTTTCCCGTCCACAGAAATACAATTAAACATAAACAAACATTCGACATGGCCATTGACTCGGAAGGGATCTGCTCTTCAGTGTTCGCTTGCAGAGGAGGTGCACCCCCCACTACAAGCAGTCGAGGTTCCTTGAAATAGCTAACCTTAGTCAGATTGACCCGCTGTTCAAAATCAAAAAGTAGGACGGCGTGTTTCGGTTGCTTGTTTTAGAACTGGGATGAAACGTTCTTATCTCCACACACCGCTTCTTTGTAGAGCTGGAGGACTTAACGTTTTTAAGTGAATCCGGGTGGTTTTAGTAGTAAAAGAAGGTCTTATAGTATCAGTAGTAAGTAAAACATCAATCAAAGGCACAATGGACTCAGCATGTTGGTCTAAGTGAGCCACTGCCGTAAAGTCGTAAGGGCACCCATTTACCTACCTACATATCTCTACACTCGTACATGAGACGGTTCCACCATAATCGAAGAACGGAAGGAAGATAAAAAACAGAAAAGAAAAGCGACGGGAGAAATTCGTTAATTGTAGTAGAATAATAATCGCCATTATTATGTCTCCTGATTCTCGTTTAAGTCATAGAATAGTTGCAGCTTTAGGTCGAGTGTCAATTATGTCAAAAATTGTGTTGAATTAAATTTGTTGGTATCTTAGCTTTTTTCTGGGTCTAATTAAAGGATTTTTGACAAGTTTCAATAAAAAATCAAAAAACGAGAAATTAATGAAAACTGATATAGTAACTTCTTTCTCTGCTCGCCCTTCAGACCGGTATGTTCGCCGGAAGCCAGCTACATCAAGTTGGATGAGGCTCGTCTACACTTGTGTGCGTCCTCAGTTTCTTAAACTTCCTGCATTGCGTTGACCCAATGGTGCGGAGACTTTTCGGGTTGGAGCAGTGTTGTACATGCGTTCTCTGTCATCTTAAGCGATGAATTCCTAGACGCTTGGCAAGAGTTATTATGATAGTATTCGTACTGTTTACTTGGAAGGTGAGATAGACGAAGTTCTTGACTTTTTCAAAACCATATCTGTCAATAGTGACGTTGTAGTCAAATCGTCAATGGTGCTCATATTTGTCAGGCCTACCTGTGGAGGGTCTGAGCTTTTCTTGCATAAAACATTTTTATAAAATAAAAACTAACCAAAACCCTAAATACGTAAAAATTAGGTAGTAAATTCAATGAAAATGTTCTACTTAATCACTATCACTTCGTAATACCATCGAAATGTTGTCTTGTTCTTTCAAATTAAATTGTAAGAAGCTCTAGAGCATAACTGCCGTGTGTATACAGTAATGGACACGTGGCATTAATCTTTCATTATTAGTTAATCGAACCTCATTTTGTAATAATTTTAAACTAGCGTGCCTGTATTCACAGCTTTTACCTTTCTAGATCCGTAGGGGCTATAAAGTGGTGACTGTTTAGCCGAGCCCAAGTGCCGAAAAAGATTTTTCGCTTGAAATCAAACAACGCTTACGAAGGCCTGTTCGATAAGTCAGCGACGTTAGCAAGGTGGCGCAGAGGATTCGTTTTGAAATCCATGTTTTCTTCAAATAGACACTTGGACTTTAGTTTGTGAAATTTGGTCAAAATGGAAAATAGTGAGACTAGTGTTCAAAAATCTCCACTTTTTGCGAGGTAGTACCAACAAAATATAGTGAATACTCTGCTTTCTTGAATAAAATAGGGTTCATAGGGTTCACCGAATTTCATCACGACCGTAAAAGTACTAAAGTTAATCAGCGCCAGAGATGTCCAAAAGACATTTCACTTCATTTATTGAATTAATGAATCGGAATGTATGTACATTAAAATGCGATTTTTAGTACTTAAAACATTAACTACAGAATGATTAAATTGCAACGGAAGCGATGGTCAATAAAATCCACGATATTGTGCTGTACGATCGTCGGTTCAAGGTTGGTGAATTCGTAGAGTCAGATTGGTGAACAGTGGACCAAAAGCGGTTTCGAATAAGAGAACCAGACTGAATAAATGACATCCAATTTGACAGATGTACCTTTAACAATATGGCCCCTATCAACTGTCAAAGTTCGGAAGTCACTATTGAATTTGAAACACCTCCTTTACCAATTGTGTTTCATTATTTACAACAACTTGAGCAGGCCTTTTCGGGCATATTAGCAAAAAAATCTCCAGAAGGCATGTGCCATGCAGACATGAACAAGACAAGACATGAACTTCATACGGGCATTATAATAATCCGGTTGCAGGTAGTCAGCTTGACAAATCTTGCTGCATCATCGTTTTAACAAATTTTAATCTACTTAATAAAGCGCAAAGTTCACTGACAGCACAGCCCAAACCGTTGGCTCTAAAAGCTTGCAGCTGTAAACAGGAATTCTCTTTAAGCTCAAAGCGAGCGGAATTGGATGTCGATTTGGGGGAACACAGCGGATAGGGATATCGACTTGAATTAACACAACAAGTTTTTAACAAACGCTGTAATTAAGGCTTGTTTTTATAAAAAGGCTGTAATTATAAATAATTCATCACGTGTAAGTTTGTTGCGACAGTTTTCTTTCGCCAAGAGGTGTTTAAGCAGCTCTCACATTTCAACGGCCAATATAAATTATTACTAAACGATTTGCACAATTACACATCATTAAGGGGTGCATTTCACATAATCAATGTTCGACCGTTCGAAAGAAGGTCTTATGAAGAACAATAAGGTAATCTACATTCTTAAAGATCGCTAAACTGCAGCAAGTGTCAATAATGACATGTGTGTGAAAAAAACTAGTTAGAAATAATTTGAGCATCGAACGATAATTAATTCAAATGAGAATGGCAATTTACATTCAATAATGCTGTTAATGAAGCAGGTTTTCCAAATGGAATGACATTTCATTGTTAAATATGTACGTTTCCACTTGCTGTTTCAGTATCTTCCAGTTAACAGGCATGTCAGGTGGTGGGGTAACTGGTAAGTATAATATTTTCTTTTGCGACGTTGTGATTGTGTTTGCTGAAGAAAAATAGAAAATGATATTCATTAGATTACGTTTTTAGTTTGAAGAAGATCTTAACCATTTTCAACGCAAGTTATGTGTATGAGCAGCGAATCAACGAAAAATGTTGACTCGAACCTGCCGAACCAACGTCTTGTTAACCTAGGTCATAAGACTCAAACGAAAGTTGTTTATTTTTTATTTTGTTCTTAGAGTAACGCTTTGTTTGGATATCGTTGAGAAACCAGCAAACATCTGCCAAATCTTACAAACATGTGAAGTAGGTCAAATCATTTGAGTATGAGAAAACTGTCTGGGGTGACTCCAAGTCTACAGTCTTAGCTGAAGTTGGGCGTCTCTACCTCCTCTAACGTTTTCTTAGTTATTCCCTTTTTTTACGTGGACTCATCATTTCATCACAGGCCGCAGCTCAAAGTTGCTTACTACGAGCAAGCACCAGTCATTAGTCAGTCAGACAATTAGACCAGCGGATCTAGTCGATCCTCTTTTAATAAAGCGATGAAGATGATTGAGACTCATTCGTGGCTCGCCAGATTATTAAATAAGAAGTAGAACTGCGCTACAAATGCAGAAAGGGTTCATACTATACTAGTTTTCTCCTCTTGATCCTCTCTGCAGACGTCGTCGTAGGGCAGACTTAATGCGCAGTGCCCAGTGATGGCACCGATAAGAGCCTGACTAAGCCGTCGGTCGTGTGCTTTGTTGAAAAAAAAACAGTTTATTGATGAAAAACCACAAAAACTGAAATTATATATCGAGTTTTGCTCGCCACTGTACATGCACATGCACTTTGATTTGCCATAATTCACCGTCAGACTTGTGTTTTAATGGTTCGCTGTGGCACTCAATTCTGTCAGCGTCATCGTTGTTTGATAGCAATTTGACATTCCTTTTAGTGTAGGACTTTGAACCCAACTGAATATCGCGTGTTGCCTTGCCTCGAAAGGTAGGCAAGTTGGGGTCTCGCATGGAATGCACTTAAACCTGGCTGGTCCATTATAAAGTCATTTGGATCACTTGATTCGGTTTTGACACAGTAACCGGTGGTGGGGAACCAACAGAAGCTGAGGATTAAGCGCAGTCAATTTGCGTGGGATAATAATTAAATATATAATAGGTGGCACTACAGTCAGAGGTTGACATGAGCCTGGCTTCAACAGAAATCACTCGTATTGTGAGCGCTATTTTTCTCTCACAAATGGAGGGGACTTGTAGTTTTATACCGACTCCGAGCGTCTATGTTTGAGAAGCTTTTTTTCTAGACTCTTGTATACACTCTGAGCAGTGTCCACCTCGAGGTTGTTGCTTGCCGTGATGATTGAACCATAAACCCCATATAGAAGTCGGCGCACCCACTCATAACATCACGGGGGCAACACATATGTCATGTTAATCCCACTTGAACTCTTACGAATTTATATCTGCGAGGCATCAGAGCCGGGCATGAGCAGAGGATGTGTTGTACGACTTCTGCATCTTCTTCATCCACGTCGTTAGGGATGACCCTAATCCCAAGGCGTTGCACAACCAGTGAGTCATGTGTGATTGGAGACTCCATTTTTTCCCGATGGCTGTACTACTGATGTACAATATTGAGTGTTAAAGCAAATGTTTTGCCTACTGTCAAATACAGTAGTGTTCTAGACCGTCGCCCTGTCGCCCTGCGGCAACAGTTTGAAGAGACTGGACTGGCCTTTGCTGCCATCGTTTCAATGCATTTTGGTCTGCGGTCGTTCTTAGTGTTGCCCACATAATGAACGATTATTAAATAACATATGAGTTTGTTGACAAACGGCTTTATCCATACCCACACCATATTCAAGACTTTTTAATCCCAGCTTAAGACATTTCAATTTGCCAGTGAATGCCGCAAATGCAATGCGAACTGAAGCGAAACCAGCTTTTCAACAGCTTCCATTTTGCCACCACTGCATCTCTGTAATCCAGTTTATTCAAGCAAAAGGTAATAAATCATATTTTCTCAATCAATTATCGTCACAAGCCACGAGAATCGTTATTAACTCCACTCGCTTAATGGCACTGATATGCCAATGCAAATTTATGAATTCCAATCATACACTGGTCCATTCAATCACCATTCCACCCCAGCGATTCACCGGACTGGACCACGCTGCTCACTGACCCTCTGTGCTGTCGGTGAATTGATGGTCAACAATTTGTATTCGCCGTAATCTAAGTGACAAATAACCACAGCTGGTAAATGGTTGACAAATTGGCATGTAGATCATGGCAAAGGTCGCAAATAGTCCAAAACAAGTAGCAAGGATGCCTTGTGTGTCTACAGTCGAAGAAGTGGAAACTGGGTATAAGCGCACTCCACTCGAACTGGTACCACATGCTGTTTGCGAATCCAAACAGGATTTTGCTTTTGCGAATGCCCGGAATGTGCCATTACCCCTTTTTTGGACGTTCCTCGGTCAGAAGCTGTGAATTATTAATGGCCATGGAATAGGCAAAGCCAACGAATGGGGGAGTTGCGATTGGGAGCGGAGCACTGATTGATTTAAACGGAATCGGGTTTCGAATATTCATGGATGAGGTGTCCAACATAATGTAAATAAATGTTTTCTTTGTGTTTTGGTCGCAATTGAATGGAATGCAGATGGAGTCAATTTTGTGGTTAATTCCCACGACATTTCTTTCAAAATGAAAGGGGCGAGTTGTGAGTGAGAGTGAGTGTGTGTGGGACATGCCAAGTGGTCATCAATTTGTAATGGCTGACGAGGGGAGTTGACTGATGAAACGATTTGTCTATTTGGACGCCATTGAAAGAAAGAGCAGAAGAATATATGTTTACTTTTGGCTTCTTTGTATGTAGGTGGGTTTAGGGATATCTATAATTGATGGATGAGGCTATTTAAACTAGACTGTGAGATACTCTACTCTACTTGAAGTGGTTTTTGCACGATTCCTGGAGACTGTTGGAAGATTTATATTGAAGTCCAACAATGCAATGGGTGCGTGTGGGACATTTAAGTCCCCAATAGCACAGCCCATACGACGAGAATCCAGAATTCACCTTCAATCAAGAAGAGCATGGATAGTCCAGGGCTTCAAAATAAGGTTGGTGATTCCAGGTGTCCATACAATTGCTAGCATACGTGGACGACATTGATGTGATCTAACACAGCGCCGTCAATGAGGCGTTGGTTAACATTAAAACGGAATTGGCTCAAGTGGGTATTGTAGTAGACGAGTGCAAAACAAAGTACATATATGCTGTCATCAAGAAAGTGTGCACAACATTGACAACTCGGTCAATACTTCACCTTAGGCAGCTATAAATTTGGTTTGGTAGTGAAGGACCTCATTCGTAAACAGTACAAACAACATGATCGCAGAATAACTCTTGACAACCGCTGTTTTTTTTTAGCTCAAAAGCCAATTTCGAAACAGAGCCCTCTCGCGGAAGACCGAGTCGACTCTGTATAAGACCTCGATCATCCCCGTCTTGCTTTACGGTGCAGAGACATGGACTATATCCAAAGCGGATGAAGAGGTTCCTGGTTTTTTTCGAGAGACAAGTTCTGCGCGCGATCTGTGGCCCTGCTGAAAGCGCAGGTTGGGTAACGCCCAGGTCCACCTCGGACTGTAGCGCCCTAAAAAGAAGGAGAACATTTCAGCGTGTATCGCAATCAATGATGAGTCTAATGTTTTTGTTTTACACACTTAAAAGCAAAAACTACTTTTTTTCTCCAAAACGTCAGTATTTTTTGATTTTCCATCTTGTATTTATTATTTTCTTTGCAATCAATAGAACAAAGCCAAAAAGATAGGGAAAAAGCAACGAACATGGTGTAAAATACACCCTAACCCTCGACGGAGAAGCCGAAATTCCCGGAACTGCTTGCTAAATCCCAGCAGCATTCATATATGCAGGGTGCATCTGCATTAAATTCGGTTAAGACAATAGCAGTCCATATACGCACCAAGAGACTCACCCACCGAAAATGTTGTACAGTCTTACAACTTCCTCCTGTAGTTAAATCAAAGTTTTCAGTCGAAATTAACGGTATGCGTTAGACATACACAGCAGTCTCAATTATTGATTTTCAAGAGAGCATCAGTTGTTCAAGTTGCCCATTCACGATAGTGTGTGCAGCCATCTAAGTCCTCAAAATTCAGCAGTCATGTAATACCCTGTAAACTTGTTTCGATGTAACAACAATATCCCGGTCAAAACAGAAACCTCAGCAATTAAAAACTTCTAATTAGTTGTAGATTGCTAAGACGCCATAAATTTTATTAAATTGCAATGCCCTCCATCCCTTATGTCGACCATACATCGGATACATCGGTCCGGCACACAACGCTGCCATTTAACCAGTTGAACCGTAACGTGGCCTGTACGTGCATGGCTGTAAGTAGAGGAGAATATTCTCAAATTCAAAATACTCGTACCGAAGGTGCAATTTTATTCAACAAATCACACCGGCTTTGAAGTACATGTGTACACTGTCCACAGATATTAGTGCGAGAAAATACAACACGAAAGGTTGTGCAACGATGCTCACTAGATAGAACTTAGTTCTGCTTCCATCTGACCCAGGGTGGGTGTAGGAAAATGTTCACATTCGATGTATTCTTGAAGTTTCTTCATGTTTCGGGGCATACACTGATAAGTTCGCATTATGCAACTTTGCAAAATAAAATGTTCGTGACTCAACAGATATCTCGTCTCGTGGATGTTACGACTGAAACGCTTTTTGGATACACTTCACGGACGAAAAGGGCAACTCGAAATATCTGCTGCGAATATTTGCATATGTACCATTGTATCTGCCAACATACAGTTCGGTTCGTCGCTTCGGTACACACGAGCAATTATCGAGGAGACAATTTCTGAGTTTGTGGACATGTTTGATTTTCAAAACTTGTAAGTCAGTTATTTTCTGTAAGAAACTCCGTCAAATTGTGCCTGTTTTGAATTGAATTGAAACAAACAAATGTTTAGAGGGATTGAATGCCGTGTCGCTCACTGTATTCACACACCGGCGACAACAAAGCTGAGTCTTATCTGCGAGACCTTGTTTACCAAGTTTTTCCCCAATTTAATGCGAATTTTATTGAAGAACACATCGATATATCGTAGATTGATTTCGCAATTCTTTCCGATACACTCAATGACCGCATTGATGACAACCATGAGTTATTACCCAGCTGCCATGTGTGCTCCGCACATCGGCCGACTTGAAGTGAATATAAATGATGACTTTCCTTGCGCTATGAAGTGATTTTGAATTCGCCAGCATAGATAGCTTAAAGTGCGTTCATATTTTTCGGAGATTGTCGGCTGGTACATAAATTATCACACGATTGACCGACGGACGCCGCCACTGCTGTCACACGAGGACGTCCAATAAATTTTACCAAAGCTTCCAGAGCATCCTCAGCATCCTGAGCTTACGTACGAAATCACCACCACACAGAGCACAGAGTTTCTCATTTAATCTAGCTGAGTGGCGATTTGTCAACGGCCAAAAGTTACTTGGTGTCCGCTAGTGGATGCTGGTGAAACTTTCGTCATAACTAATCTATCTATCCACTCGCTTAATAAATGCTTCATTTTTTTGCCGAAAGCCGAACCAGAATCGGCCACATTCAGCATCAACCAAGTGTGGGTGGCTGTGCTATGTACATTCTTCCCACGTGCACGTATGCATACTCGCACATCGTTGTCAGCTGAGAAGGATTTTACGGGTGAATTATGTTTGTTATGAGAAACTTTTGTTAAATTGAAATTAATTAATGGCAGACAGAGTTTTATAACGAATTGAAAAATTCACTCACATCACATTTTCGCATGTTTAAAAGTCAATATTGAGTATTATACTTTCGTGTGTGTTTTTGGTAAACAAACAGAGTTAAAGAAAATATTTTCATTTCAGCTGTAATCAGTATTCAATCGAAACTGGGTGCAGTTGTCATTGGGTGAAATGAAAGTACAGAAATGACAGGTGCGTACTCCAACTGATGGTAGGCGATGTTGATTACGATTGAGGTCACTGTGAATAGAGGAGAAGATTCAATCACGACTTGGTCATTAGGCTGTCCAGGTGTCTATGAATCTCGCATCTGAATTGGGGAAACTTTGTAGAGGTAGCGAATTGTTGGACTTCAGCGAAATGTTCAATTTCCTCGCTGAATTTGAAAGTTTGTCAAATCGAACGAACCTCTTTCCAAATTCAGCACTACTCACTTTTCATCGCGCTGACATAAACAAAAACAGCTGCCAACAAAGTAATCATTCATTTCAAGTGATAATTCTAATAAGAATGGAAGTATCAGTAATCAATTCTGACACTAGTTGTCATTTGAAAAGTTACAAATCCAGTGGGAACGCAAAATTGGATTTCGAAATTTTTTCCCAGAAATGTAGATTTGGGCGGTGTAAACGTACTATTACCTAACCTACCCTAACCAAGAGATCTCGTAAGATCCGCAACAGACTATAGTCTCCCCAGATTTAATCTATCAAACGGCTTTGACACTCTAATCTGCTTAATAACATCCATTAAGCAATAAGCGTATTCTGATGATATGCAACTCGTCATGCACGATAAAATCTCATTCAGTTTCAAAGCTTAAACTTTCATTGTATTTCTTGTTGGTTTGACACATTTTAGTCGTAAGTTTTAAGTCTCGATTTGGTCATTAGAAATGTCAGTAAAAGTGGTAAGTGGCTAATTTCTGGTAGACAGCAGTCACTCTTAGACCATTTGTATTTCGCAAACCAGTTAGTGCTTGAGGTAAATTTGGAGGTGACTGACACTGTTGCTACTTAGTTCAGCCAGGCTGTAGAAGTAGAAGGCTTCTAGGTTTCGGAGGATAGAGCACTGCAATTACAGATTAGATGTATAATAGTTTCTCCCTCCTCCTCGTCCCAGCATCTTCTGCAAAAGTCATTGCATGGAAGACTTAATCTGCAGGCGTGAGTTTCAATGGCCCAGTAGCCAGTCAGCCTACTAATTCTGATCAGACTGAGTGAGCGTTTGAGATCGTGTCGTGTAGTAGCAATGGTGAGCAGTGGTATTCTCCAGTTCTTATGTAAATCTAAGTCTATCTTCTGACATCTGTCTGATGCATCCTTCAATACGCAAACTGATATAGGCTATGACGCCTATTGTCTACAGTCGATTGGTTGTTTTATCTTTTGTCTTTGTCTGCGGTTACTCAATTTATCAGTTTACTCTGCCGTATGTATCTCTCTTGGGTGAAAAACCTGATGTTAGTCAAATGCCAGAAAATCGCTGACATTTTACCATCGACAGTACTGGAAAAGCAGTGTAACTCTTTCGTTTGTGTGTACAATTAAGTCGCAGTCGGGAAGAAAAGTGATTTCTGTGAATGTAGTACGTTTTTTCACTTGTGGAATCGGAACAAGGCTTTGCAAACAATTTGTTTAGCACACGGGAAACTCAATCTCATGTCGTCTTCCCAGATCAGAAGATTCCTGATCGGTTCTCAACCGTTTTTTAAATTTAGGTTTCGCCTGGTTAAAGATAATCATAATAATAAGTGAATACAAAAGCATTTGCTCAAAAATGTTTGGTCAATACTTGCAGTGTCTATTCCTCTCCTCAGTTACAGTGCTGATGGGTGCCTGCTTGTTATCCAGCACAGCCCTCCGACCAATGCAAACCTAAATACACTCGCCCCAAAAAGAAATATGAAATCATTTCGTGACTTTAACATTTGCGAGTCGGCATCATTCCCCTTCTCGTACACCAAATGGCGTGCTAATTTAGTTAATTGCAGCAATTATCTAAATGAGTCAGAAAGAAAAATCAGAACGATATTTATAAGCGTTTCGCTGTAAGCTCCCTTTATCCTTCTTCCGATTTCCCCCCCAAAATCACAGAAGAAAAAATACCAATTTCTTTGAAGAGAAGAAAATAAATATAACAGCGCTCAACCCCCTTGTCGAGCGGGCGCCCAGAGCAAGAAAGTGTGACATGTCGTCCTAATGAAGCGAAAAAAATGCTTTCATTCTCTGTATGAATTAATTAAAAACGAGCAAATGGAATACGGTGGCAGACTGCCAAAGGGACGGATGCGGCAGGAGCCACGCTTTGCAGTTGTGTGACACAAATTAGCCTGTCACATGGTTGCTGGAAGATTTGTCGCACTGTCCTCGAAAAGAAGACTTGTCTTGACGTATTCTTAAAGCGGAGTTCGGAGTTTTCGGGAGTTTTCAAAAGTGCACGGTCTTATAGGACGAGCGAGAATGAATTGCTATCGTGAAATCAATTCACGACACGATGTCGTGTCTGAGGGTAACCCTTACAAGTACACTCCATAAAGGACGTTACTAGGTTTACGACACCTGATTTTACCTTCCTAATTAGCTTGCTCTGTCACAGCCACAAAGAAGGAATGCATTAGTAATCCAGAGACGTGTACCAGATGGCTTAATAAAACTTACGTGACCATTGCAACCAATGAAGCTCAATCCGCAAACCGTCTTAAACACGGCAGTAAAATCTACCACCCCGACAATACCGCACTGATCCGCAAGGAGGGTCGATGGTATGCCGAAACGAATTTGATAAACCTTGAGGGATTTCCTTGCGTTTTTTTCCTACTCTGTTTTAAAATATTTGCCCACTTCTGGACGTGACTGGAATACGCAGTGTTCCTTGAGGAAGGGGGTGAGCATCCCTTTGGGTTACCTGCTTCTAATTTGGTCATCGAGATGGATCCTTGAAACGGCATCGTGGAATACTAATGGCATCCGTTCGAGATAGACAAAGGAGTGGAGTAAGCATCCTAAAAGGATTGATTAAATGAAGACAATTGGTTCATTTTAACGAGGTGTTGATGTCTGTGGCTGAACTTACTTTAAGCACTTCAGTTAGATGATTTCGTGGATTGAGAGTTAGGGAAGGATATGAAAACTGCATTCGTAATCTAAGTCTGTGGAGAGAATAAATCCAGAAGTGAAATAAAATGGTGTTCAGCTTATGTTTCGAAGATATTTTATGTGGATTTTATCTGTAGACATGTGAGATAAAATTCGATGACCACACATCCGTACTGTGTGTCTGACCACAGTGGACTGCGTGGTCGTGCCTAGTGTATCCCACTTTACAGCCAGAGAGGCTAATTAACTTAGACTCTGATTTTTTGTTCTCCCTACTGGTTACCACAGTGTTGTACGGCCTAACAAAATAGTCGCGCAGCTCGGAATCAGTGTCGGGATCCGCACCATCAAAGAGGATGGTCTGCACTCTTTCCTCGTTGGGGTATACAAGAAAAACTAGGCCCCACTGCCTCTAGCTTATCTTTTATGACGTGCCACTGATAAGCAGTCGATAGACAGCTCTAAGGGTCCGTATTGAATAAATAATGCATTTTTGTTGACCATCTTAAATAAAATGTCGACCTAATTCGTTTCCAGTCCGAAGTTGGCGAGCATCACTCTTATTGGCTGCTGATGTTTGCTGCTGCTGCTGTTCGTGTTGCTAATGCTTCTGCTTCTGTTGTTGTTGCTGCTGTTGGTTAGAATATAACTGTGGTTACTTGTCACCTGATGTACACTGTCCTTCTGGCAGCGTTTGGGACTGTTCTTGCCGTTCCTGATACGTTCTTAGTGGGTTAACTGGCTTTGAGTTTAATATCAGCTCCTCCCTCTGGCATTTCATCGGTGGGTTCAAGACAGGCGGCTGCCAGTTAGACAACAACACAACATATAACCAGCCAATGGTACGGATGCGAGTCACATATACAACACGACCAGATGAACCGTGCCACGGCACCAGCCAACGGTAGCCGACACCAAAAGGAGCGTTCACATGCACAAACATACCGGCTAGACTTGGTCTGTTTTTGATAAAGTACAATTCTGGAAAGAAATTGTTGAAAAGCATTCCTGAAACATGGGAAATAAAAATAAAAATATGAAAAAATTCTTCGATTGCTTCTTTTTCTAAAATCTTGTGTATTACAAGCGCTACTACGAATACGTTCAACATCATTGAAATTCACTTGAAAAATGAATTCTGACGACATGTTTGATCATTTGAACGTAAACGATATCCGTCTGTTCGACATCCATCCCACTAGGCCTGTAGGGTATTTTTTTCCGTGTGAACTCCCCTAAATTTGTGCGTAACAACCACTGAGAAACAATCCTCCGAAAATATAGCGGTGGTTGCGACCGAGAAGTAAAAATCATCAGAGAACACAACGGTTGTTGTGACCGAGATGTCGTGATCATCAGCATGCGTATGCCAGACATGAGAGCTGGTACAGCGTTGCCTATTTGACACTATCGATTTTAGATTGAAATGACACACTTTAACATTGAAAATGGCAGTCTGGTAATACAGTGGACTCTCCTTAAGTCGAATTTCTCTCTAACTCGAAGTTTTTGTTCCCCATATTTTGGCATTTAGCTCACTGTTACATAAAAAAATCCATCCTCTAAGTCGAACTCTCTCAAACTTGAACTGATTTTGATATCCCGTGAGAGTTCGACTTAGGGGGAATCCACTGTAATTAGGAAATGGAATAGATCAACGAGTTAAAATCCACTCAGCTGGCGTTTAAAAACGACGCAAATGACATACAGAATCCCGATTGCGCTCTATCGTTCTTTTCTTGTCGTTTACGACATAGGGAATCGAGATGAACAACATTTCAGGCAATCTACTGGCTTAATCATCATCCTCTGAGTACGAACATAAACCAACTCCTGGCTCATCGTCTCTGATGAACTTTTCTTAGAAACCGCAAACTGATGCTTTTACTCAAAATGCAAAGCATAACATTTTTACACCCCCGTTCCCAAAAACAACACACCTACACCGTGTACTTAAAATCCTCACCTAAACGTCCGGTTGTCCTCTCTATCTACCACCTTCTGCGTTCAAATTTCCACAAAAAAAAAAGAAACCCACAGCCTCCAATTGGAGTCACTCGCCCACTCAGCGGGACATTAAAAGAAGATATTTTAAGATGTCTAAAACAACATAAATTCATCCCTTGGTTTTATTATAAAAACATAAAACATACCTAATGCGTTGAAAACCATAAATTTTTTAAAAGTTAATCTCCTTGTGGCCGGGACGTGAATTCTAACGCTGTAATAATGAGTAATGATGGTACAATGGGCAAACCGTAGCCACTGCTGGCTGGGTCTACAATATTCATCTTAGTCTCTTATGCTTAAAATACTATGGAGATGTGGAACGTGTTTCTGACAAAGAAGTGCTGAAAGTTCTTGCGTTTGCGGTCATAAAAACGACTAAAAGGGATTGCTATTATTTTTTTTTTATATATTGCACGAAGGGTGAAGTAGTCGTATGGAAGGAGTATTTATTGTCTTTTTGGTGTGCACTGGTAGATTGGTTATGAATAGGAATGTCGATGTTTAACAAAAGCTGCTGGTACATAAGCAAGTACAAATATCGTGCAATTAATAGGCTTAAGCAAATGCTGCACCTGAGACTGCCTTCTGGACTTGAAGGAAACATTTAAAACCCGAAAAATAAGAGAGATGTTTCATGGACACGTTAATAGACATTCTGCCGACGCCACATAGTGGGTATGTACGTCAGCGACTACGCTAGGTGTCTAAGCTCAATGCCGATTGTAACAAAATTCGTAATTCCAAGATCCACCTTCATAGGGCCACTGACAATAGTCTGCGAGTTTAATTGTATAGAAAAGTTTCTCAAATTTCGCAGTTCGGAGTCGCAATAAGGAAACTACAGGGCCGCTCCACTCGTAAAGGAACGACGTTGATAGTTACTCCATGAGCTAGATCCAAATCGGATGTAGTGCCATCGATAATATTATTATTACCAAATGTTACTAAGCCATTATACAGAGACGATATTTGTTTGTAAATCAAGTAACATAGTTTTGAGAATGTACTCGACCAAAATAAAGCACTTAAGCAGAACTAGTGAATAATAAGGTCTTAAAAGGTAAACTTGCGTAGTCGTTGCCTTCAGATACTGCATGAGTTTTATGTTGGCAAGCCAATTCATTTTCTATACAAGCAGAGGAGGAAGATATGTTACTACCACGAAGATGTAGCTTTCCATTGTCCAAGATGTCAATGTTGGGTGTCATTTCTCTGGGAAAGCATATATGTACGTCCAGCAAACGCTTCGTTGGCTGCTCCTTGTAATCGAATACCTATGATATCCGCGTACGGGAACAATTGTACGGACTTCTGAACGATCATGGTCCTGGTGTTTGCCACACAGTTTTGCACGATCTTCCCAATAACGAAGTTGAACAAGTCACTTGACAACGCGTCGTCTAATCTAAACCCTCTTTTGACATTGAAGGTAACACTTTCAACATAGAACAAGGAAATACACAAAGGAAATACATATTTTATTGATTTACGTTAGCACTAAAGTTTGGTCAGCTCGCACCAGTGGACTGTAAAAAAATGAAGTAAATAAAAAAAAATATTTTTCAACGTGCCGCCACTGCTACCAGAATGTTCCATTTTAAGGCCATGGGTGCTGCAAACGGAAATATATGAAAATTCAAAGTCAAAGTTTTTTGTGAATTTTCATCAACTTTTTAATTAGATTGATCCTTATATAGAAACAAACATAAATGCAATAACTAATATAAACAATAAAGAACCATTTACACATATTCATCGGAACTTAACGAGCGTTAAACTCCTTCGGAACAACAGCTGGATGGCGCCGTTGCTTGAGTGCCTGCCCCTGGTTAAAGGGGTCCCCGGTGCGAATCCCAGTGAAAGCAAAGTTAAAACGCTTTCATCGGGTTTTCAAATCTGGTCCAGTCACCATTTGCCGTTGGGATCAAATTAACGGCACTATCACTGGAGTTGACGATCGGTGGTAGTAGCCTGACTATGGGTATCACAATGGACCAACATGGTCTAAGTGTGCTGGCGATCTGGTGTGTTGCTTCTTCATGACAACGCTCCTGTTCACACGGCGCGACTTTCCAAGGCTGATGCGCGAGATTGTGATTTCGAAGAAATCCAACACCCACCCTATAGTCCAGACTTTGCCCCTAGTGACTATTTTCTATTTCCGGATTTGAAAAAATGTCTTCGTGGAAAAAGATTTTCGGATGATGAAGAACTCAAGTCGGTAATAACTAGAGATAAAACGCGAATTAATAATCACATTTATATGAAATTTTACATGAATGCACTAAAATAATAGTATTACTTGATAAATAACAATTTATATGTACAACCACAGCTTCACCCCGATACCGAGAATATATTGAACGCCCCTCGTAGATATCTGTGAGAGAGAGGGTGGAAGTGAAACACTGTTTTTGTTTATGATACAAACATGCATATTTACGTCGTACTTACATTCTTTTTGTTCCTGAACTCATGAACTCTGTGATTATCAACAAATTAATTTTATTTTCCACATGGCTTTTCCAGAAACCTCGTAACTCAAGTATATTCAAACTGCCGAAGCATCTCCGATTCGGTGCGAAACCTGCTGCGATTAACCTTTGTTGCCTTTGCTTTAAAATTTGCTGAAAAATGGTCGGATATCTAAATAAACTGAAGCGAACAAATTTAAGAGAAAAAACCTGCCAACAACTCACTTCACGCAACCAATTCCTTCGTCTGGATATCCATCAATAGAGGACGAAAAGACGCATCTGAGCATGCCAATGCCGCTACCCCCAACAGGAGCTTGGAAAAGTACCCGAGAAGACACATCATATCCCCGAAAGTGTCCTTGGCTGCTACAGCAACCAGTTGTCTTTTCCTCTTGTTAGTTGGTGGCGATCTAAAATACATGCCTACTCTCGTTATCTAATCTGTGGTTCTGGTGAGGCATTCTATAAGAGCGAGGTTATCGCCGTACACACTCCAAGCCGACAGCATAAAATTGATTGAATAAATTCCATCAAATGTGCAAACTTATTCTTGCCCCCGTGAAAAGGGCACGAGACTGTGTACAGTGTGCAAGCTCATGCTTGCGAAGTGCGGTGCCATTTAACCAAGATTCACATAAAAACAACTTAGTTGCTCACCTGATGTTCACTCCATCTTTATTTACATCACGAAATTGTACAATATAGTTATCCAAAAGCATATTATCTAATTTCATTGCCTTTCAGCTCCTCGTTGGTACACAAAAATTCGTAAAAAAATGCATTCTCAGTTCTAAACCGCCCTCCTCCACCGACTCATGCCCCCACCCTTCCCTTTCTAATAATCGAGAAGCATCAATGAGAAGCGGTCTTTCTTATATCCACAAAGGAATTCCTCTTCCTTTGCACAGTTACGGGGGCAACAAAAATGTTGAAAATTATGAAAATTGCATTTTCACCTTCCCGCCCATGTGTCTGAGAGAATACAAAAAAAAAAAAACGTCAACCTTACCGCGCCCACACTCCCGCCCATTCACCCTAAAAACAATAAAATTGTAACCATAACTTAAACAATGATTTGTTTTTATTGTTTTAGCATGCTGCGACTCGGCGAGTCTCAGAAGCCCTTTAATTCTGTTCCATTGCTCTTTTCTTCACCCCAACCCTCGGGTGCGGTTCCCCAGTTAGTCGTGCTTTTTTTTTTCTGTGTGTTGTTCGCTGGAAGTCCTTTATATTTTTATTACCTTCCCGCATCCAACTTCAATCAGGAGTTTAGCTAACGCTGTCGTTGCCGTCGTCATCGTCATCGTGAAGCAGCGCGGCGCAGTGTGGTCCGCGGGGAAACCTTTAATCTGTGGCCGAAGTCTCGAATTGCTCATTTATAAATTTTTTATTAGACATCCTGCAAGGACCAGCCGCGAAAACAGTCAGTCAGCCACCCAGCCATCCAACCGCCGCGCCGCCCGACCCCCGCAGAGCGTGAACTCAGATGCTCGATGCTGTTCGTCCCAGAGTTACAATTTCCTCAGGATCGTTATGAATTTCGAGGGCTTTCGAACAAAGTGGATATTTCTTTCTCTCTTCTTTTTTTTTTTGGTACAGAACCTTTTTCTTCAGACACATTTTTTCCGGTCCTCTGTTGCATTCTGATTCACCCTTGGTATCCACGGTGTGTATGTGTTTTTTTTCCCGTTCTCATCTACATTTTGAGGGAAAAGCGAAAAGCAGGGAAAAAAATCACCAGAGTCCTGAAAATTGCTCATTTTTACGATACCCAAGTTGTGTGGGCCTGCCGGGCGGTGGTGGTAGTGGTGACGGTGGAGCCTTCACCTCGATTTGTAAGATTCTCCTGGCGAGAGCAAATGAGTAATGAATACAAGTCTTAGGTACGACCGCGGCTGAACCTGGTTTTGAAATGCTTGCAATTCCAAATATTTCCACTGAGCAGTGAACTTCTGGGATGGATGGAAAGAAGTGTGTGAGGACGGTTTTTTTTTTTCCACATCCGAATCTCACAGGAGAAGGCTTTCACTCTCTCTCTGATGTGGCCGGTGCACAGCGGAGAAATGAAGAAATTATTTTTGATTGGCATTTTGCTAATAAAAGAAGGTCGTTAAGTTGAAAAGTTATGAATTGTTTTGATGTTGAGACTTGGTATTTGTTCAGAACTCGTGCCTGATACTTTCGTTATTTTTTTGTTGGTTCTGTATTCTGAAAAGGATGGGACAAGTGTTCATATTCCTAATTTGTATATTCGGCCGGTTTCCTTGAGGACATTGCGGAGAAGGAAGTTTAGAACGGCTGTTTAATTAAATGAATATTTTTGATAACACGGAAGTACTTATGGGATGGATGGTATCTTGGGAGTGGAAGTAAAATTGATTAGAGTTACGAAAATAACTCAATGAACATGTGCTTGCAATTAATGGCTAAGCCAGCTGTGTAGTCCTTGATGTTGAGAAGTCTGAGGCCGGAGGTCCACTGCACATTAACATTCATTTTCACGACACGACCTCTCTGCAGCCCTTGACAATGATAAAAGCATCTATCAAGTATCTTATATCAATCTTTCCTCGGTCAGAGTGAACAGGAATCTGTGCGTACCATTCACACGGGAGAGAATTATAGAAGATCGTAAGACGTAAGTCCAACACAAACTACAACGCAACCAAAAGACGAAGCAACTGATATGACTGGTGGCACTTTAGTTAAGCTTTTTGACATTTTTGAAAACAGGATTGTTATTCACGTGCTCGCAAGTCAGTGCAGTCCACATATCTTTACCAAGCTAAGTTCATGTTCTAACTCTAACAGCTAAGAACACTTTAGCCTTACGAAGATCGTTCGAACTGTGGCCTAAATCTGCCCCCGAAAAATATGAGATTCTCACTCGAAATGGTACTTTAAATAAGACATAAATGTTAATGATTTGTGGCAACACTGTCAAGGAGAAACAAAGAATAACGAGCCAGTTTTTGCGTAGGAATTTGTTCCTTGTTGTGTAGCCAAGTTAGCGAGATCATTTATTTATGCATTTAATACAATAAGTAAACAAATTTCTTTGCAAAAATGAGTTTTTTATTTATTTAGTAGACGTTAAGCAACTAAATTGAAATATTATACATCATTCCACAGTTAAATGAAAGATGTGTAGTTATTTTAAAGATGGTACGTATATTATTCAGCTTCACTATAGTTATTGCTTATCAAAATGTTTCACGTTCATCTTCCGTAACTCTAGAAATCCAAAGATAGTGACTCCATCAAGGTCCCTAAACGTATTTCCAAACCATCTCGATGGAACCTCACCCACTGCGTCACCCAGTCACTGTCTGAGAATGTTCGATCGCATCACGAGCTAAGCCGTTCCATCGTATACCTTCTAAACTTCTCACAGACGAGTGCTTGAATTTCCCTAAAACACAGGACAAAAAAAAAAAAACAAAAAATCAACGTCGAAAAGACAGTGGATAGAGTTTCGAAAATAAATTTTTCCACCTAGTTGGAGAAATTTCACGGCTTCTTGTTAGGCGGCGGCAAAAGACGACTGCACAGCACAGTGCGCGGCATGGTGTGGTAGGTGGAAATTAATGTTATTACTTTTGTACCCGTACGCTTTCAGACACCGCACTTACTCGTTGTACATAAATAAGAAGATTACTCTGTGGAAACTTGTAAATACTACCACTGACTACGTAGGCAATTTCCGTGCACAGAAACCGCCCCGATAATGTACTGTGCCTCTCTATCAGGATGCTTACTTACAGCTGTGTACGAGTGTTCTTTGGTTTGCCAAAGACTCGTTAATTTCCGCTCTGTATTCGGCAGAAAAGGATTCAAAAATCCATCCTTTGCATTTTCCGCAAGACGATTTTGACTACCACTTGCCACTGCCACTATCACGACCACCACCGCCACGACCCTCGGCACTCGGTACTCGGCACTCTTTTCTAGACTTTGCTGCTGCTGGTGCTGTTGCTGCTGTCACTCTTGCTCTTCGTTGTTGTGGCTTATGAAATTCACAAAAAGGATTGGCCCACATTAGCTGCCTTATGTTTGCTGTGGGTTTGGGTTGGTGTGAGTGAATCTACCGTCTGGGTGCGGATTTCACTTGCAAGCCATTTTCGGTGGTGCAAAAATTCAAGTCATCGTGTGGAGTGGTGCGTTGCAGATGGGAAGTGGGAAACTTATTTTTCACTTGCGGTGGTGAATTATATCATGTCTTCGACACACGATATTTGCATAAAGTCTGCAGTATCTTTACTCGTTATTAAGTCGGAGATGCGCTGGTCTGGGATGGAATTTAAGACTGGGAATTAAGTAATTTTTAATGCCTGAGCAGTAGGGTGTCCCTTATATGACAATCGCAAGCCGTGTCGACCGAGCTACAACGTTTATTAAAATTCAGGTTTTGTTCAGTCTACCAAACAAACAAAATTCAACAAACGAAGTGAATAAGAGTTAAAATAAAATAAAAACATTATTCTTTATTTAAAAAAATCAAATAGTAAATTCTCTTGAGTGTTGTTTTTTTTTTTACAGTCCGAATAAAAATGACTATGTTTGTGAACACAGTGCAACAATTTGAATTGTTTATTTAACTTTTATTAATTCGACAGCCCTTTCAGCAGTGTCATTAACAGCCTTCAATAATTGAAATTGCAAACATATTAATTTTAAAGAATACATCGCTGTGGCCGTCGTGTCTTACACTTAGCTCTGGGGGCCTGAGTTTCAATTTCTTGTCTGTATCTCGTAATAATAGTTCAACCAATTCGAGGTAATCGCCTCTTACAAAATATTTGCTCAGTTCGGACTCCTTTATGAAAATCAAAAGATAGTCAATGGAATCGATGTTTTTCCAATTGTCTCTGAACTTTTTGAAGATCAGAATATTTGGACTACTAGTAGTTTGCTTTATCTTGGTTTCGAAGACGGGTTCCATGACCAATTCATAAACATGATGACTCTTTCTAAAGTCTGCTCCAAAACAGCACAAGCTCAATTAAAACGACCAGTATTCAAAACTGTTGCGTCGCAGCACATTTGTGCACATATCCATCCCTACGCACATTTTATTATGAAGGTTCCAGTCAAACAGAGCACTTGAAATGGCTTTAGCTTGATGTTTTCCAGCGTTTTGGCACTGCAAGAAGCTGTTCTCTATCGCCAAATGAAGCAATCATTCTGAAACGTTCTTCTTCTTGTTGGTCCTCTCGTTCTCGGGATGGGGTGGTAGTGTTGCTGCGACATATTTAGCCGCGATAGTGACTGCTATCACGACATTGATAGAAGTGATACAGTGATACAGTTGCTTATAGACTATAGAGTAGCAACCTTGTCTTCTAGCTTAGTCCATTTTGCAGGATGCGACGCTGGTCTTTTCGAGAGTCAGCTTCGAATGGTTGTTGCATTTTAGTTTCTCGAAGAAGTTGACGCCGATATACTTCACCAGGACTATCTTGATGCTCCGCTCCATTCTGTTACTGATCTACCTTCTGCAATTTCTCCGCGTTTGGTGTACTAATGGTTTTCGACTGTCGGCGCTGCGATTCGCTGTAGAGTTGGTTGGTCTGCCATGTACATGTTATACAGCGTTGGTCACAGCTTTGGTCCTTGAGCAACTCATGCTTTGGCGTTCCGGTCTTGTGACTAGCTGCCTTCTATCTGGACGTAAAGCTTTCTGGAATGAAGGAAGCCATAAATCATGGGTACATTTTTCTGAAAGTCAGCTTTTATTGGTTCTGCCATAGATTTTCTCGTCTGAGTACGAACTCGTTGAATAGAGGATTTGTTAATAGAGTCCAGCATTCCTGTCGACCTGCCTTTCTCTGTTTCTTTAAGAATACTTTGTCTTCCTCTATTTGCATTCCCTCAAAGGCATGAACATGTGCAATATCAAATAAGCTCCTACGGTCAATTTTAACATTATTTTCACGGGTCTTGAAAGTGACCTTAGTTTTCTTACAAATTTTTTACAGCTCTCTGCCTCTCCAAACATTATTTTAGTGGGGAAACTTGTCGATTAAATGGTAATTTTGCGCCATTTATTTGATGGCTAGGCAGCGCAATATTAATCTTAAAAATCACATATGAAATTACAAATAAAACACGTAGTTACAGGTCGCACCCCATTACCCGTGCATCTTGTATGGAGAAGCTTAAATCGCAAATCAACACTGGATATCTTTTATTAAACTATTTTTATCTTCTAGACAGTATTGGGTTATAACGAACGTTTTAAGGAGGTATGCGTAAAAATATATCGAACTTAAAATTTCAGGTACGCCCTACGGAGCACTTGTCCTTACGTCCATTCGCGAAATGATTGCCTTCTGGGTGATATTAAATAACAGACATTTAAGCAAAATACTTGTCGACTGCTCATAAATTTGATTCTTTCCACTTCAATGGAAAATGTTCGTCCATTTACTTGTCTAGAAGAAATCCACTCACAAAATGGATGAATCGAAAACAATGCAACAAAAGACATCGTAAATGGTAATTGTTCTAACGGAAATGTACTTTGAAGAGTAGTCCACATGGTATTCTCATTTTTTAAACAAAATATCGTTACAAAAAACGGATGAAGAATGAGAACATATGCACATAGCCAATCCTTTGTTGTTAAAAGGATGCTTTGTGCACAAAGTAGAACAAAAAGCCGAAGCAAAAGCCAAACATCCTTTTGAAATTTCTCTCAGCTGCCTCACATGTGAAGGACATTGTTTTGTGCTCAACAAAGGCTGCCTTTATATTTTTTTCTCGATTATTACATGCATGATAAGTGAAACTTTGTCCGTCCACTCTCGCATTGTAATGGCAGACGGTATTAAGAAAATAACTTAATCCTTTGGTTAAAATTGAAATAAATGTATGTGCAAGCTAATTAAGGCCACCCGCCACCAATTTTGACAAATTCTGAATGTTTGGTATTTTTGACCGAAAATACCTCCTTCTGTATTCTTCCGCCCAAAAAAGGACCTGTTTCTGGCTGGGAAAGGGTTCGAGTATCGACCCACTGAGTGAAAAATCCAAAAAAAACCCCACTCATTCATCTGCTTTCGACTGTCGAGCGGCTGTTTCAACACAGTTTCACAGTGGAGTCAGTGGAGTGGAGGTGGTAGAAAACCTTATTTTAATTTTTAATATAAAAATCCTTTCTACAAGATAATAAAACTCATTAACGCAAAAGGGTCTGGTCCCCTGGCATTGATTTGCATAGGGGTAAATTAAGAATCCTTGCAAAGATGTGGGCTAGCTCACATAGCTACTCCTCTACATCCGCACAGCTTCATGTGTCTAAATGTGAGTATATTATTTCGTGCAGGATAGATGGGTAGCTGCTGAAGTGGCGGAGGTGGGGAGTCGCACATAGATTAACGTACGTTGATCCTTTTCGAAAATAAATTAAATTTAAAGTGCTTCAGTGAAATTCTACATTCACATAAGCGTGTGTGTGGCTGTCTATTCGGATGTGTACGTTAAGCATATGAGTAGGTTTGTTGACTTCCTTGATGAAGTTTAAAGTTGTTGGAGAATTTGAAAATACTGCGCGTTTTTTTGGCGGTTTTCTTCAGAGAAGTGCATTCTGATTGGAGAGTCTTCCAAGAACATGCCTATCCAACATGTTTTCCATGGCTGTCCTAGACTGTGAAGAGGTCTTAAGGAATAATGAGCGTGAGTTCAAAATAGGAGTTGAAATTGATATATATATATGATTTTCAACTCGATTATCAGACCGACACTAATGTACGGGGTCTCAGTTTGATGCAGAACAGTAAACAAAGCTGCCAACAATAAAGCACTCAACCGGGTGCAAAGACTGGCCTGCATGTGTATCAGCGCAGCGTGAAGTAGCACTTCGTTTGATGCACTTAACATACTCCTCAAACCTCTTCCACTGGAACTATTTGGTAAACAAGTAGCAGCCAGGACAGTCCTGAGACTTAAAACACTCCGACTGACCTGCCAAGGTTTGCTACAACCTCTTCTCTAACTCCAGGAGGAGATCCACCTTCTACTCCGGCCGCTACATCTGGTTCCTAGTTAGTTAGGGTTTAGTCAATGCGCATGTCAGCACAATGGGCCTACTATGGCCTAAGTGTGACTACATTCTGCACTGTCAACCACAGCCACTCTAACCTAACCTAACCTGTCCCATAGGAATGGAGTCGAAGATTCAACGGGCTACAACCAAATTTTCCATGCGGTCTAGCCATCTTAGGCATTGGATCCGTGAACGTCTAAATACGCTCATGTGGTTGTAGTTCGTGGGATTAGGGATCAGATGTAAAGAAGAGACTAAGGCCTTGCTTCTGTGCCACAGAGCAGAAGGTAGAGGAATTTCTTCACTACATCAAAATCATTGTAACTTTATTTGACGACCATTGCGATGTATTGTCTGCGACATCGACGTTATGTCCCTCAGTCATTACTAGTCCCGAGTTCATCCTCTGTCTCAAAGCAAGTGAAGACCGTTGCATTCGACTAACCACGTCAATGTCAGCTTCGTATGGTAAAGACTTTGGGCAAGTGTTGGCTTTTCTGGACTTAAGTTGAAGAAATCAAATGACAGCGTGTCTCACTGGCTAAAACCTCGCATGACTTTGCATGTATCGATGCTTTTTTTCCGATTCCACACAAGTATCCGATGAAGTAACACTACTGGCAAAACAAAATTGATCACGGCTGCTGCTTGGAGAAGACAGAAGCTCCTCCAGATTGCCTATTAAAAAAATCGGACGAACTCCAATTTCACCTCAAGCTACTTATATCTCATGTTGTTAACCAACAAATAAAAGAAATACACATCTGTGCTACATGCTCGATAACAAAATGTATTGTTTAACAAATCTTTTCAAATTTAGATCTTAATGTCCTTGGTTGCAAGCTTGATGAAGGGTCGGCTTTGAATCAATACTGGTGTACTAGTTGTCGTTGTTGTCGTCGTCGTCGAATCAATTGCTGCGGCGGCGTTACCCATGATTGTAAAAATGATAGAAACAAGTAGAAAGATGCAAAATTTGAAATCCATGTTTGAGCGTTGACGACAAGCGATGTGATTGTACTGAACTTGGAGGTCTGTGTACGGTCTTTTATAGTTCATGAGATTCGACAACCATTCAAACAGTTGTGCAAAGATGAGGAGGCACGTTGTTTTGTTTTGGGTGCTTCAATTGAACTTACGTTTCGCGGGAAAGTAAGCATTTGTTCAAGTGTTTCGGGTGACGATGGTCTTAAGAAAATAGAAACTGTTGATGTATTTTTGATGTAAACCATCATCATGTTTTGCGTGGTGACATACTACCCGTGCTTTGCTTCCACTTTAATTATAGCCTTCAAGGTCGGGAAGTTGAATTGGGATCTTGCTAGTTGTGGGAGTTTGTTTGTTTTTAAAGCATTTCATCTTTCTGTTATGTTGAACACAAAGTATGCACACGTGCATGTGGTAAAGTATTTTCTAAATTATTCAATCTGGTGTGGAGTACTTAGAATATTAGGATGTTTGTGGACCTCTATACAAAGGCATCTTCTGAACACATTGTCACAGAATGTCTGCCGAAATGTTTCAACACATTTTTTTTGCGTATTTCTGACTGAATTTGCATAAACCTAAGTCTTATTTTCACCAAAATCTCAAGCAGAGACTAAAGGCTTATTAGCACATTCTCTGTGGCCGTTTGACGTTTTCATTTCGAAAAGAACCACATGTCCATGAAATTCATCACGTAATAAATCCATTGTTTCAACAGCTGTCATCTATGTTGACGGCGTCGTTCTGAACTTAATCGTTGTCTGTAACATGAAGTGTAGGCATAGAGAAGTCAGTAAACATCATCCAACGTCACCGTCAGCCAAACACCCAACCTGTCACTGGTTGTGAGGTGAGACGTCGATGCACTATTTGACTAGATTTTCGGTACCCCATTCAAAACGTTCTGTTTGATTAAGATAAATGTAAATAGACACAAACAAATTTCGTCGCGCATTTAGCATCCAATACGACTAAGCACAGTGTTTTTAGCTCCTTGCTAGCTTTAATTATATTGGAAACTGTACTTTAATGTAGTGCAAGATGGCTGTCCGTGGCGTTCAAACTTATAAATCTAATGGCTGATAGCTTTTCGGGAAAGTTCTTGACTATGTCCAAAAGCTGTGCCATCTTTACGAAACTTCGCAGTATTTTTGCGGCTGTAAATATCATTTAATCACTACGTAGAACCTAGGATTTCAAGCGAATTCAGTGTTATAACACATTATACTTAAGTATACATATTTATATATGATCGAAAAAACACTCTTCACTCAATTCTGCGCTGCGATTCTATCGCAACAGCTGACCATATATGACATGCATATTTGTCTTTTCGTTAATTCGCCGTAAAATATGTTCGTATGCATTTCCTTGAAATTCAAGGAAAAGCGGAAATATGGGGCCATGATTCCCACGGGCTATAAGCAACACAAAATCAGTGCATTTACATTGACACCACTTGCACATCGAATACCATAGTTTTGTTCGTTCTGAAGAGCGATCATCAACAATTCAACATGGTCTTCGTAGAAAGTATGCATTTAATCACCGCTATGCATGGTAGGCTGTACTCAACAATGTGAACAAAAAACTTTACTTGCCCAAATTGCCAGTACAACTTTTAGAGGGTGGGTGGCCCATCTAGTTTTTTTTTTAAATCATAGGTTACTTTGACACTGGCAGCTGTTTCCCGCAACCACCGCGACTGCTGTATGCAAGTTTGTGCAAAAAGTGCCCGAGACTGGTGTGCTAGTGGATAACACTCCTGGTCCCTGTTGTAGCACGGGGCGCACAGCTGTGGCCGCCTTCTTTGAAAATGTGGTTGGGAACATCGTTTCGGTCAACGATGGGCGTTACAGAGCCATGTTAACCGACTTTTTTTCTTACTGAAGTTGAAGACATGAATTTGGACAACCTCTGGTTCAAGCAGGATAACACGCCATGCCACACAGCCCATGTAAAAATCGATATTTTGCGCACCAAATTCCCAAATCTTGTTATCAGCCGTCTTGGCGATGTCAATTGGTCGTGGAGAACAGTGAAGGACGTATGATCTAGTTGAAAGGAGATGGCTACGCCGAAAGTCTAAATTGAGATTGTCGGGTGAAGCATGCCATTTTCATTCCATATCAATTCATTTATGAAACGCTTCAGGGTTTTGTGGCAAAATAACGATATTTTTTCACTGCAAATACATTATAAGACATTATTAATGGATCTCCAAAAAAAAAATTTCGTGAACAATCAGAGTTTAAAGGAGAACCTTGTTCAATTCTTATGAGGACATTGCTGATTAGGTCGGAAGTGGTCCGATTCCAGTACTTTCCACGGCAGAGAGTTATACGAGCGGAATGCCACGAACTATGGCCGATTCCACGTCGATCCTATGACAATGTCAAGACTGAATAAGGATCGGTTTAATGGTTTTGAAGCTTACCTTTCTCATCCTAACAAATAAAAAGACAAGCATCCAATTTTATATTTACAGATATATTGTGTTTCAATTTGCAAATATTGTTGAGTTCCACTGCATTTCCCGATTCCTCTCAGAAAGTGATAGTGATATTAAAAGGAATATAAGGCTGGTAGTTGAAGGAATCGCTGAAGTTTCCACTCATGTTGCCATATCCGAAATAAGAGTTGTTGTTTCCATACAGTCCGACGTCTGGTACAGACCACTGACCGTCAAAATTGTTACTGGAGCCATTATTTTGTTCAGGTACACTCACTGCCCAGTATCCAGCATAAGAACTATTTGTACTGTTTCCATCATATCCACTGTAATTGCCTGATGTCGACCAATCACTTCCACTGACATTTTGCGCACCTTGTCCTGCGAAATCCCAGTACCCGTCGCCGAAGGAACTGTTCTGTCCATATGTGCTGTTTTCCGCTTGGTAGTAGCTTGACGAATTATTCACGAAACTAGAACTGTTTCCGTATCCAGAATAGTTTCCAGGTTGAGGCCATCCTGAGACCGAGTTATTAGCATGGTATGGCTGGCTTGATTGGAATGGTAAAGTAGAGGAAGTTGCATTTTTCGAAGGTGTGACGTGAACAGAGTTGGATGGAGATGTGTTATTTGGTTTCAACTGAGTGATCACTGTTACCGAGATTGTGCTATTTGGCTTTAATTGAGTTGTTGCGGTGCTTGTTTTATTTGGCTTAGGGATAACTACAACAGGCTTCGAAGTCACAGTAGATGTCTTATTTGGTGGCGTTTTAATTGTGCTAGGCTTTCGGGTTGGAGTTACAGCAGATAGAGCACAATCGGAAAAGAGTGCCACAGCAAACACCGCCAATAGAAGTCCACGCACAAAAGACATATTTGTGCTGTTGATGCAATGGTTCAAAGCCTAAGACTGAAAGGGGAATGTTCTTAGTGTGCCTTTATAGTCGTCTCCAAATTTATTCACGTCATTTGAAAGTTGACGATGTAAACGTTTTTATTTGAACTATAATGGTGGTTTGTAAATTTATTTTGTAGACGAGTTTATTTACTCAAATGTCAATCGGATAAATCGAAGAACGATGGGTGTTGCTATGAGAAGGTTATAGGTATCTCTTTAACTTCAACAGCAGTGGGGAAATCCGAAACCTCTTCAGAAGAGCCAAGGGTGTTATTTTAGAGGCGCAAAACTTTAAATTGGCAAACATTTATTTTCTGTAACAGCTGATTTGACTGTTGTCGGTTGTTTGTTTGGAATGGCAATTGACACATGTATAGACTCACGCTGGAGCAACGCTTACAAAATGTAGTTTCAAATTTATTTCAAAAAAACTATCGTTCGATTCGAGAAACTTAAGCTAAATGCGGTTTCGACACCACTACAATTGAAAATAGTAAGATTGGTACCCTTTGAATCCCATCATTGGTCCATATGTCTTCAAATATTAGGATGGTCAAAAGGTTAGAGTCGACGTTTCACGGTGCGGAGACGTATTTACTAACTTTTTCTTTAGGGCACATATGGGTCGGGGATTGACAAACGTTTTGTAAAATGACATACCTCACACAAAACATATCCAGCCTCGGATGACAGTTCGATGTGACATATGTGATTGCAACATGAATGTCAAATCCGTACCACGAATTGGATGACCCTTTTCATCTTCAATTGTAGCTTTTAAAGTGAAAACCTTTAATGAATCTAACATCTTCCGCTCTACCTAACCGCGACAACGTTAGACCTTACAAATCTTTTCCCGAAATTGTCCTAAGTAAATACCCTTGCCAACATTGTTGCTGCACATGACTTATGTCCTGGAAAATGTTCTCGTTTTGAATATTTTTAATTTCTACCCTCACCCTGTTGTTTCGACCACTACCATCATAACCTTTCAGAAATAACAATGATACGCGTTTCAGTTTTTTTCCCATTCAACATTCATTCTTTGTCTTCCAGGTCGATTCCTTTGGTTTCATTTAATTAAATCTTCTCGGTTTTTTTTTTTCGCCTTACCGTGGCCGACATTCAATCCCGCATACCCCCCACCAAACAGCTTATTGTCTAGATTTCATTCGCTGTTGTTTATTTAGGGTCAGGTGCGGTTTTTTTATTTCCGCGATTTATGTTGGTGGAGCCTTTTACGTATTTTTCGAATTTCAATTTTCGGCGCATTTCTTTAAAGGCTTCCATTTACCCTTTAAGGATTTCCAATGGCCTTCCCCAGCTGGGGAGTGGGGGGGTAATTTAAAGTGGGCTTAGATTTGATACAAATATCGTTTGGGAATGTAAATCCAGATGTTGGACAGAAAAATTATCCCTTAATTGCCACTTAATTTAGAAATGGCAAGGGCAAATGGTATCACAACAAAAGGGAGACTTTTGTGCTTCCTTTCTGCAGTCAAGTATGCTCTTTTGATTGCTCTCTTCGAGGGCACTTGTTAACGGCTTGTTAAACGCCACTTGTTCGATACATATGCTGGGTAGACGGGATTTGTGTAATTGTATGCATTTTTTTTTCAATTTTTACTTGAGGTCCTTTGAAATGTTGCATTTGTTGAATGTAATTGTAACGAGGGGAATCAAGTGGCTAACGAATGAGTTGCAGTCAAAACTATGAAGCTGTGGTGCAGTGTTGGAAGTTTGAAAAAGGTTCCCATCGCATCTCTAAGTGACTAACTAACCGACTAACTATTTGAGAGGAAGTAGTAGACAGTGGTATACATTTCTGAAAACGTCATCAGAAATGTTGAGAACCAAATGTTTCGTCAGAAACCTCGTCGGTTTCGAGGTTTTTTTGTAAGTTTTTAAGTAAGAGGTTAAAAAAGAGACCCACCTGACTAATCCAATTATCGAGGCGTAAGGCTCTTGTAGTACGTTTACACCGCATCCAAATTCAATATTTCGGAAAAAAAACGCTGAAACATCAACATTTCAAATGACATCTAGTGTCAGAATTTATTACTGATATTTCCATTCTTATTGGGATTATCACTTGAAATTAATGATCGTTTTGTTGACAGCTGCTTTTTTTTTGTTATGTCAGCGGAAATGTGATTAAATGACGTGCTTAATTTGGAAAGAGGTTTGTTCGATTTGACAAACTTGCACATGCGGCTGCGAAATAGAGTATTTCGCTGAAATCCAACAATTCGAAATGCTGGAAAATGTATGACGAAATGCAGAACATTTGGGCTGAAATGTTGAAACTAGCCGAAGCTATTACACATCATCTTAAAGTTATTTTCTGTTTCCTGTGAGCGTCTAGAACCATTCGTGAATAATCTGATACGTCGTTATCAGTGCGGTTTCAGGACGGGGAAGTCCACTATTGGCCAAATCAATTCACACGCGGATCCCAAGAAATGCAGATCAACACTCACCACCTATTCGTCGATTTGAAGGTTGCATTTGAGGGCGTAAAAAGGGACGAGCTACACACACCATGTCTACTTTGGGACATTCCTGCCAAAGTCGTGACACTGGGCAAGAGGACGATGGAGAATTCTTGCTGCTCCATAAAGGCCAGTACGAAACTCATCGAGAGAAGCCGACGCTTTGCCAAGTGACTTGAGGAGATTGTGCAGAAGTCACACACGCACGATCTACCTAAAGTCTGTAAAATTTGCTGAAATACGCCGACGACATTGACGTGAATGACCGAACACAGCTGTCAATGCGGCGCTTGATGACATTAAGTCGTCCGCCAAAATGGGATTTGCGTTGAATGGGGGTAAAACGAAGTATAGGCTGACCTCAAGGAAGAACACACAGTATCGATAAGTTGGTCAGAAGGAAGATATATGTAGTTTTGATTTAGTCAACCTCAGCTCCCAAGTAAACAGTACGAATACCATCTTTGCGATCAGGAGGGAATGGAGTAGTAGAGCCTTTCTCAGAGTACCAAGCTGACTTTATAAAGCACCTTGATGGTCCCTATCCTGCTCTATGACGGAAAGATGGAAAATCTCAAGAGCAGATGAAGAGAAAAGTTCTGTGTTCAATTTGTTGGCGTTGATGGCATTTAGATTCAACCACGACATAAGTCTAGCCAGGCGTCTACGCATCCATCGCCTAATGTGGCTGAGGCATGTAGAGTGCATGAACAACACTGCTCCTGCCCTAAGAGTCTTCGACTCCGCACCAGTGGGACAACGCGCACGAAACTGATGGGGCACACAAGCGAAAAAGGATCTCAGTCAAATTAGTGTGGGTCATTGGATGCACCTGGCTAAAGATCATGCCACCTGGAAAGGTTTGTTGGTTGAGTCCCAGGTCCATCCCGGAATGTTGTGTGATCAGAAGCAGTAGAATAAGTCAAATAAATTGTACCTTGACTTCTTCACCCCCTGTCACAGTGTTGTGCTTTTCTACTGGTCAGAGTCTCCACCCCCTGGTTCTTTATTTCATTTGAGAACGAAATAAGTTGTAGCAAATAAATCACATCAACAGTCTCTGAAGGTAAAGGGTTATGTTGCCAAACGACTGCACACAATCTTCGGACATTAGACAAAGCTGTTCCCTTATTAGATAACATCAAAAAGGTACTCGCTACACTCCACAGGATTCATTCTGCTCGTACATCGTCTTAAATCCTTTTATATCGCCCACATCTTCCATCGGCATCCCTCGCACCTGCTCGAAATCACTTAACCCCAGCCGAAATGACATCCCATTTAATGTTTCACTTTATTGCGATTCCTTCGCGCCCGACACACTGGCAGGCTTTCGCTCTCCCTCCCAAGACGACATAAATTCCCGCTGGAGCATTCACATTTCGCACGTTATTTATGGAACTAGATCCTTGTCGGGGGGGAACGCAAAAAAGAAAAAAACGAGGCAGCGAGACCAGCGACACGAAGTGTTTTCTGCTATAATATTTTTCACAACATTATGGAAATCTGTTCGCCGTCATGGCAGTGGAGTAGTTTATCTTGCGAAGCCGATGTCTTCGACGCCCCAGCCACGTCTTGTTGGAGTGTACATTTGTCATATAATTCTTCCTTTTTTTTCCTTCCGCTATACAAGGATTTTTGCATGCATTATTAAAGAGGGAACGCGTTCGCTGTTTTGCGGTTACTTGCGATGATGCATATTAGATGTGGCAAGATGTAAGCTAGAAGAAAATCGCGCACCGTACAGTGGGCGAAGGATGTCGAAAATCGCGCCCCCTAATTTATGGGATTGACTTGTGGCGGTGGCGGTGGTGGTCGGGGTGGTTTCCTATCATGTTATTCTTCCATCGTAGAAACAATGAATACAAAATGATACGGCATCGAGCAAGAGTGCTGCAAACGCCCGCGTCGGCTGTAGATGGGCCGTTAAGGAATGGCGGCTTTTAAGAGGTTTTCGCCATTTATGCAAAAAGGAAAATTCACTTACGGAACGTATACTTAATAATGCTGTTAACATGAGGTAATTGAAATTTATGGCAGTCACATCAGAGTATGAATGGTAACGCGAAAGAGTCTGCTGGTTACTTGCTTAAGTTCCTTTGAAGGCTTCATGGTTATTTTGAAGTTATATGCAATTGTATCAAAGGAACTGAACTTTGAATCATTTTTAAAGCTAACTGGACAATCGCTTCAGACTCATAGTCACATATCACATTTTGGGGAGATTGCCTTATGAAATGACCAAGCTAGTGTCAAGCAGGCGTCATAAATGATATACCATCGATTACAATGCATGCGTGATGTTGAATAGTTTGGGACTCTGTTCAGCCTAGGTAGAGCTAAAAGTCAGGATGAAGCTGAAGTACATTCTCCTAGAAGATTCAGTTTGTCACACTCAGCTGCTCTGTCCCAAACTGTGTCGCAATCCTAACGAAATCTGTCATTTGTTTGGACTATCCGATTCGGAGTCGAAGACTTTTTAGTCCGGTGTTGATTTCATTAGTATGTAACTCAAAGAAAACTGACTGAAAAGAGTGATTCTGGGTTTAATCTCTGGGCCGAAGTTGTGAGTACTTTTGATAGCTAAGCCCAGCTGCGGAAGCCCTTAGCTTCTGGAAGTTACACCAGCTTTTTCAGATACTTTGCTTACTAATATTGTGTGTCCTTTCTTGTTCGCACACATTTTGTCTTTTGCCGCATATATTGAACAACTTAGCACATTATTAAAGGTTTACTGAATTGTCTTATTACATAAACACCAACCACACATGTTTTGAGAACGGCATACAACTCGGAACTACATACATATATAGAGAATTTTCAGCAAAATTCTGAAAGCGACCAGATATAACAGTTCCAACTGAGCTCAGCATCTCTCCTTCGAAAAGCTGCAAAAATCACACTCCACAAGTCCTATCTTCTTCAGATGATTCTTAAGTCCCCGATGATCCCTATAGATCTCTCAATTGGAATGCTGCTCACTGCTGGCTTAAGCATTATATTTGAATTTGCATAACCTTCCATACTGGAATACCCTCTATAAAATGTTGACATGGCGAATGGAAATGGTCAACCTGCTCCGAGGCTGACCTATTCTCGTCTGGCCGCCAGCTTGTAGTTTCCTACTTCCACTACATCTAAAGCCAGTGAGAATGCTCTGATTAAGAGGAGATCTTGCTTTTCATCCTACACTGTACGATCTTTCATCAATACCACTTTTTCCTGCGTCCCATATTGGACGTTCGGTCTGAACAAAGAAACTTGGATTCGCAGGCGCCATGGCAGATCTTTGCTTTGGGACTACGTAGAACTCGCAGTAGAACTCGTCCAATCTCAAATTTGTGGTCACAAATTCTAAGTGCAATTCACGTCATGGTTGTCCTGCGTTAGAGTTGATCTAATGTTGCCGCACTTGTGTCTCCCAATGTCTTGCTCTATCGATTCCACCAACTCACCCGTCTCCCCCCACACACACTTGCATTCCTTTCGTGCATAAAACCCATTCCCCTTAGAGCACTCCGTACAAATATGGCTTTGGTTCTCATATTTACCATAATTAATGACTTCTTTGTTGTTACAAAAAGTTGAATCCTCATAATTTCGTCGAGTTGAGCGAAAAGAATAAAAAAAGGGATAAAATGCAAACGATTTCGCCACTGTCGCATACTTGGCGATGCATAAAATTAATAACTCGGTCCTTGCATACATTTCATCCCTGAGTAAATCCACTTTTGCGAGTTCCGTCACCACCACCCCCATCACTCGCACCAGTCCCGTGCTGAGCGTGCACACACAAGGGTATAAGCATCAACGAAGTCAACCACCACATAGCACAGATACAATTTTGTGCAATATTTTCCGTGAAAGATACACTTTTTGCTATTTACTCATTTCTGGAGTGAATTCCGGCAGAGGATGCACTTCGCAGGTAAACAGCGCCGTCCTCCATCCTCGTACTCTTAATTACCTAATTAAAGTTAAATTACATTGCGTGCTTAGACACATTAAAATTTCACAATGTATGAGCATGAGTAGGTACGGCAATAAATTATGTTTGCCATGCTTCCAGGGAAACAAACAGAGCCGAACGAAGCACAGAGCACATAGCACCGGCTCGGGTTTCTTTTGCATGACGTCGTCGTGTCGTACGCTTTCTCTTGAGATGTCTCATCTACTCATCCACGGGTTAATAACAGTTTTCTTCGATTAAATTAGTGAAGAAACGAAGGTTCTTTTCGTGGCTCCCTTCCGCCGCCGAGTGCTTGCCTTTGCTTCTGCTGGTGACTGTCTGCCGCACCGGGTGTGCCCCACCGCAACCAGGCCGGTTCCAAATTTTCGGAAGTCATTGCACTGCTCACCTGTGTAGATGAGACCCGCAGCCCCATACATTCTTGTCAACACGAATTATTTCGGAGGCGAGTATTATTAGACAAATAACTACGTACCGTGTTTCGGTGTGACAGGGTCCCATCGTGTGACGACAGTGGTTTCACTCTTAGCACGCCGCCACTGGGAGACGACGCGGTGATAAACATGGCAGCGCTGTACTATGGCTTTGTCTCGGGCAATTATTATTACAATTAGCTAAACGGGGTCGGAGGCTGATAATGTGTCTTCTTAGCCCCAGAGAGAGGGCTATGCGTCTCTCTTGGTTAAGAGTTATGGGGCGAGGTTGACACAAAATGAATTTGCGCGGTAATTAATCAAATGAGTGTTGCTCGGCTGTGTGTGGGACGGGGCACCGTCTACGGTTGAGCGATTATGGGTTTTAAGTTCTTCGTTTGAGGGTCTAAGTGGGAACATTAAGGTGAACCTCCCTAAGTGATTTTAATTGGTCCTTTTGGGGCAATAATTATAGATTTATCCTAGTTGAACTGATTAAAGATTCGTCTGCGCTGTACGTTGGTGTATACTGTGTGAGGGGAAAGTTATGGAGTTTTACTTGAGGTATGGTTGTTTAGGCCATTTTATTGTAAGCTCTGCGTCACTTGATGGGGCTTATTCTTTTAGAGAGTGGTATTTGGGAAAGTGTATGTAAAAGCTAAGCCCTGGCCCTAATTGGCTGTAGCGCCACCCATGTTGTTATTATTATTATGTTGAATGTTTGCTTTATTTGAGTCGGTCCCATTTCCTTAAACTGGACTTCCGGCCCTTTCTTCTAGACTCTTTTAGCGAAGCGTTTAGTGACAGTGTAGTCGATTGATCAATCCCCGTCATCGTGTAGCTCGTATACCCCACCCATCGGGGTGTACTCGCCCCAGCAGTTGAGACTAAATCCCTGACGATGGTATGACTTTATTTTCAACAGTGCCGTGAATTGATGGACGACAAAGATGTCCATTTTTCTTTCAGTTAATTGGAGTAAGACTTACATCGGATTTCTACGTTTGGGTCGATGTAGATGCACCCTAGCTAGCCCTGTGGGGATCACGCGCGCATAGCAAACGTTTAACAATGAGTAGTCAAGTCACAATAACACAGCAAGCATGACCGACAGAAAATGAGGACACTGCAGAAAGGTTGTAGGAACGCCAATCAATATTCTACGTCAAGCCTAAGCCAACACCTCATCTTTAAATTGGTATTTTTATAAACAACACTTCGTGTGGAAATGAAGTTGACGCGGTCGTCAACCAACAAGCCTCTTCCGCCTCCAATTCAAGTTGGTTGAGGTCCTTCTCCATTTGTGGGTGCCACTTTAGAAGCAATCGTCGCCTTCTGTCTCGTCCAACAGTCACGCAGCCGATGACTTTTTATTATAGCATGACTTAGCAAGGTGTGTATAAGCCTGCAGACAGCTATCCCGCCTACCAAGGCATTAAAATCAATAGACATTATTCTGTTACTTGATCAAGCAGCAGAGATCCTGTTGAAATGACTTTTAGCCAGAAGCTGTTTAGGTCTCTTCCCTTTATAGCCCTGGCAGGTCTCAAAGTTCAGCCTTATGTGACATTTCCAATAATCACCACTCAAGTTCTGACAGAGGCACTTATGAGTTGCTCTCGGATGGCCCTACTGGCATGGGTAAGAAACCATTGTCAGTTGGATCAGTAGATGGCAGCGACTTCGGCAACTACGCAAAGGCACTGAGCACAATTGATTCAGACTGAGCACTAGACAGCAGAGGTTAGCCAAGAGCAGTTCTAAACTTGAGTCCATTGCTGATCTTGCAAAACAAGTGTGACACTGATCGCTGTTTCATAAACTAATCAATGAAGATGATAAAAGGCGTTATATTCATTAACCAATGCAAGACGGCAAAGAGGCATTTTATGAGCCGTCTGATGTACGATAAAGACAAAGAGGTCCTAAAATGAGACGAAATATCTGAACAGGCAATCGATAGCGGAATACCCGAGGTTACAAAGGAAAGTATTAAAAGCGGCACTATAGCCCGAGTTGAAATATGTTCTTATTCTTTATAGCAGCACTCGTATTCTGCGTATCATAGTTTTCTCGTATACTACTGAACATTGTCAGTGGCTTGAGACAAGTTAGTAATTGATTACGTGATCCCGTGTCTGTCAGGCTTATATCAAGAGATCTTTTATCTATGATCCAGTAAGCCATAGATAGTAAGCACCAATTTGGGGTTAATGCTTATGAACACCTTGGTGAAGTGCGAGGCCGATCAATAACTTCTGTTGCTCTTTGACCCATTCATGCCTCAGAGTCGGACACGCTATCGCTAGTCCTGATAAACTCTCGGACATGATGGAATAATTTCCATTTCTTTCCGTGACTTTGGTTTTTAAGCCACAGCCACCACGACGCTTCTTAAGGAGCCAACCCCAACCGAGCAGAATGAGACCATTGCAGCTTTCAGGGGCTTTCCTGATCATTCGTAGCCCAGACTAAAGTCTCTGGTCAAGTTTTCGCATCTGAATGGTTACTACCAGTAGAATGGCATAACATCCAGGATCATCTAGCTGCCTATTGTGTTGTTTCCATTCTACGTGCCTAAATCAATGATGAAAATTAAGCAATGTCAGTGAAATCCATTGTTTATCAGCTTATAACCGTCATAATAACGAGCACTGAAGTAGGGACGTATCCTAAGCCAATAGCTCATAGCCCAGGACTTTTGTGGCCTCTTATGACAGCCATGCCTTACCTCGGGTATATTCTAATTCCGTACCGAAGGGTGAAGTGGCTCATGTTTAGCCGAGAATCATGCGAAATCTCCGTGTCGGAAATTGGACCGAGACACCCAGGTTCCAGGACTGCCAAGCAATGGGAAGTTGCTATTTAAATGTTTTTAATTACTATTTCCCCCAGTTCTAACTAATCATTACAATAACTTGATGATCCACCTTGAGATTTATTCGGATTAGATCGATATAAACAATGCAATGGACTTCAAGCGTTCTAAGTGCGATTCGAATAATTGGACGATTGTGTATAAAAGCCCTTTATTCAAATATTAAATCCATAACTCTTCAAAATTCACCAATAATTTCCCTTAAACGGCTATGCATACATTTTAAATTTCACAATAATTGCTTTCTTCATCGCGGTACTTGAAATTGCCTTTTAAGCAATTACTGCCGACTGAGACTTTAACCCCTTTCAATGGAAACAACGGCGAAAATATTTGTCTCACACCCCCAACTCAAGGCGGTTTTCCCCTTAGAACGCCATTACACTGACAACATCAACAATAATATCATAGAAGCCGCCATCTAAAGCCATTATGGAATGCTAATCACAAGGACTTCTGTCAAAACACTATCTGAATACGTTATGACGTTTAGAATTTAGAAAATCGCACAAACGGTGTAATTTATGGCGCTTTCCCCGAAATACCATATTTTCCCTTCCGAACGTGCGGAGGGCTGCTCCCTGCGACTCACTCAATCGCCGTACACATATCAAAAGGAATAAACGTGTGTAAATGTCTGTGAATATAATTTAGGATAATGACACAACACCGGCTTTTTGGCATTTCGACAACCACTATAGAAATGGAAGACATCAACAATACGAATATGACGAGCTGGAATTGTGCGACGAGAATGGTGGGTATATGCAAAAAGGGTACTTCATAGGTGTGCCGTAGTTTAGAGAAATAATATACCGGGAAATATGCGACGCATACTCGTGTACAGGTGCTCATATGCAGGCAGGGACGTTGGCAGTTTTTGACGAGGATGGAATCAAGAGGACTACAAATTTCTCATTTCGATTTGTGATTTCGAATAATTGTAAATGGTTATTATTTAAGCGATTAGTATTTGATTGTGAAAAAAACACAGGCAACACGGCGGGTATATATATGGTTTGCGAGGAAGGTGAATGGATGACGAGACACAACCGCGAATTCTACGAGCTGTAATGTAAAGATGTGGAAGTCATAAGTACATCAACTATGTTGGCACGATCATACCGAAGGCATGGGCATCAATGTACTTGCTAAGAGAACCTTCGAATCTCAGCTTTCTGGTTCGAGAAGAAGAGAATGCACAGCTTGATCTTGAAGTCAGCCCGGGACAGTCAAATGGCATGAAAGGCAGCTACAGATAAGACTTATACTCTACATGCGTGTAGGCCTGATAAGTAAACATTGATATCAACATGTGCAATTCGATATGGTGGTGTCTTTGAGGAAGGTGTAACAGTCACCGTCACCGTCAATATGAACCATTGTAGCCAAATGGAAACCGATTTTGTTTGCCTCAAATCGAATGATTTGGATTACAGAAGATTTGTCCGTCACCACATCTCATCGAATGACATCTTAGTGGAGGTCCGACTTAGAATCGTCCATGGCAACCGATGCTACTTCGGTTTGTCAAAATAACTGGGCTCAAAACTCCTGACTCAAAGGACCAAAATCATGCTCAACAAAACTCTTATTTTTTCCAGTCTTTATGAAGCCTAAAGCTGGACGTTAAGCAAAACTGTAGAGCTGTTTCTTGGTAACTTCGAAAGAAATGTTCTACGTCGGATATATGGACCCGTCTGCGAAGAAGGCGAATGGAGGAGAAGACACAGCCGCAACTCTCCCAGCTGTACTAAGATGTGGTTCCAATAAGGAAGCAAAAATCCATCGGCTACACTGCCTCGGCCGCAACGAGCGCATCAATGCACCAATGTTCCAGCTAAGAGGGTCTTCGAGTGCTAGCCTCCTGGTTCGAGAAGGATGGGAGGACCGAACCACCGGTATAGAGACCAAGTCATCGCAGACGCAAGACAACTAGGTCTTGATGACTGGAAACCGCGTACCCAGGGCCGTCAACTATGAATGGCAGCGATATCTTAGGATCTTATCTTCGACCCTCCTTGGGTCATAGGCCTGCTAAGTAAATAAGGAAGAAATATGCTGTTGATCGTGTTCATGGTCACAGGGCACACATTTTTTCAAAACTTTCAAAAACGAATATTCATCAATTTAAGGCTAGATCTCAACGGCGCGTTCAGGCGTTCGGGCTATGACATTTGAAGTAGTAGCATGTGAAGTCATTTGTTAAGTCAGAATGGGGCGGTCGCGCGTTGATATTGCAAGCACAAAGTCCTAGGAACAGCTACTCTTGCCGATTGTGAAATAATTTGTTTTTAAATTTATTTCTCATTCTGAATTTTTGGCAAACTCAGGTGACTTTTTGATAGGGATTTGTTTTATAATTAATTTCATATATTTTCATAGACATTTTATTTCAGAACAAATGACTTGTCAAACGCGTGCGTTCTATTTTGATATGGAAAACTGAGGTTGCCGGGTTCTGTCGCGAAATAAGCGTAAACTGAATAAAACGCGTACCAACGCTTGCCAAAAACCGAACACCCGAACACCTCGTTGCAATATAGCCCTATAGCCGATGTGCCTAGCAGTCATCAAAAATGTCCTTTTTAAAACGGTCTTGTGCAGAAACTCTCGTGTGGGGCATTTGAATAAGGTTTCATTCCACTGATACTGGCAAGATGTAGACAAATTAAAAGTTGTAACCACAAAAAGCAAATGTACTAAAGACTACATTAGCACCAATGCAGTGTTGTGCTTCTTGCATTATTATTCATTAGTCACGACAGCCACTGAAGCAAAGCATTACACGCTCGACTTCATCTCCTGATTTTGTCATTTCGACGCAAAAAAAAACAAGTGCCAAACAGCCAAAAGGTGTGTATCGGAGGGCAAAGCCATCTCCAAAAAGCAATTGAACTTCATTTCGTAGGTGAAAGTAGCATTCGCACTGCCATTGACAGATTCGTAGATAAATTCGTCCCTCGGGTGCCATCGATTTCTTATTTTCCAAATGGATTTCTCTGGCGCCCGTCCCATTCCCATTTTCGGCACTGTCAGCTGCGATACAGACGTGAACAAATCTGCAACAACCATCGGTATCTGCCGTCAAAACATCCTTGTATCTACCTCAATCTCACCGCACAGCATGTAGACGGGATGGGGGAAAAATGCAAATGGTAAAATAACGAAAAATACATGATGAGGATATAAAGAAAATATAACTTCTCGATTTTTCCCCGCAAGGATGCACGCATGTGTGTGCAAATGAATGCTGTTGGGTGAAAATGCGAAGTTAAATGAAAATATCCTTTAGGAGTCCAAAGGACTCTGAACCGTATTTTCAACAGTATGTGCAAAATTGGGCAAAAATGATGCGAGATTTGGCATGTGGACTGAAAATCGTGTTTCATGGGTTTTGATGTGTCTGCGAACAGGTTTTGGGAGATTATTCAAATTTTATTCAGGAAATCAGAAAGAAATGCATGCCAATGGATTCGAGAGTGGATGTGTAGGCTGGAGTGGAGATGACTTGTGAGACTTGTGAGAGGAGTAGGTGGCCATCTGTCATTGTTTAGTACACACAGATAACTTGTTTGTCAAATGTTCTCAACGCATAGCGACCAGGGGTAATTCCACGTTTTCATTGCCACCGAACCGAAGTCACTATCGTTCAAAGTCAACTATGGTGGCTTCAAGACGCTGTAAATTAGTCGAGGCATGGGTAAGGACGTTGTTGGACGTGCTATAGGTATACAGTGTCGCTTTTGTTTGAGCATTAATTATCTTCGATTCGTCTTCGAATTGCTTTATTTTTGGGTATTCAAATTTTGCGTTCATTTTGTACACCATTTAGGGATACAGAAGTCAATTCATGTTTAATAGGGAGCTAACTTCTTTCCAACAAAAGCAACAGCAAGTCACAGGAGTATACATGTGTAGATGGCATCAGTCCACCAATGAATTGCTGTTGTGAGTTGCCTTCTATTTGGAAAAAGTTTCGGTTCCCAATAATCAGTTGTGGACGGCGCCAGCCATATTCCAGAGTTCCCTGCCATACTCGAGATAAAGTCGCGTCGATCATGGATTGCGCCAGTCAGGGCTTTCCTTTGTTTAACAAGCCGCCTATTTCTTGCACCGGATGTATTAATTAATGCCTTTTTAAATATGCAAACGTCGACTAAGAGGCATATTGTTGCCTGACGTGTAACCCTGAATTAAGTCGTAATAGACCAAGGACCAGGGTCCATTTGTCTGCAAATTATTTGCCGTCCGTGTTTCCTTTCACTGACCGCATACCAGATCCAAATTAAAACTCACATGTCCAACCGAAAAAAAAAGAAAGTAAAACTCAAACTACATACATCTCCCCACATGAGTTAGTTCCCGCTCCAACGCCCACAATTACATTTGCGACGACCCTTTCAGTTGCAGGATCAAGAAAATGAGAGGAAAAAAAATGGTTCAGGAAAAACGCAAAAGGTGCTCTTCCTGTTGAAATAATATTATCATAAAACATGATTCATCACCTTTTAAGTGGCCGGAATTATTTCCGCCTGAAAAGATGAATAGAAAAAAAAGATCCCCCAAAGCACCGCAAAAAAAAAGCGGAAGAAAGAAAAATATTGAGATTCCAACAAGGACAAACGGCGGAGGAAAAAAAATACTAAAATCCGATAAAAAATAAGTCCTTCCTGGATGACGCCCACACAAAAGGATGCTAAATGCTTGAGGGGATTTCTCTTTCACATTTAGCGGCTTACACAACAATTGACTTAAGGATGTTCCCTCTAATATTTTTGTAAATATTTAAAATTGACGAAAGCCATTGTTGGGCGAAATAATGAGTGTGCTTGGTTCAAGAATCAAGGGGGTAGGTGTGGGCTATTCTCTGTGGATGACCTATTGTCATTTGAGTGTGATTTTCAAAACCGATTGGTGGGAGGGTGTTGACGCTTTTGGGGAGAAAAATTACTTAGCTAGCTCAGGATTTATTTGTTTATAAGAACGTCAAAGTGCGTGGGGTTGCTTTCCAGAAGAACTTTCAGTTATGATCTCTTGGTCTCAGAACATGCTCTAACCATTCAATGCAAATGCAGACAAATAGAATTGCTAAGATGTTTGGTATCGGGATAGTGAGAGTGTTTATATTGTCGTCAACGCAGCGTTGATAATGGGAGCTAGTCGCTGCTAAAGGCTTAGTGCTATCAAGCAGGCAGAACGTCAGATTATGAACTAACCTTTCTTCATCAGACTGGCATTATGATGGCCAAATAGTTCTTATTGGATTGTTTGTGTCCTATAGTTGCCATTGGTTATCATTCCTGTCTAAAGACATTCTTCTTACTGGTACTTGTCCACATATGTCGATCTCAGCTCAGTTGTGCCCTCACTTGAAGCTGTTTAACAGCAATCTGCTCAGTCATCATTAGTGTGACTGCAGGTCAACAAGTACATAATAGGTTATATCTTCACATTGGTGCAGATCCTGGAAGAGACTATAGAAGAACAGATCGACAGTCGATATTTCGGCGAAATTTGCAAGATTGTACGGGATGAGGATGGAGATTTCTCGCTGCTCCATTAATATCGGTAACTATTTCACCAATACCTTCAACGTAGGAAAAAAAGTTAGACAATGTGAGGTGCTATCAGGCAAGCGACTTTGGCATTATTGGCTGCAATCAGTCAGGTAATGAACTAGCGGAAATTGGGTGACCAGACAGCATTGATAGACTTTCCAATAATTTTGTTTAAGTAGCTGTCAAAGCTACCAATGACGTTGAACTGTCAAAATATTCAGTATGGTTTGCCATTTCATCATGTAGCTATCTTAAAGAAATCGTGGGCAGCACCAAAATGTTGAATATAGCGTCATAATGGCCAACTATAACTTTGAGGTAGTTAGAGACTTTGTCTAAAACGGTTTCTCAATAAGTACGGAGATCAAACGCAGCGTTACTCTTGCCAATCGCTATTGCTTTGGGCTCAAGATGCAGTTAAGTAGTAGAGCCCTATCCGTATCCAGCCGACTTCATACAAAACAGTGTCCAAGCCAGTCCTGTGATACGTGTCTGAAGTCTATTATCTCTGCATGAGCAATGTTCTCATATGATTTTTGGTACGACATTGTGGTACATAGCTACAGAGGACGACCACGTTTAATGAAGCGCACGACACAGAAGAGAAGGAATGCCACCAACTTGGTATGCACAATTAGAAGCAGCTGGCCAAAGACCTGGACTAGCTAGAGGTGCTTGTTGATTAAGGCTACTTCAAATAAAACAAAGCAAACCAGTTTGTAATTTCAGCAGCATATGCTATGTTGTGCATACCTTATCGCAGTAGCCTATTCAAAAATCACCGAATTCCGCAGTTGCTCCCGAACACATCACCTCGAGTTATTCGGCGAGGCGGATAACACGTGGGGCACACGAAATCCGAGAATGCAAAAGCATGCTGCTTAAACAAAAGAGTTCACATAATGCTTACACTTTTCTAAAACTACGAAGCAAAAAACTACATAGCTTAAACCCAAAAATGTGCAGTACATAGTTACGTTTCTAGTTTAGAACAATTGAAAACGTTTCGCCGACATCTGCAGTCTGCACCAGCAGTCCGGGAACGAATAGAAGGTCGCGCTGTAGCCGCCAACGCTCCTTGAGGTTACCACCGGATTACATTTTGAATACGAAATTGAGATTTTCCCGTTTTGCATACGTAATCAGTTCATTGCGAATAACGCCACTTCCGTCCATGACACCACGCAACTAAATTCGGAAATTTTAAAATTATTTTTCCATCTTCGTGCAGCGATTTACGAATAGAACGCAGCCCGCTCCCCGACTCCCCCAAACCCGATAGGATATGGAAAACCGATGCGAACGCAGAGTGGCGAACGATGCCATCAGCAGAATACCCAGCCCGAAACCAGGACCGACCATCCATATTTTTTAAAGCCCAAGGAGTAGAAAATTATTAGGGCGTCATATGGTTTTAATGTCTTCTTATATTTTTCCTTCATTAGCATAACGAAAACATGGAATTGTCTCCCGGCCGACTTAATAAAGCAGCGCCAGCGTCGCAGTCGCCGCTGCCAAGCGAGTGATTTTATATTCTTCTTGAAAAATATGCTCCGCTGGCGAGCGTGTATGCGTGGGTGTGCGACGGCACATCGCGGCTCAGTGTCGCGGACAGATGTGCCATGGATGTTCTTCGCTGATGAAGGCCGGGTGGGGGGGTGGTGGTGGTGGTGTGATAAAAGACAGCCTCGTTCAAATGAAAACGCGAAGGTGGTTTAATTTCCATTTGCATTCCTAAGTAATATGTAAATGGAGAATTTTTCTGCGGTTGTAAATGTGGCTTGCCGCTATGTGGAGGGAGTTGATGCTGAAGTTGTTTTCGAAAGAATTCAACGGTGCCCATGGAGTTTTGCATAATCTTGTAAGGTCTTCATTAAATTTAGGGTTTGTTTGTGTGGGCCCGTCTGACTTTCGGGATTACTGCGTGTACTTAACATGTGCAAAATAAGAACTTCGCTTTGCAAAAAACATATGCAATATTGACGGGATTCGGAAAGATTGTCAATCGTTCAATGTTCTGATTTTCGTATTTCAGAATTATCGCTTGCGTTAGCCATATACAGGGATGGGATTTGGATGAAGCTTTTTTTTAAGTTACTTCCAAGAAAGTGTATTTCAACAGTGAATCACGTCCTCTTGAACGAGGAGCGTTTACTTTGCTGTTCGATCTGGTAGAAGTGGTTGGTTTGTTATCCGTTTCTTAAATAAACCTATATTAAATGCTTCCCATCCATTCAAAGATTTTATACCAAGGTGAGCAGAAAACAATAACAGTTTTTCCAATTGTCGAAGTTACCATCCATATCCAGCTGTCAAAATAATCAGTAAGGAGTGCCATTTCATTACGCAACGGGTTTGGTATTCCAAACGTCAGTGACTGTATACAAACATTTTTTTGAAGTGATTTATTTCAAAATGGCCGTTGTGTAGCGTTTTTCCGATAATGTCTCCGTTTTTCCAGGGTCCACCGCTGAACAAACAGCTCCTGTAATTTTTTGATTATAATAAGCCAATTTTTTATTTTTATAACATCTTTCTTTTTTTTATTATTCTTTCCTTTGTTAACATAGTTTTGTTATCTGCAAAGCCGGAAGGGCTTGTCTGCAGAAGACTGGTTGCAATTATAGACATTATGTTAAATTAAGTTTAAGTTTTATTAAGCTGAGATAATTTTGGCCAAATAGCGCACTTCCAAGCTAAAAAAATCATCAGATAATTGTTAACAACAAATAAACTAGACACTCTAAAATAAAATGTACTGCACTTTTATAGACAGTGTATTTTCAAACCAAAAAATGCAGTTTTTAGATACACGCGTTCGAACTTGTGAACAAATTCAAAAACCGACATCATCGGGACATTATTTTTGAGACAACTTAAAAAAAATATATAAAAAGTATTAAAAAAAATATTGAAATTCCGTCTGCCGTCATCAAGTGTTCAGTGCGAACGCAACTCATCGCACTGTGAGTGGGACTCAATTGAAACCAACCAGACAGAGATTGGTGGGGAATGAAGAAAACATAGCCGCCAAAGTCACCAGAATCGAAGAAAACTTAGAAATGTTGATTTAGCGCCGAAAAGCTAAACTAAACAAGCCTATTGCCGGAATAGCGCCGCACATATTGGACCGAGTCATCAACGATTGGACCGACTGTTAGCGAAGTCGAACTGACGTGATATTCCACACAGCATAAATGTAACTTGAAAATTAAGCCAGAATTTTAACTTCTTTTCCTATCGTTCTTATCTGGTTTGTGGGACTTCCAGAATTCCACTGTATTTATTTCTTCCATCCTTCAAGTTTAGTGGCGGCCGTGGCGTTGTGTGTCTTTGCGTCGACTCCTACGCACTTGAACCTTGGCGCCTTAGTCCAGTACGACAAAGGTAATTTTCACGGTACCACCTCTTTCGAGTCATTGACAATGCTCAAAGAGTATATTTATCGTTTTCTCGGTTCTCGGTTTAAATTTAAATTTCACATAAAGTCAACAGTTCAGTCATCACGGAACGCGACTGTATAACTTTTCTTCACCTGAATTTGTATAATCCCTTTAATGGGCTTTTTTTCAAATATTTCCTGTTTAAAAGTCTCCCTCAAACAAAAAGTGCTTAATTAATTCATCCCATCTCCATCGGCCAGCATGTCACACATTCTCATGTGCACACCACAACCACCATTCTGGATGTCATCATTTATATTTAATCTCCAACGGCCAATTCAGCTAAATACAACATCGCTAACCATTAGCAAAACATTTCAAATCGCATGATGCTCTCCTCATTTTCCCGGCATCATCATACTTCCGGCACTGGCTGGCATTACGACACATTTCAGCGGATACTGCAAAAAGTAAGCTCAAACTGCTAACAAAGAAAATCCAAACCGCCAACCTGCCTTTTTCCGTGAACAAAGCGGGGAATGTTTGAAAATTCCCTACGGAAATACATCGTATGTGTTTTCCATTTTCCATTTTTTTGGAGACGTTGATTTAAATTCAAGCTCGGTTTGCGAGCGTTCGGCTGCAGAATGTCTTTGAAAAGTTAAAAAAGGCGAACGTATTTCAAACATGCTGCCTACAAAGATCCGGAGAGTGGTCGATGACTACAATGGCTGTGTTTTCGAGTTTTTAAGTCATCTGCTGCAAAACAAAAAAGCGAAGAGAATGAAGCGAGGAAGTCGCACGAAGGACGATGGCAGGACAATTTCGTTTCTTCTCCCCAAAAAAACGAGACGGTGACAGCACGTTATCTAATAAAACACATGTGGATGTCCTCTTTTTTGCAGTGACAAGGCTTTCTTTTGTGTGCGCCACGAACAGTGGTCGGTTGTCAAGGCTAGCTGTTTTTTTTCTATTCGTGGAGACGATACATGGATGACATTGTTTCGCTTTTGAACAGAATGCCGAAGTCTAGTCGCAGACAATGTACAATTGTGTGTTTTCCTTGCACAAAGAATCGGAACGTATCGTGTTGTCTGAGATCTCTTGGCAATTTCATTGGGATTAGTTCGCCATTCATGCCTATCCGAGCGCATGAAACCAGGACAAGTTGCCACTCAAAATCCTCGAGGTGTGTATCTGCAATCAAACCACTTGTGAAATTACCACCACGCATTCACGCATTGAATTTCCTGACACCTGCTCGAAGGGAAACGCCTCGGATCAACCGCGACGTGGCGGCGTGAATAGTTCTCACGTTCGAATAATTTAACTAAATCGCTGAATAATTAAACACATTAGAACGGCTCAAAACGTCAATTAAAACACAGATTACAATCAACAAGTGGATACGCAGAGCGTTCTGAATTGACTGGTGAAAGGCTGGCGTACCTTGCACGGTAGCACTCAACGCATCGATGGGGATTGACAAAGTAGTTTCCTTCAGACCGACGCGTCGCTACGACGGATTACGTGAAAGCACACATCGGTGTCTGTGGGGGATGAACCAGTCGGTGGCGGTGGTGGGGGCGTGTTGCCATGTGTAAATTACGACATATGCGGTTAATGACGTATCGAACGGAGAGAGGTGGTAATTACAGGGAGATCCCTGCGAAGCGATTAAATTCGAAATGTATTGCAGTAGAACACGAAATTAATTCCTCAGGTAGTTATTGTTTCTCTCAGATGAAGAGGCCCACTTGAAGGAGGAAAAAATGTGCTTCACGAGACCCTGCGGAGGCGGAATGTTTGTAATTGATGAAAATCCATTACCGTGGTAATTACCCCCAGACAGGCCTCAATTGGTAGGAGACAATAATTTGATTTTCTCCATGAATCACAATGGATTCCAACTTGTGGATGATTCTGTGGAGGGTGGATTTTGTGGTTAGTGGCGTTCGTACGCAAGTGCTTATTGTTTTTATTCAATTATCTTTATTGCATCATATTGAGATGAATTATTGAGTTACAAGGATGCGAATGTTGCTGGTGAGAAGATAGAGGTCTTTCAAAGAAGTGGAAGAGCTCGCTTTTGGGTGCAGTTGTGGCTGATTTTAACTTGATCTTTGAGAAAGTCTGACTTCAGACCTGCAGATATACAATTTTTTGCACTGAATAGACACAATGGGTACTGGGTACCGGACGCGCTCCTTCCAGTCATCAGAAGCAAGTTGGCATACATCCGCTATCACACGTTTCGGTCATCGTCTTTTTTCCAAAACAGGATGCTCAGATGAAATTCTTTCATGGAGTATTGATTTCATGCTGCACATCTTTGAACATCTCATAATATTAGTAGTTTTGTCGTCTCCTCCATTCACCTTCTCCGCCAAGAATCAGCTCTGCATGGATTTGTAGAAGATGGTACTTGCCGCATTCTGCCCGACGCACAATCATCTCCAATTCTGAATCAAATTGAAAAAAAATACACGACAGTGCATCTCCTTGAAGTATTCAGGTCGAAGTGCATGCCGCAGCGAGTTTGTGTTACCTTGGTGTCTTGGTGACACAACTGGATAAATTTTCCTTGGATTCTGAATTCAGTGGTGTGTATCGATCTAAAACTCGCTAGTCGTTAGTGAATATTATATTTGATCTGTAATCAATTTGTCGGGTAGAGAGAAACACAACGTGTGATCTCATGAAGTACGCTGGGCAGGATCTTATAGGCAACGTCGAGCAGAGAAATAAATTTCTCACGAGGTAGGATGACTTTTTTGTGGATGAGAAATATGGAGCTGATATTCTTCTCGTCGTTCATGCTTTCGTCTTCCCCAAATTATGCAGATGGTCTGTTGCATATACCCCTTGAAGAGCTCTGATGATAAACCACCTTAGGTTTAGGGTTTTGTTATTCTTCAGCTTTTTATGGTGGGACTACTTTATCGACATGAGTTGGGACTTCATCTCTCTCTCTTGGTCTTACTCGTTAGGGAGCTTTTGGAAATGGAAGTTTGAAGAGCCTGAGTGCCTTTCCTAAACACTGTGGCCAGGCTTTTGGCTTTCTTATAGTCGGCCCGTACCTTTAGCTTGTTTTATTTAGTAGTAGACGCTTATCCTCCTCCCTTTTTCTAGCTCGATACTCTTCTTGCGATGCGCTTACTTAGCATTGCAGAGCCATTTGGTTTGCTCCGTCGGTTGCGTGGCTCTTATGTCATAATATCATGGGGTTCCAGTTGGTGGTGGTGTGGATGACAGGTTTCTGTTCGATGTGTCGGAGAGTCGAAAAAGTATTTGCTTTAGGTAGGCGTACAAAGTCAAAACTTTCACACATTGGACAGTCGAGCTATGAATCCTGCTGAATCCTGCTGCTAAGTGAAAATATTCAAAGTTGACTATTGTCATTGAAGTCTCCATGAAGAGGTTCCGTAGGTGCCGTCCAAGAAGTCACATAGTCCTCTTTGATGACATCTTCAGCCTTCTCGGTAGTGGCGTGTGGACACATGTGGCTGGTGACTTAAAATCTTTCTTGGATGCAGATCAAAGCCAGGTGATCACTTATCGGTTTAAAATCGATGACCATTACCACTTCAACCTTGACCTCTTTTCCGAGGGCGCGTTGTCAGCCCTCCGAACAACTGAACGGGATGGATAAGTGCATGCATGCATTGGTTCGCATCAACACGGGTGTTGTAAAAGCTATAGATATGGCGCAGTCGTGGAGAGCACCTGATTTTTGTCTGGAAATAGTAGAAAGCCCTAAATTATGGTGTAGTTTGCAGCACCTATTGTAAACATGTACTTTGATGAGCGGTCCAAAATGCTGTGCTTTTATACATATCACGTTGACGAAAATCTTCCGGAAGGTAGTAGTACTAATTGAGTATCTTAGATAACGGAGCAATTTGTAGCAACACCAACCACACCCCTTTCTGTTTCTGAGAACTGACTCACCGAAAATGGTTATGAAGTACCACGAACCAAAGACATTGAAACGCAGGAGTCAACAATCGAAGTCGCTCACATAAGACACTGCTTAGCATTTGATTAACTACTCATCAAAAAATTGTATTTCAAGCAGCAAAAAATAAAATACTCAACTGCCTAAGCAATCACTATTTGAATGGATAGCAACCAGACTGATTTGGCGATTATATGCGAACAATGAAGTCACAGAACAATTGTGGGCGAGTGATAATCTGGATGTGGTTTTCAAATGAATGCCATTTTGCACCATATTCCAACCCGACAGCAAACCAGCTGCCCCGTCCCGCAGGGATGGAGACTAGCGAACATCATATTGTTCCCCAGTTTTCTATATATTTTGCATTAAAAGTTAACGCTTGGTTAAATATATTTAATTAGTGGCTGACTTCTTTCTATTTTGGGGCAAATCCTTTGGCATTCAGGCGTACAACCGCACCCAAATTACTGGTGGTTGCTCGTTTTACATTCGCCAGTGAGTGAGTTCATCTTCAGTTCGTCAGAGAAGGATTTCTGAATGCGTTCCGCAACCGCTGTGGCTTTAAGCATCAGTGATGATGGTTATATGCAACATTAAATTCTTCAGGGCAGTTATCTTCTCTGTGTGTGTGAGTGGGAGCTGGGAATTTTTTTTTTGTTGAACTTTTATGAACTCATTGTGCCTGGTCTGAAGACCTCTTGGAATGGCTGTAAAAACAATCCAATTGATTGATGAAGTGAAAACTAATTGACCGAGCGGTGGTTGCTGTGCGTCCTGAAGCGAACATTTTTGATTGGTTTATTTATTCACCGATAAAACACAACAAATAAAGTGTGCATGAATGAGCATTGCAGCTAAACAAAGGATGGACGGTAGGGTGCTGTTCCTTTATTATTTTTTTCCTGAGTTGTTGTGGTTCCTTTGAGTGAGTGATGAACTGGCGGATGAGTTAATTGAAGTCAAGAACGGAAGTCTTTGGTGTGGCTTGCATCCAATTCACTTAGTCTCGTGAGTTAGTTTCTTGTTTCAGATTAAAAAATGCTTGGTTTCGATATCAAAAAATTGAGTTTTACTTACTGCAGTAGAGATGCAAAGAATGTAAGAAGAACACACTGGGAATGATTATAGACAAGTAAGAGGTTTTGACGAAATTTGTACACACGGATGTGAATAAATTCACTGTAGCAAAGTGCTGCCTTGGAATAAGTTCGATTGGATGTTCCAACACGAACCAATATACGCTAAGAAGTGTTGACAAATTGGTCACCGCACAGTAGATGAAGTTCGAACATCAGCGAGGAGGTGCACTTTATAGATACATCCTTGTTTTTTAATGCGAGTTGTGTCATGAGTCTTTTTACTTGACATTTAATATACGGCAGAAAGAAATTTACCATTTCGCTAACAATATACCACTTACACAGAATAATTGTGATAAAGTATAAGAAAGCAGAAAATGTTTTGGCAGACAAATTTGTTCTTTTCTTAAAACTTTATACCGAACCCGTAAAAAGGGACGAAAATACGTAAAGCTAAATTCATTACGAACTGGTAGCACTGTTCTGAGATCGAATGTCGTCAAAAACACAATGAATATTGAAATGATCTTGGAGACCAGTCGACTGATTAGTTTTGCAAGATGATGCGCTCAATATAGTTGTTCCTCAACAAATTGATCTTCTCGCGTATTGTGTGACGTTTATAAGTCAGTGACTTTTTTAATTTCTCGCGCATCAAATGTAAATCAAAAACTTCTCCTGTTAACAGTAGTAGTAACAGTGTAGACAGTCCGGAGTGGAACTGGGCCTAGCTTCTACAGCAGCCACTCGTGTTGTGCGTGTAATGGTTAGCACGAGTGGATGAAAGGCGAAGTATGAAAAGCTTTTTTTAAACACGAATACTTTTTGAGCTTTGTCAGGGACTCGTAAGGAGGTAAGGTTGTGAATATTGTTTGTTGTACCGAGAAACGAATCTAGACACTAAGCACATGTATTCACTATGCCACGGCCACGAAAAACATGCCCACCAGAATTTTTCAAAAAGCTACTTTGCTTTCAATGGACGTCGCTTATTAAGGGTATGTAGCTGGGAATTGATTGTTAGCGCTTTCTATTGACCACAACCACTTATTCGTAGTCATCTTCCAAGAATTGGGTAATACTCAATCGTTTCGTGGTGCTGCCAAGTCTTTTAAACACTCTAATGAAACAAACTACAGTCAGATGTAACTGGCGAACATCTGTAGCTGTGAATATTATTTGAAAAGACTTTGTCATGACGCCAGAATGTATGATTTTTGAGCAGAATATCTGAAACACAATGCTGTGGTGGTGCTACCGACAATCCGAAATACAGCGTTGTTCCAGCGTTTTTACTTTCTTGATTACTTCTTGAGCTAATAGTGCATTTCATTGCAGTCGGTTAGAGGGGCATGCTGCGTTGATTCAACTTATCATGCGTGATTCTACGCCAGTTCTTCACTCGAGTTCACAAAGTTCATTTACTACCTCAAAATTGTAGTTGTCCATCGTGACGTTTTGTTCCGTTTGTGATTCACGCTCGACTGCATATGTTTTGTTTTGTCCTCATAGATCTTAAGACCACCTCGTTTCACCTGAACTTGTATCTCTTAAAGCTTTTACCGCGGCAAGTTGGGAACGGCCGACGACGTATACATAGGTGATTTGCGTAAAACAACATTTGAACTAATTTGTATAAGACATTACCTTCAGATTGAAAACATCACACGAAAGGGCATCCTTTACGAAATCTGATGCCGGTTTCGAATGCTAGCGTTAGCGTTGGCTAGCGTTCTTACGTTTATTTACAAATTGGAGCAGTTGAGAGCAACGTAATCCCATGTAACTACACATCCATTAAGTGATTTTTACACTTTACACATATCATTTCAAAGTATGCCTGAAGAACAATCTGCGTAATCCAAAACGGTAGCACCAATGCATTTTGTGTTTCTCACAGAAACCGTCGGAAACTAAGCTCGGAGTGTTTTGAATGAGCTCTGGATCGATTATCTCTCTAATGGGCATTCAGTCTTTTTACAGAAAATGTACCACCATTGTTCGGATGAATAGCATTAAACTCATATCTTTCAGCGTGTGCTTTGGCCATCGTCCAGGATGAGTCAGCTTCTCTCTCTAGCACTTCGCCGACATACCTTCAAATTGTGTTTTGCGAGCATCCTCCGTGCACTTAACAGACTACAGCCCAGATGACTCACCACCAGCCTCTTTATCTCGAAGCCAAGTTTAGTGTTTGTGTGTATGGCTGTTTGCAAGATGAAGGCTAATCCATTTTCCAATAAAATCGACATCACCCGCCACTCCTCGACTGATTAGTATGCTCCCAAGGACATCATTCTCCCCACTGTGTTGGTAATTATCATTACAGGATTCGCTTCGCTCTCATATACGTGGGTAGTGCTGTAGTGCTCGGTATTCTGTCGTCAGTCGATGTCCAACAACTTGCCATACCCACAGATTTTGGCGGAGGATATTCGCAAATATCGAATTCATCTCATTATCCTCGGGAAGGATGTGGCTGTAATCTGTTTCCTTATAATTTCTTGGTAAACACAACGCCAAAGTGGCCATCATCGTTCTCGCATTGATATTCCATCGAAGACATCGCCCATCGTCAATATCCCTTAATACAAGTCGGGGGGGATTATTTCGCTTGATTGGAATATCCTTTCCACACAGACCCGGTAAATAACGTGCCCTTGGTTTGAATCTCATTATTGCGAGCGAGGAGATATTTGCGAGCGAGTACGGACTTTGTAGCTGCCTCCGAGGGGTTTGAGGTGTCACAAAGGTAGGCGCACTCCCCGTCGACTGTGCTCTCGTCCGCCCTTTGCCATGCGTCGCACTACTGGTTGTCTGGCTCGCATGTTCGCCGAACACCCAAAACTAAATGGGGCGTATTTTTTACGATGTCTTAATGCAATTTATATTGAAGGAAAACAACTTGTACCTAATCCTTTAAATTCAAAAGAAAATTGTTCGCCAGAGACTAATAAAATCAACGAAGTGGAACTTTCATGATGGCTATACGACTGTTCAGACTCTCAGGTTTCCGGGGGGTTAAAATCAAAGATTGTGAGTGCTTTTGCGAAAGGATTTATTTCGGGCCAGGATGCTACTTCAGAGACACGACGGGCGGAGGAAGTGTACTCATTCCTTCAGATGTAGATGTCGATGATGATGGTGGTTGTGATGGGGTTAGGGGGTATTATGTATTAATCGGTTTGTAGCTGGATAACGGGGTGGGGTGGGGTGGTGCGTGCGTTGACTGTGTAAAAAGGTTTCTTTTTCTCCTTGCCCTTGCACGGGCAAGTGTGAGTAAGATGTATTTCCTTTGCTGTGTCTTATGCTGCCTGTGTGGTGAGCATTTGCGTTGTTCTTTTCGTGGGATAAGTGCGAGGGATGAAATGGAATAAGATTTTGTGAATCATAGGCTTTTCTCTGAGATTAGTAGCAAACAAGTAGTTATAGAGAATAGTGTTTAGCCGGGCCATCTGTATACTGGCTGCCTGCAGAAACTGATATCCCGGGGCGGCAGACGGTGCGGTTCTCAGTATGGAGGTGGACACATTTCGCCTTTTGTGCATCGATTTCGGTGTGCAGCTTTGTCTGAGAGCGCCATCGATATGGTACCGTCATATATCAGTGTGGTTCTATTAGTCATGATCCGCTTAGAACAAAGTGTTGACCCACTGTGTCCTTGCTGCGGAGTAGTTTGCTACCGTGAGACTTACTTTAGTCCTAAAACCAACCAGAACCAGAATAATCTCAGCAGGTTTTTCAGTTCAACATTGCTTAAGTCCTCAAGTGAAGAGGTGCTTTGCTAAGAACTGCCTTCATTTCTTTGGATAGATTCTGTTTCTTCTTCATCTCTGTAGCTTTCAAGATTTATCTTACTTTTATAATGTCTCGCAAAAGTGCTCCGTCATTTTACCTATGTTGGCAGCACTGTTCGGGTAGCCAATTTGACAATTAAATAGAGTGACCCCGACATGGATGCAGTATCTTTCACGCTTAAGCCATTGCTGTCGTAACAGCAGCTAATAACATAAAAACAGATTCGAGGTTTGAAGGTTAACTCGGCATCACAGCTGCACTTTGGATTATAGGCCACATACTAGGAGTAGAGACTGCAGAGCTTCCGAACGAATAAGAAAGAAGACACTTGGTAATTAGTTCTTCAACTCTCTCAAGAATATGATAAATAGCAGCTATGCCCTCGATTAAACGTCATTCGGTAGTCTGTACGCAGAATCATCTCTTGGTTGGCTTTTATATCAGAGAGTGTACGGTGACATTATGGACCCTTGTCGGTCTAGTATGGAGGCCGCCACTCTAATCTAAAGGCCCAGACCCATAAAATCACTTGCGTGCGTTGTATTGCAAGGTGCCCGCATACATTATGCGTACGTTGTGTTCGAGATCTATCCAACCGCACTGTCAATGTATGAAAAAGCTAAAAGTTCGTATACTTAGGCTGGCAAAAGAGATTCCACTTGTGGACTGCATTTTTTATCTTCCTCTATCTCGTGTGAGCTTATGAGTCACGCAACGCCCGCCAGTTTCAGTGATGCTGTGTCCAGTGAAGACGCCTATAAAAGTTCTGACTGTCGGTCTGGTCAGTCTGATGTGAGACTGTGTCATCATCTTTGATGAATGACCCTCCTTAAGACCGGAGGACATTTGTAAATATTCTTAATTATTGGAAAATCAAGTTCAACATATAAATGATTTAATTAAACTCCTCAATATAATCTGTTTGTCATCTCTTCCATCATTTCCGTTGGCTTCGTTGATTCTGCTTTTTATGTCGTCAACTGGCAGCCCTACGCCCTTTTTACTCGGCGTCCCATATCTCTTGTGGAATGCGTGTGTTCGTGCTTATTGATTCCACTATCTACGTCGCCCCGCGTCACCTCGCATGTTTCTAGATAACGCTTCATTCATATTCTACACCACTCACCTTTGGCTGTGAGTTATCGGCTGTCGTCGTCCTTCGACCTGAACTTATTACCAAATAAATCAGAATTTATTTTCATTGCTGGGAATTAAAGTGATCAATAAATTCTTTTAAGTATCATCACGAGTCCTCGTAAAGCGGATGCCTGTTGAATTTAGAACACACACACGCTACCCGGCTGGTCTGGGGTGAGCGCCTGACTGGCCCTTACCCACCCACGAGACAGAAGCTCTGCAAATAGAAGACACAAATTCAATGAATGGAAAAGAAGGTGCAGGAGAAGAACAGCAAAAAAAAAAAATATGATAGAAGTGATTCGAAGCTACTCGAAGAAGTAGACTCGCAACATATTTGCTTTCGAGTGGTACGTGATGGGAATCCATGTTACCCTTAAGTCGCAATCCGAATGCCGTCTGTCGGTTCCGTTGTTCGCTTTGAAGTTGTCGACTGAGACGGAACACAGGAGGCAGCAGAGCGCCGGAGTGAGAGATAGAATAAAGGAAATCTATTAAAAAAATTATAAGTTAATCCCTTGTGGAATATTTTCAATTGTTTACAAGACAAATTGCTTCCACGTGAAGCGATGGGGTCGGATCGGGTATCGTTTTGGGGCCTCACCATCCGCTCGTGGATGCGACACGTTGAAATTGCTTTATTGAGTCCTCTTCGGTGCGGCATGGGATGTGGGTCATATATTCGTGAGTGGATGACAGTAGGGATCATTGAACATATTGAATTTATTCGTTGGGTCGGGTTTAATGGCCAACACGATGTTCTGGGCTTTATTGAGCCATTGTACGGGTCAATTCGGGGTACGTTATTGCTCTAATTATGACCTCTCAATATGTCGTTCAATTTTATTTGATGTTTTCTTATTTGCGCCGGTCGGAGGTGTATTGGATGGGTTCTTATGGCTGATATCATTGTGGTTTTGATTGCTCCTAATGGTGGAGAGGAAACCTGTAAAGCATAAAGGATAAGGAAGCCGTACATGACTTCACATTCAAACCCTTCTTGAAGCTTCCGTCACGTAACCCATTCGAAAATGCACATTCCCGAGGTGAAGTGTGGGCTTCATTTGCATAGCTTCCCGAACAAGATGTCAATGCCTTTAAGGACCGTCCCATTCACTCAATAGATAACGACTCTAATTTTAATGACAGCGTGAATATGTACCCTGAGCGACGCTACAAAACACACCCACACGAGAGCTAGGAATAACTTATGAATATCTTGACTGAATTATGCCCGTTCATATCCGTTGGGTCACTGAATTTCGGGAGCGATGACGGAAAGCCAACTCGACGAAGACAGTGAAGCTAATGAACTCTCGTTGATTAGCCCAGCCACCCCCAACAGACAGTGTTCGTCGGGGGGGGGGATGTGTGCAAAGCCATTATCATATAATGCCATTGGATGTGTGGCGGATTTATGTGCAGACACGTGAACAGACTCCATCGTCGTCCTCTCGGCGTTTATGGCTGGGCACAATCATATGAAAACTAATCAGACAGTGGAATAATCCCACGACGTCATCCCCTCGTCCAACCTGTCGACCTGTGAGAAGAGAGAAATCCACCAGTAACGGGATTGTGTTTGACAACACATCACGGTATCCATTTAGAGTGGGTCTGCAACCCCCTGCTATGCCTCGCTCACACACACACACACCGAACATCTGCCACTTTATAGTTTGTCATAAAACAGAATCGTAAAATTGCACTACAACGGTTCGGGCTGTGGGCTGTGGGCTGCTCCTGTGCGGCGGGGCATCCTTGCGGGCTGAGTATGTAAATGCAGTGTAAAGTGTACATTGTACTCTTGACTGTAATTACCGACCATGGTGGTGGGGCTGGCAAACGCGCAAGGACAAAAGGCCAAAACACTTTATGCCTTGACTCTAATACTTTGAACCAGCATCTCTGCGCGGAGATGGGGATACCATGTTCAGGCTCGTCCCTAATTAGGATCCAATTCATTTCGACCGCACATGAATGAGGCCAAGCAACCATAATGTGTTTTGGGTTCGCCCATTGTACTTGGCCAGTCGGCTGGAGACGGAATAGAGCCTCGGTGTGTGCTCCTTTGCTGTGAGGCATTGTTCTTGATGTTGCCGTGTTGACTAGTTGAGTAACCTTGTCGGGCTATTATTTAAATTATTTTCATTGTTTCCCTAATTAGAGCGGTTAATATGCGTTTCTTCCGATACAAGTGGGCTGTTGACAACTAACGCCTTGGGTTTATGCGATTAGTGTACACACAGAGGAAGAGCGAGCATGCATTGTTGTGGCGGGTGGAAGAGTTGAACGTTACATGTTTCTTCTTGTTGGATTTCGTGACGTCGACAATACTACTAACTTTTGTTTCAGTCGCAGTATGAATGAAACCTGATTTGTTGAAGTCAAACGGAAGAAGAGGTTTAAGTATTGACGGAAAAATATACCAAACTTAAGTTATATGCAATAGAATTTAATAATATTCAATGGAGCAAGAGCATATGCTTGAGTTGGATGGACGCCACCGACAGCCACTGACATGTGAAAATGTGGTAAGATTCCAAGAAATTTGGTACTTGTTGCCTTTGCCAGAGTCAAAGTTTTGCTCTTGCCTCACAGAGCTTCTCAAATGAGATCTGAACAAAAAGGCACCAAAGGACTGGAGCGATTAATAGTTCGCAGACTGAGCAGCAATACGGAAAAATGATATACAGACAGATCAAGAACTGTATGGGCATGGGCAAAAGCAAATACTTTAAAATCAATCTTGACAGAAACAGCAAAAAATAGACATGCGAGCCGCTATCATGGCACTAGACTCCTACAGGCTACATCATCAACTCCGAACTTGTGTGGGAATGCTTACAGAAGCTCAAAGAATTGAGTAGGAGAAACAGAGTAAAACCTGCCGGATACCTGGTCACACGGCGATGAAATGGTCGACTCTTTAGCTAGGAAAGGAGCATCGTAACCCTTCACGGGTCCTGAATCACTCTGTGCTGTGTTAGACCATATCCTCAAAAGAATTCAGGGAACATGAAAGAAGGAACTGAACAAAAGCCTTCTGATACGAAGCTCATGGCATGAAGCAGGCCAAAGGTATACTAACAGCAGCAATTAAGGAAACTAGAAGTATCAGAAGAAGGTCTGTGCAGCTTCTGTGGAGAATCTACTAGATTAGATCATTTTGAGGTAGTATTCCTTGCGGCAATAAATTCATTTACACGACGACACTGAATTTGTTTGTTACCTCCGTGTATCGAATCAACTTAGGCCCAAGATCTCGACTTGAAGATGGCAAATCACTTATAACTTGTGTTTTATTTGACATGTTTCTTTCTTCAATTGATTTTTTGATAGATCACACTTAACTGGCCACATGGAATCATGTTATTCTTATTCAGTATTGTTTGTTTTGTCATAATGAAAGGCTCACACCTCAACAATGTCCACAAATTATGCAGATTTATTACGAAAATCATTCGTTATGTTCGATAAATATATCGGCCTTCCGAGTCCGCCTTTCTCCTTATTCTTTATTTTGCCAACAAGCTTCTACAACTAGTACGATCTCTGACTAGTTCCCTCTAGTTTCGCACGCCAAGTTGGTTGATGTGCTTCTCCACTTAAATGCGCCTGCTTAGACGAGGGTGTTCTCTGTTGCGTTCTTCCATATATTAAGAGTTGAAGACTCTTCGGGACGGATATAGGTCGCAATAGTGGACCTTGTACGGCGTAGTCGCTGACTATATTTATACAGAATCACATTCAGACACTGTTCTTTCAGGCCACAATAAAGTTGCCACAGCATGTCTTGAATGACAAAATACGCCGCTTAATGTATACCGCCACATCTGCGGTATGGATATCATTGTTCCTACCAAGTGACTCCTAGTTTAGATTAGGTGCAAATAGATGACTGCATAGAGCTGTCACGCCTAGACCAGCATAGGTTAATTGTGCTACAACTGATTTCTCTTACTTACAAAACCAGTTTTTGCTTTTGATACAGCGGTTGGGTGTCTATGGCAGTCTATAGCTTTGCTTAAATTACCGACAGAACCATAGTTCAAGTCCGAATATTGATGACACCCTTTAATTTCCCCCCGGAATGCTTTCTATGATAGTTAAATGCAGCAAGCTATCCAACTGTCAACTGTACCAATCTGTCAGTCTCAAAAATCTTCCAGACAAATATTTTTTTTTTCGTTTTACGCAAAACATCTGCTACTCAACTTTAATCAACCCCAATTCAGAAATAATGATACTTTAAGACAACCAGTCAAACGATCTCCCCCCCTCCCGACTTAATAGGTATCTATTGATTGTACAAAAATTAATACACACCGATGCGTGTCCAGGCTACCCTGCGCTAATAAATCTCAGTTTCGAGGCAAAACCCCCTCGTCTATTTTGCTTCTTTTTGCTCCCAAAAAAAAAGAAGGAAAAAAGGCAAAAGGACAGTTTACAGCCGGATGATTCTAATTAAAATATAATTATCTTCTTGCGCCTTAAAATCGTTCGTCTCTTCCACTGAATCTCTGCGACGCGTTTCCTGCGTTTCCTCATTGAGAAAATCTCAGGACCATGATATTCCCCCTTTTCCTTTTCGTTTTTTTTTTTTTTGCAAATCAGATCTCCATAAAATTAAGAACACTGGTGATAAAGAATTTTAATTATTACAGACGCCTTCCTTCCAGACGACAGACGATCCAGGATAAGAATGAAGGAACGAACGAGCGAACGGAAAAAAAGAATAGAAAACCAAGATTATGTCCATTTGGCTGGGAGTTGCACAGAGTGACTTCATTAGAATATCAAACGATTGGTGAACTACTGCTGTGAATACAATTAAATTCCTCTTGGTAAATGGAAAACACATCCGACAGAGTTGTGTGTTTTAAGAAGCGTGACTTTTCTTTTTCCTGTTCGTCCTGCATTAAAGACGGAGGTTTTTATCTCCTGCTTCTAAGGGTGTGGGAGGATGCTCTTGTAGCATTTAGATGCGACATATATAAGTTGGTAAATGCACTGAAGTAAATTTTTGTGTACATTTAAAGGTGCGCTGGACAGCTTGTCAAAACCGCCATCTTTTTTTTCTGACCTCATTAAGGATTCGTTTTTTTGTCTTGCATCGTAATTCGAGGCATATGTTCAGATTATTTTTGTCTCATGGTTGTCAGTTAAACAATTTTAACTTCAATGTGCGAACTTCCATTACACTGCAAGTAGCCCATACCCAAAACTCTACATTTCTAGGAAATTCCAAGAGGCTCTAGAACCTCGTGAATGCTGATTCATTTCAAAGACAGTCCACAAGATGTAAAACCCGATGTATTCAGGTGGTAGAATTTGTGACAGGGAACTGAAATGTCGTCAAAGTCTAGAAAGTAGAAATTGAATGCTACATAGATTGAGTCAAATGGCTGGTGAGATAGAGTCACATCATCCTTCACTAGTTTTGACAATTTTGATGTTATATTTTTGCGAGAGTTAGTTCAGTAGGATGTGTGGACAAGCGCATGGGGTTAAGTGGAACCTGCTGAATTCAAAGTACATCACCTAAAGACTGCATGTATCGATCATATGTATGTCATACAACAGGCAGGAATGCTAAGGAATCCAAAGAAGTTGCCACATGAGCAATGCCATTTCAGATCAACTGTGATCGACAATAGAACAAGGAATGGGTTAAGCCTGTACAGCGAACGTTGAGAGGTTTCATGGCATTTATAACCTTTTTGATGATATCGTGTGAATTCTGACAGCATCTTTGCATGTAACACATCAGTATCGAGTGGCATTTCATGTCACATCGTCTTATCAGATGTATAAACCGGAGCAAGCTGATCGTCATTTTATGAACTTCAAGGATCCCTTCTAACGACTTTCAATATGAAGCTCTTTGCATTCGATTCTCTTGTAGTTGGAATGAAAACTGTTTCAAAAATAGTCAAAAAAGTGACAAACATTGAGCTTAAACTCGAAAAAAACACTTCGGAAGTGCCTTAGGCTGCCCATAAAACCATCAAATCACATCGCAGACAATCTCCCCCATCAGCCCAAAATAACGCCGACATCGAGAAACAAAAAAAAAAAAAATTAAAAAAATCGGCGTGAAAGCTAAAAGATTTCGAAAAAATTTGTTTGAATTTCAGTGTCGACCGTGGAGATGTCCGAGGCAATATAATGTAGTTCTCACCCTGAGAGGGAGCTCAGTCTGTTGGTGACCGTCGAGGGGTGCACATCGGGAATATTTTTTTCTGAAGGGTGTTCCGTTCCCAACTCATTTCCCACTCAATACATCGGGACGGGCTTAAGGTCGATTCGAAGCCAAGATTTCATGCATGAATACCATTTATTTGATCGGTTATCGCACTGAAGCGCACACGTAAACCCTCAGTGGAAGGTCCGGTTCCTTTCGCAGCTCGGTAAGGGCATCTAAGCTTATCTTAGCAGCCATCTTTACTGTCCTTGACGGACTTTACGCGCCTGTTTATTCGCTTCGTTCTCGCAATGGCAATCCTAACCGAAATCGAAATCGAAATTCTAACCGAAATCCAAACACAAACGTACCGTTCGGGAACCCGTCGGTAACAGGTCCTCTTCGGGCACAAACTGCGAGTGAAGCAGGATATAAAACTCGCATTTCCTTCTTCTTACTTATTTCATCTGAAAAAAGAGCATGCAGAATTCGATTTTACTTCATTTCAAAGCACACTCACTAGCAGTCAATATCAAGTGTCATGGTGTAATGAAAACAACATGAAGCGTGACTTATCTTCTTGCTGTACAGTGTACATCCATCATTAAAGACATGGTTTTACTTTTGCTACAAAGGGTTTTGGCTGAAGTCATTTTTTGTCTAGAAATCGACCCGCTTCTGCCGAACATTGGTGTCCCTTCGAATGTAATTAATTCATTCACAAAACCCATTATTCCACTGGCATGTACGGGGATTTAAAAGTCGTTACAAGAAACAAAAGAACCCACTTACACGCTTGCGGATTCCAAACTAATGCTCGCCGAATATTCATTGTCAGCAGAAATGTCCCCTCAATGATTGCGTTCCCTTTTTGGAGCTTAACCCCATTTCATGAGTCCTCGGCCATGCCAACCGCTCTCATTCCAGCAACGTGTGATTAGCCTCCCAATATTTAGAACCCATTCCTTGTCCCAAATCTTCGCCTATTATAGATCTTATACATCACATAAATCCGTAAGGATATTAGCTCAGCGCCAAAATTATTAACCCTTTGTCTGTGAGAAGCTACTGTTTGGCTTCGCCGCCATAAGAGTCCTTTGCAAATACCTTTTCATGGGATACAAAAGCAATAATTTCACTAACTACTGATGATGGTTCGGTGGTTGCAGCGAACGAACGCTGCTGTCTCGTGCACGTACACGTACACAGTAGCGGAAGCCCATGCCAGCTAACTAACTGAGATTAGATTCATATATTACCCGCCGTCCTGGTTGGGGATTCACTGTCTGATCCCAGTATTTATCTAAGGGTTGTGTGTGTTGGGCGAAAACTATTTTATGATTTTGAATATCGTCGCTGGCACAGCACAGTACTCCCTCTCTCCTCATTACGAAACACCCGGAGCTGGGACAACGATTACCTTTCGAAAGCGGTGGACAGAGAAGAAAACCAACAAAAAAATTGTTGGTTTCATCTTTTGACGCAGCGCGGTGGGTGCTAGATCCAATCTGGTGTTTTCACAGACGCCCAAAGGTGAATGCTTTATGAAGTGGTGTACTGTTTTCGGGGGATTTTGTGTTGTAATTCGATCGATTTTCTATCTGGGCGATGTTTTCAGAGGTGAGCAGTGTGCTGATTTGGTTCAACCCAATAGAATTTATGGAGCAAGCGATAGTAAGATAATAGTCTTGCGTTTTACCTCCAATTTAAGAGGGCTTCTGGTGGAGGAGATTCTACTTAAACACACCCTCAGATAATAGTATCCAATTCACCATCTTCTGCATTGCAATGGCGTCCTTTGCATGCTTGTGAATGTAATTCTTACTCATGCGGCGAAATAGCTTAGTTTCATAGGCTTGTTGGTCACCGCAGTTCTTCCTAGGCAGCAATTATGGTGATTTGCGAGGCCCTACTTACTTACTTGCTTATCAAGTCTGCGGCTACATCTGCCCTTCATCGTTGATGTTGCTTTCAGTCGACAAGACCAATCTGTCTTACGTCCACTTTGACTTGATGTTTGTACCGAAGATTGAGTCTTCCTCTCCTTCTCGAACTACGATCCTCGGATTCGATTAAAGCTTATAAGGTTCCTGAAGAACAATTCCTTATGAAGGATGCGTCTGCTACAGGGTGACCAATCAAATCCGACAATATCGTCCCGAATGTGGGACTCGAACTCGTCTAAAGTGGTTGGCTTGTTAGCTTAGATTGAGGACTTTACGTAGTCCCAGAGAAATAATCGAGTGGTGTCAAGTTGAATGATCGCGGCGGCCAATTGATGAACGCTCGCGGTGAGATGATTCATTGATGGTTTTTATGGCTTTATATCCACAGTTATCTACAGTTGTCAATAAAATGTGTATGAATGTTTGGGTGGCGCTACAACCCGTAAAGGGCCAGGCCTAGCTTCTCAGCAACCACTCGTGTTGTACGCGCTATTGTTCTATCACGAGTGGAAGGGACCTACAGTTTTATGCCGACTCCGAACGGTCAAGTTTGAGAATCTTTTTCTAGACAGTTATACTCATTGTCAGTACTCGGCCATGAAAAGTACTTCTTGTCGTACCAGGAATCGAACCTAGACCGGTAGGTCCAAATGCGTAGGAGTCTACGAACATACCCACAACGCCACTGGCCACCACATTAAAATATTGGTTTAAGCTTACAGAAAATATCAAACTTGACAAGAGCTCGGCGGAGCACACTGGCTGTGCGTCGTTTGTGTAGCGTGTAGGGACATCTTGTTCGAATGACAACCCGGCTATATCCATGTTGTTGAGCTCTGGCTACAGAAAGTCGGTTTCGCTCTACCTCAATTCGAAAGAAATTAGGTCCGATAATGTCGCCATGCCATACACCGCACCAATAAGTAAAGGCATTTAGCTTGACCCGCTGAATCAAAACTGCACCTCGTCCGAGTAGAGGGATCTTTTGGCCAAAAATTCGGATCTCCGACAGAGTGGCAGCAATAGTGGTTAATGTCCTCCTTTTCCTCTACGTCCCCACAGCCGCTGTATGTGAAGTCATGAGTTAGCGCTTCGACTACCATCCTGAGTAGCATTTTATCGCAATCTTAGAGTTTGTCGGTTTTTTGCTTGTTGTACTTGTACTAGCATCCGAGTGGTCTCACGGGTGGTTAGAGAGTTTCACCTTTCATTTGCTAGTTCTATAATTCTATCATCCACTTGCCTCTTGAAATCTGGGTGAATGTAGTGGATTGCCTGGATTGGGTCGATTTGCTGCCTCATTGATGGCTATGAACCTTTGTTCTGGACTCAGAAGCGGGTTATCAAGTGCTCCGTGGTAAGAACCTTGAAATCTTCGCGGCAGTATGCGACCAGCTTGGACTTAAACTCTGTTACCGATTTTTTTTTTAATGGCCATTTGACTGTCAATAAGAATGGTGATATCAGTTGGTGGTATCTGCAACATTGATATCATTCTACGCGCATGGTAAGCCTTACTGAATATTTTGATAGTTGAACTTCATTAGTGCTGAAACATGAAAATTGAAAAAAAAAAAAACAATTAATACTATCACGTCATGTTGATCTCATGTCGAAAATAATGCCTTCATTTAAGATCAAAGTTCAACAGGTTCCTGTGGAAAATCCATCAAAATGTCTACGCCATCAGGACACCATCCAATCCGAACCACACACGTTCGCAGCGCATATGACGTGTCGAAATGCAATCAAATTACCTGCCGCCACTCCACCAACTCACCGCATGACTTTCAGATTGTTAATGTACACGAGAGGCAAGAAACGCCAACGAAAGCAAGGGCAACCATAAACAAATTACAACGAATTCGGTGTAAATTGTGAAAAAAAAAAAAAATGTAATGAAACGCCGCGGCCAAACTACAAGCATTGCATGGGCTTGCAGTGGAAACAGAACTGCCGACTGATGTGGATTCGCTCAAGCACAAGGACTCTGCAAGGCTATAGACTTAATTGGCTCTCTCTCTCTCTCGGGCGCTGTACGGTGTTTACGCGAAATGTGGAAACAACACAAATTAGGGTTCCTAGCACTTTTTCTGCCAATTTAATCGGATCCGCGGCGGTGTCAGGGTCTAAGCTGGTACCGAGCCCTTTTGGTGTTGTGGTGTAGCGTGCTTAGAATAAGATTAATTTCCTTGATATTTCGGTTTTTTTTCTCCTGTTTTTTTTTGTATATTGGTTTTGGGGTTTTGTGCTTAGTAATTTTGGGTGAGAAGCATTGAGCAGACTGCGAATGCATTGCAACTAATCGGAGATCTAAATGATTTGCTTCGGTACCGGCGCCCTTGCGTATTAATGTGTATTTGTTGCAACAAATAGTGGGTCGGAGTCATGAATATCGGCATTTGGTTTGCTGCGTTAGAAAGCGAGACGTGGGCAACACCTTTAGTAAGTGGGTAGACGCGCAGACCACGTCACATTAAGATCCTGATCCACCAATTCTAATGTGGGCAGCACCACCCTCTCCTTTGAACTGAAATCGGGCAATTTCCACAAGACAATGCAAGAAATAGTTGCCCGCTTTTACAAAAAAACAGGGTGTTTTGCTAAAATCCGGATGTATTCAAAAAAATAAATCTCCTATGCAACCCTTCGTCGAATTGTTGCCACCAACAGGGCTGTGATTAAAAGCCAAATCCAAAATTTAATCAGATTTATTTGCAGGCTTTCTCGTCCCATTATCGTCTCATCCAGCAGTCGCACACACTGTGTGACTTCTCATCCGGGTCTCATTGTAAATTTAATACAAAATAACCCCGCCAGTAAGGGTCTTCGTTAAGTGAAGGGAACGAGTCTGCACAGTGCTCAGCAGTGGTGCCGTTTTCCTTTCCGCTCGAAGCGAAACCCTTTTCAAAAAAAGGAAGACGACCACGTCCGAGGTGAGAGGGATAAACCAGTCGAGAGTTAAGCAAGTGCTAAGCACACCATGTCCAGGCAATGGTCACATCTGTGTGACTCCCAGAAAATCCATTTGCTACTTGTCACCATATGATTAAGAAAAGGGTTTTTATTTGCTGACAACCTCACATTATGATGTATTAGTGTGCTGCGTAGAGGACACATTTTAAAATCCAGTCGAAGGCAAGTTGGCGCGACCCTTTTCTCACTCGTCGACGCCACCGCCACCGGCACCGCCACACCATCGCTTCACCGTTCCGTCTGGGTCTTCATTGTCGTCCAAGGACAATGTAATCTATGAAACATTAAAAAGCAATACGGTCGCCTATGGTTGGATAACGTCCCATCAACTGGGGGCAGGAGGTTGAGTTCAGTCTTATGGCTGGAGGACATTTTGTCATTTTTGAAAATTTGGCAACATTATGCGAATGGGACCCTTGTTTCCGGTGCAGGCTGTGCGATGATGCGGTGGCAAAAACCACATCGTCTCTGCTCAAGGATGGAGAACTTAATTTTGAGAATTTTCTTTGAAAGTGACGTCCAATCAAGCTCGTTGACTCTAATTAAAATCACAATATTTTGTTTTGCTTAAAGGCTGTGCCGATGGTCCAAGACAGCTGAAGGAATCCCCCCGGCAGTCACATATTTGAGCGTCGGCTTTTGTCTGAGAGTGCACTTTAAGTTGAAGTAGTTCGCAGATGAAGGACTCGCATTTGACATGGGCAAAGGCAAACAGGATGCCTGGGTACATTGTGCTCGCACTCCAAGTGCGAACAAGATGTTTTAGTCTCGATAGTGTGCACAGCATTGTAGAGCAGCAGTAACGAGGACCCTTGTCAAGTTTCACTTTGTTGTGTCACCTTAGGTCAGGTAAAGATAACACAGTCGATCTCCTGCTCTCGCCTTACAGCTGAGACCATGTAATTTGAATGGGACAAACACTTCCGAGTGGATAGGTATTTCCTTCATTGAATGGCCACTATCTCGTGGGTACATGTGGAGCTGTTGTCTCTTTGGTTTTCTTGTGGGCTTTGGTTCTTCTTGTTGCCAACAATATATTCATTTTGGCACATTTAGGGGTTCTTTTATGGAATAATCATTGCTTGGGTGGGGGCCGCTTTGGGTCACACCCCATGTCAAGATAGTTTCGTTTAAGTTGGATTCTGCTAAGCGCCACAAGGCCCATTAAGTGGTTAATTGTTTGCACTGCACTGCGTACTTTTATTTATCTGATCGATGTTATTTTTAAAAAGTTTTTAAATGGAACACAATTTCAAAGTATTCATTTGTTGATCGAATACAACCTGTAAGTACCATCGCAGGAAATGAGTCAAGTCTTCTGACTTCGGTGAAATTAATTATCTATCATTAAACATATGGGAACAATATCACTTCTAGCTTACATCGTACCACGAGTGTGTGCGATGTGGCTAGATACTGTCTGTATTTGGTTTGCTGCAATGGCACTTGGGTCACATTTTGTTTGCAATTTGTTGACGTTATCACATGGATTATTGTGTACGCAATGCAATAGAAAAGCGGCATTAATGTAATGTCATACGGACTTCAACAAGGATGTTGTGCTCACTTGGTTTGTTAACTGAGGGCATGTGAATTTCCAGTGAATTTTAATAATCTCTTGGGATGATAGCTGTCCTATACGTATGGCATGTTAACCGAAATAACGCCCAAATAACATCGACTTGAAACATAAAAGACATCATGTATGTGATGCATGTTTCCAGGGTAGGCGAGGGTTGCCACTAGAACAGTCTTGCGAGAGAGGGAATTTTTCAACAATAATTTCATGGATGTTTCAACATGTTTGCAAATAATGCTCGCCACGGCTAGCTCGTGGCTTTATCGAGTAACTGGGCCGTACAGCGGCAATAACTCAGCGAATGTTGACTTTAAAATCGTCCAACGTCTCTGGTTAATAGACAGAGACTAGCGACTTCACATTCCCGCAAAGAAAGTAATCAGGTGTGAGACCACAGGATAGCGGAGGCCAGTTCACGAACCATGGTTTTCAAAATAAGTTTGCACAATTAGCACGCTTTGTTCTGGCGTTAATATATTCACCGTAAAAAAAATGTACTAACCACAAAATCAACTTTCAACTCTTAAATTGCCAATCTGTAGAAACAGTGTTGCCAGTTTAGAAACCAAACCTCTGGAAAAACACACTACAGTTGACTCTCCCTAAGTCGAATTTCTATTCAATGCATTCCCCTTAATTTTCCATATCTCGTGAAAATTCGATTTAGAGGGAGACGACTGTATATGTATGAGCACAATAGATTCGAACCAAGATTATCAGCGAAATTGTATGCATAGTAGATTATGTTCAAAGAATTCTTTACAGATGAAGAGTTTCAAACAGTTGATCTAAGGAGGAAGAGCATTTGCCGTGTATACAACCTACTCACTAGCCTCGAATATGATTCAATAAGACGGCGCTACAGTCCGAGGGCCTAGCAACCATTCATGCTGTAACTCGAACGACGTGGAGCCTTGAATTTTGAAAGTTGCCCGTCTAGATTATCTTCGCTTCAATGCGACAATTTTGATACGTTCTCCTGACTCAAAAATTATACTCACCACTCATCGTTAATCACAATTTTCAGCCGGTATGGTCAAATTTGAGGTTTTTCCTCGTTCATCTTCCAACTGCCATAGTGGCCCATTATGACCTACCGACGACTTCTGTACACATCTGGTGATGTTTTCTCACGTATATCAATCGATTCAGACACAATGGAGAGCATTTGAAGACATCGAAATTTTCCACTAAAAATCATATAGCCGGCATGGTCAAATTTGAGGTTTTTCCTCGTTCATCTTCCAACTGCCATGGTGGCCCATTATGACCTACCGACGACTTCTGTACACCTCTGGTGATGTTTTCTCACGTATATCAATCGATTCATGCACAATGGAGAACATTTGAAGACATCGAAATTTTCCACTAAAAACCATATAGCCGGTATGGTCAATTTTGAGGTTTTTCCTCGTTCATCTTCCAACTGCCACAGTGGCCCATTATGACCTACCGACGACTCCTGTACACCTCTGGTGATGTTTTCTCACGTATATCAATCGATTCAGACACAGTGGAGAGCATTTGAAGACATCGAAATTTTCCAATAAAAGTCATATAGCCGGCATGGTCAAATTTGAGGTTTTTCCTCGTTCATCTTCCAACTGCCATAGTGACCCACTATGACCTATCGACGACTTCCGTACACCTCTGGTGATGTTTTCTCACGTATATCAATCGATTCAGACACAATGGAGAGCATTTGAAAACATCGAATTTTTGATTAATCAATCAAGTCAGACACAGTATTTCTTTAAGCCTTTAAGAGATTACCTGCAGTGTTTTGTACCTCCTCCACCCTTTCCCACTCGGCACATTTCATAATGAAATTAATTTTATTTTGAACAAAAATAATTGAATTTGGCATTTCCGTGTTTTCCTCCATGCACGCGCTCTCGAATACTTTCTGACATCGCAGCCTTTGGCGCATGGACTAGGGCATCATAAGCATACGCTAGCCGGGTTGGGTTGCGACCGATATGCTAGGTTGGTGCTTATTATTATTTCTTCTTAATGAAGTTCAAATCATCCCTTTTTGTTCATTATCAAATCCTGTGGGCAAGGCACGTACATTCAAACGCACATTTTCCCAATAATGAAGTTAACATGTAATCGGACACAAACGCACACACACACCCAAAAAGATATCGCAAAAGGTGCACACACATACATCCCAGCTTGGAAGGCATTTTATAGATGATGGTTCCCGTTCGCAAAAGTTGCGATTCGGGGTATTTTGATTAATTTGGGATAAATTAAAACCTCATGTCGGTGGTGGTGATGGTGGTTGATGGTGGCACGATGGCAGAAGGACGACTTTTAAGAAGGAACTCTGTTGTTTGCTGTAATTGTCGGCATGGGTGAATTCAGCCGTCGCTCAGATGGGGGAGGCGGGAGTGATGTGGATCTACCCGAAAAACCCAACACACAAAAGGATTCTATTGATTTTATTGTTAATGAAAAAGCTACAAAATACAAAATCCCAATTCGAGACGATAAGGACCCACTCGGAGACTTTAATAAAATATCCGAACTTGTAGCCACTCAACGCAGGGGTGGCGTTGTGGATATGAAACAAAAGACCGAAACCGTGTGCGTGTACGACGACGACGCACGTGGAGAATAGGGGAGAGAGGTCTTAACATTAGTGCGGCCGCCTAATTGTGATTGCATTAGTCCATGTCTGGCCGGCAGAGTCTTGGAGAGGAACGTGATGTTGAAGCACTGCCCGAGGTTAAATTCTTGATAACTCACAATAACTTTAAAATTCCTACTGCACCTAATCATTATTCCTGGGCCATAAGAAATTCATTAAAGTAATCAACTAATTCCCTGAGATTCTATTAAAAATCATTTTGGTTAGCAGGTCCATTTGCATATCTGCCGAGGGATCCCCTGTCCTGGCTGTCACTGCCTTTTACGAAAATCGTATTAAGGACAAACAAAAACTGTGGTTGCCCAGTGTCGGCTGGGTGCTGCTGATGGGTCTGTGCGGAGGGTGGATGGGACAGGCGACTTGTTCGCTCATCAATCAGCTTCAGACTAATTACATAATCTCCTCTTGATTATGCTACTTTAAGATGTGGATATTTTAAGCCCGCAGAATTTAAGTTTAAGCACATTCATTTATTATCGTTGTCAACGCAACAGTAGGTTTTGCAGTAGCCTAATACAGTTTGATGACGATGGGGCGGCACTTTGATTGTTCATTAAAATTTAAGTTTGACATCGTCGAATGGTACCTTGAAGTGTACATCCTTATCATGTACTTACAATGGTAATCTGTATGCAATAGAGTGTCATGTTGAATGCAGGCCTTTAATTCGGGTCTCTTAACACTTTCTGTAGCATCTAATTTCAATTTATGGAGCTTTTCAATGAGGATGATGTTGGAAATGAACAAAACAAATTTTTGTGTATGTACACACATTAATTGACATCGTATAAATGGCTGTCTCAGCTATGTGGAGTAGTTGGGAGCTGACACTTATATCATCTAAAGCGGCAAGGACTTTTTTTGTGATGAATTTGACTTGATGCATAACCATGCGATGTGCACCAAGTGAAAATGCATCCCCATGCTCGTTGTATTTTGTGAGGAGGCAGCATCATAAATTTCTTCGAAAACGACGTTGACGTAAACATCTACTTGATCCAAATTGAATAATATTGATATGAATCTGTATGAACGTTTGGAAAGATATGTATATTGCAGTTTAGTTATACATACCAACCTTTTCGATTCAGAATTCTAGTTATGGCATATTAAGCTCCAAAGTGGCTAATTGTGCGGCCTGCCTTGCACACAAATTTAAAAAAGTTTACAAAACATCAGCTTCATTGAGTACATTTATAAAACATGATTATGTTCTGGCCTTATAAGGAAGTCTTATAATGTAGTTGCTTAATATGCAGTTTTGTAGATAAAAAACGATAGAACATGGACATGCAAATTATTAAAATTGCGATTTCTGAGAAATTTTCGAGTTGTGGATGATTAACAATTTATTTTCCACACCAGTCCTTCACAACAATTCGTGTAGAGATGTCGTTCACTTAGCCTGAAGTTAATGAAAAATTCAGTAAAATGAACTGAATTTGGTTGAAGCCATTGTCTAATATTCAGAACTGCTCCTTTCCAAAGTTCATCAGGTGTCTCTGCAATATCTTGTTGAGTATCTGAAGTGAAGAGAATCCCGAATACTTTATGCGCGAAGAATAATACTGCGTTGGTTCTACCGTTTTAGCGCCTTACAGAAATAGTCCTTCAGGCGAATGTTGCGTCAAAAAACACTCAATTTGTAAGTGAAGTGTCAAAGGGTGGTGTGAATAAAAATTTTGTGTGTTCCCTCAGCATTCTATTCCATCTGGAGTGAATAAAAGCAGATTTCGTTAAGTTGAACGAATACCCTCCACTCACATAATTTGACAGTTCATTTTGTTGTTATCGAGTAAAGCTAATACAATGGCCAGAACTATGATTTGTATGTGTTTTCATTCCATACATATGTAGGTACTCTCATTCGGTTCTGGAAACACACCATCAATGTGTGGTTGGTCCACACTGTTACATTTTAGTCAAATCTTTCTATCTCTTCGTAGTCATAAAAATCCAACAGTTAAACTTATGCCTTAAATAAAACACTTAAAAAATATTTGTTCCAAATACAAAATTTACAAATGATTTAACATAACTCACCAGCGCAACACACACACCCTCGCACACAAAATTCACAAGGAAGTCGTCGTCGGCCATAAATAAAATTTTAATACAGAACAACTCGGCACAGAGCTTAAGCTGGATCCATTTTATTGCACACTGGCGACATATTTCCTTAATGAGACATCTAACACCAGGAAGTTGTTTTTTTTTTTGCTGCTGCCAGCCATCGACGCATAAATAAGAAGGCACCCCCGAAACAAAAGATCTCCGCCCAACTCTGTGTCGAGACCGTACAAATGGAGACCTTCGGCAGTAAATTCTTCTTTGACAGTACCTGAAATAACATTCTGAAATAAAAAAAGCATACCATTCAGCTACACTGTTGAGCACATATAAGACATTTTAATGACACTTTAAGGAGCTGCTCCTTTCATACCCAACCCCCCGTAAGCGACGATTATGGTACACACCCGTGGCGAGGAGTGAAGCTGCATCTACACACGGAGGATGCAGACCCAGATTACAGCCAATAAAATATGAAACAGTAAGCGATGAAAACATTCAGCATATTTGCATAAATTTGAGCTTCGAAGCTTCGTATTTTTACGAGTGAATTTTTGAAATATGTTTGCACGATACGACATTACGAGGAGCTGCTGACATTCAATGGAGTGCACAGGATTATTAATAAAATCTCTGCACGCAGGCAGTGTTTATCTATCGCACTGGGTGCGTGTGGGTGTGTAAGGTATGAGTGCACTGAGGAGTATTTGAAGTTTGTGTGTTCAAGGAGGAAATTATCCGTCAACCACATCAAAGGAATGCTGGCAAGATGCTAGCTCGTACCCACATCGATGGGATGGCGGTTCTTAGATATTTCGGTTACCGTCTGGAAACCTTAATTAGCATTAATTTCGGTTCGCTGATTTTAATTTTGATGTGGTTCATCAACAACAGCACGACCAAATAAAATACGAAAAAGAACAGGAGAAATGACTTGATGGTGTTTTTGTTTTGATTTTTTTTTTGCTCGTGTTGGTCCTTTTTTGTGGCATTTTTTTTCATCGTCTTTAGAAAGCCGAAAATTTTGGGATGCCTAGCCACAAGGACTTATTTAAATCTATTTAGGTTGGTCGCAATTTGAGGGGTGGGGCAGGGCCATCAGTCTATTGCGGGAGTAATTTATGGTTGCACACTGGGAGACCACTTAAGACGCAACGGTCAACTGAGCTAAGAGGGCGCATTTTTGTTTAGTCGTAAGTCAATTAGAATGTTTCATTCAATGCTTCTGTGGCTGAGAGTTGGATTTCGGAAACTGAAAGAAAAAAGCTCTGTGCTGTGCGTTGTGCGGAATTTATTGAGTGTACGGATGCTAATTAATCTTAAAGACGCTCGTTGGGTGTGAGTCGAGTGAAAAATGGTCGCTTTTGAGGGGAGGTTAGTTTTTAAATCTTAAATCTGGTATAGGGAGGGTGTGACCACATTGGAAATTCCGCCGGGGCTCAATTGTGGAATTTACGAATTGCCTCAGACGTTTTTGTTCTCTCTCCACACAGACAAAATCTCCTGGTGGCCCCACCCTGTTCAGAATCCGTCCTACAAAAGCAGCTACAACGTCAAATATCCCGCAAAAAATATAAGAGAATCCCAGAACTTTTATAAATGACGAACAATACATCATATTCGCTGTGCAGTCCAGGGGACAGAATGACAAATTCCGCCCTATTACCCTCCCATTAGGAAGTAAACTAATTTTTATGGTCAGTTTGCCCTTCACTTTGTCGTAATAGGTAAGAGCGATAAAAAAAAGATAGAAATAAATAAAAATCACAAGATACAGTCCATTGTGTCCACCCGAAGAGGGTGACTGAAGCACGTGGGTGCTGCTGCCGCCTCTTACTCTCCGCAACCAAAGTGATTTGTCAAGAAAATATATATCTCGGGTAGCTGAAATAAATACGAGTATAATTTTTATTATGATTCACAGATGAATGGTTGATTTGACTTGAAGTGGAATCGTATCTTATCGGGCCGAGGGCATAAATCAGAAAAATCTGCCCGCCAAGTTGACCCAAGACGGAGAGTTTGTCTTGCGGATGATACATCCGCACAGTCACTCCCGTCGTATGTCTGTATATCCATGCGTCTTAATTTGATTTTCAGCCCAACTGCTCGTCGGAGCATAATTTTCTTAAAGTGCTTGCGAGTGTATCGGTATCCATCTCAAAGGAATTAGTGTTATTGCAAAGCAAAGTGTCGACAAATGCATGCACATTGAGGGCGTATCCCGAATATGAATAAATATTATGATTATTGCGGGGAATATATTATGCTTTGTTGTCGTCGTCCTCGAGTAATAATAAAAGTCCAAGAAAAATCCTTATCTTTATCCGTATCCACTTGGCGTTATCCCTTTGTAATGATAATGTGCTTGTGCAAAAATACGGGGGGGGGGGCATCAGTGTTATCTTACAAATGAAATAAATTTTTATATCCTCTTCATATTTACGATGACACTGATATCGTAAAAGAGCACTCCAACAACAGAAACAGCAGCAGCAGTAGCAAGCAGCTCTCTTCGGGTTATTGGCTTTGATTTAGTTTTGTTTTCGACTACTGGTGGACAGTGGTGGGCTGTGTGGCACTGTGCGTGCGAGGGGACGGTGATATGGTTGCAAAATGCTCACCCCAAATGTATTGTGTCGTTTTCCAATAATTTGATTTGCTAGGGAAAAGGGGGTTGATTCGTTGACTCGGCTAATGTGTTCGAATGGGTTGTTTTGGTATTTTGTTGGTTAAAGTGAATGGGGAGACTGGCGTGCGTTAATAATTTAATTACACATCTTCTCTGAAACTGGATAGGGCTAGCTAGTGACAAGAGTGAATGGAGACAGCACTCAAGTTAAAGGTGTCCTCAATAAACAAAAAAATATATTCGATTTAAAATGATGCTATTGTAGGTCTGTTGTAGTTTCCTCTACTTCCGGCGAAGAAGTGGAATAATAGCAAGCAAAATGTTCTGGAATGCCTTATAAACTTGAAATGGAACCGCTTTGTTAATGATTTTGGTGTTATTTTAAGGTTTTGATTTCAAATCTCTAGCATTAATGGTGTTGCCACAAAAAATGAGACCCCTTCAATTGTGTCAACTACCGAGGGATAAGTCTCCTAAGCACCGCCTATAAGATATTCTCCTCCGTTTTATGTGAGCGCCTGCAACCATCCGTGAATAACCTGAAAGTGGAGAATGACCTCAACCAACTTGAGGTGCGAAATTGGAGACACTGAAGGTTGGAGAAGCTTGTTACCTGAGGTCTACTACGGACTTTAGTGCCAGAACTCGTTGAGTAGTTTCCTTGAGCTCAAGAAGCAATAGATTCCCTCTAAAGATTACGCATGGCATCTCAACGAGCTCTATGGGCTGTGCAGCGACATGAGCCTAGCCATTCTTCTACGGATTTAACGCCTAAGCTAACCTATCCATGTAGAGCGTATGGACAACACTGCACTGGCCCGAAGAGTCTTCGACTCGGAACCAGTGAGGCAACGCAATAGACGACACCTCCAAAACCGTTAATTTTCAAATGCTCATGTAGTATCACGTTATCACTGGAAATTGCTTTAGGTGTTGGATATGTTGACTCATGTCGCAGTCCATCCGCGCAAACTGGACCATGGATCACATTCAGAACCTCTCCCTTGGAAAGAGCACTCCTTTCGTCTTGTACAACGTCAGCTTAGTCCTTCGAGAGAGGGCTCTGTTAAGAAAAAAAATCTCTAGATTTAAGGTAAAATACGAATCTTCCACGAGTTGTGACTTTCTGCTACATCAATCCCAGCCCCGATCAATGCGGAAACCTTGGCTTTTTAATTCAAACTTTCAGCGCCAATGGCTGTGAAATCCACAAATTTTCTCGTTTCTCGTCTTGCACACTTTGCCTTTTTCCGAAAACCAACCAACAGTAGATCCCTTTGTCTTCCCGAAGGAAATTAACGTTTTTCCACTTGACTCGGAATGCATTCAACCCTCCTGCATTCGCTGCCGCCTGCGCTGGGAGATTCTAATACAAGTTTATTTAATCCGGAACTCTGTTCACAGGTAGCGAGGCGTACCGAAAAACCTATTACGTTAAATTACACAGTCGCCGGAAAGTGCTGAACCACAGTGCTATGTGCAGTTCTTTTATTTTCACTTTTATTTCGCTTTCTTTTCCTTTTTTTTGGTTTTGTCATTACCTAGCTGTGCGAGCAGCGACCAGCGGGCACACAGCCACCGGTAAGCATTAACTTTACGCTGGCACACACGGCCTCTGGGGATGAAGTTACCCTAAATTACACAATATGCCGGTCAGTACTCCGATGGAGAGTAGATTATCAACTGACCAACGTAAATCACTGCATTAGTGGTTGGCCTTCTCGCCTTCGGGTCTTTGCGACCGTCCTCTGACGTTAGGTTAAGCCACCGTCATTAAATCGGAGTTTATTCCGCCATTAACGCCTGTTGCTCCCCTCGGAAATGGTGGTGGCGGTGGCGATGCGGCACTGGCACTGGCAGTGTCAGTACCACTGTTCACTGCACTCCACAGCCGCTCCCCTCCAAGTGGTGTGTGTGGCGGAGTATGTGAGATGATTATGTTACTTTTGCCAACAGGTGTAAATGTGAATTAATTAACCACAAATACTATAAACACTGAGCGAATTAATCTGTTTGCTGGAAGGCTGGGTGTAATTATTGTGTGGTTATTTAATTGAGGTGACGATGGTGGAATCTCGCACTTGAATGTCAATACCAGTCAACCAGGACTGGGGGATGACTCGAGACTTTTTGGGGGATTGTAATCGACATTTAATATTGCTTTCGCGTGCCATAATTTATGAATTCTCGTAATGAGGCCTAAACGAATATTCCAACAGTTCACTGAACAGGGACTGGAGCTAGAAGAGGTTGAGAGATGTAGGAAACTTAAGCGGATTAGCTCAGACTTGTTAAGGTCTATGATGAGCTGAAGATTAACCAAAATGACAAGTATTTCCCCTTCATTAGGTGGCGCCGCAGTCTTAAGTGTGTGACTTACTCCGCGGTGTGCTACTCGTCGTTTGGTCTGCCTAAGGTGAGCGGAACTGTCAATGGACGATGGGCACTAAGAAAAACTACGGAAAATTCTAAAGTATTTCCATAAAATTGCTTCGTGTCAACTTCGTATGCTGTCTGCTCACCCCACAGCCTGTGTGTGCACTCTTCATTGTTTGTTGGTCATTGCGGAGGGGGTCACCCCTGCATTTCACGAAGCCGACGCGGGCTACCCCGTGTACTATTCGCCTCCGTAGCCGACACATCTCCCGGTCGCGCCGATGGGAATGTGTGAAAGCGCACTTTGGGTGCATCACTCCGATTGAGGATGTGGTACTTACTCAGATGCTCTTGAATTTACTCAGCGGAAGTGGACCAGAAACGGACTGTGGACTTAAGGCCCAAACATAATGGATGCACCTAAACATAAGTCAAGCACGCACAAGCACCAACGATGCACCGTAATCAGTGATGTCTGATTCGCTTACCATCACTGTGTTCACTCACTTTTGCTTACTTAAGCGAAATGATCTCATGTACCTAAATGATATAAATGACAGTTTGTATTGGAATTTAGCTTAAGTAGCCAAAAGCATGAGCGGGACATTTTAAATCTACGTAGTACGTTCACTGGGGGGCCAACCACCTAAAGTAGCTTATGGGGCAGTGTTGGCAACCTACAGTTGTATGTCGTCTCCGGATCGTGAAAGTCGAACATTCCACACTGTCTGCCCTTCAGTTACGTTACAGGATTTGGTGTTGAAAGTTGGGTTGGAAAACCCCAATTGAACCATGGGACTTTTACAATTACTTTACTTCCTACTGGTATGGTAACAAGGATACCCCATGGACTGCAGTTCGAATTTCATGTATTCGTCGTCTTTTAGAATCGTTCTACTTTTCTTTATAGGGTCAAGCTACTCTGTCGTATAACTCAATATACTAAGCCACTATGGCGCTGTCATTGGAATGTCATACTTTGCCCTCATTCAGTGAGTCATCTGTTTTAACTGGCCACTATTTTCATTCAAAAAACTTTTCTTTGTTGGCATTTGACAGTAGTAGAATCATCACCGATAGCTTTTTATTGATGTTTTAAACATCATATTTCGATTCAGTGGTATATCATCTTATTGCATTCACCACAGTCCAAGATTGTTTCAATGCAGCAACTAATGATGTTGTCTATCCGATGTGTCTCTAATTATTTAATTAATAAGCTTTTTGGCCGAGTTCATAAACGCCGAACTGCGGCAGTCCTGCAAAATTTGCGTTCATAAATGTACGTAAATATACTGCATTGACTATGCATCACAGCAGTCGAAAACTGCTTTCATAAAAGCAAAGCGACAGTCAAACTGCGATCAAGTTGGCAGTGATTATTGGTTTGTTGCAGGATTGTAGGGAAACCGAAAGTTGGACTTCTTCATTCGAAAGTGGGTCTTAAAAACATTATCCGGAGATTCTCTTATTATTTTAAGGACATTTCGGTTCTTTTTGGAAAACGTCTGGACTTCCAATTCTTTTTATTTGAAATCATCGCCCTTTTGCTTAGTGTTTTATGTTTGGCAATACAATTAAACATTACTCACTTTTGTATAGCATACTGATGTTGCGTTTATGAATATGTTTTTGACAATGCTGACCTGCTGCAAACTTGCGGCAGTATTTCTATTCATGAATGCATCGAGAACATATTCTGTGCAGTGCAGGGGCAACAATGTTGCAATTATGAACTCAACCTTTCTCTCTCATCATTGGCAGTACCACTATGCAACTGGAGCCGTGAATTATGAAAGTTGATCATGTCGATAACTGAACCTATCTTAGGAGTAGGTGTACCTTCTTACAAAACCACGGCCGCCTCCAGTCAATAATTTTGTTGATCCAACTGCAAAGCGATGATGTAAACCACCAACCTTTATGCCGATACAAGGATTACACAACACTCCAATACTCCTCAAAGCTGTTTGCCCTAATTGCTGTTTGTGGTCGATTTTGTAAGCCAAAGAAAACCATTCAAGTTAAGAAGAATCATGTACGTACAAAAATATATTTTCCTCAATCACACCCGTCAACAGCGAGCGGGTCACGCCATGGATTTGGGTTAACAAAAATGTCCGAAACGGTCCCTTTCAGTGTCAGGAAACCCTGGTTCAATGGAACTGGCTTGGGTTTGAGCGGAGCTTCGGCCAACCAAGTTTCCCAAGCCCTAGCAGCCTCCTCCTTTCGTTTCTCTTCTAGCAACTTCTGCCGTCGGCTTGCCCTCAACTGTTCTTCCTTCTTCCGACGCAGCTCCTCTTGTTTGTTCAGTTCCCAGGCGCGTCGGTTGCTCTCATTGTCATCGTCGTTTGAATGGTACACCTGATACTCTTGCATTTGTCTTTCAGCAGGTGGTTTCTCTTTGGAGTGCACTTTCCTCTTTAACCACTCATTGTACTTTTCTTCGGCGATGGCCTTTTTCTCCCTGATGAGCCTCTGTTTTTCATTCTCTATTTCCTTTTTTTGCGCCACCTCATAGGCTTTAAGTTTCCTGCAAAAAAAGGATCATAATTTAAAAGGGTAGCGGTCCGCAATCGACAGTTGTTACCTCTTTGCCGACAGCCAATTCGAGAACGCGTCCGACTTGGTTATCTTGCTGACTTCAAAGGTCTTTTGAATGGGATAATTCAGGTCGTTGCCATTTTCCGAGGGCAAAGTCTCCCCAGATGAGTTCAGATCGAGTGGGGGAATGAGTTGACTGAGGCTTTCATTGCAGGCATCTGGCTCTTGAGATTTTTCAATAAATGCAGCTGGATTGATGAATCTGAAGATGTCATTGGTTAGTCGCCCTTTTGGTGGTGACTACAAAGGTCTTACCTCAGAACTGATGCGTTGCTGCTGGTTGTTTGACGGGCACTGGAAAATCCATCAAAGCGTCGTGTATCATTGCTCCTTGATGTCTTTGGACGATCCACTTCGTTTCCAGCATCGTCGACGCGAACGGTATAAAATGCCATCTCGAGGTGAAGGCAATAAGAAATTTCGAAAGCTTGGTTAACCTAAACCGGGGTGAACAGAGTCAGCGTTTGATTGTTTTGATTGGCAGGATATAAGGAATGATTAAAATTATAAATTTGCTCACTGAAAGGAGCTTTGCGCAGGCCAGCTGCGATTGGACAGAATTCGAGTGCTTATTTATTTATTTCTTTTAGTAGAGGTAATGATCTAATAAAACTTGTGTCAGGTAATGTTCCACCCAAACTGTACGATGATATGCGGATGGTGTCTCTAGAGTAACTGAAGATGACATATTCTGGCGACTGGCACAAGCTCATCTGTATGCTGTGGTCGGTAGCATAGTCCTCGAGTGGAATTGCAGTTTGCCCATGGAAGGAAACCTATTTGACTGCGTTAAATATCGATGAATACTTTGCCATCGTGTATAAGCCCATCTATGTCGCTTTGTGTTTCTCGGCACCGTGATAGGCAAGATCACCAGAGCCGGAAAAAGACTCGAGAAATGCAAATCGATGACTGCCACATATTCGTCGACCTAAAAACCGCATATGACAGCATGCACAGAGACGAGCTATATATCGCCATACCTTGTTTCGACATTCCTGCCAAGTTTGTCAGGTTGTTCAGTTCCAGCAAACTCACAGAGACCTTCAATATCAAAACAAGCTCTTGAGAAAATCGTCCAAACTTACAAGCCAACCCCAGAGGAACGATCTTCCGGAAGTTCGTTCAGCTTTTAGCATACGTGGATGACACTAACATGATTTTGAGAACACTGAGACAAATGTGCTTCTGGCGGTAGTCGACGGTAGAAGAAAGTATATGAGTGGCTGAGTGACTGAGTGGCCATATGTTACTTCGAGGTATTCAATGAATACCTGCACATCGGCTCCACAGTTAATTGATCCCGAGTACAAACAGTGTCAGGGTCAAAGTCTTGTCAATTGCTATTTCCTCGGACTCAAGAAGCAATTGAGTAGAAGAGCCCTACCTCGATGGATCAAGCTGGCTTTATACAAAACGTTGATCATCCCAGTCGTGCTCTACGGCGCAGAGGATAATTTCAAAACTGAGTGAAGAAATCCTTTTTTTTGGTTCTGGCTGCTTCGACGGTTTCTGAAGAATTAGAAGACTGAAATAAGAACTGAATCTAGTCATGGCTCTTTGTGCCTATGTCTAAGGTAGCTGTGTGGAGCACATGGCTTTGGAATGTGAGACAGTAAATCTGTGGGACAACTCAACAGATGATGCTCGCGTCTGTTGTGGCGCAGACATGCGAGAAAAGACGTCAACCGATCGTACTTGTTTGAGTTATTTGTTGGTTGAGCCCCAGGTTTAGAAGAAGATGGTGAATGTCTAGAAGTACTGGTTCGATGGGAACCTAATAAGAATTATGTGCCATTTTAATGTCAAATCTCTGTTTTCTATTTATGAGGTGTATTTTTGAGATATCTGCAAATCCAAGTTAAGATATCTAAGAAGAAATTATTTAGGGTATACATACATACATTAGTTGCTTAATATCCTTTGCAGAGATCTCATCAAGTGAGCTGAAGAAGGACCTACAAAGCGCTCGCTGTTGGGCTCTACCACGAGTCGAGCAAAGTCAGCACAAATGGAATGTGTTAAGGTCTCCTTTCGACCTTTCTACTCATATTTAATTGATGCTGCAAAGCTTATTAGTCTGGCATATCTGAGGTTTGCTATTTTAAGGAAGTCTGTAAAGAATTAGTTTGTTGAGATGTGCTCCGGCCATCGCCCTTATCATTTTCTGGGATGTCACTTTGACCTGGAACCCAGATATGGGAAATTTTGAGTTGACTTCCTAACACTCTAAAGTGCGTGGAAGGCTTGGGTCTAGCTTCACCAGCAATGACTCCTGTTGTGCGTCCTATTGTCCCGTTTTTAGCAGATGTACATATCCTTCAATCTTATGCCGACTCTCAAGATTGAGGATTGAGAAAGCTCTCTTAATTGTTGCACTGTCTGGAAATTGTCAGTAAATCGTGAGGGTACAATGGAATTAAGAATTAATGTGTCTGAAATCGAACCGTGTCTCGTATTACCGGAACATCGTGCACTATCGTAAAGAACTTAATGTACACGTAAAATATGTCCTTATATCATAATTAAGGAATGCCAATAATGCTAAAATCATTCAGTAATATTTTTCTTTGTCCTTCGGAAACCTTGCAACCTGTAGTGCCATCTACAGTAATCACTCGTAGCGTGCGTCTGCTACTGTTCCCTCACAAGTGGAGGTCATGTTAGATCTTGTAAGACCACTGCTCAGTTTTATTTTCTGCCCCCAAACGACAATTGATTATTCTCAAGAGCCGAAATCAACTATTAAGCACATAATGTTATCATGCTTTCAGGGCCAGATGATGCCTTTTGGCTAATTCCCACTCCATTGCTGGTACTGCTCCTTCAAAAAGCTTATCAGTTCAGTGTACCCCGGGAAGTGTAAAATGCTTACCCACTACACGAGACATCACTGGAGGAGTACTTAACGCAAGAGCCATTAATACTCTCGAGTGAATTCGGGAAATTTAAATGTACACAGGCCGAGGATAATGTCAGGCCCAAGGCATTTTCCAATTTTGAACATCAAAATCCAATCTTGGTTTTTTGGTCCTCTCCCGCTCCTTGTCCTCTTCCTCGCTCGTTCATTCGTCTTCACTCACCCCCTCGGATGCTTTTCATTTAAAATCGTCTCTCATCCCATTCAGTTAGAGTAGCATGCAGCAGTAGAACGAACGAACGTGAATCAATTCAATGGCTGGAGGATGAGGGAGGAGGCTGATGCGAAGGACCATCGTCTTGCGGGTGCTTTTAATGATAAAATGTTAATTCTTGACGGAGATGTACGTGGGTGCGGGCCTGGCAAACTAAGAGAAGAGTTGAGATGACGAATCCTTGAGATGCGTTCATTAGTGTATGTGCCAATGTGTGTTTGGGTGTGTTTGGAATAAGGACTCCTTTAATTTTATCTTATCGAGTCGGCATCTCCCATTCAGAGTGGCAGTCTTTTTCTCCGGGTGCGGTGGTGTGGTTGAAGGCTGAAGGAAAAATTGCCAGCGATTCAGTTCATGTGTACCCTTATTTTTCAATAACCCTTTTTGTTTACTTGGCCAATATACGAGAATTGGAAGAGAAACGGAGAACATCCTCGACAGCGACACAGAATTATTTATGCATGTGCTGCTATGTGTAGCCTCTAGGATTGAATGGAGGTTGGCAAATCTGTCAAAGGGAGATGGATTTTGATGACAGGGGATTTAATCAGTTCGTCTTTGTCTTTTTTTCGTGATGGGGGTGTGGAAAAAATGGAGGTCGGCTCGATAAGTGAGAGGATTAACCCCGTTTTATTCGGATTATTTGAATGTACGTAGATAAGAAACTCAACAAGGACAGTACTTGGGATGAACTCAGTTGAATCGAATGCCAAGTGGGGACGGTTTAACGTTGAAATGGCCAGTGCTTGTATTCGAGATGAAAGTATTTCCTCAATACTGTGTTTTAAAATAAGGTTGATTTTTTAATTGGAAACATCTGTTCTGACAGGACACATTAACATATTTCGAGAAATGTACGAAAATGTCATATTGCATGTCTTTAAAATATTTAGTTGCTTGGAGTTGAAAGGAAGAATGCAAATTGTATTGAATTTTGGTGGATTCAGGCATTAGACTGAACGGATATTAATTTTTTTCATTACGCGTTTTAAGCTCTTTGGCATTGATGAAACCAACCAGTGTTTGCAAATATTTTTATCAACTTTGTACCAGTTTCCTAAAACAGCCTTTTCAAGTGCTGTTCGAATGATGACCATATTTGTGCATGGGCTTCCAGGTGTAAAGTACCACTGAGTTAATAAAACCATACAATTTTTGAAAATAATTACGTGTTATACTGGAAAAAATACTTTGGAGGACCTTTTTTTTCCAAGTTTGACTATGGGGCGAATTTTTAGAACTTTTTAGTACTGCCGACTGAAGTCAACTTGAGACACGTATAAAACACTTTTTTGTCATTATTGAGATAGGTAGGTAGTTACGTAAGTGGATTGCCAGCAAAATCGCCAGCACACTTACGAGTACATAGATCATGTTGGTCCATTGTGATACCATAGTCAGACTACTATCACTGCTCGACAACTCCAGTGATAGTGCTGATCCCAACGGCAAATGGTGACTGTACCGGATTTGAAAACCGGTTAAAACTGGGGACCCCTCTAACAAAAGGCAGGCACTCAAATTGCGCCATCCAGCAGTCTACCTTCAGGACTACCTTATTTTTCTATCATGGAGGTGGTCCACTTCTACTTATTTTGTTCCTTAAAAGTGTTTGCAACCATTTTTGTACAACATTTTTCTATAATTTTCCAAAAAATCGTGGTTAACTGAGAAAAGGTCTTTCAAATACGTTGGTGGATATTGTAACAATCGGCTGTGAGGTCGGGTATATCCCTAATAGTTGATTTCTGGTCGGCTTTTCTCATCGCTATTTCCGGTATACCTACCAATTGTAACTCACGCGTTTCCTGGAGCAGAGCTGGAGATTCGACCACCACCTCTATTCAAATTAGTTGCTTAATGAATTAATTTTGCTACAGTAGGACATAATTGCTTTGCCTTTGTGGAGAGAGATGGGTTTTTTTGACATATTCTGGACCCCATATTCCTTATTGATGACAATACGGTTTCTGCAGGAGCTGCGGAGATGAGGAAGAAGTAAACACGCTACACTTCCTCGGCACCTGTCCAGCCCTTGCAAGAACAAGGAAAAGTACGCTAGGAGACAACCTATTTCCGCTAGGTGACTACATATCTACGAGTATGTGATGTCTTTATTTTATGAAAATAGTTTTGGCATATGTTTGTTTGGCATATGTTTTGGCATTTCAGCTGAAGTTAACATACATCGGTAGGTTATCTAATTTCTGCCAACTGAACATACAGCAGCACAATACAAAAATGAACAAAAACCACATTTTGAATATTTTCATTGTTGGCCCAGTCCAACCCCAGTTTCACCCATAATACATAAACAAACAAATACATATCTATAAAGTGTCCCTTTAAAGCAGACAACCATCTAACGGCTTTAAGTACAGTGTACACCCAGTTACCCAGTTCCGCCATACTTCATAAACCCTTAAACACTGCATCACCTGGAAGGCATCAACACGGAAAAAGAATAACAAAACTCTTTCCCTCCGAACAGGATAAGCCGCCACCCTCTTCAAAATGACTATCATCTATCAACGTCACATTATGAAGTGATCATATTTGGATTTTTACCACACAAAACCTGTGTTTGCTGTTTATTCAACCCCATTGCGATGCCGTTAAATAACCCTATGACACACGTACTCGGGCACAGCATGCTCCCCATGAGCCAGTCACAGTCACTTTGTTCAACCTCCGCCATCTCGTAATACTGCTCCGCGCAACATTCACCCTTGCATCGTTGTGCTGCTTTATTGATACCATGTAATGCCTATATTCAATCAAAAATCGATTAGCCGGCCGCCAACCACACACAGCCAGGGCTTAGACGGCTGAAACGGATACAGAGCCCGCCAGGACGGTCCAGAAGGGTTGTTGTTTCGCCTTTGACAACGAAATATTTCACATCATATTTTCCAACCCCCTCGATATTGACACTTGCAGCACGTTTCTGGAGCATCACCTGCGCTCCGATGGGTGGGCTTCGAATAAATGATTTATGTTTCAGGGCACTTGCGCTTGTATGAGGTGGGTGTGTGCCTTATAGGAATTTAAGTGCGCGAAAAAGTGAAACGAAAACGTCCAACACACTGTTAAAGTCTTGCCAAGGAGAGGTCTTTAATGAAGCATGCGGTTCCATTTATTGAGCGTTGGTCGCAGTAATCTCAAGGAGCTTGAGGAGGCATTTAGCGGGGAAAATGGTTCAGCATTTAGGGTGTCTTTTGTTTGGTCGCCATTTAAGTTTGGATGATGTGTCATTTGACAATAGGTGCGTTTACACAGTACTGCCAAGTCGTATGACTTGGTCGCTCGAGTTTGCTTGATGGAGCAGTTCTATGTAGTAGATGGTACTCGCTCTTAAAACTCGTTAAAATCCATTGTAGATCGACTTTTTCAACTTTTCTCCATTGATCGGACGACCCGTCGTTATGTGTGAACACTAGTCGTGTGACTTCAGAGCAGTTTTTTACTTTTTTCTGTGACTTCGACGAGCAGGCATCAGCGCGGCCAAAGAAAATGATGTAGAGAAGCGTTAAAATGACTGCAATCGACAGTCGCTGTTTTAAAGCCATACGAACGAAGTATGTACATGAACTTTTGACTTTTTTCGCATGTAATAGTCTTTCGACAATGGCTGTAGTTTTCCCCTTCACAATAGATTTGAACAATTCGTAAACATTGCTCGAATGTGATTTGTTAACACAAACTAACATCAAAACGAGTCACAGCTGTCAGATCAGCTGTCACAGAAAACACTGTTGCCAACTTCAAGCACTGCGCCTCCAAAAAAGAGCACGATTTATTAGAATTCTTCATAAGCAACACATTCTCAAATAATACCAGATATCTTCAGGAGAATGGCGAATTTCTTCAAATTTTCTTGGCTGTTAGTACTGTGTGATCGCCGATATTTGTAGAGTGCTGAGTAGAGCTAGGGTTGAGATATAAAATTCTCAAGATGCAAGCCTCGGCTACGATTATCTAATATTTTCCATTCCATTCCCTAAACAAGGACTGGGGAACAAGAATTTAGGGTAAAAAATAGCTGAAGGTCCAATGGCCATGTTCCACATAGAATCCTCAAAAAAACCCAACACTTGAACGTTTAAAAATAAACCACAATGCGCTTAATCGAGCACTTATGCCTCACTTTGACTAGCGGAAGGGATGTCTATCAAGGAAACAAAATGTGTCCCTTTATGTTGAGGAAAAGTTTCGAGAAAAAAAAGAACTATCATTGCCGTTAAATTTCTCCTCACAAACACATTAGAAGCAAAAATGGTATGCTCATCACACCACCAACTATAAAATATCCCTGCACACCCAACACACATTTTGAAACAATAAAAAGGACATCAATGTGCTTACCGTCGACACACTCTGCTACATTTTAATTTCCTCTTTTAATGCATGGCTAAGTCCTTTTTTGAAAAGTTGCCAATATGAGTAAGTGTTAACAATATCTACGCGTCTTAATTAGGATCCAAATCTCAATGGAGGATAACACCATCCCGACGAGATTTTTGGGTTGAATGATGTTTTGTCTGGCAACGAGTTTGCGAGAGACGGAGAGGAACGGAATCAGGATGCGAAGCATCATGAGTAGGATTTTTGGGTTTTTAGCTCTCGGCAATGCGTCTTACGTACCCGAAGGACTGTTTATACGAGTGCCTGATGGATACAGTGTGTAGTGCCCTTGGTTTATGAAAAGAAATATTGTAATACCCTTATAGTTGTGGTAGAACGGTGTCTGACGGTGGAATGGTACACTGCTCATGGTTTAGTCTTTAATTTCCTCTGGGCTTCTGCTGGAGATAGTGAGCTTCGTGAAGTTATCCGCCGACAAGGGATGTGCATATGGCCGTTGTGGAGGATGTAAGGATTTTAGGAACGACAAAACTTGAGGCCAATTTTATAGTTCATCGTATGAAATTACGTTCATACCAGTGTTGGAGATGGCGGCGGAGCGTTGGAGTTGGAGTTTATGGAACTATTCGCAGATGATACTTTTCCCTTGGTGAAATAATAGAAGTGTCTATAGCTGCTAGCAAGTGAAATGCAAAATTATGCAGTCGCGATAAGGGAATTTATAATTAGCTACTGCATTGCAATGTATGTAAATTCATTTTTAAATTTAAGCTTGAGTGCACCTTACTTCACGCTGTGGATGGCTGATGTGTGCACACGTGGAAGTGCTTTCAAAGTTCCTTGTCGTCTCTCTATCTTCAAGCCCCCACTTGTTCGAGACCGAATTCCAAAACCGATGCAGTGCTCCAGACTCCGTCTGCAAACGCCTGTCACTGTGCCAATGAATCACTCATCATTATCCAAAAACGCCATCATAAATCTCATTATTTGAAGTTTCATCTTACAGCGAAATGAAAGGAAAAAAAAAATACAAAATTGGACGTATCCATACCAGAGCAGCAATCATTTCGTTTTTCGTTCACTCCCGAACTGTCGCTATCTTAAAGCCGATTTAAAAATTGTCCCTTAAGAGACTTACTTAAATATTATACCCACCCTATGTTCCCGTAGCCAGGGCTTTCTTTATTTATTTTTTTCCTGGTCTTAGACTTTGTAATTTATCGCACTGGAGGGAGGTGAAAAATGGAAAATAAGAAGAGAGTAAGGAAAAAAAGCTGAAAAATAACGTAATGAGATTTTTACCGTGATAACATTCATAATTGGATTAAGGCGACACGTTGGAAAGTGAATGAACCGAAGAAGAAAATGCAAAAATATTTTTTCCTCGATTTTTTCCCGCGCTTGGGGAGAACTTATTACACGTTGATCTGGGCATTAGAAAGTATTTAAAACATGAGTAAACAAGTAGAATTTGAAAATGAATTCCAAGTGATTTCGAATAGAATCACAGCAAGGTGGAGAGACGTTGTTTTTGCCGAAACAGATGGTGAGCTTAAATGGGTTTAAGGTTGTTAAAATTGAGCAGTTTTAAGTGAGAAGAAATCTGTTGACGTTTTGAAGTTCGCTTATTGAGTTGAATTTGTGCGATAAATAAGTTTTTTTTTTTAGAAAGGTGAACACATGCTTTTTCAAATATTTTTTGTAAGCTCGTAAAAGTGAATCAAATTCAGCTGCAATTATCAAATTACTGATTTCTTCAGAAAATTTTGAGAGCTCGTAAATACAAAATGTAAATTTTGGCAAAACTAAGCGTGAGAGGAAAGCCTCCATGGTTTTGTATTGCAGCAAGAAGGGAATTTGAAGAAAATGGGGACTAAAGTCTCCCAGGGACCACTGGCTATGCGTATTAATAGTTAGACTACAGAACGGAGTTTGAAAATTGTAGACTATGCTCGAAATGAGTATCATCTGCACACTATTCAATTGCAGCGTGCGTGATGGCCTGCGATTGTATCAGTTTGACCACTAGCTGTGCGATGGTCCACTGCGAATCTTCACAGATGGGCTTAGGTATGGGCTCTGGGGCCTCCTCTAAGGACACTCGATTCGATTGTCGGTGTAGCGTCTTTCAGGCAGATACTATAGCAATCGATAGCCAGGCAGTCATTAGATGCAGTCACATTTAACTAGAAGACTAATCTGAACTGCCGCCTATCCTTTAACGAAATGGCCGAGTAATTTAGCATCCATATTTTATGCTTGCCGAGACACTGTGATATTCCAGAAAATTGTGAAGCTGGCAGATCCAAAGACGATCACACTGCCAGATCAGAATGAATATAACGACTCGCGGGAGGTGCCATTGAAACTCAACTGTATAAGCTTCTGCACAATCTGCAGAGCCGAGGAAGAGGAATTGCAACGCTCTGTTCATCCGAAGGAAATCGCCTAGGAGATTACTTCTTCAATAACCTTCCGAACTAGTGACAGCCATCTTCATCTCATTGTCAAAAGTATCAGATTGCTTGCGGAGCAGAATCGACTACATACGGGTCTACGCCGGTCTTAGATACACTGATGCATGCTGGCAATCAGCTTCTTTAGCCTAACCTTACTGTGTCTATCCAAACAGTGAAGCCCACTTACATTGATCCTTGGCATAGATGGTGCTCAGTATGTTTATGCACGACTTGCTCAATTTCATACGCCGTGCCTTAGGGAGTAGGTGTGTCGTGTCCTATGATGGCTGTCTAGTTTGAAATTCTTTAGATTAAATTCACTGTTTCAATACTCGTGGTTCCAGTGGCAAGGGTAGGAGACAACATGCTTTTCAAAACTTCTCCGTTCTCATTTGGCAGAAAAATGAAGGTCATCTCCACACGTAAGAGAGCAATAGCATACACAGCATACGTGCTTGCTCTAAAACATTAGCTCAGGACCACTTCGGACTATAGCCATCCATCTTATTATGAGGTGTAGTAAAAAAAAAGATGGGCTCCAGCAAAGAGAAAAAACACCATATTTTATAGTATTTCCTCGATAGAGGCAAAAACGACAGCTAGGCAACTGAAAATGTGAATAATATGTATGGTCCCGATACTGTATCAGTAAATCATGCGCAGTTTTGATTCCATCGATTCCGTTCTTGTGATTTCAATGTCAAAAAACTGTTGGGAAAAAGCTCGATGCTATGACGAGCTAATGCCTTATGCACCGAATTTCCATCTGCGAAGCACTGCTGAATCGCAACAACACGAATGGTGACGAAAAGTGGATCACTTATGATAAAGTTGATCATTTGGACCGTCTGAAAAAGGAAATTGCTTACCAGCAGAGGAAACCAGAAAGAGGAAAAAATGTCAAGCCACACACATCGATAGTGACTCGCCAGAAGCTCCGGGAGCTTGGTTGAGAATTACGTATGAATCCTTATAGTCAGGACCAAGTGATTACCATCTGTTCTTAATTTTTTTTTTTTCATATATTTCATATATTCCTTGTTAATATTTTTATTTATCCAATTTAAATTTTTTCGTCTCTCAAAACTTATAGTTGTAGCTTACACGATAGTTATTCCTCTTCAATGCGTTAAAAATAATGAATTTGCCAACTGTATGATTGGAAGTAAACTCCGAGTCGATCACGTAAACTTTTCTGACAAATATCCATTCAATTAGCTCCTCCCTCATATTGTCTCAACTTCCTCGTGTCTTTGAATTTTGCAAAATAACTCTTCGTTTTGTCTCAATTTGCATATTTAAGCACGCAAACCGGGCGCTTAACATTCACAACATACAATGGACGAAAGTTTACACCTAGGCAGGCTACCGACTGCGCAAACCTTTCACTAATGCAATTGAACCTTTAGTCCTAATGAGGGATCATGCATATGTTTAGATGTACGTACGTACATCGTCTTTTAACATTCTAGCCGTGCATGTGGACCCGTCCCTTTCGGGTTCGGTCTCATTCGGCACGCATTTGCATAATATTTTTACATTTCGTTTGATTGATTCGACTTCCCGAAGTGTCCGTATGCAAATAATGTCAGGTCGTGGACTCTTTTTGAATCCTCAATAGAGTTGATATTCGTTATGGTGTGAATATCTGCGAAAGTTTCTCAGACAACCCCGTATTTGCATGGTGATTCAAAGAAAGTGTTGAAACAATATTCGAAGTTGGTCAATAAAATTATGTTCTCTTGATAATGAATGGCAGGAGGAACATCGTCCCGAAACGGAATCAGCGGCCTCAAGCGCAAATAACACAGATTTACATGAAGCAAAAATGCGTTTATCAGAAATTCCTTCTCCATCTGGGCCTTCTCTTTATGTAGTCCAGGGTAGACCTGGGCTTCCAATAACAAGCCTCTTCGGCTTGAGTCATCTCTGGATAGCTATCTCCAGTGACGCACACCAAGTTGGTTTAGGTGAGCTCCAACATGGACGTGGCTGCCTCTGTCGGAATTCGGAGACTGTTCCGTTCGGGAAAAGTTGTGTGTGCATGCGCCTTCCTTATCCTACACACATTTGGCGTTGGATCCGTTTGTCGTTATACAGCCCTATCAGTTCGTGATATCTTCACAACTCGAACCGAATCGAAGATCATACCATTCTCTGCCCAATGGGGAAGAACTGGGATGACCAATGTCTTGCATAAAATCAGCTTGTTCCTGGGGAGAGGGTTATGTTAATCAAATGTAAGCTGAGAACAAAGAATTAAGAGCTGATCTGCGTTTGCTCTAAGTAGTACCTCGCAACGGAGGTCTTGGGGACAGCATACACTTACTGTGTTTTTCCTTCGTTTAACGCCAGAACTATTTTAGCCGCATCTGTCGTAATGTAAACGACGGTTCACTGCGTTGGATCCAGCACATCAATGTCATCTGCGTATGCTTCTGCTTGTTCGGAGTTCTGACATGTGGTCCCCCTAGTGGGGGTCCGTTTTGCACAATCATCTTAAAAATAATGTTGAATAAATCCCACTATATCTCCTCCCGTTTTCTTGTTTCAAGTCGTTTTAGGACACAATCGACCCGCTATGTAATACGCATTTAGTAAAATGTGTACGACTTTTGTTAGGTAAGCAATGCGGTGAAGCACAGTCATTAGGTTTGTCCTCCTTTTTGTTATTTGTTCATGATTATATGATTTGTAGTGGTTTTTGAAGCTCCCACCTCTCACTTGGTTGCAACAGAATGTCCCCTGAGACGCAATCACTGTCATCGTCAGACTTGATATACGAAAAAAAAAATTGTGAAAATCTGCCCACGTACCCCCAGTGTACTCGTAGGCGTAGGTGTGTGTATATTTTCTTGCAGTCCACTTGGAGTTTCCGAACATACCTTGAATTGATTCGAAGGCAATTCCTTAACAAAGGTCTGCCATACTGTCCCCTTCCATCAATATGGAAGGACAACAATTTCAAAGACCATTTAATGAACTTATAGTCTCCACTTGCAGGGACAAACAAACCATCTGCGACCTTCCACTCACAGCACCCCCTTGAACCATATGCGGTCGATGGCAATCAAGGAGCACTAACCGACAAGTTTTCCACCTAAGATTCAATTATAAATTTCACAAAGTCACAAAGATGAGGCAAACAGGGTTGATTGTAGCATAACATGATTTACTGCCCAAAGGTAACCACCGGCAAGATACAAAGGATTCATGGTCGATGCTTTGACATCTTCGAATTTATCAATTTCGCTTAAATTTCTCAGCAAAACTGGATCCGCCTGTGCACCGAGGGGGCGGGCGGCAAGTCCTGCAGCAGTCCGTGGCTCCCCGAGCTCCATTTTGTGCTTTAATTCCACACATTTGCTCTGCTGAGCTTGTGTGAATTGCCGCCTCGAATTATCGGGGCAATAAGCCAAAATCATAACATAGATCTTAAATTAGCATATTAAGAGGTTACTCTGGAACGCACTTAAGTGTCATTTCGACTCCAGTCACCGGTGGGGCGGGAGGCATTTTTTCCCATTCATTCTGTTTGCATGAATCTTTATGGTCCAAGGATCAGTGCACACCCCTCGCAGGCACACGGGTGCGCGCGACGGTTGGGGGCATTGTTGAGAGCGAGCAGAAGTGGAGTTCAAGGAGCGTAAAATTATGTAAATTAATTTCACGCCTTTTAGATGTAATGGCACTTGGGGCAATGCCCTCCTTTATGCCTCTACACAGCGCTTCAGTGGTACTCTTATCTACTTGGTCAGGTCGTAAGGAGATTAGCCCAATTTCTTTTTTTAGGCCAAATATCAAAGTGTTTTATGGCCATTCGCAATGGGGTGTTTACACATTCAATTGGTCGCAAGCGGGTGGGCACCGTATGTTTCTGGAAGGATCTGGTCTGCAAAAGCTGTCAGAGTCCGCCTACCTGTCTTCGATCGGCGGCGTATTTGAATCTGCGACTGGGAAAGTTACAAATTAGATTCGAACCAGGCTTGCGGGACACTTTGGCGGAAACTATCATGTATTGGGGAGTGACACCACAAAAGACACACGCGACTATTCGTAGGAAATTCAATTTGCAATTCGGCGAGACTCCTTCGTCTTCGATGAAATTACCCAAACAGAATTGAATTAAACGTCTGTTCAGCTAAACAAAGGCCAAAATCCGTCTAAATCTACACTTGGCAAGAACTTCTTGCAGATGTACAAAAGATAATGTTGAACGTAAGAGCTGCCACGTCGCCAGCATCCAACACATAAGCGGGTCACACCCAGTGCGCATACCACGCGTCTTATCCCCCGAACAGCGACGGATACCATCTCGAATGGTTCTAATAAAATTACGTATGAACGAAAGGGTTAAGCAAATAAGCTCAGGTATTACGTTCATTAATTCGATTTCCATAACAATTTATTCATAAGACTTTGTCTGCTGTTTTAATCGATGTGTATATGTTCGATGGTGGAAATCCTCCCCCCTCCGCTTGCCGAGCCAGTTGAACAAAAACCTCATTGCGAGAAGCGAGAGCTCTGCGGCACCTTGCAGCGTCCTTGTTGTCCTTCGAGGTGGTACATCATTTGCATTTGAGCGCGCAGATCGCAAATTTAAATTTTCAATTAACGCTGGGGCGGTAGCTGCGGCACGGCGGTTGCGGCCTCAACAACGCAACGCTCAGCGCTTAGCAGCAGCAGCAGCAGTAGCAAAAACGGTGAAAATAATCCGATGATTTTATAATTGAGTTTAGCATGAACGCGGGGCCCCTTACGCTCGACGCGCAAATTAAGGAAGTCGATGGATATTTCCGTTGTCTTGGAAGACGATTGTTTCCCATTTGCATACTCACTTGTTTTTATGTTGACTGTGGCATGTGGCATTTGTCCCCTTTAAATGAGCATTCGAGCTTTGCCGAAATGACAAAGCAATACCGAAGAATTTCAGATTGCGAGACTGATGAAAAACAAGTGCAAGGCTGGTTGCGAGATTAGTCTTTAACCCTTTTGCCGTGGTTTGGCAAGTGTCATTTCATCTCAAGGGGCTTTAAGGAACTGTTTAAATTAAGTTAAAAAGTTAAAGGCATTCAGAGATCATGTGACGTGTTGCTCGGAGGGTGGTCAGTGTTGAGTGCCATCGTGTGCCATCTGTTCAGCATTACTTCAATGTTGGAAGTGCTTGGTGCAATCATGCGTTTTATATGAAACTACAGAGTTTATGTTAGGTTAGAGTGGCAGTCTCAATTGGGCCAACATACAATCATTGTGGTACCACGTGAATTCACTAATTCCTATAGTCCTATACCTAGAACCAGTTGGTGCTTCGTCACAAGCGATGTAGCTGGTATGTTGATGCAATTCAGTTCGCTAAGGTTGTTGTACAAATAGGCGTGTGTACCTACTAGGCTAGAGTACTGCACGAGCAGAGGATTTTTGAAGCGATAATGCTTCTTTAAGTATGGGGCGATAATGGGGTCTGAGGCCATTTGCGTTTATATTATGTCATGCGACTGGGTGTGTAAATAAACGGTGCAAGATTTAACGTTTTTGTGATGTAATCATGACTTATTTTGTCGGGCCTCAATCAGCAAGCCTCTTCAGGACTGGGACTGATCAGTATCTTATAAATATAAAGGCAGCGTGGTCCGTCGAGGCGACTCTATTATTCGATTGCCTCTTGAGCCTATAGAAAAAGCGACTGGCAAAAGTTACTTCAGATAGCGCACACAAGCAGAGGAAGCTGGCTAAAGATCATGCCAGTTGAATAGGCTTTTTGGTTGAGTTCCAGCTCCACCGCGCACTGTTGCGCCAGCAGAAGAAGGAGTATAAGTATATAGATGGCAGTCGAAGAGAGTAGCATTTCAGGTTACTGAGCGGAGAATTCAAAAAGACACTGACTTATCAAACGGAACTCGTATCATCTATGCGTTGGTACCTGTGGGTGAAATTGTTCAGTTATCTGAAAATTATTAGCTTCAGCCAAAATATCAACCATAAGCTCTCATGCACTGCATTAATATAACAGGCACAATTGGCGAAAATACTGCCTAGGCTGTCTGGAGATTTAACCTTCATGCATTTGCACAAATGGATTTTGTTCATAGAACTGCTAACTGCGGTGATTTGAGAATATTCTTAAAAGAGCTTTAGCTTATCCTTCTTTCAAAGATCTGTCTTTATACCAAGTACACCAAGCCTATAGCGCAATCTGAACCAGTCCCATCGATTATGGAGCAGCCAAACATCAGTCATCAGTTGACTGTGGAATTATTTTCTTCTAAATTCGTGACTTTTATTTTTGCTTTAATCCGTAGGCTTAAGATTGGTTAACAGTTTGGACTATCTTATCCCGGGGCCATTACTCTGGAATCGTGCTGCCTCATCATGCATCATACTCTGAATTTCATACAAGAGATATCGATAACTGATAGCCTCCAAGCCTCTCGGTGGGACAACCTACTGCTTTGTGTGTATTCTCACGGTGGACGTACAATTGAGTGCAAATTCCGAACGGCGAAGAGAAACGATTTCTAGCAGGATACTCTTTGAGCATTGTCAGTGACACGATAGGAGTGTAGTCGACAATTATGAAACTTGCTCGTGTCGGGAGTTGAACCTAGACATGCAGCGCAGGACTCGACGTACCCAGCCACTACGCCGCACCCGAGGTAGAAAACAGAGCTTTTTGTCTTCTTCTAAATTCTTGTATTTACCAAATAACATAGTGCGTAAGGGGAAATAGACTCTTACATGGTTAGTGGGAGAGTTGGTGCCCAGTAATGTGAATGCTGTTGCATCCTAGAACTTTAGCGTAGCGGTCGAAAACTAACTGTTCACACTTCAGAGAAAGAATGTTTATTCTACTACACATTAAGAACTTAATTGTAGTAGAACGTTGAAGAACTCAACTGTACTAGAATGTTTTAACATTTCAACGACAACATTTCGCCCGCTTCGACCGTCTTAGGGATAGGAAGACTACACAATTTGCTCACAGGTCTCTTGAAAAGTCCACCTTTAGTCCTCACTGCAGCCACTCTGACGAGTCCGTCTGGTTGCCTTGCAGTTTCCACAATTCTACCAAGTGCCCATTGACAAGGGGGAAGTTGATATTCTCTTATAAGAACGATTTGACCGACCTGTGTGTTGTCTTGTTCCTTATGCCACTTTTGTCTTGTCTGAAGGTTATTTAAATAATCACGCGTCCATTTTTGCCAAAAGCGCTCGGTCACTAACGATGTCTGAAACTTCAAAAGTTTTGTATAAACACACAAAATACAAGAATCTGTGTGACCTCGACTGCTTGGATTACAAGATTTACATTGACTTACCATCAGAGTGCATTTCCGTGTCACATAAAGCACTCAATTCTGTATTTTTGCCATCAATTCGATACACATTAAGCCCTTCCATCTATTTTCTCCACAAATCATCTCTCTCTGGCCCCCTTCGCATGAACACAAGACAAAACAAAATCCAATTAAAATACAAATTGAATCGATTATAAAGCAATAATCCCAGAAGACACCTACTCAATTGGAGAAGACACGAGGCGCAAACTTCGTCAATCATTGAACGCCGCAGGAGCTGCTCCTTCGACGATTTAAGGATAAATTTCTCAAATTTCTTTTCGATTACCCCCTGGGGTGGAATTATTTTCTCTTTCAGTGCCGTTAAAGGATTTGTTACTACACTACACTACACTTGTGATGTGACATCGACATCGCTCGTGTGTCCCCCTCCCGGAAAAACGAATGGGATGTGATCTTATTGACAATGGAGCAGAAATAAAATCCCATCGGTGTTATGAGAGACACATGCCCTCGTGGACAGCATGGTACAATAAAATAACTCGAGATGAATCCTTCCAGCCTCTCCTTAAAGCAGACCAGGTCTTTAACACATTTCGCACACGCACACAACCGAAGAAAAAAAAGAGAGAAAATCTTCCCACTGCAAGGAACGTAATCCAGTCCTCCACCGAGAAACCACCCGCTGATTGAGAGTATCCTTGAGGCACCAGGTACCTGGTAGTACTTGTAATTAAAACATCCTTAAAAGTCCTTACGGCGAAAGTTGTTTCTTCCTTCCGCTGTGAGTGTCTAACATTTTTTTTCTCGGTTCGCCTTCTGTCCCCGGATTTATAATTAAAAGTGAGCGTTTTTTAAGAAATTAGGGTTGGCTTGTTAAACAGGGTGTAAGCAAGTGCCACTAAATTACCTGTGTAAGTAAATCGGCAGGCGGAACAAAGATTCTTTCTCCTTCCCCCCCTTCCCTACGGTGAAGGACAATTGTGGGCAGAAGCTGATACTGGGTTTCTTACACATTTTTTCTTTCACCCGTCTCGCTTGTCAGCTACGGAATCAGTTGGCCGGGCCGGGCTTCTGTGAAACATCGGATATTGAATTCGCTAAGAAAATTCAGAAAAGGAATCCTTTTTATTGACCAAATAAACAGCAGATAAAATGAGAGAGGACCGAACACGAAGACTTTATTTAATTACTCTAATAGGCACCCTCTTCGATATCAAAGGATTTTGACAGTCTTTTGAAAGCAAACACTCCCCCCTTGTACGGGTAAGCGGAGAGTCTGTACGGAATTGACTCTTCCAACTGTGTTATGACGGACAACAAACTGGTGGGTGTTTGATATCCCTCGCTTTTAATAAAGCAACGAGGTGTACATTTCATTAAGACGTTTAAGACGTCTTAAGTACACATTAAGGTAATTGTGAAAAGACAGTCAGTTTCTATTTTGGTAAACGGGCAAGTCTGCGATGCTGGTGAGGATTCCTTTGAGTTGGTGTTCGGGAGGGAGCGAACAAAAAGAGTCGCGCGAGGCAAGGGTGAAAACGTGCAAATTAACTTGAAGGTGTTTCATAATGAGTGAAGACAAGACTATGATTAAACCATTAATTAAGTCCTCAAAGAATCTGTCGGTGCAGTTGAACGTGGGCTAGAGATTGGAAGGAATTTGAATTCATGTGTTTTGTAAGCCGGCATTCTCTGGGTTGGAAATAAACTGCATCAGTTGACGGGTTCAACTTGCAGGTAACTTCAGGTTTGTTGAATATTTATTCTCTCAACTGACGTACATAAATCGAAGTAGGCGTAAACATGGACGTAAGCTGAAAAAATGTATAAGGTTTCACGACCATATGTTACAGCAGCTGTTGATTGCAAGGAAGGCATGCGGAGGTAGGTAGGCTAACTTCAAACAACAGTCACACTTACGCCAGAATAGGCCAGTTCAGGATCAGGTACCTCATACTCTGAAAACCAGTTTGGGCTATTGGAAAAGCTAGTAAGATAACTGACGCTGTTGTAGTATTTCTTAGCTCATCTGAGTTACTGACTAAGTGCTCTCCTAAGTGGCTTTTTCTTTGAAAAGGTGCTACAGGGCGAGAGAAAGTTTTAAAAATGTTCCTGCTCCCCCAAAGTACTTCCAACTTCTGCAGAATTCGTTGTAAGTGCCGTTCTTCCTGAAGGCGTGTGTTCCATCAGTAAGAGTCCCATGTGTTGGCCGGATCAGTCTATTTGGGCTATGCGAGCGTTTACAGCTTAAAGTATGTAGCGAGAGTCATTGGTTGTAGGTGCGATGCACTGATTTGGTAATCGAGTGGATGTTTAATATGTTTAGACTCTTGGTGTAGATGCCAATTTCCACTTTTTGATTATAGATTAGTTATTCTGATGATCTTGTAGTAATATCTGGACAAAATGCAGAAACTGTGGAGAATTGTTTTGTGTCGGGAGGAGAATTCCGTCTATAGGCCATAGCAGGCAGGCAATCTGTCTTCGATGAAGGACTTACACCCGAACTACCTGCCACAGCGTCTAGTATTCGGTTAAAAAAGTTGGTGGAAGATTCGTGTCCTCCAATTTTACGAAGAAGTGCCTTCTTATAAGGTGTCTTCTTTTATGTAGTTGCTAGGGCTGGACATTCGCTGAGCAGATCCTGGATAGTCTCCGTTTCTTCCTGTAGGCATCCTTAGTTGACTTGCATGAAAACGACGTCTTTGTAATAGCAAGTTTATTGGCATCCCTTACTGCCGCCTTAGGAGAGTCCACTGATGTTGAATTTGACTCAGACTTCTTTACGACCATTGCATGAGACCCCTTATGATGCTCAGACTATCTACACCCGGCACTCGACCGAATCAATAACTTTCGCAGTCTACAACATAAAACAGATTTTCTCAGAGAACTTCGAATTCTTCAGCTCTTATTCACTTCATAAAGCAGGGAATTTGAGAATTCCTTAAGCTTTTCCATTTCGAATAACTAACGCCGCATAAATTACCAGACTACAACGTGCTTACATTCCATCGCAAATGCTGTCTCTCTGCAAAACACATGTTCAACTCAAATAAATGAAAGAAACCAACTTGCACACTCATACAATAACAGCGCCAGTAGCTGTGAATGGTTTTAAAATATTTGAAATTCCTTCAGAAAGTCTTCACAGTCCGGAGTCCGAGCAAAGAGAGAAGGACGTCGTCTTTTAAAATGTTTATGGTCAAGAAAGTTTCCTTAACGCCATCCAATCGCACACACTCGGCCATGGACATTAACTTCACTCGGATGAATTGAATGTGCAGGATTTTTGGCCATCGGGTCACCACTGTCGGCCCGCAGATGATTCTAATCCGGATGATGATGAAATTCAAGAATTTCCCCCACTCCTTGACCGTTTCCTTTTCATTTGCAGATGAGTACTTTTGAAGAAGATTTTCGTCTTATTTCTCATCTTGAGGAATTTGCCTGGGAAACCAAACTGAAAGTCGTATGATGTGGTCACTGTTCGGCCGTCAAACAAAGCCACATGTAGACAAGCGGGTGCAGCAGCAGTGAACTTTCTTCAATTTATTCCGCCCAGAATTGCTCTATTAGAAGGAAGCAGCTTTTCATGTCGTCCAAGGGTGTCGACGGGTGCCTTTCTGCACGCACTCGTATGTATAATTCAATCAAGAGACCAGGTGAAAGGGTTAAACGAACCCCCTGTAAACATGTATCAGGGATAACCTATCAATTTCGACAAGGAACCTCGCGATGGCCTGTAATTACTCGTCGAACGCAAGCAGGCTTTATCGATTGAGTTAGGCCTTGTAGATGAGCCAAGAATTGGCCATAATTAAGGCACACGAACTGGAATTATTCCCGTCCACCTGAAAGTGTTGTTAATAGATGAGGACCGGCGCGGCGGGCACCCTTTCTCTGTCCGAATAACTTATGCACGGGGTCGAAGATCCCTTCCGTCGCGTACGACGCGCCACATCAACCTAATGTGTTATTTATGCTCCCTTAAAAACGATACATGAATTTTATCTGAAAATTCTAAGGCATTGTCGTAGCACTCGGAGCTAATCTATGCGAAGGCCATGGGGGTGGTTTGGTCGACCCTTTGATAAACCCCTTTTGTGCTCCTCAATCCTGATGCTCCGAGATGGTGGGCCTTTCAGTTCAGTTCTTGGAAAATTTCCAATGTCCACCATCGGATACGATGCGAGAATGTACGAAATTCATTTCAATTATTATCACGTGACATTAGAGGAGCATTAATGAAGGCAAATGTAAATAAATTCCACTCTTGGGTCATATTTACTTGGGCCAAGTTTGTAAATATTTACGAAACCCAGACCGTGGAACCGGTTTTTCTTGGTTGAGTGTAGTGTTGTATCCCTTTTTGTGTGAGGACTGAGAGGGCAGTGTGCGGACATTGTGGCAAGTATCAAGTGCCGTGCCATGAGTGTGTGTCTGTATGTGGGGGGTGGATGAACTGGGAAATGTATGCTCTTATCTATAAGCTTTTTCAAATTCACTAAATTGTTGACTTAGTCCTTAATGTTGGGCTTTTTGCTTTAAATTTAATTAAAATGTTTTTGTCATGTGCTCGGAATGAAGCTGTAGATTGGAGATAAGTCCGTAATTGATTCAATTTTTTGAATTTTTATCTTTCCATTATACATGCAACAGATGGAGGAGAAGCGAACAAATGCGAGCTCTATGAGCTGTGCAAAGATGTGGATGTAGTCCAGATGACAGCCGTACTAACTATACAGGGGCGGCCACATCGAGGGAATGAACATCAGTGTTGCAGCAGAGAGGTTCTTTGAGTCCGAGCCTCCTGGTCAGAGAAGGAGATATTGGCATATTGCCACACTGTGCGTCGGTTTGAATAGCGCCCCATGGTGTTACTCTTAGAGGATGCAGTGCTTCTTTGTGTATCAATTGGGCGGCGGCGGTTGCTGCGTATATCAAAAAAGGCAGACATTCGAAATGTTCTTCGTAGTATATTAAGAATTCTTGCCAGAAATGGTAGTCGCCTGAGCTGTAACATCCAAGTACACCAACTTTGCCGCAGTTCAACACTGTCGTGCAACTCTTGTGTAAATCGGGTATATACTGGCCCTTCGAACAAACAAGATAAAGGCATTCTCAATTTGTATACACGACGTCGATCGGAGATTGCAGGACGTTCAGCAAGACTATGCCACTTCATCACTCGTTTCGAATCTACCACACAGATTTGCACACGCTTCCAAACTTAGCGTGATAAACTCTAAGAGTGATAAACAGCGACTTTTAAATCACAGGATACTCCCACTTGGGGCCAAGCGATCAGGCTGAAACCTATGCGGGTCTCAGGGGCTTTCTTGATCTCCAGTGGCACCAGACCAGATTTTATGGCCACAACATCCCAGCAGTACGGCTCGTGCCTCAATCTATGATTAAAAAAGGGCACTGTCAACACAATCCTCTATTTGTGAGCTTGTAACCGTCATATTAACGAGCACTGGAGTAGGGAGGTATCCTAAACCACACTCTTACGACATTCATTCCTTAACTCGGGTATATTCAAACCTCTACCCGAGAAAAATCTCGGATGGAAGGGAACTTGGCCATGACAACTGTTAGATCGGGCAAGTAATCAAGTAAGCATGCTTCAATCCCGGTGACAGGAGGAAACATAAGACCAGCTTGCTTTAATTGCACATAAAATCCAGCCTCCTTAAATTAACACGCCCTTCCACGAACCAAACGCTTTCAAAAACAAAACAAAATTCCACCGATTCGTAAGTAGGAAGCTAATTTAAATTTAGCACTTCTCACTCCTCTCGGGCCAGTCAGTCGCGCTTCACTGACAAGTGTCAAACAGCAATAATTGTTATCTCCACAATTGCAGGTCCCTAAAGACCACCCACCCACCATCCCTTTGCGAGAGCAAACAAAAAAAAACAAGAAAAACTCGAAGAAGGGGAAAGAAATTCAGAAAAAAATAATGCAATCTTCCAGCAGAGCTCTCTCCTTGGTGAAAACAATTATCCTTTAATTCTTTAATCCCAAGTGAAAGGAGCGCCGAAAAACGAGAAAAAAATCGTTTTCATTTGGTGTACGAAAAAAAAATGCTTGAACCCAACCCCACCCCAGGCTATAAATGTTTCCAGCAAAAGCGAAATGAGCATAAATGTTAGAAAAAGGATCCATTGTCATTAACTTAGACTACAGTGCTAATCCAAAGAGGGCTAAGTATCAGTTGAGCCTTACAATGGAAAATGAGCATAGCACCCTCCGTCAAACTCATGACGTTCGTCGGTCCATCCACTCCAGGCGAACATGTACATTCACAAAAATAAAAAAAAAATTAAATACAATAAGGGCTATTTGAGCTATGCCCCCTTTTTGAGAAGCAACGAGAAAAGAAAAACATCATTTTCGTTTTAATTTTCCTGTGAATGACACAAATTTTATTATTCCTTTCCTCGACAACAGGAAGAGTTCTCGTTCTCGCTGACAGTCGACATATTCCTCACCTCCTCAATTGAATCTTCCCATTCACTCAATGTCCGAACTGGAGATTTCGAATCGGACAACACATATCAACAGGATTGCTGTACGGAATAAGGATCTCCTTCCTGGATGTGTATTGAATCCGTAGTCTCCTTGCTGCAAACTTCGAAAGTGGTATGTAATTTCTTCCAATTACTGTAAGTAAGCGGTCTAATGCTATGGCTTGCCTGAAAGGATGAAATGCAAATTTTCCAAACGTCTTTGGGTTCCCTATTCAAGTGGATATCCCACCTCAGTGCCACGAGATCGGGTGGATGTGGGCGGGTATGCACATCTATTAGGGGATTAACACACATCAGCCCTAGACACTTGACCTTCTGGCACGCCCCAGCTTGATGTTGAAGGAAACTTTCTTAAGACATTCACACAGTCGAGTGGGCGGCTCGAGGGGCCGGCAGGGATTACAATGTATCCTTGACACTGCCTTTAACATCATCAACATCATCGGTACAACTGATGATTACTGTCTCACCGAGATGTTCTCTGCCGGAGATATGTATGTTGTGGGCGTACGACTACACATCACTCTTTTGAGAAAATATCTCAGATGAGTGCACACACTTTTCAGCTTACACAGATTAGGGGTGCGAATGGGTGAGACTATACGTGTTGGCCTGGGTTGGGGTTTTCTTAGAAGTTGCACTTTCTTATGATGTGGTCACTTAAGACGCACTGACCATTAACGAAAATGCCTCCAATTTCAGAAAGGATCCTTTGTCGACGTCTGTTTTTGAATGCTTGCTTGTGAAAGTTTTACATTTCCATCTGTTCCGGGTGCTCGGTGAAAATTTACATTCAAAAGGAAACTGAAAAAGGGGTTGGTTGGTGGGTTGGATGGCTGAATTTATCGCAATAGTTTTAAGAAAGAGATTCTGCTGAATGCTATATATTTTCAATTAAATTCCGTAATCAATGAAACCGAATAATGAGAGTGTCTGCTAGACTGGACGCCGAGATTGCTTTTCAGTGCGAAAGGCGATCATTACATATATCTGATTGGTGGGTGGTGGATGATTGAATTGAAGCCATTCAGCGATGAATTTTTGGACAAAATGCCTTGGCTTTGAGATAAAGAATCACATTCAAGTTAAGGACGTGTGCCACTCTTGTGTTTGAATGCTGAGGAAATAATTGAATTTGGGGCGACATGAGGCAGGTAGTCAGATGTGGCTGATGGGTTGTAACTGTACATGTGTACATTGGGTTTCATCGCGGAGCTTAGCTCTTTTAAGTGTGATAACTTGCCAAAGAGTTATTTTAGGTAAACATTGTATTTCACACACATTCTGCGGTAGCGGAGGAACGCGTCGGATGGCGAAATTTAGATGCGAATTTATTTTATACAAATCGCGGAAGATTTATCAAGTCTTGTTTCAGGTTGGCCCGATAAACGAACACTCGCGAAGTGTAGTCCGAGATGGGCATGGAGGATGTCTTGTATACTTTTTATTTCATCTTCATCCAGATAGACTCTGGAGAAGTCCTTCGTGGCGTCTCTCCAAGAGAATGTTATGACCACCAAACGACTCATATTCAATCTGATCGAAGAAAGTGCGAGTAACCGCCTAGATCGCTCATGATCCAGTCTGGGCCGGATCATCCAGTGGCCTTGGCATGTAATACTTGCCGGTCACTAGCCTTCGTAACAGGAACTTGCACGATGGATTTTCTCTTGAAGTTAGTACACATCTTCTTTCCTATCAGAGGTATGCCTTACATCCTTTGGCCTATTCACAACAACCCCATTCCCAAGGCCGGACGCAACCACAAAGGCAACATCGCAGAATGACTTCCTTTGTAATTTCTAAGACAATAGGCCCGCATTAAAATTCAACCACTTCATCTCTCCCCCTTCATCATTCACATATGGGACGTTGTAAATAATGCCGCTATCACGATGACACATACTTACACGTAAGCCGAAAGGACACGCGACGCACTGCAGTGACAGCACCCAGGGGACAACTATCAAACTCACATCATTCGAGATAAGTTCACTGGCAAACACATTCATATTCTCGGCATTTTATCGGCTGCATAAAGAGAAGAACAACTTGCACAATGACTCCGGCGGGTAGTTTAAAATTTACGACTTCGTATCCATAAATTTGTCTCATGTTATGCTCCTCATTCCAGTCAGCGTTTTTGAATTCAATTCCTCTGCTATCTTGTGGCCTGCGAATTATGTGTATTTCTGCAAGTAAAAATATCATTTTCTCACATTCCCCCGACGCGCCGGAAGAGAGACACACACACACGTCCAAGCAAGGAGATGTACAACAAAAAAAAGGAGAAAAAAATGCGCAACATAATTCCCAAATCCAATTCAATCACAACAAATCTTTGGAACCGAACGAAAGTGCTCGGTAAGTGTATCGGATGACGAACAAAGGACGAACGCGATTGGCGTTTGCTATCGTTTTATGTTTCGTGAATGTGGATCAAATCATTTGGAAGTCATTCGATGAATAAAATTCCATCCCCCGCTCAGGCGACATTTGGATGGGTATCAATTTAACGGAGCTTAGGATTAGCCGAACAGGTATGCTGGCACACGCGGGCTACATTTTTTTTCTTCTTCGGTCTTCTGTATGTCTTCATCGGTTCGGAAGAGTCTCTATGTGCCAATGGAAAACAATTTCACGATTGGATTCAGATCAATTGAGTTTTATGATTTCCTTTTGATACTCTTGATGGCTGTGACACGGAATCTTCAGCCGTTTGTGTAGATCCAGATGATTTCAGTTCAGTTAAACGATTTGATACAATTCAGAAGTTAATTTCGAGTGATTTGTATTTTGTTGATGATGCTCACCCGGGGATTTGTGTAATGTGGCTGTTCAATTGAGAGTAAGAACCGAATGACTTCTAGTATGTAATTGTGCGCAGACTGCGGCTGGTGTGGATGGAGAAGTTCGTGAATGTTCCATGATGTCTAAGATAATTCTTAAGACGGATCTTTTAGTGTTTAGACGGAAGGATTATCTAAGCATTCTCCACCAATTCTTTTTCTTTTTTCAGATATCAAGACACAATCAATATATGTACATCGAATGGACGTGGAGAGCATTACCCGGAACATGTTTAGAGGGAGTAGTGAAATTCGTTTTTCAGTCAGTGCATTATTTTTTTTTCCTTTTTCATTTTTATTTAAACAATTCATAACAAACTTACATACTAGACAAAAATGTTTAAAACTAGTTGGACGAACAATGTTTAAATTTTTAGCTTACTGGCCGTCGGCGGGTACTCTGAGCTTTACTAAATCTTAAACTATGCCTTTCGACTTAGCCTATGTGATTTAATAAAAGTAATTGAAAAAACAAATTAAGATTAAGAAAATTGTAATAAAAACTTATTAGCAGAGTTGTGAAAACTGTAAAATTTGTTCAAAAAATTGTTATTGTATAATTATGGTACTAATTTTTAATTTTGTAAAGGGGTTTTTTAAATAAAACGCAAACCATTTGAGATATTTCAAAAACTCTATTATCGGCTTGAAGTTCAATCAAAACATTTGTGAATGGAACTCGACTTCGTTCATATAGCCACAGCGTGCACTTTTGCAGCGGTAGATTTGTTGAACCCAATTTTCAACGACACAGATGTCGACCGAAACTGCCGCTATTTCGCGTTCAAAGTTGGCTCTGAGCTCTTCCAACGTCGTTGGCATAAACCAATGACTTAACATAGCCCCATAGAAAACAGTCAAGCGGCGTTATATCTCACGGACGGGGCCAATCGACTGGCCCATTTTTTTGAGATAACACGCTCACCATACTTACACTTCAATAAATCGATTGTAACGTGCGCTGTGTGGCTTGTGGCAGCATCCAGTTAAAACCACATGTCGTCCAGGTCCATATCTTCCAATTCGGGCAAAAAATAATCGGTAATCATGGCGCCATAACGTTAACCATTCACGTGACGATCGTTATCGTCGACGAAATAATATAAATATGGCCGCCGGCATGCAAACCGCACCAAACAGTTATTTCTTGTGGATGAAGTGGTGATTCTTGATGCACATGTGGACGAATCCATTGAGCCAGAAATGAGCTTTGTCACTGAAGATGTTTGTGCTAAAGAAACGCTCTTAAAGTTGCGATCACCGACTCCGAATTTCGGTATGATTTTTTTATTGTTTGTAGACGTTGCTCGTTCGTTTACTTTACCATGATGAAAATGTTGAGTTTACTGAATAAATTGAAAGTGACAGTTTGATGATTTGTGAAAGAGTGCGTTCACAAATTAAATTCAAAGTTGACAAGTCTATATTGAAAAACCCTTTATAATTCAGCTAGATTTACTAATTTACAACCTTTGTATATTTGGTTCTTCTTAGTTGCTTATGCCGTATAAGTAAACGTATTCCCTTGTGGAGCATAGGACCTCAACTACGCCTACACGCCATCGCGTTTTATTTCTGATAATGTGCTTCAACTTTCTTCGATTGCCGTCCTTCACTCTCCACCGTATAGCGCCAAGTTTTATTCCGGCAGTCCTGTCTTACGGGGTTCCATTGCATAACTTGGTTAGCTATACAGCTGCTACCTCTCTTTCTAATATACTAAAGAGCTTTCACAATAACCCGTATAACTTTATGTTGAAATGACTGCATACATCGTCTGCTTGCTTTGGTGCAACTTCAGATTTGTATAAGTCCATATAGGCTTCAATACTTGTTTGAATAAAAGCAGTTTGTTTTACATGCTAAACACCCAGCACATTTCTCTGTACCGATTCCCAAATCAAAAGATTATCACGTTTATTTTTCATGTGGGCCTTCCACTTCAGTTTCGCGTCAAAAGTCGTACCAAGATATTAAGCTTCATTTACGTACGGTATCTGTAGAAAATTAATGAAGTCTGGTCAATTTTTTATATGTCTGTAAGTAAAATTGATATGCGTTCATTTAGTTTCATTGACAGAAATGCATCGACGTTGTCTACTTACATATCTTGTCTAGAGCTCGTTAAAGTTTCTTAGTTGCGGACTCAAGATAACTTTCCGTTGCCAGGATTGCTGTGTCATCCGCAAATGTAGCCACAAGTGCGCCCTGAATTTACAACAGAAATAATGTAGGACCAAGAACTCTCCCTTGTGGAACTCCTGCACAGATCTCCTTGAAGTCCGAGTAATCAGTTGCGTGTTTAACTCTGTATATCCTATTTTTAATTATTTTTTTCGATACGACTGTATAGTTTGTGTTTTAGACGTTCGTGCCTAACGTCAAGTAGGTTGCTAGAGCATGCTCCTTCAATTTCATTTGTTATTTTTTCAGTTATGGTAGTCATATTTCTTGGATCGTCAACCAACATTTGTCGATCGAATGGCTGAAATGTTTCCTCCAAATGTTCGGCAAATAGATTCCCCATTTCTTTATCACTTTTTGCTCACTCATCATTGTTTTTCTCGTTTGAAGCGGATTGCATTTGAGACTGTTGTTACTTTTCACTGTTTTCCAGAGTGAGTAGTTTATAGATTTGTTAGGCGTTCGAGATAAGTCGATATTTTTTTGAAATTTTGTATATATCATATTTCAGTTGGGGCACAGGCGATTAATGTAGGTTTTATGTTGCTGGACTGCTGCCATTTCTTGCGTACTTTCCTTTTCATCGAGAATAACTTCTTTTTTTTCTAGACAAAGATTTGTTTCATTATTTGTGGCAAAATTTGTTTCAATATTTGTTGTTTCTGCCGAAGCACAGTGGGTAGGACCGTCATCTCATTCACATACGGGGTCTAACATTCCATGCGAATATCCTTCTTCAACTGTGAGGGAAAATAACTTGTCTGGCGCATCAATCATCGTCATAAGCATAACTACAGCGAGTTAGCAAAAATGAACAGTCTATTCAGTAGAAAATATCCTGATGACATCATTTTAACCTCTTCATTTTTTTTTCAAAATCCCCGACTTTGTATGTCAGTCATACATTTCTTCAAGCATCCCGCACAGTTAGGCTGTCAACAAATGTGTGATTGTCACATTTTTTCAAAGATTTAATTCCGTGCGACATTTTCCTAACGTCCTTTCCATCCCGAAGTGGAGTGTGAAGTGTCATAAAAAAAAGCGAAAAAAGAAGTACTTCTCTGCCCGAACAACACAGCAGTTGACATCGAGGACTTAACAGACACTTGAATCTAAAGGCCGTGAAAATTATGCAGATTAAACGAGGCCAATAGAGAGAATGACTCCATTCACACGTCAGGCTAAAAAGTCCCATGCCCTCCCTTTCGCCCTGTCACTGTGTGTCCTTCTACATGAGGGAAGTCAGTCGTGGAGTGTGAGAGTTTCGCTGCTCCTCTTCCGCACTTTGGCTGAGTTGTTGGGTTGTTTTATTCGACGCTCTGGTCGTACACTTTGTGTGCATTCACACTTGGCTTGAAGCGAACGCGCGTAAAAATTATTTAAGAGGGGAAACTTGGGACCGCAAACAGTCAACAGTCATTGTTCCACGTGGAACGTGTTTTAAACGCTCCTCGGTTGGCTGTATATGATTGCTTCTATCTCAGTCGTTTTTTTCTCGGCATTTGCATTTAGTCTCTGTTTTGGGGATGATACTGTTTGGCTGTGAGCAGATTTTTTTGTTGGCTTTTCGCACAGGACCGTGGCGGTTTTATTTATTTTGCGGGATGATGTGATAATTTAACGGTTAAGGGCTTGGTGATGAGGATGATAACGATGACACTTGTGGCGACGTTGACGAAGCATACACAAGTGAGAATCGCATGGCTTGACAAGTGAATGATAGGTGGGAGAAGAGAGTTTGCTTTTAATTGGTTTCTTGAATATTTTTAGAGACTAAGCATTGTTTGGTTTTTCTTATTAAGCTAATTGGAGGCGGAAGCGATTTATTCTGTTTAGGCCCTAAGGATTAAGAATGCTGTGAATCGTTCAACCTTCTACATACGACGAAAAGATTGAAATCGCTGCTTATGGAAAGAACTCCACTCCGAACACACTCCTATTCTTAGCAGTTCTGGATCCATACCTGAAAACACCGACCGCAAGATACATATACTACTCCGTGAGAAGAATTTCTCAACCAGTGTACCCCCCGGGTCTCACTGGAAGTCTGAACATCGAACGCAGGACGGTCATCTTCAAATGTTCAAAGAAGGATGGAAAATGGGAGACAATGGGCCGGGTGTCTTTTCTAAAGAACGTCAGGCAGAAACTGTACCGGTTAAGGAACCTCTGTCTTAGCTAAAACCAATGTAATACCAAGTATGAATATTGTCGTCTGTTCTGACAGCCAGGCAGCGATGAAATCTCGGAGTGCAGTCACTTTCAACTCAAAGACTTCCCTGAATTGCTTGGACACTGCTTCCGAACTCTTTCCGGGTGGAGTCCTACTGTCATTGCTACTTCAAAGCATCTACTGAAGCTTGCAACGCTTACTCACAAAAGCGGCACTGCTATGGCCTACTGTTGATCCTAAACACACACGTAGCCTGATCAGAATGAGTAGACAGACATTTTGAACCATTATCGGCTTCATAGACGGGCATTTGCCATTCATCAAAAGCGCTTACTGGTTTGAGGTCAATCAATAGGATCAATCAGATCTCCCTGGTAACACAACGGGACTACCCTTGCATAACTGTATATATAACATATATAACACTCTAACCTAACCTAAACTAACCCATGTTTCAGCAGCTGTCAAAATTACCTTTCTTACCATTTCATGACGCATCGTTTCACGCATGCCAAACATTTTATTGAAATTCCCTCTAAGTTGTAAATACATATCGTGAACTCTTGAGGTAGGACTGTGGAAAGTTTAAGCGTGAGCACACTCTCTTCGACTTTAGGCCACTGACCAGACAGACTTTGAAGCAGCCCTAGCGGCCAGGGTCGAAAAATAGCACGTAAAATGGGAATAGCTAGAAAGTCAAAACCGGCTTATTCTGTTTTGGGTTAGGGCCAAATCCATACAGGATTTTGCTGACGGAAAAATTAAAGCCGAACGACTAGAAACAACGTTAAACTCATGTTGTCAGCCGCTGTATTCGAATGTCTTAGCACTGCTGGTAGGGAATACTGCATCAATGCGGTTGAGGAGATAAAAACCGTAACGCTGCGCGCTTAGATGGTTGTCCCGGAAATCTGCTGAAAATGTATTGTTTCGAGGATTGAAATGGATGAAGTATTGGAGTACTTTAAAGGCGAAGAAATTGGTTTAGAAGGATAAATAAAAATCTTAAGAGTTGCTACAAATTGCACCGTTTTTCTCTGTGTCTAGTATGTAGTACTTTTAGTAGTATATTAATTTATTGAGACCGGTCGTGGTTGTAATTGGAGTGCTGTTTAGAACAGGAACAAATATAAATTAATTAATAAAAATAAAAGTGCCTAATTGGAATATAGGCATTAATTAAATTCAAAATATATGAATTCAGTCAGTATTCCCAATTTAACATATGATTCAACATTCAACTTACGTACTGGAAGACATCTTGAAGATCTCTGAAGGAATCTGCTTTAAAGTCATTTCCTTCCATAGAAATTCGATGGAGCAATAAGAGAATTGTATTATTTTCGGCATCCCAACTGAAGGGACCCTTTGAAGAATTATTTAATCTTCACCCGGTATGGGACCATTACTCATAATTTTCTCCTTTTTGGTCATGTCCAACAACAGCATCCGGTCGCTAAGGGACTCAACTCCACTCACAGTGCCACCTGAAACAGCAGAGTTTCCATGAAATTGATTTACGAGTGTGCACAATTGGTGGTTAAGATTTTTCGGGTACAAAATTTGTAAGCAATAAATCTTCGGTCGACCTTATACAAGTTCTTCTTCCGCAGTCGCACCCAAGTGGGTGGCAAAGATTTCCACCCCCTTCTTGTAACAAAATATCGATTCGAATACCTTGAGACACAAGCATGCGGATGTATGTTCCTTCGATTTTTGAAAATCTTAGATAAACAAAAATCTGAATCCTGCCCACCATCTGACAAACAGGGTTGCGGTTCATTTAGTCTAATACTGCAAATAGCTTGCGGTCTTTCGCAGCAATATGCCGCCGTGGCAAGGGTAGCTCCAACAGTCGGGCAAAAGGCATTTTCAAAATTCAAGATGTTAACCAAGCGGCAAAATCCCACGTAATGGCCGAAATAATCGCAGTTAATTAGTCGACTATGGCAGTGAGTGCTGCTGCCGTGCACGTATCTATTCTGGTATTTCGCTCTAATGTTTGGCCGTTGTTACCGTTTATAGTCGGGAATTGTTATCTTAGCGGTGAATACCCATTACAAGGGGTAAAGCCGTGTAACTCTTTAGTGGATGCGGCTGTCTGCAATGGTGTATCTGTGTTAGGTACGCGGTGAGCATGGAAGAAACGTCAACTAATTGCCTTCGTTATCCTGAGTTAAATGCCCCAAGGATGGGACAGGCCATTGAAAGAGGGTTGCTTCGCTGGTTTTGTGGCAAATACTTAAAGCAGTCATTATAGTTTAGAGGAGAATATTTCCAAAAGTGTTATGTCGAACTATAAAAATTTGTATCCGCTGATAAGCCGCACGGAAAAGGGGTTGCTTCCAGATACAATGTAAATTTGAAAGGTACGACTTCATAATCGTACCCCCGTGCAATCTGGCTGGACATCTTATGCCAGGTCTTCGTCTTTTTAACCCCGAAAGTAGAGAGGATAGTGGATAGCTGCTCTTACATTCGATACTTCCTTGAAACAGTGTAAACACACGAAGGACATTCACTGAGATGCCATCACCAAATTGAAAGGTGGACCAAATATATGGTGATTTTCCCTTTTGGAAAATACTTTAAGAGACGACAGAAGAATTGTCTCTGAATCGCTGTGTATATTTTGTTTGGCAATAAAAATGTCTAGCAGGCATCCCTGAAGACGAACCAGACATATTCAACTCAGCCTCTAGTAATAGAAATGACAAACAAACTTTTTTTCTCGATTGGGGACGATTTCGATTCCCTGTCATCACTGTGCCACCATCACAAGTCGTCATCGCAGTCTCCCCTTATTGATTCAATCAATTTGATATCGGCATCGGTATGCAAACAAGCCGACGGGGATGCTATCCCTGCGGAAATACACAACAAGGCAGGGCATCCTCATCCACTCCCACCGCACCCAATCCTCATCGAACGGTAGCCCTTAAACTGTAGTCAATCACAAATTTCAAGCCATTAATTTGTTCGATGTACTATATGCGAAGCGGAGAGCTATAACAACGTCTAATTGGCAGTTAGCTCTCGTCCTCTATAAAGTGATTAATAACTCTGCTCGTCGAAATGATATCCGTTTCATTTAAATAGCACACAATGAGATTGACGCGGAAGACAGCTACAAGTAGCCACTGCTGCCTGCTGAAACACCTGATTCACAGAGGATACCTCAGCTGAGCCCCCAATCACTTGACCGGCGGACAAGTGCCTGTGTGCACACAGTGCGGGCGACATCAGCAACGGCAACCATATAATTACAGGGTGCTCACATTCATTAGGGACTCTGACCAGGGCTATAAATTAACCCTTTTGTTAATTGATACAAATAGGGTATATCAATTTACCCTTTGCCAGTTGGCCAAAGAGTTGGCTGACCAACAGAGACGATGCCGTGCGCACTGAGCGGTTAGGGTGCTGACGCATTTGAGCACCACCTCTGGGCAATGGTCAGAGGTTTTTGGGTGGCTTAACGCAGAGACTTGTGTGCACTGCCTGGCACTCATGTGCCAGAGGTCATTGTTAAGTTAATTAGGCCTTTTAGCATTAAAAATTCATTATTTCTGTGGAGTGGAGCCATCCGTGTTCGGATGGGTGTTGGTGCATTTGTGCATGGTAGTCTAATGAAATTACCGTGTTCCATTTACATGTGTAATTGCTGTTGTTGATGATATAATTTAATTTAAAATGTTTAACTAAATCCACTCAGGACAGTAAATGGGGCTTACTGCGAATGTGTGATCTGGGAAAAAATGTCTTAAAGGACATCAACCGAGACATCAGATCGCTGACACATTCCATCACGTACGGCGAACGGAAATCCGAATGGGAATACGTCATAGCCCAAAGGTGAAACCCTACTCAGAGCGGCGAAGTCTTATGGATTAACCAACAAAAAACAGAGTTCGTCTTATGCTCCAACAAAAGGAGTCATTCCTCGTCATTCCAGTAATTGAGGGCACGTCTCTCACTCTGACTGAATAATGTGGAATAATCCTACCCAAGAATCTTTACTGGAAACTAAGTGTCAATGAGGGAGCCAAAAAAGCGTACAGTGACTTGTACCTCAGCAACACGGTATTCGGTAAACAATATAGGGACCTAGACCCAAAACAATTCCGTGGATGTGCACATGAATTGGTAGACCCATCATGACATATAACCACTTCTTGGAGGTATTATTACACCTTGACCTTTTTTTGCAGATGACTGCTGCGAAGAGAGCCATATGGGTCAGCCAATCCAGTGACTGGCTACCAAGTTCCATTGGTCATGCAAGTATGACCGCATTTGTATAATCATAATGTAATGCAAAATTTAATTTAGTATCAAAAATTACACCCAGATCTTTAGCCTCTTCTAGGCGACTAAGTCTATGAACATTTATGAAATAATCATAGACAATCAGGGATGTAATTCGATATGCCGTAAAGATATTACATTTTTGAATATTCAGCTCTAGTCGATTGTGCTTGCACCATTCCATAATTGGAAATTATTACAATCAGTTAAACTATTTATAGATAAATACAATTTAAAGTCCCTGCAAATGTTAAAATTTTACAATATTAGAAAATTTCGTGAACATCATTTATAAACAAAAGAAAGAGTAATGGCCCCATATGGCTACCTTGTGGAACGCCCGATGCAACTTTTATTACTCGAGATCTAAAACTATCGATCATTACCAATTGCTTCCTGTCCTTTAAGTAATTGGAAAACCACTCTAACATTGACGAATGGAATCCCAAAGACTTTAGCTTGTTTAAAAGCAAAGTGTGATGTACTTTATCGAAGGCTTTCGAGAAATCGGTGTAAAGTACATCAACTTGTAATTGATTTTCTAAATTTGTGTAAATGTAATTTGAAAATAATGATAAATTAGTTGTACATGACCTGCCCTGCATAAAGCCATGCTGGTTATTAGAAATGATTTCTTTTACCATGAAATATAATTTTTCTTTTACAATACTTTCAAATAACTATGGTATCGATGGAAGCTTATATATTGGTCGATAGTTTTCTACTTTTTGCCTTAAACCGCTTTTATATATAGGCGTCAGAAAAGAATATTTCCATTCATTTAAAAATTCACCCATTTTTAGGGATTGATTAAAGATAATTCTTAGTGGACGATAAAGCGAATTCCAACTTTTTTTTAAAATACCAGCCTGGACCCCATCCAGGCGTGGGCCGTAATTTACTTTAAGATTAGTTAAGGCATTTATTACATCCTGATCCGTAATGTATATCCAGAACCTCGGGTATATTAGAGTAATTGTAACTCACTTAGATCCGGCTTGGATCCATTATACTATCACTATCCGGTGATTGCTACACCGATTCCTCGTTAGCCAGGAAACGAACTGACACCTAAGAAATTTGGACTGGTCTCTTTAAGGATTATCCACTTCCTTACTGCCTTATGTTTGTTTAATTGATGAATTTAGCTATCTGCTGAATGTTTGACAGATATCGAGGTAGTGTAGCGTGGTTTATATTTCTTCCTCATACCTGAAGCTCCGGCAGAAGTCGCTGTAGGCGGCCCCCATTTTTTCTTGCGTGTGAACCCAACATGCAGTAGCCTGTTATAATGCCTACGACCTTACTAATTCCCTTCATTTCAATTAAAGGTCGTATTTGCCTAAAAGTCCTGAGAGTGCTTAGTTCCACCCATTTCCGATTGGTGTATAGACAACAAATTGACCGCCTTGCTGATGTCAAGAAAAAGGTGGACACCTCCTATTTACCTCTCGATCCCCCGCCATTGATTCTAACTCATCAGGAGTTATGGCCAAGCGGAACCGTCGGGATAATTGTGATGATTGGTACAGTCGTGCCACGTGACCAAAACATCGAAGAATACCCCTTCCAGTTCGGAGAAGTGTGAGTTGCTCACGCACTGCCAGGTTTCTCCCCCTATCATGGTTGGTAATTCCCACAATAGATTCTCATCTCACTAGTATTCGCGATCTTATTGTTTCCGTAAATACTCAAACTGAAACCAATAATGTGAATTTCTGTAAACAAAAATCAATTTAATTTATAGTCAATTCAAAACGTAATAAAATGCATGTACAGCCACTTTCAGATGACCAGGCATTGCTTTGCAGGTATTATAAAACGTTTTAAATGAATTATTCATGTGCAAATAAAAAGCCTTTAAACTAAAGAGAAATCGAATGAATCACTTACACGAAAAACACGACTGGACTGCCTAGATGTAGGTCCACCAGAGACAACGCGCTGTGCTTCCAGATAGCGATAATGTATAATCTTTCACTTAAACAATTAAATTGCCCTAATCACATGCAATTTGCAGCTTAATTCCAGTTCAACCATCACCAGGTGACCTCAAACGCTCACACTTCATCAGGAAATTCCTCCTGTGTCCTTCGTTATCCAATTATTAGCCGTATTTTTAAAAAACACAAAAGCAAAAACAACAACAAAAAAAATATTGTTGCTGATCCAATTTGAATAGCATCCATTTTACAATTACCCACCTTTCAAGTTCAGTGAGCCCGTCGCGAAACCACCAAATCAGTACGTTTTTTTTTTGTCTCTAAAGGGCGATGGATCGTCCTCGAAGGCATCACCATCATCCAGTGGCTTCATTTATCCCATATGACACACAATAACAACCGCGCCAGAGACAAATTAAATAAAATTTCCACAATGACATAACCTGTTTATTTTTCTGGCATAAGGGATATTTCTGAATAAATACGGGGGTTGGTTTGCTGCGATATGTACACTTTTTTGTTTGCCATTTCTGTCAACGCTCGAGGTTGTTGATGTGTACCAGCTCCCAACTGGAGCAATGTACGACCGGGAAAAAAAACGCGGAGATTTAAAGGTGGAGGGGAATCAATTGGATCAGGCTCTGCGTAAAATTATGCTACCACGGTCGCAATTGTCGGCGGCTTATATTGAAATAAATTGGATTTGCCAATTTTTTTTATTCGCAGTACTCGAGGATTTGCTTTTGTTCGAAATACTAATTTTTCTCATTAGCGGATGTACTTGACGTGTTTGTTACGTTATGTCACGTGGGAGGAGGGAAGGAACTGGAGGTTATGCGAAAGTGATGTGATTTATGGGTGGTATGACTACTCATGCGAGTGATTGGGTTGTCGGCAAATTGAGAAAAGGTTTGAACGCGTTCTGCTGAACTAAATTCAATGACAATGAGGTGATCTTGAACTGAATGTATTCGAAGGATTGTTAACATGTCTATCAACATTTGTGAACATTTATTTTATTCTCTTGCTTAAATCAAGTTAGCGAATATTTTAACCACTGTAATCGCTTCCTCCAGGAATTGTTCACATAACTTCTTTTCAGTTAACTGTGCGACTTCTATAAGTGATAAGAGAGTTATGCTGTCCTGTATGCTAATGTTTCTGTATGTAAACTTGTTTATTACACATTCAATTCCTATCAAAGCAGTCCAGATGTCTAAAACTACTTAGGAGGACATAAACCTTCTCGTTTTCTACGACCACGCACGATTTCGTCAAGTATATTTTGTGCGTCTCTATAAGATCCCGGGACGTTCGTATATTGTACCGCTATTTAGTTAACCAACCAACATTGAGCTCAAAATGTTCTAATAACTGTGGAGAAGCCTGTTTCCAGTCAAGTGTTTGGACTTTCAGAGTAAGCTTAATGACTGTCGGCATCATTAAGCTTACTCTGAAAATGCCACATCCTTAATATTCCTGACTATTTAGTAGAAAATAGCCAGTCTCCTTATCATCCGATCATTAATTCATAATGTCTGTAAGAAATTGTCTATCAGCTAATTTTTCCATTGGGACAAGGATACCCAAAGGCCGAGTGTTTGGGCTAATAATGTAGAATATCCTTACAGGATCTTAGCAGCGACACGTGTATTTATACTTTAATTGATTGACTTATTACATACAGGTATCTTCTTCCTTCCTCCTTGAAGAAGTAAAGCCCGATTAGCCACCATGTTATTAACCTAACCAAACAGTCAAGCATTGTAGACGCATTTCTGCTTGGTCGAACACTTGTGGATTATGTTCGCTTCAAAAACAGAAATTTTGGTTGATGACATACCAGAACCCAAAATTGAAGTCGCGTCGTACGAAAAGATTTTTTGGCAAAATTCGGATGTTCGGCCAACATTTTTAGCACCCAACTAGCGAACTCACGGGCTTGTCTATGATCGTCCTTAAGTTCAATTATTACGTCAACGTCTTATAGGAATGTGGGTCGTGTTGGTCTCTGACGATATCCCCTCATCTTTAATAGTGGTTTGTGGGTTGAAGCCTAATTCGAAGACGAACTGTAAAGCTCTGCAAAGACGAAATACATAAACGAACTATGAGACCATACCAAGAGCAACACTGCCAAAAATATGACCTCGAATGGACTGACTCATTACACCTTACTCACGCCACAAGGCTACACCACCGATTCCTTCACAAGTTGCCAGTCCCCACTTCATCCACGAAATCGTAGGGAAAACATTTTCGTCTTCATTCCTCCACAGAGTGCAAATTTATCGAATCAACTATCTGCAGAGTGCGAGCGCCCTTGCAAATCCACTAGAGCAAATGCGAATCTTGTCGGATGAAATTTATGGACTCTATGATGAAATTTTAAACAGTGACTATCCAATAGCCCGCCCAACTTATCCCCGTCAGCCTAGTGTGTTGCGATAAAGCAAAAGTGCCCGATAAGCGTGTATGCGGGGATACATGCTCGTACAGTGGATGAAAAACCAATTTTTGTTTCTCTTTTTCGTTTTCCTTTTTTTGCCTCTCTTATCCTTCAAGAGCTCCATGTGCAGTGTCAAAGGTTGATTTATGCGAAACGAATCCGCTTTACATGCAAGCAGGAATAATTTATTGCCCTGAACTCGATTTACTGTTCTGCAAATTTTCCTTCGAACTTTCGATTTGTTCGGACGGCAGAGGTCTTGTGTGTGTGTCTGTTCCTTCTCCCCAGTAGATCTCCATCCCGTGAGAGCTTCATTGGGAGCTGCACTCACCCAGATGCAGAATCAACTGCACCACTCCTTGGCGCGATACAACACTGAAGTGAAACAACACCCCCCGACGGAAAACCTACCCCCAAGCGAAGCGCAAATCTCAAGGAGGAATGCATAAGAAATCAAATCCTTTCCTGACACTAGGCACACACAATTACCGCCGCCAAGTGACCCTTTTGTCCTACGACCTTTATCCGGTGTTTACATTTCCATTCAGGCGAGCAGAAAAAAGATGTCACAGCCAATTCGGGTACACAAACGGACAGATGGGTTGTGGCGAATTATCATGATCACAGAGTTGAATTTACATATTATTATCAGTTATCAAGAGAAGACAATTTTCTTATTACCATGGGATAACAAAAGGCCAAGGGTTCGGTGGCATTTACATAAAGGTTGCCAAATCGGATCAAGCACCAGTACTATTTTTTTTCTGTTGTTTCTCAACGCAAACAAAGGGTCGTCTTTCTACTTGCTACTTGCTACTTTAAGACGTCTGGGCACTGACACTCGTATCTTTTCAGTTCATTATATCCAAGATGAGGATCCTTGAATGAATATTTCATCTCAATAATGGCAGCCCATCCTTAATTGAGAGACAAGTGGGAATAATAATTATTGTTGCCACCCACATGTAGGAAAATGTTCGCAAATAGAACTCAATTAAATCACCGTCAAGATGAAGTCATTATGGGGAACCCGTGGCTTCGTCCGCTCTGATTATGATTGATTAACAAAATTCCGATTGCTCATTGAGCACGTTTTCGACATTTCTCAGTCGAATATAATAATTCTCCGAAAAAGAAATAATTCAATCAGAGACGTTGCCAATGAGGTTTTATTCAGAGTTACACCTTTTGCAACCGACGTTGTTGTGGGGATTGTGAGTGTCTGGACATGGCATACGTGGTTTTCTCTTAAGAGTTTTGCGTTATTTCTCTTGGGTTTGCAGATGTTATTAATAGAAACATTGGTAAGTGGTCATTGGTTAAAGGGGAGCATTTTCTTGCACAAATTTATTTGCAAAATATATGAACAACACTCAATTTGTGCAGTGAAGTGGTGTAGTTAGTGCTGAGTCAGCAATCTAATTATTTGTGAAGTAAGTAAGTATGTTTCATGGAATTAAACTATTGGAAATTGTACGCTGAGACTTCCAAATGTTTCAATGAACACAGGGTCTCGATAAGTAACCTGCTGTTACTGCTTCTACAAGTGTCGCAATGGAAATTCGTACGCCACAAATTATAAGAATCTGTAAAACTGTTCGACTCTAAGAAGATGGGCGAGTGGAAGTAGCGGCTTTCACTTAATGGAACCCAATGGATGTAGCATTGACAAATTATGTTAAAACAACGCTGTAAAGTCAAGAATTTTGATAAATGGTCTCTGAGCTTGGTTGAAGAAACATTTTCGGAAATACTCCGCTTAGCCCCTGTCAAAGGTAGACACTAACAAAGGAGACGGGAAAGTTTTGGAATGGAAAAGAGCTTGGTGGTAAAGCCAAGTAAGCGGTTTTCAACTAAGTTTCTACTCCACCTCTCAATTTTGGGTAATGCCCGAAGTTCAGAAAAATTCAGAATTATTCGATCAGACATATTTCACAATTATTGTTTGATACTGATATTGTGGCATCTTGAGAACTCACAGTTCTCGTTCGATTAGTCATTGGCTGAACTGGAGTGAGTTCCACTGTTACCTTGGGTGAGAGCTGGGCTGGGCATCTACATTTCTCCTTTCTGGCAGTAGTCATTTTGTGGTAAGATTTTTCAGCTATAGAGGTAAGTTCAAAATGGATTTTTCGTTCAAATCTGTAACATGTCACATAATCGAAATCCGTGGGGATGGTAAAGAGGCGTTCATAATCATAATTCGCTGCACAGTTGATGGGCACCTAGTCGATAGACGAATGCTGATCTGCCCAGCCAGTATTCTTACATGTGGCACAAGTGATGAGTTTAAGTGAATTGATTCCAATTCTCAGATGACTCCTTGACTTTCCGTGAAGGTGCTCATACCGCTACGGGATATTATATTCCATTAAAGCCTTGATAAACACTCGAAAATCACTAGAGGTCTAGGTGTCTTCGGATAAAATTTTGGATAAGAAATGTACGAAGTTCTTGAGCGGGATGAGAATAAAAACCATTCCAGAGGGTGCTTCACGGTATAATGGTCTCAAAATCTTTCTTGGATGTGGACGACTTGTTGGATCAAGTACCCGTATAACGTGTTCGAAACAACGTGACGACAACCAAGTTCGGTACTTTTTGATAAACGAATCAGTCTGAAATTTCATATGGTGTCGTTTGTCAGACGGTAATGTAATGTAAAATTCCGTCAGCAATGCCACCGGTTCACAAATGGTTATTTAGGAACGGGCAAAGTTTTTTTTCGAAACTCAGCTTAAGGAAGAAATTAACTTAGAGGGTTATCGGAAATGCAAAAAATATTGGTTTGTATTCATAACTAGAAGCAGCTGACCGAGGTCAGTCCATGGGCCAGATGCATGGTTTTGCCATGTTTGTCTGTCAAAGTTCACAATTTTGGTCTGGTGCGCGGACGAGTGAACCCCTTAGGTGTCACTTAATTGGCAGCTGCGTTAAAAAGAGTTTCCGGAAGACGGAGCACTTATGAGAGTTATCGACGCGTTGGGTGAAGCAGACACAGTTCAAGAAAGGCGTTTACCTAAAAGGCAACATCACTTTTTGTTATAAATAAAATGCATTGTAATTCGTAGAAGTGGCGATTGTGATAAATAAAGTGGTGTAGCTTTCGCAGCCAATAAGAACTGTGAATACAATTTGTGAATAGTCCTCATAGAGTTCTTATTAAAAAAATAGGATTATCTGCAACAATGTCTTAGATAAGTTACAGCATCACGATCTGTTGAGGTTATAATATGTACTACGAGTGGCGCTAAGGCCGGTAGAAGCTCAGGGCCTAGCTTCTACAGCAACTACACGTGTGATGCGTGCTTTGTTCTCTCATGAGAAGGGACATACAGATTTATGCCGACTCCGAACGCCAAAGCTTGAGAAGCATTTTCGAGACTGTTGAGCATTGTTAGTGACTCGAAAGAGGTGTCGTAATGGTAATCGAACTCAGACACCAAGGTTCAAGCGCGTAGGAGTCAACGCACTTACCAACAACGCTAGGATCTGTTAAAGTTACGTGCGTTTAATCAACGCCTGGTGATTAGCTTTAATTAATACAAGGCACCCCAAAGTTTACACATTTTCTTCTGAAAGTAGGTGCGTAACTCCAAGTTCTGAATAATAATAACTCAGATAACCGAAGTTCATTGCCCTTGAACTTAAAGTCGTTGAAACTTGGCCAACATTCCTCCAGTTTAACCCAGTTCAATACTTTTGTGCATCAGGAACAAAACTTTAATCATTCAATCGAAACTTTATTCATTAATCCGTCTCAACCTTGAAACTCTAAAAGGGATGAGACTAAGAAGTTAGCGGAAAACAAAAATACACAGAAAAAAAACAGACCACGTCTCTCCCCGCACCATGTTCAATAAGCGGAACAAAACTTTCTGTGCTCTTCTAAACCATACACAAACCAGCTCGGGAGTGACACATACCCGACCAAAGTGTCATAATTAGAAAATATTAATAAAACTCGAAGTTTGTGTGAATGACGGTCTATCAGGCGACAACTACGGCCCGCCATTTGTTGTAATTTTGTCAAAAGTTAAACTCGTGATTTAGGTTGTGCCTTCTCCCCTCCACACCGCCCAGGGAATGGAGGTGGATGACACGAGGAAAAAAAGAAGAGGAGAGGCTTGATATTCCAAAATATCATACAAACGAGGGATGAGCCGACACTTCAGCAAAAATATATACTAGAGAGTATACGCTTTAAGTAGCGGCTCGAGGGTGAAATTCAAATCGGGTAAACTTTTTGAAGGTTAATGAAAAACTTTTCTTTCGAGTTTTTGGTTTAGTTTGTTGGGAAACTGTTCGGTACAGTTTGGCTCGGCTTGGCACAGCAAAAGTCCCTTTCGACTTTGTTACTAACAAAAAATTATTTTTTCCCTTTTTTTCGGGGGGATAGGGAAGTCTGCAAAGTTTTTAAACAAAAAAAAATTTTTGTTCCCACTTCTTCCTTCTGTTTTGTGTTTTTTTTTTTGCTTTTTGGAAAACGAGTTTTTGAAAAGTTTTGCAAAACTTTGTTATGCGCGCGCATTAAAAACCGCATTATTATTTATATACGCACAATTCAGGGTCTACGTTGAGGACCACTCTTTTCAAAGCCGCCTTTTAACCAGTTCAGTGTTTAATCGGCCGTGAGTGTTTCAAGAGAGAGATTGTCAGGCGCTTCTGTCTTTGGCGATGAAAAATTGACTCCAGTCGCAGTGTGTGACCCGAAATCAGTGCATCGAAATGAGATTTATTCAAAAGTGACAATAAAAGATGACAAAAGAGGAATGTCAAGTGTGTGCGTGCGCGAGGTCGAGTGCAGTGAGTTTGTGATCCAATGAATTTTTATGCTTATGTCACATGCGGGACACACTTGGCAACGCCGCCAATGGGGGATGATCCTTCGCCGCCGCATATGAAGTCATAAAGTGGTGTTTAATGGCATTTACTCTGGGTTATTATGGTAATGAAGTATTTTTTTTCGGTCTTCACCATCTCCGATTTGAAGATGCGGCGCCCTTTGTGAAGTGTGATATTTTTTGTTTTCTCGCCATCGTGTTCGCCCTTACGGATATAATGTGGTGATGCTTGCAAGGAAGTGGCAGCGCGTGCGAATTTTAATAAGGGGGGTTATTATTACATTTGCGGTTTGGCGTTGTTTTCTTTTTTCTTTTTTTTTGCTTCCTGCTGAGTGTGTTATTATGGGAAAATTCAGCAATTGTCTAAGTGGATGTTTTTGCGATGAGATTTTATCATAACAATTGGATTTAATTTTTATTTTTCCATCTTCCCCTCTACTCGCGTTTTTAGAAATGGAAATAAAAGTATTTTGTGGTGGTTGTGGTTGGGGATGATGCAGGAGGCGTTAGTGGTAGAATTGGGTGTTGGATTTCCTGTGAGAAAATGTTGGTTAAGTGTTCGTGGATTTGAATACATAGGTAGAAGCCTCGATCAAATTGCGGTGCGCTTAGAGAAGTAATGTGTTTCAGAAACTAGTTCCCTTTGAGTTGGGCAGGTCTTGGGATATTATATGCGGTCTAATACGTTGTGTAGTGATTTGATTATGAACTTTAATTCAGCTCTCGGGCGATAAATATTTGATACAGCACAGTTGTGTAATATACTTCCTTATGTATGATTATTCCTAGACAATACAGTAAAATGTTATTTACAGTCAGCGGCAATTCAAAGCATTTATTTTTCATATGTCGTGTAGTCCACATCTCGTTGATTGATTAAGATTGATTGAAACATGGTCTCTACACAAAACCACCAATCGCCCAAATTATTGGGAAACAAATATTTTTTCTTAATTTAAATATTGAATTCGGAGATTCCAATATAATAGTTTTGAATTTTGAGTGTCTATGGGCCGCACACATTTTTTAACGAATGTCCCTTGATAGGTGCTCAATTTTCACTTTCCTTTATTTCTCAATTATAAATACATTTCATAAATTAAATTAATGGATCATTTTTGTTCTTAATTTTATTTTGAATAAATAAAAAATTGAAATCAAAAAAAACTAAGGTTACATTTTTGTGTGGTTTTCATAAACATGCTTTAGTGGGTGAGTGCGTCGATTTCTTAGTACAATCCCAATCACGAGCAAATTTAATAATTCAAGGCTCCACCTCTTTCGAGCCACTGACATCGGTCAAGAAGTACCATCTGTCTAGAAAAATTCTTCTCAAATATTCGGAGTCAAAAAAATTCTCTCCAGTTACTAGACAACAATAGCAGGTACAACGTGAAGGGCTGCTGCAAAAGCTAAGCCTAGGTCCACATTGCACTGTAGAGTCACCCATATTTTTACTCGAAAACCAACAAAAAACAAGTTGCAAATGTGACCCCTTTGATATTTGCCATTTTGAAGATGTCCTTTTTTGGCCTCAAATCGAATGACTGGAAGTCATGTGGTTTCAAGACGGAGCGACATCTCACACTACACGACATGTTTGCCCTGTTTTGAAAGACAGTTTCCTTGAGTTAGTTATTTAGCGTTATGGTATAATTTATGGATAGAGGGCTTGTCGTTATTTTTCTTCTAGTAGCGCAACAGTCCGGTGTGGACCTGGGTCTCAGTCAACAAGCCTCTCCAGCTGGCACGATCTATAGCCAGCTGCCTCTACCTCCGCACACCATGTTGACTGCAAGCCTTTGCCTTCTGCCTACTTCGTGGTTGGATCTTTTTCTCCAAATGCCATCAGCCCAAATAGGACGCTCAAAACTACTCTCGTAAAGATCAAGACCTGGGGGGTAGAGAGCTACTATCCCCAAACAGACCCAACATAAGCACCTAGGTCGGTGTCATTTCTGGATACTGTCTACTTGAAGAGCCTGCTAGCAGGTTGGTAGCACTATGTATAATAAAAAAAATAAATACTTCCGGCAAATTTTGCAAAGATGTGGAGAATGTTGAGAATGTCTCGTATCTCCTAGCTATTGTCCGGCTCTATCTACGCTCAGCTATGGTTTTTGCTAGGAGCCCACTTGTCACTGATTTCTGCTACCTGCCTCTTCCGTGTTTTCGTGATAAGAATTTCCCATGGCCCCAAGGCATAGTGCATACAATCCAATCCAGAAGCTATCGAAAGTCACCTTGTCAAATTCAACTCCTGCAAGAACTCCCATCAGGAGCATTCGAATGATTATTCTTTCCGTTCATAGTGTCACCGTCCGAATATTTTCAAACAAATTTTTCATGATTTATTCTCTTTTAAAGCCCCAATGTGCTTGCATAGCGGAAAGATTTAAATTACTTGACTTATCACCTGATGCGTTGTAATTAATTTTCTGTCCTTCACAAAACCATAATCCTCCCAAATCCGTTAAACCCCACTTTTCTAGCACGCACGGAGGTCCACTTAGCATTCGTTAGGCAAAACCCTCAAGCAAATCAACAAAATTGTTTCTAATGGCACTTAATAATCGACAAGATTCATCTTGTGATGTCAAGTGTACACTCGTTTTAAATTTGTGACATCTTGTAAGTCGTCGACACACCTTCTGCCGCCTAACAAAGGCAATCGACTCTGCCCAGATTCAGCAAAGCTATGCGCAACAAGATTTATAGCATTCATTAGAAATTCGATTTGGGGATGTTTCGGCATTCAATTGGGGCGATTTCCTGACTTCACCGCCTGTGACAGAAGTCAATTTTGATGATCCACAGATTGTATCGAAATAAATATATATTCCGGGGACAGTGTCTTCAAATTTACTCATATTTTGTTTTTGTTTTACGCTAATTTTGAGTAGAACAATAACAGAGTTTCTCAAATATTCCCCAAGCGTGCTCAGAGCAGGGATTTTCTTTAAGCGTTCACATCCTTATGGAAGGGACCAACTTAAGAGGAAATCTGCGATTTTTTTTTTACACCATCTTCACCTACACCCAACCGTGTCCGACTGAGCTCAAGGAGCTCAACCACCCGCTCGCCGCCCGTTTCTCAAGCACTGTAAAGCGAAACATCTCCATTAAGTGTTATTTAACTCAAAGGACTCTTAAATACGACACAGATGTAAAATAAACAAACGTGATAAAATTCCGAGCTCCTGCCGGCTATAAGAAAGACATCACCGGGACTCGTGTAGAGTATAAAAGTAAAGTCATATAATTAAGTTGCCGACACTGTTCTTTAGAATATTCAGCGTTGTAGCGCTGTAGCATCTTCTGTTTCCAATAAAGGACTAAACCACACAGCCACACACTCGCGCTGCTACACGCGAATAAAATTTAATCCTGACAAACTGGGCGCTTGTGAGCTGAAATGCCGCCATCGCCGTCGCCGCCTCCACAGTGCGGCAAGAGCCGTGGCCCGTCCGTTTGTGGTTGGGGAATGGTAATAACGTGTTGTCGTCATTGCGAGATGTTTACGTTTTTAATAGGAAACTCTGTTCGGTCGCACCACTCACCTAAGGAGTCACCCTCGGACGCGTTTCTTGTTAACCACAAAACTGTACATAAGTATGTACATCCGCTTGTATGGCTGGCTGTGTGTGTGTTTTGTGGGGTACAGCTTAAGCATAAGGTCTGTACTTCATGGGAGAGTGTTGCGGAATAAGATTACCCAAAGACACAGCCGAGAAGGCGGAGAACCCGGGGACGACTCTCTCAATAAGATAACGTCTTGTGTTCGGCTGTAATCACTGGATTTATAGGTCCTTTGAGATAATCGACTTGGCAGGCAGTGCGCGATGGAATGATGTTAATAATGTATGTCCTTGACTGTCCCAGCTTTTAATTAGTAAGTTGCTCTGTCTTTCTGCTTCGCTCGACGACGGGGACATCTTGTCCAATGGTGCATTAATAGCTAAAGACGCCTATTCCTTCATTAAAGAGCAGCTAGTGTATTTCTTTAAATTTCACCGAAAACTGTCTTGTTAATATTCATTCAAAATTGTCCTCGCCGTGGTAGCCGGTACAACAACGAGGGGGGGAAAGAGATCAATTTTAATTCATCCCCTTATTGATTTTCATTTAAACCACCTCGGCAGCGGTTAGGGGGGTAAAATGTGAAGTATCGGGGAAGAAAATCCCTCAGAGCCTGCCAGCCACTCAGTGGCCATTCAGGAGGAGGGTCAGGACTTTTAATTAGATATTCCTGAATGGGGTGGGAGTGTCTTTCTGCTTTAATTTCCATCGAACAAAAAAAATCTTGATTTGGGATTTATTTATTTTGTATTCCTGTCCTCGATTTAAATAAGGGTCGTTTTTTTTCTTCTGTATTTATGGCATATCTTTATGTTGTTTTTATTTTCTATCATTTCAGGACGTCCGCTATGGTGTGTGGGAACGAATTGAAGACGAAATGATTGACTGACCGAAACAAGCGACATCCAGACTTTCATTGTCATTCTTTCTTATAAATAATTCGTTGTATTGAGCAAATGTTAAATTAATGGTAATTGAGAAAATAAATAAACAAATTAGAATGGAAGTGTGTTCTTTTTCATTTGTGTGCTGTTTAACCGACGGCATTTCCACTTGGACTCCGTGAGGATGTTCATTGCAGGAAAGAGGAAAAGGAGCAGGGGAACATATGAGTATGTCGCTCAATTACGTGGGGTAGGTTGTGGATTATGAGTACATACATATATGGACATCATACCACTATTTCGCACGTCATTTTACTGAGCTTGTGTCTAGTAACTGCTAGAAACTACGCTGCAAGGAAATATGGGTGGAAAGACAATCAATAAATCTTATTTTTAAGAATGACTTGGGACTTAAAAATATAAAGACTTTTCCTATGTGAATAACATTTGTTGCATTCCGAACAACATTTGTGCAATAATCGGAAACAATCTGTTGCAAGAATATCATTTGAAAAGGAATTTAACATTTTTTTCGTTTTCTTAGAACACATTCTTGTAACTCTCTTGTGGATTTTAGCTATACAAATTCAATATGTTGAAGAATCAGTGTAACTTTTAAGTGTAAATGCAGGCATTTACGTATAATGTTGAAATCAAAAGGGTGTATTTATTATTTTGTTCATATCAAGAATTGTGTTTTGCTACATCCTTAACAATTATTCCAGCTTCAGCAAAGAGAGCTACTTTCGGAATATGCTCGCAGAGAATTGAGTCTTCATATTGCAGGACTACATCACAGGAACCACAGGGTCTTAGCTATATGTAAATCTTGTAGAAAAGTAGGATTGAATAAAATGTGTTGATAAACTTGAATTTGAAAGGTTCATATGTGTTATTTTTAATCTTGTGACAGTTGGATGGATGTTGTGAGCCTGTCCGGACGTATTATGCACCTCGAGGTGAACAGACCAAATTTCAACCAGCGTGTATTTTATCTCGATGTTAGTGGTTCATCCTTCTTTGTCATATGACTGGGATTACGATTGAAAATTCGTATGTTTAGCTATGTTGAGCCTGATCTATTTTTTAACATCAACTTCACATTCTGTTGTGCCTACTGCATCAATACTTTTATGACACAAGAATCCAAATAACCGGCGGAGAATGTTCTCTTTAAAATATCCGAATGAAAGCTGTTTCATATAAATTTTTCACTTGCCAGCATCCTGGTCCATTAAGCGGAAACTGGATTTGAACCGTATTTTGATCATTCTTGTTAGAAGATTTGATTTAAATTGTTCTCTATGTATTTTCTTAGACATGACCTACGTCTCTGTTGAAAAGTTTATCTAAATTTAAGTTAGGCGTAGAGTGTGTAAGTAAGTGTCTGATGAACGCGAAAACGTTTTGGAGAACGAAGTGTTTTTTGTATATCGTCATAATCATGATTAACATACGAGCTTTTGGATGTCTAGGTTTTAAACTCGTTTAATTCATTTTCTATGTGTTCAGGCAAAAGAAAACAAGAGTTGAAAGGTTTGAATTTGTAATCCGAGCCAAGTTCATGAGTGGTTGCATTAACATGCTCGAGTACATCTCCTGATGAGTTGAATATTATTTTATTGGTAATTTCGGAAAAAAGGTATGCGTCTTTTCTGAAGTTCATAGAACAGCAGGTGGTAATCGTTGAATAGACAGTTGAGTTTGTACGAATAATGGACTTACACCATTTGCTCCAGGAGACTTCATAGTACTACTTAGTATTACGGATCAGTATGCTCAGACTTGTTATAATTATAAGATTTTGTACTTTTAAGTAAATCTATTCAGAAGTATATCATACTTAGTAGAAATATTTTCTTGGTAGTCTATAATTTATTTCGCACTGGATGATGAGAAATTTACAAAGACTTCACGATTGAACGAATAAGCGGACCATACAACATTCTCTGTGGATACATACTTATGATACATATGGATCAGCATTACCACCCAATCAGACGAATGCACTAATTGTCTATTTTTTACGAGATTACGAAACTTAATCGGAACAGAATTTATAAATAGTTTAAGAATAAAAATATATATACATAAATATATATTTGAACATTTCATTGCTGTTATTATCTTCATAAAATTACGTTTAATTGGCTGCGTGACTTGTGTACTAAATCTGATCCACAACAGATATGTGTATAAGAGGTGTGTATATTAGTGACATGCCTGAAGACGTAGTTGAACTGGTCAAATAGTTAGATTATGAGTGGTTGGATTCGAATGTAACCTTGTCAGTGGCGTCAATTAATGAAATAATTAAGGAGTGTCCGAAAGGGCGATGTAGGTATGTAACTGTTGGTTGAACATGTTTTAAGAATTCTCCGGGGACTCGTTTTAATTGCCTTTGCACGAAATGCTCATCATTTACTCAGCAAACCTGTGCTGTTATTAAACAATTTCTCTGTGTACTGGAAATCATTGTGTGGACCAATGGAATATTCAGCTTGCGCTAATGACATTGAACTGAGTTGTGACACGATCCCGATCATTTACATGCGGGATCTATCACATTTAATATATAGATAGAATGCAGACAATATTGTGTGTTAATTTATTCGGCTAATTTAAATTCTTTACCATCAATGAGTAAATTTGTAATCGAAAAAACTATCTGACCAGGATCAAGTAGCTTACTGCAAAATCCAATCACGATTAAGGGCAAACTACAATGGACATATGCAATCGAGAAACCAAAAATAAACGATTAACTGTGGCCGCTTAACTAAACCAAATGGCTTCGCTTCGTTTCATTCAGTTTCGTTGAGTCTTGCTTATATAAGTAGGAGTGACCGCTATGTACACATGTAAATATCAGTTAGTATATTTAATGATGCTTCTTACTATTTTTGTTCATTTTGACACAAGCTGAATTCCAAGTAAGTTCACAATCCACATATCCTTTCAGGACAGCACACACTTACGGCTATTGTGGCAACTCTCTCCTTGGCTACTGTTTTTTCAGAATTGGACAAGGACAATGGATTATTCTCAATTCCCACGCCGGCAGACATATTTACAACTCACATACTAATTCGTTATTTCGTCGTAACTGTAAACTAATTGCACTTGGTTTTCTGTGAACCACTTAAACTACTGAGTGCACAAATTGACAGTGAAATGAATGTTGTCCAATTTAGCAACCGACAAAATATTTACTGACTCCAAAAAGTAAAAAAAAGAAACAAATTAGCTAACCATTTGCAATTAAATTGATAACGTATGCACAAAAGTTACCTTCCACCTCACATACCATACAAATTTTTCATATACATAATTTAATGATGAAAAATGGCAGAGATGGAAGGACCCGATTAAATGATGAATATTGAAGCAAAAACTCGTCTCCACATACATATAATATGCACCGTCAAAGGGTACATCCAAATTGAATTTAGTAGCTGTGACAGATGAGGAGAAAAAAATGCAATTAAGTTTTAGTACAGTTAATTTCTTGTCCCTGCAGCTGAACGATAACTTTGACACGCAATAAAGACGGTTGGTTCACCTGTGTTTTGTTTCAATTTGATGATGGCATAGAAACATGGCTGCATATGCTTGCACAGGTCCTTTCTGGTGGCGCTGTCTTACCAACGTTTGACCAACCATTTTATTTTCACAAAACGTTTCATCCTATTTCTTGTGCTTTTTTTCTTGTCTTTTTTATTCCTGTATCCTTGTTATTGATTTATTATTATATTTTTGTTTTTGTAGTGTACACTTGTTTTTTTTTTTTTTTGCTTTATTCTATGCTCTGCCATCGAAGGTGGAATGCTTCTGTTTATTAATTAGGCAAGCAAAAGAAACCAGAAAATAAGCAAAAGAAAGGAGAAACACACAACAGCAGCGTAGCTGAGGGCTGCGTGGATGTGTGAGTGAAAGAGGAGCAGTATTAGGAGGTGGCCCTATCGCTTATGTACTGCTTGCTGGTCGAATTGCATCCCCTTTGGTTGTAGGTTGATATCCGATGAAAAAGAGGGGCGGCCCCGAATTAAAAGTGCTCTTTCAACTGTATATGGGAAGTACCATGGAATATTTATCTCCGAGACATGCGCCTTGACTGATTCGGAGTGCATGCAAGTAGGAGAGAGTCAGAGCATTTATCTTTGTGTGAATTTCGGAGTCCTGTGGGCAGAAGTGTTAACAGAGAGTCTCTCACATGTTAGAGAAATGTTAAGCTCTTTAAGCTGTTGAGGAGAATTTTATCGGCAAGGAATAATAATTTATGTTTTATATTTTTCCGCAACATCAAGAAATGTTAAAAAATAATTGGTAGTGCATTTCATTTTTGGAGAACATGAAAAGTCTTCCCAATTGAATCCTGAGTGGGTATCTGTAAAAATGATAAGAAATAAATATTTGTTCGCCATTAAGGATATAACTTAAATAAAGTAACAAGAAAATGCATGTATTTATTTATACCATGGTTAGCATGTTTCTTTCGGTTTAATCAAAAGGCAGACATCCAAAGGTTGTACATTGCCACTGGTACCAGCCGTATGTAGTCTCAAGAAAACAAAGGCATGTCAAAGTAAGTTGAGGCGTGAAGTTATGACATACAAACTTACTTCCGACATTTTTCTTCAAACCATGAATCCAAAACGCCTTTGTCCTTGAACTAGACTTGCATTCACAGCACTGTTTTCAATGCTGCAATTATAAACAACAAATTCATTTCAGGAGAATTGTTTCTTCGGTTCCAATAATACCAACCTATATGGCTTTACAATCTAAGCCCCAATAAGACTTGCATTTGCGATGACAGTCGCTGCAAGTTGATTACATTTAGAAAATTTATTCTTCACGTACGTGACCAGCTTACGTGTAAAAAAACTACCTGACTTACATACATTTGTACTAACTAACTGTGTAACCGGCATTCCATTCATTAAGCCATTAATCACTTATCACCAGTCTCAGAGACCGCAACGATTTTCCAATTTTAAATATTCCAATGGTGTTCAATGTGTTATCAACCTTGAAAATCCATGTTTTCAACTGTTCCTGTATCGCAAAATTATCAAAATTATTTATTTATGCTTCAGAAAAGAAAACTAAGAATTTGGTGTACCAAGAAGCATTACAATAAACGATATGTTTTTGAAATAAATATTCTTTTTATTATTAATTTCATTTCGAAATCCAGAACAAAGTCTGTTGGGTCAGCTAATATTTAAAAAAAAAATTTAATAATTTATTAAGAGCGCTAATCGATGGACCAATTGCTGAACGATTTCGGTGCCGGACACTTCTCTTACAAATTGCGGAACTTTCTTTCAAATTAAGAGTTTTTTTTGTGAAACTGAAATTTGAGAACTGATATCAGCTGATTAAAATTAATTTAACACCAAAAGCCATTTGAATTCAATAGATCCAAAAGGTACAGTTACCGGCAGTATAAAAAAATTGACAACAGCTGACAACTTAATTTAACATTTTGGAGCTTTGAAGCACTGTGTTTCCGGCATTCATCTCTCGTTTTGGACCGTTCCATTAGGGAGGTTCACAAGGACAAACATACCGGACAGACCTAGTAGGATGGATGTCAGACAGAACGATGTCGTTAGCGTCAAACATGTTGTATTAAACTCTTCGGCGAACAACCTCACAGCTTTAACATTTTTAAGAAAGAAATTTCCTGCACGTCGGAGTGCCACTGGTTCAAACGATCGAATATGTCTGTCCAACCAAATGTCCGTCAGCCGTCGTTTCTTGAGTTCAGACGATAAAATTTCAGACCGTCAGACCATGTCTTCCCGGTATGTTTGTCCATGTGAACCTCCCTATTCACTAGTTAGATACTGCGATCTAGTATTGATTTAACAACTCTAATATAACTGTTATACACTTTTACAATCTCCATTAGCTTAAAGATCAACCTTTATTGGCAAAAACCCTGCAGACTTTGCACTTTGCAAAATTCTGAAATAATATCAACAGCAGCAATCCCAGCTTCAATCAATTGCCAATTTACAATATTCAATCTTTAGATGGTTAAAATTTAAATATTTTTTAGACTTAGGACTCGACTGCCTTAAACAATTGTGTGCCGTATTTCAGAATCTGTGGTCAACTTTAATCTTTTTTTTAACAAACCCCCTGTTCGTCAATTCTTTATGTGCAAATATTCCATGCAAAAAATAAAAAAAACGTCACCCTCTGCTTAAAGCAACATCTCACAATTCCATCTATCGCTGGTGAGCTCGAAAAAATGCCTACACGCCTCAAATATATGTCAAGGACACACAGGCCTTAAATATCTTCTTACAAGTGCTTAAAAAAATCGTAAAAAAAACCAAAACAACCCATAAATAACCAACCGGTGCCCCACTTCAAATCCCAATAAGCACACGATTATCCCTCGTTCCGTTCACGACGAACGGAACACGTCCCCGTTCTAGAACGACCCATACTAAAACACAAAACAAAATATCAATAAATAATTTTTCGTTGAACGTGTTTTCAAAGCCATAATTTCAATCTAAATCGAATTAATCGATTACTACAACTCTTTTTGTCGGAGCAATACAACCCTCGTGCGCTTTTTTTCCTTCTGGGTTTGGACAAGCTAGCTAGTGGCACGGCGAGGAAAGAACTGCCGAGACAAGGGTCTGCACTTCGACAAGAAATCATAGCGAAACGGAAATCCTTTTTATTGCTTTATAAGGGTAACGAAGACTTCCGTAAGATATATTGCCAACAGTAGACACCGAGGGATAACGTGACAACATGCAACCCTTTAACGTGAACGAAGAAGGGTTACCCGAACGAAGCGAAAGAATAAGACCTTTAACCCTGAATCTTACCACCAAGGAATTTCGTCATTCGAATGCAACATTAGTGTGGGGTGACGGGAGAGAGGGGGAGCGCCTGTGGATGGTGTGTAAACGGGTGACTTGGTCGGTGGGCTTTCACATTTCCCTTGAATTAATGCGCTTTTAGACTTACCCAACCCCCCCGAGCATGAGACTTGTAATTTCACCCTTGCACTGTGTTCATCACTACTATCATTGCTGTCGTCGCTGTTGCTGTTGTCGTCGAAAATTGCCTCGCCTGTCGTTTAGTGGCAAGATTTAATGCGAATTTTCTAGTGTTTGTTTTTTCGTTTAATCTGCGGTATCGCTGAAATCTCAGTACCGGTCGCAAACTGGTCCCATTAGAGCTACTGATTCGTGCTAATTTTCGTTGTCACGACAAATCGGAGGGTAACTCCGACTCGGTGTGTGTTTGTGTGCGAAAATGCATTCAGGCCGGATTCGGTCGCTGGCGGGAGGACTCGATGAAAATGAGTTGATTTGCTAATGAGATTAAAATAATTTGCCACACGAAATGCAGCAATGACAGTAAATTTATATCTTCTTGACAATTCAAAGACGCCGCTGTTGTGCTTCAAAGCGGGTTTCCATGAATTGGTTTATGACTTTGTTTTCTGGTCGATAGGGTGAACTTAGTTTTAATGGATTCTCCTTGTGGGCAAGTAGACAATGAAACTAACTGCATTTGTCTTATTTTCTTTTTTCGGTGATCCCTGAGCGCTTGATGGAACTGGTCATTGACCACGATATATCTGATGCACACATCCTTTGTCAGCTGCCTCCAGCTTTTTATTGCAAGTTGGTGGAGCTGGGATGAGCTAGCTTGTGACAGCAAGTCAAGGGGTCTTCTTCGAGGACTGTGTTACTCAATTGGCTCTTGGGGATTGATGACAAAAACGTGTTTGAGAAGTTCAGTGCTTGACATCTTCAATGCTGTTATTACGAATTCAAATAATTTGTTTCTTTACAGAGAGTCTTACATAAATTCTGTTACGATGGTTTAAAGAGTCCTTCTTTTTTCTCTCAATGTTTTCAACTGGTTCCATGGAAGGAGATAGCGACACTTGAAACTACAATCGGGTCTTGCGAATTTCAATAGTGTTGACGAATCGCATGAGCTTAGCTGGATGACATGGAATAAATGCCACAGTGCTTCTCATTTTCGACAGATTTATAACTCTGGCTACACAACACAAAATAAACATCAAACGGAATACGAAAAAGTCTGCTGGCTCGAAACCTTAATAATTTTTGTAGCCAAAAAGCCGCTGTCACTTTTGTAGCAATTGCATTTGTTCTTGAAAGTGCCGTCTGTGTGTTATTGCTATAATTAAGTGTTACAGTATCGTGCGATAAAAGTAGCACTAGCAAAAAAACCAATAATACTGTAATGCAAATGCGATCGCCGCGATTCTTTTCAAGCATATGACCGCTAGGTCACTTCCTCAATAAACATAGTAATAAACGATCCGTTGTACCTTTGGTTAAGTATAATTATGAAGTAAGGATGTAGGATAAGTTAGTCTTGAGTTTAATGATCTACACATTGTTTATCATCTTGTATCTGTCTTTATTGTATCAACTAACGCCTCATTGAAGATACGCTGTGCCGTTCCAGTTACTATTCATACAGATGGTTGAAGAGTTCAAATCAGAAATAATTACTTCAACCTACTTGCTTTTTGTTCAGAAAGTTACAATTTTTCTACTTCACCTATAACCAAGGATTGGTCAATTTTCATCATTTTTGAGGTCCTAAAAAATGATTTTTCGAAAGTTCTGGAGTGGACTAAACTTCAGTGATACACATATTCTTTCAAAGATTTCACACGCTGTTGCAACTACTATGACAGGAAACAGCACCAGAGCAAATACTGCCATGAAGTCGGAGAAAAACTCAAGTCAAATTCCTCCACAGATATTCTCCATGTATTCTTACTGTCGTCGAAAAGAGGGGGGAAATGGTTGAATGTCTAGCTAAATAAAGTCATTCATTACCAGCCAAATAAAGGAGTCGGAGACTATCCAAAGACATTTCATCCCGTATCTGGAAATTCATATAAACATGATAAAGTATAAGAACATAAAATGTAAAAAAATGCATGTGTCAAAAATTGTGGAAGTTGAATGGTGACATACTCAAATCGAATATCAGCTGAGTAAGTCATTACAGATGTCCAAACAAACAGAAGATAAATCCAGAAGCACCTTAAATAGTAGCAACACATTTTTTGAGAACAAGGAGATGAAGTTACAGACATTTATAAAAGAGGAATACCAACTGTCAATTACATTCTCTGCTCCTACTCGAATGAGAAATTAAATTGGGAACTCAATTCTTCGACAACTTATGCAAGCTGAGTAATGCTCGCATCACCCACCTTAAATAGTAGCAAACACTAGTAGCAAAGTGGCAGCAAAGTGACCCATTCTGGCCGCACTATGCACTGAACCACTTTCACCACTTATTTAGACTTTTGGCAATGTACTCAAAACAAATGAAGTTTTCTATACCTTCGAATAGTTTCTTGGGTCAGAAACTGAAAATTTCAAAGTGCTTCGCCCTGCTTTTCTCACCACATGTGGAACACATACTACAATCGTCGAACCCCGCAAAACTCTCCGCCACCACATATTTCATGCAAACGATCAATCACTATAGTCTAAAAAATCACGACTTCCACTCAACAAAGTTGACGACTTTGCAAATGCAAAACTCAAAAACTTTCTGACCTCAAGACTTCCTGACCTACCTCCATCGGCTTCATTCCATTCAGACTCCTCTCAGTTCTCCGTTCACTCGATTTGCTGTCACAATCCAACTTCCCAGCGTTGCAACTTTAAGAAGTAAAAATTCGAACTGAGGATCCCTCTTTAAATTGTCGAAACACTTCAACTGTTGCTGCGCGCGCATTATCGATGTGCCAAAACACACACAGCTCAAAAGTAACTTTCTTAGAACACTGGGCAAAAAACCAACAGGAACAAGAACAAGAACCAGAAAGAACTTTCGCAAAATTTTTAATTTTTATTGAGTTCAGGGTAAAACATTCACCCCTGAACAGTGAACAGAAACGCGTCACAACGTCCGCCTTCAAAAACTTAACTAGGTTCACACAAATGAAAGTTGTGAAAATTATTCAAACTTTCCCGACTTTGGCGAAACTTTTTAAAACATTTCCGGTTTTAATACATATACATAAGGCACACCTCTACACTGCACAAAACTTTCGCTCTTCCGTTAACTTTGCCGCCTATTCCCCAAACTGGGATACAATAATTTTCTAACACCACGTCTGGCTGGGGATTTTTTTTTTCGGTTTTGTTGCCACTTTTTGACAAAACTCGAACTCGATACATAATCTGTTCGACTTCAACAACAGCTGGCTGCGGAGTGGGCACGGAACGGGGGAACAATTAAACTTCTCTCGGGCGAGACACTCTGAAGGGGGCGCTTCGACGACTGTGTCTGTTTAGGAGTCATTAATCTGCTAATAAGCAAACATCGAGCAAGTTTTTGCCGGCAAATATGAAAAGGGAAACAGAATTCCCGAAAACTTTTGATTTATTCTCCTAACTCTGCGTCGCTGTGATTGCCTGGTTTTTGGCCAAAAACTTGGCGGGGGGTGTTGCTGGGTTTAAAGTCAAGGGTAAAAGTTGATAACCTTGAATCAGGACCGCGACCGTATCCCCGTCTCATGCGTCGCTGTAGTTGTCGCTGTCCTCGTCGTCGTCGTCTAGCCCAGATTGAGGGACAAGAGGGACACGTTTCAAACAAACGTGTTTAATTTTCACAAACTCATCGGTAGCGAGGGGCCTTGCACTTGAGAGGGGCGACGGCAAGAGCGGCGCTATATCTTGAGGTTTCTTAAATCTCAGAATTGGGAGAAAAGAAAAATTTCGATTTTTAATGTGAAAAGTATGTGCCAAAGTTTTACCCGAAAAGTTTTATTCTAAGTTTGGCAATTATGTACTTTTTTTTTCCTCCTGTTATCCTCGTCTTTGTCTGCCGGCTGACTGTGGTAGGTTTGCTGAGGGGCCGAATAGACTTCGTAGGCTGGGAGACATGACGCGGCTGTGTACTGTCTGGCGTTTTGGTTGCTGCTGGCTGCGGTAGGAAGAACAACAGGGAAATTAGAACACCGAAAGTTTGTTCGCCAAGCCTTAGACAGTGTTGTTCAAAACAGTGTTTGACCCAGTTCTTGAAACAGTTTTTAGGGCGTAAAGTTTATTAGTAAAGTAAGAAGCACTGCATGAAAATCGATGGTTGGCGTTATTAAGATTTTTCCTAGTGTATGTGAGACTTTAATTTGTGTTTTGGATTTACTTTAGGTATATGCTGAGGACATGGGCAAGGTGTTTTATTTTATAAGTTTAAAAGTTAAATTGACCTGTCTTCAATCAAAAAAGTGTGTAAATAAATAATTAAAAATCGATTGCATTTAATTTTTTCCATTTTTTGACAGTCGATATTTGACATTTCTTATCTTGGCAGCATATGTGCACACGTCAAATTCGTGGTGGCCAACACTTTTTTAGTTTAGTTTAATATTCTTGCTATGCAAAAGAGCATTGGATGCACGTATTCTGTTTTGTGGTGTATTCACACTCAAAAAAGGTGAGTGATGCAAAAATAATGACGTGTTACTTGTGAAGTTTTTTCTATGCTTACAAGCTTCTCGGTATTTTGGTAAGCAGCTTAAAGGCAATGAATTCTAACACACTTGGACTGATTGAAAGCGTTAAGCCAGAAAATCATTTTTGATGGACAGCAACCATTGAAATTGGCCTGTGCGTTTTAGTTCAGTCCAGAAAGCGGTCAGTTTAGTTAAAATCTGTTTATTGAACTAGTTCGTTATTCTAGTTCATTTAGTTCAATGCAGTTTGCTGATCAGAAAATCTAGTCTCGTCGGCTGTTCTCCGGTTGGTCGTCATATGTACATATATTTTTAAAATTCCCTTCACATACACCACTGGGAACGCAACGATGTTCGATGTTCGATGTGCTTGTGCTGCGGTTATGGTTAAACAAAAACAATCGAGCTCAATTTAGTTCAGTGTACTTTGATTTAGTTCAGTTGTGTATTCTTACTGAACTACATGAATGTAGTACCTGAATTTGTTGAACTACTGTGATGATCACTCCATGAGAGCTTTGTGACCCTTCATCCTTTTGTGAAATCGTGATTTGGGGTACTTTGTACAAATAGCTGGCTGTAACATCGAGACTAGACTAGACTTTTCATTTCATTGCTTCGAAGTAGATTCATAATGTACATTTATTTCACCTCAACTGAGAACCCTCATTCACTTTGGCCCCCATTGGATCTATGTGAAAGCTAAAGTTGCTTGCAAGAAAATAATATAATGTCAACTTTCTTAATATTCATCATTCATTCATTTCAAAGCCCTTAAGCGAATGCTGTATTAAATGAAATTTCCGTTTTTGAAAATTACGTAACGTAGCATTGAGACAATAGGTGATGTGAATAAAAACTGGGGACACACTCTGAGTCAACACTCATTAGTAAAGTGCTTTCGTTAAATGGTACACTCAATTCGGAGTGAATAAAAAATGTCCTCAAAGTATATAGATTCTTCCCCTCACTTTTAAGTTTGAAAACTTGAGCGGAGAGCTGTCATATTTATTTGTCACTATTTTTTAAAGATAATCATCAATACAGATTATCAATTGAAATGTTTGTAAATATTCATACAAACGCCAAAATCAATGATATATAATTCACTGCGTTTCGGGGACACACAAATATTTCTCTTTGTTTCTTATTCAACTTTTTTTACTTCTGAAGGCGAAACTTGTCGGAATTGTGGAATGGTTCCGCCATGGATTTTTTTTAATTTGCTCCTCCACAGTTTCCAACGCAGCTTGCTTGTATAATGTTTTTTAGGGTTTTGAACCTAATAAAAGTATTCCTCTTCCGAAACAGTATTTTCGATTTTTCAAACTTTTTGTGTGTCCTCCAATGCACACTTAACTTGCTCAAGGGTTTACTCAATACTATTCATCTTTATTCTCACCAAAATGGAGGGAAAACTCATGATACGTTCAATTGTCAAAACATGTGAGTGGAGGGTTTTCGTTCAACTTAAAGAAAAATATTTTTGTTCACATCAGATGGAGTGTTCCCTCCAAGATCCTGAGGGAACACTCACACTCAGTTTTCATTCACACCACCCAATGCCCATCATTTACCCATGAATTCGCCAAGGGATCTGCCACGAGAATTTCGGTAAACCTTTTGCCGTGATCCCTTAAAAGAACATCAGGCAAGTTTGTGGGAGAAAAGTGCAATAATATTGTAGTCGCAAACGTTTTCGAGTGTCGATCGTGTGTAGAACTTTAAAACTGAGCGAACTTAAGAACATCGAGTGCTACGATTTACTGCTCTGAGATTAACAACCTTTTTCAGCATTATTTAACACATTCTTGTCTTAACAGGTTTAGAAGTTATTTTTAGTGCCTTTTAAGTTAGCTAGCAGCATAGTTTGTCTGACTCCTCTGCTTCAGCGTCTTCCTTTGCTTCATTGGCGTCACCTGCTGTATTATCAGCTGTTACATCATTTTACTCTTCTGCATCGTATTCCTCTGCTGTTTCATTGTCGACGGCCCCCGTTTCGTCGTCCTCTGCTTCATAATCTTATACTGCTGCGTCAGCATCGTGGTCTATTATGTTGCCATCCTCTGTTGCATCGTAAAATAAGCGAATAACGTGAATTTAGAATGCTGATGCAGTTATGGAATGATTTTAGAAAAAATATCGACACAAAAATAAAAATAAAAATCACTTTCTAGCGCAGATGCTTACTCGATTCTGCTTGAAGACTAAGTGAACAAATTTAACGGATCTTAATCTAACTAGACCGGTCTGATCCAATCTAGTAACATTAAAAAAAAAGAAATATCATAATCATCCACCCTGAGACCAGCCATTTCGCTGTGACACTAATTTCAGCGTAAAATCTGAATGATCTAATAAAAAAAATAGCCTGGTGTTACCCAAAGGTTTTATGTGATGAATCTCCTCGCGAAAAGTAGCCCTTTCAATATACACTCACCAATTTTCTTCTCATTGAAGGGCTTAATTAGAAAATTGCATTTTTACAACTCCGGCTCATTTATAACAAGTAAAAAATTTATGAAAATTACCAAGGTGTAAAAATGAAGCCCTTCTCAACGGGAGAACACACCGCGGAACCACACCACGGCGGCAAGTCACTTCAGCCGAAAAGGGTGAAACAAATGTAAACAAACAAGGCAAGTCGTAAAAAATATCAACCGTCATTTTTCTTTCGGCGTCTCCTAATCATCCGCGTTGCCTGTTTTTTCTTCCTGTCTTGAGACCGTGGTCAGAAGGATTTCACTTGCCTGCCACGTAGAACGAGCTTTGGTTGAGTTTCCTCAGCAGTGCTATTTGGTTTCTTTTGAATAATTTCAACCCCAATAAAAAATGATGTGAATCCTTAATTAAGGATAAGAGACGAGAAAACCCCGAGAAAGTGGAATATTTTATGTTGCTGCTTTCTGTGTCTTTTGTGTGTTCTGTCACGTGGGAATTGCATTCGGTGTTGGCGGGGTAGCTTGTAAAGCAACAGCATCATTTATCCGGCTGCGTTGGGACAAGCATCGGGGGGACAGCTAAACTTATGGTTACAAATTGTGTGATTTTTTGTATGACTCTCTGTCTTCTTTTTTTCTGCAGAAATATTCAAATTGACAAATTGATATTTGCATTTAAATTGAAAATTACATTTGCTGTGTGGTCACAATGGTGAAATTTACTTTAAGCGACATCTTCCTTTCGGAGCGCTTCGACGTCTATTCATCAGGCAACCCCTCTGCGGGGGTGCATTCGTCAGTGTGACGGGTTGGTCCTTCTGGCTGAGCGTCAATTTTTCATTTTCGTCTTCGTGCCGTCTCTCCGTTGCCGTTTGTCGTTCATGTCATTTTCATAATTCCCTGACAGCAGTGCGCACACAAACCTCTGGACTAAAGGGTGTAAATGAAGGCATTTGAGATTGACTCCATGGGACATTTGCAACTAAGACGTTGTGCGATATATTAGTCGTCTCTCGGATGGAATTCGAGGGGTGGGAGGGAATCCGGGTATTAGTCATAATCTTATCATGCCTGGCGTAATGGGTGAATTTCAGTGAATAGCCAAGCGGATAGTGGGGGTCGCACGACAATGTTTTGTTATCCAACTGTAAATTGCTGCTAATTTAGTTTATTGCCACGCAATTATCCAAATGAACAGACTGACAAATGAGTCGTGATTTGACGACGACAACGACGGAGTGGAGGACAAAAATATGCTTTTTGCCTTCAGCCGATGGGGAACATTTGGATTGTCAAAGACCACATGTCGCTTAATGTCCTCGGTTGGATGGTGAGAGATAAGCTAACGGGCAGCAATTAGGGTTGAATGTGTTGTCTTGCTTTCTCTTCTCTGTTCCATGAGTGTTGAGGGTTACACAAATGCGATTAAACAGAAATAGATATCTTGTCACGAGTAGCCGGATGTCATGGAAGGCACTGGGATTAATTTCGCTTGGTTGACGTGGTTTAAATGGGACACGGAGTGTATGTATGTGGCAAAGTCTAATTTCGGCTACGAGTCGTCTTTGGCCGAAGTCTCGCTCAAATAGTAAATCGCAATTTTATTGCCCAATGGAAATGCACAAAGCCAGAAAAAAAACACACACAAAATCAATTCCAAACTGAAATGGCACCCTAAGCCATCTCAGGTAAGCACCTAGGCAAGGGTGTTCAGCAACCTGTCAGAAAGTTTTGCGAAACTCCTTAATTGTTTCGGCTAACCGCAACACATAAATTCAAGCACCATCCCCAATCCATTCGGGCAAAGAAAACCGACCAGAAATACAAATCAGATTTGGTGCAATCGTAAAAAGCATTTCCATATCTACCACGACCAACCACACCTAGTTACCGCATTCACCAACGGGCACCGGCAACTACGTCCTCAATCTTAACCATACTCTCTCTCGCACACACTTTCCGGATACAGAACCACACTCTCTCTTCTCACCGGGCATTTGCAAAAGGGCCAAATGAATGGCGCTTTAAAATGAAATTTAGTTTCCGTCCAACCAACGTCGCCATTCAGCATCGTCGTCGTCGTTGTCGTTGTCGTCTTCGTGGTTCTCGTTGTTGGAACAGATGAGATGGGTTACCCACACTACAGGCAGTACCACCAGCCACCACCAGTGAATGCCAAACATTCAGACAGGTTTCTAAATACCTGGCCAAGGATGAATTTATGCATAGTTGGATAGTGCCACCTTCCAGCAGTGGCAACGTCAAGTCGACTTACGTCCGACGTAAAACACAAATCCCAGACCCCAAACATTTTATTGGTTTCAAGTCGTTCACAGCACATAATGAATGCTGCAAATTGCACGTAACATGACGTGGATGCAGGGGAGACCAGGGGGAGGGGGGCCAAGTGTTATGTGACAGTTTCGCCACCATTTCCATCGAAATTCGAAATGAAAATCCCAAATTGCTTTTGGCACTTTGCGAGAATCGAGAAATTATTTTCCTTGTCGTTACCTGTCACTGGCCCGGTGCTGTCATGTCAATGCCACCACGAAGCCCAAATGCACTGCCTGGAGTGCGAGTCTGGTCCTATTGAATAATTGACACTAATAAGCAACGGTTTTAGTTTCCACCCACGTGAACATTAAACCTGTCCACTCTCGGTTTCAATAATTGCTCATGAACCACAAAAACAGCGGAAAAAATGAGTGCCAGCTTTCGTATTCAAAATCACTTAACAACTTCGGTGGCAATCTATGTAATTCATTGGGAAATAAAACACACAAATCCAACCGTCAATCTGAATCAATTAAAAAACAATTTGACTGAAAGCCCATAACCCGCGAGGAGTGGGGACGGTGTCGTTGTTACAGCTGTCAAGATAAGGCAATAATTACGAAATGAAATAAAAAAAATAGACCATCTGACAGTTGGAGGATTTTCGTGTTGCTTTTTTTTTGTTGCCTCTTTTCACCGTTTACTGTTGACTTTTTTATTTCCTGCCCTGAATGACACGCGATAAGCAAATTGGCCGCAACCCCTCGTTTTCCTGACTTGACCGGACATACGAAGTAGCACTTAATGTGATTCGGTGTTAACCTGTTGAGCGATGTAATAGAAATGCTAATTACAGGTTAAGCGATCTGGAAATTGACACCACCCTCTGGTTGAGATCTTATCGGGATAACATTTGGAGTCGATAATGCTTTTTTCTTTCAACTGTGAACGCATGAGGATAAAATAAAGTTCCGTGTGTCATTAAATATGATTGCTTGACTGGCGGTAAAAGTCTGGTTTTGATGATTATCTGGGAATGGTATGGATGTCCAATTGGAATTTTACGAGTGGGCCGTGCGTTGTAAAATGTTTATTTTAATTAATACGAAAATAATAACGACAGGATTTTGAATTGCAAAAAAATATACACATTGCTTGCTCAAATACTAGGTGTGCTGGCATTAAAAATTAGACAGATCGTAATGTTATTCTACCTTTAAATTTAAAACGTTATTTGCCAAGCTAAAGAGGACATGGTTTCCACGCAAATTGAATTTATATTTATTTCTTACTTAGATTGTATTTACATTAAATAAAAATGTATTGAATTTTTAAACTTCAGTATCAACTTCAGTTTACTTTTTTAAATGATAGATACTGTACTGTACACTCCACTTGCCACCTCTTTTATAAGTTTAAATTTTTCATCGTGAGACATTGTTTTTAACGTACATTGTACCGACGTACAATGTTAAGAATAATCAACTTTTCCACTAAACTTTTTGTGCTTTTTTAGGCTCCACTTCTTCTTCGTATGTCGCTACTGTCCGGAGAGGATCTGGGGCTCAACCAACATGCCTCTACAGCTAGCGCGATCTAGCCTTAAATATTCTCCTTAAGATGCCTTCACTCCACTCCACTCGTGATAGAACAATAGCACGCACAACACGAGTGGTTGCTGAGAAGCTAGGCCCTGGCCTTCTACGGGCTGTAGCGCCACCAATATTATATTATATATTATAAGATGCCTTCAACGTCTTCATTTTCGAGATTCCACAAAGAAACTCCTCAACCGATTCAACAGTCCTATAAGGGGCGTTTGAAAAGAGTGAATCATCTGTTGATCTCCTCGCAAATACTGCTTGCAACCCTAACTGCTCAGCAATGGGGCTAAAAATCACCCAAGTCGACTTTTGCAATGTGCCTGCGATGTTTGGTGGTGTGTCTACTTTTACGATGACAACTTACTGACAGATGTGCACTCACCGATAACCCACTGTTTTCACGGAATAATTTCACTGTCATCCAGGGGCCTACAGCCGCTGCTTACTTAGGCCGATAAGTTTGATTGCAGAGATATTTCCACTACGAGACCTTCCATTTCTAAATCTCAGCAAGGTCGCAAGACTCCAAGATTTTAAGACAATTCAACAAATTTGGCGTTTGGTTCGCGATGACATTTACTTCATCTTTAGAGTCATAAAGAAATCTATTCGTTCTCTATACCAATCAAAGAATTCGAAATTATTCATTTCTGCTTGGGATCTGCTTGAGATGCTGATTCAGAAACATGATAGTCAACGTACCTGCTTCAGGGCTTTCGTCGCCGTTTCCAGTACCAATGGACGCATTGACTTTGATGTTCGTCAAGGATCTTGGCAAATTTGTCGGCTGTTCCTAATTCCAGTGGTTAATGGGATCACATGAATGGGAATTCTGCTCGGTTTCGTGGTGTGTGTTCCCAGCTCGTTGTACTACTGGCATTGTATCAGCTCCAGTTCCGAAAAATCTGTTGCCGATGACTGATATGGTGGATATCTAAACATTAGTTCGTGACTCCCTGAGTAACTTTGGCAAGGCAACCAGCGCAGCCATCACCAAGGTATATGCTTATCTTATCAGGTTTGATTTTTGGAAATATATGACACTTGGCAGATATACCAGATGAGGTCTATGTTGAGCCGATGTATACACTTACTGCAGGTGGATCTCCTCGAGAATTGAAAATGAAATTAAAACATTTAATTGTTGTTTACAACAGGAAGCGAAATATTTGTCGCTCGGTTACTTTGTGGTCTTTCAAAGCTAGGGCAGCTCCATTTATAGGACGATACCACCATCTTCCTCGACTAATATAATCTGATCCAAGGGAAAGAAGGTCCCACTGGTCAGTTAGTCTGTCACAAACCATAATCCATCGTTCTAGAATCTCTTCATTTTTGGAATTAAAATATATCAACGTCCCACAGAAGATATTTCAGCGACTGCACATTTGTGTGTACAGCCTCCATCCGTACATCCTTCAAAATCCATTCAGCTAACAGCCTTAGCTGAAATCCAAAACAAAAGCGCCACGTCTCAGCGGAATACTAATGCCGTTCGCTTCAACACAGACAGATTACATCGGAAAATATTAAATGTTACTTTACACCGTATTAATCGCAAGATGACATCTGGTGGCTTTAACGTTTACGTGACCAGACTCCTTAATCGCAGGCGACACCGACGACGATGTTCCGTCAGATTCAGAGAAACAAAAAAAAACAGGCCAAAACATCACACAACAACCCCAGTGGAGAGAAATTTCACTGAAAGACACGATTTTGGAGTTTTAATTTGAGCATTGCTCGATGTTGGCTTTGTGAACTGTGGACTACATGCTTAAGTACTCGCATTATCACGAGGGTGACACATATTATATGAGATTCAATGTATCGCCACTGCCGCAGCACCTGCTTGCTCGTCCGCCCCCGTCTCAGAAGACGAGCGGGATAATGGATATTTCATTTGGAAAAATCAACATTTAATTTGAAATAGTTCGATCAAACGTCGCCGTCAATATGTTTCGACTTTCGGTGCCATCGCCGAGTCGTCTTCGGCCTGACGTTCGACTTCTCGTGCAGTCTTGTCACGATTCTCTCTCGGGGGATTTTCTCGTCCAGATTCCCCGATGCCATGGGTGAATTCTTAATAATGATGGACAGGATAAATATTATCAACATCAACTTCAAAGATAACAAAATGACCTGATACCCGGAGACTGGGGTGTGATTGTCTAATCATAATTCAAATCATACTCTCGTTGGATGTTGTCCGCCTCGGATTCTTGGTGAGGATTTCGACGAGACATGCTATCCGCGGTGGCTTCCTTCCAATTAGCTGATGTAATCTCGTGGATTATGTGAATGTGACGGGATATTGGACTGTGACGATGGGGTGACAACGTTTAAATGCATTCACCAGAAGAATGTTGACAAGTGATGATTTCCGAAATGGTAACGTCTTCGTTTTGAAGTGGCGTATTTTTATATTTTTACTTTAATCAGTTTTTGTTTATCGCCGTGGTGTTTACCCGTAACAGGGTCAGATCATTTCGAGGGATTTGGCCCAATGAATGTTCGACAGATCGTCTCTTTGCGCCAAGGATCTTTCAAAGAGATCCCAGATGACTCCTGCACTTAAACCCGCGCTTGTTCTCCAGCCGTGAGCCTGGACAAAAGGACTTGTTTGCCACGTGTTAGACTTTGGGAACACGCAGCAGTCACATTTAGGCCTATGCTAGCCCCATTGTGACTGATAATAATACTACTTAGGCTAGGTTGTTGAAGAAACAAGCCCCTAAGCTAAAATCACTGCGGGGCACGTTCATTTTACTGGCGCGTATTACAATGTTCATTGATAATGCCGATGAGTATCCTCAACGTTGGTCACGTCAGTATGTTCATCAGCCATGCCATAATTATTTCGTAATAAGAAACATGATGTCAACAGACCTTCTACGATTCGTGTAATTAATCATTTTCAGCATCAAGCACATCTCTGATTGAGAAGTTCTATAGGTATGTATATAAATCGATCAAGGGTGATAGAGTATACAGCACGAAGAAAATATATCATTCTTCTCTCCTCCTCCTCCTGACACCACATCTGCGTTCATCCAGCTTATCCGACTTGCATACGTGGTACACCCCTTATCATATAGATATTTGAAGCAAATATTAAATTTAAATGAGCTTACAAAAACAAACGTTCATATAAGAAAGTCGAAGGATTTAATGAATCGCGGCAGGACCAAAATAAAGTCATGTTTCTATTTTGAATCCAAGCGACATCAGTTAAGTCAACCAATACGAATCAGATATTCTGTGTCTTAATGTCACTTTCTATGAGTGGAGCCAAGTCCTACACATTATTTTTATACATTTGACGTGTACACGTGTGACAATCAAATGTGTCAGAAAAACGTTTAAAAATTTACTGCGTCATTGGGAAATAATATTCAAGAAGTTAGAATATTTAAATAGCATCCATCTCGTTATATTTTTCAATCTTTTGGAAGAAGTTGTCTTGCAGACTTTTGTAAATAACTTCAATTTGAATGCTAGTCAACGTTACATGTTTTCAGAGATCCGAAATAAAACATTTCATGTCTGATTGTCAAGCTTTTGAAATTAGTTCTCTTATGTTTGGTATCACCAAGAGCTAAGTTAATACTCGCGGTGTACATATGTACATAAACAAATAGATTATAGGAGTATGGATGTGATAGCTTGTTAAGTTTTATGCCAACCATATGTAAAGGTGTGCCTCAGGGTTCTGTGATTTATCCTCCACTGTTTTATTTTTTTACTAATTCCCTTTTTGCTCAGAAATACCGATAACTGCATCTGCGGCCGATATGTCATCATTTTTACTAGACCTATTTTGAGTCTTTCCTCAGTGCTTAGTCATTCGTTCAGTATGGATACAATGGTTGTCGTCACGGGCCGTTGTTTTTTCACTCTTGAAACTGCCAAAGACTTAAACATAGTACATTTGCAGCTCTGAATCCAATACGTCAACGAGGTCCCACGGGGGTTATGTACCACATCTTCAGTCGAAGGTTGCCGGCTCGGGGGGAGGTGAGTTGGAGTTCGTTGACAGAGCTATGTGCAGACGCGTATGCATGCATGAAACGCCATATCAACGCTTTCACATCATTCTGCGGGTGATATTTCTTCCTGTTTGCATTGGTGGACATGAGCCTAGTCAGCCGAGCCAAAAAACAAAAGAACTCCCGTCTCGGGAAAACACAACTTTCCTGTAAACAGTCGATGATATAGTCTCAAAGGCGACCGTTTATTTGTTTTAAGCCAAAAGTTCTGCCGGCGATTATGGGTGCAGTTTGCACTATTAACTATATGCAGTCGCCTGCAAATAATCATGTGTCTATGTACCGGCTGAAGCAGTGCATTAATTACTCATCATCTCTGTCAAATATTGCCGAAGAGCGGTGATGCGGTTGAGGGACACTCGACACGGAGAAATAACTCCACCAAGGTGGTCTGAAGGAAGAAGTATATTTGAAACCCATTTCAAAGACTCTGATTGAAGTTCTTTATTAATTTTCCTTCAAGTAATACGAGCAGCCATGCAAAGATTGCTTGAAGCCATCGACTGCCTTCGTCCAGATGCTCATCAATAAAGCAAGAGAGCACACGATGTTCACATGAAACGCTTTTACGCCCCACACAAGCAGCATCCAAACTTATGACGTCCCGTCATCAACAATCTCAAATAACATCAGCTCAGGATACGGTCCAGGTCCTTCAGCCTTCCACCGCCAATGCGCCCCCAAAATGCACGAGCATCTGCATGTGCACAGCTCAGCTTCCGAACTCCTCGTCGTCGCCGTCAATTGGACCGCATAAAACAAAAAATTAAATAAAACAAAAAGGGATATAATATTTCCCAATATTAGGCATCCTTTTGCAGAAAGTAAACAAAACATTTTTGAAATCACGAATTCATAAGGAGTAAATATCGAAAATTTCGGGTCTTCCGTGGGGCGGCTGGGGTGCTGTGCTCTCCGTCCACCACTTCAGTCACTATTGCTGCTGGTGGCGACGACGATGGTGATGACGGTCGTCGCCGTATGCAGAGTGTGTACCATGAGGGTATCCGCAAAAGAAGGACTACGCTTGGCTTCTGTGAAAATAGCCTGCGGCGAGAGTTCGATAAATTTTTTAAAGCATCCCCCCCGTCAACGTTTGAGTACATTACAGCATGCGGCAACCCTTCTGTGTAGACACATCCTTGAGCGACATGGAGTGGGGAGGCTCCAGAAGCTGGTGCCGAAAATTTGTTCCGAAGAATCCTTTGGACAAAAAAAAATTACTGCTCCCGGTCAGACACATGAATACAAATGGATTCTCTGAATGAACCTGATTGATTCTTATGGAGATATTTATGGCCATTTTAGTTCCAATTTTTTCCTCGTTCGATTCTCGCTTGTGACCGCAGAGAAAATGTCCTTAGGAACATTGTTCGGTTGTTATTTTTTTTTTGCGTGCGTGTGGACTCTGCTAACAAGGCGGTCATGTGGAAAGGAAAGAAAATATAGAAATTAAATTTGCATAGATTTCGGGTTGGTCGAGGGCAATAATAACGCTCACAATGAATCCACTGAATCCACAGGAGTTGGGTGCGTGTGCGCCTGGTCATGTGTGAAGAAAGTTTCTGGGCGAAGCTATTCTTTTATTGTGTGTATTTATTTGTAAGGAACATAAAATTCGATGACATTTCTGCAGAAGCACATACAAATCACAATGAATGTACTCGGCTCGGTTCGAGCTGCGTTGGCGGTGGCGTTCAATTTGAATAAAATTCAATTTTAAATGAAAAACAGGCTCTATCTGCTTTATTCACTCGGACATGGTCCATTGAATTTATGCATGGCTGTGTGGATGTATGTTATGGCTTATTGGTATTTCGATTTCAATTTCGACTTTTATTACACATCCACAGGCAGTTGCGATTCATAGTCTCTGAATGTCTTTGTTACTGTCCGTATGGAGCTGCTGATATTGTTGTTGATTCAATGATTTATAAGGCGAACAATTGAAAAGGAAACAGGAAACGAAATAAGGAAAATACAACAGCAATCGAAAAAAAAGTAATGTTTTTTTTCTTGCTGCCCTTTTGAATGTTCCGAGCTGAAATGAGACTGCGGAATGAACTGACGATTGGGTGTTTACAATGACCTCAAGTTTGTGATTATTCGATGTGCGAATGTAAGCTGAAAACGACAGAGGAAAAAAAATCAAGAAAAATAATTGTATTCATATTTTATAAAATAATCTCTGGTGTGGCAGTTTTTCTGATGAGCATACAAGTTCTGAATGGCAGGTATTGAGCGGTCATCAATGAGGCGTTGACTGGCATTGAAGCTGAAAAATTTATAGAGTTCGAGGAAAAGGTGCCTTCTAGAATGAATGCTCAACATCCACAACTTGCAAGTATGTCTCAAAAGGCAGCTACAACTACGACGTAGTTTAGCACTGGAATACCCCTTGCTGCGAACATGAAGTCACTCTTATCCATACTCTTATCGTATGAATTACTTCAGGGGGGTACATTTAAAAAAGAGAGTCCATCGTCAGCATAATTTTCAACAGAGAGCACACCAGAGTCTTGGAAGTACGTATATTGCATACTTGCCACAAAAACAATTATTTTCACGATCGTTACATACCAGGAATCAAGTACTTTATGGATAGCCGCCGCATGTCTTCTTGTCCCTTGCGTACATTATTGTGAGGAACAATCAAAAATTCGTGTTTGATTGTCAAAAAGTCAGTCAATTTCTTCGTTGTGCAAGGAGTGGAGAAGGAGAAAATCAACCTTTAATTCGGGCACAAACCATTTAACTTATTTTCATGGCTCGAGGGGAGCTTCAGCGTTTGAACTGCGTGCCTCATAGAACCGGGGACAATATATAAGATGATTTGACCAATCTCCGTGTCAGAGAATACGTTCACAATAGAATGATTTGGAAGGAAGTTATGCATATGAATGCCTTGGCGGCCTTATGACAGTGGCTCACTTTGACCAACACCTTGGGTCCAATGCGCCCGTGAGTGGTTATGTTATACTACCGTGCGACCTTTCTTTACTCCTAAAATCATCCAGATTAATTCATATGCTTTAGGAGATTCTTCATTTTTACACCACTCAAGTGCTTCAGCTCTGTGAAGAAGTGCTTTCCCAGGAACTGATTTCTTTTCTTTAAGACTGAGCATTCGCAGAGCAGAAGTCGAATCATCTTATTTTCAGTCGCGATGTATGCTTGGTTATGGCACAGTGCCTTGTAAGGACTCCTATTCGTGTTCGCACCTCCTTGCGACAAAAGCTGATCAGTGATGTTGATCTCTTTTTGCTCATCGTCGGCCACAGAGCCCTTGCCGTTGCTCCAATTTACAGACCAGGCCATCGAGTTCAGGCTCTGTCCATGGGTCGGTCTTCTAGTTTTTGTACCTAAGGGAGCTAAGCGGCCTGAATGAATAAGCGCTGGTACCCAGCATAGGGTCACGGTGCTCGCCAAGGATATCTCACTTATGCTCTGTCTGAATAATCTGACCAGTTTCGTCGTCAAGATGTCCGATGCCACGGCTTTTATTCGCACTTTGCTGTCGGAAAAAAATTGAGATCGTCCTGGTTATGTTGTGTACTATCAACACAAGTGCTGCCACAGGGCCCTTGCTGTTGCTCCTATTTCTAGACTAAGCCGAATTGCCCCATCATCACCATTTCCGAGGCGTTAATTGAAGGCAACTTCCACAATTCTGCGGTAATGATAATTTATACACCGAGTAGTGGTGTACTATTAGCCTGGCGTATAGTTTTGGAAGTAATTTCTGAAAATGTGGTAACATGAGTGACAAGTATTTTTTATCACGAAAGAAAAATGGAATTAAACTAGACTAATGAGTAGCACCAGACAACTGGTTTGACAAACACTACTATCATCCGTTAGTGCTGGGCTGAAACACCCTCCACACCTATACGAAATGTTTGTCTTTGATTCGCGGTATCCACGCAAGCACAAGTCCGGCACACTGAATTGAATTTATTCCCCTAACCCACCAATTAACAAGAACTCCACAATTCACAGTCTTCTTGCGCAAGAAGTACCATTACCAGTGAACTGGGTCGGCCACTCGAGTGCAAATGGTATCCTTTTCCACAGAAAACCGCATTAAAAATGTATTTACCTCCTTTAATTAGTTTCTCTTCACAGTGCCTTAAATACACGACACACACCAAACTCGAAGGACTAACACTTTAATTTTGATGTGCCCAGCTACCGGCAGAAGACCAAGGCACCGAGCCATTGCAAGCGCTTCGCAATTACTTTGACCGAACGAACGTTAGTGTATTCTCGCCTGAAGGGCGAAATTCATTTAGATTGCTCCTTTGTCCGGGACCCGCAGTAACGGAAATGGGGCTGTTTTTTTTTTGGCTTTCTTTATTAAGATTAGCCACTTTCTTAACCCTTAACCCTTTTCCGTGCACTGCAGCCGCATATTGCCAGCGCGACGGCAAAGACGCAGACGTTACGCTTTGTTTTAAGGGCGCGATGGAGGAGCAACGGTTAAGATATTTAATTCTTTTTTATTGTATTATCAACATGAGCGCCTTTTGGTGCCGAAAGATGATTTTCTACTTATATTTGCTCGTCTTTCAGATCATGGATTTCGCTAATGGCTATTTGTAAGTTTTTAATAAAAAGGATAACCGAGGCCTGGAGAGCGTCCTTTGTGCGCAACCCTTCCGCAGTTCCGCTCATTGTGCGTTAGACGAATATTTTTTCGGAAAAAATATTTTTTAATGAAATCCAGTGCGTCGCATATCAGAGAGAGAGCCTGCTCCCGCTGAAGTGTCTTTCTGCAAGAGCACGGGTCCTTAATGATAAGGAATTTCATCAATTCGGAAATGTAATTAACATGAAATCCGCACAGTCACTGCACAGAGACCTTTTAGATACACTTGCAGGGGCCTGGTATTCTGTTTTTTCACCGCTCCCGATAAGCGTAAAAATTAACGCCGTTCTGGGTGAGAAATCGCGCGGAGGAACATGTAGCTAATGAGAAAATCACCCCCCGCAACCATGAACACGCAGACACACAAAGTGCGAAAGTTGACACTCAATGTGCCTTGTGCGAGGGATGAATGAAAGGCCTTATTGTCTTTCGAGCGCGATAATATTCTCTCTAAAAAGGCCCAGATGGAATCGTGACATGAACTTTTCGTCAATTGTAAATCCGGGTATTTTTCATCATTTATCATTTCGTTCGCCAGTGAATGGGGATAGATGGATTGTTGGCACTTTGCAAGGATTTCAAGCGAATTACCCAAGGATTGCCACTTGAGAGATGTGTCTCGACGATATGTCGATGAGCAGGAGAAAGTCATCTCGGAGCAGAGATTTACATTTACAAGACTTAAAAAAGGCAGACTCATTGATTACATGTGGTAAGGGTGACGAAATCGGTGATTTTGGTCTCAAGTTGGGGTCGAGATTGGGTTTAGGGTGCAATCTTTCACTAGAGAAAGCAGATGGTTTTCCATGTAGTCGAAGAATTCTTTAATGAGGAGTTTTGAGCATTTATAGTGAGGGCACATACATTGTAGGGATACTGTTAAGGTGGTGTCCTGTCTATACCCAAGACTTTCTGACATTCTAGTGCAGCTAATCGCAATATTACCGGCGTAGAACTGGAGCGAGTTCGCTGTGACAACGTGTTGTTGCCGCCACATGCTTCGAAATCCTACTTGATTTAATTCGAGCGCAGGAAATTTGTGCAACTTGTTATTTCAGTGACAGCAGTGTCTATCACTCCACATTTATTTAATGTGGTCTAATGATGAAAAAGGAGTCACAGTTGAGTTTCTACGAGCATAGTCATACTCGATTGCAGTCATTGCTACGAGTTACCATAACTTTCGATAAGGGTTGCCGACTCTAGGTGTTTATTGTCGAGTCTCTTTAAAACAATAGAGAGTAAGTACGGGACTTGATAACCTGTCAAAAGCACAGAGCGATTTCTCTACTTTCGAAGTTAAAATCACAATCTAATTCGAAATTCACCAAAGTCCTTGATTCGAAGTCCTACAAGATCTAGTTTTTGCTTAATTAAAGCCGAGTGATCATCGCTAATCCAAATATCTGTAAATGGACCAAAAATCAACCGAAATTAGACCCGTTGTCTTAATGAAAAATCACTCTATCTGTGAGTTCGCAAAACATAAATTCGTATATCGTGCGAAGATAATAAACATGAGATTGTCGAAGTCCAGAAGCTAGGTCCGATTTCAGCCTGAAACGTAGCACCAGCAACCCATTTTAAATTTTCTCAACATATACTCAAAATGTGGAGCGCTGACCGGAGGTGCTCGGACTGCTGTTCTTAACGCCACGCAGAACCACTAAATAACCTACAAACTACGTGACACAGTGACAATCTTCCGAGCTGAACTGGTCGCTATCCACACAGCATTCAGAAGGCTTCGAGTAATACATCGACTGCGTGTTCATTAATTTCTACGGACAGCCATATTCTTCCAGTCATTAAAACCAAGTTGTCGATGAACGCAAACGATGACGAGATTCGGTCTTAATCTCGTTCTCGAAACAAGCTCGGATTCGAAGACCCTCTTAGCTGGAGCATTGGTGTCCATGCGCTCGATGTGCCAGGGCCAGTGCATTCAACCGATATGTACCTTTCCGACTACTGGAACCATATCTTTTCCTCCCTTCCTACACCAAGAATCAATTCTGCTTTGCTTTATTTTTAGAGAGCATGATGTTGGCCCTTTGAGCTTGGAATTTCAACACCGATTGTTTTGACAAACCGAAGTGGTATATCAGATCTCTACTACGATGTCATTTGCGGAGCTTAGGTTTACTCCAAGGTATATAAACTCCATTTCTAACTCGAATTTCTACCTATCGATAGTGTCAGTGAACGTAAACGGCAGCATAACCAAGGACAGCATAATCAAGGACTTTTGAATGCGATGACAAACATAAATAACCTTCTTACTCATGCTGGTGTACTAACACTGGACAAAACCTTGTAAACTGCCATGCTTGTCTTAGTCCGCACTGACTGATGTAGGACTAGGACAGGCATGAGCCAATGGTCAGCAGAACTCTAGCCACCAACTCTGACCATGATTAGACTCAAAAGGATAGGATCCTTAATCTTCGAGTCACTGAATGAGGCAGCAATACCACTCCTAATAGTCTTGCATGACATTCGATAAATTTACATATTACATTCATTTTATTTTCATTGAAATCCTTTTAGGATCCTTTGACTGTAACTTCCTTCCGACGTATAGCAATGAACAGTATATGCTATTCTAAAGCGTTGCCCCAGTATTCCACATGCTCCTCCATTCACTGTATTATGCAACTCCAGCCCGCATTACTGAACATTGCACTGGACTTGCAAATTGCCATGCTATCTACTAATTAACTGCAAGGAACAAATAGCATCTGGAAGCATGCTATTTTAGAGCGCATTGTAAAATGTAAGAATAAAAAACAATCCTGGCGTAATTATCTTACAGTCAGCAGAGGCAAATACAGGACGATACAAAAGGAGATTCAGTCTGCACTACTATTTGATGAAACTTAAAAGCGGTCACCATGGCAGCTTGTAATTTACAAATGCGGACGAGGGTCTCTGTTAAACAAATTCCAAATCAACCGCCCATACGTGCATGTACCGTACATACTAACATGCACACTTGCACGAGTGCCTCTATTTACCCAACCGAAGTGTAGCTCCGGTTGTGCTGGCTATAACTTTCAACCGCATTAGTTTGTCTCATGTGAAAGTCGCATGTGACATAAATTCACCGAAAATCGGGTGGCACATAGCGTTGAAAAAAGTAAGACAGATTTTATTCTCTGAGAAAAGCCCCCATCTGTCCTCCTGCCACCACCTCATGCCGCCCATGACACCCATTGCCGCACATCGGCCACCCGGCTCATTCCAATCCAGGACGATAATCAACGATATCACTATCGTGCACGTAAATCGTGTGTAATGCAGCAAATGTGAACAAATGTTGTCGCGAGTTCACACAAATTGAAATTCCCAGAGACGTAAAAGCGACAGGATGATGGGGAAGAAAATCCTAGAAAAAAAGTACAAAAAAAACAAGAAAAGGAAAAAATAAACCAATGTACATCTACATCCTTCACAGGATCAGCGGTAGAAATGCAATAAAAATTTGAGCTTTTTTTCTTGTTTTTCGGTTTCCTCTTCCCATGGCTCCCCATCGGCACGCGAGTGTGTGTGAGTTGGGGCGTGCGGGAGAGTGTGTGTCGTGAGTGAGGAGAAAGAGAGAAGCAGAACGCTCTGTGTGTATGTACCAGTACCATCCTCTGGCCCAGAGTTTCCCAGTGGAAATGGGAAAAATATGTAATTTTCTTTCTTTTTTCCTGTCGCTCCGTTCTTCTTCTCCCAAGAGTTATGTACACATTTTTCTCTGGTTGCTGGTGTTCAGATATTTTTTTCTTTCTTTCTTTCTTTTTTTTTTTTTGATTTTCCTTGTTATGTTCCTTGATTCCAATGAAATCAGAAGGTTTGAGACGACAGGACCCGCCTTCTTCCGTTGGTTCACCTATCGCGTCGACTCAATTTTTTCATGCTTCTCGTATTTTGTGTGTTCTTCTTCTCTATGCAGGACATTCATACATAGGGATACCGTTGCTATAGCTGGAGCACTGAACACTGAGCACTGAGCACTGAACACAGTGAGGAGTGCACTGTGCACAATCACTGTTCCATGTCCTATTTTAGGTATGCCCTCAACATAACAGTGCACTCTGCCGGGGTGTACTGCTTGTATGTCCCCCAGAAAATAAATGCTCCTCTGTTCTGGAATGGAAATGAACCGATTGAAGAGGTAAGCCAAAAACAGAAAAAAAAAAAATGCAAAATCTTAATCGAGTGTACGAGGAAAAACGAAATTTCGATATTTCCCTTAGACGAATGGATCCTCGATGTACAGATGCTCACACCCGGCTGCTTTTTCTAGTCGCATGATTTATTTTTTTTTTTTGTGGCAACACAAGGGCTTGCAGCAGTTAGTCAAGTAAGTCGTCGTGTCGTATCTTTCGCGTTCGTTTGAGAATTATTATGGCTGAGAAGTCTGGAAAAAGGAATACCTGAAGCGTATTTTCTGCTTCGTTTAATACTTTGCTTTGAGATGAATTCCTCCTTTTTGCATCTGATGGCTGCTCTCTGCAATCATTGTTCCGTCGTTTTTTGCGCAATTAATTGACGAATGAGAAGTTTGCATTTTACTGGTACACTGTACAGCAGTTAGCAGATTGTCGACGAATGATGGCGTATGAATGGCATTTGAAAAGTTATCCGAATAAGGGGTCATAGTCTTATAAATTTCTGTGTGTGTGTGTGCGTGCATTGTAAGTGCACGAGGAACGCTCAAGGAGAGACAAGACTTTTGGTCTTGGAGTTTTCCGAATGAGAATCGAGAGGAATCCGCGTATTCTTGCGTCAAACTTGGGGCCTCTGCTGCACTGTCTGATTTCTTGATTTGAAGTTTTCTCATCTTTTAACGTCTGTTAACGATGGCCGTCTTTTAACGAAGGAAGAAGTTTGGAGCCGAAAAATGAGGATGGCTCTATCTACAGGAATGTTACTTCGTTTTTGTATGTTCAAGTGATCAAGTGACGAAAGCAAATCGCCGAGTTTTCGGCAGCTCACAGCTCGCAATCTAGAATGGAATTCATAGAGTTCATCGTAACGTAAGCCTGTAAGCCGAGAAGATCGTGTGTGACTCAAACCAGATCACCATAGCCATGATGCCGCATATGCCGATGACATCATCAGAAGCACACGGCGCGCCGCCGTGACGGGCCGTCAATGTAGCTTTTGGGAACATCGAGGAGCATGCGGCTAGGATGAGTCTTGCGGTGAGTGAGGGTAAGGCCAAGTGCATGCTGTTTACAGAAAAGGTCCAAAACACCGACGTTTTGGACAAAGTGTCGACCAAGCCTTAGAAGTTAATCACCTTTGCGGAGTCAGCTGAACGTGCGTAACTGAAACCAAGTAGCACAAGCCCGAGCTGGATGCTGAGGCATGTTGACTGATGCACAGACTATAGCGCCAGCCAAAGACGAAGAAGAATCTTATTTTAGCTAAAATCTGGCGAAGGTTAAACGCCGAACTGGGATGTAGATTGAATGGGTAGACGAGTTTAAGCCGCGTCTCACTTATGTGCTGCTGGGCTCATTGTGGTATATTTCAGTTTCAACTTGGACAACTTAGCTTCAACCTAAAGAGTCGTCATCTCCCAGCTTATGCAACGCAATAGACAACTGAGTCTAAACCAGGAGAATGTCAGCCATCCAATTTGGTGTGCGCTATTGGTAGCAACTCCACCACGGACTGTAGAGCCAGCCAAAGAAGAAAAAGTAACGTGAGCTGATAAGTAAACCAGTAAGTACCCAAGTCCCGATTCAGCTGCCAGGTGCGGTGATTAGTAAAAAGCTCCTGTCTAAAGAAACCATATGCAGTCAGTCCTCATTTCACAATGTGTCCATCTCCACAACGCATTTTTTATTGAATTTTAAAGCCACGCACACTTTCTCTTCTCCTTAAAGTCGCGCACTTTCTCCAGCAACTAGCAAGTGCCAAGGAGAAATTTTAATTACCAAAAATGTCGCCGAATCAAAATTGACACATTTTCTTAATAGTCTTTTCGGAGTCATAAATTGTTTGTTCTCCATGACCAGCAGCGACGACGGAGTGAAATTCCTTCATTTGTTCACACCATAATCTTCGGCGTTGTCGCGTTTTGCGTTCCTTTCCGAATTTATTTCCAACCCCAAGGATACGCCATGACGGCAACAACTGTGTCCTTAATGCAGAGCCGCCGCCAAATTGACTGCGGGGTGGCCACGATCGACGGGTGCGTGGGCGGGGTCGCTGAAAAACACCAAGCAGCATAATCAACTCATTACGAACCCCGTCAAAATATTATAAGAAAAGAAATAATTGCGGATGCGAATTAGCGAAAGGATTTTTATGTCTTAGCAGCAGCTACTGGAGTGTCTAGCGAGAGCAGTTGTGCCACACCATACCCATTGCCCTGGCATTGGAGACATCCAAATGCTTTTAATGTACGACTCCTTGAGAGATGAGAACTCTCAGTGCTTGCTTTGTTTCGTCTTGTGTGAAACGAACGAACGATGGGAAGACAAAAAAGATTGTGTTTTTGTATTGGAAAGCGACAAAGAAATTGGATTTCTTGTCGGTGTTCTCGGCATGATAAGCTCCTCCAGGAAGAATTTACCACAGACTCAACCGCAGCACGCACCCTTGTGCTGTAAGCGATGCCGAGGTATAAAGTTCTTTTCATATCCTTTTTCCATAACCTCCCATTTAAAGAAATCAAAAACCTTATCTAAGAAGGGGTTAAGACAGTGGCAGCGGCGCGGCGTTGAGAAACTGCCGCGGCGGGGTTAGGGAGCCCGGCAGCCCCCTAAGAGGTTTGAGTGGTAAACGCGGTGGTGGGGGGTGGGTGAGCGCCACGCCATGAAACTGTCATGCTGGAGTGCACAAAAGACACTTAACACCAGAATTTTGGTTTTAAATTAATCCAAGTCCTTAAGGTTTGTGGAGGAGCTGCTGCCTTCGCTGGGTTTTTTTTTGTTTTTTGTTCTTAGTTTTGTTTCGTGGCATCCTTTCTCCGTACAGGATCTTGTGCATGATTGTGTGTTTGTACTTTATGCGTCCTGATGAGGTTTGAGGTTTTTTTTGTTTTTGGTTTTCCGTCGCCAAAGAGACTCCTTGGAGAAATGACAGTGACTGTGGATGTGGTGGAACACCTTAGCTATTATGGAAATGCCAGTAACCACGAACAAAACCACTTGCGGATGGGAAATGGGAAATGGAATGGGATAAGGGATGAAGTGCCGTTCTTCATTTTCATTCAATTTAGTTTTTGTGCCGCAATTGTTGTTGCTGTTGTGCTTGCCGCGGATGCGGTTGGAGTTTTTCATTATCCACCAATACAGCAACGTCAGCGCGGGACACATGACATCAGCCGTCTCAACCCATCACCCAGCCACCGTTCACAGCCAGAAGGAGTTAAGATCTTCGTGACTGTGTAAGGATTACTCAATTAATTTAATTATGCCCTGTCAATCATTTTGTATGCTAAATGCGATTTTCACTTGATGGCATCTCTGTGCTTTTCTTTTTCGTATGGAATCCACTCCGCCCCTCTAATGGGTACTCAATGGAACGGTGAAAACCTTAAGGCGACGTCAAGCTTTTGATTAATTCTGTGGATTTTAATTATATTTTAACTTTGCTTTGCTGCAGCAAGACTGATGACTTTCTGCGATGAGTGGCCATGGGGATGAATAAGTGCCCGACACGCATAACCAATTTGATGAGGAGAACGAATTGAATAAAAGGAAACAATGTTTTTTTTTGGTTTTTTTAAAAAAGAAATGGATTGTTTTATTGTAATGTAAAGTCTTATTGATGAAAAACTCTAAACTGATAGATCCACAATTTTTAATTTGAGGACGGATTTGGGGAAAATAAATACATGAATATACAAATATTTCGGCAGTTTTGATTAAAAAAATGAGTATAGTAGAGATTATACACTAAAAACCAGTTTCTAATATTTCGTGATTACTTTCTTTATAATTGCATTCTTGTAACAGCCAGGCATAACTTAAATTAGACCACAATTGATATTTAGGCTACGAAGTTGATTTGTTCTGGTTTATGTAATGTCTCAATATTACAAGCAATAAAACAAGAAAAATACAACTGCAGCCTTTAGGGCTTAATATCGTGGTTCACTGAATTGCGTGAGTAAACCACTTCCTCTTCTGAAAGCACAAGTGACTGTTTTTTGGTTATTCTATTTTCCTGTGTGAATCTTCAGCTCAATCAGTATGGATTTCCAGATATTTCTTTCTCTAGCCTGTCCAAGCCAAGTCTACTCCGCAATTACTGCATCCATTGTCTTTCACTAGTTCACTCTCATTATGAACTAACGTCTTCTCTGCAATTACTATACAAAGCGCTTTTGAAAATAAAAATAGATATTTAGGTATAGGTAGGTCTCAGAAAGGAAATACATTTACTGCTTTAAAATTGTAGACTAATGTAAGTTCACTCGACTTTTTATTATCACCAAATAAAAGAGCATTTAAAATATTTTAGCTTAGATACATTTTAAATACGTCTTGCTGACGATCTTAGACTTCCTTTAAAACGAATATAATGATTAATTATTAATGCTTCAGATGTGTAAAGCAAAATATAAATAAACACGGAAATTCAACTTAAACTTAAGGCTGATTTCTGTAATTGAAGTGTGTACCAGTGAATGCTACGAAGTTGCCATTTTCTTATGTTCAAAATTTTCTAAAAGTTCTTATATACATACATATAACGAAGGTTGACTGGGAGATTGAACAAGTCTTAGTTGTCGGGTTCTCAACGATCTTTCAAGACAAGAATCTCCGTGATTCAAAGTGATATGACTAGACTTCAACCACAAACTCGGATAACGAATCACAACGAATGTTTAACTTTATGTAAAATTCCCCTAGCAAGTTGACCGGAGGGATATAGATTTTTCAGTAAGGATCAATCCAAGATAGGCAGTGTCATTTATAGTTTATAGAACAATAGGTATATTGAAACAACGCGACGGTGAAAACGTAAAGACAAAAAAATATGGTTAATATATGTAGTTCTGGCTTAGATAATTCTGTGAACAAATATATTAGAAGCTGTATCTTCTCTTCTCTGTTTCAAATTAATAGAGATCTTGTGTTTCCCGCCACCAGCTGAAGCTAAAGACCATGAGCCCTAATGTGACAATCATCAGAGTTTTCTGAGTTTCAAGTGTACGTTTTATATGAATGCTATTTTGCAATAGCAATTAGTTACTTAGGATAAATCGGAAGACCGCGTTAAAGTAAGTTCAGCAAAGAACTAGTAAGTCAGTTGTGTAAATCGACAAACTTATCTGATCTTCAGGGATAACAAATGAAATAAATAAAATGTTCAATGTTCAATGAAATGATAGACGTTCAGTTGTCTTTGAATCGTTGAGTTGTCTTTCGCATCTTGACAGTTGCAGCCCTGTTGCAGACAGCTTTAGTCAGTTTTGTGTAGCACATAAGCGTTAACTAAGCATAAGTAAATATTAGTTAAGATAAGTAACCATCACTTATAAAGCCATTGTGAAATCTAAAAATGAAGGAAATCTGGTGCATGGCTCGAAAAGTTGCCGTGAGGATTTATATAGTTATGAGTAGTTTTTAATGAAATTCACGAGTGAAAAGACGATATTTGTCGGAGAGTCTGAAAAGAATACCCGTCGGTGCGCTGCTCTCTTTTATTGAGCCAACAAGATCGTGTATTTCTCATGAAACAAGTCGAAAATATGTTTACAATGGCGCTTGTGCCAGTGACTGTGGCGTGACGGAGGAGAGTTCAATATCAATCGACTATAAAAAATACCAACGGACAATCAATCGAACATTTTGAAGACATAAATGCTCGCCTGCAGGGGGGACGAAGGTCTGCAAATGTTAATAGAACATAACACATGAAAACAACACAACACGCATGCATTTCTCCAACATTTAAGCAACACCCCGCACGAGATTGTCGAACTGCAGATTAAGACACAACAATGGGGAAAACTAAAAACGAAATAAGTAAACCAAAATAGCGCTTATCCCTTGACCGGCGAGGAAAAAAAAACAACGTCTAAGGCGGTCGCTGGTAAGCTTTTTGTCGAACATGAAGATAAGCAACCATTGTCCAGAACAAGGAATTCAATGAATCACATAGTATTACTCCCACATACAACAAGTACACACACTCCCCCACACCCCAGAAAAAAAAGACCAAATCGTGACGAAGAGCGGAGAACATCCTTCATTTCACCGAGCAACAGCAGCAGCTGCAGATGCAAAACACTTGTCCATACGAAATCTCTCAAAAATCTCGCAACGTAAGGGAATGACTTTATTCGGACAACCAACAGCAACAAACCGTTCAAACGAGCCACATCACCGTCAGAATAATAACGGAGAACTGAGTGCCTCGAAAATGAAATAAGAACCAAAAGAAAAGCTTCCAGGCAACGGAGGAAAGGACATGGAAAGCAGAGGAAAACGCCTGCGCACACAGCAATCGCTCCTCTCTGTCTGGCCGCTGCAAGGACCAATGTATTTGTACACGCTCTCCGAATAAGGTGGTTACAATGCACACCACTACCGAGCCGCCACCACCACCCCCCCATCGGTGTTGTGCCTTTTTTCTTCGTCCTATCTCGGTTCCTTGGGACTTTTTCCGTTGTTATGCTTTGTCTCTCGTGAATTTTAGCTTTTTTTCATTCCCTTTTGGTTTTTTTTTTGGTGTGTGTTCTCTCATTTTTTCTCCCTACACCCATAACAACACATCACACACAACATATGACGACCAGATCAACACACTCACACATACACGCGCATTCATACATATCCTGGCACGGGCACACACAGTCCTAAAAATCCATTGTGGAGGGGTGACCGCCCCCTTTCTCTCTCTGTTTATGGAACCAGCCAGGAGCAACCAGCCAGCCAGGCAACCAACCATCCAGGCAGGGCAACAACAAAAAAGCAATTTTGGCTGCAGTTCCATCGTAAAGTTCGACAACTTTGGAAAACTCCGGGTAGTTTGGTGCCAGTTAGCTACGAACTTAGTACAGGTAGAGACGAGTTTTCTAAATTTTTGTCTCGCCCGTGCGATATCGGTTCAGTTTTGTGTACAACAATAAAAAGGGATAACCCATAGCAATATACATATAATTACACACATAGACACTACTAACTTCCGACTAACTTCTGGCTCTCTTACTAGTGCACCAGCTAACCGATCTCCGCGAAAGAAAGTATCAAAAAAGAAGAAAACAAAAAAATAAAATAACTTTCAAAGAACAGAAAGAAACTTTATCAAGTACAAGTCATAGGATAATAACCGACGACGTCGACAGCGGTGACAAGAGAGGACGATGACGACGACAATGATGAGACTTGGTCGAGCTAGAATTGTGAAAGAAGTTTAGCAGTGGCACAACTTTATCATCGCCGTAATCGTACGCTTGACAGAGGAAGTGAATAAGATAAAAATAAAAATAAAAAAAAGTGAACACAAAAAAAATAACGCTCTTTTTATATCGAACTCTGTTTTATTGCATGCAAGGAGACGGAAAGTGAGACGGAAAAAAAACACAAGTTGAAAACAACCAACTTCTTGGCCCAAAACTTCATTAGACAGTGAAATTTCATCAAGACCATCCAAAGTGTGTCTGTGCGCTTTTCTAGATCAAAGCCAAGTGCATCGTTTCCCTTTTATTACTTCGCCGGTTTAACATGTGCTCTGAGTGAGAATGCGTTGTGTTGCGTTCGCGGTTGCGGCATGAAAAGTGAATACGTTTGAATAACGCCAACCGGAGGTGAAAATAAATATAATAATATTAGTAATATATATAATAAAATTTAGTGAACAGTGTAAAGTGCAATCAGACAAAATCCTTAACACTGTCAGTTAAACAAAAATATAAAAATAAATCCGAATAATAACAAATGCTAATGCAGAGTGAAACTCGATGACTGACTTATTGTGTAGGTAAATTTCTCATTCTTTTGTTGCAAGCTAACAGATTTCAATTGAAGTATGATGGTGTTGTTAATATGATTTTGTAAACTTATCGAAGAGTTGGCGAGAATACTTTTAGGCGTTTCATGGTTGTCAATGAGAATTTTTATATTTGCATATGTGTGTCGACTGTTGCCAGTATTGTGTTTAATCTTAGTTCTGCAACAGATCATTATTGAGTTTCAGACGGTCAGTGTAGGCAAAGTTGATTGTCAACCTCGTTAATCGATTTGAGTTCCTAGGAGTTATGTTATCAGTTAACCATAAATGCAGTGTGTAACTAAGTAAGATCAGACTCTTGTCGGCATTGTTTGAGAACAGTGAAATGATTAAGTCCTGACAGTGGTGCAACACTGTTTGATAATGACACGATTAATTTCAATAAACTAACAAGCGTCCTTGTTATTGTCACAAATGCTGTATGCTTAGAAAACGAATAATACTTCTGATTTCAGAATAACGACAATTCATTTGAATTCAAAGTATATAACCTTTTCGGAATAAATGTGCCGCTTTAGGATGCCGCATGACTACAGTGCTGCAATGCTTATTGTGGGATATTTGCTGATAACTGGAAAGCAATCAGTTATACAGCCTCCATAAATAAATTGAACATACAGAAGCTACACATTTATGCCACTCTAAGGCACACCATGGCTGTGCAGTGTAGCATTTCATATTTCAAACAAGCTCTGAAGAAAGCAGAAAAATATATATTTATTTACAATTTAATGAAAACATCAGAAATAAACTTAAGAGAGCTCCGAGTTTAACAACATGTTGGACAGCATATAATAGACACATTAGGACAAATAACTTTCAGAAATGATACGAAAATAAGAATAAAATACAGTGACAACGGCGACATGAGAGAAGAACACAGAAATATGAAACGTGTGATGGCTTTATATTCTTATACAAAACCGTTTTAAGAAATACCGGAATTAATTTTAACAGAGCTTAAGACTTAAGTCAGTTTAGTATACACCAAGACTATATAGTGTTGGGCAACATATTCCAAAAAATCCGATACTTCTTCCTTCACAATAGAAAATTGTCTGCCCAGAATGCCCAGAAATTTTTATAATTATCAACAATTCATAAAAAAATAGTCCAAAGAGAGAGCCGCTTGAGAGGGTCTGAATAACAGTTTCACAAAGGATATGTTAGACAAATTCCTTTACAGAAACGATATGGATAAAGCAAACAGAGCTTAAGACTTAAGTCACTTAGGATACAACAACGATCTAGGTGTTGCATAAGCTATTCCAAAAACAAACGGACAGTTGTTGCTCCACAATAGAAAATTTATTGTTTTAGAGGCATTCAGTTATATGTACTTTTTTACAATTTATGAAGAAAATATTGAAACAAGACTGGCCGTTTAAGACTGTTACACAAAATATCTTAGACAAATTGAGACAAATTTGATATGAAGATGAGACGAAAGCAATAATTTATATATTTATTGTTTAAAATTAGAAAAACATTAAGGTCGCCTTGTGACCAAGACGTAACAGTGTTACACAGTATATTTAAGACAAATTCACATGTTTCTCTTCTCACAAATGATACTAAGATGCGTAGAAAGCAATCATTCATATATTTATCTAGAAATTTAGAATTAAATTTGAAGACCAGGACTCAGCAGTGTTACAAGTCAACTTTTAGACAAATCGGATTACATGTATCCCTTTTCACAAGTAATGCGTAGAAAGCAATAGTTAACACACTAGTATACAATTTTGAAAAAAATATTCTAAATAAACTGTGGAGAGCTTCATGTTTAAACCGCTTTGTGACACCACAGCTTCACAGCGTTGCACTGCATATTTGCAATGAAAAGTATTATTCTCTATTTACATGCAGGGAAAGCCATGCATATATTTTTGTGACATTTTGTAAACATGAAGAAATGAATTTAGCCGAAGCTGAAATCATTAAACATCTGCAGCACATTTCTGATCACAAGAATCTACCAATTTGCACTTCGTAAACAGTGCCCTAATTGGTCCAGGATTGTATTGCACATGCTTTATTTTCAGTACTTGCTCATGTACACTAGGGATTTGGAAAGATGTTAAGTGGTCTCTTAAATATTAATATTTTGTGTCCTGAATTTAGCTGTTAGCTGCATACAATATAACTTAAAACTTAAAGAGTAACGCGGAGTTCAAAGTTGCCAAAGTTAATTCATACATTTCTTCATTCATAAAACGATTTTTTGTGTAACTTAGTGCTCTTCTGTGGATAACACAATAAGCAACAAACACATTCCGTCGCATGAAGTGAGTTGCACTCTTGAGTGAAATCTTTTCCTCCTTCAACACAGCTCGTTGTAAGACCACAGTACCTAGGCCCCACAACCAGAATACCTAAGTCAAGGCATCTTGTAGGCTTGCGTTTTTCATCTCATTTATCATCCGTAGCCACTCGTAGAACTAGTCTCAGGCACGCTATATTCCATATCATTACATTCATTCCTCTCATCTTTTATTAAAATCAAATGAATATCTTATCTAATCTGTGATGTGTAACACAACCAAATGTATCTTGAAATTGTAATTTTTATTTCCCCAAAAGTCAATTACCGAAATGATGGCATTATCAAAGCGACCACTCTCCAAAGATCTAATACCAGAGTCGAATGTTAAATGCGACGATCAAGAAACAGCAATTAAGCGCAAAAAGCGCTCCAGTCGCGACGAGGAGTCCAACTCCATATGCAGCAATAGTCCCGCAATAAAACAGGAGAATAATCTGAACGATAAGAGTACACTGCCACAAAAGAAGCGTTCCGTAGCTCCACCGGTTATGAATGGCCGCAGCAATACACCGTCATCGGTACAGCAGAACGGTAAGCTTACGTGTGACGATCAGGACGATGAAACGCTGATCCGTGAGACACAAGCCGCCCTCAAGAGTTTGTCGGGCAGTTGGCCAGATGCCCGAAGCAATTTGTATCGCCTCAACGATCAGGACGAGAATCCGCCATTTCAGAATCTCTTCGAAGAGCACAAGCACAATGGATCGTCGACGATGCAAAAATACGCAAAGTATGATTCGAAAAGTTTAATGTGCATTCGCCGTGAGTCCGATAATTTCTTGTATTTCCCTAGACAAAAGGAGAACGATCAGGCGAGGCTCAATTCGCAATACAAGTCGTTGACGTCGCCTTCGTCAACATCCTCGTCCTCGTCGTTGGAGTACGGTTCTGAGTCAAAGTCTGAACTGCTCGGCACCGATATCGATTCCAGGAAGAAAATTCCATTCTCACAGGCGTCCGCGTTCAAGCCGCCGACTGACATCAAACGAAATGGCATAATGTCTTCGGCATATGGAGTTCCGACGATGGCGCCCACGTATGGTAATGAATCGACGTCGGCTTTTCTCAGCTATCAGCATCAGCTACCGCCGCCGCCGACACCGGCAATGGGACTTACCGCTGTCAGCGATGATGCCAGCATCAAGGTAATCAACACAAAATCCCTTAAGGACAATGACGATGACGTTCAGAACTCAAAGCATCACCTCCTTCATCAACAGCAGCAGCATCTGCAACAGCATCAGCAGCAACAACCACACCTACATCATCATCATCATCAACAGCATCAGCAGCAGCATCAGCATCAGCAGCATCATCATTCGCAGACAATGGAAACACCTGACACAAAGCACTACACCATCCTGCAGCCAGCTGGCGTCGGTAGTCGAGCGGCATCCGTTATGCAGGATATTGCTCGTGAGGGTGTCGTTACTGTATCGGCAGTGAGCAGTAGCAGCAGCAACGGCAACAACACCGTCAACGGCAGCATAGCCAACAACATCGGCAGTCCGGGCATGGGAAATCTTGTATCCTCGACGACATCAAATGACAAAATTGCCTTCGAGCAGGGCGTCGCGAATCAACCATCATTTTCACCTGGAAGCCTAAGCCGAGGTAAGCGTACACTGTCATATGTTTTGTGAAAGGTTTTCGTTTTTTTTTGTTTGCCCTTTTTTTATTCGCTTTATCTTATATGTGTCCTTACTCCTTGGGGCCTTTGTTTAAAGGACTCTGTCTGACGGGTGCGTTGTGAAAATTTCAATTAACTTTATGTTGTGGAAGGTTAGGCGTTGAAGGCTTGAGTGGGTTAGTGGGTATTTTAAAACGGCCTAGGCCGTGTAGAGCGAAAGAGACATTTCGCCGCCTTGATTGAGAAAAGAAACGCCTAAAAGTATTCGTTCACCGAAAAAATATTTTATTCAAAATTTTCTTCTTTACAAAATATGTCTAAAATATTATGTATGATGCGAGGTAGATGAGATGTAAGTTTGGTAGATGACACACTGTTACACTCTGATGTAAAATTATTAATCCACTCGAAAAAGTCCAAAAAGGGAATTTCTTGAAATCTTTCGTCTACGGTAAAGTGTGAAGCGATTTAAGATAAAATTTGACCCCGTGATCCCCTGATTCTAGTCGTTTCTAAGAGCTAAGTTCTTTTTGTATCATTTTTTTTCAGTTCGAAAACTTTTGCGACTTTGTTTTAGTGATTAATTTGAGTAAAATTAAGCAGCTTCTTAGAATATTTTCTCCGTAAATCACAGCTAAAGCGAATTTCGAACGAAGTTCGCTAAAGCCCGCGGAATATTGTGTTCGATCATATTCGCTTAAACTTGAGCTCGCTTCCGCTCTGAAAAACCAGGCAATCTAAGTTTTGTGGCCTAGTTCTAGTTTATTGCATCTTCTCCGCTTAGTCTTGATTTTGCCTTCACTTCACTTCGATAAATGAGCCAATCATGGAATTGTGGGCTAGTTGTAGTTGAGTGCAGCATCTTCGCTTAGTCTTCAGTTTGCCTTTCCCTTCAGTGTAGTGTTGCCCATTGTAGTAGTTGTAAGTTGCGTAGAGGACATTGTGGCTCATTTCGTTCGCGTTCTCTTGTGGTTGGTTCCCATTGTGGGTCTTCCCTTTAGTCGGAATTCAGATTTTTCAAAGGATGTATTCAAGACGTACAAAAATACATCTCGTTCCATCAATTAATAGATTGCTGATTGCTACTGATTGCTACTTGTAATCCTGTAATTTAGTTTTCCCGTATGGAAGACTTTCTAGAGACGAGTGCATTCAGAAAAAATCCCCAAAATTACCACTCATTCTTTTAATGTTGCATGACAACCTATTTAAACAATTTAGTGACATAAACCACATTACATTGTTCAAATGAAGACATAAACCATTGACATATCCCCGTCAGTGGCACGTCGAAGCACATGCTCATCCATCATCGACCCCACCAAAAGCAGCGATTGAGTGAACAGTAAGTGGGGCTCTACTATGTGGTACACACGCACACACAGTGTGTACCGTGTTTAGGCCCTTAGGCCTTTTTATCCCTATTTGCATAACAAGTCATTATGATCCACAAGTGCCTAACAAAGATGTCGTCTTCGCTTTATGTTTTTCATAGATTATAATTATTTCCCCATTTGCTTACACATTTTAGTGAAAGTACACCACTCACTCCTCCATTAAAGGCTACACGCACTTGTGTGTCGATGTCGTTGCTGTTGTCTATTGTGCGAGAGACTCCTTTCAGGTTTCATACCACGGGCGCATTATTACGGGGAAAAAGCGACATTTAAAATGAACCTCGAAACGATGGGGTATTTGCTTTGTCATTATAATAAGACACACATCCGTGGTGTGTCTGAATGGCTTTTAAATAGTTCCTTGCAAATCGACGACGACCTCACACAAATCTCGTGTCGGTTTCTATGCACAAGAGTCGCGCCGGTGGGATGGATGAGTTGAAATTGTTTAATTTTAATTTGATCTCACTGATAACTTTAATTTATGGGGTTGATTGGAGTCTGGTGCTGTGACACACATTGGGGGCGGCTAATGCTTGAAGGGTGGAACCGAACTACATTTTGGTGAATTTTTAATTAATCTCACATTTGACATCCGGAATGCGTCAGGTGGATATGAGGGGTGCAAAATTTTAATTGTTTCACTTAAGTAGAGTAGCATGTGGCAGACGAGGTCTATCTACAGCTTTTATTCCTACGCCTTCCTTTTTATTCAGAAAAAAAGTATGCAGATGTGAGTGTGGTTCATGTGTGATGCGTCTCAGAAGAAAACAAAGAAAACCGACTTAATTTCTAATAATTTTTAATTTAACTACTTCGCTGTTTGTTTGTAAAATGGTGACGCCAATGCTGGGATTTATTCCATTTTTTTATTCCAAGGACTGGAGGGGAAGCATTTATTTAGTTCAAAACTGAATCGTTTTCCTTGCGCAATGCGAGCGAGACTTGAGAAAATTAATTCAGTCTCACATCTGGTGTCATTTTTATTTCATTCTGTGATTCCATGTGCTGGTGGGGGTTCATTGTGTGTGCGAAGCCATTTCAATTTGGGTATTTTCATTTTCATTTACATTTTGTTAAAACGTTGTTGAAATTCAAATTTCTGTAGTAATGTGAAATGAAGTCTGTGGTGCTAGAGACTGTCTCGCACTCGGCTCAATTAAAAATAAGTTTTTTTAAACAATTTTGTATGTGTTTTGCAACAATTAATGCTGTTTTGTTTATTGAATCCTTTCAGATGGAACAAAATGTCCGACACCAACTTGTAATGGTCAAGGTCATTCGACTGGCTTGTATTCACATCATCGAAGGTGAGTTACTTCTGTAGAAAAAACTAATCAATAAATTGTAAACTCTCACGGAGAAACCAAACAGACATGGGAATCAATCGTTCAGAAAGTACATTTAAATAAACACGCATTTATGATTTCGGTTGCAATCGATTGTTTGCATAAACACGATCTTTTGCCGAGCCACATAAAACTAAGTTAAAGAAATCGCACGATCTTGCTGGACGTGACCCGTTCACATAACCAAAACGCGATCTTACGCATCAAAGAGAATATTTTAGCAAAAAAGCCAACGCGGTTTGTGTTGTGTGAGATGGACATCGTTTTATTGAAACCTCATGTAGTTCACAAAAATCGATTAATATTTGGTTGTATCGTTGTGCATTCACTGTAATGGTAACGGACATCGACATGATTTTCATTTTGGATCAGCAGAGCAAGTTACCCGTCGTACAGTAGCTTTTCGTAAGTTAAGGTGCAGCTAGCAGTCCCACTTAGGCTAGAACTGTACTGACCAACTGACTAATTCTTATACTTAGTGCTATGTAGGATTACGCTAATGTCGTTCAGTCCGCTTGAATTACAGAACATGTTAAATAAATCACAAGTCATTTGAGACATCTCGAAATTTTAGTTTTAGAGGTATACACATTTCTGTACACAAAACGTACTAACCAGAAATTAACTTTCAACTATCAAATTGACAATATGTATAAACAGTGTTGCTAGTTTAAGAACCAAACCTCTAAAAAAAACACCCTTTACAATCAAAACGTTTATTTTTGGAATTCGACGTCGTTCATGTGTCCACCACGGGCACGTTTCCTGCGGTCGATTCGTTGAACCCAGTTTTTAATGACACTGCCACACAGAAAGGTCAAATCATTTTCTTTGAATATTGGCTCTGTGCTCCCCAAACGATCCGGCTTATTGACATATACCAATGACTTAACGTAGCCCAAAAAAGAAATCAAGAGGTGTTAATCACACGTTCGCCATGATCGCCATGATTAGTTCTCAATATGACTTCATCGACTTGAGTTTGTTACAGCCTCTGTGTGGCATGTGGCACCGTCTTCTTGAAACCGCATACATACCATTAATGTCTAGTCCATTCAATTGACCGACGAAATAACGTTGCAAACATGTGTCTGCATCGATCTCCTTTGACAGTAACTTGATGATAATTTTCATCATCGAAACAAACGCGAATACCAAGCTAGGTGGTGGTGTTCGTTGAACCAAATGAAGATTTTAACCTGACGAGTTTCTTGACGAAGTCGTTTAACCATTTAAGTTTCAGTTGTCAAGTCGTGCTACTGTTCTTAAATCAAGAACAGTAGAGCCATTTTTAGCTGCATGATGTTAACAATTAGGCATTGCCAGAATTGTCAAAAAATTGTCGAAAATAAGGTCACTTTCATTAACAAACAATTTAAAAAAAATCAAAGCAGAATATAAGGTTCGAAAATTGTGGGTGATTTTCTTTACAATGACGGCCCCAGACCATAGAAGAGAGGAAGAAAGACACTACATGTGGAAAGCATCACGGCGGTGAAGTTTTAGCTTTTTGTTCTGCGTTTGAAAGATTTATTCGGGTTAAAATATCAGTTGGCGTAAGTTGAACTAGTTTTCTGATATTCGATTGGTCTTGTTATTTATTTTATAGTAGAGTGGATGGAGTCATTACCGAATCAACAGAATTTATTGCTTCATGCAAGAATATTATTATTTCAATTAAATCTGTAGTTTATGCGTCCGCATTCACGTCTGTCTTCGAGTAAACAATCGGTTTTGACAGTGGGTTGTACAATATTTAGATAAGCAGCAGTAATTACAATTTTGTGGAATCTACATATATGCATCGAGTTCTATCGACCTTAAATGTTGAGTATTTGAACAAATACCAAATTAATTAAATGTTCTTATCCATTAAAATCCCTGCCTAAATAATTTCTCTTAATTCAATTTTCAGTTTATCTGGCTGTCCCAAGCGCGATAAAGTCACCCCTGAACGTAAGTTTGCCGCACAAATTTAATACCTACCTAGTTACTAGTTGCATTTGCACGTCTATAAACATCTAGTGCATGCAATGTGTAAACAATTCCTTCAATGTTGTATACTTTTCAGCGGGGTGGAGATTTTTCTGAACTCTCTTAAAAACAAAAACTTTTACTTTAACTTTAACTTTTTAATTTAATTGAACTTGAACCCTAACAAATTGGTTGTGTAAGAAAATGTGAATAATTTTTGTACTATCAGAACATGGTGAATATTGAGTAATTTATTTTTAGTGTGCATATTGTGTATACATGTAGACCGTACGCAGCATCTAATCTAACTTCTAATAGTCTTTCCTATTCTGTATCTCGCCCCCCGCAATTACCTTCACCTTCTGTGTGCCTATCGATTGAAGTTTAGAAAAAAATAAATAAAAATCAGACTGAGCTTAAATCAGCAACGTTGTCTTCAAAGACACTGCTACTGTTGTCATGTGTGGGTTGAGAAAATGTTTTCGTAAATTGAATTGGATGTAAATGTTTTTTTTTGCTCTGTCTGTTGCGTGACTCAATATTTACCAAAAAAAAAAAGAAAGTTTCTACCAATCCGCAAACTAATCAAAAATTATTTGACATTTTTTTACTACCCTTCAACGCATTCGACACTTCATTCATTAATCATAAACGTTCAAAATTCAAATCAAAATATGCACAACTTTTGTAAACAAAAATATGCCAAAAAAAAAATAAAGTATTGGCGCTGCATGAAACAATTTTGAAATGCCCAACGCCGGGCTGCAATGGTCGCGGTCATGTCAGCTCGAATCGTAGTGTTCACCGCAGTCTATCCGGTTGTCCGAAGGCGGCTGCCAAAAAGGCAGCAGCCCGCGAGGCCAAGTATCAAAACGGACTGATTACCTTACATCAGAAAAACGTATCGAAAGGTTTGTAAATACATTTGTTGTTACTCGATATTTCTGTTTTTTATGGATTCAAAAAGAAATCACCTGCCCCCGCTTAAAAGTTCATAAATCATCAAACAAGAATTTGTTGAACAAACCAATAAATGTCACTCTCAACCTTACAGCAGTATCCAATCAGAATTCGCCGTCAATCAAGTCCGAAATGAAGAGCCTCTACCCACTGAACCCATCGAATGCCAACGATGTCATGGATAAAGACCATCACATGGGTGATAAAGTCAAAATCACCTCTAATGTCTACCTGAACAATAACAACTCGAATTGTGTGAACAACAACAATTCGACAAAATGTAATAACAACAACAACAGCAACGGCCTTATTATGGGCCACACGACTGTAAACCCGACCAATTCAATGCCAATAATCAAATCCGAATTCAGCCCGTCAGCGGTGCACATTAAGTCGGAGTCGGGGGTGGGCATTGGGGGCTACTCGAAAAGTCCCAATCCGCATAGCCACAGCCATTCGGTGATGCAGCATCACCCTTACTTAAGTGGCAGTGATTCGAATTCAACGCCTGGCTACGGCACATTGGACAGTCAATCGAAATCATCGATAACAGGGGCTGCCAATGGCAGCGGTGGGGGTGGGTCACAGCAACCCCAATCGGCAAGTAATCCAAACAACAATGACAGCATGCATTCATCACACTTAAATAGCAACAACAACGGCGGCAGTAGCTCTTCTGGCGGCAGTAACAACCAGAGGACAAATGATGTTGTCCTTCGTAATGCTGGCAGTCAATTGTCATCCGGCGGAGCAGCACTTCAGGCTCAAGAGATGAATGGCTTTGTTGGTCTGCAGCAGCAGCAGCAGCAGCAACAACTAAATGAGCAGAACTCTCAGGAGAATCCACAGCAAAGAGGTACTTTTGAGGGATCCGCAAATTTAATGAGCAACAACAGCAGTAATGGGACTACATCATCGCAAGCAGCACAAGCGGCCGCTCAACAACAGGCCGCCAATAACAACAGCAATAATGGAGCGAATTCGGCAGCGAATCCCTCGCACTTGGGCTCCATGGACGATCCATATGGCAGGGATGCGGCCACGGTGATGCGGTACTCCCACATGGGTGATATGGTGAGTAATGGATCAATTACGAAGCCATCAGCCTCGTACGCGGGGAGTGATATGCTAAATGGACACGGCGGTGGTGGCTCGTCGGATGCGATAACAGCCGCCGGCCGCACACCCACCTACGACACCTCGAATCGTCCATCATATGAACCAAATGGCATGTCAATTTCATCGACCGCCTTCGAGCGGTACGACCCGAACAACTGTCTGTCACAGAGGACCCCAACGAATATGTACCACTACCTGCCACAATCGTCAGCGGCAATGGATGACCTGAATCAGCAGCAGCAGAAGTACCTTCAGGAGCAGCAAATGGTTCATGCGAGCATGCTGAAGGCGGAGCACGACGAAAACAACGGACCAATATATCCACGCCCCATGTACCACTACGACCCCAGCATGGGCCCCCTCCCACCGGGCTTCTCGGCGATCAATCTTTCGGTTAAGGTGGCGGCAGCTCAGGCGGCCGCTGCTGCCGCTGCGTACAACAAGGGCGGTGCGGGCTCACCGTCTCCGACCGGGCCTGTTATAGATTTGTCAACATCCAGTGTGACGTCGTCGAGTCCACAGGGCTTCAACTCGCCACACTACAGTCAGCGAATCGGCGGGAGTCCGCAGCCGGGATCGAGTCCACACCTAGCCAGCCCCCAAGTGCCAAGTCCGCAGGGACAGACGTTGGACCTCAGTGTCACACGTCTGCCTCACAGGTAGTTTGTTTGCAACCGACATTGCTGATTTTTAAGCATTTGCCTTCTTTTCTCTCACCACGCAGCATCATCACGAGTCCCCAGTACGGTACCCACCCAGATGCCCTAGGCCACCCGCACGGCTTCGGCAGTGCCCCGCGATCGCCCCAAACCGAGCCGGTCGACTTCAGCGGACCCCCACGGCCGCTGGGCTTCGGCCTGGTGGGACACATCGGCGGCCCAGGCCCCTACAGCCGAGAATCGACCCCGGACAGTGGTGGCTCCCACTACATCGACAGTTACCGGGATCCAAGTGGTACGAATGAGCTTAAAATTTATCTTCTTGCAACAGCCCTCCTACCGCTGTTTGGTGCCGAGTTTAATGCGTTTTTTTTTCTGTTTTCTGTTCGGTTTCTTTGCCGGCTTCCATTTGCAGGTTACAGTCCACATCCGGGATATGGTATGGTCGTGCAATCCGATTATCCTCCAGCTGGTTATCATGGCTATGGACCGGCCGCATATCAATGTAGTAATCCGTATGCAACTGCTGTTGGTCCCGGCGGATATCCGACACCAGTTTCAGGTGGTTACTCACCGAGTCCAGCGTCTTGCTATTCAATGCCACCGCCGCAGCATATACCCCAGCACGATAAGACAAAGGACGGGTAAGTGTCTATGTGTGTGTTCATGCATGTGTGTGAGGATGTGGAAATTGTGCTCCAGTAATTATCGGTACAGACAGGATATGAGGGGGTGGTGGGAGTTGAGATGTTGACTGGTGAATGGTATGTGTAATGACTTCGCCTGAATCTCATCATATTCGCTGAATTCGGAATTAGTCATGCACGACTTGGAATTTCCTTTGGGTGTCTTGTGTCGGATGGTGGATGTCGAATTGTAATGCATTTAGAGAGACCGAGAGAGAGTGAGCTGTGGTGTGAGTCGAAAGAAGTCAGAGAAGAAAGGTTGTAACGTCACGTCCCGGCTGAAAGGATTTTGTTTCGGTTTCGTGGGAGAGTCTCACTGGAGGACTCTCCACAGGGATGGTCATTCCATGTTTCTTGTCTCAGCCTTTTGACCCGACATCAAGTGTATTCAGAAATCCAGTTTTTAAATCCAGTCATCTTTAAATTCACCCTTAAATTTCATCAAATCCTTCCACCTGCAGACTCACTTGGAAACCTGGTGACGGCTAGCACTCACCATGCGAGGACGTTGTCTGCACGCCCGTTGCTCGCACCCACACACATCCCATCCTGTTTTGTATTGAAAATGTGTGTTTGTGTGTATGCAACCCCCGCACATTAATGGTTCACTATTTAACTTCTGGGGATAACCTTCGTTAAGATTTCACCTTTCAACCCTTTTTCGCTTCTAATGAAAACTCTTACGTATTCCATGTGCATAACCGATTTCGGTCAAATGCGGGAATGGGTGCACATAAAATCTCCATAAACGAAGCCATCGCCAGCACTTAGGCAACGAACGTACGTACACCCACTTCACCCGCACTCACTCGCTCACCAGCATCTCAGTGGTGCCGGCATTGAATCCCCAAAAGATAAGAGCCTTGAGATTACCCTTTTTTGGTTATTAAAATAATTAGGTGCTTTATGAGTCTGCTGTTCACTTTCACATTCACTCACATGGAAGAGCGTTCTTCCGTACACCTTCGAGTGCGGCTGGCGCAGACTGGCGATTGTGGTGAAGAAAATCCAAAGGCATATCCTTGATAAGTTTTTAAGAAAATTAAATGATATATGTGTCCCTTTCCTTGTCAAGACACCAGCACACAACTGGCGGCGGTGCTGTTAAGTGCATTTTGCGCACAAAGAATGCGTGTGTTTGTGTGCACATGGGACGCTTCACTGGTAATTAGCATCTTTCCCCCGAAAGTGTATTTTATCATCATCAAGAGACGCAGACTTACAGGAGCAGGGACTTGCAGCAGCTGTTTGCTTAAAGTCAGTTTTTGTGTATTGCACCTGATGATGGTCGAAAGAGAGTGGTGGAGGGCCTTAATACCAGCATTAGAAACTTTGTCTAAGGTCGCAGTCTTTCGAAGTCTTTCAAAATAAAAGAGAGCAACTGGCATGCCCTTGGTCTGCTTCGTGCAGATAAGTTAAGGTGGTAATTTAGCACATTTAATCCGAACCAACCCACCGATGCAAAAATCTTCGCCTTCACACGTCCCCCACCCAATCAGTAGCGGATGAGGAATGGGATTTTTGTACTTATGGTTTTTTTTTTAATGACGAAGGGATTGGCTAAGGATTTTCAATTAAAAAGTCCACTTTTGCTCCAATGAAGGAGAAGAGCAGATAAGAACTCTGAAGTATTTTAGACACTCGAACACTCTCTGGAGTCTCTTGTTCTGTGTAATCCTACTCAGAATCAAACTTTTAAGTTTGCCCTCGTGATAGATGGAGCATTGAATTTTTTTGATTTTTCAAATCTCCTGTTCATTGGTTGGCATTAATCTCTTTTAAATTGATTTTGCTGGTTTTGTTAATATTTTGCATTGAGAGTGGATTATGAGGGCTATTGAGGTGATACAATGGAGTGCTCGATGATTGGGAATACATCTAGAAGTACGGTATCTTGTTGGGGAATCGAATGTCTGGCGATGTTGGGGCTACTTACATGTGTTTGCTTGGAATTGGATGAGGGTTAATTATGTTGTGAATGTTAACTTAAGACTTTATAATGTGGTTTTCAGTTTGGTGCTCATTCATCGGTTGCCGATAGATAGTCTGTGGATAGTTAAATTGTGAAAGCTTAAATTCATCAGAATGGGGTATATAAGACTTGGATACATGAAATAAAAAGCTCTGAAATCATAATTCAAAATTCACTAGATTTTTTTCAAGATTAATCCCCCTGCAGTTGCATTCGTGCTATTATATGTATATCGATGAAGAGGTCACCAAAGCTTGGGGCTAGTGCGTTGGCCACTCCTATCCCAGCTTTTATCACTCCACGGAATAGCCTTTCGGAGGTCATTGACAAAGTTCTGAGAGTATGAGAGGCTTGAGTCCTTGTCCAGGTTTGCGAATAATGACTAATATCACTAGGCTTATCTTGCTTGAAGAGTGACTACATACATGATCTAGATTCCGCAGGCTATGCCCTGACAAGGCTCCTGTTCAAATAAATAAAGTTGATTCGTTTTTTCCGTTTTGTGGCTTCGCAGCGGCGCTTTGGCAAACGTTGGTACGCGTTTTATAGAGTTTATCGAGTTTATTTAGTTAGTTTTTGTTGACTTTTAAGGCACCCATCATATGCTATTTAAGGAAAGCCTACAAGAAAGTGTCTAAAGAAGTTTATCCAAGTAACCATGCATTTCAATTGCATCAAGTGTAAGGCATGTCTTGTTGGAATCTCATGTCGTTCGCATAAAATATTGACTAAAAAAAAGTTGATTACCATTGATTTGTGGTACTTGATTGTAATGGATGCCACTGATGTACCCCCTGTGGATTGACATCGTCCAAAGTCCGGAAGTACTGATTTTTGATGTGCCGGTTCATCCACTGGTATGGTTAACGACCATGTAAACCGTAAAGCGGACCCTACGCGCATATTGCTGCCACAAGCGAACATCCATTTTGATGATGAAAGTTCATCACTTTCACAAGTTAGTCTACATGGCCACGGCCATCGTAGTCTGGGAAATAAAAATAGCAACTGATTAAACGACATGATTGTCATGACTTGTCATAATGCACTCATTCAAGACTTCTGGAAATTGATGATTTAAAATCCGCTGCATTTCACTTTAGTCCTTCAAATGTAATTATTTATCCATCACCCTACAGTGACCTATGTAGTCATTTGAAAACATAACCAATTTCATATAAAAAACAAAGCACACCCAAATGTCTGCACATTGATCGCATCTAAACTCTCGTTTTTTTATTTCACTTAAAAAGTCTATCCTATCTCTCAAACAACACCAACAACATCGTTACATTTCAAAACGAGAACGAACAACAAAATACAACAACTTTTCTACACTCACTCTCATGCGATATTAACGAATAATGAAGACACAAAGAAATTAGCCCCCAAGGATGTACACGTCCGTTCATTTGCATGCATAAATAAAACCTTCAAGATATCCCAGTGAAATTGTGTGCGCTCGTGTACAGCGCTCCAATCTCCAAATGAAACCCATGTCCCAAATGATACAACACACCATACACTACCCCATAAAATTCTCCTCATCTCACTCTATCTCTCTCTGTCCCTCAGTCTTATCTCGTTTGTTATTAGAACATTTTTTATTTATACGAGCATGAGTTTAAGATACATATGATGCAGATACATAGATCTGAATGTAATGAAAGTAAAATTAGAAGGAGGATTTTATTTTGTCGTTTTTACCATGATTTTTGGCACGACACATTGCCCCAACCCCTGTCATGTGTCTGTGAACTTCTGGGGTATACTGTATTTGTCGAAAAATTATTCCATTTACTTAACGACACATGGGGTGCGGGAGCAGGGCAATATTTGCATAATCAGAATTGCAGTTTGATTGTTGGAAAGTCGATGCGGCTCGAATAGAGCTCGTGTCTAATTGAATTTTTTTTTTTGCATGCCAAGTCAGATATGGAGCCGGAAACGTTTGCCGAGCGAATTAAAAGTGTAACATTGTGCATATATTTGAATAGATTGTTTAATTACAGCTTAACGGGTTGTCCACGTACGGACAGAAATCATCTGCAGTCCCATTCGCAGGAGTTGAAGTGTCCGACCCCAGGCTGTGATGGCTCTGGTCACGTAACCGGCAACTACTCATCGCACCGCAGTCTTTCGGGATGTCCTCGTGCAAATAAACCGAAGAGCAAACCACGTGATGGTCAGGATTCGGAACCCTTAAGGTACGTTTAAATTCTCATTTTTACTTCCACCATTCAACCAATTGTTGTGTGGGCACTTTTATTTCATTTTTACTTGTCCTCTGCTACTCTGACCGTGAAGCATTCATTGCATGTATTTCAGATGTCCCATCCCAGGCTGTGATGGCTCTGGACATTCAACAGGGAAATTCCTCTCCCACAGAAGGTAGAAGTTTAACACATTCCCCCCCACCCTTCCGCCATTCATGCTGATGTTTAATTTATTTATTTTGCATGCAGTGCGTCCGGATGTCCGATTGCGAATCGTAACAAAATGCGGGTCCTGGAAAACGGAGGTACGGTGGAACAGCATAAGGCAGCAGTTGCGGCCGCAACTGCTATGAAATTTGACGGTGTGAATTGCCCCACTCCGGGTTGTGATGGCACCGGACATATAAATGGGACATTTCTAACGCATCGGTCACTTTCAGGTTGTCCGACGGCAGCGCAAGGTATAAAGAAGCCCAAGTTCGATGAGGTCACCATGGTCTATCCAAAGGGATACTCAGGTTGGTATCTTTTTTTTCTTTTTTTTTCTTGTCCGTTTCTTCCATTTCGCTTTGAAACAAAATTTATATATTTTGTGTTCGCGTTTCTTGTATTCTCGTGTGTGTGTGTGTGCTAATAACACTAAATTAGAGACAACAAAAAACAAACAAAAAAACATATACAACATTTCTTAAAATCGTTTATCTATTACAAAAAAAAAAAAGAAAAAACAAACAAACAAAAAACAAAACCGCTTAATAATTTATCAAAAACAAAGCAGAGATATGCATTCCTTACCTGTTTGTTCTTATTTTTTTCCTATTTATTTTCATTCAGATTACGCGACGTTTTGTATCGGCGCCGAATATCTTCTCTAAAATTAAACAAAAACAAAAATCTTCCCGATTTTTACGCAGGTAAGATACATTTTATTTTATTAAACCAATCAAACAAAAAAAAAAAAAAAACAAAAACCAAGAGTTTCTCTCAAGTATTCTGTTTCGTAAGGGTTTGTCTCTTTGTTTTTTGTTTTGTTAATTGTTCTTGTGTATTTTTGGTTTTTTTCCTTTTTTGGTTTTCATTCACAAATTGTTTTGTACTCATTGTTATTGGCACACACACCAGGCAAGAATGTTGCTATCTTTTTTTAGTTTAAATAGAGGCATGTAATCGTGGAATTTTCGTTTTTTCTTTTGTTGATTAAAGTGATTGTTCATTGAAATGTGGTTGTGTCGGGAAGGAGAAATGCTACTAAGATACCTACATACGTGGTTATTATCGAGTGACTACTTACATTATATTTTTGATTCAACTACAGTTTTGAAAACTAGTCGGCAAACGTCACTTTTATCGTCGAGTGATTTTCCACTTCCAACACAAGCTATTCAAATGCTCAGCATAAAATACTGCCCAGTGCTACCATTCTTATTTTTGTTAAAGGATTATAGAGATGAGGGGAAGTTAATACCACGTAACAACCACGAATCACTTGTGTATTATAGAGATAGGTGACCTCTCTTGTGCCTTATCATTTTTTCACAACGTTCTTCTCATACTTTCGGATCAATGAAAGAATATAATTTTCTTGGCGGACTGATATATTCACACTTCGTAATTAGCTGTCAAAAAATTGGTCAAATTCGTTGGGTGACAAAGAGGACATTCAACATTGTAAGGTCGGATATGTCTTTAGTACCTGATTTCTGGTAACAACACCCTCTCTCACGCAACATGTTGAAAGTGCATACAAGAGAAGTGCAAAGTAAGAGTTTTTCTAGCACCAAACACCGTTTTAAACGTCACTGCAGTGTCACCGCTTTTTCGTCCTAGACTACGCACAGTCTAGCGTTGCGAATGTACTACAATTCTCCACGATAACGCCGCGAATCCATTTGATTTCTAAGCGTAATTTGGTGGATCATGACTCGACTTGTTTTAGTTGACCTCCATTTCTTGAAGCCAGTGTGTGTGGAGAATTATTTGCACATGTGTCTAACGACATGTTATCGCTATGAGTTATCGCTTCTTCACCGTTACTAGAGGACGAATCATTTTATGTTTAAAATATTGATCCACACAAGTTTTACCCACCTGCAACAGTTCATGAACTCGACCTCAGCAGGATTATTTCAGAATTGACCGAGCTCAGAAACACACGTCAAGAGCTTTTATATATCTAAGCGATACTGCCAACATTCTCTAATTTTTCTTTTCGAAATCCATCGAAGAGGGCTTTCGCCATACTTCCCTTGAGCTCTTCAGATGATTCCAAAGGAAAAATGTCAACGCAACTTATTGATTTCTTCCAACACCATCGAACCATCCACTGCTTAAACAGCCAAAGTCTCCCATCAAATCCTTTCCAAACAAAAGCCGTCTGACAAAATTTCCTCCGAGGCTTAACATTTTACAAAAATCAAATTAAAAATCCAAGACCAAGCGTACACTTTTGTCCACCATCGAGCGACCATCATTGACGAGAAACCAACAAAACAACCCTCAACTCCTTCCGCTCATCCCTTAAATTTGAAATCGCCTCAGGTGTTATCAAAAATTGCTATTTGAAAATGTTCTCAGCAAAAATACAATATTCATTGTCACATCCCGGCCCTCATTGCCCTCAGAAAATAGTCAAACTGCAAATACCTAATTTAATTTGAAAATCATTTGTGCTCTATCCGAGCGCACTTAACTGATATCCGTCACTGTCCCATTTCAATTCAGTAATTCATACCGCATTGGCAAAGTACAATCCACTCGCTCTCTGTTTGCGTGTATAGGTGTGTACATCATAGTCGAACGAAAAATGAAAACTCATCCATCGTGCTTCGAGATTTCTCGATTCCTTTGAATGGCAAGCCAATTGCTGTTGGGCAAATAATTTATTACTCGATGTTTTGTAGGAAGTTTTAATGGTTTATTTGCGTCTGTCAGATGATGGTCCTGGCGGTGAGGTAGTCGCCTGATGGAGTAATGTCATCCGCCATGGAAAATTCTTCCGCTTTGGTTGCGGTTGGGTTGGGGTGGAAATTGATTAATCAAGTGCTCTTAGTCAGCGGTTTACCTTTAAACCATTGATTTTAAAATATTACCAATTGTTTGGATGTTTACTCACAGGATATTGCAGACACTTTGCGCTACTGCGAGCATTTTAGTGATTTATTTTGTGTTTCTTCTGGTGGCCATCAATATCGGTGGATTGCGTGGAACGACAGCGAAAAGTTGTGAGTGATTGATGGATTATTGGGCGCGTTCTTGGGGAAACCGAGCAGATTTTTGAAGTATGAACATTGATTCATTGAAATTTAATGACTTCATATCGCGCTGACTGACAGAAAGGATTGCCTGCAATTGTTGTTCCATAAATGTCTTGACTTCGCATTCAATGAAGCAGCATACGGCGCGGCGCGGTCTTGAAATGGCATGTAAGTGGAAGCAAAAATCAGGCATGCTCACTTGGCCTTAATTGGCAGTTGTTGCGACTATCGACGGCCCTAAGTTTTTTCATAGTTCCACTCTCAACACATTAGATTGATTCCTTTAAAGTGATAAGAAACTTAAAGCAAGAGGACGCCCTCGTATCACCACAGAAAGTCAGCCTCCCAGCATTTCAAAATTAAAGCCACAGATGGTACACCACGGCTCATGTTTCGATTCTGCAATGCTTCTCTGATGAGAATGAAAAATTGGAAAAGTAAAGTTGAATCATAAAAGGGGTCTGAAGTGGTAGGTAAAATCATCTAACCCATTTTGAGTGGAATTAAAAATTCACATTGCCTCGTGGCAGCGCGTACACACACTTCGTCTGTAGTAAACGAAGAAAGAAAAAAAGTATGGTATCTTATATCCTCGAGGAATGCTGGTATCTTTCAGCCCCAAATGCTTCATCATTCGTTTATCACTGGCAACATCTTAGATACAGGAAATCGATGTTGATGATGACGATGAAGGAATACCCGCCGCGCCCGATGGTTGTGTGCGGTGATGGTGTTTCATTTCATGTTCTCCTCCGACAAAATTAACATTTTATAATTTTAAAAGCATTTGGCAATCGTATTTTATGGTAGTAGCATTTGTTCTTTGCCTCTGCCTAGAGGGGTTAGAAATTGACGTAGACTTTTGAATTTATTTTAAGTGTGGCATAAAATATTCAAAAATTATGATCTTGTGTGTGTGTTTTTCGTTACAGGCATGGATATGATTATGAATTCAGTTGGCAGTGGGACTTCATCAACATCGACTGGGACAACATCAACTCTACCACCGGGAGCATCGAATAGCAGCGCGAGTGCGTCAACGAATAATAATCCATCAGCGAGTATGCCTCAAAATAGTGTGACCACCAACGGTACGGAAGACCTAACAACATTAGAAGCGGAAATCTCCGAATTGCAGAGGGAAAATGCACGGGTGGAATCTCAGATGCTGCGTCTTAAGTCTGACATCAATGCAATGGAATCGCAATTGAATACCAGCGAACGGGTACGTAGGCTAAGGTTGGTTGGAGCAAAGCCAGATACCAGAATTAGCATTTTGTTTGAAAATTATGAACTATACTCAAAAATGCTGTGGAGATGCCACAAAGTCACAAGTGTTACATGACTTGACGGCTGTGAAGTGGTTGTTCCAACCTGAATAGTGCTGCAGTGTGAATCGTTGTCTGAATAAGAGGTCGGTTAAAAGGCGAACACTGGCAGCGGCCCAAAGGCAATGTGGCCGCCCGTCTTTTGGTTCTGAAGTTTGGCACACTTTTTTGCTTTTACATGTATGAAAAAATCGACCTAAAACTTGATTATTTATTCACGAGTACGAAATTTGGGAGAGATTTTGTAATTTTTGCGCACCCCATCAAGTGATACCAGATACATCACGATGTCTTTTTACTAATGTAGGTCTACGACGCTACCAACGCCTTGAAGTAGGAATTGCAGAGACCAAGATGTTTATGGGCACTCCCTTCACCTAGATTAACGAGCACAGGAGTAGGGACTAAGGACATGTCCTAATTCAGTGGCTCAAGCTAAGGATTTTAGTCGCGTCTTACAGGCACTTAACAGGCATGCTTATCTCGGATATATTTTGTATAAATGTTTATAATTTCGGGGATTGAACCAAACAGTTTTAATCAACTTTTGAATCGACGCACCTACCTACGACGCCGCACTCACAGTGGTCGATTTAGTGTCATTAATATATATAATATAATATAATAATATTGGTGGCGCTACAGCCCGTAGAGGGCCAGGGCCTAGCTTCTCAGCAACCACTCCTGTTGTGCGTGCTATTGTTCTATCACGAGTGGAAGGGACCTACAGTTTTATGCCGACTCCGAACGGCCAATTTTGAGAAGCTTTTTCTAGCCAGTTGTATTCTTTGAGCATTGTCAGTGACTCGAAAGAGGTGGGGCCGTGAAAAGTATTTCTTGTCGTACCAGGAATCGAACCTAGACAGGTAGGTCCAAGTGCGTAGGAGTCGACGCACATACCCACAACGCCACGGGCCACCACTTTAGTGTCATTAGCTGGACTTAAATCGAATCTATTTGTTTTATTTTGTTCTTTTGGAAATGTGTTTTAAAATTAATTTAAAATCATTTCCGTAACCTTAATTTTGAATCACAACATATCAACATGTTATGGATCACATCAGTTATTATTGCTATTCATTCTTGAAAACCAGCTTCGAGCAATTTTGAAATCTTGTTGACTAGCACCTGTCGACAAGGGATTGGAAATATTTCAAATGCCGTGCAACTGGCACTTTTCACCAATTACATTTGGAAACAAACAATTTTGCAGAGTTCAAACAAATTTGATTTGTTATCGATCTTCAAACCTTGCGTTAATGTCTTTAAAACAATTGAAAGACTTTCAACCAGTTTCGGATCTAAACCTATTACTTCAGCGACTTTAGCTGCGCCATTTGTAATTCCCACACCTTGTTTTGGCAAGTCTGCTAAGATTCAATTCCAATTCAGATCTAAGTTCATTTCGTAAGAATGCTTTGCTGTTTTTGACTGCCAGTTTCTACTCAGCTTCTCTAGTCTGGCAGCTTGTACTTTCAATTTTGTAAGGTATATGTGGTTTCCAAATTCTGGTTCAGGGTTCTGTTTTAGTGACATTAAGGCGGATCACCCCCACTATCAAACCAATGTGCCTAAACTCCCAAAAGCATCAACTTCGAAACATTGGTTTAAAATGGTTTCATCCGCCTTTCATAATAACTTCTTAGATATCTGAAATTGTTTTAGCAATTTCGTTTCGATTGTTATCATTAGGCAACAAGGTTGTTGTTAGTTGGTTAGCGTCCACCTTTTTCGATCAAGTAATCATAGGAAAAACATCTATAGATTTGAAATCAGGCTATCTCGGTGAATCGGTCTGTCAAAATAGTGTTTGGTTGAACAACGAGTTTCGTAGCACTTATTGATTTGAGTTTCCTGAACGTCTCGACAGTGATCAGCTTTCAATATTTGCTCTACCATCCCAAACGAAGTATAGTCCAATGATGCAGTCACCATATTGCTTTGCGAAGGTGAAGAGGCCTTTGATGCATCTATTGAGAGTATTCAGTTCACCAACCAATTCAGACTACTTTTGCCAAAAATGTTAGTCGTCTGACGAGAACAAAAAGTTCAACTGGATGATTTCAAAGACAGCCACACTTAGTCCAGAAGAGGCCCACTATCGAACACAAGGAGGTATGTGATCCCTAAAAAAGATGTTTCAACGTTATAATAATCACTCTAGGGAATGTCAAATGCAAACTGTCGTTAACGTGCAAATGTTAAATGTTAAAAAAAGACTAGACCTTGAATGTAAAAAGCAGCACGCACTGGAAAATAGTTGACAAAGAAAGTGCCCATCTTTGGCAGTGCAAGCCTATGGTTTCCAATTAATACCAATAGCCGTAGAAAGTCATAAAGTTTTCATTAAAGTTAAGCATCGAGTGAAGTCTGTCTGTTTGTAGGTCGATTTTTATGTCATCCCCTAATGAAATTTTAACCAAGCAATGTGATTTCTAAATTTTAGTAAGAGATATGATACAACATCGTTTTTTGTTTTGTTTTTTTTTTTAAAAAGGCAAGTAACTCCGTCGCATTGCGTAATGCTAAGGATCAATGAAGGCATTTGTATGCCTCAACCTATAATTGAATGTAGACAGTAATCACTGACATAGAACGACATACAATATATATCGTACATCGAGTAAATTTATTCGAATTTAATTCAATTCACCACTCACATTTCCTCCCGCATCGCAGCAGCGCTCTGCTCCATTTACTTGACCAAAATTAAAATGTATGAGCTATTTTCTATTCAGTCAAACTTTTATCCCAGGATAAATGATGCTTGTTAGCCAAGATCCATGCGTCCAGTGTTGATATTCTTTTTATGGAAAACAGATTGCCATCATTTGAGAATCTAATGGACTTTTTATTTATTAGCCTTATTTACCAGCTATTCGTTGATTTCGTTTGTCTTCCTTTCGAAATTGGTAGGTGAATGAAAGATTGTTGCAAAATAAAAACTTGAATGTGACCGAAAGAAAACGTGAACGTTTTAATTCATCCCCGCCGTGCGTCGTCGTCGTCATCTACGTCAAAAACCAAATGAAAGTTAGAATAAAAGAAACTTTTAAAATTAATTGATAAACTTGTGGCAGTGTGGAAACTTTCCCGACGACGACCTTGAAAATGATGAGCTCACGCGTCTCACAAGCACTTGTGAAACCTTAACTTTCTCAGCGTTGCCAGACGGTTTTACAAAAAAAAAATAAAAAAATTTAAGCAGTTAATGAACTTTGCGTAAAGTTGTAGACAAAAAACAAGAAAATAAAATGAATGAAGTTCAAAGTTGATAACCTCGATATTTTTTTTTCGTTTATCTTGTTTTGCATAATTCTCGCGGATATTCAAAAAGGTTGATTGAGTTCTGAGCTTGATACCTGGAGGGTTCAGTAACTCTTGCGGTTACCAATGTCGCTCAGGAATGTTCTTATAATGCCCTGGGGGCTAAAACTTGTTCAAAATTTAACAAATTCAGTATTTTTCTGTCCATTTCATTCATGTAAGAATTTTGCAGCATGTCGTGTTATAAACTAGTCGCTGACCAAGCGCTAAAGCATACAGTTTGGCCAACACTTGCGATTAGTTTACATTCGCAGACTTGGTGGTAGTTTATATTCACAGAGCTCATTTGGCCCACTATGTGTAACATTTACATAATTTCTTTGCTCCGGACGGACTTCTGCTTCTGCTCGGACGCGTCGGTAGTCTCTCCACTTTACTTTCCACTCTGATCTGGAAATTCAATCGCAATTGTGGCCACAATCCAAAATCAAATTGAAACAGACTGATAGGCCACGTTAACAGCTGTTAATTGGCTCTAATTAAAAGTAATTATTTCCAACAATGAGAAAATCAGAGTCAAAGCATATCAATCCATCGATTTTCCTCGTGCGAGATGATTACTTCTTCCACGACACATGGACGAGCAACGTACATACTTATTACGTAAGAATGGGGCTCCTCCAATCGATATTTGATGTGACGATGATTATGTGACAACGTACACAATGTACAAGCTCTCGGTGGGCACCACCTACAAAGGGATGTGCCCACGTGATGTACACACAAACGTAAGCACGTATATCGACCAATCTTCGATTGACGTCAATCGAATGGGTACTGAAACGAATCATATCCTTACATGCCATAAATAAAATCACTATATGAAATGCTGTCAACCAACCCTCCCATCCAAAAAAACAGCGTGGGAGGGGGGGCAAGCTCCCAAAGGGGAACAGGATCTGAATCAATCAAAGTTGTAAGCGAAAAGCTCCAGTGAGCACTTACGATTCTTACGTAACTCATTTCTTTCGCATAATTCATGCGCGAGTGTAGGATGTATTCTGTTCTTTTCTAGGTTCTTCGGTGTAGTATACAATGTCCTTCCTGTTTGTCGTTCTACTCTGTGCGCGGTTTTTCTTCGTCCACCACGTCGGATGGAATACATAGGACTGTATATATATCAATCAGAAGCACTTCTCCCATGATCCTCGTGTACACCTCAGTCTTTGAAGTTTTCCTCGCTCGTTGTTTTCTTTTTTTTCGGTTTTCGGTTCGTTTATATTTGTTTCGTTTTATTCTTTGTCTTCGTTGTGCATATCCTTTGGGAAATATATTATGTACAGTGGTTATTTTATTTTATTTTTCTTTTTGTTCAGAATCGTGTTTTCTTATACTTCTTTTTGTATTCCGTACTGCTCTGATTGGGCATGAGCATTGAATTTGGCGCTGTGGCCATTGGAAAGCATTAGCTACGCCCCACTCTAACTCCTGTCGCCGTTTTCACTCTCATGTGCTCCACACAGATCCTGACTGGTTGGCTAGGCAGCGTGCTCCACCGCTGCGTGTATGTACATAGACGATTTGCCAACTTCGGCAGCAGCGGCGGGACCAAAAGGTTAGCATAAACGGGGCAGAGAATGAGCGACAGAGGGAGAGAGAGAGAGAGAGAGAGAGCGCGAGAGACAGGGGTGTATTTCTTTCGTCCTTTGGGGATGATATGTTTGGGGATGGCTGGGTGGTTGGTTCGATGGAATGCAACTTGCGCTGTTGTAGCTTGTAGAATTTTGTAATCATTCCGGCAAAAAAGAAAGAAAAACCATCTCTCCGACGTTTTGTCTCCGTCGTCGGACAGTGTACGTTGTACATTCGGTGTATATAGCCCTGTCCTGTGCGGGCAGAGGAGATATTACAATTCTATGCAAGCATTTTTGAAAAGTGCATTATTCAATTCAGTTGTCACGAACAACATGGATGCAGTTGCAAAGCGAAAGAGAGAATATGAGAGAAATATCCTGTTTCAACAACACAGCATTATTGGAGCACATAGCGGCGGGCATGGAGCACTTGTTCGGGGCTTTCATGCAAACGATTGCACTTGTAAAGTTAATCGCCTGGAAATGAAATTTGCTAGTTTGCATTGAATATTGCAATAGTGGGCAGACTGATGGCAGCATGGGGCAGACGTGTTGCGATCGTTGGCTTGCCTTTGCTAGTAAATGCGATTTTCTTTTGAAATTACAAGCAGACGGTTGGCGTTTTTTATTAAGAATTTCTGACAAAGGGATTTGAATGTAAATGGGAATTGTTGCGGTCATGCCGTCAATTAAAATGTAGTTTCTTCTACTTTTTTAGTTTTGGACGTACATTTTAACGATTAATTGGTTCAGAAGCAACGAGCGATGTATTGCATGATTCTGAATAAAAGAGAAACTTCTTCATTTTCTTCAGACATAAACTGAGACTGAAATTGAGACATAGGTCTACCATGACCTACCCTGGGCCACATGAAAAGAAGAAACAAAGTTTGTCAGTAGAAATATGGCCCATTGCAGTATTCATAATTATGTGTTTCGACGAGACTTCAGGTAGGTGGGTTAAGTGTGGGGGTTCAGCGGAATACGGCTCCTGGACCCACGGATACCATGGATAGCCTTGTATTGACAAACTTTTTGGTCGTAAAGAGTTAATTTTTAGATATCATTTTGGCGATAATGATGAAATTGAAGTTATGTACAATAATTCAAAATGTTTTTCTGTTAAAGAGGGTATTCCTATTATAATGCACCTGTTTTGATATAGGGCTTTTATTTAATTATTTTTATTCTTTTTATGTAATAATTTAAAGTAGAAAATAAATTTTATTTTAGAAATGAAGAAGTTTATTGAAAATACTCAGAAAGGGAGAACTCAATTAGCGTTGACCGTAGTTCGGATTCAGGTGCTGCAAATATGGGCAACCCTTACATTTCCTACAAATAAAAGCGCACGGAGCTAAACATTGCATACATTTTGAAATCATTTTTAACTCGCCTTTGGTTGGCCTAGTTCTACTGTTGCGCAATGTATGTGCATTTTTTCTTTTTTATTACACTTTGTTGTTATAACTTTGTTTTTTTTTTATAAGCGTTTTCACAGCGAATCCTCGATAATTTTATAATTTCTCTTTGAGGTTGAATCATGTTCAATATGTTATTGATTTAAGTGATATGGATGTTTGAACAAATTTTTAGAAGCCATTCAAAAAGCTACCCCAAAAACCAGTCATCATCAAATGAATGTGAGGACAATCTCCTCCCAGTCTAAATCCAGGCAGATAGATGCTAGATGCACCTATTAAGTCAGTCTGTTCTCTGACGATAAGGATACGTTCTCTGACAATCACGAGGTTTGGATACAAAGTTGTGAATGTGAGTCATGAATACTGTGCTGTTACGAGCAACAGTATTTTGTATGTGAGTTTTGCTTCAGTCAAACATTAAAAACCAGGTTGGCTATATTCAACACCAGGTTGGCTATATTAGCCGCGATTCCTCTAAACCCAAAATAAATAACTCCCTTAAAATTGTTTAAAGGTCTTAAAAATACTGAAGTTTAAATAATGTCTAAGACTGTAAAACGAAAAAAAAATAAATTTCTTCTGATTAAGTTTATGATTTTATTGCGAAAATTGATAAGGGTGGGTCATATTTACAGCATTTAGTCTCCTACTCAATATTCATCACTAAATGTATGGTTTCGTATGATATCGAGAAAGCACGTGATCGTGTTTGGCACCAGACTTGTAATGTAAAAGAAAAATCCTCAAATTTTCAAATTTTGGACGCCAAAATCGCCAAATTGGAAAAAACAGACCAAAATCGAAAAAATGGTAATATCAACAAAAATCAGAAACATTTTGTCAAACAATTGATACTATAGTTCTTAACAAAAGGAACTTCAACCAATGATGTTACAAAATAACAATTCAAATTATTATTCATTTTGAAATTTCTAAGTTGTCAGAGATTGACTTTTTATTACTTCTTATACTTACTGCACAGTAGATACTTCAGAGAAATGTGAATGCAATGAATAAAGTGTGAAGTTTTATTTTAAATTAAACAACTGGGCAATTTTAATATTTCGATAACAATGGCCAAAAACTCAAAAAATTTTCGGCTTGTGGCGATATACCCATTTTTGTGTCGCAAAATGAAATGTAAAATCGCCACATCTGACCCTGTATGGGACACAAACGCCTTAACGGACTTAAACTATGGTCGCATTTTCACTACAAAGTGGAAAGAAACCAATGTCAGATGAGGATCCGCAAACATTTGGGTTTTAACTTGGACAAAACGTTAACCTACTCGACTTAAAATACATATACCTTCTAATTATTAAAAACTCTTATTTTTTATAGTCGTCATACAACCAGAGTGTTTTATCTTCTTATTTTTTCTTTTGCAACTCTCAAGTGAAGGGCGAATAGCTTAAAAAAGCGCTTATAAGGCATAATTGCAAAAGTGTATAAGATTTTCATTATATTCGACAAATAAATCCTTGCAAACGATTACGTTTCCGTTTTAATTGGCAAATTGCATTTGAGTCACATTTTCGAGTACATTGACTGGGATCTTGCTAATAACATATGCGACGGTGTCTTCCAATGTTGCAATTGATTCTGGCTTATCGGCATAGACAAATAATTTGACGTATCCCCATAAAGTCTAAAGGCGTCAAATCATACTATCTAGCCGGTGCAAAAGAAGAGTCGAATTGCCCACCGAGCTTAATTTCCATTCATCCATCGATTCGTGTACTGCCTGGCATGTGGACCGTCTTGTTAAAACTACATGCCGACCAGGTATAGCTCGTGCATTTTGAGTAAAGAAAAATGTAGATACTTGAACGACAGCGGGTGTTGGGCCATGTATTACACGAGACTATAAATCGCATCATGCAGTGCATTTTTCCAGGCCCATTGATAGCTATTCCTTTGCGTGAGGTTTCTGATCAGAGTGTTTGCTCTAATTTGCTTCATTAACATAATCATTCAACCAGGATTGAGCTTCGTCGCTGAAGACAATTTTTCAAACGGTACGAAGTGTGATAAAGAAATTTAGTAATTTTTAGTTCAATTGATCATGTTTGACTTTGACACATGTCACATGTCGTTAGCTGTCAAAAATATAGCGAAATAGAACAAAGAAGGATCCGTACATAAAATTTAAAAAATGCTTTAAAGGTGGTTGTGATATGAAGCCAACGACCTGGCCTCATTGATGAAATAAGACATTCTTGATGACCTTAATTGTGAAACCTGACGACACTCGTCTAAGACTAAGAACTGCACGCAATTTCAAAACCGATGCCATTTTATAGAAAATTCGACCATGTGACGGTGAAATGTTTCGCAAAGGCAAGTTACATCAACGTCGGCAGGACTCGATTTAATTTTGTTAAATTGTTACTAACACCCATTTGAGAGATATGCCTACACTCTCAACCGGGGAGTTAGCTTGTTTGTTTTAAAATTCTTTCAATGAAAGCAGATATTTGTGGTTCAGTGCTAAAATATTTGAAGTACCTCGAAACTATACAAATGAGTAAAAAGGGAATCGTTTGATTTAAGTCCACCATCAATGAAATTACCGCATTCCCTCCGCGGTGGAATAGTTTAAATTGAACTGTTTATGTGTCTATGCGCATATGGGTGAGGAGGTGTGCATATTTGTCTAGAATAGAGTAAAACGTTTGCTTTAGCTAATAAAACTGTGCCCACTTATCCCGCATTCTAGTGTGTGGTCACCTATGATACTTACTATCCTTCTCGTCTGATGTGTGTGCTTAAGCAACCTTTCAACCCCTATTTAGCGATTCCGCTCCCACATCAGAGGCATGGCAGCATCGCCGGACCAAAGAGGACAATTGTAAATAGAACAAAAGTGAATTGATCCTTTTTCTATTAGGCAATTCAGCCGTACATACGTCAGTTCGAGAACAAAAGGAATAATTGACCAGATGAGCAAATGTTTGCGTATTTGAGTAAAAACCTACATACTTCTAGGATTTTTCCACATAGTTCGGCCGAGAAGTGGACACATTCTGGTAATGGAATTCCAGTCCTTCGTTTTTTTTTTGCTCCGGAATTCATCATGTTGAAGTTAGTTTTAATGAATTTTCATTTGGAAAATCAGCAGCACCGGCGGTGGGGTAAACACTAAACATAGAGTAGGGGAAGGGTTGTGTTGCTTTTCACCGGACGCTAATTAAATGCCGGCTTAAAAGAGAAGGTGCCCATGAAAGTTTTTCTGTTTGAATCATCAAAAATGACTAATTAAAAAATTACCCTCCTGGTGGAGTCACTCGTGAATGAAAATCCTGTTTGATCTTGATTAAGGAGCAGGACTTGTGCTGTTAAGCAGTGCACGGTGTGCATTAGTTTTGACAGTTCTTTTTTCGTTTTTTTTTTTTAATGAAACTACAAAGTGGCTTTGAAGGGTACCCAAAAAATATTTTAATCATTCCATGAACTGTGTGTGACATTCTGTGGTGGGCGATGTTTTTTTGTTTGGTTCGTAGGAGTTGACAAAATAAGTAAAACAACATTCAGTCCTGGGTTGGTGAAATTATTTATTTTTAGTTTTTTTTTTTCTGATTTTCCACTTCGCTTGATTCCATAGCATGTTCACATAAACTTTCAATTTTGGAAGCAATTTGAGTTAAATTTTGATCATTTCTTTTAGGAGGCTTCTCCATTAAACACATCCCAACGCAACACCAACAATCCCGGCTCGCTGAACAACTACTACGAGAGTCTGCGGAACAATGTGATTACTCTATTGGAACACGTTCGTATTCCGGCGAATGGGGTTGCCGCACCAGCGGCAGGCGCCACTAGCCTTTCGTCAAGTTCATCAATGTCATCGACAGTGAATCATCATCCCTATTCGCATGCATCACTGATACCCCCTGGACCATTGACAACAGCAAGTATATCACAGGCACAGTCTGCAGCTGGAATTTATGGTCCACCACCGCCACCACTGCCACCTAGTGCTGAGAAAATCACAAGCCACCACCATCATCATCCGCATCATCATCCACATCACGAGCACTTTGACAGCTACATTTCAAAATTACAGTCGCTCTGTGTTCCGCCGGATGTCTATGCGCTGCCGGACGATAATCGACCCGTATACGATACAGTGAAATCGTCTCTCTCTCACCAGGACTACACTGTGCTACCCACGCCCATTTAAGTCTAAACAAATTGTATATGTGTACGTAAGGCTGTAAATATTTACATAGATTATAATTTAATTTTGTTTCGATATCTCTCATTGATTTTTGAAAATACACAAACAAAAATTCTAAGAAATTAGTGAACTGCAAGCCCTTGCACAGCGGCGTCCTACGGCCACATTGAGCGTTAGGAATACCCGTAGGGCGTTCGTTTCTTGTAAATACAATCGTCAGTTGGACGATGTACCTAGCGATAAGTCATTACTACAGGTATAATTATTAATAATTGATAAGCTAGTGAATAGAGTGTATTACCGTTGATGTAATGTGTACATTTAACTTAAGCATAAACCAAGTTCGTTCGAATAGAGTGTTCCAGTATGTGAATGATGTACACAAACGATGGACGAGTGTCAATTAAGCCGTTTACTCGATTGACATCAGCGCAAATTGTCTGCATTGACTTGTAAAATTAAACTTCACGAATAAACATTTACTCTAATCTGAAAACAAAAACAAAAAAAATGTAAAAAGACTAAAAAATAAAAACCAAACCATTTTTTTAAGTGTAGTTCCGTTTATTCGAATTTAATGACAAGGCTCCGGATATAGATAAACTATTAAAATACTAGACTACCTAGCTAACACTAGCTCTAAGTAAATAAATTAATAAAATTATTAAATAAAATAAAAAAAAAAACAAATAAAGGATATGTGATTACGATAAACCAAGAAAAAACGAAAATAAAACAAAAAAAAAATTAATATTTGTATTAAGTCTGTTAGATTTTTGTTCGATTACGTCGTTCACCATTTGTTTTGTTAACACATAATCATGAGTTGATTTTTATTCTTTTACCATTTTTTACACTTAGCATTTGCTGAACAATTACGAAATCAAAACTTCAACAAACGAAGCCATATGCAACTCACATGCAACAGATAAACGATTTATCGAACTCGAAAAGGTGCAATATGTATTTTTATCATGTAAGCTTTATATTTTAAGAAGATGATAAAACCAACTCTGCATTGTTTATTTATTTTGTTTCGTTTGTGCGCTTTGGTGTGATTGTGAGGTCATATTATACATTTAATATTACACATATGAAATTTATAATTGATATTCGGAAAAGAAAGAAAACGGAAAAAGAAAAACAAAACAAAATGCTAATCTACTTTAAATATGCAAGCCAATGAATTGTGGAGAAGATGGAAATAAATGTTATGTTAAATATTTAACTTAAAAAGAATTGAAGACAATGTTTATTTTGTTCATTTTGGTTTAAGGGGCAGAGGGCAACTAATTGCAAAATATTATACACACGGCGTCTCATGAGTGGGCTCTGTGTCATACAAGGGTTATGGGTGGGATACGTTAACGAGGAAGACTGCACAAACCGAATTGGCACACTGTAGTAACAACCGTGAGAATTCAGTCAGAAGAAGAGCCCCAATTTGGGACTGATTTTTCCATTTAATTAATTGACTCGATACTCTATCCTCGTACGACGCTACTTCTTCTATGTGTGGAACTACAGTCCAGATGGGCCGGGGCCCCAACATCAACAAGCCTCTCCAGCTAGTGCGATCTCTGTCAAGTGGCCTCCAATTACACGTACTTAGTTGACTATGGTTAAGGTCCGGACGCGGTTGTCCACTATTGCGTTTTCCCACTGTTTCGGAGTCGAAGAATCTTCGGTGCTATGTGCCGTTTTAATGCCACAGATCGGTTATCTTATTTTTGAGGTGTATGTTTGAAATTTTTCGAAATCCAACCTGAGCTATTTAATACGGCTATTTAGTTCTTTAATATCCCTCGCAAGATCTCGTCCAGTGAGTTGAAGAAGGACCTACCAAGCACTCGCTGTCTAACTGGAATTAAATGTGTTAAGGTCTCTCTTGCTGGCCTTCTAACGACGCTGTCTCAGCCCGGCATTCATGTAGATTTAGACGCATATGATAACCCTCCGCCTTGGCAAGATATTTGGGTGTAATTTGACTAGACGAAACGCTTCCCGTGTTGCAAATGGTTCCGCATGGAGCACAGTGGAATACTGTGGCAGTTTGTAGCCCTTGGAAATGTTCAGGAGTTCACAGAAAACATCCGTGCCTCCACCGCCACCCATCCAAGAGCCGAGTTGAAATCCCTGCATTTGGCCGCTATGCCATTCCATTCTTTCGGGAATTAGAGTGTCAAAGTCGTTTGATAGGTTAAGTCTGCGGACTGTGTAGTCTGTCGAGGATGATGTGAGATATCTCGGTATAAAATCAAGGATAGTGCTATGACCATAGGTTTTTGATGTCAATATTTTTTTTTCATTTTCCGGGTGGAACTAATAAGTAACGTGGAAATTGAATGAAACAGGAAAAATGAAAAACGTGACCTAATCGTACGAGAAATCCCCCTTTACCTAGTAGAACAATGTCCATGCAACCATTCAAATATGAGTACTCATCCTCAGACTTCCCACCCAGAGTTTGTTTTAATGTTCAGTTGCCTGCTTCACAGGCTTTGCTTTACGGAAAATTTGTTACCTATAAGATATGCCAGTGAGAAGGCACCACTTACACAAGAAACTGCTTCCGTATATTAGCGAGCACGCAGAATGCTACACTCAGACGAAGTCAGTCAGTCAGTGTTCCTGCTGTATGCTGCTCTAATTTCGACTAAGACACTCGCGGTTGAACGGCTGCAACAGTTGATGACGTCAGCCTATAGACTCTGCTTAATAAGGGCAATCAGCGGATTCAGAACCATCTCAGATGATGCACCATTTGTCATAGCAGAAATGATACCCATCGTTAAAGCGCTCAAGAAAGTGCATCTCAAGGGAACATCGGACCGGCACCAGGCCAAACTCATAAAGGCAAAAGAATGGATAGCGGCCATAGCAATGTGGTAAGTGAGATGGGACTTCTCCATAAAGGGAAGGTAGGACATCAAGATTGACAGGAGACTACAACCATGATATACAACATCAATATGCTTTCGCAGTTTCTATCTCGACAGGGTGAGTATCGAAAGTACGAATCTGCACTGGAGTGGACAGGTAGTTCGCCGTTGAGCATACAGTTTTTAACTATAGTCGTATTGCGCAGACTGGGCAAAAGGTGATCGATTATATGATGAAATCAGAAGATAGTTGGACTGAGTTCTGCTCCTACATCGTGAAAGTCAAATTGAAACTACTGCTACAGCTCAAGAGGGAGCCTTTCGGAATATAGCGTAAGTCGCTCACCAGCCCTGCTGTGAAAGTGGCTGAAGTGTGCAGAGGTTTGATTTGGTACGTAGGCGCGTGGAAAAGGGAAAACTACATCCCGCGATTCGTTCATACCGGGCTATCAATGTCTTTCCCATATTGCTCAATCATTGGCGCAAACCGTAAAAAATCAAGGTAACGTAGATACATATAAAAGCAAACAAAAAATCACGTCGTCTTTGTGTAGCGAAGACTTCATCTTAGTGCGCTTCAATTCGAGGTGGACCTGGGCCTTATTCAACAACCCTCTCCAGCCAGCACGATCTCTCGTCAGCTGTCTCCAGTTTTGCACACCAAGCCGACTGAGGTCCCCCTCGACTTGTGTGCGCCACCTTGTGCGTGGACTTCCTTTGCTGCGGTGTCCCACAGGCTCAGATTCGAAGATTTTTTGGGCCGGGGCTATGTTGTCCATACGCTCTATATGGCCTAGCCATCTTAGGCGTTGGATCCGCAGACGCCTGGCTAGGCGCATGTCGCTCTACATCCCATACAGTTTGTACGTTCTTCTCCAAACACCATCAACGCAGACAGGACCAAAAATCGCTCGCAGAACCTTTCTCTAGAAAATACCAATAACCTAGGGAAGCAATTAAATATGTTCCGTGGAAACGCTGAAGTGATTATCTCCATAACATTTCACATGCCCCTATCTCTTACCACATTTGCTGAATTGAAGGCACACAGAATATACTATCCCCAGAAGACATGTCCAATTGCCTTACACTTCACAATTTTTGTACATTTTATATGACCAACGAACGAACAAAAGTTTCCCATTAAATGTGAGCTGCCAACCTTTCAAATCCAATCAACATTCAATTCTTTAACACATTTCCGCAAAAAAAATAACCAAAAAAACAGAAAAGAGCACATTCAACGGCAAACACTCTCGTGTCTACAACTTAGCACAGACACTAACGACTGCCCGGCCTGTCGTCTCAGTAAAAAGGGACACTCGACGAAAATAAATTGTCACATCATTAAGTGGTGACAAAAAAGACACATACACTCATACAGAGAGAAACCCTTCTTATGAAACAAACTTCTTCACCATTCCGCCGCACTTTGGTTATGAAAGAGTCCTGGAGTGGGCACCCTCTTGTGAATTGTCCAGCATGTCCTCTGTCGCAGTTTCGTTTCCTTTTTTTCTGTAGTTGGGCGTCTTTCGTTGCGGGGAACACACGGAGATGCGAGTAGAACAATAGTACGAGTGTCGAATGAATGCTCTAATTACAGCATGCACCAACTCCGGATCATCCCCCAGGGGAGAAACGCCCAGCAGATATTCAGAGGCCACCGCCACCACTTCAAGAATGTGCGTTCATCTTGTTAGCTGGGCCAGGGCAAAAATTGCTTCCATTAATAGTGGTCATTAGGTGAAATACTTTACTGCAAATGATCTCCCATTATTTGCTAATAACTCATTGGGTGTGTGACTTATGCGGTGCAATTAGTGGGACCATTTAAGCGGAGCGCCCAGTCTGGCTGGACGTGCCTTCCGAGAAAGTGTTGCCATTCTTGAAATCAAATTGAAGTTATGAGCACCCCTGGACAGGGTCTCCAGCTTCTCTCCAGGTCAAAGGGTGTCTGCGGTCGTCTGAGATCCCTTATCCCCCGACCGGGCACGTGGTAAGGGTGCGCACTGGACAGGGAAGTGGAAAAACTTGTACGCTCAAATTTGTTTATTTATCCTTGGGTATTGATGGATAAAATGACCTTAATCAATGGAAGAATGGAACTCGGTACAACGGAATGACATTTGGTCCCATGTGGTTCGATCTCGTTTACGTAACCATTCAGATGGACGTCGACGTCGCATGTGGTCACGATGAATTCGGATGTCTTTCAAGAATCTCTCATGCCACCGTTGGCATTCAACAAATAAGAAGAAATGACAACGAATATCCGTTTGACAGAGGTGGACGGACGCGTCGAATGGGGGACCGGCATGGGGGATGATTCAATTTGATTCCTCGCGTGCGGGCGAGGTCCGGCAAGTGTCCAGCAAAATGGGAATGAATAAGATATGAATGGTCAGGTTGATCTGTCTGGGGCATTTGGGAGTATAAGAGATTTCAATAATTTATACATCATCGTTCGGGTGGCGACGGTGTGTGCTGCGCTTCGCTAAGGCCCAGTTTTGACAGTTGATTTGCGAAGAGCGAGGCGGTGGGATGGCGGTACAAACAAAATAAAACACACACATACAAAAGCAAAAGAACGCACAGACACAGCATCGACTACTCTCCTGAGAATCTCGTTAAACTGTAGGTTCTGCAGCGAACAGACAGCACACCGCAAAAACTCACTTCGACTTTAGGTCCTTGTAAAGTCTGTCGTCCTGAGTGCCGAAGCAATTAAGAGAGAAGTTCCCATTAATTTTTTTCTTCTCCCTCTCTCACTCTCTCTCTTCTGCCACGTTGGCCGTTCAAATGCAAGCCGCCAATTATTCACGGATAATCTAACCCGAAATGGGACGTTAATTACGACACGTCATTAACATGAATGCTTCAGCAGGACACTTTTAACCACATAGGATGTCCAGAACCCTCAGAGCTGGGCTATTGGGAGAGAGTGAGAAAAGAAAAAAAAGTTTGATTAATTGTGTGGGAGAGGTTTTATGGTTTTTATTTGTGGCACACGATGTACACACCCAAGGACTTGGTAGGAGGATGAATTGGGATGACCACGGCTTTTTGGAAATGCAAGTCCAAAGTTCGAGTCCACACTTTTCACAGTAGTGCACAATAATTGGAGAAAAACAGAAGAACGCTTGAAGCAACCGAGATTCTTGAATTGTAAAGCGACTAAGCAGCTCTTTCCGATGATATTGGTCGTCATTATTTTGTTAAAGTAGATTTAAATGACCCTTGGAGGATCTGAGGCTAATGCTGCCTTACGATAGGACCACGCCGTTTTATGTCCAGTGGCTATGATGAAGGTTTTTGACTTCCTCTCCTTTTCGACCCAGGAGGCTAGGATTCGAAGATCTTCTTATCTTCAGCATTGAGACCAGTCAGTGTAGTCGTTGTGTCTACTCCTTCACTCATCCACGCCGGCAAAACTAAATACCCTTCACAGAATTTATTTTTCGAAGGCACCTGGACAACCATCAACTGTCATTTAGTGCAGTACATCTGACCGTCTGTCAAGTGTTAAGCAAGCTGCCCCAATTAGTTTCTATTTGACAGCAGAACAGCTCGTAGATTTTAACGAAAATGTAAAAATAATGAATTTCGTGTGAGAATAAGCATTATCTTGGCGCAAAATAAAACCATGACCCCATCCAAGGAAAGGCTTAAAAAATAACATGACGACTCTGAATCTCTACTGAGGCTCGTTGTGGTCGTACCAGCACGCCGATTCATTATTTTTACGTCGATTTCAGAGCTGCATACGAAGCGTACGCTGAGAGGAGGTATACACCGCCATGTCCAGATTTTTCATTATCCTAGTCAGGTTGTGCAGGAACAAAGAGAACCTCAATGTCGCTCTGTCACGTGATTTCTTCAACATTGATCTTTAGAATCTCGCTCAAAACTGACAGGCCAACACTAGAGGCACGATCTTCCGTTCTTATAATAACACACGAGATTGACGTCATTGGTTTTGCGCAGAGATCTGTCAACGACGTGTTTGATACTATCTAACAGAAACTGATCTGGCGGTGAATAAGAGAAAAACTAATTCCAACATTGACTTCATGGACAGAATGACGCAATGGCCATCCAGAACTTGTAGGTTGTTAACGACTACTTTTACCTAGGCTGACGACCCGAAATCAAATCTGTCTCGGTTTGTATATTGAATCCTATACGATTAAACAAAGGCAAAAGGAATGAGATTTTAAGCCAAAAGGCCGGTTGTCATCAGATTCCTCTGGTATCCAGCTTCACGGTGCAGAGGCATGTACAATTTCAAATGCGTAGAAGTCCTTGGTTCTAGCTGCCATGCTTGATCATGTTTTGCTATGAGATTCAGGCGTCCTACAATCCAATTCCTAAGGTGGCTGGGCCATGTACAGCGCGTGGGCAACCGCTCGGCTCAAAGAGTCATTAACTCCGCAACAAAGGATGACCGCGTTTAAGGTGGCGCACGCAAGTCGAGAAGAACCTCAGTCATCTTGATGAGTGCAACTGAAATCTAGTCAGGAAGTTGTTGGTTGACGCCCAGGCCACGGGCTGATACGGATGTTTGTTTTGACAGGGGCACATCGGAGTATGAAGGTAATACTTAGCAGTATGTCGATTTGCACGGCGTATTCCCCGCTCCCAAACCTGGAGTTTACAAGCAAGAATGTATGAATTGCCAATTGCCATTAGTTTAACTGTGATAGACTTTCGATGCTGCGCACCCATCTGCCCTCTACTAAAACCGAAACTCTTACATTAAATGTTTGTCCTTGACAACAAGCAGACCCCGCGGATAAGTTCAGAGTTCCAAGCCCCTACACGAGTGATCGCTAAAAGCCACTCGCTGAGTGACAACATTATTAGGAGGATGTCACCGTAAATCGCGTTAAGTCAATTGTCGTGCGGAGAACTCCATTCGCCACCCCATATCACATTCCAATGCCGAATGCCGTCGCCCCGTTATGGTGAAGAATAACAGAAGGGGATACTTACAAGCACACCTAACCCATAGGGCAGTGATTTCCTCTTTTTTTTTTGTTCACTTCACCCACCAACCACCCCCGTGAACATTCGTTTTTTTCCAGTTCACTCTCTACACCATATCTGCAACACTCTGTTGGGGATGTTTACTCGCCCCACAACCCCCGCCGCGCCGTTGGGTATCGAGTGTTTTCATTCCTCCACGGCAAGTCGAGAGGATACCAGAACAAAGAGGATGGAGAGAAAAAAAACGACTTACTCACCAAAGGGCAAATAAGGATTAGCGTGAATTAAAAAAAAACCCGAGAATTGTGGGAAAAAAATCTGAATAAAGTCATTTCGACGCACTCGAGTGTGTAACAATGGGGAGGACTTAATGCAATATTTTCCTGAAGAGGCAATCCTTCGCCTTCTTTCGAATCAATTTCATTCGAAGCTCCACGTGATTACCCCGGCATGTGGAATATTCAAATGATGTTCCATTCGCGCACTAAGTGAAAAGTTCACGGCGAGGCGATAACACACTTCTAATTTCAAATTCGATGACTTAATGGAAAATGTATCCTTGAAGCGTTCGAAGTTCGCGGTAAATTATGCCGAAAGAAGGCACGAATGCGTTTCTTTGCGAATGGGCCGCCTTCGCACGGCAGAGTACAGTCGTACCTTCGTTCGTTCATGTGCATATGCGTGTAGCATCAAATGAATTCATTGCCATCACCCCAAGGTACACACACGTGAAAGAAATCAAACATCCTGTTAATTTAGGAAAGTAAACTTCCACCACCCGGCCATAGGTTGCTAAGCAGACGTACGCCCCACTCCACCGATTGGAGGCAACACCAACAGCAAGAGTGAACGAACGAATGGAAAAAATCCTTTTTCATTTGTGCTTGGAGAAATGTTTTAATTTCTTTCAGACTCTTCGGTTCGTGATCCTGGCGCCTAATAAATTTTATTTCATTTCATTTTTATCCCGAAGCGAACACTCAGCTAAGTGAAGAAAAAGTCCCCCATAAGCAAAGTGCACACACACGCACGCACACCAACGCAGAGGGAGTGTAATCAATTCCCTTCGTTCCAGTGGCGGGAGTAATTTTCTTCGAAAGGGTTAAACTCTGCAGATAAATTGGGGATTAGGCGAAGCTCACGCACAAGGAATGTGCGTAGCGAAAATCAATATTAAATCGAGCGGATGTTTGCGTGGTGGGGGTAAGGAGCCATCATATTTTTTTTTCCTTTTGTTTTCTGTTGCTTCTCACCCGCCCACGTGGCTCTAATGAAGTGAGTACAATTTGAATGGATTACATTGAGTCGACCAGACTGTACAGACATGTCCTAGCTGGAGTCTGGATGATATTCTTCGTTTGGGAACATCACATCGTATTCAGAAAAAAAACCCTCTCTTAGTGCTCCAATTCAGTCTAAGAGTCTAGACCTAAGGTTTTGTGCGCTGACGTTTTGATTAAAAAAAACCATTCGAATCTTCATGAAATCTGTAGGTTTTTTTGTGGTCAACGGAAAGGTGCCGAGTTCAATACCAATCCACGTTAGTCTGCCAAGCAATTTATTTTAAAGCGATTCATCGTTGAATGTTACCAGTAACTGCCAACAACAGTCATTAGGCGCTACTCCATGTGATGTGACTAGTGATGTCTAAAAGAGAGATGATACTCGAAATAAAATGTCGTTCATCTCGTGAATAAATGGCTGAGCAGCTCAACATTCGCATGTACTGGGTGCACGGCTAAGGAAACTTTGAAGCGGACGAGGTGTCCAACAAATCTGCCACCCTTGCCCTAAACTCACTTCTCTAGGAATGGCAATCTCCTGCTGACCCAAATTCTGGTTACGAAGGGCAGTGACCGAACAAACTAACAAGTGCTTGGTAGCTATGGGCAACATGATCATATCTCCAAGACGATCTGGGCCAGTCTTGACTCCTGGACTGGATTGTTCTTAACCGCTGCTTTCTTTGAAGAGATCAAGATCCCGCCAGAAAACTGTGTACTATCAATGAATGAAGAAGAAATATAAAGCATACCACACCTCGTCGGATCCTGCACATCACTGCTGTCTCAAAGATATGAACTCATAAGAGCTAATTTTTTTAATGGCTTTAATGCACATTGCGCAATGTAATTCGTTTTATGGAACGCCTCTTAGGTGCTCTACACTTGAACCGCGAACTGCGATTGCGAATGTTCAGAAAAAGCTAATTTTAAAACCAACTAAATTCTAGACTAAATTTAAGAACTCTACCGGCAGCTATCTGCGAATAGAGAAGTTTCCATTCACATGGAAGAGTGTCAGAGTTAGCGAAGTTCGCATGTTGGGCATTCCAACTTGGAGGAATATCCAACAAGAGTTGTCATTTTAAATCAGCATCCAAATTCATCGTTTTCGTTTTTTCATCTCATTTGGGATACTTCTCGTGTAGCTTAAGTGCGCTGGTGAGAGGGCAGGTGTCATCATTCAAGATGATTAAGTCAGCTAGGCTGACATCTACAGCTCCGCTACCAGCTACACCCTCACAATAGCGTGGCGTTGTGGGTCGACTCCTACTTGAACCTACCGTGTTTACGGAGACAAGTGGTCTGAATGCGTAGGGGATTACATTTCCCTGGTAGTAGGTAGCCAGCATACGGTCACCGTGTTCGCCAAGGATATTTTTGTCTGCATAACCTGACCAGTTTCGACGTCAAGATGTTATGGCTTTTATTGTCGTTTGGCTGTTACATTAATGACAAGTGCAGTATCGTCTTCCAGTCGGCTGTTGGGGTGGTATTAATTTTATTCGAGATTCCTTCTGCCAATGACATTACACTTTTTTTTATCGTCAGAATGGGTCTGAATATCGGTGATTGATTGATAGGCTATATGGGGAACCTATAAAACTTGTAGACTGAGCTGTTGACTAAGACTCTTGTTGCGAAATAGGACCAAGACGGTTGACTCCTAAACCGCAATTTGTAGGTAGGCTTACCACAAAGTTCACAGCTCACTAATAGCATTCGGAATTGTTGTCACATCATCGGCATAGAGGATTGCCCAAGTATTAGAGTTCTACCAGCACTTCGGTGATGACTAGAAACCATCGCAGAGGTAAAATTACTCTACCTTTTGGAGTTATTTTTGAAGCTAGAGGATGTACAAGCTAAAGGTGTACTTCACCAAATGTAGACATGGTGCCGACTAGGTGCCATTTATACACGTAGCCTTGTTCTCGTGCTTAACAGTTCGAACTAACCATCATTTTAGCTGCATTTCGAACTCTGTAGTCAGACTCAGTGGATCATCATCATTTTTCCAAAAAAACACTGTTTCCATTTCGATTTCAAATCATCACATACCCCTAAGCAATATCAAACGTATGAAAAGCAAATATTATAACCAATTTCACCCCCCTCCCATGAATATGAACTCGTACCGCACTCCAGCCCCCCACAACCAAGAGGTTAAGAGGCGGTTTGACTTATAACCTAGAAGGTGCTTCCGTCAACATACATTATCATGTATTTTTTTCCTTTGCCGTGTTCACTTCATATTCCTTCGTTTCCGTTTCACCATTATTTAATTTACAACCCTTTTTTCCACGGTTCCGTGGCCGCCTATTTATGTGGCAAACAGCGCTTTATGGGATGAAAATTTCATGGCAATTCGACAACGCACACACACACACACACACACGTATGTGTCTTCTGCACACATATTATGCTCCCATCTACAAAGTATCAAATGATGCTGATTTCCTGACTTTTAAGGTAGCACCGTCTACAGGAGTTCCTAAACGCAGCGGGCGGATAAGAACGAAACTGAAAAAAAAAGAAACACAAAAAATACACACAAACTTCAACTTCAGGCTTAAATGAATACATTCTAGCTTCAAAGTTAACACGACATAATTTATGGGGGCATAAGTAATTAAATTTGGTGAAGTTACAAGGATGACAGGATGAAGATAGGGATTTACAGGAAACCAATGGAAAAATGGAAAAAAATGAGTGGAGTAATTATATGAAATTAAATTATTATTTCATAAATGAGGACGGGTTGCTAAAATGATATCGCTTATGAACATTTTCTTCTTTCTCCACATATATTACTTTCAAATGAATGTGATCGCTTGGAGGGGCGAATAAGTGCATAGATTCATTGGTGCTAGGTGAGAGAGTTTGCAGTTCCCCGAACGACTTTCTGAGAGTGTACCACCCACACCAGTCTGAGAGAATCTGTCACATAACTCGTTTCAATTTCTCGACCTCTTGGGGTTCGAATAATAGTTGTTAATTCTAAAATCGCAACGTCTTCAGCCCTAAGCAATATTGCGGTTGCACAACAGGAACAATGTAGGTCCAAAGACTCTCTCCTGCGGGACTCCAGATCTTTGAATTCGGAGAAATTACTTGCAAAATTTTGTTTTGTAGGCAATTTTTAACGATTTTGGGGCGATTATCATTTTGGTCCACTTCCACGAGCCTGAAAGTATTTTCACCCTACTTCCATGTAGCAGTCTAAACGAAGCATTAATTATAAAAAGTTTTATTAAATCATATCAGTTTCATTGGCGTTATTTTTATTTTGTCAAATTCTTGAGAACTTCTTCGGTATTTAAATAGTGACAGGGGCTCTGTTATTTTTTTAAATATTTAACCGCCTGTCAGAGCTAATCACTCTTTTCATTCTCATATTGTCAGCTGGAGTTGTCCATTCATTAGAGAGTCATACAAGTATTCTTTCGGTCGTCAAACCTTCAAGATAATAATAATAATAATAATACTATGGGTGGCACTACAGCCCGTAGAGGGCCAGGGCCTAGCTTTTCAGCAACCGCTCGTGTTGTTGCTATTGTTCTACCACGAGGGGAAGGCCGACTCCGAACTGCCAATTTGAGAAGATTTTTCTGGACAGTTATACTCTTTGAGCATTGTCAGTGACTCGAAAGAGGTGGGGCCATGAAAAGTATTTCTTGTCGTACCAGGAATCGAACCCAGACAGGTAGGTCCAAGTGCGTAGGAGTCGACGCACATACGCACAACGCCATGTTTAAAATCATATGATTGACTCTACAATTTGAAATTAAGAAAACTTTAAAAAAAAACTTAATAACTGAACTGATTTTACTTAAAACCTATATGCTAACTTACATACTACGTTAAAATAACTTACTAAACTAATCTAAACATACATACATATATACATGTACATATATATAATGCTATACGCACAAATTTATATATATATATATATATATATATACTTAAACTATTTACAGAGTATACACATAGGTACACACAATTGTACAAATGTGTATACGTATTTTTTTTTTTATCTATTTACAGCTTACAAACTACATTAAAAACTACCTAAGATACGTAGGTCGGCCATAGGTTGCAGCTGAACTAATCCGTTGTAAGACAGAGACCGACTGCGTCCCATAAGGGGATCTGTACTACCCTTTTCCTAACCAGGGTCTAAAGGGTTCGATGATGGAGTTCCCTCACTACACAGCCACCAGAATTTTCGGTGTTGCATTGCAACATCCCGAACATCTCGCCTTGATACCGCCGTACTGAACCGGAGGAGACCCTCCGCAGCTCGTTGCGCAACGCAACGGTCGTGGTTGAGTCGCCCATCCACAGCTGAACGGGCGATGTGGAAGAGGAGCGGTAGCATCTACATGTTTGTCGTAGAAAACGTCTTATTAACCTATACCAGTGATTAAAGCAGTTAACTATACGTTTTTGACCTTCTGCCGTTCATGTCACACCGATCTCCTGGTCTTGTATAATCTGATCTAGTGGAACTCGGTGTAGGTAGCTCTAAGCAATCAGATGGCAAGACCTCGGCTTATCTAGCAGTACTGCAAGTGGTCGGTCCAATTTTTCACGACTCGTTACTCTGGCGATAGCATCTCCTTACTGGCATCAAGCTCGTCTAAAGTGGTTTGCTTGTTAGACCTGACTAAAGACTTGACGTAGTCCCAGGGAAATAAGTCGCATGGCGCGATCAGTTGGTAAATTACTCCTTCAAAATTTTGAGAGCTGCGTCGCTGGTATGGCATGTAGCGCCGTCTTGTTAGAACCACAGTTCGGATATATCGCTGTTGTCGAGCTGTGGTCACAGAAAGTAAAATCGCTCTATACTTGCGATATTGACGATAACGATGTCTCCTTTCTCATATTGAAAGAAATAAGGTCCGATGATGTCGCCATGCCATAAATTACACCAAAGAACACTTGTGGATTGTGTTCGGTTTACTCCAATAACAAAAATTTAGCTTCTTGACAGAAGACTGATGAGTTGATTGATCGTGTCAGCTAGAAAAAAAATCTTCTTGGCTGAGGTACAGGTTCACCCCGGACTGTAGCTCCAGCTGAAGAAGAAGATGTACAATTGAGCCGGAATTTCGATAATACTTTTTAATAATTTTTGTACGTTTGGCAAGCAATGCTTGATAAAATGGCAAACCGTACAGAATATTTTGAAAACTGGATGTTATTGCTAACTTTGACAGCTTCTTGTTACAATATAGAGCTGGGTCTCAGTCAAAATGCCTATCCATCTAGCTCGGTCTTCGGATAGGCGCCTCCCGTTTCGCACACCCAGCTTCAAGCTGAGACATAAAAATTGGGAAAGCTATCATTACTATCTGGCCACCCTTCGCATAGAGTGTAATTATCTTGGATATCAAACATTTGTTAGATCTTTTCACAACCTATAAGGATTTCATTCTGTACATTCTTTAAACAATTTGTACTTTTTTTTTTTACTGGAAAACTTGAATCCTTTTTGCTTATTGCACACTGTACTATGCCTCAGTCTGTGCGACATGGTAGGTGACAGAACTCCCCCATTGTGGTTACTTTAACTCACTATTGAGGTTCGACTTTTTAGAACCGCATAAATCAAATCCATCGTCAAAACTTACAAAGAATTTGTAAATTGTGCCCCATCACTGAACTCCTGATAATGATGACGCAATCTGACTTTCACCACCACCTCAAGTGATGTACGATTTAGTTTGACTGAATTTCAAATGTATCTCCTTCTCTCCCTCCTGACATGCACTCAGACGTGAGTTCCAGTCCGTTTTAACGATGACATACTCCTCTAAAAATCCATCAAACGGCTAAATGAACGAATGCCAAAAATTAAAAAGGATACATTCGTCAGGAAAAGAAAGCAAAGCTTCCCCTCTTCGTAGTGACATTTTGATTTCTGCAAAAAACCCGTTTTCACCCTTCAACTATAGAAATATGTTACATCTTTTTAAACCCCCACACGCACACTCATATGTCAAACTCGAATATCAAAAGGACATCCAACGTAGTGGTATACTTTTAAGAGAATCCATATAAATTTCAATTAAATGCTTTTTAAAAGTAATCCATTAGAGAAGACAAATGATATTTTGATCTCTTTATGGTTAGTGGACTTTCTAGTTTTACGGACATGAATACATATTTAATGTCTCTATTTTTGTGCGGACGCTATTCATAAATGTTGCGCTGTATGTGTGCATACCTGCTGTCTTGGAATATTGTCCTTTTTTTATGATTTTTTGAAATATTAAAGGACCTCATGGTGGGTTATGAACATTCGGACAAAAGTCATGTGGGATTTCGCATGTCTCGTTGAGCATTAATATTGTAGGCAAAGGTGATGTGGTAGTGTGTCCTTTTTGTTTGGTTTCCGCTTGTATCTCATTGATGTCGTCGTCCAGTGGCCGAGAATGTAGGGCTGTAAGGGAATGTTTTTAATTTAATCACATTTTTTAGAAGCTGTTAATCCCCTCTTTTCGTCTGCATCACAAATGGGACAGTGTCAATAAATTGGTGGAGAACAAAAGAAGGGTTCATGGACGTTACTATTTTGTGTACAGTAATAGTAAGCATAATTTAATTGCATGCTCTTACGGTAGGTATGTATGGCGATTGAATTAGGCACGTAAGGGTTTAGGTTTTTGTCACTGCGGCTGTGACAGGAGCATGAAGTATGCTTTATGGAAATAAAATAACTAAAGGGATGTTTTGTAAGAGCGTTATATTATTTCCGGAGTAAGTATGAGCGCTATTTTTATAATGAAAAAAAGGTTAGACCTGTTTTGTTGGCAAGTATAATTCGAACGACATTGTACAGTCCATGTTGTAAAAGGAAGCAAATATTTTTTAGGAACCGGCTTGGTTTCCACCAATAGCAGTCTCTCCCGACTGCCGATGTGCGCTTAAATCTTTTAAACTACGCAACGGATTTTAATGCTGTTACTATCAATAGAAAGAGAAAGTCAAGAGGAAGGCTTATATTGGTTGGTTTAATATTGTTTTGCATTAATTTGTTGCAATAAGTAAATAAGTAGTCATGATGTCGGAAGAAATCAAGCCGACTGAGAGCTTTCACTGGAAATGATTTCTTAGGAAAGTGTGGGAAAAAGGTTCAATTGACTCATTTAATGCCTTCATACACTTTTTACCATGACTTGTAATGGTGGCTATTTCTCGAACTAGTTCTGCAGGCTCCGATTATCCAGGTGGTCTTAAACTCATTTTAGTCGTTTGTATCAATTCAGCAAGAGAAGCGGATCTCCTTAACTTTCTTTGTTCTCTCTGATTCTCCTTCAAACGAAATGGTCGGATGACAACGTTTTATGCTCGTGAAAAGAAGAGGGTTCTTAAGTCAAGCCTCATTATTTTTAATAATCGTGCTTCTACTCGAGACGCTCAAACGGACCACTGCATTCAGCGAGCTTGTGACAGAGGGTGGCACACAGAAGTGGAAATAACCTGCACTAACTCGGTGCGCGTAACTGAAGGCAGCTTGCTTGTTAATTGAGGCACAGGTCCATCATGAACTTTAGCGGCCTCAATATTGTTCATTTGTTGATTTTTTTTTTACTTGTAGTAAATTAGAATTTTGAGCAATGTTACTTGGTTAGGGTACCTTTTATTTCCAATTTGTATTGAATTCGGTGTAAAAGCTAGAAGGGTATTCAATACTTTCGCCTGGAAATGATTGCACTATTAAAGATGCTCTAAAGGTTAATTTAACGGTTTTGCATTTAAATAACGAGAAATCATGGAAGCACCATCTATGATAAATAAGTTTCAACTCGTAAGCGAGAGAATCTACTCTCTACTTTCATCCCTGACATCTGTGGAAGTAAATAATTTCCATTTCCTTTCTGTGGATTTTCGTTGGAGAAGCTTTCGATAAGCTTTAAGCGTGTTTCGTGGTATACTGGTTGGTTGTTGCAGTTGAGTGGGAAACGAAGTCCTTTATCTAATGCCCGCTAGAGGTTCGAGCATATTTTTTGATTTTGATGGTGTGTTACTACAAATGATGATTGGAGAGGGTTGAAAATATTGAATGAAAACTTCTGCACTGAAGTATTTTTTTGTTTTAACTTGTTGCACTTCGAGTGACTGACTGTATTTCGGAGTGATGACGCCTATTTCTAGCAGGGTGGGATGGTACGTCTTCTGACGGTTTCTGCGAATCATAGCGCACCTGTAGGATGTACATATATACTGTCTTCATTGAAGGACATAAAATATCGACGAATTAGTCACAACGTCACCATAGGAGGACATTCTTTTAAGGTGCTCAAAAGTCACCCACATCGACTCGGTACGAAAACCAAAAGTATTGAGATTAAACGCAGAATAAATTTTGAAAATCGCTATTTCATTGGGCTCAAGAGACAGAAGATGCTATATGGCATGGAAGCACGACTATCCCTATAGCAGATGATGAACAATTTTGAAGAGAGAAGTTCTGCGTTCAGTCTGTGGTCCTGATGGCGTTGATGGTATTTGGAGAAGAAGATTTAACCAAAAACTTTACGGGATGTGTAGCGATATGAATCTAGCCAGGAATCTAAGGATCTAACGCCTAAGATGACTATGCCACTGACCGAAGACATCTCGAATCCGCCCAAGTCGGACAACGCAATTGAGTACGACCCCGAAATCGATGGCGCACACAAGTGGTGAAGGAATCTGCGCTAGGTCTACCTTGGTTAGGGCTTCCATTGATGGTTTGGCCTCTCCAGCACACAGCCGGAGTTGGTATGACTCTCCAGGATGCAGACAAACCAGTATATATACATAACGTCTGTAAAAAATCCGCGGCAATCCTCCGCGACGCCTGTGGAGAAGATGACGACATTGAAGAGCCCTTCCCCTGCCATTGTCCGGCCTTTGCTCAGATTTGGTGGCAGCTATTCGGTGTTGATAAGCTAAGAGCTTATGATGTATGAACCTCATCACCGAAGCGCTTTCTAGGACTCCTCAGGAAGGCAATGAATTTTCATTAAATGTAGGTTGCTGCCTGGTCCTGGTAGTATAGTGGAACAGTTCTTTAGTCTGAGTGCTCCAGAGTAGTGTTAAAAACCTCAGATAAAAAAAAAGCGGAGAAGGACCTCAGTCAACTTGGTGTGTGTAATTAGAGACAGCTGACTAAAGATCAAAGGCCCAGGTCAACCTCGGACTGTGGCGCCATCAGAAGAAGAAGTAAGTTCATATCCAAGATCGCATTCATTTTTATGTGGTAATGCAAATGATCACACACATCCGCCATCTTAAATCTATTTTATTTAAATTTACTTTCGCGACCATAAAACGGATGACCCTGCCATTCAAGGAACCAATAAGCACAGCCTTCTGTAAGTCGGTTGGTCTTTAACCTCATCCATCAACACACAGACATAGTATATCTAATGATTGCCAGAAGTTATTTGGACGTTGCTAGTAATTCGCCAGAACTTCCGCAAAGTTGTCTTCTGCAAAAGTTTCGCTTCCATCGAAACCACATCCATATCGACATTCACATGAAAAGGAGCTACGCGAAATTTAATCAAAGTGACCATTTCGTGCGGACTTCTTTCTTACGTGTGATCCAACATAAAAGGCAGAGGAAAAAAACTTACCACCACCGCATGTAGCAAATAAGGACACAAAAGCCATCCCCCTCCCTTAATCGCTGTCATACGTTACATTGTTACTCGCACAGGACATTCAAGAGTGTTCGTCCTTACAACCCCATCATCAGCAGGTACAATATGCGACCACTTTTATTGCAGTCGTTGTGTCTGTCATTAAATCACATCGAAATGGAATGAACTTTAAGACCTCCGTACCGCTGTTTGCATGTCCTTTCCGTGAGATGGCGATGTCATTGTCGACCATTAACAAGCGGGTGGTGGGCTAGCAGCAGTGGCTGGCCGACCGGCCAAAGGCATCACTACGTCTAGCAGTGGCAGCAATCAGGAGCGCACCGCAAGCAGCGGACAAAATGAAAACTTATTGCTACGTTGTACTGTTGCTTTTTTACGGCTGCTGTCACAAAATTGCTGACATTCAAGTCGCTATAAATTTTTCGCTATTAAAGATACAGTTCTGTCGTAGTGAGACCGACCGGACGGAAGGAGTCAAGCGAACGCCGTGCGACAGATGAACATAAACAAAACGCGATACCCCAACACTATGCACTTGTTTGTGTGTGTGTGGAGGCTGTGTTGGGAGTGTTGTGCGACTGAGAATATGAAGTATAAATTGCTGTCGTTTGAGTGGGGCACCGTGTACGTACAGTGGTTTGGATCTTTCGTTTCGTTTTCGTTTAATGGACTTAAAGTAGTGTTTTTGTCACAATAAAACATACTACGTGTGCAACAGACGGTGGTGCATGAAACCCGAAGCATCCGGAGGACGATGGTGTCTGTCGATAAAATGTGGATAGACGACGACGATGATAGTACCTAAATATAGTGCGCGTCCTTGAGTCTTAAGAATGAAGAGATAAAGCACGAGACAATTTTTAATTTGCGCATCAAGCCCATAAAGACTTGGATTCACAAGGGCAATTCGGTTTTTCCGGAATTTATGTCGGAATCATCCGTGTCGTGAAACCGAATGAAAGTTGCTCCAATTAAGGTGGCAGCATATGTTCACGATTTGGGGCATTAATTAATGACGTTGACAGTTGGTTATACTAGGTCGTTGCTTCGCAAAAGGATGTTGGCCTTGGTTGCGTATACCGAGACTGGGGTATGCTCTTTTTGTGCAGAAGAGAAGCATGTTCTGAGATCAAATGTACTCAGTAAAGTCTAATTTTCGTATGTCTGAATTGCAAGTTGATCACAAGCTGGTCTACAAAGCCCCAAAAATGATTAGAATGAACAAGACGGCAAACATAATTCTTGGTGCCTTCGAAAAAAGTGAGAATGGTATCTGCCGGCAAATCAGATATTTGGGAGTATGGTCTGGTTTAGAGCGTCTTTAAATGAGGGGCGTGTGGTTTGAAAAATAGAAGACGACGGAAAGGAAGCTTCAAACCAGCGTTGGATTAAGATGAAGTGACTGTGAAATGAGTACATCATGGCCTTAGTGATACGAATCAGCATGTACGGGACTATAAAGTATGCACAATCTCATTCCACGGCTGGGTTGGATTGAGATGTAAAGTTTATAAACCCACACCGGGTCAACAAACGAAACGATTGAAAACGAAACGAAAAAAGTGGTTTAGTTCGTAGAATTTTGCATTCCCTACTTTTTTAGCGACGAGGCTCACTTATGGTATATTTAGTAATGCCCTAAGTGGCTGACTGCGAGGAATAGACATACTTTGGTGAGATCTAACTCCGTTGTGATATCTCGCAATTCTAGTATTTATGCCTTCCAAAACCAACTCAATCAACTTCATGACAGTGTGACGTACTATTGCAATCCTGATGACTTAACATATCTCTGATTCTGTGTACAATCAAGTTACGATAAAGTTAGTCAAATACGTGAAACGCGCATTCCGAAGGTCCCTTACCGAACACCTTAATTGAAAGAAGCAATTTTGAATTTTAAACAATAATGCCAAATTGTTCAGTCATCACAAGAAATTATGAAATCTATTGACCAAGACGATTACAGTGACTTCGCTCTGTCTTATAAGGCTGGGGACTTTTTGGAAATTCAAAATGTGTCGAGCAAGGATTGTTAGTTTCCTCAAAGCATACTCAAAACATACATACAAGCTCAGGCTTGCAATCTATGTAGGTCTGAGCCTGAGAATAGCTACCTTCCATCGATCACGTTCCTCGGCACGCTGCTTCCAATCGTCAAGACAAAGCTGTCTTGCGTCCGCGATAACTTGGTCCTTATACAAAGGATTGTTAGTTTCGCGATAACTTGGTCATTATATGGGAGATTCGGTCTTTCTCTCTTTCTCGAACCTTATTCGAAGAGCTTAGCTGGTCATTGGTTTTCATACGCTCGCTGTGGCCAAGGTAGTGTAGTCGACGGATTTTTGCCTTCCCGACTACATCAACATGTTGGTACAGCTCGGTTGTGTCTTCTTCTCCATTCACATTCCTCGCAGATGCGACCATATATTCGACGTAGAATTTTTCTTCCGAAGACACCAAGAATCAGCTCTGCGGTTTTGCCTATTGTCCAACTTTCGGCTCTGTACAGTAGGATTGGCAAAATAATTTCAAAAGCATGATTTTTGTTCTCCCCGTCAAAACAACTGACCGAGTAGCAGCGGTTGCAAACGTCGATTCTATGTCGACTCCCTACTAGGATCTCGTTTGTGGAGTTCACGTTTCCATCGAGGTAACCAAATTCCTTCACTACCTCAAAATTGTGGCTGTCGATTGTTATGTTTTGCACCAGGTGGTGTGTGGCGGAACATTTATTGCTCGATAGCATACATTTCGCCTTATCCTCATTAACCTTAAGAACAACTTGTTTCGCTTCTTCTACAATCGCCGTGAAAACTTTCACTACGGCACATGGGGAATCTGCGACGATGTCATCTGCGTAACCCAACAGCTTGAGTGATCCAAATTGACAAAGAATTGTGAATTGATAAGAATTCTGAGACAAGTAGCTACTACTGGATTAGCTATATTAGGTATTTTTAGTGAGTCAAAATCTCGAGCTACTGTGAAGGAATGGTCCATACAATCGCACAAAAACGAATGCTGCAGGACTGAAGAAGGAACAAGTCCCCATCTGCTTGGGTAGTCCCAGCACATTCCGCAGAAAATCACGTGTAGTAACATAATCTTTCGACTATGTGAGCGAGCGGAAAGAAATGTATGTATTTTTTTAAGTTGCTCTACTCTTTTATTTTAAGCACTTGAACAAATTAACAGCATCCGCAAGGACTTAAGCAGACATAGCAAAATTGTTGAGGGAGTCTGATTAAAGTCCGTGCAATATTTTCATGCTCCCGAAATGACCAAGTCGGTTGTGAGTAGTTATTAAGAACGAGAGTACACGAGGGAATGGAATTAGGGCGGAAAAAAAATCACACACCAGGGCATTGAATTGTATCGAATGGGAATCCAAATATGGATCGTCAGTGCGAGAGCATACATTCGTTCTTTACACGACGATATGGATTGCTATGAGTACGGATTGAATACGTACGTATGAATAAAAAGGTAACGCAGATAAACTCTCCCCTCAGGAATCGGAAGCGATGACTACGAGGACGACGACAACGACCGTAAGGATGAGGATGACGACGGCAACGACGACAACTACGCCAACGATGACGACTGTGGCAAGAGAGAATCACGGTTTGAATGATGCTGGCGGGGTGTGGCAGGAGCAGGAACAGAGAGAGAGAGAGAGAGAGACCAATTCGATGATGATGATGATGATGTTCGTGATGCTGATGGAACGCCATTAACTTAGTTTACCAGCACCAGCATGAAGAAGCATGAATTTTTGCCGCTTTGTTGCTCTCATACCTGCCAAGGGAGTTTTTGCACACATCACCTACACACTAGCCTACGTATACAACAGTTCCACTTCCAATTCCATTGAACCGGGCTAAAACTCAGTGCGGTGGGTGCTGGAACAAACCGGATCTCGAATGGCTTCGCATTGAATTTTTATGAGTTGATTGGTAGCAGAAATTTATTTTTCACCCTCAGGTGGATTTGGTTGCCCTGGAAGTGGTGGTAGTTGCCGTATACGTGGAAATTGGGTTACAACAGCACACTCTCCGCCGCGCTCTGCCTCCGTCTGTCCTTGTCTCACTCCATCTCGATGTGGCGCACATAGGAGATGCCTTCACACGAGTGAAGAAGGAACGACAAGTGGCACAAAAAAGAAAATAAATAAAAAAAAAAAAAAAAATTGCTGAGCACAAGTAACACTCGAAGGGATGAGGTAAGAATGATCTATGGCTTCGGCGAGAAGAAGAGAAGTGTAATTAATTTTGATTTCCGCCGTATGCTCCCGATTTTGCCCACATGCCTGTCGCTTGTCGGAATGAAGCGTGACCAGGCCAAAATATTCCTGCCAGACGTGAATGGGTAATGGATACGTGTGTGTGTGTGTGTGAGTAAAACCTTTATTCGGTAAGTACGCTGCTCGGTGGTTCACTTTATTTGAATGGATCGTTGGTGCGAAAGCAGTTTTTTCGAGCTCCAATCATATGTCAGTCCTGAAGGATGTACTTAACATGGTTTTACAATGAAAGGTGCGCCGCTTCGAGGGAGGGGGGATGTAAATGCTCCCCGGTCAGGAGTGAATTAAAAGTTTTCTTGTTTTTATGATGGCCATTCTAGGCAACGACGTTTTAATTCTGTTTTATCGTCAATTGTCTAATAATCCGGGATAATCTGCCGCTCGAGATGATGAGAATTTGTTATTAAACTTTTCCTTTCTCTCAAGTTAAGCACGAGAAAGTATAGAAGTTCGGGGTGACATGGCGGCGTAATAAAAAGTTTCTGCCCCCCGGCACGTTGAGTGGATGTTGTCGATATTAATCGATTTATTCCATGTCCGCACTTCGATGCGTACTTACATTTGTGTGCTGAATAAATATCAGTAAAGGTCAGTTGTCTCCATGACACGGTTGGGCGCAGCCAGAAATCTGTGCTACGAACGATGAGGTGAGAATCAGCACCTTCTCCCGTTTGTTCATCGGCTTAACACTCTCAAAAGGAAAACAATATGCTGCCCTCGATAGGGAAAATGGAACAATTGGGGGCGAATCCAAAGCTTACTCTATGCGCTGACCCACATGCATGCAGCTGCAAATCCGTCTTGACCCCTTTGTGTTTGAATATTCATCGTTTCTTTCATTCGAATGTCAATGTGCGGAGCCCTCCATCCAATTCTATCGATCCACATTGTTGAGGATGTCCTGTGTATCCCTCTCAAGCTTATTCCATCCGGTCGCCTGAGAGTGGATTATCTATATGGAAAGCCATATGCACGTAATATGATTTTGAATAATGCTTGGCAAAACGTGTCCATGTTTTGCGATGCAACAAATCCGAGATAGCAGACTGCTGAGAAATAAACTCGTTCAAGTTGAATGTGAGAGCTGACTTGTGTTGCGAGGAAACATGATGAGAGTTTCGTTTCGTTGCCAATGATGACATCCTTAAGTAAGCAACGCCTCTGGTGGAGTTGAAGTGGAGTTGAGCACGGTATTGTTTGCAAACAATTGAACGTCGAAAGAAATGCAGACTGTGTTGGCAGATGCTGCAGAAATGTTGTGTATTGCTTTTATTTTATCCTCATGTTCATATGCGTACACAATATTCGAGATATTCCACTAGTCGTGCTTGCATTCGGACGGGATGAGTGGCAAAGTGTATTTACTGAAGTACTCAATAAAATATTTTGCATTTATTCCAAAAAAACTCTTTGAATTTGAAGAATACTTAATACTTCCGAGCATGCGATCGAAAATAATTTCTGGGATATTGCAGGATATTCTGCGCAAAATATTTCAAGGAATGTCTTGAAATGTTTGAGAACGAAGTCAATGGGAGTTGGTGGTGAAGCAATGCTAGGTGCTTGTCCGGGTCGTTATACTCGGTCACCACAGGGAGATGTAAATCTATCCAGTTTCTAACTCCTTTTTGAGTCAGTTTAATGGTTGGAAAAATTAAATATCCACTGAGCGTTTTTTGAAGTCGATTTCAGCATAAATAGGTATCGTATCATTCGAAACGAAAGAGAGTTCCCATTAACCACATTAAAATTTACATGCATATCAATAACTCCGAAGCCGAGGTTAAGAAGGAAGACACTCTCAAAACATACAGGATCTTACTGGGTCCCCTGAGGGTTGCCACTGATTTGGGCACAAGAACTGTGACTGGAATTAGTTAGAAAAGTACGCTGGTTGAATAAAACTACTTTTCTCACTTGAGTAGGGCTATACTACATGATGGAATTGTCCCAATTTCAAGAGCAACTACTCGCGCTGTACGTGCTATTGATCCGTTCTCGATTTGGGGAGGCACACAGTTTTACGTTGACTTCGCGCAGCTCTGTCTAACAAACTTGACTGTTGAAGACGAATCCGAAATCGAAACACGGAACTTTCAAGCAGGAGTTGATGCACTCATTTCCTGCGGCAGCAGATAAGAAGTCATTGTTAGCTTTTTCGATCATCTCCAATTTTTGTGACTCGATTTTACTACCGTATTGTCGAAAATCCATTTTGATTCTCTAACGCGTGGTGAGCTGAATTTTACGAAGGCCATGCCTATTCGAGTTCCCCAATAAGATGTCCCCTTCAGTTATTAAATTCAACTCTAGTGAAATAAGGATCACCGTCGCCGAGGTTATAATTAAGCTAAGCCACAGAAGACATATCAGTCGTTGTTGTCAGCTTTAATGTAAGTATCTACCTCATTTGAGCTGGGCATCTGACTTCAGACCCTTGATTGTGATGTCTGATGACCACACAGCCAGAGAGTGTAGAAAATAATAAAATTCATCATCAACAGATATCTTATTCTCTGTGTCGTCCCACTACAGACATACTGTTTCGAACATGGGCTTCCACCAATTGCTAAGGACTTTCTCAAATTCTGGGCAACAAATTTCTTTGACTTGTTGAACTTGATGCATAAGAAAAAGGCTCCGAGTCAATGCGGAGCCCTGTAGCATGCCAACACTTATTTTATTTAATCTATCTCGTATGTGACTAGTACAAGTTTTATCGAATGGTGTGAAATGTGAATTCTAGGCCAGCGACAAAGAGCCAGCTCTTGGGAACAGGTAATATTTCTAGACCATAATTTTTATTCACATATGAATATCTAGCTTCGATTACCTAACATCGAAAGCGTACTTCTCGAACCCATCCAATCGTTGCAGCTCGTATGAAACCACCACTTCTTCGGTTAAATACTTTTAGTCCAATTCGGGGTGAAGGTTTTCAAAGTGATCCAGTGATAGTGATCAGTAATGCAATTATTAGGCCCTACCGACATATTGGTGCAAACGATTTTAAGTAAGCCTGCAAGGAAATTACTCGAAACTGGCTTGGCCGTCTTTAATTCAAGTTCAATGTCTATGCATAAAGTACTTCTTCTGATGATGACAATGTCCTCGTCATACACGAGAAATTGTACAGATAATGGAAGATCGTGTCTTGAGACGTTTGAGTTACTGACGATCTTGTCGAGAATGATCCTTAAAAAAAAAAACTAAGCCTGTAGATACTTCAAAAATCTCGCTAAGCCAATGAAAATAAAATAACAAATAAAAATGTTTAAAATCTGCATCAAATAAAAATATTAAATTAAACGAAATGTAATGATACTACACATGCATGTATGTAAATGTACATTATAGTCAACTTAAGGTTATGCGATACAGGTCAATCCAGCAACCCACCACTTGTTAGAATTCACAAACCAAAAATGAGAATACGGCAGTGAACTTGTTCGCCGCGCTTTCACAGCACAATTCTCCTCAGCAGAAGCAAAACACAGACCGAAAAACATGGAAAAAATCAAAACTAAAACACAACGACCATCGAATTCGTTCCGCTTTAAACTCATAATCTTAAAAGCATTCCATAGGCATCATGCATCCACAAGCGTTTCGGCTTAGAGGTAAAATTTACGAAACACTATTCATATTTTTTTTTTTTCGAAAATAACTTGGGTTTAACCTATTGTAACAAGGCCCACCATTCATACTGTCCACATACCCGTAGTAAACTGCCATAACGACTCCAGTCATAATCCGTCGAAAGTTGCTTGTGGGGAGAAACTTTTCAGCCGTTAATATGCCAGTGGTTTTGTATGCTAAACCGACTCTGGGTCAAGGAGAGCCCCCTATTTACGAGCTAAACTTCATATCAACATAAATTTTGGCATTACATGCCGCTGCCAACCAACAACAACAAAAACACAAAAAAAAAAATACAAAAAAAGCAGCGAATAGAAAATGACGAGATGGACGGAGAAGAGGAAGGTTTGGATAAATCGAAATTTAGACCAAACGCTGAAGAGGTTGTCTGGGAATTCAAAGATAAAAGGGAACTCACCAAATGAAATAAACACCGAAGGATATGGGTTATTTTTTCCGTTTCGCTCTTGTGGGTGTAGTTGCTCCGTCTCGGTCAGTGGCCGACTCGTGCAGACGTTCACTTCCATTTTTCTGTCTCATTGACGATTGTGATAGGACGCGAGTTCCTTTCATTCCATGGTGGACCAATTCGGTTAATTTCGAAGAACGAGGAAGTTCTTAGGAAGAACGCCATTGTGGCATTTCACATTTGCCTTGGAGGAGACGCTTTCACCACACACAAGTACGAGGATGTGGATGTGGAAGCACACAAATCTCACTTTATATGTGCCTCCTTAAGGGCAGTGTTACAATCAGCAATTTACTTTGATTGCGATTTGCTGTAGTTCTTCTCTTGGGCTGACCCTGAAAATTAAATAAATACAAGACGTTTTCCGCTGGGAAATGTCTAAAGATGTGCTGTCGATGACAGTGTGTACAGAGAGACGTAGGGACATCTTAAAAAACATTATTTGTGATATCATTGATGTGGGTATCTGATTCGGGGGCAAAGTAGTTTCAGCGCAACATTATGTATGAGTTCTGTTTGTGAGGGACGCGTGCATGGGACAAATTTTGCAAGTATCCCTTTAACAGTATTTATGAGAGCACTAGTTTAAACACAGTCGGCTTCGACGGGCTTTAAAATATTTTTCCAACAACAACAGCGCCACCTTTCAGGTTCACAACTATCATTTTTTCCGCCTATCACCATTGTTCCGTAATTATCCACATTTAAAAAAAAACGCTTTAAATTTGTTTAAAATTACTGGCGGTTGTTGTACGGTGGTTACCGCTGTGAAGGGAAACATACGCATTTTGTCCCTTAGTTTTGTATATATTAAATTGAGGTTGAAGTTGCGTTAATGAGAACACATTTTTTTCGATCATCAGGTGCATTCAGATTTAGAACGATTCAATTTAAATTAATTTAATTATAAGCGTCAACGCCATTGTGTGACATTAAGTTTCATAATTTAGAGGTATCAAAACGTCGCAAAGGCTGCCTCGAAGCTGTACACATCCTAATCCTATTGATTCCGTTCGGCCGCAGTTTTGGCCTAAATTAATTTTATCAGTTGACGTTTATCAGCCATAGAGCGCATGGATTAATGAAAACATCCCGAAGACTAGTTAATACAAGCGGACACTGGACAACAGTAAATCCATGCCTTATTTCCGATCATTTGCAAACTTTAATCCGCAGCCTCTATCCAGTTTTACACTCATGTACACCATGTTTACACCCTCTTCTCTGTAAAGAATCGCATGTATAATGACTGAAAAACTTCTTTATCAAGTAACGGTAATATAATAATGTAGATGTCGCTACAGCCCGTAGTGAAGTCGTGGGCATAGCGCTTCCATCAGCCAATCGTGTTGTTCCGGCCATCGTTTTGTCATGAGTGGAGGGGACATGCAGTTTTGTGCCGTTTTCGAACATCGATGCTGGAGAACCTTTTTCTAAACAGTGATTCTCTCTAAGCAGTAGCAGTGACTGGAGAATTTCAACTTCACACCCAGCGTATGAGCCGGCGAACATGCATCCTATTGCGGTCATGGCCACAAGTATTTTCAATAAAAATCATTTGCTTCTTCAAAGTCTAATGTCCAAAATATGGCATGCCATGCTCATGGTAATTGCATCGGAATAGATGTTGGAGTGTAAGGCTGTCAGAGTGTATCTAATCATCACGCTTGAGTAAAAACATGTTTGAGTCTAAGTCGACTGTCATCAGATCTGCGAGTGTTTTTGCGGTTTTGTCGAATTAGTCGTTACCTAAATACCAGACGCCAGAAGTGAGTGTGCCTCGTAGAATTGATGTTATTTAAAGGGTGATTTTTTAGATATTATCTTTTTGGCAACACCGGTTTAAACAGCTGACGCACGTTTCGTGTTTTGTTTCACTGTCAAACATCTTTAGTTTGGTCTATAATTTAACCATGAATCGTCTTACAAACGAACAACGCTTGCAAATTATTGAATTTTATTATCAAAATGCGTGCTCTGTTAAGAAAGTTCATCGCGCGCTTCTGTTCTTCCATTTTATTATCAGTTCAGTGACGAAGCTCCTTTTTGGCTCAATGGGTACGTAAATAAGCAGAGTTGTCGATTTTGGAGTGAATATCAGAAAGAAGCATTGCAAGAGCTACCAATGCATCCAGAAAAAATCACAGTTTGGTGCGGTTTATGGGCTGGTGGCATCATTGGACCTTACTTCTTCAAAGATGATGCGAATCGTAACGTAACTATGAATGGTGAGCGCTACCGTGAGATGATTTCCAACTTTCTTTTGCCCAAAATGCAAGAGCTTGACTTGCATGACATGTGGTTTCAACAAGACGGTGCCACACAGCACGCCCAACAATGGACTTTTTGAGGGGCGAGTTCGGTGAGCATTTTATTTCACGTTCGGGACCGGTCAATTGGCCACCTAGATTGTGCGATTTAACGCCTTTAGACTATTTTTGTGGGGCTATGTTAAAGCTCATGTCTATACAGACAAGCCCGCTTCAATTGACGCATTGGATTCGTGAGATACCGGCCGAAATGTTGGAAAGTGTATGCCAAAATTGGACTAAGCGGATGGACCATTTGAGGCGCAGTCAAGGTCAACATTTGCATGAAATAATCTTCACACATTAAATTATATGGACCGTACTATCGATTCAAATAAAGATTTCATGCATTTTTCTGAATTTTATGTTTCTTCTTTTGAAAAACTTTCCTATAGCTTTTAAAAAATCACCCTTTATTATTTTCCAGCATAGGTACATTAAGATTCTATTACATTTTCCCACTGAAAACACAAGCTCGTCAGGCTAGTTTTCTTTCCAAGTCGCATAGTGTCACTGTTAGACTCGTTGTAGTCTTTCACTTTCGGAATCTGATCTTTCGGTTGCTACACTTGCACTTCGAAGCCAACATTAGACGTGAAAATGTCTGATGTACTGCGAAGAGAATGTGAAATTGGACCAAGAGATGTAAATTCAATTTCATCGACATCGACATAATTTTTCTCCGCTTGATTTGTGGTCTCTACTTCCTCTTCATCCATGCAGCGTCTGCATAAATCATTGTACGGGACACCCATTCTGCGGTCGTGTATGGCAATTGAGCAGTGTCCGGTTATGACGCCGATGAGCGTCCTGAGTCCAGGTCTGCTTTGTCTGAACAGATAGATGTGTTGTTTAGGATTTAGTTCTGGACATATTTCCTTTGTTCCTTCGCCTTGTACCCACTTGTGGTTGGTTGTTCTGATTGCGTGTATCTTAATAAGATGGTAGGCTGTACTGATCGGCATGGAAGGTGGATTTTCTGCTGGTGTTAGAGAGTCTAGACAGTTCATCGGCTTTTCATTTGCCCGGTATGGCGAAGTGTCCCGGCACCAAAATGAGCTGTATACGATCCGATCTGCTCACTGTATACCCATCTCATTAAGAGACAGCCTGCAATTAAGCGATGTTTGGGGATTGAACATTGTCCAAGGACTTTATTGCAGGCTGATTGTCCATGCAGATGGCGATACACAGCAATGGGGTCTGCCTGAAAAACGATACAAGGAGCTTTAAGGAGAGCTACACCCGACCTTTCGCGCGTCTTCGGTCCGCCTGGGAGATCATACAGCATCTGATTGTCAGACATCCAATCCGATCTGGAAGGAATGCCAGTCTTTTCGGTTTCTTTTCGAACATAGCTTGGGGTAGGTGCCGAACGGACTACATTCTCGAAGTCCTGATGAATCTGAAATTTATATTACTTTCGACTTTCGAGGTATACATACATTCTGACACCACACTCGCCCTTATTTTTTTAATTAAAAAATATGTGCCATTATTATAAATCATCACTCTCAGTATCAATTTGACTGAAGTGCAGACAGCCAGAGAGCCTTTAAACACCTTTACGAAATAATTAAAGCATCGCCACTTCGTTGTCACCCAATCTTTCTCTAGCACTCGCCACTCGATTCGTTTGCGAAATACACAACCTCGAATTACCGGCATAATCACAGCACAGCTGGAGTATCAAAATTACAATTGTATGCAAATTCCTCTGTGAACCGTTCGCTCATCACTTTGTAATGCATACCAACAGTGGTATTAGTAGCAATAATAGCGCACGAACAATAACAATATACCTACACTGTATAATAATTCTGCCCTTTGATTCCGCTGCCGAGCACTGAACGAAGCCATCGGATGTCCACTGGGGGCAGGGAGGGTGCACCGTGCCATATGACCCACCTACCTATGCGAAGCCAAATGAAATAAACGAAACAACCCCATGATCTTTACATTTGTGTCCGCGGAATACGCTGCTACTAGCCACAAATGAAATTTGCAGAAAATTTTGCAGATCCCCACTCGGAGCATGAAGTGACGCCGTGGGGGAGGGGTGGCGCAGTCACAAACAGAATAGTAGAAGGCAGTGACCGCCACAACAGAATCGGAGCTGCAATGAGCCTTAATTTGTAAGCAACACTAGCTGCGTCACCGCGGTAGCAACAGCATCAGCAACACACACGCGAACCCCGTGCGGACCGGCATGCATAGCGCTTCATCGTTTTGTATCCTTGAGAGCGAAGGTCCTCTCCAGTGGAGTCTGCATTGTTAGTTAACGTTTGCCAGCTACATACAACCAACGCGCCACCCAATCGGCCGGCGGGCATTTACAGATGACACCTTCCTTTTGGTTGCCGCACCATCCCCTCCATTCACACCTCCCTGCTGACTGCTGCGAACGTTGAACAAAACTGCTGCAGGTATTGGCCGTAATGACGTTAGCTGCATTCGGCGACGAAAACTGAAAACTGAAAACAGAAGCTTGTACTGGGTGCTCTGCTGCTGCTGCTACTGCTGCTGGGGAATATAAAATAAAACAAAGACAAGTCTTGCGTTGATGATAGCAGTCGTTTTAAATTAGGTTGCCATGCAAGAGCACCAGCGGTAATGGCTGCAGTACCACACTGTCCTTGCGCGTCCCAGCTGCCACTGCAATTTGTCATCGACCGAGTGGTATTATATCGGTGGTGTCGAAAAATGCATAGCGATTAGTTAAGACGCCTTTGTGCGACTATCTATGTGCTTGGGAATGTATCACACATAGTTGTGGGGCGGATTTATTTCTTGGGACGATTAGATGAATGCTGCAGATATCGCACAGAGCCCCGGTAATGTGTCAAAGGATGGCTGCATTGGATTTAGTGGTAGTTGGTGCATTTTCAGAAGCGCTTCACAAGTGCATTTGACGCCCCAATCAGAGGGATGACTGGAGGGGCTTAATTTGCATTTGGGTAATGTATGCGGATTCAATTGCATGGTGCTAGTACTATTTTGGAAATTAAATCCCCTTCATTCTCAAGACCTTATGTTGATCACTTGTATTTGGGTCTTTCTTTACTTGTGCATGTGCAACTCATTACGTGACACAGTAGTTCCTCTTATAGGTCCAAGGTCAAAATGCAAAAGTTAGAAGTACTTATATGCAAACGTTATTGCCGATAACAGTCCATGCAAACAAAAGTTGAATTACCCAACTGAGGTGATTTTTCATAACTTAATCAGTCGCCAGAGTTGAATGTTTTATTGCAGTCATTGTAGATTTTGAGTGCGTTTTTTTTTCGGTGCCTTTCAGTAACAGTTTTTTTTTTATACAGACTGTCCAATTATATTAATGGATATAAACGACCAAACTATGTAGATCATTTTAAACTTACTCATCCTCCATATTGGCGTGCATAATAATATTAAAATATTTAATAAAGATTGTGTGTCCACCACCGTTATAAATATGCTCGTTGTTTCCTCAACTTTAAAAGTATATAACTCTTGATTCTTGTACTGTCGCCTAATATAGTTTGCATAGTTGAACCATGAATAGGCCGTCCAAACCATAATACTTCCTGCACCATGCTTCAGACTTTTATAAAGTATAGCGAGGATCGAGTACGTTGTCTGGAGGACGGCTTACATATATTTTACCGTCCGAGCCAAACAAAACATTAAATTTAGTGTCCCCAAAGTATTTTTCCGGCACATCAGTGGCAACTGCTTTGATGGCTTCTCAAATCGTCTTTTGTTGTTTGTGCAGGCTGCGCGGCGTTGAACTTACTTAGAGAGAATATCGGAGGAGACGCGATCCCAGCAGTCAGTTCCGATTGTAGCTTTCCGACGTCAAACCTTGGTGTTCTTTCTGAACAAACTCGACGTTCTCTCGATATCCGCCAGTTGCTTGATGGATGTCGAGGTGTGGGAACCGCATGCTAGCTAAAGAGATATTACGACCAGTGACAAATTTCACCATCCTGAGTCCGTTATCGGATGTGGTGTCAGGCTGTTCACCGATGGCTTTAGCAAAGATGTTCTCCTACCCAGCTTTGTGTTAAAATCTCCTAGAACGATTTTTTTTTGTCGAAGCTGAGACATTGATCGCATGTCCTCTCTAGGAGATCATAGAAGTTATCCTTGCCTTTGTCATTTCTGTCCTCTATTGTGGCGTGGGCTAACATTAGGATGATGTACCCGAATTTAGCCTTGATACGGATTGTTATGAGGCGTACTTTTTGCCTAAGATTGTGTCGAACAACAAACCCACATCCAAATAAGCGTCTCTCTCTCTATTGGAATCGTCGTAGTAGATGTCGCAGTTTTTCATCCTCACCTCATTTGTAAAATGAATTGTATGATAGCACATCGCAGCCAACTTCAGTGACATCCCAGATCTGTGCTAAAAAAACATTAAACGTGTAACTATACACTTCCGCCACTCTCTAGATCCGCAGTTTTCATTTAAACAATTAAAGGTTCCAGCATTTAAAGTCATTTAAAAAAAAATCTCGCCAAAATCGCTTTAACACAGGCTTTAACACATCTACTATTCGGAATTCGGACAGGCTGAAAAGTTTGTCGACACAAATACACTCATCCTTCTCTCTCTCTCTTTCTCTTTGTACACGTATGCATACATACAGCATTTTTCTGCCTTTCCTTTTGCACTACCGTCAAAAACTTTTGTTACATGATTTATGTTAGTGTTTTTCTGCCCACATACAAAAATCCCCATAACAGTCGGTCCTTTGTCTCCTCTCATCTCGGACCAGTGTCAGTGGTTCCTTTGCTCGTTAACAAAAGGGGAAATGTATGAGTGTGGGTGTGTGTGTAGTGGCGACGGGAAAACTTTAAGCCCAAATGCAATTTTGATAATCCACAAAAGGAGTCGGACACACGTTTACTTACTTATCTCATGCCGAAGTTTGGCACTCATCGTCTTTGTTTGCTTCAAGCAATGTCGCCTAAGTAGTCGTGGATACTTCAAACGTTTTCTGATGACTCTCGCCATGACCGGACGCTCGGTCTAGGGCAGAACTTATTCTCGTCTTTTCATTATCAGTTTGTTAATGGGTTTTTTTTTGCATTTGCTTTTACTTATTTTGTCGTTTTTCCTGTTAAGCTAGTTTAAATGTGAAACATAAGCGCACAAGTTTTATGAGTTCTGGACGCAAAGTCAAGGTAGCTGGTTGGTTGCATGTAACTTGTGACATGTCAGCATTTATTAGTATTGCGCTGACTTTAGACGTTGCATCGATTCCCATGCGCACAGGTTGAATCAATGTATATTCGCTACAAAAACCAAGAAAATATGGAAACTTTTCATTCTGCCCAAGTCCCATTGGAAGAACGCCGGGCGCAAATTTCACAGATGTATCGAAGATGGGCTATTGTGTGGGGTCTAAATATTCAACTCTTCTTCCGACTACCGAATCACTGTAGCGCCTTTCAAGCAGAGACCACAGCGATGTCCTGGCTAAAAAAAAGTAATATCGGGCACAGATATCGTCATCTGTTCGGACAGCAAGGCAGCGATCAAATCTCTGAGCGCAGTCACTTGTAACGCTAGTACTTCCCTATATATTGACGATATGGCTAAGTATTTTAGCAACCAACTTATGTGGTTCTGAATAACGCGGCCGGGTCACTGTTGCATCCCAGAGAATTGTGAAGCGTATAAACTCGGTGGAACGGGTACTAGTTCCGTACTCTTTCCGGATGAATACCTACCATCCATGCAATCACTACTGCAAAGCATCTACTGAAGCTTGAAACGCTTAGACTTACAAATCTTACAATCTCTTGCAGTAGCTGCAGTGATAAACAGAAAGGAACAAAAAACTATGGTACATTTTCTATGCAAGTGCTCTCTCCTCTCGCAGAAATAGTCACATAGACGACTTATATTTTAACGACTTGACAGTACTAAGCAGCACTAGTATCAGCCATCTCCACTGCTTTATTAATTTCCCTAAGTGGTTTGCTGAAATAGATCCTCGTTGTCTATGTGTGACTTCCATATACCGGCAGTCAGACACTCTAACCTTACCTAACCAGTCCAGAGACAACCGAGTTGGCCCTGATGATCGGACGAAAAGCCTTAATTTTGTATTGTTTTTGTGTGACAAAGAGTACACACCCGGATGATTCTGGACTAGAACTTGATGATTGAATGCACGACAATCACGACGATTACTTCGGGGGGTCGCTTGATCTGGTTTGGGCCACTTCTCCTTCACCCTATGGAACCGGTATTGATGTTTGCTTTAATTGGTTGTGGTCAATGCCTCTTTCTTGTCAGTCGCATTATAGCACATTCTTCCTTTCTCAGTCCACTTCTGTCTAGCCATTCAAACACTATCTCAAGAGGATGGGCGTCGTTCCTTAAAGAAGGAATGCGGTCATTTGGAATAAGCTTTTGTTAAGCTCAAGACTCTCACCTCTATTACCATTTTTTAATGCAATGCTCGTGTGCTAATTTAAAAATATTTTCAAAATACCCAATAAGGACGAACATCTAAACTGAATCCCCAGAATCACCTTGACACTATTCATCGTTGAGCGTATCCATGAACTTTAGGGCCAGCCCACCTCATCTTGCTTCATTCATTAATCTAATTCCATCAACATGCCGGCATGTATAGTTTTTACCAATCAGGTCACCATCAAGATAAACATCATTAATTACGTACGAGTGTATTCAAGTGGCTACGTACACACGGTTCCAGATCACTGGTTACGCATAGCAGATCTAAAGTGGCACATGCAGCAATAAATGAAATCAGGAATAGAACTGTTGCCTCGACGACAAATGAACAAACAGAACGACGTGCGATTACCAAAAGAATTTCATTTATTTGTCCTTCTATTTACACACAAAGGAAACCAAAAAGGAAAAAAGAGGGGAAAAAACGAGAGAAAGTTACAACAAATCCATGCTTCAGCCATGGAGCGGAGTGAAAACGGACGAAACCGAATGAATCCTTGGATCACGAACGCACACACACACTGCTCTGTTGCCTTTGAGTGCAACTTACAAAGATTTGCTTCTATTGTTCAACAATTGCACACACCTACACACGCGATACCGTATGGCAAACAAAATCAGTTAGCAAAAGTACAGACGGGCGATGCTTTTGATGTCGACTGTGGATGCGAATAGTTACCATCTACCTTCGAGGAGTGCTCCTTTTGTTTTCGAGATTTTTATCTCTGATTTGGACGGTTCTCCCATCAATCCGTGTGCTTGGAGTTTAAATCGAAGTTCTACGTCTAACGCTGACGTGATTAGAAATGGTTTCTCTGAAGTTAGGGATATCTAAGGCAAAGCTCCTTCTCTTTGCTATGCGCCCGCATGCAATCGGAATACATGCAATCGCTAAACAAATTTAGGACGCCGTTTGCATGGGAGCGAGGAAGCGATGTTTACCAGACGTTCTCGACGCAAGAGAAGTGTGGTTGAAACGCGTAACGCCAAAATGTTCAATGCAGCAAAGCATTGAACGATGAGGGTGTTTAAACAAGACGACCGGATGGGGAAAGAGAGACCATCTCGAACTCATGAGATTTGAAGATGAGTTGTCGCATTAACCCCACACAGGTGACTACCAAAAAAAACTTCCACCAGTCACCTGTCACACTCCTTCTTCTCTTTTGAGTGATGTTTGAGTGCTGCGGAGTCAATGTAGACGACATGCTTGACAACATTGAAGTTATAGCTGCCCATTGTGACACTTTTTCCAACACGTCCCCCACGACCCACGTCAACCTCCTAATTGACCTTTCGATTCATCCGATCAATCTCCACACCGCACTGCTGTTGACCTGAGCATTTTGCATCATATTTTGTACATATGACATCGCGGCGATTTGCCTGCAACCTTCTTTAACATTGAAGGTCTTGCTGAATTCGATACCTACCTTGATGGAATTGCGAAAATTCCCTGTCGTCGTCCTGAAAAATCTGGCGAGTAGGACGATGTCAAACGTGACGCAAAAATCAACTAATAGGTGGTCTGCTGTCGATATGCATTGCTTCGGTCATTTCCAGGATCTGGCAATGTGCAAAAGTCTTATCTTCAGCCGCTTTGATGATTTAATCGGTATCAGAAGTTTTGTTGGACTTCAGTCCATATGAGGTCGGCGGACTAAAGTAGCCTCTGCCATCGACCAGGTTAAGCGGAGCACTGATTCTGACAGCCCACATACTGCTCTCCTTACGGGCATTCAACAATCTGCAGAAGGGAATCCTCCAAATTCTCAGTATCAACTGAGGCACTACTACGAGTTGTCTGGTTCTTGGCAGGCTTCTGTCAGAACATTGTATCCATCATCCCTTCTGAGAATAGGGGTGTCTTCATTTCGTTGCTGTTCGTAGAACAAAGTTTGGTTGTTTTGCGCTGATGGCGTCCAATTACAGAGAATTCCCAGGAGACTCGGTAGGTAACAAAATTGGGATACTTTGCTTTTTCGACGTAAAAAAATGTAGGTCATTGTCGACTTCGTTTTTTGCCACGATACACGAGTTTTACAATCGTGTTGTCTTCCGAATTTTAAATGTGTCTGACGTCAATCTTGTTGGCGGTTGGTTGACCCGATTACTATCAAGTCCCTTTGTGGATGCTGAGATGCTTGTAAACTATGAGTGCTATCAGGTATCAGTAAACTCAGGGTCACACGTTTACGAAAGTATGCACTCACTGACAATCAACGAATTAAGCAATCTACAAAGGCTAGCGTGAATATTAGTGTCCAGGCTGTACGACAAGCTGTAGACCCACCTAGAGGACATGTGGAGACATCTAGAGATTCTGAGAAAGCTCGATGACGTTAATGAACTAAGCAATATCAGTGATCTCATGACCCCTGCCTTAGACTTCAGCAACAAATAAAAACTCATTATGCCTGAATGAGAAGAATGGGTAAACATCTCCTCTTGGATGGATGATGACGCCCAAAGACGGTACACAGACGGGTCGCAATTAGAAAATGGAGTAAGAGCAGGCATTGTTGGACCTAGATGTAATTTGGAAATGCCTCTTCCCGGAGAGTCAGCAATCTTCCAAGCTGAACTCTCCGCCCTAAATGAAGCACATTGCATCAGCAAGAAATCTACTCAATTTAACAATTCAAAAATATCGATACTCTCAGATAACTAGGCAGTACTCAAATCTCTCATTTTCATTTTAGTTAATTTTTATTTGCTGAATTTATAACAAACACTTAAATACTAGACAAAAATGCTTAAAACTAGTTGGAGGAACATTTTTACTACTTCTAACTTACTGCTAAGCTAAACTTAATCTTAAACTATGTCTTTCGACTTAACCTAACAATGCATTTTTAAAAGTAAATAAATTTAACTGTAATTTAAGATTAAGAAAATTAGAAAAAACTTAATATCAGAACTGGTTTTACTAAAACTTATATACTAACTTACTTACTACCTTAAAATAACTTAAACTACCTTAAACTAAAAACACATACACATATATATGTGTATATTATGATATACGCACATATATGCATATGTTCTTAATATACATGTGTATACACATAAGTACACAAGTGTACTCAAATCTCTAAACAGGTTCTCATTCAACTCCAGGGCTGTCTGGGAATGCCACGAAAGACTTGACGCCCTGCAAAGGAAAATACGTTAGAACTGAAAAGATTGGCAGGACATGAAAACTATTACGGGAATGAAAAGGCAGACGTTCAAGCGAAAAAGAGGTGCAAGAACACCTTTTATTGGGTCTTTCCCTTTCCCTTAACATGGACATAAAAGAACACTTAAACAATTGGTCACATAAATGCAGCATCTAAATCTGGAACAGTCAGGGGGAACTTGCACTTGCTTATTTACTTAATGTAGCGCTACAGTCCGGGGTGGACCTGGGCCTCAACCAACAAGCGTCTCCAGTCAGCTCGATAATTAGCTAGCTGCCTCCGGTTTCGCACGCATAGTTGGTTGAGGTCCCTTTCCACTTGCGTGCGCCACCTGAGTCGCGGTCTTCTTCTACTGCGCCGACACTTACCGGGCCGGATCCTTGGTTTCCATCCGCTCTATATGATGGTTACTTTGTTGGTCGAGAGATGGCTTTGTTTATCAATTGCTTTCTTAGCCCAAAGAAGCAGCGATTGGCAAGAGCTATTCTTCGCTTGATTTGAGCGTTGGTGTTGTTGTCTGAGTTAATAGCGGTTCCTAGGTAGACAATGTCTTTGACTACTGTGACGTTCTATCCGAGACGTCGGTGTTGGGTGTTCTTTCTCGCTGACAGCATATATTTGGTCTTGCCCTCATTTACTGTTAAAACCATCTTCGCGGCCTCCGTCGCAGTACTCTCAAAAGTGCCATTGACATCACGCTGCGTTCTTCCGATGTCAATATCGTCGGCATATGCTATTAGTTGGACGGACTTCTGAGATTGTTCCTCTGGTCTTGACATGCTAGTTTTGAGCAATTCTTTGAAGCATGTAGGAAGTAGACGTTATTCATGGTATGGTAAACGGGCGCCACTTCAACCATGTGTCCAAGGTCTAGTACGAAATTTCGGTTTCACTTGGGGTAGCCTGGCTATTGCTCTGTTCTTAGAGCTACCTAACTTTTGGCTTTGCATCAATTCTTTGTTGAAAGGTGTATATACCCCGTGTCTACCACTTATATCCCTGTAATGTGCTTCGTTGTATATCTTCTCACAGTCCTTGTCTTTCTGTGTCAAATAGCATCGGTCTTGAAATTTTTCGACTTCCCAGAATTTCTGAAGCTGCCTTTCAATTGAGGTTTGCACGACCATCCCCGTGATCTTGACACTATACTCTTTATGGGGCGATGTACGACCTGGTATGGAGCAGCCTAAGTGAGACCTCTGTGCTATTGGGAAACCCTTGTTGCCCTTTCGCACCCCGTCTAGAAATGTGATCACACACAAGTCACCCTCAAATCAACGACTTTACATTCAGAACTAATTTCGGAAAGTGAGTGTCTCCCCTTCCCCCAATTTCTCATTAAAATAATTTCATTTAACTCTCTCTCTCTCTCTTCATGCTTCTCTCTTCGATAAAACAGATGTTTAATATTCATCAGTCACGTGTGACCGTTTTTTTCCCCACCCTCGTCATCCTCCGACCCCCAAAAACTGGGCCAAACATTCAGTTCGCTACCTTTCGGCCTAATTCCAAATTCAGTGCCCCAATTCGGGAATTTTCCTCACTACCTCACTAATTACAATTTAAATAAAACTTACCACCGAAAATTATTCCTCCCCTCCGCCATCCACCCATTCGGCAACCGAATGGCAGCTTAGTAGTGACAAATGCTCAAAAGCGACTGGGTTAGCAGCAAATGTATTCCTATTAACCCGCTTAAATGGTGCCAATAGGACTCGCAAAACAAACGACATGTACCTTCATCAAACGCTAGACCCGAATTTCTAAATTACCCTCGATGAAATGCAAAATGGGGCAGCCATTTGAAATTCTTTGGCCATCCTTCCCTCCATCACTCATCGTCGCCGCCGTGCGTCCAGAACTCAGCGGCTGCCACACCGAGTAGGTAACCGCATCAAAGGTCGTGAATACCAAATTAATGATAGCAAATTTAACGTTGACATTTGTCACCAGTCTTTTCACCGGCTGTTCCTGAATATGAAACCAGCGCCACCGCGCACTGCCACCACCACATCCATCTAACCATGCCACTGGATCCCTCAAATGCCAGCCGCTGTGCGTTAAAGAACAGGCACGCACACCCTCCTACCGCACAGCCAAACACGTACACCGAAAGGAGTATCAAAGCGATGAAGCCATTAAGAAGCCATTTCTGGTCTGTAAAATAATTGTCCACCACCAAGCCCCCATGGCGGGCGAGAAGTTCAAACAATTGTACCTCCTTCAATCCGAAAAGGGATGATGTAAACGATTTGGTCGCCTTTTTTATGAGCGATTTGCGAAAGCGTGACAGAAATAGACCGGAAAATTTATGCTCGGAACGTTGTCGAGTAAAAAACTCCAATAAAATGCTATAAATCTCTGCGAGAGATAATAGTTTTGGCACTGTGCAGAAGCACAGAGCTCTGCTCTGGACGGGTGGCAGCGGACCTTTGATTGTCATCGCTGCGGCAATGGGGTGGTGGCGCTGCGCGGTGGAATGATTTCCACAAAATGGCTGGTTCGACAATGTTCGGTTCGAGGGTGGAATGGAAATTGAATTGCATTCAATCACAGATTATGAGACTCGCCATTGATGGCTTCAAATGTGAATTTAAATTTTAAAATGTTCGCCTCGGATTGTGTCGATCAACAAATGGAAGCGGACAATAAATTGTGAGTTTGATAATGATTTTGGACTGACGATGCAAATGCACTGCACAATCGAATAGAACTCAATTAAATTGCTAGGGCATTTGTGGGCGATAATTATGAAGAGTGTGTAGTTGGGAAATGATTTACGGAAGTCATATCGCTGCCTGATTAGGATCTATTTGATTTATTCGATTGTTTGCTAATTTTCTCAAAAATGGATTTGTGTCCATTGCGCGGCCAGCTGAAGCTCTATTCATTTGATGGACATGGACAACGCAATAATGGAAGCGTAGACGACTCTCCGCTGTTCTATTGCCTTCATAGGTTTGAGTTAATTGCTTATTTTTGACTGAACTCCGTTCATTTCAGATTTAAAAGAAGCCTTTTTGGATAATGACATAATTTGGTCTCACAGCACAGAAAGTAGAGTACCTTTTTGTTTCAGGTCGAATTTGTTCAGTCACCATGTCCACTTAGATGACAGTTGGCAGAAGGTAGTGGTCGAAGGTCCTATCTCCTAACTCCTCCAGAAGCCATATTTCTGCTTAAAGTCGTCCATAAAAACCTGCCCAGCGTACTGCAAATATGTTTAAGACACTAATCGGGACTTAACAGTTCGGCAGGGAGACACGCAGTAGTGTGATTTTTTCAATCTGTTACTTGTGCGAACGACAATTGTAAGTGCGAAAGGCACTTTTATCTAAAAATAAGTTAATCTGTTGGGTTAAGCAGATAACATCGACACTGTCTCGCGTTCTTTGCGTACTTTGGCCATTGATGTAAGGTGATCTGGCGGGATGAAGTGCAACAATTCAAGAAGGTAATTTTTCTTTTTTCCAGCTATGGTTGGTTTATCGAATGCATTTAGTTGTGTTATTGTCACTGGCTGTCTCTTTTTAACAATGACTTCGTTAAAGATTACATCTTCATTGTTAGAATGATTGTAAAAATTGGAAACTGATGGATTTCGTGGAGTCTTAGAAACTGAACTTTCAACCACTGCATCTTGGTGTTGCTATCCGACATTTTTCTGTTACATTTTTTTTTCAGAGCATTGGAAGAGAAATCCGCATTATTATGCATGGTTGCTTTTTTCGAGCCGTTTCAATTACTTCGAGCCAGTTTTCTGGAACGCATCGGTCCTAATCATGGTCAGATGATAAATATGAATGTTCACTGACAAAAATGAAAATTTTTTTCAGCTCCGTCTGCTTTTGAATGCCAAAAGCTAGCTCACACCATTTTGTAATGTTAGTTGGTAATAAAAGTTTATAAGGAATGCTTGTAGCACCAGAACAGCAACCAACAAAAAATGTCGGTTACATCACTTTTGCGCTGATGGCTTCAATTGTGAGTAGGGAAATATTGGCAACGGGCCTACACGCCACATTTAAATTTTCGAATTTATATCAGCTTTAGGTTCATTCTGTGGTGGCCCGTGGCGTTGTGGGTATGTGCGTCGACTCCTACGCACTTGGACCCACCTGTCTAGGTTCGATTCCTGGTACGACAAGAAATACTTTTCACGGCCCCACCTCTTTCGAGTCACTGACAATGCTCAAAGAGTACAACTGTCTAGAAAAAGCTTCTCAAAATTGGCCGTTCGGAGTCGGCATAAAACTGTAGGTCCCTTCCACTCGTGATAGAACAATAGCACGCACAACACGAGTGGTTGCTGAGAAGCTAGACCCTGGCCCTCTACGTGCTGTAGCGCGACCAATATATATATTATATATATATATTATATATGTATATATATTATATATATATATTTAGGTTCATTCTGCCCCACTGTTCGGGGGTAGCCTGCCATTGACTGACATTATATTCCACATATAATATTAACAAAAAATACCCGATCGATAATGCATTAATTGCAAAGAGTCACTCTTTCAAAAGATATTGAAATTACATCGAAGCGGAACAGCTCACAGATTTAATTGCCACAATCTGCAGATTAAAGAGAACGTCTGGCTGCTGGAAGCATGAATTTAAATTTATCCCAAAAAAATACAGTACCTAGACATCCAGTAAACACGACTGCACGAGTCTCTCAGCTTTCAACGGAAGCGGCGTGTATTTCCCAGCTTTTTAATTAAAATCACTTCGGTTCCCTGCGTGTTGTTTTTTTTTTCTCTTGAATACGTCACGCATGAGAATTAACTATTCACATCATGTATTTAATAATTTTCACATAAATTTTTTAAAGCAAATCACTCACTTGAGGATTGCATTTTAATTGATGTCGCTGTGTTGTGCTCTCATTTTGATTGCCTACAAACCGTTTTGAATGAACAAAACGACATGCCACACAACTCAACGTGCCCTGCAAGCCGAAATAAGGCTCCAGTGACACTCCGAATCTATGCAGGTACGTTGTGTCTACCTCGAGCTGTACTTCACACAAAGGTCCTGCCCAAGTTCATCATAAAAATTTTATAGCCAAGGGAATGTTGTAAATTCACCGAAATTGTTTAACAGTATTTCTTGTTCGGCGCAAAAAGAACAAAGTGGGAAACACAAAAGTACAAGGACTAAAGTGACAAAGTAAGGCGGCTGCTGGATGTGTGCCGGTGGGCGGAGTGGGGGAATTGTGTTTATCGCAATAGTAATTGTTCTTCAGAGCAGCGCACGACAGTGGGCACAAGGATATGCTTGCGATTTTTTTTCTTTGCGTCGCGAAAAATTTGTATTCAATGTGCATCCTTTATGAATCTGAAGGGAACGAACGAATTTCAAAATTAAGTTTTTTTTTTTTGCCTTAAGTCTGAGTTCATCGTTTTGCACAGGAATGAGGAGGAAACTATACCGTGGAATAATGAGACTTCAAGTGTTGCATACAACTATGACAAGATGGTTTAAAATATGCGAAACTTTACCTACATTCCACCGCGAAGTGTGGGGAGGGGGAAATATCGAAGCGACAGGAAGACACAGCGAAGTTCGAGGGGGGGAGGGGGGGGGGCGGAGAAAAAAGATGTCCTTTGGTGCGAACCAGAATGAGAAACACGTCCACGGAATATTAAATTAAAAGCGCACCTCTTAGTTAGTATTTCATTGTCGTAAAGGAAGAGAACGGATCTGTCAGAGGGTTACGGGGATGCCTTCTTAGATAAATATGTAGCGCTGAGAGCAGGAATAATATGATTACGATTGAAGGACGGATTTCGTGTTGGTGGCTTTGAGTGAAAGGGGAGATTCCTGATATGAATTAATATGCTGTTTGACAGTAGTTTTACATTTATTTTTCTTCCTAAAAACGTCCATTTCGCTCTGCAAATTTTGCAAATTTCCACGGCCTTCCTAGTTAAGTACAGCTCAAACGATTACACTCATAGTTATGACAGAGAATGATGCTTGTTCTTTGGGATAAAAAAATTAAATAAAACCATTTCCTGAAGTGGCAGCGGTTGACACCGGAAAGTTGTGACCCAAATCATTCAAGTAGACGTCAATTGCAAGCAGTTTTTAGGTAGACTTTGGAAATACCATCATGATCAATATTCCTACCCCCGTTTATTGATCTGTCCAAGCTGTATCAAGAAACGCACTCGTAGTGAGGAAGGTTACATGTTCTGATCATCATCCAAGGCATACTATGTAAACCATCTGATGGTGTGGCAGGACATTTGAGTAAGTACGCCGCTTGGATGAGGAGGTGATCTAAACCGAGTTCCCTTCTATCCCTCACATAGCCAGGAATTGAGCAAGCCTACAGAAGATATCCTGCAATTGTCTACATGTGCCCCATTTGTGGCAACGAAATACGAATCCTGGGTCGAGTACTTCAGTCTGTCTGCATGGAAAGCGAACGGAAGAATATAGTATTTTTCTTTCTCTTGAGATTGGTGAAGATCTCAAAAAATGTGTTGAAGGTATTCAGTCCTAGCACCATCTGGGATAAAACATCACAATCTACAGCCACAATTGGGGTAGTGAAGGAATTTTTATTCCTCGGAGTAAACGTGAACTCCACAAATTACATCCTAGTGGAGATCCGAACTGAACTTGGCAACCGATACTACTTCGGTTTTTCGAAACAACTGGGCTCAAAACTCCTGAATCGAAGGACCTTATCTTGTTATATGAACCCGAAAGCTGGGCAGTAAGCTAAACAGCAGAGCTGCATCTTGTTATCTACGAAAGAAAAATCTCACGTGGGATATATGGTCCTATCTGCGAGGAAGGTGAAAAGAGGAGAAGACACAAATGTGAACTTTCGAGTCCGGAAGGGACAAATCCGTCCGGAAGCGTGCCGAGGACCGTCTGCGATGGAAGGCAGCGACCGTTCAGGCTCAGACATGGGTCGCAGTAAGTAAGTAAGTAAAAGCAATGCCAGCCAGAGAGCATGCAAGACATGGCAACAAATAGACATGACAACAATCAAACATTTGTGAACTTTTGTGGACGGTTAGAGTCAAGAGACCTCGGCTTAAAGCCATTACAAACGCAAATCGCACATATTAATCACTGTGGAAAGCCCATATTAATCACTGTGGAAAGCCCCCAATGCAGTAGACAGATATCATTCGAATAGGCAAAGATTGACAAAGAAAGGGCGGATCTCATTGGCAAACATTCAAACGTTCTGATGCTCAAGAATTTATGGAAGAGCCTTTAGATCCAAGCAAAAAAAAAATAATCAAGACCAAAAATAACCAAAACCAGGAATGTTGCCAAAAGACAAATTCTGGCCCGACTGCCTGAAATAACAGCTGAGTCGATTTCTTCGTACGTTTTTTTTTAAGGAATATTAGAATTTTACTTGCTGAACCGAATTTTTAGAGCTAAGCACGTATCATAATTCTTCGAGTTCAAGTGGTTAGCCCATGGACTTCCGCAGGGAATGGTCTTTGGTACTACATTTTTCCTAATATTCCCTATTCCCAGACTTACTGGACTTACGTCTGGCTTGGCGACAGAAGGCTCTAACGTAGAGAGTTCACAATTCGTGTTTTGCACCAATTTTAAGCTGTTTGCAAATAATCTCTAACTAGTAAACTATGTGATCTAGTTCAGAATGCTATTTTATATTGGTTCATTTAGTTCAATAGAGATATATTTTGAATTTCTACGTCATGTCCAAATGATTGTATGCCAAAACGGAAGGCGGTTGTGGAGGTTTTTCCTCGATCCAGTAATTAAATGCAGACGTGCAGATGTGCTAGTGGTAGGCCGACCGTTTTTTTGCTAATTCATCGGTTCTTTCTCTGCCCGGAATACCCTTGTGCCCATGGTCCTAGTATAGGGTACCAACCTTAATCTGTCCGCTATCTCATTTAGAGATAGACAACAGAGTCTTAACATCCTGGAGTTGATGGAGCCTGAATATCTATGCAAATATAAAACAATAGATCTACCTTCTATCGGACGTCATTGACAACCGGAATCCTTCTCGAAGTTTGGAGTGCCTCCATGTTTATCACACCAGCGCGACGGTTACATTCTCATAGTCTTATTATTGCATTAGTAACAGTCAGCTTTCCAAAAATATCCAGAATGAGGAGATGCCGGTATATTTCTAGGGCAGTTGTAGGCGTTGATTTGAGTGCTCCTGTAATAATCTGTATCAGCAAGCATTATCTGGGTTTAGTTTGACTTGTAGTGCCGTCCACCAGACTAGGACTTCCTTCAGTATTGGTCTTAATATTACAATGTACATCAGGTGTCATTCCCGGTCGGATTCCCTATTTGGGTCCGACGAGAATGAATAGAGAGACTTCATTTATCGCCTCGTCATGTTGCAGATAGAGAAGAAATACACAAGAAAAATTCGATGATGAGACTTACGCAAATTAGCTCCCCTTTGTGTATAGCAATCATACCAGACCACCAACACTAGCCTCACAATTAAGGGGTTCAAATTAGAACCGCCTGTGAAGTGAAATCAATTCTTTACCGCCTGGCCCGAAATCGATATCTCATCCCACCCGGGATAGGCTTCGTTAATTAACTCTGTCGATTTACTCGACACAACTACCACTCTCCCCAATCCATTCAGTCTGTTAAATCGGCTAATCGGGCACAATCCAATAGAAGCTCTTCCACTCTGATACTTCAACATCATACAAGACGGAACAACGGAAATACAAAAACAAAGTGCGAAGAAAAAAAAACCACGCAGAAGGAAAAAAAAACACACACCAACCATGAATAGAACTGGTTAATGAATAATTTGTGCCCAAACCCCTAAATAATCACTGCAATAAATATCCTTGCCAGAGCAAGCAGCCATCGCAGGGATTAACCTTGTAAGAGGCCATCTAATTAATATAGCCTAAAGCTATTATTTTCCATAATAATAAAACTAGATCGCCTCTCGAGGCGCTCGCGCTGTAAGGCCTCCTCTACTTCGCTCGTAGGTCGATTTTCATTCACAGCTGCCTGGACCTCATTCACTTCGTTTCCCAATTATACAGTAGTGCTGAAGTTGAGAAATTATTTTCCATCCCCACTGAGCAGGGCGCGGCGGTGCAAATGGGTGGCTTGGGGGTTGCACGGGTACCACTGCTGGGATACATCATGGTTCTCATAAATATTCCGGATATTAATTAAATTTTTATTTCAATTTGATTTTTCATATTTTTTGTGTTTCTCTCTCTCTGTCTCCCCCTCTTGTCGTTGGTCGTGTGCCCGCCGTGGATAAATTCAATCAACTGCTTGCGTTCGAACCGAACAATTGTCATGTTTTGCCTTTTGTCCGTTAATTTTTATTTTTTTGATTTTTCCCCGTGATCACGGTCACTCATTATCCTCGTGAAGTTTATTTTTTTCTGTCTGCATCCTTTACAAGTGGAGGCTGCCTTCACCGTGATGCTGTGAAACGGGGGAGCGTTCGTTGTCGCAATGATTTGTGTGGATATGTGACACTGTCTGTGCAGTGCAGCACTTCGCGACTGCCTCCGAGATGCATTCAATTTTGCTAATGCTGTTATTATTACTTTCAGTGTACTCAAAGCTCAAGTACGACGGCAGAGGACTGCACGGAGTGTGCACGAAATTTAACTATTTCAAGTCTTAAGTCTTTAGTTTGAGGGCTCAATTTTGACCAGAGTTTCCTGCAATGCACTGCGGGGGTAATGTATTAGGAGTGCTTAAACGAAATTATAAAAACCAATTAACGAAAGTGCGGCTGATGGTGAATGACAATTTGAGTGGAAGAAAATGGAAGAGGGAATCTTTGTTGAGTGGCTCTTTTGTGGCGGTGCTTTAGGTTGCGTTTTTGACTGGAATTCCATTGCCATTGGCCACAGTAATGGTGGCAGGCGTCGAGAAAGAGAGAATCATCATCGTGCTCATCATCATCATCAGCAGCAGCGGGAGCGTCGTCATCGTCATCGTTTTCGGAGTGAAACGGCAGTGAAGTGATGAAATTATATAAAAGCTTTTGAAGTAGTTTTCATGGTTTCAACTTAGTTATCTAAAGGAGGACTTTCATTTAGTTTCGAAAGGACGAGTGGTATTCTTTAAAGGATTCTATTGAGAAATTAAATAATTGCGGCTGACCAATTACGTGATGTGTGTAAGTTGATAATGTGATTGGAAAAGACAATTAGTTGTTTGATAAATGGACACGTGTACAGGGTGTCCCACATGACACGAGGTCAGCCAACTGTGTTAACCGAGGTCGGAAATCGCTAATTTTAGAGAGCACTACGAGAGGTCTGGCATCTATGGATGGGGCTACAGTTCGAAGGAGACTTGGACCTAGCTTCTGCTGAAATCACTCGTGTGGTGCGTTCTATTGTTCTATGACGAGTGGATGGAAGCACAAGTTTCGAACGAGCGGTTACACTCTCTGGACATTGTCAGTAACTCGAAGGAGGTGGAGCTGTAAATTATGAAAGTGGCTGCTGTCGAGGATGGGAGCCAAACACTCCAGCGCTGGAGTTGCTTTGATTGATAAAAACGGAATCAAAAAGCGGAAATATTGGCAAAGGCAAGTATTATTTCGGGAAGAAAAGCCATGAACAGTGTGTCTTTCTTCCCGGCAGCCAACCAACCGCCTATCTTTTTTTCTGTCGGGCTTAAGAGTATATCAAACCAATCGAGTGCTTTGATTTAAACTCTGGGGTGTTCTGCAGAAGTATGGGATTGATGATGCCCTTTTGAGGGCGCATCAGTTTCTATACGCAAACTGTAGCGGCTGTCTTCTTGTTAACGGTGATAAATTAACACCTTTCAATGTGGGCGTTGGACTTCGCCAATTGTGCGTCTTGTCACCTCTCGTTTTCATTATATATATGGAGTCGATTCTGGAGCGCAGCCCAGGCGGAGAATGATTCACATTGGGGAAGTTAACGGTAAATCATTTTCTTTTTACAGATGACTTAGATATCCTGACATCCTCCCAAACCGAGTTCCAGCGCGCACTCGAGAGGCTTGTGGCCGTAAGCGCTTATGCTGGGGTGGAGGATCTGAGGATGTGGCCATTTCCAGAACTCCTGTACAATCCCAAGTGTCAATCCCAAGTTAGCGGATTTTAGTTCAGTATTTGTTCCAAATCTCACCAATGGTCATTAAATTTGGGTAATGACAAATGAAAGAGACACACAACTCGTCTGGTTGCGCTCGGGCATAGCTTCTGAAGAATTAGAGTCGATGGCGGAGGATTGATTGGCCTGGATATCTCTCATGCATGTTCCACACATCACCTTCGCCGTTTGTGTAGTGCCATGGCTAATCGTAGAAACTCACACTTAGGGGACTACTTTTGAAATAACCTTCTATCTAACATCAATCTTTTGACTTCATTGAGTGTCAGCATGCTATGTTACAGCTCTATGTCAAGATGACCGGTTTCTACGACTACCTTGAGAGTACCATTCTATGGCCTGTCTCATAATATCACTGGGAGACTTTCTGAACGTGTGTGACGCGCGAACGGCAAGATGTGTGCCACATTCTCTTCAGTTGTAGGGTTCTCGATATCGATGTCACAACCGCCAGCGCTTGGCATGATACAACCAAGGTATCAAGGAGCGTGCTAGGGTTAACTGCGTTGATACGCAACTTTTTAGTTTTTCCTTTGCTTGGACGTTTTTGTAACATGGGCATCATAGCATCGTAATTGGGTGCCAAAAGGCATATTTCATCTGCATAGTCAAAGTCATTCAGCGAATCATGCATACACCATGTTAACCCCATTGATGCTTTAGGACTTGGTACATGACATCATGACAGAGGTTGTGCCAAAGTACACAACCATGCTTATACACCAATTTTGACACCTATACTCTCACTTAGCTCACCTCCACCAAAAATCTGACACTTTGCCTCTCTGTATAGACGTTAGATAGACGTGTTCTTACGCTGCGCATATTAATTGGTGTTGGATCATATCAAACTGTTTTGCGAAATCGATGAATGTGAAGTACAGCGGCGATACTTTACTGATACTCTACATTTCGTTCGGCTATTACTCGCAAAGTGTATACAGGATTTATGTGGCCAGCCTGTTCGTGGCTAAAATTTGTCACATGTGCACTTAGAATTCTTTTGTTGACAATTTGAGCCAGCATTTCTACAGCCTACTCCAGTCATCACATTCTAATCATCACGCCTTCCTTCAACGCGCAAGGAAGATATCTATTTTGCCTAAAGGTGTCAATGATAGACAGACACATGTTAACACTAACGTTTGCGTCAATGTTTAACAGTTCGGGCGCAAAGCTATTTTAGATTTCACTGACATCCCTCGATAACAATATCTATCCACATTTTCCGAAGAAGACATCTCCCCCAGCAATCCCAATCGAACGTGAAAATCAAATCATTACACGAACTTCTCTGCCAGTTCTTCCCGTGATCGATTTTGTTTAATGAACTTTAAAGAGCAACCGACACCAAGAAACCATCTACACGTGAACTCTGAACAGTTGTACGCAAGCGAATGGGTGACAGCAAAGTTTTGAAAAAAAGAAGAAGGAAAGAAAAACTGAGCGGAAATTAGTTTCGAAAGCTGTGTGCCAAAGTGCGAATTTCAACCCGCATGGAAATGCATTTACACTTCAGCGATCGGTGAACGATGTCGGAAAGGTAAAAGTTAACTTTTACTTCAATTCCATAATGAGTTTGACATTCAAATGTTTTTCTTTCTTTTATTTTATTTTAATGCTTTCTTGAAGTTATTCAACAATAAACCGTAGCCAAAGATTTCCATTCCGGTAGGTGAGCCGCATGAAAATATCATTCTCCTCTGGGAGAAAAGAATGCGTTTTTATTTCTATGAAACACAGCCAACCGAGGCACTTGCCTTCAATTGAATGACAGGTGAAGGCAATGGCAAGAAAACATGGCAGTCTCCTATCCGTTTATGCAGTTAAGCGAGCATTAGAGTCCTTCTCGGGCTTGCACGTGGAGGGCAGACAAACAAAGGTATACACAGTGACCACAGCAGCAGACAAAATCTCTCAACGGCTATAACAATGAATCCTCAAAGATGGAAAGATTTCTTTAGGAAAATGAATAACAAATTGACAAAGGTTTAAAGTGGACACGTGGTTGATCCTAACTGAAATTTTTACAAAATCGTTACGATTGCATCAGATTAATGCACTCTAATTCATTGCAGAAGGCATCACACTGTCTCTTATTTCTGACAGCTCGCAGTCATGCAGAGTAATCCGTCCAACATAGGGGATGATAGACAAGGGGTTTGCTCTCCTGAGCCTAGTGAAGTTGAAGCTGGTGGTTCCGATGGACTGCCTGCCGATGTTTTCAAAGCGACTGGGTATGAGATGCGGTTCAACCAGATGGGCCAGATGAAACTATAATTGACGAATGGACATGGACATCTCAGTATCATTCATGCGATCCTAAAGAAAGGAGGTCCTTGGTGTTCAGTGGAGGAAACGTCTCTAATTGACCAGCTTAACACAATCAGTGATATTGTCAATATGGGAACGAGGCCGTCTTAACTGTGCCAACTACAGAGGTAAGGGCCCCTTGAGTGATCGCCTCTGTCCTTTCTTGTAAGTGCCAGAAACCCTTCATCAGCAGCGTGATTCATCAACGTTAGTGTGTGGTTCAGGTCAGCGATGTCTACTATTGACCAGATATTCCGAATTCAGTTTCAATTCGATGGCAACCATCTATTTATCTATTTTAATGCGCGTATAGTAGTATTTCATATACGAGCTATACAGCGCATCCCTGAAAAACTCTTCCGAATTTGCAGAATGACGATGGAGACCCTAACCAAGGGCGCAGATAGTCCCAGTGCAGCTTTGTCCAGCAAGCTCATCGGCGATCTCATTTCTCGTGATCCCCTTACCTAACGAGGTGTGAAGACTAATGTCCCATGAAGATTCGACTACTGTTCTTCCCTGGCTCTGATTCTGGCCAGAGCCTGTCCTGAGTGCAAGGAAAGTCGACTTTGTATGTACGTCGCAGTTGGATTACTGGTGTCCTTGCATCAGACGGCATATCTATGAGACTAGGGTCAAAGGAAATACGATGCGTCCTCTGGCTTAATCCATTTTTCATGATAGATGCGATGGAGGCCAAGGTTCTAGAATGTAGGATGCTACAAATTATTTTGATAAAGTTGGGGCGAATACCATCTGATTCAGCTTACAAATGAATCCCTCCATTCAGACTGTTTCGAAGACATCGTGGAGAAACTTCACCAGCGGATAATCTCAGGTCTATAACTCTCACAACGTCAGGCGGTGCTACTTTAGTAACGGACATATTGATTTGTAGCTGGTGTCCCCATCTTAGGTGCTAGGTCATAAGTGCTTGTTGTTTCATGGGTGTTCACCAGATGGAGCGAGTCAACACACAGTAGTTCTTTGAATTGTAACTTATTTCACATAATTCTTTCAACGCAAAATTGTTTCAATTGTTTATAAAATACCAGAGTTTCCAGCTCAGAATCACAAGTCTAGTGAAAGATGAACACTAATCCTTAAACCAAAAAAGTTGAGTTGACTGTTGATATCTGTGCCAACGCCACATGCAGCAGTGGACACCAGGACACCAGTGCTTTAGCTAAGAGGGTCATAGTTTCGATTGGATCCTCCCGGTTAGAGAAGACAAAATAAATGTTCGAAAATCAAGTGTCATCGACCGTAGTAAGTATTTCTTGTGTCGACTATGTTCGAGCTCTGCTTATAAATAACAATAATCCAAACCTCACAGTGATTTTAACAAGAACCCATTGTAAAGCAAAACCAATAAATGACCACATTTCCTTCACAAGCACTTGCTCTGCCAATTGATTTACAATTTCGGGGTTGTTGCAAATTCCCTCTAGGAGGTACAAGAGGGCTTGTGGCGACAATTAAGCAAACACGCTACCAGGGCTTGCATGTTTCACAAGCTAGAAGTGTGTAAATTGCAGTTCGAAGAAGAATCGCCCCCAGCTGATGGTTCACTCTCAGTTTCGAGTTGAATACAAAATTCTGTTTACCTTGAAGTTTGTGTGCCACAGAATTCGGAGAAAGTTATGACGTTGACGAAATACCCAACTTTTCTCACTGTACCCTCATAAAAGTCCACTCAAACTGGACGAGTGGCCACTGAACTGAGAACGTCATATTTGACTGTTTTCCAATAGCCATTCATTTTCATCTGAGGGAAGCCGAAAGTTCCTCATTTTTCCACTTGCAGCCATAAAAATCTGCGCAAATAAAGCGAGGGATACCAGCGCATTATCAAGTTCATTGGTCGTTTTAGCCTGCGTGACGAAACTTCCTCGGTGGCGCGACGTATCGACAGGAGTGATGAGACAAGAACGGCTTTCACATTTTAATCGCAGATCCAACTTATAAGAGAGTCCTTGTCCGAGTGGGAGGACTTGTCTTGTTGAGGACTGCTCGTGTGTGTGTTGAAGTGCGTTTCCAGAAACAAAGCCTATAAATCAGGGATGAATAAATCACACAACTACAACCATGCCATGGTGGCAAGGGGCAAGGGAGTCAGTACTTACTTCCATTCAACGATACGATAAAAACAGGACATAAACTTTTCGAAGATTTGTTTTAACGCTTATAAACTCCTTTCAAAAAGGGGCGAAGCCATCGACCAGGATCAGGATACACGCACACACAGAGGCGAAGTGTATTCCGTGCTGCCCAACAAGCGGCCGTTGGTTGCTGCTGCTGGAAGACAATCTGACCTGGGTTACATATACTCGCATGTACAGCGGACCATGGACGAGATGAAACTTTTATTCGAGGGGTATTTCTTCGATTTATTTTTCGTTTCTTTTCTGTTTCCTTGGGTGGCCGCCCGCGCCCATTTAGAAAAATCCCTTCTCCACGATTTGGCCTGAAGAATCTCTGCGGTAAACGGCGAAGGATGCCAGCGCCAAGGAGAGGAACAGATGAACGGGAGAATGAGCAAATTATTGTTACAGCATCTGGCCATGAAAGGATTTCTAGAAAAATTTGAAGCATTGCTGAGTGCCCGAACTTTTAAAGCGGTGTCCTCCCATGAACTTTGAATTGATCTTAAATCATCCTGTCTTCGCTTCTCTGCACACACACACACCATCTGTGCGCCTGTGTGTGTGTCTGACATTGGATCGGTGAGCACTTGTTCTCTCTTTTTTGGCTCAATATTTAAAAGAAACATTTTTTTTGTTTTCGATTAAGCAGATGTAAGCATCGCAGGACTAGCAGGGATTATACAGCTTCGCACCACCCATCCATTTGGTCGTGTCGTGATATATGCGTTCCCTCGAATGATGGTGTGGCTTTGTTAACCCTCCCGACCGCCTGCCTCACCCAACCGCTCGCCCGTCACCGTCTGTGGCGTGGTTCGGCTGAAGCACAAACAATTTATGGCTGACCGTTGAGCAGAATTTAGCGAACACTCTTTGAGAGCGCATAGCGAACTTTAGCCCCCCATTCACCCCCTCCACCTAAAAAAATAAGAAGAAATATAAATAACCGATGCTAAAGGGAGCGTTTCACCCCCCGGCCGAGGGATTCATCTTCGGGACGGCAAGTAAATTAGATTTAAGATTTATGATGTTGTGCATAGATTTCGTGTTAAAGCGGAGATTTGCTGCTTGGACCAACACAGACGGAATACTTTAAATTACTTTTGGCCAAGAAAACTGTGATTGTTTTATTTACTTCCTCCGCCTTGTTGAGTTCGCCGGGGAATGAGTGCATCCGCTTCGGAAATTTATTATAAATCATTTCGATTATAATTAAATAGAACCCGGCGTCTGTGTGATACATGGGTTATTAGTGGATTTATTGATGCCAGGATGGTCTGTCTGCGGAGACTCTCTGCGAATGCCCTGAGCCCAATTGCTTTGAAAGGGTCACGTACGCTGGGAGAAGATTAATTGCTGGCGTTTCTAGTTCGAATTTACGCTGTTGTGCAAAATAAAGTTCTTAACCGGGTCGTTGCTGGGATCGGCCGACGAATTTAATGAGTATCCCTGAATTCTTAAACTAACATCCATGCTTTGCGTGAAGGGCAACTGGAGTGGACTTAATTTCTTTAGGAATTTTTATTGCACTAGACACTGTGCACTGGGTTTGCTCGATGTTGACGTGGATGTCTCCGCTGTTATGATCATAAACATCCGTCTGCTGGCATATGAGATCCTTCATACTTCACAGTCGAGAGTATGGAAATGAGGAAGTTTCGAGAACGAAGTAAACCGGATTATGTTGAAACGGACCAGAAATAATCTGGTTTCTTCTTTCTCAGGCCGGCTACACATGCTCGACTTCAACTGCAATCATATTCTACGTTCATTTCGAGTAGCAGCTGCTGCCAACAGGACTTTTCTCAGCTGGTTGAAAGATGGCCGATTCTACTTAGGGCAAATTTACAGTCCACGTCGTAAGCTTTTTCGTCAATTCTACTTTTCAAGTCTCTTTCCGAGTACATAGAGAATTTGACCATCCCGTTCAGAGTAGTGACTTTTAGTCAGCCTCCAAGTACTCGTACTCAACTGATCAGCACCATTAGCTATCGCGATCATCCCCTATCTACTTTCATTTCCGCACACCAAGTTGGTTGATGTCTTTCATTTGTGTGAACCATCTAGAAAGCGATCTTATATTTCGTTGTCACTTTCAATAAGACACTCTTTGTACAAACACCCTTAGCTCGATCCTTAGAAAGATAGTTCTATTAATCAATTGCTTATTGAATCAAAAGAAACAGTGGTTACTACAATACAATTTGCTGCTGGGCCGAGGTAGACGAAGTCGATGATAACTTTGATGTTATAGCTGATGACAATTGTGACGCCTTGGCCAAGACGTCGATGTTGTTTGTCCTTCGTTTAGCGTAGTTTAGTTGTTTAAGTTAATTTGGTTTCGCGTAACGGTAATTCTCATGCACAAACTGACTCCTTTGACAGGAATCTCAAAGTGGCATATAACCAAATGCACGTGAAAATCATGCACGTTGCGCTGAGGAATTGCTGCTAGACAGCTTCAGATCCATCAAATAATGAATGGTATTCCATAAGGTTCCGTTTTGTCTCCGACACTATTTCACATTTCTACAAATTCTCAACTGTTTGTTACTTCTAATTTAATTCACTCTTTAGTGGACGTCAGCACTCTTAGATTTCCATATGTCTTCTTAGACTCACAATCCTGCATATCGACCGTAGAATTGGAACGGCATTGAATGTTTTTAAAATAATATTGGCGTAGTGGGGGTGCGTTGATTCCTTCACCGGGGTTGAAAGGCACAATCCCCGAATTTATCAACTTTCAAAATTCACCGAGACACTATTTCGATAGTGATCGTGACAACGCCAATGAGTAAGAGTTTTCAAACTCCTTTCGGAGTCGACATAAAACTGTAGACTCGTGACAGAACAATACCAAGCACATCACTAGTCGGTGATGCAAACGCATCCTTCCTTCTTTCAGACCAATGTATCCTGCTTCCCATCTATACCTTCGCCCTGTTGCCTTGTATTGATTGCAGTCAGTTGAGAATACTCGTAAAAATTATAAAAAATCCCAAACTTCTAGAATATCAGTCACTTGCCCCGATAAATTGCGTTTGAAGTGCTCAGCATAGAAGGGTTTTGAGATATCCTAAGTTAAAGAGAAATAGGATTTAGGAACGCATTTTTAAAGAGAACCTCTACTAATGAAACAAAACAAAACAAAACTCTTGAGCTCCTGCTGGAAGGGATTAAAACTATCCCATTCCAAGGACACTCTCAGGGCACGTCCCTTAAACAAACGATTTCCATGGGCTCAACAACTGAAATAATTACCGCCTCAGGTGAGCCACCAATAATTGTTTCCGCACAGATACACCGTCAACAGCCGCGCAGATAAGTTCAAGTAAAACGAAAAGAGAATAATAGTTTAGCCACGCTACGGCGCGGGCAGCAAACTAATTCATTAAAATCTCCAAACAGCGAACAAATATTAAAACCATAAAAAAGGGCTGTACACACCCTTCCCAGCGAACGTTCACCATCGCCCAGTGCAAAGCAGTCAACACGAACTTCCGTCATTCGTCCGCATCTCCTCAGCTGAATGGCACCATTGTTTGCTTTTACTACACAGTGCCGACCGCTACTTAGAAAATAGTACAGAAAAAGAAAAAAAAAAATGAAATGCAAATTAAATGAAATTAACCTGGAGGGATGCTCTCATTAAAATAATCAAGGGGTAGGCCAGTCAACCGAGCTCCCAATTCTCGCCAGCCGTCGCGGCTGTATTCATTTCGTTGCTCGTCACCCTTGTCGTCCTCACCATCACCATCGCCATTGCCATCGCAATCGTCGTCATCTCGTGTTCACTCGCCCGTGTGCCACCCGAAGTGCAAACTTTTTCGGGAGCAATTCATCAAAATTGAAAGCAACTGCCTCCGACACAACAAGCTCACCTCGTTCCACATTCAGCGGCTGAATCGAAGCCGCTCATCCACACTGGATGGGAGGATTTTTATCTCCAAAAGACTTCAACTTCAACACTTACATTCGGAGACTCCAATGTAAATGTAAATGACTTTTGTGTGTCGTCCTAAGTTTTCCGCCATCGCCACCGTCCGGTGGGCCGGGTGATGATGATTATACTTCGCCTGCGATTGTCACGATGCCCACCTCAAACTTTCGACCAGGTTTTGTACCGGTTTTTCCACTTGTTTTTTTCTCTCCTTTTTCTTTATGAATATTATTAATCTCTTTTTCCCGGCAGTTTGGTCCTTTGTCGTAGCGAATTTGAATGTTGTGGTTGACCTTGTCAATTTGTCACTAGCAGAGTCCAGGAGCAGAGTGAATGTGATGCAGACAGGAGGAGAAGGTGCCTCGCCAATGAGGAGAAGAAAAACGCACGAGAAAGGCAAAGCAAGTCACAAACATTTTTCCACTTGAAAATTTCATTTAAATTAAACACTCTCGTTTCGGCAGAAAGGGAATTTATAATTAAAATGGAAATTGATTTCGCATTAGAACCCGACGACGAGGACGACGAACAACGACCCATTCAGGTCCGCCCGGTCTACGGTGGGTTGGTATTTGAATATTTCTGAATTGGTTCCGGCACCGTGCAGGTCCTTCCCAGAGCTTCCCAGGGAAGCGTGAATAGGAGTAGTAGCTGGCCCCAGTGCTGTCAAATGACTCTTTATGAATTACATTACGCTGAGGCGTTTAATTTCGCAGTATTTAAATAGAGTCCAGCAGCCGCATCAGGAACTCCGGGACAGTCACCGTAGCAAACATCGAATTAGCATAGCACCATGCTCAGGCTCATAAAGCACATCATGTAGCCGGGGTGCGGTTTTTCGAAAATGATTCCGATTTTCAAAATTGAAAGCGTAATCCCCTGTCAAACCGGCCACACAATTAATACAGTGCTCCAGCCATCCGACTTGTTAGCCCATGTGGGCGTGACTGGAGGCATGCATTGTTCGTGACTTTCGGTGCAGGCAGCAGCAAGTTTGTCGAGCGCTGCAGATTAACTGCATTGTTTGCCCGGATCGAAGCCCTTTGGGCTTTTGTTCTAATTCGGTTCGGTGTTTGCTGTTCGGAGACAATTAAATTCATTTAATTTACCAGCGGTAAGCTGGGACCTTCTGTTGTGTTGAATGGGAGCCCATTTTTTGGTTTGCGCTTCGCAACTACTGCCTGGTAATGAAAAACACACAAAATATGCGACAATTATTCGATCTATTGACAGATTTTATGTGTACACCAAAAAGTTGACAATTACATCGGCCCGCAAGACAGGGGAGGGGAGATTGTGCACGCGACCACTATTGACTTTTTGACAAATATCAAATGCATTTTTGATAATTTGAATGGCGTACGTGTATATTACGTGCATGAACAGCGGGTGAGTAGATTTTGAAGCTTTGTTGCTGGTATTGAAAACGTGTGTGCTTGCGGAATTAGACAGCCAATCCCGTAACCAGGACCATAAGGCCAGACATGGACGTCAGTAAAATGAGAGTATACTCGACACGAAAATCTTAACATAGCATGGGCCTACATAGATTCTAAAGTAGGTAGGTAGGAAATTCGGTAACCTGAGGGTTACTTACACCAGCATGTTGTGTCCATTCTGCTCTTGGTAGGGAAAGGATAACTACTGTGTTACCTATTTTAGTCTTATGATTTTTTTCAAGTTCAACACCGTGTAGTCCTCCAGCTCTACGAAGAAGTGCTTTTCTAAGAACTGCCTTCTCTCCTTTGCTAGAGCTGGGCAATCGTAGAGTAGATGTTGGATATGTTCTGTTTATTCCTCATGTCTGCGGCTTCTGCAACAGTCGGTATGCTTAGATGAATTGCATGTGTGCCTATGGCACACTATCCGGTGGGGACTGCTATTAGCATACGTACATCAATGCATCAATGATGGTGATCTCTTTTTGCTCAGCGTCGGCCATAAGGACCTTGCTGTAGCTTCAATTCTCAGACCAAGCTATTGAGGTATGGGTCTGTCAGGGCTTCATCTTCAATGCAATGCGACGTAGCAATCGAAAATCCTTAAGATTTTTAATGACTTTTTTGACTCATTTTTACTGTGTTTATATGGACAAAAACATTTGTCGTCGATCTCGATGAATTTCCTCTCTTCGTATAAGACATCAGACTATTATCGTCCGCATTGAACATTAGACAGTCCAATTCATTGTGATGAATACAATTAAAACGGCCATTAAACAATTCTGCAAGAACAGTGCTTCCTCATGAACAGAGTAACTTGCTTATTTGCGACCAATGATCTGCTGGTCCGACAAAGACCACAAACACACCATTAATTGGCAAAAGCATAGCTCTATGATAAAAGTTTCAACATCCAGTAAAATTTGAAAATTGTGACCAACCAATAAAATCTTGAAACGAGGAACTTATAGCGGCACAATTTTATTGCTTCACTTGCGGAATAGATGCACTCCGGTCCTCAAAAGGAACGACATTTTATAGAGTGTTCGAGTTTCTATTAAGTGTAATTATTCCACGTTTTATCTTCAAGTTTAATTGTTCATGTCAAAGCTGAGGACAATTAAATCTTGAAATGCCCACGATGAAATCGAAATGGGAAAGGAATGTGGACGATTTGAAATATTGCAGATGAAGGGTCTGACGGACTAAGTGCGTATTTTTTCATTAAAGTTAGCATTGGTGGAACGTCGATTGTAGCTTTGCCTTTGTCTATAGCTTTATACGGCAACAATTATATGTAAGCGGTGTTCCTTAAAATATTCAAACCGAATTGCTTAAGTGGCCAAAGCGGCGTTCTAAGCTAGGATTATAAGTCTAGGATCGATTCGCGACACGAACTGGCCTTGTAGTTCACGACTTCATAGCTCTTGAATCACTGACAAATGGAATAACATGGACACGTATTGGACAGTGTAAACTAACAGGTGTTTAAAGCTTATTGCTATCTTAGTTATGGTTTTCTTTTCAGTTTCATAGTCTTTTAAGAGGCAGTTTTTTTTCCTGACAAAAAGGAATTGAAATTTGGATTCTTATTGCAGTGAATTTTAGAAGGAACACGTTTGTACAAACATTTTGTTTTTTTCAATTTAGATTAAATCTAAATCTTAGAGTGTTGGCCCAACTGATGTACATTGTTTAATTTAAAATTTGGTATCACAATATCAGTCTAGTGCTCATTTTTTATATCCTACAATGTCCATCGAGTTGCTCAAAAATGTGTGCCGAAAGGTAGCCAATTCAGCCTCCATGATGAAGTCATCCGCTGCTCTGGTAGAAGCCATGCAGCTCGTTGTTAGTTATGCCATTGGAAAGTTTAGCTCGCTTAGCCGCTTTATCGCGTTGAGGTAGCGTTGTCCGGGAATTGTGTTTCGCTGGTTCCTGATTGTTGATAGTTTCTGACGTCTGCAAGCTGCTTTCTAAACAGTGTCATATTGTACTGTAGCAAGGGGATGATGCCTCCTTCGTCGTAAAGCTTCTTGTTGTCTTCAGCGGTCCCTGTCGAAGGTGAGACCTGTGCGAGAGTCTCCTTGCATGAGTCAGTGAGTCATCTGCTAATGCCGAATAGTAAATAGTTGACTGTGTGGTTGATATTTCGTTATCTTTTTTTCGTACGATATATAGTGGCACTAATTCATTTTAAAAAAGTGTTAAATCGTTCATTCGATGCGTCGGCATTCGTACCACCCCAGCATTGAAGACAAAAACTTTTTTTAAAATGCCTCGATAGGACAAACTTGCTTTCTTCAGAAGAAATTCTCACCGAGACACCCTCGACACACATGCATTCGTATATCAGCTGATTTTCCAATTGGCTTTGACATCAACGACTCCCTTCCGTGCTGGTTAAAAAAAATAATGGATCTTAAATCATATTTACGAGCAGCACTCAAATTCAAACGAGAACGACATGCCGAGCTACCCTCACGTGGAACGAGCATATTATTGATCGTCAAATATTTTTCCATTTATTGAATGCAATTCCATATTTACATTCATTCCGAGTCAGAAGAATTAAGAGATGAAAGGAAAAAATAAAGGAAAACAAGAAGAATCCCCAACAAAATGATTCAATTTAATTCCGTCCTTATCGCAGCACTTATGGATTCCAATGCACTCTTTGTACTTTATTGTATGGAGCATTTTCAGAAGTCATCCTCAATTTCCGGTCTATTGATGAAACTGGGACACCGTTCTGGAGGGAACGGCACAACAAACATCCAATGTGGATATTCACCCACTTGCCGAATGGATTCAATTCAATCTCGGGACTTCATTGGCTCTTCTTCTTCTTCTTTGCTGTGACTGGTTTTATTATTATTTTTTTCTCTATTTGTTTGCCTGTACTTTTCTGCATTCTTCGCTTGACTGTACATAGTTTGAAATCGGATCGCTTTTTTTCTCTCCCGCAAAGACACTGGAGTCGTTTCAGACTAAGAGAAGTGCAAAATTTAATTACTCGACTATTAATAAAATCCGTACCGCTTTTGAAGCTGAAAGCTTTGAGATTTTTATTTTTGCTTTTATTTTGCTACTGACTAGTGACGACTAATTTGACTTTTGTTTCTGACTTGGATCTAAGGAAGGGAAATTGAATATGGAGTTAGATTTTCACTTTATCCATTCTCTGACAGTGTCTGTGCGGCAAAGCGTATGTTGAGAAAGGGTGCGTACTCTTCGCGTATCCGGTTCGTTTCAAAGCCGGGGTCATTAGAAAGCTTATGAATCGGAATGCGGTTCTGATGTGGCCTTGAAATGTGAAATATATCACGGAGTGTAGACTGTGGATACGAACACACAAAGTAGGTACGGCCGCCACGACACTGTTCGCAAGTTGATCCGAATACAAAATTTAATCAGTCAGTGGATCAGCGACTTTGCCAAAACGTGCAACGAACTAAAGTCATGGAGCTTGGCAATTCAGTTTTATGAGCGTTAATTCGTTTAGTCCTTCGACGTTCAGTTCCTCTGTGGTATCCCTCTCCATACTTGTCTCCTCTACCAATTCCATTTGAGCGTATTTAGGTATATTGTTGTCACACACACAAAGAACCTAGAAAAGAAAAAAGTCTGAGGGAGGAATTCCTGAAGCAAAAACCATCGTTGAGCTTGTATGAAATAAAATGTCTCATTTTACAATAATTATAAATGAGTTGATTATAGATTTCGATATCCTAGAAAAATAAACATAACCAGTAAATAATTGGAAAGTTCCTCCGATAAGTTAAGAAAATAATAAAGAGACTTTGGTGGAAGGGCGTTCAGATGAAACACTTAATTATCATGTTAAATTCACTGAGCGTATTGCTAGTAGTCTTGAAATACCATCTAAATTTCTAGAGACTCAAGTACTACAAAAATGCTTTATTCTGAGGAATGTTCCGAAACTATTTTAGACTCGAAGCAAGGATTTGAGATAGAGTCTTCATCAGCACCATCTTCTGACCCGCATGATACACTAAAGGGGTCGCGGGGGTAAACCACACACGAGAGATCCTCAGGCAACTCGATCGTCCGCCATCGACTCTAGCTCATCAGGAGCTATGCCCAACAAGCGTAACCCGGCGAGCTTTTGGACTTGGTCCAACCACCTCGTTCTGGGTCTGCCACGCCCGCCTCGGAAGTCGTGATGATGGGAACATTGGTGCCACGTGACCAAACCACTGAAGAATAGCCCTTTCCGTTCGAAGAAGCAGCTGCTCAATGTTGAGTTCCTCGAGCTCTGCCGTGTTTCTCACCCTATCCCGGCGAGTAATTCCCACAACAGCACGAAGAAATCTCATCTCAGCAGCTTGCACTCGCGATCTTATTCTTTCGGTCATTACCCAAATTTCATGACCATAGGTGAGATAGAGTCTTATTTCAAAATACTAGATCAAGCGATTCAATCAATCACAGAGAGGTTTGAGCAGCTTGAAAGATGTAACACAATATTTGCTAAGACTTAGGCCAGAATAACTTCCTAAATTGAACTGCCTAGACTGAATAATGGGCCGCTTAACGTAGAGCTTGCACAGGGAGCTCATGGCTCGGGTCGGCATTGTCCAAGACCCAAGTGGATAAAATTGTCTCATCTTCTTGTGTAAGGTATTGTCCCTGTTTGCTGTATAGCCTTTTTGTTAAAGGAAATTAATTTTTATTTGGTATTTTCTATTGGTCCATACCTGTAAATAAATATCAATTTCAAAAATAATATTAAACACACATACTTTCTTCCATTCTCCAACGGACCATTTTAATTTAATTGAATATCTAATTGACACATCCTTCACCGGCTGATCATGGCCTTGTAGGATTTGGCTAGGATTTGGACTGCTCTGCCATAAACTCGGTCATTGCCTTCAACTGCGTTTTATTTATTTCTGATCTTAGATGTAAAACAAATACAGAAGACTCCCGTTAGCGTGAACACCGGTTAGTGTGAACACCGGATAACATGAACAGATTTATTTTTCATGCTTGACATCTCTTAAACTGTCACAGTTTCCACCTTTAAATTTCTGTCGACATACAAATCGCTGTGATGACGCACACCTTGTTTTCTTTACACCATATAATGACGTTTTATGGAAAAAACAAATCTCAGAATCGAAAGTGATGTCATTTAAAATTTGGAGGAAACATTTCAGCATTTTGATGGAAAAAGATTAGTCGATGATCTACGTATAACTGCTAAAACCTACAGATTTAGAATAGAAAGTCTGTCGCTAACCGAGCTCTGCCAGGCAATCAAAAATCTAAAAAACAACAATGCTCCTGGCTACGGTATAATAATCGGACAAATCCTTAAGAACTTGTCGAAAAAGGCGCTAATTAAACTCCTCTATTTAATTAACGCCACATGCGGTACGCTGCATGATTATTTGCAGCCCGCAGCACTTTTCCACAACTGTATTGTTCCCATTAAAAATTCCAAAAAGTTTCAAATCAATCAAATAATTTCCTAATTCTGAATTGTGTGCAATGACATAGCTACATAGGTTAAAATTCAAATTTGAATTTGTAATGATAAAAGGTAGATGCGGCTTGCAAAACTTCCATTTTTTAATAGAATTTGGCCCGCACATTGGAATGAGTATAACGTGCCTGCTTTAGGTTATTATATGTTCCAGACTCACAGACTCATGGAAGGTTGCAGCAGTGATTATGGTCCCAAAACCGAGCAATCCGTTAAACAACAAAAACATACACATATCGATGTTACCAATAATATCCGAAATATTTGAAAAACTTTTGTCATTTAAAAATTTATTGAAGAGAAGCGACTAGTACTCGACCATCAATTTGGGTTTCGAGCGAAACACTCGACAATTAACCAGGTATACAGAATAACAAATGCAATGGAAGGAGATTTAGAGGAGAAAAATATCGAAGATAGATGCCTTCGACAAAGTCTTGCATGAATTCCTAAAATACAAGCTGAACAGGCTTCTCCCGACAAGCTTATATAATATCATAGAATCCTGTCTCGATAACAGGATACTTAGAGTTAAACATAGAACGGAATATTCCGATTTTAAGGAGATCCGAGCAGGAGTCCTGCAAGGAAGATACGTCGAACTGCATTTGCGGATGACACAGTTATTCTGGCAACGGCAAGTTCAGTTGAGTCCTCAATTGAAAATCTTCAACCAGCTCTAGACAAAATAAACAGAAAACTTCATTATATAGAAATTTCATTATGTACAAATAAACTTAAAATATAACCAGAAAGCCGTGTCTTTGAAATTAGTTCATTATACGGAGAACTTCATTACATAAAAGTTCACTATAGGGAAGTTTGACTGTAACTTGAATATTACCTCGCCATGCCATCGAAAACAGCAACAGAAAAGGAACACGCTGATTTTCTGTTAATGATGATGTGAATGCCATGAAATAAGACCACCAATAACCTATCATATCCCATACGGCAGTATTTACAGATGTACATTTATGAATGCAAAGCACATCACACTGCACCCAATGTTAGCCAAGAGCTACACGTCGTGCCGCTTGGTAGTTGTCACAGAGTCCGCGACAAATGAAAATCCAATTTGACGTGTCAATTTTGAACCCTCATGCATGAAATCAAATTTCAAATTGCCACCCCAAAAATTGTCCAGTAGTAATCGGCGGCAACACGAAATTGCAAATAAAGTGCCAGAAGCCCTTGTTTAATCCGAAAAATTAATATCCCCGTCCACGCGGCTGCGAGCAATGTCCAATCGACCACTCCATGAAGGACGGACGTTAGGTAAATCATTCAATGGCCCGGGATCATAACCTTTCATCCTGCGGTCCTCGTCTATGGCTTCTAGCAGACCCCCACAACGTGCCTATTCGATATAAAATCGGAAATTTATCTAATTAACTCTTGGACCTTTTCCACACACACACACAGGCTTATGTGTCCGTTCGTGTACCTGTACCACCGCCTCCCTATGCAGTGGGCCGTCTCCAACCACCCTCAGAAGCGTTCTAACAATGAGGCATATGTCAGGATTTCTTGCCAATGGGCAGACATACATTCGTTGACGTGTGTACATATGTCGGTGCAGAGAAGGTGCTCTTGTTCACTTGAACTTTGGTGCCAGTTTCTCCACTGAAGGACATAAATACGCTGATGATGTAAACACATGCACACACCCACATACACTTCGTTTCAATGTTGACGCTTTTTCATCTTCGTTTTCTTGGTTCATTTCTGCCCTTTTCAATGCGATTGTATAATTCAGCAGAATGAAATGAAGAGAGTTGTATGTGCCCCTCTCCATTTTCAGGTCACAACAGCAACCACCGGCGAAAGGGAGGCAAGAAAAAACAAATTATGGCCAACGCACATGGCCAGGGTGGGCTACAACATCCAGTGCAAGGACTTACCCACCCACCACCATCCCACCCGGAGCACCGACGAAACTACTACTCGTACAACACAACAACGGCGCCAACAGCAGCAACAACACGAAGAAAAAAATAAGCATCAACGGTGCTATAAAGATTGATCCCTCAATTGACATAAAATAAGTGTACACAAAACGACTGCGGATTGGAGGGGCCATAACGAAGGTGAAGGCAATTCAATTGAATAGCCAATTTCCCAGCCTCCTCCTGACACTGCTGCCGCCTCTCCTCCTGTCGATGCTTCTCCCCATCTGCCCGCGCCGTCTCTATGCAGCGGGCAAACGAAGTTGTAAGGAAGGAAGGAATTTTTCAGATAGTAAGACCAAAGCGAGTTACACTAAGAGACCGCCCAAATGAGGGAAACAGGGATTCCGTGCGAGGGTGAAACCGTTCTTCGAAATGGAAAAGTGTGGGAGAGGCGAGGAGAGGGAAAGAGAGAAAGAAAAAAAAATAAATGATTTCCTTTTGTTATGAACCTATCGTCACAACACAACAGGCCGCCCGCCCCCAGTAAGCCCGCATCAGACATCGGATATGTAGGTGAAGAGGAGAAGCCTAGAAAACTTTCTCGTTTATTCAGCGACGAATTGTGTGTTCATCTTTGGTCCTATGCTTCGTCGTGTTCGTGGCGTAATTTCAATGTACACACACACACACAGTGCCATACACACACAGTCTAACGCGCAATCGAAATGATTAAGTCCAAGGTAAAATCGCTTATTTTGTGGTTAACTGGAATTGCTTGTCGTTCTGGAGTGAGACGTCTTTGATGTCGGGATCTGTGTGCCTTCTAATGCCTTGAGGTCGGCATTAAAAAAGGTTTACACCACACGAACACGGATGTTGCGTGTCAGCGGTCGCACTTTTGAGCCGACAGCAATTAGATTTGATGATCTCAATGTGGCTCAACTTGACCACAATTGAATGGGAGCAGGGGGCTCTTTAAAGAATTCAATCAATTCCACTTGGGGGACGGTCTTGATTTAATTGAATTTAGAGCACGTGCATTTGACCTGCGGAGGGGGATCTATGAATACATTCATATGTCTGGTACAAGAGAATTCCTGAGTTAATCGATTTTGGCAGCAGCCGCTTAAGGTGTTGCATGGAGATGCTTTGTGTTGAGAACCACCACTGTTGTGCGGAGTACTCGGAATTGCAGATTCCCCAGAGCGGAGGTATGGCACTTCACACGGTCTAGCTCCCGAATTCAAATAGATGTCGCTCTACATCAAAGCGGAAACCATCAGACATCGCGTAATGGCATTTTGTGTTTAATAGACCAACAGCTGAAGACGATTTCATCCACATACCCCATTTGATCGACGTTGTTTTCCAACAGGCAGACAACAGACAACAGACAACAGACAACAGACAACAGGCAACAGAAACAGACAACAGACAACAGACAACAGACAACAGACAACAAACAACAGACAACAGACAACAGACAACAGACAACAGACAACAGACAACAGACAACAGACAACAGACAACAGACAACAGACAACAGACAACAGACAACAGACAACAGACAACAGACAACAGACAACAGACAACACATTTGATGCGATTGCAGTTGGTCTCAAGAACGGAGAATTATAACTCACACTCGTTCAAGCTGCCACCTTCACCAGTTGGAAGCATCCTTGATTGATCAGCCCAATCAAACTCCACGCCCTCCAGCTCCACCGAAAGGCAATCCACCCTACTTAATATGGAAAGGTTTAGCTTTCCCACTCCCACCGCCAATTTCTCTGACCGTAAAACGATTTTAATTTATTTCCATCGTTTATTTATTTCGAGGAAGGCTTCAAAATAAACGCCAAGAAAAACCTGGAGTTGAGAGAAACCCGAGAGATGGGGAAAAAAGTTCATGGCACCCGTCCAATTAGCAAAACCGCAAATTTCATTTCACCCAAGACCTGTGAATCCTTCACTCACTCTCATCGTCCCTAGTCACAAAAGGGTATACCTGTTAATTTTCGCGCCCCTTTGTTTCATTAATTTCGGTCACCGGGGCTAACTGAAATCCTGTGGTAATTAGTAGGAGTTTCCTGTGACGCTGGAAAGGCAAACATTACAAATCGCCTTCATATCAAAGGCAAGGGGTGCAAAACAATGATTGTGAGTGTGTGTGTGCGGCCGCTTTGTGTTTATGTGGGAAAACACTTAAGCGGAATGCCTGTAACAGCGTCCATTACACTTCACTTTTCGCGAAACTCGATTTAATTATTACCCAACTTGATCTGGGTGTCTTATCTTTGGAATAGCGGGTTTTTTCCCTTCCATTGAGGGCCTCTTCCCTTCTCCGAGACCTTTGTCTCTTGTAGTTTCGAGGGCCTTCCACTCCTTTCCGCCGCGAGACTTCATTCGCCAGCGACTGTCAAGTAGGACGCCAGCAGAATGACCGAAAGAAAAAAGAAACGAGAAGTACAGAATTAAAACACCAATCGACGTTGTTGGTGGGCCGGGGAGTGGGAGGGGGAAGTGCGGCGCGGCGGCTGAGGAGATGGCCACGATGGCGAAAGCGGATATTCACATTCGTGTGCTGAATCGGCTGTCTTAGCTCTCGGGGTTTTTGTGGTCGATTATTGGATTGAACGAATGCCTTCGGGATGAGTGTTCTATTTCATTTGTTTGCCCCCGTTTCGGTCGTCGTCGTCATCGTCGATGGTCGTTATTGGCTAAGAATAACGCTTTTTACCGGATTTCAATCCTCACCCAATCGAACTTCAATTTCACCGCGTGAATGCTCGCCAGAATCCTGATGGTATCATTAAGAATATTGTCTGCTCGTTTTCATCATTGGCAGTCGGTCTGCATTTACACAATCTATCGGATGGAATTATTCCATCCTGTTACCACCACCACCACTACAACTACCAATTCAACCAATCCTCTATGTGCCTTGCTTCTGGCATGCCGTACTGAATGGTGAATGCTTCCGACCGATGCTCTTCTGCCAGATGTCGGCTGTCTGTTACGCTCGAAATGATTACATAAACTTCGATTTTCTATTAAATTATCAGGATTATAGCGCCCGCGGAAGAGGATTCCCCATTATTGGGATACTGAGACTTTATTACTCAATTCCAGAACTAAAGTTGTACGATGGATGACAATATAACTAGATACATGCGCGGCTATACTGTTGGAGCAGAACACTTTTAGGTCGACATCATTTGCTTCCGTTTCGTCGTTTTTAAATTTTTTTTCGTTTGTTCGTTTCTTTCTGTTTGGCGGGCAGGATGCTGAGTGTAAAATTCCTGAGGGAGTGATGATTGTCAGCTACAGCATGGATTGTGACGATCCAATTATTTAAATTAGTTCTACGCTTTTCTTGGACGTTAGTAGGCTTGCACATTGTGTATGATTTAAGTGCAAACATTCAATGCTCTGTGGCTGGTAGTTTTCAGCCTGATTAGGCCTCCTTCTCAGGGTAATGGGTCTGTTGACAAGTGGAGCTAAGTTTCAGAACAGAATGTATAATCTATTCACTGAAACGCAGCAACTGACATTTGGTCCTGAGAAGATTCAACGATGAACTGTTCTGTCTGAGATCAAACTTAACTGTCACACTCGATTTATCTCCAAAATGAACTTATCAAAGTCGGCCACCGGAAAGTTTCTGGATCGTAGATGGCCGGAGAGAACCATGTCCCACATTACTAGACAACTACATCGTACTCTCAACCCTAAACAGTCATCAGGTCTGATCAAACTGAGCAGGCCGGGTTCTAGGACTTCATCCATGTTATCATTGGACATTTCAACATTGAAACATTCGCTTTCAGAATATGACTGCTCTATAAAGACTTCCGCAGAAGTTGCAGAGAATGGGAGGAAACAATAGTGTACCTTCTCCTTCCCAAACAAAAATCCGCAACATTAGTGTCAACAATCCTTATGGAGTCATATCGACTGGATCCTGGCATTAACAAAAAGGACCAATGATGTCTTGGTGCGAATACGATAGCAGAGAAGCGTATCCAAAAGAAATCACCAAATTTCAAAGTACTCAAGATTACTCCTAGAAATTTACATTAAAAGAGTTATTGATTTCGCACTTATTCCAGCAAAAGTGAACGAAAGTTAACTAAGCTGAGCGAAGTGGTCATTATGATCGCAGTGTTTCGGACAATGACATTTCGTGACCACTTTATCCACAACCGTAATAGATAATGAATTCAGATTTGGAGTATATACTTGGAAAGGGTTTGATGGCAGTCTTCTCACAGCCGAAAGAGCATTAGTATAGCCCTGGACAAATGATGACCGATGAGAAGGCGGGAAGATGGGTTTACTTTTTGACCACCAGGACAAGGGGTATCGGCTGCTCACGTCTTTAGCATCTCGGCTACATATCGATCATCCGAAGAGCATGGGCTCCTTTATGCTCTATGCGACATCTGGGATGTAGTTAAGGCAGCCATCCATTGTTGTCCGTGCACTACATTGCAACAGCATCACCATTTTGTCCTAGATCAGTTCTGGCTTGCTGAAATTGACCAAAAAAACGTTAAGGCGAACTATCACATCTTGGGACTCTACAAAACTGACCTCAGACCTCTAATCGTTTGATAGCCAACCCCCTGTTCAAGACCAACTATAGTTGATTGGTCTGCAAAGTCTTAAAAACGCCTCATAGTAGCCGATATTTTTGGTGTACGAACTGTTAAATGAAATCAAAATGAATCGATTCGGCTGCTATTCTGCAAATTGTTCCACTCAACCCCAACCAGTGTCGCCTTAGGTTTGTACCTTCTAACTCATCCTTGATCATACCAACTTTGGCCAGTTCATACATATCTGCAGAATGTTGCATTTAGCAAATCTATTTCACACATCTCTTCACACGTCCTCATAATTCTCTCGCTACTTTCCACCTGGGCACTTCGACACCACTGACCCCTTCACGTTTTAGGTAAGGTAGACCCAGTGCGGGGAACAAGTGCGCCCTGTTGTAAAGATGGCCTGTTATTTTAGAGACGGAGAACATCAAATCATTACCACGTCATTATTTTTTGTAGTGACCCTCAGACATGCCCTTGCAAACACACAAATCGGTAACGCTTCATTTCATGTTGAACAACTAGCTACATGGTTCGAATAAGGGACATGTAACCCTCTACCTTTACTCCGAGTGGGCTGTCTTTGTAAAAGCGAAAGCACTTCCCATTTTGACCGGAGGCACACTGATCTAGCCAGATTTTCAGGTATCGGACTGTGCATCATTGCTCCAATGGCTTCCCGTGCGGTTATTGATCTGCATAGGCCTTATACAATGTCTTCCGATCCTCCGAGATTGATGATCAACTTCCAGTCGACGTGGCTCGGCACTGTTCCGTGCGCAGTTGGATATTGCCAATAGTTCAGACGGCTCACAACTTCAACGAAAATAACTTTTGTGCTAGGTACACGCGCCAAGTAATCAAAAGGATGCTCAAACGAATTCCACACATCCGTCACACATGTGACTAGCATCCACACGTGAAAATTACGTACAACTTCCTGCCACCATGATAAAAAAAATATGTGTCCACCAGCTCCACCCATCACCCGACCGCTTAAATACAAAATTTCCACATTTTCAATCCGCTTTCATTTTTTCGCGTGCGGCCTCGCAGGGGTTTCATTTTTCCTTATGCTCCGCTCGAACAGCAAGGCGTTACATGGATCTATGGGTATTTCCTCCCATCCCCCACCAGTTTTTTTTTTCGCTCGTGGCGGACATGCAAACAATAAATTTGCCGTGTGTCATTTGGAGATTTGGCGTAAATGTGTGCGACAGTGAAAAGGATAAACGAATGGCAAATGTGTTTTAATGTTTACACATTCGAAAGGGATTTTGTAAATGCAAATCAATTTCGCGTAGCTGGCACTCGCGGGGGCCATGTCTCTGATGGGTTCTGAAATTTGATTTTTATTTATCTTCATATCCAAAGGGTATACCCGCACAATGACTGCGCTATTATTATTTGAACTGTTTTTTTTTTCGGTCGCGTTTTTTTCCCAAACATGTGGCCAATCCCCACATGACAGCGTTTCGAAAGCATTCAATTTTCACGAGCGAATATCGCGCATGAACTATTCAATGTGGCGAAGTCTCGTAAAACGTTGCGAGAATGTCCTTAATCCTTTCGAAAAGGCATGTCCATGAATTTGTAAACCTCAATCACTCAACGTCTTTTACGCAGTTGCTACGATGTGTAACAAAATGGCTTTTGCAATATTCTTTATGCTCTGTCAAAGTACTCCTTACTACGCTAGTTGGCAATGGACCGACCGCGCTCGACTCGACTTGACTTGGGGAAAGGGCAAAAATATTGTGCAATAATAAGCGACCGCCATTACAGTTTGAAACACACATCATCCAGCTAGGAGAAATGGACGAGATTAAGCAGGACTCAATGGCGTGCCAAGCTGGAAAGGAAAAAAGAAGCAAAAAACCGCTGAAAGGACCCGTCGAAGGCAGTGGCAATGAATGGCAATGAAAGACGATGACATTGTCACCGATTTTTACGAGAGTTCACAAAATGCAGAAGGTCGTCAGGCGGTTCTGTGGAAAAGAATTTAATATCTCATCGGATTCCACTATAAACCGATGTGCGGCGGTGGTTATGGTGGCGGTTGCTTGTGGAGTTTTACGATGCACATACGCAGTCATAACGTCACCTTTTCACTTTCGCAAATTGCATCGTTAAACCCCCAAAGGAGTTGATTATCCCCGAGAGACAAAAAATAAAGCAAAGCGCAACATATTGATCAGTTGCGCCGTTGTACAATAAGTAGATGGTATTTATTAACTGAAGCGATACATTTAACGATATGGCGTTTTAATGGATTATCCAATTGTGTGGGATTCTTGCGCGACCCTCGGTATTAATTAACGAGTTATTTCCGACTGAAGTGATCGATTGTTTGAGTGCGAAATTATGCAATCCTTGCAGAGTTTTAATAAATTTCTTTTTAAGGTGCATCAGCCAGTCACGTGAATTGACGTGGGTTCTGCCCTGTTCGTCTAGTTTTTGCTTGCATACCGGACTTGAGGCTGTTGAAACATCAGACGAGTACCTGTTTCCGTTCTTTACTTACGTGCAAACGTGTAGCTTGCAGTTTAAGACTACTAACTTCTTGAAGTGTGTCATTACATGATTACCAATGTCCCCAGGTTCGGTTCGATATTGAGAAGACAGCTAATCAAAGTTCCTTCCTAGTTGGAGAGCTATTGCTCATTAGAGGCACGTGCTTAAGCCAAAGTACAGAGTGACTAGATAAGAGCGATAGGAAAATAAATTTAAATAAAACATCAACTGTGGCGGCGGTGTTGGTGTGGGTCTGTGTGTCGGTTCCTACGCACTTGAACCTACGGTGTCCAGGTTCAATTCCGATAATGACAAAATAATTATCACGGCAGCACCTCTTTCGAAACACTGAAAATGCTCAAAAAGTATTAACTGTCTGTCCATAATAAGCTTCACAAACTTAGCCATTCGTTATTCGGGCGTCTCGAGTGCTGACTTCTAGCTCGTTGGACGTCAGCACAGAATCTAAAATAGACCTACTATTAACCACCAACCCTAGCCAACCCTATCGTTCTTTACGTAGCTTGATCAAATTCAGAGAATTCTCCACCGGTCTCCTGAACAACCTGATGAGTTTGACAGAAATGTTAAAACTAGACATGGCGGTGTATACCTCGTCGTACTGCGGGCGGCGGTCGATTCTGAGTTTGATTTCTTAGATGTGAGCCACAAAGCGTCCTCGCGCCATTTAAACAGTGTAATATTCCAAACAAAATAAATCGATGATACACACACAACTCCAACATTCACCGGAAACTGTTGTACTCTCTTAATGGTTAATGGAAACCAAAATTGTTGATCATGGCTTTGCGCCAGGCACCGCTGACGGAAACTCTTCGGAAAGAAGAGGACTCACCGAAAAAGAAACCCTGTTTTAATTTCCCCATTTCTTTAGAATTCTACAAATAAACAGAATTTGGTGGTAAACCCGACTTTCAACCCCCAAGCTCCCGACATTATCTAGATTATACTTCTCCCTTAAATTCAATCTGTTAAGTGGATTAATCAAGTTATTTGACACAGATTCGACTTTTTGTGGCTTAAATCATCGGCCCTTACAAATGATGCAATTTCTGAATTCAACTTCATTGCAAATGCCTCGCAACAAGGTGCATACTAATGAGAGGGATTTCAAGAACATTTTAATGAATAGAATTATCGGCAACATCGGGCATCCGGTAGATAATCGAAATTTAATAAAACATTACATACATCATTATCAGGCACTTGTATGCAGATGCAATAACACACTCCGGATGTACTTAACATTATGTGCAACGCTGCACATTCATCGTGCACACCGCACTCTCAAACAGACACAGTATTTCTTTGAAATTGCCACTTAACAAGGCAACCAACAAGTTTGAGGTTAAATCTCCAGATACACAGCACTTACGATCATTTGCACAGCGGCAAATGTACTCGAATTTAATTAATTAACAAGTTCATAAAGTTACTCCATCTGCCATTGTTGTGCATCGTTAATTTAATTGAAATTGCAACCCAACAGCTTATGAGATATATTTACGTGTATCCAGTCAGTAGAGCTACCTGCACACAGAACACTCCCAGAACAACTAAAGGACCAACCCCAACGAGATGGTACACACAACAATAATGTGATGACGATGAAAAATGCTTTATCCTCTGAAGACAAATTCTCTGTCAATACAGCCCTAACTCGTTCGAACTGCAACGAGACCTTTAATCCTTTTGACTTTCTCAGAGGCGAATATTCATATTTGTAGCAAAACTTTGTTCCAAATATGGCAAATGAATGGGATACCAAAGGACCTCAACAAGAATACGCCATTACCGTACCGGCGTACTGTCGTACCGGCGTACCGGATGTGGCAAGGGCGCGGTGACGGAGATGGTTGCGTTGGCTGGTGGCGGTGTGGTTCTGGTTCTGGTTCTGGTTCTGGTTCTGGGCTGCGACTGTGAGTTGGAGCCATACATACGAACATACCCGCTGAAAGCAGTGCACACAGCTTGTGACAACATTATCCCATCATCAGCATCGGCTGTGAATCTGATGACAGCCGGGATATGTGTGTACATTGGAAGATGACTACGAAATGGCAAAGCAAATTGTAAAGCCCTCATCGCCCACCCACCTCCACACACTCAAACAGTTGGCCGAGGGGGGCAAGGAGCTTCGTGGGTCTCCACCGGGGACGACCTAAACACTAACTTCGTTTAGTGAATATTTGCTCTCAGTCACAGAACCTTGAAAAGTTGATTTTAAACTTTCTGATTGTCAAATATTCCCCACAGAGCCGAGTATGTGTATGTGCTTGTATGTGTGCCAAGACAGGGCGGGGCAAGGTGAAATAGCGGCATTCGTCACTTAAACACACGTCGGAAGGCGTAAGGTTGTCATTTCGATTCTGGATCGGAATCTCGTTGTAGTTGCCGTGGAACCAGCACCAATACCAATCAACTGGGACACGGTGCAGGGGTGTGTGGCGACGGATTTGCAAATTCAACGTTTTCCCTTTTATGCTCGACTGGGCATGGTGAGTTTTTTTTTTCCTCCCAAGCAGTCATCCCTTTCCCAACCGTACGGTAAACGGTTGGGTGAACTTCGTTAAGGGAATTGATTCGTTAAAGTTTTGCGAGAGATCAAGTTATGTGTGCTGGGGTGTAGACGAACCTCAACCCAAGTTCGGGGGTGTGTGTGTGGTGGCATATGCGGGATCCTCCGGTTAACTAAGATTCTTCTTCAGTGTGGCGTCGCGCAGGTTTCGGTTGAAGGCGAAGTCTTTCTTGTTTCCGGTATGGTGCTCCTACGATGGATATGAATGGTTTGATGCTGCCGGTTGCTGGTGCTAGTGCTGGTGCCTCTGCTGCTGCTGCTGCGTTTTCATTCTCTAGTGTCAGCGGGAGATGCTTGTGTTCCTCGGCATGGCATGCACGGGAATTCGCGGGAAACTGACTGCGTCAATTGCCTTCCCAGCTGCAATTTCGGTTATTAAGTAATTGTGAGTTTTCAATTTTCTTGTGGGAGCAATTAGGAGACATTATGAGAGCTTGACTGCTCGTGGAAACAAGAGGCGTGCTCCGTTGACTGCTCTAGGGTCTGCGGTTGTGTGCAGTCACTAAAGACATGCACCGTATGGTTTGTTGTTGGTTTTTTCCTCTGTTTTTCTGTTCTCTTCCTTTATTAACCTAATTGGGGTAATTTCTGTTCTCCTAAGCTTGATGGGGTTTTTGCTTTCTGTTTGGTAAAGTAAGTAGAAGATGGAGTCATGGTTATGTTGGCGACAGTCAAATTGGTTCTCGATGAAGGACTCTTTAGAGAGGATGTGGCATAGTTTGAATAGGTAACACTTGACGTATACAAAGAGCTGACCACAAGCGCCCAATTAGAATTTTATTTCGTCGGTTTGGTTTCGTATGCGATGATGGTGAGGAATGTATAATTACACCTCGCTCGAGACGCAGGCAGTGGTCAGAGATGTACAGGAAAAAAGGTTCTCAAGCCTCGTCGTTCGAAACCACACAACACGAGAGGTTGCCTTTAAAGCCGGCAGCATGTTGTGCCGTATGTACTTAGGTTCGATGCACAAAAACATACTGACCTCTGATGCCAATGGTTAAGACGTGGTGTACTGAGCTCCGTTGTGGTCGTACAAGCACAAGTGACGTCGAATGTTCAAGTCGCCCAAAAGTGGACTTACTGCCAATTGTTAACAAAATTCTTGTAAAGATATTGATTTCTCAAAATTAATTGACTGTATTGACCATTCCATACACTTCTGGCGAAACTAGAATAAAAATTCAATGTTTCTTCATTATCCTTAAGATTATTGCAAGTTTAACTATGTAATCGCATTCAAAAGTAGGTGTTCCACAGTGCTCTGTATTTGCACCTCTTGTATTGTCTTTATTCAAAAACGATCTTCGACAAGTGATTCAGAACAGCAAGCTTCACGTGTATACATCACCAAACTGTAAAGCGAGACTGGATCTTAATCAACAACATAGTGCGAACTATGTGCGCGAAATTCGGTTGCTTGATATGTGGATACACGCTTTAATGCCGTCGAAAAAAACTGTGGGACGTTTGAGTGAAATGTGCGGGACTATTGGAATAAGTTCCGACAGTGGACATAGTTTCGAGAAATACACAGGAATGGTAGCCTTGAGCGCATTGCAATCGAGTGCCTTGAGGTAAACTCATAAGTAATCTTTTCGAATACAAGCTGCCGAGATGAGATTTCTTCGCTCTGATGTTAATCGCCGTGATATGGTGAGAAGAGCGGCAGTGCGTGCGGATGTCAACGTATACCAGCTGCTTCTTAGAGCGGAAAGGGCCTTTTTTTGGTAGTTTGGTCACGTGATTTGACTTGCCGCCAGGTAGGCGACCGCTTGGCAGACCCAGGAAGATGTGGTTTGACCAAGTCTAGAAACTGGATTGTGGGCGACGGAGATCTCCCTGATTACAAGCATTGACACCGTTTACACACTCCTGCCAAATCAGAGTATCGGTGCAAGTGTAGGATTTCTTCGAGTTGAGCTTCGTGTCTTGGGTATTGAAGTAGCCTATGTATGTCCTAACCAGAGCATAAGCAATCTACCCAGCAAGTGATATCGAAATCCGAGAAGCTCTATAAACAGTCAAACATCGAAAAAAAATGTGTGAAATCTGAACACCCAAACTTTTTTTCATATAATTCTCGTACCAATAGCCTGTATGTCAGCATTGTCATGTGATGTGCCCCTGTTGCTTCGTGTATAATGCAAATATCAGAAAACCTGCGACATCTTGTCTTGGGCTGCATCCATAATTTAAACATTCACCTAGTACGTGTCCTTGCATGGAGAAAGTTAGTAAAAACGCATTCCGGAAGGCATCTTACTCTGTTTGATGTGTGTCTGGGTTTATTTCAAAACGTACGTCTGGTCGAATGAACATCTTCTGCTGCACGCATCCGACTACGTCACAACGTTCTGACTTCATCGTCCTCGCACCCCTCCTCAGTCGTACGTCAAAAATGTTCAAAGTTGAAACCACTTAATTTCTCTTACCCCAAATTGCCGACCTGAAATGTCACCTGCACCACTTCGTTACACATTAACCTTTATTTAAATTGTGTTTACCGGTGTACAGTTCATCATCTCACTGCAAGCACACCCACTTTACGCACGCATTATCTACGAGCAACAGCTTTAAAGTCAAAACGAACAAGCAGCCAACACTACAAGCCACACCATAGTAGGTCACTAACAAAGTCACAACCCTTAGCCACCACCCCTGGCATAATCCAAACCCGTTTCTAACCTTCGTCTGCACAAGGTAAGCCGGCGGTAGGAGCACACTTCGTTTGTGTCACCTTACGAGCCATGCCATAAAATATTACACGACATCTAGCAGGGTGACTCCGGCTTATTACCACAATGAGTTATTGGTGTAAAATTGTCATCTTTTCAGAGCACGGAAGTTGCCGTATGGCTGGAGGGCTGCTCGCAATACGTGTATTATCCCAGGACAGAATCAGATGCAGACATACGTGAGCACCACGAGAGGACTGTCTACGGCATACGAGACGGTAGACTGTGCTCATTAACATACATTAACCCAAGAGTTATTGCATTTCACTATTGTCATTGACGATGCAATGCATCCAGACGGTGGATATCTGAGAGTGCAACGTGGGGACTCGTGTGCAGGAACACTGGGAACACTTGTACAAAAGCCATGCAGATGTATTTGTTTTGGAACTTCTTCATTTAACTTTGCACTTAAGCGCTAAGCGGTAATCCAACTCCGGGTGTGGGTTGGGGTCGGCTGGCACGATGAGGCAAATTCGAATTACTTTCCACGGAGAAGCAGGAAGCAGGTGCACATTTCAGTTCCATCAAAATTAATTATGAAATTTCAGTTTCACCATGTAATCACCGACGCTTTTGCTGCAGAGGCGGAGGCACGATGTTATAAGTAGCATTGCCCTTGAGGACGATGAATCGTAGTTGGCTCGGTGCGCACGTGCGGCTCATCTCAAGTGGCATCAGTCTCACTGGAGGGGGAAACAAAGAGAAGCATAAGAAATCTATTTGGATTGCAATTGCATACCTCGGGACTGAATAAATCCGTCTCGAGACGGATGACTTAGACAATACGTCAACGGTGAGTATAAAGAAGTGCCTCCCGTCTGAACTTGTCGGTGCAGTGTGCGTGTAAGTTTGTTTAGCAGGGAGGAACAATATCATGCGATGAGATGTCAGCAGTTCTCCGCGAATGGCTGTGGGTGATGTAGTTTGAAATGTATACCATCCTCTCATGTCACACCGACGCATTGTCAATCTCTGTCTTATGGGTTTGTTGATAATGGCTCCCACGAAGGTCACATCAGTGTCTATGTGATCTTGTAAGATGTGTGAAGCATTTTTAATATTGCTGGACTTAGACTCTATAAACCAAAAGAACAAACATTTTGAGGGTCCTTTACCGAAAGTGGCTGGAATCAAGGTCAATCAAAAAGTATCTTGGTGCACAGTTCTGCGAATACAATGCGGTGCAGCACGTCAGGGTTGCAATGGGATCTCCTAAAGCAAATGGCCAGGTGTAATGGTGCAAGCGCACAATTCTGGCGACATTGAAGTGCGCACAATCTGCGGAGAAGGACTGGGCGACTCATCTATGGCTCGTTCAGTGGGCGATAAACACCACAACACTACAATATCGAGTCCACATGAGTTGCTGTTTGTGTATACGTCGAGGGACACACAATGAAACAAGTTGCGGTTGGAGCTAGTTAGGTCAGAATCAGTAGTACCAATAGTACCAGATGTTCAGCGTTGCAGAACATCGACAGAAGTCCCCCTGACTCAGAAAAAACGGTACGATCTGCGTCATCGCAAGCCATCCAAGTTCGTGGTGGATGACCTCGTTCTGATCGACTATGAAGCAGACGCAACATTTGAGTTGGAGCCGCTCTATCGTTGGCCATACATCATAGTCCGTCTGCTTCTGACTGACCGGTACATAGTCGACGACATGATAGGTATGCAGCGATATCTGAGAAGATTTCGTACCTTATTGAGCTCTGACAAGCTTATTCGAACTACCGGATGGTGGGCTGGTGAGCGTAAATGACGATGCTGATGCAGAAGACGGCGATGGTGGCGAGAGTAGAGCTAACCGAGAGGACACGGATCGGGCACTATCGTTTGAGGAGACCGGCGTACACGGATGATGAGGAGAAGGGGCGCATCGAATCACCGAAGATCACATCTCATGTAAAAGAAAAAACACAACAAATAAACCTGAATTTGAACGGTTTGTTTTTTTTAAATTTGTGTGTGACTTTAAATTACTAACGCATACAGCCAGCATCTAAGATCGGTATCATCCCAAATTCGACAATTTCGTTTTTTTGATGTACCAATTCGTCCAGAAATGGGACTCATCTTATGGCAACCGTGAAATGAGCTAAGAGGTTATATCTCTCAATGAGCACAATGAGTCTAGCTGGACTCATGTCGATTCGACGATACCCGATGACGTACATAAAATCGTAATAGATCTGTTGTAATAGATCTGCATACTAATAGTTAACTATTCGCGGCCAATTCACAGCATGAACGCACGTGTTCATCTTTGAACCATATGCATTTAATTATCAGCTAACATACGTGTATTTTCCCAGACACCTTGAGCAGACCAGTTTACTTTGATAACTTGATCTCTTCAAACACGCTCACCTTAGCACCGATGCTGACTTCTAATGTAAACGTCAAAAAAATTCGTCTGATAAAACTGTTAACTGAATGCACATTCATTCCAACGAAATGCAAAAATATGTGTTATGTAAATCAGAGGAATGAAGGAACTCGTTAAAAAAAAAAATGAAAAAAAACGCGCAAAATGTTCCACATACGCCACCGGCCACCAACCAGACATTTTTCTCTTCTTTTTTTCGTCGTGCACACAAAAAATAGGCTGGCGAATAAAATTGGGTGTGTTTTTATGTCTATCCACGAGAAAAAACTTAATGCTTTCATTCGCCCACACTCAAGTTGTAGCCTTCAGAGTACTGCAGTCCCAATTTCACTTGAAGTCTACTCTCTCAGGCGAACTCATATTTTAGTTTGTATTACACGTTCATTCGGATATAAACTCTTGGGCCAGACGTGCACCGCAACAAACGAGAAAATGTAGGATTTTTTGTTCGCTTCTTCAGCTCATGAACATCGTTGCGAGAAATTTAACTCGACAGGTCTTTATTTCACGAGGCTATGCGACCACCATCGCCATCGTCACCACCACCACCATTACGAGGACGACGCCGTCAGGCGCTTTGAATCGGCCAACCATAACACGATGATGACACAAGACACTTGCAGTGCTCCACCGACGAGTAAAATGTATGTACGTTGACAATGAAAATAAAATAATTTTGTAATGCTGCTGGAATTGAGATGGACGCAGTTGGGGTTGTGGTCGCGAATGTCCAAGGACAGAGTGTCTAAGACAGCGGCGAAATGTGTTGTTTTAAACACAGTCGCGAGAGATTTTCACAGCATTACTAGATGTCACCATTATTAGGATGGATGCAACGACTACCAGGTCGGTTTCTTTAGTGGCTGGATGGATGAAATCTTGTTGAGTCTTTACAGGTTGAATTTTAGAAACTAATGGGGTGGTACAACAGAGAAGACGACGCTACCACCGAAGATACGTGGACGGGCACATGTGCAGTACCGGAGAATTTGGTTGCGGGTTTAATTTATAAATAGTTTTAGGCTTCGATGAGGTTATTGTAGCTGGTGGTAATGTGGAAGCTTTCTTAAATTGTATCAAGAAGTAGCGAAATAAAAAGAAGACTACCACTTCGGAGGTCGAAAGTATCGGCAGCTGTCGATAATATGTAATGAATGCGGGCATTCGCTGAGTACATGCAGTGATCGCGATGAAAAATGCAATAAGAAATTTTAAATATACATAAGTGACGGACTACCTCCATAACGCAAAGTTGGGTGCAACAACTGAGTCTCAGCCATTAATCCCTCGGGGGCATAGGGCGTCAACCACGCTGGCGTGCCATCTCTTTCCCAATGCTGCCACGCGTTAGAGCTCTCCCAACTCAATGCTTTCACAAAGATTATAGCTTTCGTGTGGTAATGATGTCCATTTGAAGAATGTCAATAGATTTAAGCTAAAGAAATGTGGTTAGGATGCTGTCCACTATTCCAAACGCGGCTTTAGCCTTGTCAATGCTGCTGCCACACTTCCTAAGTACAGAAAGGTGTCAACTTTCTCGACGTCCTATCCGGCCATGTTCATCTACATGTGTAGCGGAAACCTGGACTCAACGCATTGCTCGATTATGATCCGTGTGGTGCGTATGTGGTCCATGAGTGGAATGTTCGTCGCCGAGAGTCCAAAACTATTGCCTGCTGCGAGGAGAACCCATACACCTCTCCAGGCTCCGCATTCTGCTCCTGCGGGCATTGTTCGTTATCCCAAGCTCTATGCTCTACTTGTGGTCATATTTTCTGTCTCGCTGCTGGCTTTGAACATTCCAGTCACATGGCAGTGCTATCCACGCCTAACTTCGTATAGCAGTCAGAAATGCATAAGGAACTGTTGCCACAAGTTGCGTTGTTTAAGTTTTTCAGCAGAATATTGTTTTCAAGAAACTCTCAACTGCTCCGTTGAGCAAACCACAAACAGCCCCCTTATTCCAAAGCCAGACACAATTGCAGCAAGACCACGTCTTTAAAGAGCAGAGCAAACTATTACCACACCACAGCAGCCAGCTGTTCAGTGCAGTTTGAGTTTGTGTTACAAAAGGAAAAGCCATGCCCAATCAGCAAGAAGAAGAGGAAGACACCTCAAACCAGAACATAAATCCAAATCAAATCAAACCCCAGAATGAACAGCATCCATTTTGGTGGTTCGTTCGTCTTTCGTACCTGTACTTCATGACCGAAAAGGATTGTGTGCTAATTAGGCTCCATGGCAGACTTTTCAGTAGTCTCGCCTTGTGGGCAGATTAAAATTATTACCATAGTTAGGATTCTCTCATTTCAGGCACTTCAATTTCTAGAGAGACATCTCCTCGTGTGCGAGACGAGAAGATTTCGTTTACGCTACGGAGCCGCACACTCAGTGCGGCTGAGTGTGGGCGTGAAAGTGGCACTGGGCGCACAAACAATGCAGCCATCATCATCGTCCTCTCATCGTCCTCTTAGACGCAGCAGTCAAAGAAAATTCAACCCCAGGCGATAGATCACCCGACAAGCAGCGTATAAAACAATTGCAAGTGTGCACCGAGTCACGGTAAATGGCTATAAATCGTTCCTGGCCATGGATAAAGAACTGCCAGGAAAAGACAATGAATACCGCTACTCATTGTCACTTGCAGTTGCTTGCAGGATATATGTGTGTAGGTGCACGGTATCCCCTCTCCCCGGCTCGCCTCGCATTAGACTTTCTGCTTATTGGTTGCACATCGTAAGGTTTCGATTGAGACGTAGCAATGTACTGCAAAGACGAAGACGAGGTAGAGCACACTCCGTAGTACGTACGCACACGCTGAGCTATTGCTGTAAACAATGTCTAATTTGACTTTTATATTCGAAACTGTCTAAGTGCATCCGGAAAAGGATAACTTTAAATGTTAGTCACCTACGGCGGTGCTTTGTGAGTGGTGCACTTTACACTTTCTCACCTTTTGTGCTTCCGTCGATACAATAGACCTCGAAGGATACGACTTCTCTATACAAATGAAGAGAGAGTAGTGCTCTGGTTTGATGACGATGGTGAACGAGGCGGGAGGGTGTACAGCGTGGGAGACTGCCAAGAGTAACAGTGCTCCTGAGTCAAGTTCTATTATCCTTTGAATAGTTGATGCAAGAATTGAAAGAGATATTTTTAAATGACAAAGACCTACATTCACCAGGTATGAAGTGTTAATACTTGGCACGGGCTACATTTGTTCCTTAAGAAGATGAAGGACTTTGTTTGCACTCGTTTTTGTGTTTTGTTTTGTTCAGTTTTTTTTCCTGCTTCTGCCCGTCCATCTTGTGCTTCTTGAGCGAATTGGTTCTAGGGGGTTTTTGGGTCTGTTCTATTTTCAATTTAGAACTTTTGTTGGTGCAACTTGATAGTTGTTGTTTGTAACTTCATTGTTCAGCTGTCTGAGGAGCTCCTTTCAATTTGTAAAGTAGTTTCGGGGCAAAAATATGAGAACTTTGAGCTTGAATTTCAACGCAAACTTAAAGACCGTGGCTTCTTTAGATATTTAGACTTCTTCTTGTTTTAATAATGTCGCCATTGTGATTTTTAGTCACCAGCTACTCAGTAACTAGGCGATAAATACAAACATTGACAACAGCAGGATGTGTTGACCAGTTTATTGTGGTACACCGCAGGGAGGCGTGCTCTCTCCTGCAGCAAATAGCAAACAATGAGGTTCTCCTATCTCTGGAAAGGTTTGGGTACAGGATCATCATATGCGGTCGCTAAAGTGGCTTTTCGGAAGATCGTATCTTTCTCCACGGAGATGTGATGCAGCCGCTAGAGTATTCGATCTAGGTATCAACCCGCATAATAGGACTCTTCACTAAAAAGTGCAAGACTCGATCTAGTCGACGACACCATATCAACGTGATCGCGTGTCAGCCCTTAATATTCGTGAAATTAATTCAAGTTAACGTCGGAAGTGTACTGGAAATGAGCGCACCTCATTGCAATGGAATTGGTTCTCCACTCATGTATGTAAAATCGATCTTTGAAGTAACATATAGATACTTTTAAGAAGAATACGAAGTCTGGTAAGAACTAAAAAATTCACATAGTTTCAATCGTTCAAAAATCGAATCACGTGTAAAAGAAAAAGCGATTGTAGAAGCTTGACCTTGGCTCAAGATCAGTATGGTAGAAGAAGGACGACGACAGACAAAAAGAAAAACAAGTCCTTGCATACAGTCACTTTGAAGGTCTTCCTGAACCGCCGCCTATTAATCAACGAAACTTAGAAAGTGATGAACTCTTTAGAAAGGGTACTTATCACTATTTCCCGGTGACGAGCTACTGAAAAATATCTCTTAACGTATCAGAGCTGATGCCTCATTTCGAGACAATTATTACCTATTCCTCTAAAAGCTCATATGGAGTGATTAAACGGAGCAGGACTGCAGTTAGAGCTCTCATCGATCTTGTCACAAGCACGCTTCCAAAGGGAGCTTCAGACACATGCGCGTGGTGCCATTATATATGAGTGTGACTGCCATACGCAGTCAGCCACTTAATGTAGCTAGGTACTTGGTAGGCCGATCAACCGATCAATGATAGTGATTACTTTTTTTCAGCCTCGCCTATAGAGCCCGTGCAGTAGCTCTTATACTCAGACCAAACCGTCGAGTTCTGGCTCCATCCAGGACTTCGGTTGTGGAGCTGGGTGGCGTATGTGAATACGAAAGTTCTAAAGATTCCCCCTGCTCCGATTCCTTTTTCGGGAGGCTGTCCGTCTCTCGTTTCCTTGGATTCAGTCAGCCAGAGTAGAAGCTGAAGTCGGGACTATCCTAGGACTCAACCCAAAGAAGGGGACACCTGGACTCCAAGCAACAATTCTCAAAAGGTACCCTGATCCAGCTGCACCCAGTTTTGAACCCAATGTTGGCTGACGTCCTTCCTCACTTGTGTACGCCATCATATACGCGGGCATCTTCTGCAGTGTTGTACCCGATTCGTAGACGTCTGACTAGACTCATATCGTTTAACCTTCTCCTCCAATTGACATTTAAAATATTTCTCTTGAAGCTGACATCAACCGTCGTCTGGCAACAGACTCAGTTCTGTTCCCCCACTCCCACCCGACAAAATCCTTAAAATGTTCATATGATCAAATATACGTCACTCTCAGGCAGCTACAGTAATTCGGTATGCATACTCGAGTACCACTTAAAGCATCGTCAAAGGGGCATGTCCTTTTTCCTGTCCTTCAAGAACCGGTTTGGATTTAATACCTGGAGTGTTCCTTTTCATTTCATGTGTGTTCATATCTTATGGACAGAAGAAGAAAATTAAAAACTCAAGTATTCATTGTGTCCCTGCGTTGGTAGCCACGATGTCATGACAATCGGCCACCGGCGCAGTGCGCTGTCTACGCAACCCAACGCGTCATTGTCCCTTTGCTTAATGGCTTCGAATTTGGGCAGAAATATTTCCTTACTCGTATCACAGGATTAGCAATCATATTTCATCCCTTTCTCCGCTTCTGATTTTTTTTTTGTTCTTCGGCAAATAAGCAATCAACACAGTCGACACAGACGCCCATGCTGCCACCGAAGAAGCAGAAGTAGACGAGGCAGACGTAGCAGCCGAAGCAGTGTCCCCCCAGACCGTATAAATTCGAAAATAATTTACGACTCGAAGGAATGCCTGATGACTTTATAAATCATGAAAATTGCCTCTGCCTCGGCCTGTGTCTCAAAAATTATTTTGTACACATCGCCGCCGCGCCGTGTCTGTCGGTGTTGTCGTCGTGCTGCGGCCCAACTGTGAGCCACTGTGCGCTCAGTGAGCCAGTGGCACCGCTGCTGCCGTTGCCCACTGGTCGATGATGAATGCATGTGCCAACGTTTTGCAACAAACACAAAGTACGCTAGTAATAATCTCTCCTGAAAGAACTACAACTGCAGAGGGTGACCCCTTCTGTGTGTACATAAGGGGACGTGCATATGTTGCTGTGCGTTATACGTGTTTCATGGGGATGATGCATGCCGGGTGACGGTGTATGCCACTGCCAGTGCCAGTGCCACTGCCACGGATATCATCCGTTGGCCTAGGGTGATGATTGCATTGTGGCCAATGGCCTTTGTCCTTTCAATTTCGAAACTGACTACTGGAAAATAATGCTATTAGCCCAGGCTACAAGGGACTGGCCATCGGGTGACCGGGCGGCGGGGTGCCGTCTGCCGAGGCGAATGGGATGGATTGGGATGAAGAGATTTATTGCACTGCCAGTTCAACGTTTTGTGCCAACTATGAAAGAATATGGAAGGATAAGGAATCGCGTAACTATGTGGGTGCTCATGGTGTGTGTGTGTGTGTTGTGGGGCCTGGTAGATTGCCTGCTGCAGCTGGTATTGACCAAACACTTAAGAGGACCGGCTGCTAAGATTAGTAGGTCAGATGAGATTGCGGTTTTGTGGCTATTTGGGTGTAGGATTCAGCTCGAAATGGGAATGATGGAGGGAAATGCTGGTTGAAATGTTGGCTTAACTATTTAGGTTTCAACACAACGCCAAAGGGGAATCGTGTCTGAGATTAGGGAGCCATCTCAATTGGATATCTCATTGTTTTCTCTATATGTACATACTGTGTAAGCAGAGTTAATTGGAAAAAGAAGGGCCTCTGGATTTGGGCGACTTGTTGGTTCACCTCCAAATCAAGTGGTATTCATCAATTTGGACTTGCTATTGATACTTCACCAGATCTTGGACGAGAGGTGAAATTTCATTACGAGGACGTGGCCGAATTTTGTACGAGGCACGCTGGCAGATAACAGCGGAAACAAGTCTGTACCTAGACTTGGTCCCCCGGGACTATATTTTTAATCGTGGTTTGCACTAACTCTCTCATTAACCAAAACCTAAATGGAATGTCTATAGCGCTCGTAGACCATATTGCGCGGAACGAGTTAAGGAGGTCCAAAGACGGTTTCAGGTTACTACAAATTAACATCCAGTCATGTCGTGATTTAATTGTTCTTCTCGGGTGGAAGAGACCTAGGTTTTTACAGACTCCCAGCGGCTTTTCTTATTTTTATTCATTGCGCCACAAAATTGTAACTGCACGCTGATATGTGCGGCCTTGAAATAGACGGTTAGATAGTGGATGTAGATTCGATCGGTTTTTTTTCCAGGACCTTTTGCCGCAGTATGAACATCTAGTCTGTTGTGATTTTCTCTGAAAAAGATTATCCTTTCAAATTGTTTACAAACGAATATTTCTAAGTAATGCCATTTCACCCAAGAGCTGCCACCCATTCCCACGACATTTTGACGGCTTCTGCCATACAAAACTTTAACCAACGTGATTGTCAGAATTCGCATAAACCAATCGAAATTTGGCTAGGAAATTATTTAGACAACAAAAACTGTGCGCAAGGCTGAGATGCTTGACTGACAATCGGATGCATGGTCCATCAACAAGAGAAACCCCGTCAACTTCTGCCAATTCGACCATGTCATGCATGCATCAGGACATCCAATTTCATTAATTTTCCATCAGGCTGCAGCTTTTGCAATGAGTCTGAGAATATGAAACGTTCTCACCGGCAGATCGACTCAGAATTGAATCCAAAAATAACTCTGCATGGAGAGAAGACAAAATAATAAATAGAAAATAAATATCAAAATCACACTGCTTTCAGTCACTTCTGAGTGTTCTGACAGTACACCCAGTTGCACATCTTGGTGAATTTAGATCACACGTGCCTGGTCGAATTCGCGAACGAAATTCCGCGACATGAAAAGCCGCAAGTGATGTTTATTTAAATTGTAATTCAGTGTCGAACAGTGTCAAGGTGAATAAAAATAAAGCAATTAACGCTCTTAACGGAGCATTAAATGCTATGAGACGGTTTTTATTATCACGATATAATTAAAACAATCTCAAGCAATAAAAATTGTTAGTTCTGTGTGTGTGCTTTTTTGCAAACGCGGCTCGACATGTTTGAACACTGGGGAAATTATGTTTCAAAATTAAGCCATTTTGCGGACGGGAAAGTTTCGATAATTGTGCGGGGATCCATTTCGACTGAAGATTTGCCATTTATGGGAAGACAATGAATGCAAATTATACTCAAGTGTATTGAGAGTGGCCCATCTTTTTTCAGCAAATTTAGTATTAATTTCAGTCTGTGCAAAGAAAAGTTGTTGAAAAATGAAATTTGTGTTTTTATTTTAGTTTTATGTGTTTCTTCGAGAAATAGCTACAAAAAGAAGAGAAGTGTATATTAGAAAAAAAAGCAAAACGAGTAGATCGCCGATTCTGTTTATCATGTTGAAGCAATTTCTTGACAAAATCAGGTATGTAATTAGTTTGTGATTTGTTTTTGTTTTTTTTTTTCATTATATCACTATGCTACTCAACACATTTCACGCATCGTTTGTAAACCTCCGGCAAGGATAGCACACTTTCTGTGAATCATCTTTCAAACCCCCACAGACCAATGATCAAATTGGTCGTGTTGCATAGTTACCGGAGGGACATGTTGAATTTAAGGTTCAATGTCATGCCGTTTTGAATTTGCTTTGATCCTTATGTCGCAGAACACCGTAACAATTTCTTCGGGAAACTCTGCTGACGATAACTGCTGAGGGTTCTTGTTCCTGCGTACTGCTTGTATTATATAACAGCAATGCTTTGGACATGCCGGTGCCCGGAAACTAAATGCGGTTTAGCAGACCCAATCCGCATTTAATTTCTGGACACCGGCTAGTGTCCAGAAACTAAATGCGGTTTAGGTCTGGAAGACCGCATTTAGTTTCTGGACAACCGCATTTTGTTTCTGGACACCGGCTAGTGTCCAGGGTCTGGGAAACCGCATTTAGTTTATGGACACCGGCTAGTGTCCAGAAACTAAATGCGGTTTGGGTCTGGGAAGCCGCATTTAGTTTCTGGACACCGGCTAGTGTCCAGAAACTATATGCGGCTTGGGTCTGGGAAACCGACACACTAGCCGGTGTTCAGAAACTAAATGCGGATGCGGACACCGGCTAGTGTCCAGAAACTAAATGCGGTTTTGGTCTGGGAAACCGCATTTAGTTTCTGCACACTTGCTAGTGTCCAGAAACTAAATGCGGATTGGGTATGGCAAACCCAATTTAGTTTCTGGACACCTGCTAGTGTCCAGAAACAAAATGCTGATTGGGTCTGGGAAACCGCATTTAGCTTCTGGACACCTGCTAGTGTCCAGAAACTAAATGCGGATTGGGTATGGCAAACCGCACTTTGTTTCTGGACACCGGCTAGTGTCCAAAAACTAGATGCGGGTTGGGTCTGGGAAACCGCATTTAGTTTCTGGACACCTGCTAGTGTCCAGAAACTAAATGGGGATTGGGTATGGCAAACCGCATTTAGTTTCTGACACCGGCTAGTGTCCAGAAACTAAATGCGGTTTGGGTCTGGGAAACCGCATTAAGTTTCTGGACACCTGCTAGTGTCCAGAAACTAAATGCGGTTTGGGTCTGGGAAACCGCATTTAGTTTCTGGACACCTGCTAGTTTACCATACCCAATCCGCATTTAGTTTCTGGACACTAGCCAGTGTCCATAAACTAAATGCGGTTTCCCAGACCCTGGACACTAGCCGGTGTCCAGAAACAAAATGCGGTTGTCCAGAAACTAAATGCGGTCTTCCAGACCTAAACCGCATTTAGTTTCTGGACACTAGCCGGTGTGCAGAAACTAAATGCGGTTTCCCAGACCCAATCCGCATTTAGTTTCTGGAAACTAGCCGGTGTCCAGAAACTAAATGCGGTTTCCCAGTCCCAAACCGCATTTAGTTTCTGGACACTAGCCGGTGTCCAGAAATTAAATGCGGTTTGCCACACCCAATCCGCATTTAGTTTCTGGACACCGGCTAGTTTCCAGAAACTAAATGCGGTTTCCCAGACCCACCGGACACCGGCTAGTGTCCAGAAACTAAATGCGGATTGGGCATGGTAAACCGCATTTAGTTTCTGGACATCGGCTAGTGTACAGAAGCCGCATGTACAGAAACCGCATGCGGTTTCGCATGCCACTCTACCCCGACCTAACTTACAGAGTGTCATAAAATTGAAGAAATTGAATCCTTATTCTCATGCGTAATACTTTTTGACGAAACTCTTACAATTGTCGTCCATATCTTAGCCGATTGCCGTGAATGTCTATATCTCCACCCCGGCAACATTGATACTTATCCCAAAGCATACGGGACAGCGTGGGCATTTGATGGCAACCATTTGTGAACGTTTACATAAATATATAAATTAAGTATCTCTGGTCGACGCGCAAGCTGTTATGCTCAATACACAACCCTTATCGGCCTAAGCCTACACATTTCCCCTCCCTTACCGCTCATATCTGCAAATGCCACTAAAATATTTACTGACCACGAATAGATGTACAATATGAAGCATACCCAGTTCTCTACCGTGCCCTCGCAATGAAGTTGACTTTGGGTCGTATTTGCCTAGTCCTTCCACTTAACTATCAAAGGCCAAAACGTGAATTCTCGAAATATCTTCAGCCCGACGAGTATTTACGTTTGACTCTTCCCTTCAGCATTTTCTTAACATTTCCTCACTCAATGTCCCTTCAAAGTCATTTGACTCGAATTGAAAGTTTAAATTTGTGCACACTACAACCCACTACACCCCCCATTTGTACATACATTCGCTTGTACATTCCATACATATCCACTCCCCCCACTTCGCCCAAAGTTTATGTTCTAATCTCATTCAATTTGCCTCAACCGTATCTATTCACACGATAGAGCGCTTGCATAGGCAAACGTTACGGCCACGCTGTGGAAGGGCAACGAGAAAAGAGGAGGAAAGGAGGAAAAAAAAAGTGAAATAAATTTTCCGGTCACATTTCCTACCATAAATTTTCAGCTTAAGCCCGATAATGAACATCAATTGACATTTTTATTTGGCATCACATGGATGAGCACAGTAATTGCAGGAGCACTTCAGGAGCTTACTTCGACATTAAATGCTCCTCAAAGACGTCTCATCGTCTCATCGTCGCTGGAGCTGAAGACATTTCAATTGCAGCACAGTGGATAATTGAAATTCGAATTAGCCCATCATTGGATGAAAGTAATTTCTTTGTGAGATTCCATCCATGCTGGGCAGGGACGTTGCACTTGTTCATTGATTCGTTTGCCAAGCATTTATCGAATGGATCGGTCGTTGCAATGCTGTTGCTTGTGCTCTGAAAGGCGCTACAAAATGCAGTGAAACGAATGGATACATAGGCAGAGGCACAGAGAACAAATATAAAATCAATGCCGACATCTCTTGTCATCCTTCAATCAAGATAAGCAGCACATGTACGAGTGTATGCTTGTATGAGCAGCAGGACCATTGGCAAACCACTCCTGCATTTGGGACTACTAAGGACTACAAAGATGTAGGCCGTTTGTTTGTTCCTTGCTCAAATTAGGATCCATCTCATTTCTGACTGACTGATAGTTGTATGCTGTCACAGTAAACAGAAAAAGAGCATCCACTGGATTTCCCCAGAGAACCTTATTTCTGTTATTCTGTGCCTTTCTGCTGCTCCTCTTCTGACTTCTTCATCATCTTCTTGTTCTTCCTGGCACAGCCACGGCATGCTCGGTCATTCATTGATAGAGTTTTCCCACTCTGCTGGGCTCCCTCGGCCCCACTTGTGACCGTCCTAAATGACCTCGTTCCCAGAATGAATTTCCAACGAAAAATTCCCTGCATTCCTCCTCCTTTTTTCTTCTTTTTGTGTCTCGTCTGTGTATGTATTAATATTTTATACTATCTGTGTGATTTGTGGTAATTTGAGAAAAGGTTTTGTATCCATCCGGGGACTTCAAATTGATGTCAAAAAGGATACACATGCTGGCCGGGCCAGGGGAGGGGGAAGGATACACAAAAATAAGACCATCCTGGCCGTACACCACACCCCTTCCGCCCACTGGACACTGTAGACTTTGCAAATGAATAAAAATTATTGTGTAATTTGATTTTTGACTTTTGCCGCTTGAGTTGGGTTAAATAAGTGAAATGTGAAAAAAGAACCAAACAAAATTTAATTAGGCGGATGCGAAGCTTTGTAGAGCGGATCACTGCGGAAGCGGAAGTTCTAAATTGACTAAGTGATATTGTGTTTGATTTTGGGTGAAAGTTATATATAAGGTATTAAATTTAGCATTGGTTGAGGGCCTAGAGTAACATCGAATGACCCACTCCTTGATATCCACATCATGGGCTGCACTTTTAAGGCCATCGTCCGATTTAAAAGAAGTGATTTTTGATACAACTCGGACTGCAGCTGTGATGACCTTTCGCACCGCATTTGCGTTCACCCTAGTCTCCTGGGTATGGCGCTCAAACAAAGTCGACTGTCCCTGTACTCAGGACTGACTCTGACCAGAATCTGAGCCAGGAAAAGAATGTAGTCGATTCTTCACGGATCAATAGTAGTGAAAAGTGTCTTCTTTTTTCTCCATGTTAGCGCAGCCTCCACATATAAAGACGTTGGCAACGGGAAAAGACGAATCTTCCACTCATGAAGAAAATGTCTCTCGCTCCCACCAGCTTAATATATTGAAGAGTCTACGGACAAATAAAAAATTCCCTCGCTGTTGCCCCCGTACTCAGTCGAAGTCATCGAGCTAGGGCTTCTTCCTCTAGTTTATTCCTTATGGAGTTGAGTGGTATATGCGCTTACGGGATGTATAAAGATTCTTCCACCTCCGAATTTCATTTCGCGAGACTGTCTGCCCTTTCGTAACCTTGGATACCAGTATATACCGGTACCCGAAAGAGTGCTACCGAGTTCAAATAACAATATCTCATTGATGCTCTATCTGCACAGTCTAATTGATTTGCCGGTTACATTGTGAACTTTCATCACCAGCGCTGCCTCATGTATTGCAGCCACTACCTCTTGAAGGAGGCTGCGAAATTCGAAAAATCCTTGGTGCTAAGAAGTCGTCTCTTTTCAAAGAGATCACAGAATACCCCTGCCAGCGCTCATCTTTCAGCCGCTGTATCCGGTTCGGAAAGCATTGATAAAAACTTTTTTACGGGGCTAGAATTGGTGGTAGGTAGTCACATAATATGTACTGTTGTCCAACTCGTTAATACGGCAACGTGCGCAGTAGTGTAGCATTGGATAGTAACTTGTAAATCTGAGCTTCAAATATAAGAAAGACGTTCTGAAAGACATCGTCGGTCGTTTAGAAACGCTCACTAGACTCTGAAATGTGACTTAAAGTCTGCATACCCAACTAAGGGACATTCAAAAGAGACTTCTTCTCTCCGAAAATTTATCCCAAAAGGAAGTAACGCTTTGTCGTCTCATACCTTTTACCATTCATTGAAGGAAGACACAATTTGGTGTGGTGGGTCCTCCGCGGTGAGTTATTGACTTACTAAACATATCCTGACTTTAATCGGACAGTCATTTGCAACCTGATGAATCGCCCAACAGGACTATAAACAATCTTTTCAATTTATTAGAAGCATTCCGGCCCTGACTACAAGCTGCCTCAGCCCACCCACTAAATCATCGCTTAGACACTGGCAGCCGGTGTATTTACGTAATATTTGTCACATTTTATTCGAATACAAGAGGAAATACAATAAATAAGAATGAGGAATCGTCAGCACATTCCGGCGCACATTTCGCCCGAGCACAGTACCAAGAAAAGTCGATGTCATCAGAGAAGTTTTATTACCGTATTTGGTGAGGTTTCTTCATCTTGGGTTTTATGACACGCCATGCAGGTGGCATCTGATGGTGGCACTTATGCAGCAGACAAGCAGAGCATTAGTTGCTTGCCATCCCAGACATGTTTACTAATATTTTATTTTGGCCGAATGTACGGCTAAGCGACAAGTATTACCATTGTTTTGTACGTCTCTCATTTGTTTCGCTCTGCTGAGACGCACGCAGGCAGAGTACTTCACTCGGAATTGGTGAGGATATATTTCATTGCTGGTCGGGGAGTGCTATTTTGACATCCCTTTGATGGCTGAGATATTCTCGAAATGCGTTCCGTTGAACGTAGGTATATGTTTTGTAAATGGCAGCATATTTGCATTGGCGCATTTGTTAGATTGCTGTCGGTGGCGTAAAACAATTGTAAGTACTCTGCGCCGTGATGTGGGCAAATTAATGAACTAAGTTAGCTGAAGACGGTTTGGAATTTGCCTAACCGCAAGCAATCTGGCACAGAAATGAAGCTGTCGAGGTGTAACCACCTCTATTGTCTCGTCATACGGACGATAGCACTACCTTGCTGATCTACATACGTATGAAAAACATCACTGTAACTCACTGTTCAACAAGGACACCGAGAGCGTACGAAAGTCGTTTTATTCCGAAGTTGGAGATATGCAGGGCACGGGGAGAAATCGACTCCAGTCGAAGAATTTTTGCCAGAACTGGGCAACAAGCTCATTTATCAGCACTAGGACTTACGTGAGGTGGGACAAGTAAGGAGTGATAAGAAACGTCTGTTCTTACTTTTAGAAAAAAAGGGCATTGCCAGCTTGAAAGACAGTACCACATGCTCTTCCTATCTAAAGACTGATCTGCGTCCACACATCAGATCACTTCTATGACATTGATGCTTTAAGTGCCCAAAAATAAAGGCTAAATGAACCAGCGAACAAGGGTCTGAATGTCAGTGTTGTTCTGTTTCCAAAGCGAACATTATTTCGAATTTCAAGGTATTTTCAGGGGGGTTTTATCCGCTGACATGACTAACTCATTCCTTCATCCCCTTCGGAGATTGTCTAGGTCTGGTCAGTAGATTTCTGATAGTCTCTCAGTATTCGCCCAAATTGGATTTCCTAACGATGCGGAAAGGAGTTGCCCTGGAATGTGTACTCGCCAGACTGAAAGTAAAATGTCGGTGAACTAAGAAGGAGGCCTTCATACCGATGTCGGCAAAGACGTAACTATAAAAACGCGAAGGATTTCACACCAATCAGTCTCACTTCCTTTATCCTGAATACGCTCGAACGCCTCCTTGACAACCACATACTAAATTCGAGAGATGCAAACTTCAGACCCCCAAATTACGCCAATATCTTCCAAGCGGATATGCTCGCCGTTAGGGAGGCGTGTCGTCAACCAATGCATAGATTAGCTATCTTCGTTGACAGTCAATCTGCCACCAAGGCCTTCAACTACCTTCATAAGCTGCAGTCTAGAAAAAGTTCGAAGTAGCGATGATATGGGTTCGAGGGCAAAGAAACGTTTTCGATAACGAGAAAGTCGATGGACTGGCCAAAAAAGGAGCCGCCTTCTATAGCTCGTCAGCTAGTGGAAGTACACATTCCAATTGGTTTAGTAAATGCTCGAATTAAAGCACATTTCTTGAAAATGGCAAACCTTAATTCTAACTGTGCAATATCTAAGAAGACAGCATATCACAAACTAATGACGAGCATCTCGCACAGATAATGTTAAAATCAGCTATAAGTACGGGGCACTGGCCAATATGGGATCACGCTGTTTGACTAGGTATTCCTCATAACACACAAAACAAGAATCCTTGACACACTTCTTGCGTTTTTGTCCAGCGCTTACCATAACACGGCAACGGTCTCCCTTCCTTGAATCTCTCGACGAGATTTCCGGAATGAGCATCAAAGAATTGATAATGTTCCTGAACGCCGCACGATTGTTCTAAAGGCACATCAATATTCAAAAATCACAGTTGTGGTTTTAAAACGACAATCAGTGCTAATTGGCTTCACGAAAAACGTCCACCTCACGCACACACACAAGAAGGAGTAGTTCGTTGATACCCTCCATTCTTGTATATCATCCAATATATGGTCTGATGCGAGTGTGGTGTTTAGAATGTCTCTCCGAATTTTTGACTAAATATTACAGATTGTCAACTTGCATACTCAAGTAGGTACTGACCTCTGTCATTTATATCCTTGTCACCCTAGATCGTAGAAACCTCCTTCCAGGCAGACAGTCACTGAATGCTCTGAAAATAGACTTCATAATAAGTGGAAAAGGAATCACTCTTACATAGATTAGTCGGCGTTGGAGCACGCGCGTATTGCCGTTCACATATCTAAACGCAGTTTTTTCTCATCTAAAATTAACAGTAGACACTGCCAGATTGGATTTCAATGCAAGTCCCATATTACTTTTGACACTCAAACTGCTTTCCGAACGGTTAATGAGGACAGAGTGGCTAGTTACGTAGTGAGTACAAGAACAAATGCGATTGAAAATCATTGTATTACGACTTCAGCGTTTTCACACGCGTAAAAATGTGCAAAAGTAATTCCCGTGGCCAAAAAGTCGAATGCTACTTCTCCAAATGATTGCCGTCCGAATTGCATCCTACCATGTCTTTCGAAAGCTTTTGAAAGAGTGTTGGCTTAACAAATTCAACGACACATTTCCGTCAGCTCGCTGCTTTTTTTTTTTTTTTTTAGTTCGTTTTTGTTTTATTTTATAATTCATTTTTCTTACATGCTAGACAAAAATAACTAAAACTAGCTTAACTAACTTAACAATCGTTCTTACATCTAACCTACTGACCCTATACGGGTACTCTAAGCTATTCTGAACTAAATTTAATTGTGCCTTTCGGCTTAGACTATGGTTTTTTTTTTTTTTTTATTTTGTCTGAATGTACTTTCTGATTAGTTTGGAAGGTCAGCTCGCTGCTGAATCCTTGTAAGTCCGGGTGTACGCCAGATTAGTTGCGTTTCGGCTGTGTTGAAAGTTGTGAATGATATCAGACAATGATTCAATAGAGGGATGATAACCATGTTTTCTACACATTTTAAGCTGAAAGTGACGACACACCTTGCCTAGCCCAAATCCAGGCGGTAGACTCCTTGTTAAATACAATCACAGCTGCTCTGAAATCTCTCTTTGATCCCTCCAGTTTTGCAATATACCAGGTGAACGTCAAGAAGCCAGCCATGTGTCCAGGGCCTGTTAGGGATAGAATCTATGTGCACAACTTCAAATTGTGCGCCTTCCCATTCTTCCCTCAGCCTACTTATGGCTGTTTTAAAGAGGTCGGCTGACATTTTGTCTTTAAAGGACATCAATTTTATATGTCCTTCGTGTCAACCAGCATCAAGGCCATACCTCCGGTGTCAAGCAACAGGTTTAAGGAGAATTTGCTGATAGAGCGTTCTATCTTCCTCCACTTGGGGGGCGAGTTACTACAGTAACCGACACCCTTATAGGGATGTTGCACCACACAAGTGCTTGAAAGCCAGCTGTGCGATGACTCCGTCGATCTGTCTTCGCCGATAAGATAGTTACGATCTAGGATGTGGATGCAAACGCGAGAAGCCGTGATGCAGGATTTTAAATCTCCAATGGACTTTGTATGGTGTAGCTTAGTCACGCGAAACATTTGCACCAAATGATGTTTAAAAAGTTAACGACACTCTTCTTCAAGCCACCACCAAATGAACTTTATTTGTTTTATTTGAAATTATAAGAAAAATAAAACATGTTTTAATGAATCACCCACATTGTGGTGACGCTGTGACTCTAAAGGAAGTACACAAATAGTTTCTGATATTTTCATAAAACAAACTTGACATGAAATAAATTCTTTAATTAATTTCCTTCGCGGTGTCTCGTATGCAAATTTTTGTGTATATCTCCCCGAAATCGATGTACACATGTATGTATGCGCATATGACAGACATAAATTTTGACGTTGATTGAGCATCCAGCAAGGGAAGAAAAACGAAAGAAAAACTCCAGCGAATCATGGGTACGTCTCCGGTAGCAGTAGCGAGTTTCATTTATTTTCTTATTCTATTAAACTGTCATCTTCTTTCATCGGGAAGTACTTGAAATGACTGACGAAAAAACATTTACACCTGCCATCCATTTAGCCCACGCACCGGGTCTCGTCTCTGGCGAACGAGGACGCAAGGCAAACGAGAAGGCGTTTCATTAAACGTTTCGTTCTTGCGGACGGTGACAAGAACAACAAACCGACAAACGATGGCGATGACAACAGCGACGAACGACGAACGACGACCGACGAATCTCGATGTGGATCAACACATCCACAGGACGAGCGAGCACAGGCGTGTCGGGACGGTGTTCTATTTTGCGCTTTGAATAAAATCTTTTATGCCAGCTGTAGATTCTATGGAGATTCAGGGCATAAGCACCGGCACACACATGAACACCAAAACATTAATTTTCAATTGAAAGTCGCCCACTGTCAAATGTGAGCCATCGTCATCCAGTGCCAGCGTCAGCCCCATGGGGGTGGATTCGACTTGCTACAGAGATGAATGCGAGATACGTCGACCTGTGTGGCGTGCAGAGAAATTCAAAAGAATCCTGCCAGGGTGGTGGGAGAGGGAAGGGCCGCCCTTCAAAGGATCTTACTTACTATCCCTGCTGTGATTTGCGAAGGCTGTTCCATATTTTATTGGTGTGTTTGTTTACCTCCACCAGACAGGAGATAAAAATTCAATACACACACGATGTGAAGATTTACATCTCTCTACGCACACTTCAGTTTGGTGTCTATGACAACAGGACATTTGTCGTTGAGGACGGGCGCACAGCACACAGCTCACCGCCCGATGTCATTAAACATTGAGACCATATCGTCCTCGGAGCTTTGGATGTTTTTCGCACTGAATCCCGGCGGGGAGCTTGAAATTATACAACTGTCTCGGTCAGGCGGAGAGGGAAACGGAATCTCAATGGCGTCGGAAACATTAGGCGATCCGAAATATTTCGGCGCAATCGTTTTGCTGGGTGTAGAACATATCGACCAACCTCATCGGGGCGAGGGTATAAGGTTCCGACAGGGTTTTATCAGCACAATCTAATCATGCTCGTGCAGCTAAATTTTGAGTGATCAGACACTTCCTTCCAAGCTAGACTGTGTTTCCTGCTTCGTCGATGGACGGATAGAGTCCCTAGTTCCCACATACGTCACGGAATCCTTTCTTGATTGCGCCACCAAAAATGAAAGGGTCTTTGGGAATTCCATTCCAGTTCGGGACATTCCCATTCAATAAAACGTAAGTCAGACCGCCAGGCAATAGAGTCCAAGCCTGTACACTTAACCATGTCTAGAAACCCTTTCTGGACACTTGACACTGTCCATTAAGGCCTTAGCCGCGCAACGTTATGGACACTGGGCACTGTCCACAATGTCCCTCGCCGCAATAATTACTGGACACCGGCCACTGTCCATAAAGTCCTTCGCCGCAATACTTTCTGTCTTTCTTTTTACTTCAACTGAGATACTTTCCGTTTTTCCCTTATCATTTAAAGAGGAATCCTCTTGGTATTCGAAATTCTAACGAGAGCCCCACCTAACCTCCAAGATGTCAGCTGAATCTATAATAATTCGCATGCACTTTAAATAGGAACAAAATACTCCGAATTACCCAATCCTTGGCACTTTGACTTTTCAATTGCAGCGACTTAAGGAAGTCAAATATTTGCGGGGTGCATGTAGAGCACTGTCTGCAAACATTTGTCCACTCTGTCCTTGTGCAAGACTCTCCGCCCCCAAAAAAGACCCACAACCGCCTGCGCATCGATTGGTACATCCGAGCTCAGGCATCTGTTTAATCTGTGCAATCTCACAAAATCATCGTACCGCACCAGGCCAAGCAACCGCACACAGGCAGCCACTCCACAGTAAATATATCACTCGGTTTATCTTCAGTTTATTTATTTTCTTTGAACTGTTAACACTTTGCAGGTCGAGGGAAAGAACGATCACCTAAATTAAAAACCCCTTTTTTCTGAAAAAGAGAGTTTTCCCCCTCCAATCGCACCCACTCTGATAATTTCTGCCGGGCGGAACCAATTGGGCCAAGTGGGTGATAATGCTAACTCTTGCACACATCACGAAAATAGCTCCGTCCCTGGTGCCACCACTCCTGTCGGGTGTTTGGGTGAATCGAAAATTTCTCGGACATCCTTGGATGTCGATACCGGGTGTGTTTTAGTTGAATAATTTTTACCATAAATACAAAAAGTTTCTCGACAGCGCTCCAACACCGTCGGCCGGCCGGCGTGGATCTGACGACGTTGCCCCTGACTCCTCACTAGCCTTATTGGATACGACCACTGATCCCCCTCGTGTGTATGTGTGTTCAGTCAGCTATCAGGACCATGAATTCTCTGACCTGTTCACTCAGCATGTGGAGTGCGAAGCATTGATACGGTAGAGGAGATTTTTCTTCCAGTGGCCGGTTCCCCGTGGTGATCCCGCCTCGCCACGCCGTGCCGTCCACCTGTGCGCCCTATCTCCGGACCGTGTATCCGAATCCAAATCCGAATCACCAGGCGCCTCTGAATACCCCTGCCGTCACTTGCCGGGCTTCTGGGGTCACAAGTGAAAATATTTCAGTGTTTAAAAAAAAGGGTTGGGACTCAATTTTTTCCCAATGCTGAAGGATAGGAAAAGAAAAGGATTTGTTTGGAAAAATTCGTTGGCAATGTGTTAAACACATTTGCCTGTCCGAATGGCTGCCAAACAAAAAGGACGTCTATAAAGGGATAACATTGTCTAAACTGAAAGAAGTTTTATAATATTTTCTTTTTTCCCTTGTCTTCTTTTCGGTGTTGTGGTCCTTCTCGTGTATGCATAAATTGGCAAATCCTTTTCAGATATCTCAGAGGTGTTCGTTTCCCCTTCTCTTTTTTTCCTTTGCTGGTGGCAATGATGTTGGGGGAGTTGGGGGTCATTTGGTGTGGCTTTTGTCAATCTTTTGGTTGGCTTTTGTTCCTGGCCCCTTTCTTGGCCTCTTTCTGGGTTTGTTTTTGTTGTTTTCTTGGTGTTTTTGTTTGTGCTTCATCAGAGGAGGTCACATGACTCAGTGGAGAAATAACTCGTTTCGATTGGATTTTAATACTTTTTTTTTTTTGCTGTGGACTTTGTTACACTTGCACACCTTTTGAGTGACTTCGTTTCCCCTGGATGAGCATATGAAAAAGGAATGGAATTGTTGCGGAATCTTAAGCGATTTCAGGAAAGTATGTCCTCATGACTTGAGGCCGAATGAGATAAGAGATATATTTTTTTTGTTAGACGTCGATTTCAAGACACCCCGCTGGACGAAGGTGCAGAGGAGTGAGTGAAATTTGGCTTGGTGCATGGCTTTAAGGAGCGTGCACTTGAGGCGGTTGTGTTCCGCACTCATCGAAGATATCGAAGAAATTGAAGAAATTTACCAAAAGACCTTCGTTCTCATCAGCAAACTAGACTTTCATGAATGATGGAAGAGACGATATCAAAACCAGACAATACCAGAGATGATTAATAAACATTTTAAGGAATGTCGGTGTTAAAACATCACCTTGAGGTACTCCTTCATTTATGGTTCATTTTGGTGTAGGCGTTAGTCCCCCACCTGAAATTTAATTTTAAATTGATAGAAGCTGTTCATTAGAAGGTCTCCTTTAGTCGGAGCATAAGTGTTAGTTTATTCGCTCGGTATCTTAGGCGACCTTCCAGATCCTTACATTTGAACAGCTTGGAGAATTAGTGGTTATGTCTCCTTCTCCTGTGAAGTAGATACATTTTCCTATGAGCCATCATCCATACCTCTTGCACTTGCGGTGGTCTCTCCTCTAGAAGGAAAATCCACAAAACGGCTTACAATCAATAACCCAGTCGAAATAAGGGACTTGTGCCTGGTTGACTAGATTCGCGAGGCAATGAAACCGGCGTTCGCTGGCCTAAATACGACTGCTGGCAGTCAGCCAACTCAACCTAACCTAATCTGATCTAACTTTCTTGGTTTTTATAGTGAAACAAATCTTCAGATGATCTTGGGCGTGCTCCTGCCAGAGTATTGCCACCTGCCTTGAAGAGCTCTAAGGATAGGCCAGAGCCTTTTTTTGTTTTTGTTTATGTTTGAAGTAGTTTTACCGGAGCTTCTCTCACTTAATAGCTCTTCGTAGGTTCTGGCAGTCTCCGGTGTGCTCAGGTGTCCGTTGGCAAAACTCCCCTTTATTGGTTGGTGCAGCTTTCTCATATTGGATAGTTGAGCTCTGTCCATTTCTTTTCAATTTGATGCATGCCTGCAGTCTGCATGATTCCCCTGCGATGAGTAGCTTTCCCATTGATAAGACTGATTAAACGAGGAATGGTAATTGAAACACGCTTAAGTTTATATCCGTTTTTCTATTCACTTACCTTAATTACCTACACTGCTACTCAGTCCCTTAAATCCTTAAATATCCTCTCAGCTGCAACTGATTGAATGCACACACCCGCACTCACAAAAGGATGCACTCCATACAAATGTGCCAACTCTAGCGGAGCAACCACTTGCAGACAGCCCAGTCCACAGCTGCATCAATACAACGCGCTAGCGAGCACACCAAGCCAACACACTAATGAGTATCAAAGGGAAACCTTGTTGCACAACCGGAAACTCCATCAATAATCCGCCAGCACAACCATCATATGCATAACTTGCCTAATCCCCGCACTGAATGGGTGTAGTTCCTTTCACTGAATTTCGAAACAAGCATTTCCACCTTACGTCAAGTCCAATTCATCGATTTCCCGAAATTCCTGCGAGCAGTCGGCACAACTGAATAAACAAATCCGTTCAGAACTGACACGTTCCTCACTCGGTGCCCGGGCGGAACTCAGATTGAAGTCCGCACACCGGCACGAACGTGTGTATCTTAATTTACTCAACGAAATTCACTTACAGGCACGGATTCGACCAGGACAGCACCTCGCACCGCACCTGAAACCGGTACCGAGCGGATTCATGCGCCCATAATAAATCCAATAATTGATGTCGAAACAATAATTGATTTCAATCGGGAAGTGGACCTATAGGCAGTGCACGAGGTGAACTCTAAACGAGACTGGATATGGTCTGAGCGGTTAACTTTATTAAACCAAATTTTAAAACGTTGAACGGCCATCAGGCCTCCAGGCGGCGCGGCTTGGCGGGTGGTTGACGGTTTCGGTTGCCAGCCACTACGCTCGTGATTCGGTGAAACTTTTGAAAGTAGCCACTTTTCTGAACTATCATCGATCCGAAATTAACAAGCGAAAATAGAAAACGACGGATGGTTGCGATGCGATGGTTGGAAGCGAAAAAAGTTTGCAAAAATCAAAAAGAAAAAAACTGGTTAATAATAATGGGAAAAAATCAAAATGACCGAAGTGAACTGGAGCGAACGACATCGAAACGAGATCGACTTTCTACCTCATGGCGTCATCATCATATTCATCATCATCGTCGTCGTCATCGTCATCGCCACCCCCGTCATCGTGATTATCATCATCCTCGTCATCGTCATCGTAATAGCCGCCACTGACGCCGCCGTCGGGCCATACGTACGAGTAAGTCTCAAGCACAAGGGCAACAAAGGTATCACTGCTGCCTCGCACCCTTTTCTCGCCGCCAGCTTCCGTAGCTGTCATCCACATCCACGGTGAGAGAGAGAGAGAGAGAGTGCCAGCGAGCGACCAGCGTCCTTCGTGAACACAGAAATCCTGTGTTATTCGTGCTTCTTGCTTTTTTCGTCATTTTTTTGAGTGAAATATTTTTTGTGTCATCCCCGTTGCTCAATCGCAAATTACGTGCAGGCGACCAGGTATAACTTTTTCATTCGATTTTCGATGCAAAAACTCCTCTGTCCACCGTTCGCCAGCCACCGTCCGCCGTCCACAGTCCAGGTTCCCGAGACGTGTTGTTGTCGTCCAACCTGTGTGATGGGTGTGCTCCTGCTGCTGCTGCTGCCACTCCTGCTGTTGCTCCTGCCGCTGCTGGGCGGCGTTGGGGGCGTTGATTGGAAAGGGAAGATGACTGGGATCTAGGTTGCTGTGCATAAATTATCGTTCGCCCATTCTGGCATGGCTAATTTTTTTCTTTTTTTCTTTTCATTTTTCGTTTTTCCTTTTTTACCTAATTTGATTTTGTGACTTTTAAGCTGTGGCAGTGTCCCAGAAAGTTAACGGCGGATAAAGTTAAAATCTCTTTTCTACAAAAACGACGGAGTGCACACTGCACAGGCGACATCGAAGTAAGAATGAATGCAAAAACGAAGAGAGAACTGACAAAAAGAGCCAAGAGCTCCGCACGGAACGTGGATATCGAGCCTCGTTTATATGGCTACTCAGCGTTAACTAACTTGGGTAATTGGCTTATTTGGGCGTGCATTTTGGATGCATTCGCGCTTGAGTCAGCAAAGCGCACCCACTGCCTTTCGAACAAAAACAAAAAGACACTCATGAAAAAAGAATGGCATTAAGAAGTGAACACGGGGATGAATGGGCGTGGAGTCTAGGAGTCATGACCCTTAGCCTTAAATAGGCTCCGACGTGCCATTTGAGTTATGGACACAAATTTGTTGTGAGTCTGAAAGGGCACACTTATCCCTCGGATAGCTCGCATTACGAAAATTGAAGATCTGACCTTTGCGTCCAGCCTTGGGCGGATGATATCAGTGTTTATTTAATCGGCGGATGTCTGCCCTTAGTTGTGCTACGGCGTAGAATACAAAATGAGCGGGCGGGGAAATCAAAACGTGGTACTCTTCGATGGCTACGATGATTCTAATGCTATTGAAGAGAACCTTAATTTCGGATAAAGTTGATTGGGAGGGAACCCCCTTTAAGATTCAACTTGATAAGGCGCATATTTCAACTCACATCATTCAGTCTTTTTCGCAGAAACTGATGTACCACCGATTGATGTGCAATTTTTTGCAAATATCCATAAGCTCTCTCAGAGGACTCAGTTAATACAGTGTTTACAGATAAATATTCAGTTCAACGTACTGATGCACCTTCACTGGGGAATGGGGGAAGTGAATTTCGATAAGCAGGACTCACGTTTGATAACAAGAAGGTTTGCTATTATCCGATTTTCGATTAAAAATGCATGTGCCAAGCATAAACGAGCAAAAACTCCCTGGAAGTACGACGAGATGGTTGGGGCCTTGTGACTTCCTAAGTAGAACGTGTATTCTAAGCTTTATCGATACATTTTTGAATCTGAGGAGATTATAAATGTATGATAAGCACGAGTAATAAAGTCTGGGGGATGGTCAAAAGAGTAGCTACAGTTTTGAGCAAAAGTATGTGATTACAATGTGGGACTTAAATCCTTAATCAAATTATATGTAAGGTCAGACTTGTGTTGCCGACATTCGCTCATATATATAGTAGCAACAAGACGAATGGCGGACACACTTCGAGTCCAGACCACGTCGAAGCAAGACGTGTAATATTGTAGCTCCTATTTTATTTTATATATTTCCGAATAAATACCCAAATATCCTACAACAGTAATTTTTTTTAAAGTCTCCTCTTTGCTTACGGCAGTATAGCTGTCACTTGCTGATTTCTGTTTTGTCCACCACAGATGTCAGAAGGCAAAAATATTTCCGAAATTGTAGTTTTTAAAACATGATGATTCAATTTCATTTCCATGTACATAGGTCAGTCCACTTAAGAGCAACTTCTGTAGATGTCGCTATGACTAGCTATGCTTAGACACAATGCATGTGAACACGACCAATAAAGACTCCTAAGCCTCTGGTTAACGCACATACTCACAATGACATCGATAATTGTGCAATCTCTATGATCTGCTGGACTGGTCGTTCTGTTAATACAATTTAACGGTTTGTATGCGCCTACTTTAAGTCGTTAGATTATCCCTGCAGGCATTCACATGGAGAATGGAAAAGTACACGCGGAGGCCTCATCAACGAGTTTCAGTTCCCTACTTAAGTCTGACAGATGTGCTACACCTGGGAACAAGTCCCAGCCCGATGTCTCTGTGTTTCATTTAAATACAATTTCTGTATGCGCTTAGTGAAAAACTCCTTGCATGTATTAAACTCTCGTTCCAAACTCTCGATCAGCATCTCAAAGCAAACTTCAACTCAAAGACTCTCGTCTAACCACATCAGGGGCAGCACCACTCAATGACTGCCGCCCACATCTGAGTGAGCACCTCCGTTCTTCAACGTCTAAGATCAGCCCACCTCCTTAAGATATGCACATAAAAAGGAAAACGTTATCAAATTGGTCGCCCCCATCCTCACCAAAGCTGAGTACCACGCTCCACACTCAATTGAATGCATTTCCTTTGGCGCACCGAGGAATTGTAATGATCATCGGCGTACGGTCACGTTTGTTTCTTGAGTAATGGATTTCGTCCTCACGACTTCAACTCGAACACCCACCCATCCACTCCGGCAGACGCACATCCGATTCGCACTCATAGAGTGAGGGAAAATGTTCAAAAACGAACGGTAAAGTTTGGGTTCCTTTGAAGACAGCTCAGAAACCATCACATCCTGCAGACGTGTGTCATTTATTTAGGAAACATTTTTATGTGACACATTTTTTGCCCCTCACATTTTTTTTGCCTGTGTCTTCTGTTCCCACCGGCACAGTCCACACGTGGAGCACGGGCAGGTAAGGTGGGGTTGAGGAGCTGAAGCAAACGTGTATAAATGCTTGTCTTGCAATGGTGCGGTGGTTGTTAGTGTGGTACAAGAGTTACAAATGAAATTCTGTTTGTGGCATGTAGTTGGCACGGATAACTTATGGGGAGCGGCGGGCGGTTGGGGGTGCATGTGTTCCTCTCTCTTTGTATGGATTCGTTCGTACAGAACCAGAAGCAAATGCATTTTCATTGCTTCGACAAACACAAAAAACACGGACGAACTGAACGCTAAACTAAACTCATTTATGTACATTTAAATTGAAGACAAGTCTTTAAGGGTTTCCGTTTTCCATTTTCTTACTCCGTGTCCCGGTGATCCTTCGAGAGGAGAAGTCTGCTTGCATTAAGTCAGCAGAATTCCAGCCGAAAAGAAATTCCATCCGAATAATTAAGGGGGAGCAAAAAAAAAAAGAGAAGGCGAAAAGTTAACAGGATACAGAGATGAACTTAACTGAGCTGTACCGGGTCCATGTACATGGAAACGAAGATGGAAAATGAAAAGTTAATTAGCGCGTTTAATGAAATCTTTATGCACAGTTTCTGAACCGGAAAGCCTTTGTTAAATGCTAAATAGATTGGGAACTACATTTTGAAAATCCTCTCTGCAGCTTCATGCTTTAAGTAAATAGTCATTCGCGCGTGGAGTGGAGTTCACACAAGCCACTGGCGTATTTAGAGGTGGGGGCGGATGTGTTTGGACACGTCCGCAAATACATTCGATCCCGCGTTGGACTTTTTAAGATTATCACACAGTGAATGGGCTTCAATGGGTAGCGGTGAAGGATTCCCTTTCGGATCGTTATTATTCTTCGTTTTCTTCAAGTGGCGGTGTAGTCGAGAGTGGACAAGAGCCTGATTCAATATACCTTGCCAATCAACCAGCAGAAGCCAACTCTCTAGAACAGTGGAGCCCAAGTTGGTAGAGTACCAGAATCTAATCAAGTGCTTGGCCGTCTCTACTGTGTTGTCTTTCCGAGTTGCAATCAATGACAGCGATGTTTAAGGACATTAGCTCTGCGATTCCAGGGCTGCTGGGACAGAGAATCGACGGGATAGATGTGTTGTAGCCTGAAAGTCTATTTCGATTGATCAGTGATGGCCGCCGTTTTCATATGGATTCCGCCAACAGATTTGAAGAAGAAGATAGTAGGTAGCCCGTGTCATTAGCTTGTGGGATGTTATTCTACTCATCAACAACTCTTCTCGTGGAACCTACTTATTATATTACTTAGTAGGCAACCTCTTGGGTCCTCCTCAGTGTTTCTGCTCTCCTTGACTTGTCTCGCACTCCAACGATATACAAACAGACTTAACTCCGTTTATTATTCGACGTTGCCACGAATAAAAAAGGTTTCCAGCAGATTTTGGGTTTCTTGACAGATTTGCTGTCAGCTTATTCTCCGCGAAGTCAGTTGCAATAAAAGTCTGCGTGTTTTGGATCTTTTCCAACTTTTCGACATTCTAGCCAGAAAGGTAAACTATCTTCACTACATTTGTGTAGAAGCCTGCGATAGCCTCCATGACCGGACGGAAACAGCGCCAGATGGTAGTTTAGTTGTATTTACCCATAAGCCTAGATGTCCACGAAGATGTGTCCATCATTCTTCTGCGGAGTTCTCCTGCCATTGGGCTACTGATGTTGTCCTCTCTTCTTCATTCACTTGCTTGACTTGCTACTTGTTCCATGTTCGCCTCTGGAACACTTTTCTCATCTCGCCTGCCAGAATGTAAAAGCTGCGTCATGCGTGATGGTACTGCAACTGCAAAGAGTCGATACACTGACTCAGCATCCTTTTGTTTGATGTTACCGCAAGTGCTCCTGGCCATATTGGAGCAGCAGCGTGTAGAAGGCCTGAATTGACTACTAGTGTAAGTGAGATTCTGCGCTCATATCCCTACCAATCGATGTTCAGAATGATACGAAAGGGTTCTCCTTCATTCTAGGATTTATTCATTAACGGAGTCTATTCTCTTTACTAAGTGGTACAAGATGGCAAACACGTAAGCATTATCCTACAAAACCGAGTAGGTAGGTAGGAAGGTAGGAAGCGGCATTAATGCACTTAGAAGAAGTATGAGCCTATGGTGGCTTTCTTGATTGAGGCAAAAGCAGGACAGTTACAAAGGAGGTGAGGAATATTTTCCTCCTCCTCTTCGTCTAGGCAGCTTCTTCAAAAGTCCTTGGAAAATAAAAGCTTCCATTCTTGCTGAAGTAGAAGTCAAGCAAAAGTCCAAGGTATTTGGACTGATTCCTTTGATTTGAGCGGAAGTGTTGCATATCTCACCTTCATGCGGCTGGTTACAAAGATAGCCCCAGTTTTCTGGTCGTCTGATTCCAGGCTGGAGGCATCCTACCACTCATTTTTTTGCTTCACCAATTATTTTTCTTCTGGCTCATGATAGAGCTTGGCAAATGTCAAGATAGTGGGATTGTGCATTTTAGTTCAATGCAGAGTGTGCTCAGTTTCGTTCAAATCTTTTTATTAAACTAGTTCGTTATTCTAGTTCATTTAGTTCACTGCAGTTCACTGGTCAGAAAAATGGGTCTTCTGCGACTTATGCGCCATACGTTGCAATGTACATACATTCATGCAGTATAGTAAAACAAAAACAATCGTGATGTGCGCAGTGTCTATACACACACAAAGCAAAGCTCTCAATTTATTCGAGTTTAATTCGATTTAGTTTAGTTATTTTGACTGAATTACAGGTATGCGGAGTAAGACATAAATGAGTTTGATGAACTACTGAACTGGTTTAAACAGCTGACGCACGTTTCGTGTTTTGTTTCACTGTCAAACTTCCTCAGTTTGTTCTATAATTTAACCATGAATCGTCTTACAAACGAACAACGCTTGCAAATTATTGAATTTTATTATCAAAATGTGTGCTCTGTTAAGAAAGTTCATCGCGCGCTTCATCGCGCGCTTCATCGCGTTCAGCGACGAAGCTCATTTTTGGCTCAATGGGTACGTAAATAAGCAGAGTTGTCGATTTTGGAGTGAATATTAGCCAGAAGCATTGCAAGAGCTACCAGTGCATCCAGAAAAAGTCACAGTTTGGTGCGGTTTATAGTCTGGTGGCATCATTGGACCGTACTTCTTCAAAGATGATGCGAATCGTAACGTAACTGTGAATGGTGAGCGCTACCGTGAGATGATATCCAACTTTTTTTTGCCCAAAATGCAAGAGCTTGACTTACATGACATGTGGTTTCAACAAGACGGTGCCACATGCCACACAGCACGCGCAACAATGGACTTATTGAGGGGCGAGTTCGGCGAACGTTCGGGACCGGTCAATTGGCCGCCTAGATCGTGCGATTTAACGCCTTTAGACTATTTTTTGTGGGGCTATGTTAAAGCTCATGTCTATACAGACAAGCCCGCTTCAATTGACGTATTGGAAGACAACATTTATTCGTGAGATACCGGTCGAAATGTTGGAAACAGTATCCCAAAATTGGACTAAGCGGATGGACCCTTCGAGGTGCAGTCAAGGTCAACATTTGCATGAAATAATCTTCAAACATTAAATTATATGGACCGTACTATCGATGCAAATAAAGATTTCATGCATTTTTCTGAATTTTATGTGGTTTATTTTTTTTAAAAACTTTCCTATAGCTTTTAAAAAATCACCCTTTAGTTCATTAGTTGCACATAGATATAATGCATTTTTAAGAAGAATTTAAAATTTGGCAAGAAATGCTAAATTCATGTGAAATTAAATTAGGTGTACGTGACACAGACTATCCTTGATCAGGTGCGCACGGGATTTTTCACGCAACTTGGTTCAATTCCTAATACGAACAATAATTTATATTATTCACGACTCTAGCTCTCTCGAGTCTCTGACAATGCTCAGAGAGTATAATAGTCTATTCAAAGTTCGCTGTTCTTTTGGTGTTCTGCACTCGTGAGAGTACAGTAGCAGGCACTCACTACGGATACTCCATTTTGTGGTTCCAAAAGTAAATTTACAGAAAACTAATTCATGATTCAGATTTCGACCAAAATGTTTACCATTTGTATACCAATATATTGTTTACATCTTTGCAGTTTTAAACGCAGTATAATATCGTTCAAGTGTCTGCCACGGGAGTCGCTGCATCTCAAGACTTTAACAAGGTAATTTTCGATATCTTTTCGACATACGTCGGGCAAAATCTCGGCCATAATGTAACGAAAAATCTATTTCCAAATGTTGTTATTTTGGAGATTGTGTTACACATACACAAACAAAACAAAAATCCAACCATAATTCACATGATCTTCATGGCACGTTGACAAAGTGCGAAATAACACGTTCATGGATGAAGGCAAAACAGGTCGTGTTGCATGGATCGTGACACCGTCTTGTCTTCCACGTCCATATCTTCATTTTGAGACCGACAAAATTCAGTTAAGGTTATGACGGTGAGTGTAAAAGTATGGACCAATGCCACGACCCGACCGAATTGCATTCCATTCACAAGCTTTGTGGGGATGTAAATGCCTCGGAAAGTTATTTCAGCATATGCATGACGCTTCGCCGTTGTGTGAGAAATCTCTGATGTTGTAAGCTCTCAATCGGATGCATCATCTACGCTTTCCGTAGCCTGCTGGTTTCAATAATTGAGTTACCTAGTTGAAATTTGCTCGGATGTAGATGCAAATCCGAATGCCTTAAGACGAATGCTGTGCCCACCACGCAATCCATGAATTTTGATAATCCTCAGCACTTTCACTAATGGCGACCATATTTTCCGAGGAGCGACGATGGATGGACGCCTTAAGACATAAACTACCACGAAGCAGCCTATAACGAGCATCACTACGTAATGCATCGCCAACAGCTGCCCGTGCTGTTCAAACACAAACTAGAGCTCGCATGTGAATTGAAGCGCAACACGAAGCCAGAGCACTGTCAATGCAACACCGTCCTGGTCATTTGATTACACTCCAGTGCGCGTACTTCAATTTCAAAAGAGCCCCTTTTATGCCCGGTTGCTGCGTGATAACGTGGCTCCCAGCCAAACATCGACAATGCATAAATGTACGATTCACCGATTCAACCTGCACAACGACCACGCGGAAGTAAGAGCCAACCCCTCAAATAGCGTCCACACACAATCAAAATACCTCGCATCGCGGATTCAGTGTCAACGTCATCACCATCTTCGCTCGGTATCGACATAATGCATCGTGGCCGTACCCAGTGATGGTCGAATTGCGTAAATTTACGGTCTTCAGAGCGCGCACAGCTGCATGTACCATGTTTTGCCTTCGTTCGCTGAGTTCACAGCGTATCCTTGTGCTCTTTCTCTATTCACTACATACTATTGCAGCCAGCAGGCAATGTTAAATGTGACGTCATTGCAGTGGGTATTTCTCAAAAAAAAAAAAAACCCCACCCCACCGCCACGCCACCCCTTGCCCTGACGAATTCAATCTCCCACCCACACCGCAGCACTTCATCATCATTTGTGCTCGGGGAGTTCGAAAGGGTTCCTATGGCAACATTGCACCCTCCCCAGTTTAACTGTGCCACAGCAGCACAACACTATGAATAAAATTGAGTGCGGCTCATCTCAGCTTGTTGCTGTTGGTTGCCTTGTCATTGCGAGATGTCATCGCCTGATGAGCCAGTTGCTGCTCTCCTGAGAAATGTTTTTGTTTTTCGAACTTACTTCGCTGGTCCGTCACGAAGGAATAGGTGAACGATATTTGTACGGCTCCCCCTTCGGGCAATGCGCATGTTTTCCGTCGGCTCCCAACCGGCTTTTGGACCGCGCAAAATTTCCCAGTAATCCCTGCTGGACATGCGCTGCTGCATGCACTCTCTGGAACTGGATGTTGCTGAAGGAAGTTCGTGGAGCGCACAACACGAGTGCACATGACCTGCAAGTGCGTTATGATATGCCCGAACGGATACAGATAAATGGGGCTGAGTGAAGGATAAGTCAATCAAGGTAAGGGGCGAGCACTGCACAATTTTACTTGTGTCAAAAGCGATTTCGAATGGGCCGCGGAAGGGAAGCAACTGAGCAACTTTAAGAGCCTGGCTGTGGTGAGAGCGGGTGCACTGAAGGGCGGGCCGAAGTTTATGCTGGGAATTTTGTCGAAGGAATCGTTGGAATCGTGTGTGTGGGTGTGTGTGTGCACAGCTTTAATTGAGCGATGTATGGGCCGACTCCCTCGAATGTCCTACTTATGTTTTCGTGCGACAGCAACAAGCTGACATAACATTTTGCCAAGCATTTGGCACTGCACTTTGAATACAAAAGTGATGGGAGAGCATGTGGATCATGGTGAACACGTCGACAGTCGCTCGTACAAGGGGCACCCTAACTTCACTTTGCTGTGTACGAAGTTTTTTCAGGACTGATGACATGTGGTGTCAGCCATATGAGTGATGAAAGACTTGAGATTTGAACTAAGCAAGTTGATGGCTGGTGCTACAGTCTGAGGTGGATTTGAACTCTTCTTAATCACTATCGTTCTAATGGGTGATTCATTTAGACTTGTTTTTTTTTTGGTAGATTTTTTTATGAGAGATCACGCGGAGCTGGCCCCTTGGTCGTCGTATTTTTCTTATTGGGAATTGTTTAACAAATCATCGTAGAAAAACTCACACCTCAGCAATGACTCCAAATTATTCAGTTTTATTACGAAAATCTGCGTTCTGTGAAGAATATTTTTCGTGGACCTATATCCGTTTTTTCTATTCGCGGCCATGTGAAGCTTATGGATGAAAGGCAACCGAATAGAACACTTCTTCGAAGCCCGATTAGTCAGACAAGATGCAGGTCTTGGAAGCCAACATTACTCGTGTAATTGGGCAAATACCTGCGATAAGGCTGGAAGCAGTGATACAAAATTGGACCTTCGGGATGGACCTTATACGGCATAGTCGTGGGCAAAATTTACATGAAATTATATTAAAAAAGTAAATGTCAGATAGTGTTCTTTCAGACCATAATGAAGCTTCCACCACATAAATTCTTTTTATGTGATTCATTCATAAGGTCTTTATAGAGCACCCATTATGTCTAAGGTTGAGATGCTTGCTCTGGATCTGTGAGCACTGTCTGTAGCTTGTAGCTCATGATAAGTAGGCAAGTTATTTGTGTCGGGAATTGAACCTACCTGCTAGCTAAACCTATAGAGCTAAGCTATAGAGCTTAAATACATGTCGAAGTCGGCAAACCTGATGACTAGAAATCTCTATTACCGACTATACTATCCTCACCTGCCCTGGAGGACTTCAATTTCACAGAAACAAATCGCAGTTCACAAGTGGAGGCGCATCATTCGAGATGTCCATAGATCTCCCGAGTTGCCCCGGTTTCCAATCCGCCCAGCAACATGCGCCTTAATCGCTTACATCTACCTCTCGGTGCACCCTTCCATCAACAACATGTTGCTTGCTCTCACTCCCCCAAGCAAGCAGAAAATTTCCCAATATTATCTGCCAAGCGAAATATATAATTTCTCTCGCCCTCCGTTTCGGGACTTGCCGCGAGAAAAGCTCAACATTTCCGGCACACCTTGTTTTCTCGCTCTCCTGAGAACCACTTGCAAGCCCGGAGGAATTTTCTTATTCCATTTTCTGTTATCATCGAACTCCCGGTAAATAATCAGCACATCTTACTTCGTTTTTTTTTTCTTGCATTTTGCTGCCCCTACACAGCAGCTCAACTCTCTAATTGCCATCGCTTCCCTTTCAAACATCATCCTGCCATGAACACAGGGCCTCGCCACGCAGGGTTGCCATCGTTTAACCGTTACGTGGCGTAGCTGGGTAGCATTCGCATTTTCATGCTCAGGCAAACGCAACATTCCGGCACTGCCCATGTGTTTTCAATAACAACACGATTTTTTGTTTCTCTTCTTTTTTTCACGTCTTTTTTTTGCCTCGACTATCTACGTGTTTTTGCGCTGACTTGGTGTGAGTCTGTTTTGTTGTCGTGGGTTGGTGTTGTTTTTTGCGTGCCCTCGAGGTAAACAGATCGACTTTTAGTTCTTTTTTTTCCTATTGTCGGTCTGCTTTTGGCAGAAATGCGTTTGGGCGGCTTTCACTAAGTCGTTGCTTTGAATGATGGTCTTCTCTTGTTTTTTGCTAATTTTCTGCCTGAAGGACATTGGCAAGTTGCTTACAATACCCTTTGACGTGGCCATCACAAGGGTGCCAGGCACACGCTCGAAGGACACATCTCTGGCGGTGAAACATCGACGAGGGTTAAATGCATCGCTTCAGCAAATAGATTTAAACGAGAGTGTTTTAACTTTGAACCCAGTTTATGAATTATTACCTTCTCGAAATTCGAATAAATCATCAAAATCACATCCACCAGACCGGGAGAGGAGGAAAGAGAGAGAGTCAGAGAGAGAGAAACACATTTAAGGGCGAATGTGTTCCACATCATTTGCAATTGACGTCCAACTCAGAGTTCATATTTGCTTGTGCTCGTATATCGCGCAGTTGAACCGAAGCGGTGCTGTGTGTGGCCTAGTTGGTCGAGAGATGCAAGGTCCAGGCACTAATTCCGGATTTCAGCTGCTTAAAATTGATTACGGTTATTAACCCTTCAGCGTTTGTATGGAAGAGGTAAATGGCTGACCACTCAAGCACACAGGTGAACGCAGATGTATTGCGGTTTAATTACCGAAGCACATACAAACGCGCACCCACACATACCCCGGTGCGATGGAGAAATGAAATTGCAATCGAGTTTTGACAAGTTATGTGTGTAAAAATATACACACAAATAAACTAGTGCCTGCAGGGTTGATGCGGTGATGCAAGGGCGGCTCGGTGTGGCAAAAGACATATTTATGTGTGGAGGGCCAACGTCGGGGGCATTTTCTTCAGAATCAGGGCCGTTTGTTGGTCGTGTTTAGTTTTGGTTCCATGTTGTTAAAGTGAAATAAATCCTCTCATTTATGCACCAGAGAATTCGGTTTGGAAAATTTGCCTTGAATTTATAGATATTACGCCCTCTTTGAAATGGGGGATTTCAGAGGATTGTCAAATGAGTCTCAAATGCAGAGCCACAGCCGTAGAATGTCATTTCAATGGTCATTCATGGTGAATTAAATCGGATTTAAGTGACTCGCTTAAAACTTCATCACGTCCTGGAGAATGGACTTTGATTTCCAATGCAGTGCAGTTCAGGCAAAATACGAGTACTTACTCCACCACACCCTCAACAGGTGCACGAACTTCTGCCTCATCGACCACACAGCCGCTTTTAATGTAGATGTGACAAACTACCCACCCACTGTGATGTTACAGGGATTTTACATGCTTAAGAGACTACTTGTGCTTTTCATACAAAAGGTGTGTGTGTGTACAGGGCATTGAAGGTTTTCGTTACATAACAAAATTATACCCAATTCTGCAATGAATTCCCTTCGGGCTTTGTTTGTTCCTTAAATTTGTTTGAAGGACAATCTTGAAGTTTGAACATTTTAGACAAATTATGACAAACATATTCGATTTTAAACGAATACATTCACCGACGTCAGATTTTGATGAGTTTTTCTCCACATTTTGTTTGATATTTTAGCTTGAAAGTCGGTGGGAGGTTTATACTTTACAAGTTTTTTACTCTATAAGGTTTTTACTTTATAAGGCATTTTAAACTTGATTTGAAACAAAACTGTCCTTCCACTTTATTTGACGAGACAGTAGATTGATGCAACAGAGATGATGTAGGTTAGGCTACCGACTTCAGTTGAACAGAACCTACTCACGCGCTGATTTTCGTCTATTGTGCTGTCACTTACAGCTTAAAGACTTCCTAAGCCAATCGATTGTCATTTTCCCCCAATCCCTTCCCGTGATGTTGCTTGCAGTTTCCATTATATCATTGTTATGCATTCTAGCCACCTTGTAGTTCTATGGAATCTTACTGTCCCGTGAAATAGTAGCGAGTGAAATTACGCCGAATTTTGAAGTGTGAACTGGACTGTTCGTCGTTATTTCGTTTTGACAATTGAATTGTTTTGTTGCAACGAACTCTACCAGCATTTTTAGCAGACGATGTATACTTTGGTTGCAAGGTTAACAGTAAAGAAAAGGAGCAGTGAAAATAATTGGATTAATGCGGAATTGAAGAATGACAGTAAGGAAAATGACAGACTATATAATATGCACAAAGAAGACTACCAAATCACTCCACAGAAGCTAAATGTGAACGAACTGACTTTTGCTGATGACGGAAAATAGCTAGGTGTTACAAGTCCACCGAGAATAATATACTAGCTGTGCATTGCATACGCCATCTTAGGCGTTGAATCCGTAAACGCGGGCTAGACTCATGTTGGGGTACAGCCAGTACAGTTCGTGGGCGAATCTTCTTCTCCAACTGCGATCAACGCAAACAGGACCAAAGATTGAATGTAGAACTTTTCTCCCAGACGAAGTCAAGATATCGATATCGAGACTAAAGTCGAATAAAGCTGGTGTTGCTACGGACTCATGTCCATGCTACCGCACCATAGAGCAAAACTCGGGTGATCAAAATGTTATATAATGTTAGATTCGTCCTTCGAGCGTGGGCTCTACTATTTAAGCCCAAAGAAACATCGATGGGCAAAAGTTATCTATTCTGCGGTACTGGTGGTGAAGTCCGTTCCTACCTCGAAAGATTTTTGACACTAAACGTCCCTGTGACTTCGGTACCTACCAACCTTGATGATGCAGCGAGAGTTCTCCATCGTCATCCTGCAAAACCTGGCGACTTTTATCCGGCATTGAACTTATCTCTCTGTAATTGGCGCAGTTGAAGGTCTCCTCTTTCGTGGACTTCGGCTAGGTCGGGGAGACGGAATTCTATTCTATCATCATCCATTGTGGATGATGTGGAGTGGAATATTCTGCCTCACAGCGGAATATTTGTCTTCGTCGTCGTTATACTTTTTTGTTCACATTTCAAGTTGTAGGAATGTGATCAATAGTGAATATGGAAGACTGAAAAGGCAGAGTAAACGTAACTAGCACCTATGGAAATTCTACATTGCTTCTTCCCTATGTTTTCGACGTCATAACCTTAGCTTGTTGCTTTGTTAAGTGACACTCAAACAGATGCAATAAAACGCTGCTCAAATTGATACATTTCAGTCGTTTTCCATATACACACTCCGCCATGGGATGAATCAATTATCACTCCCAGCTTGAAACTCAAAGTCACACAATCACATTTGCGCCTGTTTCAAACTTTCCGTCATGGCTTAACAATTTTTCGTTAAAAATTTCTGGAGAAAAACTCATTTGACAAAACAACTGCAACTCCACACTCCACGATCCGTGTCTTCGTATTCGGCTGCGAGCAACTGCATGTACACTTGCATAAATAATAGTAAATATACTGTAATTACACCCTTAAGTATGTATTACAAGCGGTGTACCAGAAAACTTTTATAATTATTACCACCGTGAGTCGCGCCATATTTTAAATGAAACAATATTAACAATTATTCGTTAGTTACAATAAATCTATTCAAATCTGGTGAAAGTTTGTTAACTACGCTCTGCTTGTTGGCCAATTTGTACACTAACAGGCATTACTTTTGTTCACACATGTACACACAGGCCAGCGGGGATGCGGAGAGGTGTGTGGGCACCAAGGTAAAAGTTATTCCTGCATCGCCAACCCGTTCCGTTCACATTGTTGCCACCAATAATGGAGATTTATAAAGTTCGACCCTGTGTAGCTGGAGCGACGAAGAGACACCGAGTCTTGTTAGAGGAATTGCAGACAATCCTTGTTAGGATTATTTGGCAGATAGTTGTCGAAAACAACAATCAAACGGGTTTGCTGTTCGAGAAGATATTTCAATTAAATGTTTTTTAGTTTCGGTCTGGTGCTGCATGTAGCACCAGCACGAGTCCTTTTCTGGACTAGACAATTTTTCACTTGAGAGTATTGAAGTAACAAACTTTTCTGACACACAATTGGCAGCTTAATGAAATGACTGAAGTGCACGTGTGTCATTTTAAATGCATACACTCGGGTGGTGTTTTGATTTAAAGATGACGTGGTCCGTACTTTTAAAACAGCTCCCTGTGGATACGTTTAAGTTTGTTCAATAAGTTGAGCGTGTGTCTTCGAAGAATGGGAATTGTTCACTTCAAGTGCCGTGGGAAGACTGGAAGTTTGTGGGACTTGTTGTGGGCAGACGAGTAGCAAAAATGCTCCTTGGGCGAATTTTGTGATGTTGGAACACATTTGATAGTTGTTCTTATCAAACAACATGTAAACTGTGATTTACATTCGAGGAGCCATTTCTACATGGCTTGCGAGAGAAATACGAGGTGCAGAATGGAATACGACAGGACGGCGTACTGGTACCAACTATCTTTATTTTTTCAGAAAGCAATGAGTAGTCCGGAGGAGAACTAGGGGCTCTTATGACACAAGTGAGAGATCTGTACTGCAGCTAAAATGCATGTATACTTTCGCACCAATCCCATTGAAATGGTGAAGTTTGAGGGGAACCGTCACTGAACTGAGGGATGGAGTAGAAGTATTTCGTCTGATTTTAAAGACTATCGTCGAAAGAATCTGCATACCCTGGATGGGGGCGATTTAGCCTCAATGGTGAATGCTATCGCAGTTATGCTAGAAGCCATGCAGGTCGTTGGGAAGTTTTGCTAGCTTAGCAGAATTAGCGCGTTGAGGCAGCTTTGACCGCGGATTATGTTTTTTAGGTTCCTGATTGCCTCGTTAGGATGATTGTTGATGGCTAAAAGCGATTTTATGAACAGTGCCTCCATGTTCTGTTGCGAGCGGAGGATCCGTTCTTCGTCGTAAAGCTTGTTATTGCTGTGGCGCTTTGTACGATCCCTATTGAAGGTGTGGCGCATATTCTCAGTATAATCCTTACATTGATCGTACATTAGGATCGGTCGTATTAGCTGCTTGTAGAGCAGCAGCTTTGTCCTCTGGTTTGATCCATATTGCTTAGAAGCCTAGGTTGGCCTGCTTAAGGGTTAGTTTCAAGCGGCCGTGGAACTTCAACTTTTCCGTGACAATGCTCAAAGAGAATTCCTGTTTATGAAAAGGTGCTGAAACTCAAAACGACCAGAGGCTCAGGTTCATTTAGGACTGTAGTGAATAGGAACAAAAATTAGAGGAATAATCTTTCTTTCTCGAGGAATCAGCCTTGCCGATAATACGATTGTTCCCATTTTTCCTTCACGAGCCTTGAATCTACTACAACCTCTGCGTGTAAAGAAGTCGTTGGCTAGTCCCATTTTCATTTCGTGGTACTTCAGATGATTATGGTCAGTTAGTACTCCAACTACCATCGCTCGCAACTTTTTGTCACATTGAAGGAGTCTGTCGGTTTTGGCACTGTTAAACTTGGGCCAGAGCATCCGAGTGGTTAGAGAGGCCCACCTTTTATTAGCTTCCTCTATGATCGTTTTTTTCTTGACATCTATAAGAGGCGGTTTGATTCGTGGTATTGCTTGGCAGTCAAGTCCTTTCCTGGCACGTTGCCGCCATGTCCACTTGTTGCGGGCTTTGCCCCGTGGCCTGGGACCCAGCTGAGAGTAATCGAGTGCTGCATACTTAGAAACTTGAGCTCTTTGCGGCAGCCCGACCCGCTTGGACTTGATATCTCTTCCAAATACTGCCGATATAAAATATGACGAAGTCTTTTGCTCCTAGAACCAGTTAGCTACGCTGGACCAGATGCCTTAAGAATGAATCTCAAGTTACAAATTTGAGAATAAGTTTACGGACATCTTTCTCCACCTTGTTGAAGTGGGAGGCCGATTTAAGCCTCCGATGCTCTTTGAGACGCAGCACATGGTTGTCTTACCACACTCCACACAGATCTGGATCATATATCTTTCACGTCTCGGAGTCGCACACGCTACCAACCTTAGCGAAAAATGTCTGCACTTCCCCCCGCGACTTTGGGTATTAAACCACAGCTAGTACGATACTCCAACTTATGGCAAGCTCAGGCGATCCGTTTAAAATCTATGCGGTCTCAGATGCTTTCCTGTTCTCCCGTGGCATAAGACTTTATTCTTTGGTCAAGCTACTAGTAGGATGTCATAACATCTCGGACTAGCCACCTTGTGTTAAGTGTCATTCCAAGTGCCTCGATCTATGATTAAGATCGGGCCTTGTCCACATAATCCTTTATTTGTGAACTTCTAACCGTCATATTAAAGAGCACTGGAGTAGGTATGTATCATAAACCAGTAGCTCTTAGCTCAGGTACATGCCGTACCTCTAATATATTCTAACTCCTATCGAAGGGAGGTATACAGGGAGCACCGGTAAAGTTGTTGCTGATTTCAATAGGGACTGCTCCTGTCAGTCAGGAGCAAGTCTTTAAAATGAGCTTGGTTAAGCATTCCTGATCACATTGCGGCCAAAAACAACTCTCTACCGGCTGCTCCTCAAAAATTGGCCACATTAGATAACGAAGAAAAAAAAAACATCAATCGGAATAAGGACCAATCAAACAAGGAGTGAACACATGTACGTCTCCACATGCCATGCCAAGTGGGCATGTTTCCTCAGAATCTTACATAATCCCCCGCTCCTGCACAGACAGCAACTGCTGTTGCCTGTAAATAAAATTTTTCATTCGATTCTCGAATTTCACGAATTTGAAAACCATGCACTAATTCACTTATCCTAAATATTTTTCAACTTCCCTTTGATGTGCTTTTCCTCATCAATCGATTTGAATATTGGCTCAAGCACCCTCACATCTTGCCCGCCACCCCCCGCACACATATGTGCACATCCATCTCGTCGCGTGTAGCGGTGATCGCATTTGAAAGGAAGAAGACGGAAAAAAGAAGACGGGGAATATAACGCTTTTAAAGGTATTGACTGACATTGAGAAAATGGGAACTTCTGAACTAAAGACGAACGAAATAAACAGGATATTTGTCCTGCTTGATGATGTCGTATCCAGAAATGTGCCGTATTTATACGATATACACGCGTGTGTGTATCCGGGAGAGATGGTGACTACCCAAGCGAACGTTATACATAAATAAATTGCAAAGGCGAGCATAGTACTGGTACTGGAGTGGCAGCGGCAATTGAATAAGAGAGCTACACTTCGAAGACAAGTTCAGTACAGTATAATTATGTTTACTTTTCGGTACTTTTCTACTGGAAGTGGAATAGAAATTGGTTCATTAAATTCTGTTAACCTCTCCGAAGTCGCACGCATGACAACGGTACGCCGGGTTCGTACTCACCTTTGATTTGCAGTGCAGTTTCATCGGTCTCAATTGAACAGCCGGCGATTGTCTAGGTGCTCGTGACATTCTGACATCAATTCGGATTAAGTGCAGCTTATGCAGGCCGCATGTTCTCAAACAAGAGGCGCATCCTTGTGGCAGTCCGGCCCAGTGGCCTGCTGATCCAGTATTTTGATGTTCTTGAGTCGTTTAATCCACTTAAACTGAATTTAGTGAAAATTTGAATGTCCCCCTCGCAAATGCCACGTTAATACGCCCCCAGTCAGGGAGTCAAACGCCGGTTAAAGCCAGTTTGAAGCGTTCCCAGAAACTCATTGATACTTCACCTGGAGACGAACACAAAAAAAAAAAATGAAAATTCCCCGCACCACCAAAAGAAAAGCGAAAAGCAAAATCACTACCCACACCGGTCGGTGGCAGAATATGCGGTGATGTCAAAGCCGTGCACAGCGCACGATGTAACAAAGTTACCAATGAGGTGGAATTTTACCCTTTCGCTAGAAGGTTGACACCGTAGAGAGGACGCACACAGCAAAAAAAATCCCGGAGTGGAGCCATGACAAAACAAAGTAAAACAAAAGTTCCCACAGCACCGGGACCAACACCTGAAACTCATCTGAACGAGCAGAACGACAGCAAACTCTGTCACAGATATGTTATTGACATTTTACAGCAGAAACAGTGCCAGTGGCAGCAAAATGAGCATAATGTCATGTCCCACACACCCCGTGGCATGGTGCAGGGTGAGCGTGTACCGTCGTCCGCCGAAATCGTCTCCCAAACTCACGCCCCCAAGCAGCAGGGTGGTGGTGCTGGTGATGGTAGAGCGATGAGATTGTTGTGTTCGGGCTTCAGATGGAACTAGTCGAACGGGGCTTAAAGGGTGGCGGGGTGGTGGCATGGGGAGGCGCACAACAGGATTTAAGTTTGTCGGCTGACTTCATGCTCGTTCAATTGTGATAATCGTGTTATCATGTGCAATCGCCAATTTAATTTTCGATAAGGTGTACCTATTTCCATCCCTTCAATGGGGGCGCGTTTGCCATTTTTCCATGTATTTTTCTTTTTTTTCAATTTTTCCAGTTCCACTCGCCCGCTCGCCGCCCATCAGCATCAGCATCAACAGCAACCACCCAATCAAGCAAGCCAAGCTACATGAAGGCCATATGTGTGGCATCACCCAGCACAGATCTATGTACGTCGAACGGTTGGCTGTGGGTGGCCGGGGGTCCCTTTTTTCGTCTGATAGCATGTTTTCGACTGAAACTGTAGAGAGGAAAAATAAAACAAGAAATGAGTATCCTAGAAACTCGCCCCGTAACCATTTGATTTTTTGTTTCTCACAGCTAACCACCGCCACAGTACCAATGCCTTCGTCGACGTCATATCAAAGCCATTGCCTGTGATGTTTAACATTGAATTTCCACGCTGATCCTTCTGCTGGGCTGCTGGTGGTACTCGTACTCCTTCTTCTCTTTTTTCTTCTTTTTTTTGTGTCGCTGCGAATGGCTTTGCATCTTAGAATCGGTTCGTGTTATTGTTGCTCGTTCTGGCCCGTATTGTTGGTTGGTTTTGTTCGTTTTTAAAGCGAGCTAAAGGGGGTTAGTGGGTCTAAGACCAAAAATCTCCGTTGGCCCGCTTTGCCTTTATCGATTTGTGCGAAATTTTCAAATAAATGTTTCACTTGTTTATGGTGCCGCTCATATCGCAGGCAGGCTATGGCTCGAAGTTAAAACACGTCCCGCTCCAGCCCTGCCGCTGCTGCAAAGTGTAATATTGAAGACGATTATTGGAGAAGTTTCTTCTTTTGGCCACCAGCAGAGAAGGAAGAGGTGAACGAGAATGGGAAACAAAAACAGCCAGCCAAAGCGAAGAGCTGCAAAACAGCAGAAAGAATCTCTAAAAACCTATTCTGTGTAATCGGCGATTTAAGTGAAAAGGGTTGCGGAGGTAATGCCGCCCGCCAATATTGAATCGGGCTTCGTCCAAAAATTCCATGAGGCGATGGAGAAAAGAAAAAAAGAAGACAGCACCAGAGAGAGGGAGTAGAACATACACAAAAAAAGGGGTGCTTGTTGCCGGGCTTTGTTTGCAGTTTAATTTAAGTCCTTGGTGAATTTTGAAAATCCTTTTATTATTTCCAATTACTTAAAAGAAATCATTGAGACAAAAGGGAAAGGTTCGTATAGTCGGATGATGTTTATTGTGGACCGCCAGTTAGACTTGAATTGCTTTCATTCTTTTAATTAACGTTAAATTATGGTGGTGGTGTGATACACACTGCGTGCGGTAAGAAAATTCGTCTGTACTCGGCCGAGCGTTGCGCTGTCGTAGTCGACTCGATACTTTTGTGTAACCATTTTTGGTTAATTAAATTTGTTGCAAAACCTCAATAAAGTTGTCGACTGTGGTGGACGGGCGGTGGAGTAGTAATTAAATGCGCATTTACACATGCTTACCCATGGCATGTAACGAATATGACTGAAACAAATTCGAATATTATCGAAAATTAAATGCAGGAAATTATACATAAGCCGATGATAACTTTGCGCAACGTGACACTTCTCAACGGAGGCTTGTACAGCGATGCAATTAATGCCATAAATGTGCGTTAACGTGCTTTGGCTCTTTTGGCATCATTAATTCAGTAGCATTGCGAAAGTGTTAATTGATCGTGAAGTAACGCGAGCACACTTAAAAGGATGGCTTTTGAAATTGGATACAACTGGACAAAATTTGTCTTTTGAAATCAATTCTAACAGGAACATGGGTGACCCTGTGCAGTTCGATCTGTCTCTCTGGGCTCAGGTGACACGGAATAGGATTGCACAGACCAAATTTGGGAAAATTATTCAAAAACCCATCCATTCGTTACGCTGATCATTTGAAAGGTCAACCAACAAAAGCTGACTTTTATAACCATTACACATTTTTGTGAAAAGTGGTAATAATTTCATTGGAATCTTCCTGCAGATAGCAGTGACAATGGGTTTGATTCACAAGTCATTTTGGTGGAATAAACCAGTAGCTTGCCCGATCTTTGTCAAAAACATAAGAAATACATCCTCGACTTTAATACTGATGCTCATTCGCAATGTTATCCCAGCAACAACCTCTTTCAACGAAGCTGGATTTTACTTTGGCTCTACCTGTGCTCGAGAACGTTGATTCTACAATGTGACAAATACACTTTCGCACTTTTATGGAAACCAAGATTATACGTTCACACATTCTCTGGTCTAGATACATCAGAAGAGGCGTTTTTTTTCTTTTCTGCCAGAAGTATAGCTTCACCTAACCACTCTTCAGGTAGCTATCCGAGTATATATATGGAAATCACCTCTTCCTTAACTAGGCTTAATTTTTAATTCCTAGTGCTAGTTGACATACTTTGATTCTAAGACGTTGGAAACGCTAATTATCTCCAGATTATGACATATCTTGTATCGCGGTAGCTTGAAAGTATGGAATCCACAGATGCTTTAAATTCCCCATACCCAGTTCGTTGTGGTAATTCCCAACTTGTGTTTACCGCTTTAGACGCGGTGCGTTCTCTGCAGCGATGTCCTACAGGTTCGAAGACGAAAACTCTTCCGAACATAGCTCAGTTACCCAAGCGCTCTACATGGCCTACATGGTCTACATGGTCTTTGGGTCCGTAGGCCACTGGGTAGGCTCTTATTTTGTACAGAATGTAAAATTCGTGATTGAATCTCCTACTCCAGATGACACCAACGCAAACAGGATGGCAGGCAAAAATGTTCTTCAAGGAGACCAAGGGCTTCTTTTTCCGCTTGTTATTGCTTAATCCTCTCCGTTGTACAGCAGTGGAATGATCCACAGCTTAGCAATAGCTATGCCGTAGTACAAAGTCAAAGTCAGAAGACAAAGTCCCTGACTACCTCGCAGCTGCCACTGTGGCAGCTTATCGGCTATTTTGTAGGCATTTTCTTAAGGACAGTGTGTTCTTCGTTTTCTCCAAGTTCACCGTCAGAACCACGTCATGGTCAATCGTTCGCAATGCAATTTACGGGAAAGACCAGAAAAATTGAAATAATTGTGAGTGCTTATAAAGTTTGCGTATAAACTAAGCGCTGTCGTCGTACATACCATAAATTGTAGGGAATAATGTCACAAGAGGTTGTTCATCATCAACATCTTCTGACCCGCAAGATCCAATAATAGCGAGGGTAAAGCACGCACTAGGAGGAGATTGTTCGACAATGCAAATCACTTTAACGTTTTCACCCGAATAATTTTACGAAAAATGACACCAATAATTAATGCCAACCAATAAATCCAATCGTGGATGGACGGACAGTGGTACCTGGAACACCGTCGCACCCGTCAAAAACTGATAAAATTGAACCGAGCGAAGAAAACATGCTCAAAGAAACAGTCACCCAGTTGTCTTCTACTTTTAATAATACAATGATGGCACACATTTTGTGAACCAAGTAAAGAATTTGATGGCCGCTATTAATTGTGCCCCTCCTGCGGATTTGTGGGTGCAGCGCTGAGTTTCAGAACAGCAATTTATTAATACGAATATGTATGTAAGAAGACGGCTTGAGTAATTGTTGGCCTTAAAAGACTAGCAGTGGAATTGAAGTGGCATACATCAATTGGGAAAAAAATGGGAACAAGTCATGGCTAAGACTGAATCTTATTTCATTAGTTTATAGGAGTCTGAGCCTGAGGTATAGTTGCCTTCCATCGCTGATGGTCCGTAGTATTTCATACACGATGACATGGTCTTTATACCGGAGGTTCGGTTCGAAGGCGCCAAAAATCAGCTCTTCTTCCTCGTCCAACTTTCGACTAATAATCCCAGGTTTACTCATCAATCATTTTAGAACTTAATGTCTTGTTGGATCACCATATAGTGTAGATAATGTTATACTCTGTGGTGCTTCCGGCTAAAGCTAATCCTCCACCTAGTTTTTACAGTAACCACTTGTGTTGTGCTTGCTATTGTTCTTTCGCGAGTAAAGGGAACCTGGGATTTTGTGCCGATTTCGAACGGCGAAGTTTGAGAAGATTTTTCTGTGACTCGAGAGATGTGGAGCCATGAACTTAACCTAGACACTCAGCGTAAGAGTCGATGCGTACAGGCATAGACTAGTGGAACTTGGCTTCTTTCGTCATCAAGTCATCAAAATGAAATCTAAATAATTTCGTTGTGGCAGTCAGTCCATCAATCTATCGCTTAAACATTGTCTCCCACTAAAGTATGGGTCCTAGCATCAATCCAGATCAGAGGTACATCATCCTAAATGTGACGAACAAATATCAGCAATGACAAGATGTCTGGACTGATTTCGTCCTTGGAAGGTGGTCCATCTTTAACATTATCGTGTCTCGTCGATGACTTAAAACGCACTTAACAAAGAATTAACGCAACGAGTCTATGCTACAAGTGAATCCGAATCACATCTAAAGTCTTACAGGTTGCTCAACAGTTAAAGCCAAAAATACTTCTGTTGAAATATATGTTGCAGATCATTTGCATCGCCCAAGTCTTAAATATGAGCGCAAATTTCGCAATTCGTCAGATGAAGTGTATTTAGTCCGACCACCAACCAGTCAGTCATTTGAAGTGTGGCAGCTCATAAAGCCCATCAAACAGCGGGGCAATTAAAAATAATGGATTACTTGTCACATTTAATAACTAAACACCTGTGCGGCGAACTAAACTTATGACGTGAGCATATTTAATCGATCATAAATTTCAATTAAGCACGCATTATTATTATTATTATTGTGAATAACATAAAAGGTTCGTAATTACAGCCAATTTAACTACACATATCGTTAATCGCATCAATGTCGCTACGCCTTGTACGTTAATGTGGCGATGTGGTGACGCGGTGCCGTAGTGACGTGGTGAAGCGGTGACACGGTGATGTAGTGATATTATTTTTAACCCATCCGTGATGGCTCTAGGTGCGTGGCCTTTCCGTCGCACTGTCAAAAGATTAAGCCTAGGTACACCCCGTTTCCGGCGCTATTCACACGGCATCATTTGTACGGAGACGCTAAGCCGATAATGGTTGCACAGTACGGCTGGATAGCGTGGCCCAGCACAATGGGTTGTGTGCTAGGGCCCGTGTTGTTGTTTTAAATAATTACCCACGATTAAAATTGAATTGGTTTCGGCGTTGTAGTGCGGCCCAGGTGATGGGCGTACACACAACGTCGAGCGTAAGCAGATTCCTTCTGCTCCGAAAAGGCCTTGTGATAACGTTCGCACGTATGTACGTGTGCACTCTTGACTTTCATGCGAACGCGAGAGTTTCGTGCAACCGGATTTTGGAGCAAACCGACACACATGTGGGCGTGTGTGTTTATGTGTTGGTTAGAAGGATGTCTGAAAACAGGTCAAGTGCCAACGGCAGGTGACAACTGACAAGGCAAGCATTTCTGGTTGATGAACGTAAACAGTTCGGTAAGTATGCCGGAGCTGTCCGCCACCAGCCACCGCTGCAGTGACGATACAACAATATCTGCGCTGGCACTAGCATCAGCATCACACAACCGCTACGGAACGATTATGTAAAGTACTTTTTAAGGATTCCCGTCCTCTTTTTTTCTGCTTTTTTTTGCTATAATTTTAATGTGTTCTTTTCTTTTGTTTACCATTTTTCTTTGCTGTTTTCTGGTCGTCTTAATGGTTTGGGGCTTCCATTTTCATCAGAGTATAGGCTACGGCACGAGGGTCAGCAGTTTTGTTGTTTGAATCTCGGGCGGGCGGGTGTGCGTCGGGCCATAATTCATTCCAAAAATGTCTTGAAAGAAAAAAGCGGTTCCTTGTTCACATTAAAATCATTTTTAAACTGCACCACATGTGTACAAAGGAGGATGACTTTGGAAAACTTGATGGAAGACCTTTAAATTTAAATCTGATTATCTGCCTCCTTTGAAGTCTGGTCTAAAGACGGACGGTTTCCTTTTGCTAGGGACATATATTTTGCTAAGATGTTCACATCATGCAAATGACGTCAAAATTCATAAACACGAGGACAACAGTCCCCGACCTTGTCAAGTGTAAAACGTTTTATGTCTTCTTTGGAGCCACGAAAGAGACGAATTGTTTCTTTAAATATTTTTGCGTTTTTTTTTCAATTTCGAATCGAGTGTGACTGTGATTCCGCGTGTTGCTGGTAAGCTCTAGAAAGGGGGGCAAGAAAATCTCTGGACTTACAAGGGATTTGGATTGATATACACTCGCACATCATATTTAGATAGTGAACATAAAGTAGGGACTGTATTTTGTTTGTTCCTCATCGCTCAACAACAATTTTGGATGCCTCGTATGTTCTTGTCTTCGTTCTTGGCATGAATAGCAAATATTGTGTCAGGAGTTGTGTTCCCGGTGAGTAAATTTCGAGGTGACTGAAATTCGAATCGCCTATCTCTGTTGTAAGCACCGTGAGCAGGGTAGATGTCGCATTTTTTCATCCTCTATCTACCTGCTCCGTTCTGTCGGCTTTAAACCGCCTGAGTTCTTCGACTACACTTGGTCTGTTAAGGGACGCACATTTTATGTGCAGAGCCGAAAATCGTGGTTCTTAATTCCTTTGCTGGGGTGGTCAACAGGAAATCGCTCCATATCCAGCAGTTGCTTGTCTCTGAACTATCTCTTCTACAGTCGAAAGTGGTCGGCTCCCCGACTTCCAGAGAAGGGCCAAGAACAAAAAAACAATAATAATTTGCACTTTGGGAAGTAGATCTACCACAATTGTGGTAAAGTCCCAACACTGCTTGCCACTAACCCTGGTAAAAAAAGTCGGAAACAAATAGTAGAAGCAGGAGGGTTGCCTCTTTACACTAATGGTTTAAAGACGAACCTGAACTGAAAAACTTTCCAGGAATCATTTGTGGATCTGCATGGTTATAGGACTAAAGTAGGTTTCACGATAGTAAACCATTCTTTAGGCCCCAACACGTTAGTCTAAATGAGCCAAGGCCATAAGGTCGACAGGGCACCCACTTGCCTACCTACCTACCTAGTTCGGAAGGCAAAAATCCGTCATGGTTGGAATATGCTGAAGTTGTGAACTCTAGCCACAGAAAGTCGGTTAACATCACTCAATACCAGAGACCATTGACGATAACGGTGTCGCCTTCCTCATTTGGAGAGAAAATAAATTCAGCTGATGACCCTCGTATCGACATGTCTGAGCCCTCTACGGAGGCTATGTTTTCTTCAATTTGGACCTAATTGGGGTTGGCTTATGCTCCAAACGAGTGCCTGCACACTGAAGCCATGATCATGACCATCCTCACGACGATATGCTAGATGCGATAATATTTGTTTAATAATTTCCGCACGAAATGGCAAATCTTAGCGACTCCTTTGACAACTGAATGTCATTGACAGTTGCTAAAACATAACAATTGATAAACCTATCGTTGTTACAACAGACCGCTGGTTGCACTGTTTGCATTTCCGGACATACACGTGTAGGTGCACGAAACACAAAAGAAAAACATACTAAATTTCAACCCCCCCCACAACTTTCAAATATAAAATTTCATCTCGATGTCATCAACCATGTTCGACTCCCAGCAGTGACAGGTGTTTCATTTGGGAAAGTCCTGCAATATGAATGCTGCCTCAATTAATTTCTGAGATCTTTTTCCTTTTATTTTTTTGTCGTTGCCAAAATAAATTGCAAATGTCAAAAATGCTCCCTCTTTCTTACGTGTTCAGTTGCACAGAATTGAGTTTCATTCTCATTTTGCCCCCCAAATGCTTTATGTCTGAGCCATCAGATGCATATCTCCATCAAATCGTTCCACCAATACTTCACTTCAACGCTTAAGAACCGAAGCCGAAGTGAAAGGAGAGAAACATCACAATCGTGTGCCTTCGTTCGTTTTGCAATTAATTCTCCTTTGTCATCAGAAACATTCTGCTTACACAATAGATACCATTCGAAAATACATATCCGAACGCTGTTGTTTATTTCTGTAATTACTGGCCACAATCATCTCGTAATTACATCGAAGTCATAAATCCAATCTCGTTAAAATCCCAATCTCGCATAGACTAGACCTTCGATTGTGTCAACCTCTAGCACACCGTTCCCGTCGAATGGGTAATAAATTTGGCAAGGACCCTTCGGTGGCTTGCCTCCCATTTTGGTTGTGTGCACACACAAATACTTTCTAATTGAGAGTTATGCTCCCCCTTTAACCGCACATCGATGTTGTGTTGAATTTTTATTGTCGGACGCATGCTTCACTTACGTGCTACGGCTACAGCACTTAATTGTGGGACTTCCTCAAAATGCTGCTTCACGTGGAAAAGGATGGGATGATGGCGGTGCTCGTGCAAGACAGACAAGGGAAGTCACCAGCATACCATCACTGCATGCATTCTCGTCCATGTCATGTCCAGGATTGGAAATAAAAACAAAATCCCTTCCCACGAGCTCATCGTTTTAAGCAAACACTCCATGGATCGCTGAAATTTAAATCACAACTACCTGGAATTCCAGAAGCTCTCCGTCGACGGAGGGAAGAAATCATTTCGTCGAACAACAAACACTGAGATCCTGCCCCGGGGAAAATTCCAACGGCTTGGGTTACATCATGTAATAAAAAGCTGAGTACACAGGTTCATCTTCTGCAACAGCAACAGCAGTCGCATCACACAGGCGTGCAACTAGCCCATCACCGTCATCATGAACATCATCAGCGTCACCGGCTAGCTGATGTCTTGGGAGTTGGGAGTAGGACAACTGAACGAACGACCGATGATCGGATTTTCCACGCACGCATACCATAAATTCTCCTCGGTTACAATGTGCAGAGCAACGAAAAGAAAAAAAAATCTCACCTCATCCACGTCCCATCTATTTGTCCGTCAACAGCAAGAGCAACAACAACAGCAACTCAGGCAATAACTTTGGCCAACATAATAACAACCCCATGCATATACGAGAGCAGCAAACTTTCTTCTGGGGGATGATGACGATGATGCACAGTCCATTCGACACTCCACAGCCGTACACCGAGAGAGAGAGAGCGAGATTTACGAGAGCAAACGGGAGTAGCTCGATTCTATTTGTGGCTCACTGAGAGATCCACAGAGGCACACAGGGAAAGTTCTACACACTCAGGGGTGGCTAACTGATAAGAAAACCTCGGCACAAAAAAAAAAACAAAAAAAGCTTTGAGGGGTGTGTTTTTGTTTGTTTAAGATTCACATGTGTTGGTCTGCCGTGTTGTTGTCAGTACTCAACAGTTATAGTTTCGAAAATCGAATATTTGCGCATGGCATCTAGGAGGGCGGATTGCGGAGCTTCGAAGTCGAATTTTGATGGCGGCCGATGGAAAATATGTCAGGATTCAGAAGTACAGGGATGGCAAACGGGTAACGATGGGAAACGGCTCTGATGTGTGGTACGGGGGTGGGAGGGGATATATTTTCTTCATTTGTTTTATCTGAGAATGTGGTCATTTTCACTGCAAAGGAGAGTCACAGGAAAAATGGATCAAATTGTTCGAATGTTTGAAACTGATAAACCTTGACCAACACTCTTTTGAATCAGCTGCGCCGAGAGCCATCCACACTTCGAATTATACACACTTAGAAACTATTCGAAATTTTTCGAAGCTCAACACAAATGTCAAGTGGCGAGGGGTAAGAGAGCAACCATGTGTGCGTGCGTTTGTGCCAAAATTCGAAGAATACTACATTTCTTCGATAAGATTTTGTAGCCTTCCCCCCCCCCCCCCCACCCACCTCTTCGGCAAATCCCAACCAACCTGCCCGACTTGTACCGGGATATCGTACGATAAAGCCATTACCAATTGTTAGCCGATAGTTGGTAGGATTTTCCCCACAAACACACACACACACATTCACCTCACTTATCCCGACACATCCGTCCCGTAACCTAGAGAATTCATCCCGAAATGGAGAGCACACAGCACACAAATATGAAATATGTAGGTACCGAAAGTTTATCATAATTTTTTTCTTTCGGTTCGGTTTTTTTGTGTGTCATCTAGTTGCTCTCCTTTTCCCATCATCATCTACAACATTGGAAGTGTTCGAATTCGAGGATTTCTCGTTGGGTCCCTGTAAAAGTACAGTTGGGCGCGACACGTGGTATGGAGAGGACATACAATCCTAAGAACACACACAAAAAAAATAAACCAAAATCAACCTCAAGCATGATTATTTTGTTTTATCAAATTGATATCAGAGCAAGAAGTCGTGGAAAATTTTATCAATCTTGAATCGGTTAATCGCTCCCCTCCGGTAAACGTTCTCATCTCGCGCGCGCTCTCTCTCTCTCACTCTCTGTCTGTCTCTCCCGAACTCGATTCGATCTCCCCCACACGTAAGAAAAACTAAACTAACCAAGAGCAGAAGAAAAAAAAAGCCATAGCAGCAGCAGCAGCAAGGAAAACCGAAAAAACAAAAAAAAAGAAAAACCGAACGAAAAGAGAGAGCGACCGAGTTTACAGCCACCCTCCCCCCTCCCGGTAGATTTTGCTCCATCCACCATCCACACGATGGCACACGGATACCAGTGAAAGGAAAAAAGGGATGTAATCCCAAAAGGATGCTATACGCTTTAAGTTATTAGCAAAAACCTCTCCCGTAGACGAACGAGTTTTCCTCCATTTGTGCCACGAGACATCGTGCAGTAGCATCTCATCTCAATCAGTTACTCTCGGCGAACTTAGGCGGTGGTGTTTGGTGTTGTGTCCTTTGGAATGAGAGAGGCCTGACTATTCTTTCATTTCATTTATTTTTCGCTCGGTCTAAACCGCTGGTGCTGTGAAAAGTATACCCAAAAAAAATTGGAAAAAAAAATTGTCTTGTGTTTTGACGTTTTTTTGGTTTACCATTTTTACATCTCCCTTGAGTTTTCTCACAATCGTTATCATTCTCGGAACTAGTGGTGAAAATCTTAGCTCATGGCGGACGGTCAGTGCGACATTCTTCCGGGCTCCACAACATTGTGTGTGTGCGTGTGATGTGCTAAATTTCTCAAAAGATTCAAGTGAAGCACGATAAAAATTATTCACTTGACTTTCTGTTTCGGTTTCGGGATTTTTTTTTCGAAATTCCCTGCAAAGAGGGAGGAAACGACAACAACAAAAAAAACGAAAAGTTTATCGAAATTATTTTGGAAGTTGCAAAGCAAAACACACACACACATATACGCATACAGCCAACAACTTTCCGTTTAACATACATATAAAATCAAGTGATGATCCTGGTCTCCGTCTCCGTCACCGTCATCGTCACACGACGGTCTCCGTCTCTTCTATGAAAATAGTGGTACATGCGTAAATGTAATAATGAGTATGCTTCTGCTGCTGCTGGATGGATAAATCTTCTAGGTGGTGCGTCTCTCAATCTACGAGTGCTGTTGTATTCCGTTTTCGTCCTTTCTTACACACGTAGATTTTCCCGTATTCTTTTTCCATATTATTTAATATAATCAAAAAAAAAAAAAAACAGTGAAAACAAAACAAAAAAATAAATAAAAATTCTTTGATATTGAATCTCTTGAGTTTGCTCTCGTTCATCGTGGTATTTATTCATTAAAATGTATTTTATTTTTCTTCGGTATAACCTCGTCGCGGTGGCTGCAAGCCTGAACGAAGTAAACGTATTTTAAAATAAATGTGAAAAAGTAAATCAAATAAATACATCCTTGCATACGTGTATTCCAACAGAGATATGTGTTTTTCGATTTGGTGCCGCAGAAAGTTTGATTTTTCATCACCTCTTCCTTCCATAATGTTTCAGTGAAAAAAAAAATGACAAATATCAGTTTAAATTCTGCTCTCCTATGCGGATAGCGGACAGCAGATCGGAAAAAAAGAATCATTTCAATTCGCGTCGAGTGCAAGTACGTTCGAAGGCAACAAAAAAAAAAAAAGAGGGAATCTACGAGTACAATTCCCAAACAAGAAAAAATTTAATTAATAAACCAACAAAAAGTTAAAAATTGCATACATACATGTGTAAATTTTTCACACTAGACTAGGCTTAGCAAATTACAAAATAATTATAAATGTGAGTGAGAGAAAATAGAAATAAATAATAAATTCAATAAATATAAATTAATACAAAAGTGAAAATTTATTTAAGGTTTCTTAATGCAAATTAAATAACAAATAGATCTTGTGTAAAAAAAATAAATAAATAAATGTTAGTGTCAATATTGAGATAAGCAACAAAAAAAATATATATAGAAAAAAAGTATAAATCAGCAACTAGCAATCGATATCGGAGTAAGGAACGACGAATTTAAGGATACATATATCATGAACCTGCTTTTCGAGTGTTTATTGTGAGTTCTGTTGTGTATATTTCACGAAGTTGATGTTTTTTTCTTTTTGATACGCTGCCTATTGAATATATTTTTGTTTTTTTTTGTCTTTTGAAGATGTGGTGGGGTTTGGGTTTTGGTAGACTTTGCTGTGAGATATGGCGGCGGGAAGTCTGTTGAAGTGAATTTATAGGCTTTTTGGCATTCACAATCGTAGATTTGTTAAGATTTCTGAATTAAGGTTCAATGCAATGTTTGGGGAGGAAAACTACCTGTGTGAATAGTGCATCTCAGTGGGCACTTGCTTATGAACAAATACGCATTTCCCCCCAAAACCGGATAAAGTTCGGAAACTGAACAATTATAATCAAGCCGTGGTTAGCAGTCAATTGTGTCGAATGAGGACGATCTCACTGAGCAGGGCGGTGCCCAATGATCTTGGTGATCAGACAGTAAAGTTGAGGAAGGCGTATGATTTAACAGTCAAAAGTGTAATCAGACAAGAGATAGAACCTCCGTGTATGCATTTGTTGTTCAAGAGTCTGTTATTCACCAAGTTCTTGACAACCATTCGCTCAGATTAGTGAATTTTAAAGATCAACACCCTTTTTCGCGTTTGATTGATCTACATTTTTAGCTATTCACAACTGGAAGGAGTATATGGTCTCTAAAAATGGGCACTCAAGTATTCGGTCTTTATAATTAGACACTGAAAAATACATGCTATATAAGACTAAATTAGATAAAATTCGGTATGTCTCTTGCTCTTTAAAAATGCTAGAGCACCCAGATCTGCGTTTCTCCTTCTTGGTTATAAACTATTTCGGTGGAGTTACGTGAAACAAGGCCTGCACGGTGGATGAATAATCCTATTTTTTACGATTTACAAGTTCTACAGAATTAAGCAGACTTGGCATACTTAAAGTGAACATGAAGTCATCTAAAATTGACTTAAATAATAATTGTTATAAGTATATTACATTACTTTGGACCATATTTCAGTATTTTCGTTCAGTAGAGGTTTAACTCGTAAAAGCAAAATAAGTAAAAGTATATAAATGTCTCAAAATGTTTTTAGACATGTTGTTCGATAATCAGTTATTTATTATTGGATGTAATAAATGCAGTCATACACTTAATACATTGTACATTGCCAGTCGTTATTTTCTTAGCCCTTACCCGGGTACCTTATCCATTTTCAAACACCAACCAAATTACTTTACTGATTTCATGGATGCTGTTGCGTTTGTGCCATCTTTTTAATTTTGAACATTTTGTACAAATACAAACCCGCTCTGATGGCTAATTTACACTTCCAATACGAATCGATGTGATAATGTACCCGGGTAATAGAACAATTTTACGTGATTTATTCTCAAAATAGTTATTAATCAATCAACTTCATGGTACACGCTTACTTTACTTCACGTCAGTGTGCAAGCTTGGTGGTATTATTGAAACCACTCTTTCCTTCAGCTCATCGATTGTGGCCGTCTTCTTTCGCTTGTGTGAATATAGTGTTTCTTTTGACAACCAGACCAATTAATGTACCCTGAGACTATTATAATGGATTAATGAAATGGTTAGAAGTGTTCTTTTTGATTTTAGGGACAGGTAATCGCAAGTAGGTTCAGTGCAAAATGAGCAACCTTTCCTAGTTTTGCGTTACCTTTCTAATAAAGCTACTTTAAATAACTGCAAGTGAAGGTTAATTTAGATAACGTCCAAGAATTTCCTTTATTGCAGAACCTGGATGAACATTAACTGTCACGAATCTCTGTCTCGACATTAGGTTTCCACACATTGCTGGCTTAGTTCCTTTTTTAAACTTCCGTCTTCGATCAGTGGTGGTAATGATGGGGTTGTGTTCCATATAAATAATGTACGAAGCCAAAGCGGTTATGTCAACGATGTTATTAAGTACCGCCAAGGGCCTATTCATTTTGGCGTTTATAGGTATATTAGCTCAACAATTGGTACATGATATCAACGCCTCCTTTCTATTTATTATAGTGCGATATAATTTCGGGTGACATTAAAGCCGATTTTTCTTCTTTAGCATGTAAGAACAAATCATTGCTTCTTGTTCTTACGTCTTTATATACAGAGTTCGTTGAAAAACGCTCCGATCTTTGTGAGGCTGCACATTTACGTTTACTTTTTCTCACTCTGCCAACTAGTGCCATATTCCAAAAATTCATCGTGTGATTTAGTTGGACAGACGTAAAGAAATTGTCACGTGTTATAATTCCCCCAGAGTTCTTATATTTGCTATATATGATTATCTATGACCATGACAAGAACACTTGCGTTCTCCTCCAACAGGCTTCGGAGTATAAATTTGTGCGTTGAGTGGTTGTTTGTAGAAATCTTGTTTTTCCGGCTTTGATGGAAGTATTGGCTAGTAACATATCCAAACAATTGCTCATCGACTGCTATGCACTCATTGGAATCATTGATTTTATCCAAATTAGAAAGCTGCAAACATTACGAATAGCAGCAGCTTTGTCTGTTGCTAATCTTAATTGATGAGTAACAGCTTTATCACATCTTAAGAAACGAAGGGAAATACGAAACCGGTCGTGGCATTTTTTTCAGACTTTCTTTGTGGACAAACAAAAAATGTGAAAGAAAAGTTAAAGTAAACCATGAGAGCAATTGTAGTTTTTGCGTATTTTCACATTTCCTTCCGGGGGGTATGGCACTGAACTGAAATTATCAAAATCGGACGCTACTTTTTTCTCTAATCACCATGGACGAAAATGCGAAACCTCCACATAAGCGAAACAAACCCACTCGTGATTTGACTATGACATACCGATGGACTGGTTGTTTTACCGCCCATGAATGTCTGTACCGCGCCAGAGATGTTTGCAAGGTTTTGAAAGCATTATTTCCAAACCAATTGATTAGTTTCAGCATTTGTAGCACTGATTGACAAGCTTATCATTTAATCACATTTTTACTTAATGAATGTAAAATGCTAAACAAATAATGGACAACTTTATTTGTCGAAACTACCGAAATACCGATCTGTCTGTGAACAGAACTCAATTTCTGTAGAGTTATATATTTTAAACTAACAATTGTCAAAAATGTCTACGAATCAGTTGGCGATAGTCTCTGAAAAATTATCCATGGATGATATTTTAAGCCTTAAGGTCACTACTTTCCCAGCAAGCACATATGGTAGATCACGTAGGAGTCTTCATCAAATATTATAGAATGTTCTTCGACGAAACAACATATTTTACAAGTGCTGCATTTTTAATTGAATAAAATTATGCTGAATTTCAGTCACTGTTAATTTTGCTCTAGAATTCAGGGAATAATGTGTATACCCCGACATATGATATTGCATATGGAACAGGTACTCTTTCTCAAGTGGAGGAATATTGTTCTGCAGAACGGTCAGTGTGCAATCTTGTAGCAAGTATGAATCCATTATTTTCCCATGAAATATAAGGCTTTCTTTATCATAGTTCGAATGATCAGAACTAGGCCATTTTTTACGGATTTGTGTTGCACCCTGCCCATATTTAGTGACCTTCGAATGCAGAGTGAATAAATTCCACGAATTTTGTACACTGATTCTCAACAACAAGCATATCTACGTTCGATTTATGTGAAGTTCAAACTAAAAAAAATGGTTTAATTCAATACAATGTTCGCGTTAAGTCAATTACATACAAACCAAGTGGATTTTTGTCATATAACCAATTTGTCGGAAAATTCTCCGTCTGATTGCAGAGTGCATCCACGTTTCAGAATCATTTTTAAAAACATATAGAAATTTATTATATGTGACTGTAAACAGTTTTATCTTGTACAACAATCCGTTTCTGCATAATTTCTGCATTCCAACTGAGGAATGATTAATTGAATTGCTAGATGCTATGAGATTAACTTCCACAAATCACCAAAGTTCTAGGATTCCTATCGAGTGCTGAATCCTTGATAAAAATCAGAAGAAAGCTGAGTACTCCCATAATCTATTTTCAGACAAAATTTCGTTGGAAATCATTTGAATGACTATCCAAATCAACATTTATTTTGCCTATAAATTCCCCCTTTAATGCGATGACCGAGGCGCCTATCTATTTGCCCAGTTTCCAGGTAAATGACTATGAAAGGATACAATGAGCAAAGTGAATTGAAAAAAATGTGCACTCCATTTTTGTGCGGCTTTATGATGCTTTTATATGAACAAGGAAAAATCAAAAATTACTGCATCGATGACCGTGTTTCTATTCACTGAATATTCAAAAATTCAATGACGCCTAATTAGCTAAATTGCACTGTAGTCTAAAAGCCCTTAGGCACGCGTCAGTGTGTCGCATAATATTCAATATTTGGGGATAAATTGTTTAGTGGCGTCTATTTTTTTTTTTTGCAAATCCAAATCAGTCGTTATATTCTGGAATGTGCGTATTTCTGTTTACATAAGAAATCTGTGCAATTAAAATAATGATTATGATTTTTTGCTCTGAAAATATGTACATCATATTTATTAAGCTGTAACATTAAGCAGAGGTCTGAATTGAAAACTGATTAATGTGCATTTCTGTGTGAACTCAATTGTGTTTAACTTGGAATTTGAACTGATTTTGGAATTCCACCAATGTAAAACTGATATCAAATGATTTTGTGGGAAATGACGAAACACAAAACATTATATTTATATTTTAAATTGTTTGATAGCAATTAAGCTATTATACACTAATTTTAATTTTAAAAAAATGAGTTTCGGTGCAGCCTCGGTCTTACAAAATCGAAGGAAAGGAAGGAAATATTCGTTGTACCCAGTAGTAGGTTACAGTGACGTTTGTTACATAGAGGATAGGTTGGACTAGGATTCGTTTTGTTTACACACTTAATGAGTGGATTGACTATATAAATCACCGTACTTAATTGAGCAATGCAACCATATAAGCCATATACCTTTGCAAATGATTGCAACATAAATAAATATTACAGAATAAAGAACAATTTTTTTTTGGATATAAGACGAGATAGGCCCAATCTGACCAAGTGTGGCCAAGCTTTCACTGGACTAACTTAATGCCGACAGAAGCAACATGTCCAGCCACAACTCATATTCAAGGACTGCTGGTTATATTAATTTTCTTAAACTTGGCCGCTCGAAGTTGGCACAATGTAGGTAGTAGACTGTAGGTCGCACTCACACGTGATATAACAATAGCATGCACAACATGAGTGGTTGCTATAGAAGCTAAGCCCAGGTCCGTCTCGGAATGTCACGTCACCCAGCTTACTATATTATAATGGGATATGGTTGCTATTGGTTTCGGATGCTCCTGGCATAGTGTCAACAAGATAATTTACCTGCCGATCCTGGAAATGAATGACCAGTAAGATATTTCAAACACCTAAATTTGCTTGGCCTAACCGATGAAATCGTCTGCGACGCCCGTGAAGAAGACGACACTGCAGAGCACTTCTTTTCTGCTATCCTGCCTTTGTTCAGATCGGGAATCAGCAATTCGGTGTTGATGTGATGATGTGGGCTCCTCATTTCATGAAGACCAATAAATTGTAGTACAACGTACTAGTTTTCAGTCTAAGTCCTCCAGTGTAGTGTTAAAAACCTTCGAGCCTACAATGCTGTCAACTGACCCGTCTTTGTTCGTATGTTCGGTTTCAGAAATGTGTCTTGGTCCCGGGATCTTGTGCCCAGAATATTATTTAAATCTTTTCAGAAGCATCATTTAACAGACCAGTTAGCTTAGGTATGCAGTCAGGTACTACATTTTACTTTGACTGTCTAGAAATTGAAATCGATCGTTGAAATTTTCAAAAGAAGCATACAGATGATGCACTCTAATTATGTAAGTGATTGATAAACGAAAAATATATGTATTGTTTTATGGAATATCTAAGATAAAGATCTCACAAGAGTTTCAAAAAAATGAGATCACGTGCTTGCTGAAGGCCTGTGGAAGGAGTTCAAAAATGACCTCAACAGCAATGGCTTGCATCTGACATTGAAAGTTTTATTTAACTTTGGCAAATTTTTCTCTCAAGAAGTCCCATGGCCACGTCCCAATCTTTTCCAACAGATCGTTGGAAGTTTCCCTCTGCCAGAAAAGGCAAGACAGCAGCCAGTTGTAATGTGTAGGGAATTGAGGATTTCGATACGTGCGGCGTAACAGTTTCCAACAATGCTGAAATTTGCACACAAATTTGTACTGTGAACCTTAACTCGATGAATAAATAGAGCAGATAGTGGATTGTAATTTGCGACAGTCTTCTATGTCACCACAAACTCTGCGAATGGTCTCTCCTGGCTCCTGGTAAACAGTTTGTCGTTAGTCGACTTATCTCATTCAACAAAAGAAGCTCGGACGTCCTTATGTACAAATGAATTGACAAGAGCAGCTCCGTTTGCCCCTTGCCTTAGTGACGCTTGTAGCTTTTTGTTACTCCCAAATCAATGGTCTATACATAGATTGTTGTGTATTATGGAATTAGCTCAATTTTTTTAACCAAAAAAAATGATATTTCGTATGAATCGGGTGTCACGCCTTTCGAGACTGAAAAAGGTCATCAATTTCATGACACTTTACGTGGTATAAGTCCTCGCTTCAACACCCAATTGATAACTGATATATTATCTATTAGGTAGCACCGCAATCGTTGATGGTGTGAGAGGATTACATTCCTCACAAGTCATAAGAAGGAGTTAAATTTCACACGATGTTGTAGAAAAATATATATATTTGAGTAGATGCAAGTGCTATTGTGTGTGATGATTCTAATTAATGATAGTGCTCTCTAATTAAACACTCGTCTAATTAAATGTAATGTTCTCGGAAAATCTGGGTGTATATACATTTTTTTTCTGTTGAAGCCTTGTATTTATGTTTTGCGGCATATAGTGTGAATTGATGCGAATTACAGTCGATTCAACATGATATGTGTTTTAATTTAACTCTCACCATGTTGAGTTATGGTTGTTTATGGTAAATTCAACTCTATTACATGTGCATTTTTTAAGCTTGGAAAAGGTTGTGAATTTTATGATATAGCTTCTTCATTATGTGGCGCTACCATCTGGGGTGGACAAGGCCCTCAACTCTCAACGAACAGGACTTTCCAGCTAGCGCCATATTTGCCCCGCTGCATCCAGTTACGCACACGAATTTGGTTAAGGACGGTGGACGTCCTCTAGTTCATCATCCCACAGTCAAATGAATCGAAGAAGCTTCAGAAATTGAATCCGTAGACGTCTAGCTAGTACCATTTTGCTGTACAGCCCACACAACTCGTGGTTGAGTCTTCTTCTTCAAATTCCATTAACGACTACAGCTCATATGTAGTTCTCTTGAAATGGCCCATGGCTACGGCATCTGCTCTAAAGATTATCCATGCCTCCGTGCCATAGAGTAGAGCAGGGATGACTAAGGTGTTATGTAATGTCAGCTTCGTCCTCGAAAACGGGCTCAACTACTCAATTGCATCTTGACTGCAAATAATCAGTGATTTGCACGAGGTTTTCGGTTTTCCTTGGAGCCGGGGTAGACGAAGTCCATGACTACCTTAAAAGTGTGTCTGCCTGTCGTGGCGTTGATTAAGGCGTCGATCATGTACGCCCATCTTGAAGACAGCATATAAAGGGTCGTCCGGTAGGGACTTCCGAACTATGACAGTTGATAGCGGACATATCGTTGAAGCTACATCTGTCAAATTGGTCCGTCATTCATTCAGTTTGTTCTGCCAAATCACCATGGACGGACGAAGCGTTAAACAACACGTGTAAATGATGGAACTGTTTTATCAAAATAGGTATCGTTCCCCGCGCTTGATTCCATTTACGGTCGCCATAAGATGAAGCTCATTTGTGGATGAGTGGCTACGTCAACACTCAAAATTGTAGAATTTGGGACGATACCAATCCACAGGAGATCCAAGAGCGTCCAATCCACCCCGAAAACTCACTGTTTGGTGTGAATTTTGGGCTGGCGTCGTCATCGATCCATATTGCCTTGAGAACGACGTTGGCCAGGCCATCACATTCAGCGGCGAGCGCTATAAGTCGTGATTACCAACTTCTTTTGGACGAAATTGAATGGTAAGGACACCAACTACATGTGGACTCAATAAGACGGTGCTAAGTGCCACACACTTGGGAAATTCTGCACGAGCTATTCGAGGGCATGGTCATCTCAGGAGGTAACGAGAATTGGCCACCGAGATCGTGCGAATTGATGCCGTTAGACATTTTCTTATGGGGTTTTTTTAAATCGCAGGCTTAACCACAAACCACATCGGCCCTCAAAGCCAACGTAACCCAAGTCATCGGTGAAATTCAGGCAGATTTCTGACTTCTTTCAGAATCATGAAAAATGAATATATTCATTAGAATGGATTGTCTAGAGCCTAGACTATTAAATGTGTCATCGCGGAGAAGCGCTCTTTTCTAGTCACATCGAAAAGACGGTTCTCGATGCAGTTGAGGATAGTTTCCACCTACTCGCCCCTGTTCCCATGGCGGTATCTGTACCAACATTTCTAAATTGAAACGCATCATCATGACGCGCATATTAGGGAAAGCATTGTCATCAAATTTCTCAGCACTAGTTCTCAGCTTCAAGCGAATGTCAAGGGAAATGGAAATCATTTAACGCAATTCATCAGCACCTTCTTTCAATTTCCCCTAAAAACATTGTTAGACTGGCTACTGCATCTCCACCGCAAAGTTTTAATGAATTCCAACTGATATCAGCCATCGGATTCATAGTCTCTCTGGCCACACGATTCAATTTTGCGGATGTCAAGCAGCATTTCAAGCAGGTGACTACAACATTCCGACAAGACCAAACTGGAAACTCGCGCAAGACACAAACGAGCACATCGTCCTAACCAACCAATCATCAATATCAAGATGAAAACTTTTCCAATATCACTGAGTTATCCCTTCATAACTTAATCCGATGTAACCAGAGACCAACCGAGTCCACCAGAGACCACCAGAGAGGAGCAGCAGTAGTTACCTCACCCGACTGGCGACTGCTTCATTATTTCGATTCGCATTAAATGGTGGTTTCGCGAACACATACCTTCCCTGCGAGTCACTGGCGGACAAGTGTCAGCCGTCGCTCGGGATGAGGGGTTGGTTTGAATGATGTGACAACGGAAAGTTTAGAACAAAGTCACATCTAAGTCCAGACCCAGTTTCTATGAATATTTTACGAATCGAAGGAACGAACAAAAAAAGGAAGCGATAATATTTCACTTGGCTCCGTGACAGCTTTATTTGTCCCTTCGCCGAGGCACGATTTTAATACCACATTCCGTTGATTTCCCGTAAACACGCTTTCGGCACATTTGAATAAGATACTTTTCGGCTTCCCTTTTGTGTTGTTGTGTCCATATTTAATAGCTACACGCGGTAACACGCGGCAGTCTGGAGGCGGCCGATATCATTTCCCATGCCCACCATCGGCTGGGGGGTGAGGATGACGTGGCACGGTGGTGGTGTAACATGTTGTGCTTCATTTCTGGTCTTGCACTAGAGGTGACAGCGCGTACACACACGCACACACAGCAACAGCAGTCGCCTCGCCCGTCTACTAAATTACAATTAATCTGTGTTGACGGCAAGCAAATACATGGTAGAATTCCAGCGCCCTTGCCCTGTCACTATTAGCGTTTGAAATGGATGGATTTATTTTTTGTGCTGTTTCGAAAATATTTCCCGGGTTTATTTGCACAGATGAAGTGAATCGAAGGTAGATGGATGGGATATTGGTTTCGATAATGGTTTTTAACTTTTGGTGGTTAATCAGCTCGTAATAGAGTTGCTGTCGCTTGATATTTTGCACTCCATCTCCCGACCCCATTTAACGCGGTTCATTAATCTTGACTTTGGGAAGGAAAGCGCATCCTTTTTGGCATAAATGAAGTCGCACTAGGACGGGGGACTGATTTAAGCAAATCTTTTAAATGGGTGGTAATGCTTTGGTTTTTTTTGGCAAGGCTATTAAGCCGCTAACCAGCTTCTGAATTTTCCTTTCATGTGCATAATAAATATTGACAGTTGACAGCGGGGTTACGTTCAACTTTATTGCGTATTCCCCAATCAGACAGTTAAAATTGGGTTTGTCCTCTCCTCTGCAGCGCCACTTTCAGTTGGCAAACGAAGCCATTAAAAGTGGCACCTATTCGGTTTCAAAGGGGAGCCCAGTTATAATTGAGTAATAATTGTTTGATTGGGACGTTCAAAGAACGTTTCCAGGGGTTTTTCTTTGTGCTCCCTTTTCCCTCTTGCTGATTAGTTGATAATTATCGTGGTAAATAACATTTTGAATTTGGTAATATCGTTATGATTTTGCGAATATTGGCTTCAAAGTAATCGGCGAATAAAATCAATTAGCGTTGGCCGTCGAGTCAGTGTTGTTGTGATTTGTGAGGCGAAATCGACGAGATGAGTGTTTATTTTATTGCGGGTTGGACAGGCAGGTGGTTCTTTTGAGAGTCCCGACGAATTGACGAACCTTAAACAAATTCAGTATTATCCTGCAGAGCGTTTATAATTTGTGACTAATGCGACTAAAGTGGTCAGATCTATATAACAAAAATCTCAAACGAAACACAACCAAAAAGTTTTTAATAAATATAAATTTTATGTTTAATTTGTCCGAACACAAATAAAATAAATAAATAAATTCGTATGACTTCGCATTCAAAAATGGACAGACTTGATATTTACTAGCCTTAGTTGATTTCTATTGGAGTGAATTTTTGTTAAGATATCGGGTTTCTTATAATAAAGTTATAGAAATTAATACAAAATTAGTACAAATTGAGTAAACAATTATTAACAAATTGAATTGCTTTTGCGTTTTCAACTTGGAATCTAAACCACTCCTCATTCCACTAGGGCTTTATTAATGCAAATATGCGGAATAGACTGGACTTGGACTTCTACTCAGTACCTCCGGACGAGACCTCTTTCTAGGCCGGTCAGGCTGAATTCGCCAAACGACTGTGGATGGAGCGTTTGGTTAGAGTTAGTATGTAATTAATTTAAAATTTGATCCGTACCCGAGGCTTGGAATTGTCACCGAACTAATCACTTTTCATATTGGAGGAAAGTAAACCCAACGCGAGCCCCCGAACCTGAAGGAATGGGTCCTTATTAAACCGCTGGACAGGTCCGCTGCCTACATTAGTTCAATTCTATGCGTTTGCTATAGAGGCTGTTTATACAGTGGACCCCACGAGGAGTCTGTATGTCAACTTTACCCATGCACTTACAAGGTTCGTTGCTGGCATCTCACCGCGGTGCATACGTTAACAAATAAAGAAAATGTTGCATGCGGCTGAGTGAAAATAAATATGCACCTGTTCTAAGACGATGGCAGAATTTACTGTATGGTTTGGCTGTGTCACTACTAGACAATTCCTAGAGAATGAAGAAGGTTTAGCCGTCACCATCGATTCTCATCGTTCTAGCCGATGTTGTTGGCCTCAAACGGCAGTTTCAACAGGCCAAGTCCAAGTGCCCCAACTTATACAATTCGCACCTTTCGTGAACGATTTATTTCGCATTTCGATACTTTGAACTAGGCACTGGTGACCAAAATCGTTGTCGTCAAGTTATAGACAGGTTATAGACGATAAGTGTCGAAATGTGGTTAAAAACTCTCTAATCACCTGGTTCTGCGAAATTGCACACGGTAGACGTTTGCCTGATGTCCTATTTCACTTATAATGTCATTGTCTATACAATTTGTTGAATTAACAATATTAGTGAAATTTGAATCAAACATTTATTTTTTTCTTAGTTTACTTTCGGAAAAAACAAGAAAAAATTATCATGTGATGTTGTCAATGCTGACAGCGTCTGCTTGGTCGACACTGCTTTGTAATCTGAGTCACTGGTGAGTTAAGTGATTAAGTGGTCGCCGAATTTAATTTTCAACATGTCCTGTGATTCAAAAGCTTCGCAAACCATTTTTGTTCTTGTTGCTTCCATACAACAGTATACCGTAATTTTCTTTGACCAGTTACTTAATTTAGCCAATGGGTGTTAAAACATCGACATTTCTGTGAAAGGTTAACTATTTCTCGTTCCATTTCAATCACTTTCTGACTGTGAACTCTAATCCTAACAGTGTGTAGGTTCCACTAACCCGTACTAGGTATTTCACATCAAATGTTTTCTCTTTTTTTTGCAACCAAACGGACACCGTTGACATGATGAATTTGTTCCTTTCATAAGAGTGTTTGTCATGAAGCTGACATGTCCGTCATCAATATCGCCACCACTCATGTGAAACATGACTTGAAAAGGATATCATCAAATATCAGATCGACTATTCCCCTACATTCGTCTATGCAATCATTTCATGTTTTTTATCCGTCCGCATTCACATGGTTTTGCACTTCGTTTTTAGTTTGCCACAAACCCACCATCAAATTGTATGGACTTTACAAAGGATTTTTTTTTTTTTTGTTCCAATTTTCTCATGCAAACTTATGACCGTTTCAATCTCAAATTACACTTTGGGGCATTCATCTATTTCCGTTCCGCAGCAATATAGAATTTGTCAGAACGCCACTGGCATTATTGGGTACATTCGAAATCAATAAGTTTCATCTTGTGACAAAATTCGTTGGAATAATAGTGCGTAATCGGACATGGAGCTGATTGTTAGTTCGATAGTCAATTTGACAAGAAGTGGATTAGTGTAATATTTCCTTGAAAAGGCTCTCGCAGGAGCGACTTTTACGTGCCGTATCGTAGACACACTCAGCATTTTTGGGACAGTGGAAACACCTTGCGGCGAATTTTGAAGTATGTCTTACATTTCCTTTCGTATGAAGTGGAATTGATTCGAAGAATAATTCCGACAGACAGTCCACGTCGCTTGGAATATATAGGAAATTTTCGCATTATCACTCCAAAGGATAAAAAAAGTGATGGAAACCACAGGGAAAAGACCACCACCGCAGATAAGAACGATTTCGACGCATAAAACTGATGCTGGCTTTATTTTGAATCTACATTCATGCCATATAGACTTAGTTAGACTTACACATATCTCATGTACATCATTGTAGACTTCGAGTGAATGTCGAGAATTAAAGTCTTTTGTCAACGTTCAAAAACCACCATCACTCAATTTTCTCTATCCTTGAATCAGTCAACCCTCCCTCAATGGACTCTCACTTCTCCCGTCCAAATGCCAACACAAAATACAAACGACCCCCGCCCCACTCCTGCGACCAACATAAGAAATAAATGGTTTTGTGTGGCATGTTAAACAATTAACGCAAATCTTTCAACAAATTGATGTCATGTTTTCCAGCATATCTGATCGAGAAATGAAATTAATTTATATACAATACCACCCGGGGCTAGGGGCCGCATTGCATTCAATTTCGTATTAAGCAAGACCACCGCATTCCTTTCTTATCATTTTTTTTCTACGTCTTGCCTGCTCGGTCAAGTTGGTCAAGTTTAAGGTTTTCTGGGTTCGCTTTTTGTTTGCTCGCTCGTTTGTTGTCACTCTGTTTATCCCCGCCGCTATGCGAAGGGGGTGGAATGCTGCCGTTGGTGGTAGGTAGTAAATCTTCATCTGTGCACCCTTAACGTCGCCATAATCTATGTTGTTGATGGCCAACGCTTCGGGTGGTAGAAAATTGATTTATGAAAATGTCATGACAAACTTCACTGGATCTCTTTCAGTGTCCTTTGCTGTCACATTCGCCAAGGGGTTGCGCTGGTGAACGATGTGGATGTGTAGGGGCGCGCTTGGTGCTAGAGTGCTTCTCACTACGTACACAAGATTCTGGCTCCCTTGCCCGAGCGTGTTGTTTATGACAGTGCAATTATTATTATTATTATACCTCGGCAACATCGAATGGAGCTCCGTACAATATGTGTGCATGCAAGTACGTCTCATCGTTTTGTAGTGTGCGTGCTATAGACGGGCTTCTGTTTGCCTTTTTCTCCACCTTCCTCCTCTATTCGCTTGCCACAGTCGTCTGCGCGACCATAGGAAGGGACACATTCATTGATTTATGCGGAAATATGATTTTAATGAACTTACCGCACGAACACAGTCGCACTATAGGAGCTTAATTTATACTCACGATTCAATCAAATGCGATGTTGTTGCCATTCGTACCTTCAGATGAATAAAGCGATACACAATACACACATTTATTGGATTTATTCATGCGCTAAATATGGAGTTTTTGGGTTTCATAGCATTTTGTCAGGAACACAGCGGAAATGGTTAAAAGTACTTTATTGCAGGAAATTTGAGGGCGAAGTTGGCGACACTTGGCCTGGCGATAATGATCTAAAGTGTTCCATGGTGAAGAGGAAGGGAAAAACAACAGATGGGGGACATCTTTTTATTTGTGTCACATTTAACACCGAGAATACCTTGAAATGAGTTACAGCTTGGGGCGTGTTGTCGTGAATGAGAATGAGTATCTTACATAAAATTCTATTCTCACGTGAAGGAGCTTAAACTTGTTTTCAAATTCTATCAAACAAAAAAATAAAAATAAAATAAATAATACAAAAAATTAATAAATTAGAAATTTTGTTAAAAAGAAAACGCAAACCATTTGAGTTGTCTCGAAATTTGTACTGATTTGTAAGCCTTTGAGTATGGAAATCGACGTCGTTCATAGGTCCACTACTGGCAAGTTGGCAGCTGTCGATCTGTTGGACTCAATTTTCGATGACTCGGCCACTCATTTAGACGGAAACTGCCTCTATTTCTTGTTCAATATTGGCTCTTAGCTCCTCCAACGACGCCGGCTTGTTAGCATGGAACAATGATATGGCGAAAGCCCATGCAATAATGTCTAAACGTGTTAAATTACACGATTTAGGCCGATAGTCGACAGGACCATTACTTGACATGCGTTGTTCATCGAATTATGTTACCAATTGTTGAGAACACCATGAAATCGACTGTTTTGTTAATTTTGCTACGGACGCTTAAATGACCTCCAGTTTTGCAAGTCAAGTTGGTCCACTTGGATGCGCTATCGCTTTCGTGGGCGTCCCCTTTTGCGTTGTGCATGTGCTCTTCATGGCCTAACCACCTCGGGCGTTGGATCTGTAGACGCCTGACTAAGTTGAAGTCCGTGTACAGATCAAACAGTTCAGGGTTGAATCTTCTCCTCCAGATCCCATCATCGCAAACAGGACCAATGATCAGACGCAGAACTTTTCTCTTGAAAAGGCCGAGGACTTCTTCATCCGGTTTTGAGTTTATCCTTACCCCTGCGCCGTACAGCAGGACTATGGTGATCAGTGTCTTATATAAAATCTGTCCTTCGAGGCAGAGACTCAATTGCCGCTTGAGCCCGATGAAATAGTGATTGGCAAGTGTTATTCTGCGCTGTTGTTTCCACTGCTTACCGCGGAGCTGTAATATAATAATAGGGCCGAGCTTCTCAGCAACCACTCGTGTTGTGCTTGCTTTTGTTCTCCCACGGGAGGAAGGGACCTTCACTTTTGTGCCACGCCGAACGGCCAAGCTTCAGAAGCTTTTTCTAGATTTGTATACTCTTTTGGAGCGAAAGAGGTTCAAGTGCGTAGAAGTCGAGGCACAAACAAACAACGTCATGGCCGTCACTTGCCGCCACTCTCAAACAGAAGCAGAGGTAGACGCTTCCCGTGTTCGGCCACGTCAATGTCGTCGGCGTATAATAGAAATTCCAGACAAGACTACGCCTCTAGATATTCTCCAGGATGGCGTTGAAGAAGTCAAATGCCAGTGCGTCGCCTTGTGTAAATCCTTTTTTGACATTGAAGTATCAGTGAGTTCCTTACCGACCTTTATGGAGCAGCAAGTGTCACTCCGTACAACTTGATGAGTTTGGCAGGAAATGTTGTGTATGGCTTGTCTCTATGCACGCTGTCATATGCGGCCTTGCGTCTTTTCCTGGTGCGACAGTGTGAAGAACCTATCTATTGTGAGCTGAAGCTACACTGATATGGAAGTATCAGATTGTGTATAAATAGCTTCAGGCGGCCACCCAAAACGGCTTGTTCGTGTTAAGATTCGGTGTTAATGAGACCTATCCCTCGATGGAAACGTTGGTAATTCTTAATGTATCAAATTCTGTTGCAAAAAGAAAATAAAATAAGACCAAAAATGTTCGAAAAGTAATACAATGGGCGCCATTAACTCATTGACTGATAAAACAAGAATCAGCTTTAAAAAGGCACATTTAAGTACACCAGCCACTAGATCAGACAACCATTTAATTTTCCGAATTGAAATCAATTTATGTACGTATTCAAGTATAAGTCTCACCAGCAAATTATAAGAAAAATTATAACAATGACGTTCCTCAAAATTTAAGAGGAAAAAAATACGGTCAAGGAGACCCGAACACAATGCACGATGAAACTATGAAAAAGAGACTAGAAAGCACCCAGAAATAGCGAAATATTGATCAATGAATGCGATTGCATTCGTCACCACCGTCTCACAGCATCACCACGTCAAAGGTACGAGTACATATGTCCAGTCGACCGAGATATTTGCATTCTCTTCCCTTTCCCTCTGCGCTTGTGGGGGTGCGTTAAAATGTACTTACAGTCGAGCAAACACAAAACAAACTCACTCACACACCCATTCTTTGTGTTTCAAGTTCACATTGCATTCGGTCTGTGCGAATCGAACTGGTTATGCTGCCTATATTTCAAATGAGTGCTCACTGCTCACTCATGCTGAAATTTCAAACTCACCCACTCACACACACACACACGCACGCACATATCTGATGATTTGCATCTAATTAGTCTAAAAGGCTTTCTGCTTTTATTCAAAGGCATCGCCACAAACACCACCAACTATCCAGTAGGCGCCTCCAACCATCACTTCGAGCCCCCACAGCCACAGCCCACAACAGAGGAGAACCCCTTCGACGAGAGCACTTTGCTCTTTGCGTGATTTATGCATTTGTGCGACTATTGTTGTTCAACGAAAAATCAATTTCGTTGAGTATGCCTTCATAATTTTTTTTTCTCTGTGTCTGTTTATTTTCTTTAACTTCTGCAGAGAACAAAAAAAAAGAAGAAGAACTCACGAAATGAAAATAAACACACTTTAATCAAGAACTTTTCGATTAGCATTTGCATCCAAACACTTGTGCGCGTTGATATCTTGAGCAAATAAAGCACAATCTCGATGGTGATCCTCATTAGGATGCATTTGGCATCAATTTAAAACCTGCGCAGCGCGCACATCCAGCGGCAAGGACACCAGCACCTACAGTACGCCATGTGACGGGACACGTACGCCTGGTATTGGCTATTAAATAAATGACATCCTTGATTGCGAATCAGCATTTAATATGTGCAATTTTCCGAAGCAATTTTATGCAAGCAGGAAGGCAATGCTCCACAGCCAGCGTGCCCACTGGTGCGCCATCAGCAGGTGGACGACGCGGACGGAATGCCTGGCAAGATAGAGCCCAACGAAGGGGTTGTCGACGTGTCCGCAGATAATCAAACCGAACTCAGCCACGAGATGGAGGAAAAAAAAGTAAATATCGGGGACAAATACGCGCTGTGAATAGTTTGCGGGTTCAATGACAACGTGCCACGGGGACGGCGGAGGCAGTCACCTGTGCACCGGTTTGGGGTGGAGGTGGGGGCAGATTTGTGGCCTGCATTTGAACGTGTCGCAGCAATGGCGCAGGAGTGCATCCTGCGATCGGTTTTCGAACAAATAGATGTGGACAATTGTTTGACAGTTGGATTAGGATGGGGTTCAGTTTGGAAATTTGCGGGAAATGGGGTTATTTTAGAGAGCTTTATTATCTGCGGTCGGCACCGCCATTAGAGGCAATAAATCCTTTTTTTATGCCACGCCATGCCAGCTGTGATTCGAGTCGGGGAATTAAACGTGAGAAGGCGAGAATGGAGTGCAACTCACGGGATGTTCGTATTGATTTTTTATGACCCGCGATGTGGTGAGGTTGTTTTGTCACAAATGCAAGGACTTTTTTTTTCTGTATCCCCTCGATGCATCGACTAAATATTTTATGGTGTTGCTGTGCAGAAAATTGGCAATAAGTCACTGGGCATCGAAAACTATTCACTATTCACTTGGGGTATGCAGAAAAAAAACTCGTATCAAATTCAAAAAAAGTCACCAAGCTGTGGGATAGAACGACACACGATGGTGAATGATTTGCAACGTGACCCATATCCGAGTGTGTCCAAATGGACGACAAAAAGTGTACATTTCAGTCAATGACGAATAGAATTCATATGTCCGCGTCATGTTTCGAAGCTTGGAGCTTTATTACCGATGAATTATTGTCGAATATGTGTCAGGTTTAGTGTCACATGTGCCAGTTGATCTTCTGGAGTAACAAATGTCTGGTTTTTCTACTGGTTTACTTAACTCAGACGTCTTGTTGAGTAGAATTGATCACTTTTTCGGTATCAGAATCATTATATGAGACAGGTTTAATTAAGGGGCGAACTGAGCTCTATTGTACATTATTTCTGGACAATGTGAATAAATAATAAAATTATTACTTACGTAAACAAATTATAAATTTGAAAGAATATTGAAAAAGTTAATTTGTGCAACAGTCCGCTTGGTATAGAGGTATCATTCGATAATCACAATACCCAGAATAAATCGTCATTAGTGGTTCAGTATTCTATTTTTTCAAAACATTGTATTAAGAGCAACTTTCCAGTCATGAAGTCTTATTTTGCTTAACTTTTGCGATGTGACAAAGAGTCGGCTTGCAATAGAATAGAAGTAAGAAATGAAGAATGGGGAAGAAAGCGCCAATTCAAGTCCTCCACTGTTCAAAGTCAAAACGTAGCATGTTATCTTCGTAATTATTAATGAACATCTTTACAAAAGATATAAAAACAAAGTCATCATCTTCAGCGATCCGCACGATCCACTAACTGCGTCGCTGGGGCAAAATCACGCACGAGAGTTCTCCAGGCCGCTGGATCCGTCACCATTGACCATTAAAAGGATGTTTACTTGCCTTCATCTCTCCCAATGTGATACATTATTCTCCTCAGCTGCGTTGCAACATCCCGTCGATATATGTACATAATGAAAAAGGACAGGTCACAACTGGCGAAGTCCAATGCCAATGGTGAATAAAAAAATTTCTGCTAAAAATTTTTCAGAACGAATTACCTCGTCTTAATCTATCGGTCGAGCTCGTATGATTTGACTCACTCTTATATGCGGATAAGCCAGTCTGCATAGCAGCCGTCGAATGTCCTTATATACCACGGGATATCAAAATTAGTTCGACTTAGAGGAGGTTTTTGTATGCAAAATTGAGGGGAATTCAAAAAAATATGGCGAAAAAATAATTCGAGTTAGAGAACAATTCGACTTAGGGAGAGTGCACTGTACTTAATTTTCGCGACATATCGTTTCGTCTTGAAATTTTAACTTGAAGCCTTGTCTCATCTAAAACGATGAATCAACGCAACAGTTCGGCACAAATTATTTACATCATTTGATCGGACACACTATTCTAGCAAGAAATGTGGCAGAAGCTGTGATGTGGCATCGGTTCTGTCTATTCTGTCTGTCTAAGTGATCCAATTGCCTATGCCTTAATGCGATGGCTAAGCATGTTTGTATTCACTTTGTGTGGATGCCGGAGGAGTGCATTGTTCAAAACAATTACGAAGCCGCTGATCATGGTACTGACTAATAATTCTTTTCAAGTGGAGACCTACCATGGGATTAATTTAGCGAGTTTTATTACTTGCCGTTATAACATCTTTAGAGGAAATAATGCCAAGTCTGCAATGACTCAAGCTTGGAAACGAAACATAACCGAAGTGGAGATCTACCATATCTGCCTTCTGCTGCAACAAGTCATCTTGGCACGATTAATTCCACTAATCGTAGATTTTCTGCCGGCACCTTGTGCTTCCCTGCACACAATCTGGGCATCTCGTAATTCGAAACCATCACGCAGGTTAACCAGGCTGAGCTGAGCAGAAAGAAAGGACTATCGTGAGACTTCTGCATAACTTGCGTTGTGTACCTTATATGGTCTTGCGGCGACCTCTTCACTGCAAAATTCACTCAGCAGCTTACTCCATCAGCGAATTAGATGAGTTAAAGCTCTATGATGGCTAATGTGTGTCTGCTATAGGCATTGAGCAGCTTGTACCCACCTGCCAAAAATTGCCTATTAGAGTATATCCAATAACAATGCTTTCGTCAGTCGTCAGTCACTCTAGTCAACAAAAACTTTTTGAAGTGAACTTCGCAACAAGATTTAGCCGATCACCAAAATTAGCTAACGCTTATGGAAATTATGAAACGTTAAACTTCTCACCAGAGAATCACTTTTTAGTATGTATCTTTGTTTTTGTATTTTTTCGGGAAAAAAGAAAAATAAATGATTTTTCGTCAGAAGCGAGAATTCAGCAGCTAGAGAAGAGCGACACACAAAAACGACATCAATGTACCATTTAGTACAAAGTTTCAATCCTCTATACCACCATCAGCAGCACCACTTCTCACTTGATCCAGTTCCACAGATAGTAGCACTAGAGAGCACCAGTACCATGCAACCATCAAAAGCAAACATTTCACTCCATCACTCTTGTTCGCTCTGTGCACCATCACAATGACGCACACAATGGATGGAAAGCGTCTTAAGGATTTCCAAATACTGCATTCAACAAAGCGCACACACATAGCCGCACACATTTAGAAAAAGAAAGGACGAAATATAAGCAAGCATGCTTAACCGCAATTGAATTGAAAAAGTTTCCCCCAGAGTTTGTACATTTTATGCAATATTTTCCTCCATCTTTTTTTTTACTCTGTCATTCCCTTCTATTTTTCTGTATTTGCAATGGCAGCTTGGTGCTTTTTTTTGTTTTGTTCTTTTTTGCACTGCAACTCTTGTCATCTTCCTGGAAGGCTACTTCTAGCGTCTTCCCATAGTCGCCCCCCGCCCACGCCCCCTCACCAGCCGTCCAGCAGCGTTTAAACAGTGACCAACAACTTGCGCTGGTCATTGTTTAACTGAAAGCAAACTGAGAGCAATGAATTGACGGCGAATGGTTGAAGCTGAGAGCTGGTCTCCAGCGGCGGTTGTACTCTTGTTTATATGTCTGTGCTGTCATTGTTTACATCGTGTCCTACATTCCATAAGATATTAGACAAAATAGCAAAAAAAAAAAGAAACAAGACCGAGAGGAGAACTGCAGAGATACGTAAAGTTTTGTGCTGTGCTGTCGTCGCTTCGGTCGCTCAAGTATTCCACACACAACCGGGATAAGCGTCGACACAGAAGAATCGGATCCAGAAAGCCATTTGGGAGCCTCTGGTGACCGGTGGGTCTGGGGGAGACGACCAACACTTAGAGCAAGGATTGTTTACGCTCCCATGCCAGACGACGGACAATTGAAGAATAAAGTGCCGCCCTCCACACAGGCCAACCTGTGTGTTGCCATTCAGCTGGGACAGTGTTCTCCAATAAGGGTCCCGAGTCCTGCAACTGTGCGAACATGTTGCGAATCAGTTTCGGTCAGAGTCTCCCACCGGGACACCGCCACACATGGTTCGAATTTTATCGGAAAACTGTTTTGAGGGATTTAAGGACAGCCGGCGGGAGCTGTTTGTCTCGTTTTTTTCGTTATTTTCCACTCCGTTGAGGGGGAAACTACGTCGTCGGGCAATTATGTTGTCCTTGACAGAGCACAGAAAGCGACCAGCGGACCACAAGGAACGCATTTCCTGTTTGCTTAGCCTCAGCGTGTAAATATTGAAGTCCATTCTTCTTTGACTAAGTGAAAAATGAAAACGAACGACAACACGTTATTCGTGTACAGGCTCCACAGCTTCGGTGTGCACATGATGCCGTCCTCCGACGTTTGGGGTTGCAGCAGCAATTCCCCATGTGTTGTGGGGAAGCATGCGGATGAGCGCTACGGGTTATACAAGGGTAAACAAACATAAAAATGTTGATGCATTCAGACGGAAGATGAGTATCTCATCCTAGATTTTAATTATGGCAGATAGTGTTCATTTAAGGATCAATAACCTGACGCTCACCAAGGACGACTTAATGCTGCTGCATGTGGTGTATTTTTGTGATGAATTGATTGACTTGCAATGAATCGATGTCTTTTACTGTGCAGCACTCGAAGAATGATGCAGGTCTTTGGGAGGGGAAGGGTATTATGATGTCGTTACGGATTTTATTGTGCACGAGAAAATTTAAGATGATTGGGTGAAATTGTCTTGATTTCACAGACAGTGTGCAACAAAACCGCGTTTATTTCACTTGTATAAAGGGAAGGAATGCAATTAAGTCATGAATGTCTGTTTCGAATGCACTACTACTTACGAGGAGGGGTGTCATATGGATAGGACACGTTGTACAACTTGCACGTCAAGTCCATAAGTCACTGATTGTAACGCTCTTCTGCTTCTGATTAAGATATCAGCGGACTCCTAAGGTTTGATGGCATTCTCTGAAACTGCCTAAAATCATCTTTTAACATTTTCTGCCGCGATTTCATTTGATTCATGTTTATTGCACAAAAATTTAGAATACTTGACCTGACCTTAATGTCTGCCCCGATTGACTGATTGGCATTGATTCTCCAGTTCCAGTCCACTGAGACGGGAGATATGGATACGTTTGATCAGGTCAATGTCGCGTATTCCGAACACCATAAAATTGAACGATGTTGCTTCATAAGACATTAGTTTTTTTTTGCGGCCAGTTATCCCTCATTCAGCCTTAGGTGCTGTTCATGCCTCCCAATAAGTACCAGAAATTACTTTAACTTGTCATGGCACCAATAAGTAACATCTCGGAATTCTCGTATACAAAGTTACAGCTGTCTATCGGGCTCACTTTCGTTGTCAAAGAGACTCCTGTTCAACATTTGGGGTTGAGGCTGTGTGTTGTCGTCTGTAACTCTAGTTTTCTGTCGAGCGATCACTAAGCCAATTGATGATAGCCGCTGCCTTCTCGATGCTTTCAAATGGCAGCTCTAGGATGTCAATGTCATGACATATGCTGTCCAGAGTTTTCACAGATTTGTGGATTGATCGCGCGGCTGATGTAACGAACGATCTTCTCGAGAATCATATCAAGGAAATTGGATGTGAGAGACTAGCGATTGAAACCCCGTGTTGGTCGACGTTGCAGTCTTGAAGCTCACCGAATATTGAGCAATCAGACGAATAGCATCGTTGACGTTTGACCAACACTGCAGAAGAGATTTCAACATAATGGTGACGCGACTAAGACTTCAGCAGGTGGTGTAATTTGTCTTCTCTTTCGGAACAGACAAACTGTGAGATTCGGTCAATTTGATCTAACTGAGTTTACGTATGCAACTTCAGCTGCATTTTGTTTTCAAATTTGATTTTGCAATAAGGCTGTAAGCAGTATCGAACCGCCAACCAATCTGCAACGCATTTACACAATCAACCAGCCATCGGCAAAATGAAGCTCTCTTATGCCCCATAGTCTCCATTCGGACCCTACACCCTCGTCTAGATAAAATGCAACACAAAAGTAGAACCCCAGCCTAATCCCCGCATGTCTTTATTTTGAGAAGATATGCGCCCAGCTGATTGACCGCCAGAAGCACTCATTTAGTGCTTTGGCTCTCTTTAATTTCAATGCACAACGAAATGACGAGCGCACAGGGAGTTCTTTTCGCGTTTGTTATGTAATAAAACTGCCTGCGCAACATTCTATAAAAAATACTCTACCCGCTGTACCCAAAGGTATTTGATTAGTCTTTCATTTGAAAGTTTACCAACTCTGGATTTGAATGAAAAATGAAAAAAAAAGTCCTGAACATTTCTGGCAATTAGTAAAAACACATAAATTTCACAAAGCCTATCTGCCGGCGGCCATGCAAAGCGAAGTAATATCTTTCATTGCCGCCGGCAGCTTCGATTGAACATTCATTGGATTGAATGAATGTACGAGTGTTTCTGGTCCGCACTTTGTTACTTTTTTTTCTCTTCGAAATATGCAGAGACACGGGCAAAAAATCATTTTCTATCGCAGATCAAAATTTCAGTCTGCCACTGAATTCATCATCGATGCCAAAGTGAAAACTCAATTTTTCAAACAAACGGCTTCCAATTAATCCAACAGACAATGGAGTTAGCGCTCGGCATTCATGTGTCAATTATTTTCCTGTCGTGCAGGACAATTGCTCTAGGACATGACAGTCAGCTCAAAACCAAGGAGAGTAGCAACGCAGAAAAAAAGAAAAAAATACCAGTGTATGTGTGATGTGAAGCAAGTACTGACAGACAATAGTGCCTCAATCACTCATCTCAGGGTGGGCTAAACTAGTAGCGGTAACTCATTGTGTTGAAGGGCTTGTCACGCAGAGAATTTTATGATTCTGAAGCGCTCATGTGTCTGCTAAGTACGAAACAAAAAAACAACCAGGAATGTGCTCGCAAGTGTACGTGGACGTTTTATTCGAGAAATGTCCCCGATTTGCAGTGCTTCTTGTTGCATGTGCAACTCTCAATCGGTTCATCCGTAAAGTGGAGTAGGAGATTTTTACATCGATTTCTTTAGCATCACCAGACAGTCGTCGGTTGATTGAAAACGATCTGTCGACTGTCGTAGGTTGTCAGTCGCAACTTACCACACGCTCTGAATGCACAAAGTCCCCAGAATTACATTTCAGACACAGCCTCAGTCAGGCACCTAAGCTTTGCTTAATCCCTTCCAAATATCCGAATGTGCACACAATGTGTCCCTGCGTTGACTACGTGGGACAATTAAATGGGAACTAATAATGGAACATTCATTCAATACGCCACAGGACACTGTGTTGCTGCTCCTACTGTGTGAGTGCGTGTGTGCAAATCAAATACCATACTCTTTCGGCTTGAATGCGTGTATTGCATAAAGCACACAGCCCAGGACAGAGGATACGTGACGCGTGCTTTAGAGGCGGACATACAAACAGACGCATAAGCAAATCCCTGGAATCCTTCTGCACGTTTCGCAATCATCAGGCAGCCAACCAATTCTCCCTTCACTTCGCTCCATCGTTTCCCATACACATACCCATCCCCATCGTCATTGTCGTCATCGGGCCATGCATCGTAGCCCACTTCCCTTCATTGGGTCGACTTGCAAATGCTAAACTCTTTCGCACACAACTGCGCCGTAGCTGCGCTGTAGTTGCTGACAGCTGCTGTGGCAAAAACACTACCTTCAGCCGTAATTAAATCACCGTACTCTGCGCTCACCAGTGACTGTCATTAGAGAGAAAGCTTTTAAAATCTCACCCACCCACTCTGGCTCAGCGGTGTGCTTGTGCACATGCAGCAGTGGCAGTAGCAGAAGCAGCACCAGCAGCAGGCGGAGCTCGTAGTCTACTTGTCTTCTGGGAAGAGCAATGTCGGTGCAATGATGGCAGTGACGTTGTTGATGGGCTGCAGATAATAAAGAACAGGAAGGCGGAAACAGAAGATCCCAACTAATGCACTTGCTACTACAATGTCCCTTTTTTCCTTGGGTGTTCGTATCTGTGTGCATCTCAGTTCTTCCTCCAGTGCCATGTATCCCAGTTGACAATCTGAAGAGTCTTGTGTGCTTAAAAAAAGGGGACAATACATCTGGCCTGGCATGAGCATGAAAAAAGAATGAGGAATGTCACGTGCAACATATTTTCGAGTGTGTTCTCTGATAGTCGGGTGATATTATTTTATTCATCACTCTGGGCTGGTGTGCAGATAAATCGAGGCCATCTCCAGCGACGGGCAGAGACAGAGTCGCCGCATAAACCGAATAGTGGCTTCTAAATTGCTTAAATGATGCCTTTTTACGGCTTGTGGTATTTTAAGACGAACACCTTGAGACTAACGCCGAAGACTTACGGGCGATGCAATTAAGACGTGAAGAAGAAGAAGAAGAAGGTGTCGGTGGTGCGGCTGGCGGTGTGTAATAAGAAACGTCTGGTTGACAGAAGAAACGGCTTCGGTTAAAGGTCACACATTGTGCTCTTAATAGGGCATGCCTTGCAGTCAGTTGAATTGATTCAAGGAAGCAATTGATATGTGAGGACTGACGTGTACGAGTCGTCTGAATGCTTAAGTTGGGATATCATATGCGAGTCACGAATAAGAATAAACGTTTGATATTTGTCGGATGTTTTCCTTTTATCCAGCGAATGCTGGGCGTCATTTAACGTCGACAACTTTAGCTGTTTTTCTTAAGACAATAATCTTGCAGATGATGCTGTGCTTGAAAATTCGCTCAATATCTGGTGTACATAGAGTGGTAATGAGGAGACGGGTGCTTGCTTCAAAGCATGCAGGTATTTGAAGGAAACAAAGCGCTAATATTAAAAATTGGCTGATGGTGGCCTGGAACTTGCTGCTGATAAAACTGAGGCTGTTCACATAACCTGTCGTAAGAAGTTGGAATATGCGAGCTTCCGGGTGGGAAACCAAACAATCAACTCCAAGGAATCGGTAAAGTTGTACGTCCAAATATTAAAGTCCATGTCAAGTATGCCATGTAGAAGGAAAAACTGTCTTAAATCGATTGCATAAATGGATCGATTATTGCTCAACACCTTCCTCCATTCGTTTCAATCTGTGTTAATGCCTCTCTCTCGGTCAAACTATGCTTTTTTTGATCTTGAGCCGAAGGAAACAAAGCAAGGTATTCTTCTATGTGTGATTTCTTGATATTGGCTGTATGTTTTGATCCATGCTCTGATCTCCTCTAAATCCCAAGTGTCTGCTTCGACATCCTGGCCTAGTCGTTGGCATTGGCGGCAGCCTTGCGCACGTATACTTCTGGGACAAGGCAATGAAAGAAATTCCAGTCCATGGAGGAAATCAAACGAACGAAAAGAACTCCACCATATTCTCTCGTCGATTGAATCAACTACAAGTAAAAAAGAAGAAGAAAACAACCCTCTGGCTCCAACCACACCAGGAACACAATGATCTATTCTCCATCACATCCGTCCGTCTGTCCAATTAAAGTGCAGTCCCGCAGAAATGTCCGCCTGCAGTTTTGTTTAAGAAGAAGAAAGAAAATGACCAGAAAACTCAAAACTTCCGCTAAAATTGCCAATTATAACTTTTAAACACAAAAACACGCTGAAGTGAAGAAAAACACGATGAGGAAGTAAAGGCAAAAGAAGGAGAAGAAGAAAAAAAAACAGGAAAATAATAGAAAATAGAACAAAAAAAAGGGAAGAAACTTCTTACTTTGCTGCACTGAATGCCAACCACATCTACTTCAGGGTAGACCCCTTGCGCTGAAAACAAAGCATAGTAAAAGATTTTTTTTTTTCATTTTTCCCACCCCCTCCTTCCACTTGACCTCCTCATCCGCCACCACCGCCGATGCCCAGATGGAACAGAAGAACACAAGCTGTGTGGCCAACTGACCACCATCTAACACAATCAATCAGTGAGCTGAGCACCCTGCACGCTAATTTATGCGCCTCTAATTAACAATTTCATCATTTGTTTCAAGCGTGGCTCTTTGCTAAGCGCTTTCACAGGAAAAAAAAAACAAGAATCTAAAACTATTCAAAGAAAAAGAAGAGTAGAAAATTGTGGCATACTGGAACTGTGTGCAAGTAGTGGAAGTATGTAGTGGCAGGCAGTAGCGCGCGATTGAGATGAATCTCGACTAGAGAGGAATAATTAATTCGCACATCGTTTCAGTGAGCTGCTAAGGACCCACCCCACCTCTCTTGGTTGGTACACAGAGTCTCGCACAAAGAGCCGCTGCCGACACCGCCGCGCGCCCTTGCTGGCTGGCTCTGTGCCGCTCTGACAGAGACATTGGTGATAATCAGTTTATCGTTTGTTCGCCCATGTAGCGTTTGTTATCCAACATGAAGGAGATTCCATTTGGACTGGCTGCTGTAGCAGCAGTAAAAGTCCTCCAAAGCTTGTTTGTGCACACAGACTACACAGAGTCAGCTGAGTACGACATCCCCGACCCAATCTTCAAGTGGTAAGATGAAGGTGATGATGATGATAATGACGATGTTGGCGGCACACATCCAATCCACCCCACCGCGCCGCCATGATGACGATAATAATGTCTGTGCCTGTGTGGGATAGTGTTGCCGACCGCGACGGTAGTGGTGTTGGAGGCTCCCTCTGTTCGCTCGACTTTTCCAGCAATTAGCATAATTGATTGTTGTCCAACAATATTCCTTTGTTGGCGGGCTGCGACACCCTCTGCAGCCACTCTCATTAGTCTTGACAGTGATTTTGTGTTTGCCATGGAAACGCACAGAACTTAACGCGCGGTACGGTTCGGTGTGTAGTTGTGTTTTTTTTTTGTTTGCGTCTGTCCTGTGTTCTCGCCCATGCCTAAGAGTGATCTTTATCATTTCGTCTTTAACCAACGGAAGTGGTGTAAACTTAAGACAAAACACAAGACCGTGCGCAAAGTGTTTTGGTCAAGAAGGCTGCTGCAAACTATAAATTGCTTAACTTTTCCGTGAACTTTTCGCTGTCTTCTCTTCTTTTTTTCCCCTTTTTTTTGCATCCACATCCTGTGTCATCCTATGGCAACATGATGTGCGCCAGAGAAAGTTGCCTCAGTTCGTATTATTAATCAATAATTTCGTACAAAGTTCTGTCATCGAGTATGCTCTAAATTAGTGTATTCTTGTTTGTTCTTTGCTTTTTCGGGTGCAACCAAGTTTTGAGTGGCAACAGAAAAAAAAATGATATCGGAGAGAACAGAAGCATAAACCTTGAGTGTTGAAAGTTTCGAAAGTGGGAATCAACGAACAAGATTTTAATGAGCGGCACTGTGTTCCAATTGCGGGTAAGTGTGGCGGAGAATGTTCGACAATCACTTGCAATCGATCAACAGAAGTGGATTTTTTGAAATGGTCTTGAATTGCCGCATAAAGCTCTGCCATGGCAAACAAAACACGGTTTAATGGTTTTTTGTTGAACGTCTTCCTAATATGCGATGTCGATCTGGTTTTGCAGAAATCGGTGCTTAGTGCTGGAAATGCTTCAATATCCTTCACCTGCAAGATAAGTCCCTGATTAATCAGAGAACTCAGCTCAAGTCGTTGACAGCAGCAAATTGGTGAAATATTCTTTAACATCACAACCACAGATAAGTAGTGCCTTACCATTTCGTGTTGAATTTTGTTGGAGACAGTTTGGAACAGAATTTCAGTGCTCCCGTCATGATGTCAGAACAAATTCGGGGAAAATGTCAAATACATATGTTGATGAGAAGGCAACTTAATAAACCGAGTTCAATAATAAATACGTAAATACAATTCCAAATAGTTGCCTTTCAGATATTGTTTCATTCTCATCTTGGTAGAGCTAGCAGAGTTCGCGTATGTGTCTTCACATCCATTCACCTTCCTCGCATACGCGATCATACATACGACGCAGGATTTTTTTTTCGAAAGCGGCAAAAATCAGCTCCGCTGTTTAGCTTATCTTGCAACTTACGGCTCCATATAGTAGGACCATGAGTTTGGTCCTTCGAGTCACGTGAGCTCAGTTGATTTGACAAACCGGAGTAGCACCGGTTGCCAAGGGCTATTCTACGTCTGTTCTCCACTTTCTGGTGACCTACTGCTTGTGAACGTTGATTCCTTCCATTATTTGATTTGCAATCATTCCTTCATTTGACAAGCATTGCATGAATGCTCGATAAATATCTGCAGAAGGTTGATAGCCGACCATATGTTGAGAAACTATCTTCTAAAGGCGACAATTGTGTTTACTTATTTTCTGTGTAGATATCCGGTCCTGGATAAGAAATCCGAAATTATTCGAATAAGGCACCTGAGCATTGTGCCTTTATCCGAAATTCGATGTGGGAAAATATCATCTCTTGTTTACAGTGTCTTCAGACGTCATTTTCGAAATCTCTGCAGGAGTGCAATGACAGCAAAATGCTGAATCACAGCAATGACAGACTCAACCCCATTAATAGTCCCATAGTCAGGACTTGTAGATTTTCCTGTTTCACGATGCATAATATACACTCGACTTGGTGAAGCATCAACATTAAATGAGATTTAAACATTGACAGTTTTATACCTTCCTGTTATGTTACATCTACGCACAGCCTTGTGTTCATTTACATGAATTTATTCCGTGACAGTAATTCTAACCCTGAAATGATTTTATAATTAACCGTGAAGTTGTTTTTGCTCCTCTCGACCCATGTTAACAGAGTTTCAAAATATATTGGTTTATTTAAATTTTTATTTTTTTACTCTCGACATAAAATGAAAACCGATTACGTGATAATTGACAATATATATATTGCAAAAGAAAAAAACAAAAACCTATTTGCACCACCGAATCCCACACTGACCCGTTCCATATATTCTGAACATAATTTACTGCAGCAAGTCAGGAAGATGGACAACCACCGCGAATTAAAGCAATTGAGACCGAATGTCATTCGCCTAATTGGTTGCATTCAAACCGCAAACCGCATTCGCAATTCAAATAAAGAACGTATTTGCACACACTCATCCAAGTGTGCAAACATACACATTAAACATTCCAACCAAAAATAGAAAATGGCTACTGACTTAACCAATGTGTTTTTTTTTTTCTGCCCTTTTTTTCGTTTTTACCCACACTGCGTCCATTTATTTGTCGATGCATTTATTTTAATCGAAACCATGGTTATCATCTATGAATAGATCATATCTTGCGCGCCACTGTATTGTCGCTAATTAACACGGTTCAGATTATATATATTTGGGGCCGTTATTTCCGCAGCAAATTGAGTGCGCGGCATGCACGATATGCATGTATCTAGTGGCAAAATCCATTTTGAATGGAAGTAATTAATTTTTGCACTCACACGGATTAATCATAGGCGATAGCCGAATTCAGTCAACGTCGCCGGGAAATGCATTTCAATAAATAAATCGGCGCACAAAGCCAAAGCCGATACTTAAATTTTAGAAGTCAAAGCCAACCGAATCTCGCCGTCATCATTATTTATTGCGCTCACCTTCGATTTGAATGGTGCATGCTTTATTATTTCCACTGAGTTGCTTTCGCCGTGGGAAAAGTCGATTTGAATAGAATTCCATTTGGGTCAATGGGATCTTTCTCCAATTTGTCAAAATCAATGGGAGTGCGCAGAGCCAATATTTTGGGTCACTCCTTTGCAATATTTCCCCCACTCACCTGTGCATTGTTTCGACGATTATTTATAATTCTTTTTTCTCTCTTTACTTTCAGATCACAACTTGCCATGAGATGATGAACATGTAAAAAGCATTCGATTCTGAATGTTAAAACACTACACATCCGAGCGCGACACTTCAAACGGGCTTCGAATACAAAATTCACTCAAAAAAGCGGACATTTTTGATGCAAATCCAACACAAACCGAACATACAACCCCAAAAGCTAGAAACATTTACTAAAACAAATTCCAAAACTCAATGCATTACACACTGTCTGCCGTAATCACATAAAGTATAAAGTCAAAGAAATATAGAATAAATTAAGCAAATTTTATATTACTCGTTAAAAAAAGAAATGATTGAAAATAAACATTTTCGTGTACTAGCGTAGATAAAAAAAATTAAAAAAAAAATCTCTAATCAAATAAAAGTGAAAACAAAAAGAAAAACTAAAGTTCGTAACCATCCTACAAAAGTAAAAGTATATCTAAGAATTAAATGAAATCAATTGATCAATGCGCCTCATAATAGTGTTAGCTACGTATATTATATCAACGTCGTCGTCCTATTCGAATGGCAACGAAGAATCATAAGATTGCATTCATTTCATAGCGTTCTACTATTTTAAGCAGAAACGCTATTGCAATAGCCGTCATGAGAATCACTGCCCCCTTTAGGGCTCTTATGATAGCCCATCTATTTTATTGTGTTGCACCGGCTGGAGGTAAGTTCGATATGATAAAACAAACAAATTATTTATTTTTTATTTGATAAATATATTAAAACTACAATAGAAAATTGTGAAATGAAAATGTGTAGGTATCGGCCCCAATTTGTATTTATTTATAAGCGATTGAATGCTTGAAGCAAAAGATATATGCTTACATTTTATTTATATGTAAAGCGAATCGCCTGTGACCAAGTGAATCGACGTACTTAGTTTGATGGTTGCGACTAAAGTGATAGAGTATTCAGTCCGCTGCCAATGGGAACCAAGCATGGGGGGTGTCACGAAAATACTGTACAAACTGGACCTCATTGGTTGCAATCATTTTGCATTTAAGAATTTTTAAACGAATGTTAGCACGAACAAAATGATTGACCCCTGAAGTATTTGAAGGAACATGATATAAGAGCAAGTCTCGTACTTCTTGTTGTCTGGGTCCCGAGCCACTTCGTGATCACGGGAAATGAAATTGCCGATGAACTTGCTACACAAGGATCAGAGGAGGTACTCTTAGGACCTGCCTTCGGACTTCTTGTATACTTGGTTATGGCCTCCATCGGAGGTTGGGCCTCTCGGGAACACAACCGGTGGTGGCATCACTCTCCAGAATGTAGACAAACCAAGCGCATACTTCCTAACGTCTGTATTAAATCGGCGGCATTCTCATTATCTCCTGACAGAAAAGACTGCGGACGACCTACCAGCGTACTAACGGACTACTACACCTACGCCAAGCAACGAAATGGTCTAAACGATGCATATGCTTGGACCAGGTGACAGCTTTTCTGTGTTGATGAGGTGAAAGCTGATGATCTAGGCTCCTCTTCAGGGTTTTCAGGAGGAACGAGGAGAGACTGATGGTTTTACAATCCATCGGTTTAACATGAGAGCAATTCCCCACTTTAGGGGTGAATACTACTTCCACCCTTTTCTAGGAGCATGACCTAAGAGCGTGCACCCTTTGAAGATATTCGCTAGCCATAACATGGAGCTCCACAGTGCCTTCAGGTCCTAGTTTTTGAAGCTTTTGAGTACTCACATGACAGTTCTGTGCTGTGCTTGATATTGATGGATCTGCATGAGGGGCTAGAAAGAGATACGTCGTGATTAGCTGATAGATTATTCAGTAGTTGCTTGGTAAGTGTCTGCCATTCCAGCACAGATTTGAAATGAAAAAAAGGCTTGTACGTCGCCCAGCTTGTGAGCGAACAATATCACGAAGAACAGGAGTGGTTACTGTAGAAGTTAGGGCCAGTGCTTTGTACGCCCGCCAAGTTAACTGAGATCCTTCTCCACTTGTTTATGCCGTCGCCTTTGTGTCCATCCTCCACTGCGTTGTTCCACTGATGCGTAACAAAATTTTAGAGATATACTGTGCCTGCAAATAGATTGTAAGTAAAATTATGTCAATGCTTACTCTCGACCACTGCCACGCGGCGTATCTAATCAAATTTGTTCTACTAATGGGTTAATTCAATTAAATGCCACAAAAGCAAAATAAGCATTAAGAGCAAATTAAAACTTTATGATACTCAATGCTTCAGCCTCAGGGGAACGGCAATCACTCCACCACCACTCAGCCACTCGTACTCCAGCACTCAGTCACCAGAGACCGAGAGTGGTTCAAATCGTTCCCATTTTTGGATTCAATCGCGAACTCGCTCTCTTCAATTCTCTCTCCCTCCAATCAACCTTCAAAGTGTTCCAGCCATTATCCTTATGACGGATTTAACAATTTTTAATCAATTATTCATGAGCACGTTCGGGCTTTACCGGGAAGGGGCTGCCGTCCGGGTGGACTGGGTGGACTGGGTGGACGAGTGCCAAAAATCAATTGAAGTGTTTCAATGAACAGAGAAGCAGAATGAAGGGCAATAAGAACTGCCAACTAGACCATGTATATGGGTTATTTCAAGAATGACACAATCTGAAAAAGTGTGTGTGTGTGTTTGAAACTTCCTATCCCCCCTTTCTTTGTTTCTGCAATCCTTCCTCTAACTCCCCATTTGCTGCTGCCGTAGACATGGTTCTACATATTAAGGGACACGAACTCGAAGAGGCTGTCGCTTCATCTTGAATTTCTTAATTTCAGCAGGCAGCGAGCGTGAGGGTGGCTGGTACACCAGAGCCGCAAGGACACACGAACGAATGTGATCTGATGTATATATTTCACATGTATCCCCGGATTATATCCTAGAAATGAGAAACTTCATGATATAATTCCCGGGAGTTAGGAATTCTTTTTGTTGCCACCCGCGCACTGTTTGTTTTTCTTCAGTTTACTTTACTTTACTTTGCTTTGCTATAAAAACTTTATAAATAAAGAGTAAGTGAGAGGGCTGTGTCGCAAAGGGTGGAAGCAGCAAGAAACAAATCAGCAAGGGGCGCAGGCGACACAAGAAAATGCGAGTGGAACACAAAAAAAAGAAGAACAAAAAAAATGAAAAAAGAAAGAAAAGCAAGAAGCATAAATAAATACTCGGCTGAATGGGAAAATTTAAGGCGAAATTGCTAGCGAGAGATAAAAACGTTTAGCAAGTGACTTTGGTAATAAAATTATTGTTCCCGAAGACAATCCTTATGGGATATCCTCAAAAGGACTAAGATAATAGATCTCTCGCCCTCGTATCTTATTCCTGTTTTGTCGGATGACCATCCATCCGTGAACCTCTTCCGCTCTTGTTGCTCTTCTCTGACAAGAACTGAGGCTTTCGCTAAGCGGATGTAGGTACTCGTATTTATCCTTACTACTGCACATTAATGGTATTAATTATAAAAATAAATAATCCCTCCTTCATTATGATCTGCCGCCGGTCTTAAAGGAGTAATCAGTTTTGCTCTTCGTCTTTTGTTGCCACTGGCGGGCGGTGGGTGGTGAAGAGAGGATGAATTGTGCATCCTTTTTGTGTGTGTTTTTTATGCGTTCGGTTCGGTTTATCTATGAAAGGACGGACACGGGAATCGTATTCATAAAGGCTCCTGGATGAGTAAGCTTTCAGAAAATTACTATTAGTTGTTATCTCATGGGTTCAGGGTTCAGGGGGATTACCAAAGGTCCGAATATGTACTGTGTAATACTTTCATTAGATTAGTAGGACGGCAAAAGGGGATTTCCTGGTGAGTAAACACTTTTTGAGGGATTTGTTTTGAATGTTTTATGTATTCAGTTTTAGTGTTCTGCAAATGGCTGGAGTTGAATGAAGCAATTAGGGCCCTGTGGGGCGAGTTGATGTCATGGTTGGTCTTGGTTTTTGACAAATTGATCTCAGCTAAAGCTGTTCATAAGTGCTGGGGTGTCTAAAGCTTGCGTGATATCTTGAAATGTTTTATACAAAGTTTATGTCGGGTAATTAAAATGGCATACAATGCTCGCAGGAGACGCAAATAGATACAGATGTAGATGTTTACTTTGTCATAAAGAGGTTTATGGGCCATTCGTTAGTTTTGGTCAGTTGTGACTACTTCGCACATTTCTAAATAAGTTTTCTCTTGACAAATTTATTAAGCAACGCTTTCGATTTGCTGTTTTCTCATATTTCACGGTAAGAATCCTTGTATATAGGGCCAACACAACAACCTTTTGTGTCACCTCATTGGTCTCTTTGTCCGGCTCTGCCGGGTGGACATATGCCTTGGCCAACAAGCCACCAAAAAAGACTGGACTAGCTGCGAGGATCAAATTGATTCTTCACTTGTGTGGCCATCTTAAAACCTGGCAGGCGGGAAACATTTGTTATATCATCCGGTTCGAGTCGAAAAATAGCATCATTGTGTTATAGTTTTCATGCTTCTTGCCGCTTCAAAACAGGACATGGGATAGCAAATTGAGCGCTGTGCGAATGAACCCCATTGTTTATATATTGCCGGTAAAACATGTCAAAGATCTGGATGGCGCCGTTGGTTGAGTGCCTGGCTCTGGTTAGAGGGGTCCCTGGTTCGAATCCCAGTGAAGGCAACTTTTCAACTCTGCTTCAGTTGTTGAATTCCCGTTGGGATCGAATTAACGGCACTATCACTGGAGTTGTCGATCAGTGGTAGTAGTCTGACAATCGGAATCACAATGGACCAACATGGTCTAAGTGTGCTGGCAGCCCACCTACCTAACCTAACCTAACCTAAAACATGTCACTCCATAGAAAACCTCCCACACTGTATTTTACGACAGCCGGAACTGCAAAAAACAGCACATCACGAGTCCACTAATCGCTGCTGACGATTTGAAGGCAGTACACACACCAAAACAAATCCGACCATCAATTGAGTTGACCCAGATTAGCGCTTGGGATGTTTACTAATATATGACGCAACTTAACGAAACTTAACGAACCTAAACGAAATTTAACGAAACCGACCAAAGTGATCATTACGAAATGTCTCACAAGAAAACACAATAAAAAACAAAAAGATCTGAGTACCAAGTCCGTCGCAACAGCACTGCACAAAGGAGCGTCGCTCTTCAGAAATAATTGGATGATAAAGCATTCAAAAAACCCTTCTTCACATCACTCTTCCTCAGATTTGTAATTCAATAGCACACCGTCACGAACAAAACTGTCGACAATGCCAACGTAAATGAGTAGCTCTCTTCGCAGCAGAGGAACTCCACAACCCATTAAAGCTGGTGGGAAATCTTTTTAAAAAATTCATTCAATAACTCGATCATGATGATGGTAACAATTACGAACTAATTGCAAGGAAAATCCATCTAGACCATCATCGAGGTACTTTGGCTGAAAAGTAACGTTCTCTGTGCGACGTCGGAATCCCCATCATCGTTCCTTAAAATCAAAGAAAGGGGCACGTGGGGTGAATGGTTTCATTTTACGTTCCACAAAACATTGTTCACATGCACTCGTATACTGGTACATGATCAGAATCAAAATTTTCCTAAAAAAGTCAATGTGACAGGCATAAGGGGAATATAATGATATTCTTGCTCGCCGACAGGTTAATTAAAAGTTAAATGACGGAGGTGCCGTCAACTAGCCCCCCCGCTCACTTGCAGGTAATGTGAGGGCAAATGTTTTCCGGGTTGCTTCCGTTTGTGAGTGCCCATGCACATGTCAAAAATCAGCGTGCATTGGAGATGGCGGATGAACATCTGTACCTAGTGCACTACGTCCTTATGTCTCTCTAAACAGAAGTTGTTATTGAAAACGTCAAGTCTCATCCGTGTCGGTCGACAATTCATAAAAAAAAAAAATCATTTTTCCTTCCGCAGCAACACAGCGCCATCCTTCCGGAGTTTGTAGCCACTTTAGTTGACTTTTACGATTTTGCAATTTTCTCAACGTCTCGTCGGACGCTTGAGTGTGTACAACTGCTATCTTCCTTAGCTTTACGATTTTTGCTCGCTTGTTTGGCTGCGTCTTATACTATCGCTCATTCTTGAACAGCACTTCATATTTCGTCGGTGCACGGTGGAGTAAAACAAAAACCCAACGAAAAATGAACGAGCAAATGCACCCCTTGGCATCCATCGTAAAAAGCGGAATAATGATGCAGAAAAAAAAGGTGCGATATGTGTGCACCCTCCGTTCTTGTGCAGTCAGAAATCAAAAGGACTATGATTTTATGGATGAAGTTGACACCCGGCACCTGTGCGAGCATAAAAATCCAATAACGACAAAATAAATGTGATTCTCTGTGCTGGTAGTCTGTGGAGTGTGAACCGGTATTACTTCCTTTGTCGGTATTATCTTTGCCGAGGTGAGGGCATGTCATCTTAACACGGAGGTGAAGCATATAACGAATATTTCAGCGCTACCAATCCGCCCTAAAGCGACGACGATGCTGCGCTCTACCACAGAGCTGTGTAAAAGTTCAAATGAGTTTTCCGTTGTTTGGGAAGCCCGTCACCATTTTGGATTGTATGGGATGCGGAAGCATATGCCATATCTTCTCCTTGGATGGGTTGCTCTTTTCCTTTTTGCGTGTGTGTGCGGGAATGAATTCTTTGGCGGATTACGATGAATGTGAAGCTGGCTTTGGTTGCTGTGAAACTTTGATGTCACATTGAAGCTGCATGCAAAATTATTCGAATGGCTGAAGATATAATCGGTTAATATTTATTGCGGCTGATATTATAGAATTTTTGTCAGCTTTCTTTTGGCGGTTTTACATACTCTTGAGGTAAGCATGGGCCTAAAGTAGCCAGTCCCCTCAATATCTATTAACGGTCCCTTACGTCCTTCAAGAAACACCACCTCGACCACACAATATATTTATTTGGAGTGGTTTTCATGCGAATGGTGCCTTGCAAAACGGGTTGAGTTACAGAGACATGTTGCAACGTTATCTCTATGGTCTATTCCATAGACTAGACATTAATGGTATGTAGTTTCAACAATACCGCTCCACAAGCCACGCGGCAGGTGTAAAAATCGAAATACTTAAAGCTTGATACGATGAACTTAATATATGGAGAAATGATCCTGTCGAATGGCAGCTTGGATCGTGCGAATTAGCAGCCTGGGTCTACGTTGGTCAATTCTAACAAGCCAGCGTCGTTAGAAGAGCTGACTTCATATAAGATCCTGATCAGCCCAGTGTTTCTGCACGGCGGAGAGGCATGGGCAGACGAGGAAGTCCTTGGTCTCTTTGAGAAAATACTTCTGCATACGATGTTTGCTCCTATTTGTTTTGATGACATAAGGAGGCGAATATTCAACCAGGTACAGAGACCTGACCCTAATCAGGGGGTCAAGGATACAACGTCTTAACTTCAAACCCAAATCAATATTCCAACATAACCAACGTGTACGTGATTCACATTTATAAGCAAGTTCTTCGGCAATAAAGGTGCTGTGACAAATAGACGGACGCTACATTCGAATGCCAAATACTTAAAATCTAACGGATATCTTTAACGGCAAACACCGCTGCTTCAGTATATCTAAATAATCCAAATGAGTTGATCTTTAACATTTACAAAGTCTCAAATATCACGAAAAGACACGCTTGCTGCCTTGTGACAAAAATGCAAAAAAAAAACGGAATACGATCGATTTGGCAATCGAAAATAATTATCTATCAGGTTTCATTCGTAATCCTTGACCACATTTCCGTCCGCAAGAATTGAGCTTCTAGCCAACACCCCTGAACAGACACAGAAAGAAAAAACAAGTTTGATTGCCGCTCCACCACAACGCAATGGAATACCGATAAAGGATATCAATCAGTCCTCCCCACACCCAGCCACTGGTGTGCTTACGCAATGTTCAACATCATAAATCGACGCAGTAAATACACAGCCAAGATAACGTCCCTCGTTGGTCCGCCGGCGCCGCGCCGATACCGTGCCGTTCCTAATGCCAAAATGGCCGAAATAGGAAACGATAAAAACGTGCACCGTTTAAACCTTATCAACGCACCTTAACACCCGAAAAATCAACTTTCATTCAATAATGTTAGCAGGGTCATTTCCCCGCACTGCCCTGTCAAGAGCGACTCCACCGGCCGCAGTCAAAGGAGTCAAAAAGTTTAGGTGGCAATAATTAAGATGGTCGCCATGATAGATTTCCCTGCCATAAAATAATGAAAAGGTGTGCTTTACTTTAATTAGCTGAGCGATAAGAAGTTGAAAAACCATGAAGCTGACACTGCGGTTTTGCGTCCATGCCATGCCTCCCATGAGCGGAAGGAGGTTGGGCCCGCAGTAATGTATTCAGCAGTTCGTCCTTTCTGAGGACAAAACAACAACCCAGACACCGGAGAAAGGGTGTAGCACAGCACAGCACAGCACAAAGACCGACCAACCGACGAGCTCACCGGTCGGGGGTGCCATAGAAAAATTAATGGGCCATCATTTATCTGGGTTAGGGACGAATCTATCTCTTGGCCCGAATATATTTCACAGCTTTAAATATGATGAATGTCCCCCAATTCGAAAGTCGTTCGCTTGAGTAATAGACACGATTGGGCTGGGCCCGGCGGCGCACGGCGGCTGCGGGGTGCGCTCTCCTTTCGAAGTCAACAGAGTTCACACAGCAGCAGCAGCACCACCACCACCACCACCAGGAAAGACATAGAGCAGGAGGCGAGGTGGGAAACACTCTGAATGGAGTGCATTCAAAAGGAACTGAACGATGAATGGATACTACCTTTAACTGCACATCCTTCAGACATGTATCCAGAGCGCTCCGCTACATCTTGATGTTTTGTTTTATTGCAACCATTTTCCAGGGGGTAATTGAATTGACATATAATGTAATCTTGAATCACTGCCTCACATGCAAAGTTTGAAGATGACGGTGGAGACTGGAGATGTGTGCAAGTGTGCGAGTGTTTGTTGCTGTGTACACCTACATTTATCTACACTGCCTGGCCTGGTGGCAGGCTGGCTGGGAGAGGTGCTGACTTGGGATAGGTCGACGTCGTTGGCATTATGCGGTGCATCAGCTCGGAGTGGGTGTTTGGGGGGACTGGTGCGGAAGGTTACTGTTGCTGGCTGTGTTGCTTCTCGGGTGACATAGGTAAGTAATGCTGTTTCTGTTGCTGCTGTTCCTATTTATGCAACGACGACGTCTCTATATACTCTGTGCACTGTCCCCGTCCCCGCCCCCTCTACCGCTGCCGCTGATGATGATGATGATGGTGCTTCACTATGAGCAAGTTGAATAAATGAAATCATTTCCATTCCTAGGATTTCCAATAGAGAGCGAGTAATGTTGCAACAGCTTTCTGCTATGAAATAGCCCGGGGCAATGCACTGTAATGAATGGTGTACTAAGAATGATTGCAAGGTAAAATTTATTACCAACGGACGCGACCTCAGAAGTACTGTGTGGCGGGAGGGGAATGTTCCAGCTGCAGCCCTAGGACTAGCACACGGTAATTCGCAGTCCTTTATGATGGCGATATTTCGTTCTAAATGGTCTGAATTGAACTTGTCTATGGAAATGAGAGCTATAGCACAGATTAAAGATATCCCCTTCCGAAGTAGAGTCCTGTGCTTTGTAAGGAAAAACATCCGAAAGGATTCGCTGTTCAAGTGATGGCTTGAACTTCGTGTATCAGGGAACCTGATTCTGCAAGCACTTTAATTTATAATGTTCAGATAAAAGAGAAGGACTGGTCCGTTGGGATATGAATTCCGACATATTTTCTTCAAAACCCCTTTATTTGATAACCCCTTGAAATGATAATGGACTCCTTCACCGGATGGGAATCCATGTAGAAGCTGAGGCAAACAAAGTGGGACTCAAAATAAACTCAAGTCAAACGAATGCCCTCCTGTGACACCTTTGTCCATCCGTAAGTCGGGAAAGTTGACAGCTTTCTGTAGCACCGAACTGCATGTTGCAGAATGTGGACGGATAAAGTTGGGCCTAAAGCTGGAAAAAACAATGCCGTCCGCTTGAGAACCAAGTTGCTCTAACGTGGAATCGGTGGAAGGTGGTCACCATAATCACACGAAATGCTGAAATCTTTCGGGAACAAATGTTCAGAGAACATCTCGAGGTTCTTTGGCCGAATCAAATGTCTAATAAGCAACTTTACATGACAATAGGCCAAGAATCTAAGGACAGCGCGAAGACAATTCCATTCCGAAGTAAATCAGGAAATCCGCATAGTCTCAACTGGTCCCTTGCAGAACTCCGACTCAGACGGCGCGAGACGTGGTTGATGACTTACTTTTTGACGTCTAACTGAGCGCTGTCTTATCAAATCATCACAGATTTTCTAATATTTTTTAGATTAATGTCTGATGATTGTGCCCTTATGACATCTATATGTTCATGCATTTAAACCACTCTTTCGTCACTTTCACTGTGTGCTTAGGATCACTGACCTGTTGAAAAAACCAAATCAACAGTAAATTGTCTTCAGCAACGGGATACACATGGTGAAAGACATCAATCAATCTGGTTTGCGTAACTGAAGAGAGCTGCCAAAGATCGAGCTAGCTGAAGACACTTGGTGAACCTGCACTCTAGTGAAGTGCGTCAAACAATATCGTCTACATTTTCTACAAGGACATCTTGTCTATACCAGCAATTTTATTTTACTTCAGTTTCAATTTTTTTCCTTAGTCAAATCGGTAGACATCGCATATTTTCGTCACAACTCTTTGGAATCTGTGGCATTCCCAGACAGTCCTGGAGTTTAATGTGAAGATGTTTAGGATTTGACGAACTGCTTGTCTATTTGAGAATATCGATATTTCTGAATTGAGCAGATTTCTATTGTAGAAGCAAAGTGCTGCTTCATTTATGGCGAAGAGTTCAGTTCGGAAGATTGGGGACTCTATGTAGTGAGAGGCATGTGTAACATTACATTTACTTACTGCCACAGATGTGCACTAGCCTTTGTAGATTATTTATATTGATTATAGTCCGTCTTTGTTGGCTTATCTTGCACCAAATTACAGCACCATAGAATAGGCTTTGTTTAATCATTTGATTGTACAGATAAATAAAGAAATCTCTACAATCGAACATTAGTACCCACCAACTATTCTCTCGATTGTAACGAAATAACCTCTCTTGAATTCGATTCGATTATTTTTTAATAGAGCCGAACAAATATGATTGGATGTGTTGACGTTTTTACCAACCCTCCTAATCACTCAACGGAGGATCGCAGCTGATCAATTTTTCCTCGGCCTTTTTCAAGCTCAATTTTTGGGTTAAGACCCCAGGTTTTTTCCCACAAGCTGCTTGAAGGATCAATGTGCTCTAGTAGCTTTATAGCATGCTGTCTTGGTATCTGTCAGTTTTTGATTTAGTGTAACTCCCAAGAATCTTTCGGTAGTCCCACTGATAGAAAGCAAGATCTTATAATTTTTGCAGGTAACGCTTGTAGGCTATTGGGGGAGTGTATTAGAATGATAGAGATACATCTTTATTGCTTTGGTTCCAAAAGGGGTGAGATAACTCCGCCTTGGGGTGTGTCCCCCGCGATAACAGCTTTTATGGAGCTGGCGCTTAAAACTGCGTTTATAATTATTTTGTTGAGTAAGCTTTCGATGCCGGATGTAAGAAATTGCTCAACGTTGGCCCTGCAATTTGGATTGGCTTGGTATACAGCAAGTGCAAATTCTTTGTCACTGAGGGCCTTTTTAATCGTACTAATGACATTGTTGCATGTAGTATCAATGGCTTTGCTTTTCATGTATGCATGTTGGTACATGAGATTGTACTGTGTTTGTATGTATCACAGATAAATGAATTAATAAGCTTTTCAAACATCCTTAAGATGTACGAAATTGGGCTAAATGGTTGAATGTCTTTTGCAGTACTGTGGCTGGCATTTCCTGCTTTAGGGATGAAGACGACTTTGACTTCTCTTCATGCGCTAGGTTGCATAGGTGGAGTTTCTTAGAGGTTCGTGTGACTATATGCTTAGTCTTTTGCAGGATGATGGGTGGATATCATCCGCTACAATCAATCGGCCTTGTTATCTCTTCGTTGCTGATAAAATCATTCGGATCGTTATGTTCGTCATCTGCATGTGTGTATACCGGGAGTGGGTGTCTGTTAATAGACGTAGAGTCTCACTTGACGACAGTGTCTAACTGCAGTCACCGCCTTTGATGTATCCTGGAGGCCATTTGGTTATTGGATACGATTTTCCTTAGGTTACTATCAGTCTTCGAATGGAGACAGACAGCATGCAGTTTTTCAAATGAAAAGCGTATAGGTTCTGATTGCAGTATTAACGTTTTCAGAGTCCATTTTCTTGACCATAGTCTGGTGCTTCCCATGCACAATCATTACAATGCAGCATATCCAAACATTCTTCTTCAGCGTGATCACCCCTAAATCTCCCCGAAGTTCATTAGCACTAATTATCGCTTCCCTTTCATGGATGCATTCATTTACCCTATTCACACACTTTCCATCGATAATTATACGATAATAATAAATAATAAATCAATCGGCAGCAAATATTTTACTCAATTCTGACCGAAAACCAAAGCAGCCAGAGAATACATTGTTACACTCGTAAAATCTCAACGAGTCAATTTGCAATTCATAAAAATGTTTTCACGAAACCATATGATATTGGTGGCGAAATATATAAAAAAAAAACCCCAAACATCAACACGACCAACTGGACGAGTCCGCAACGAAGCGAACGAATCATCGTCATACATCCTGGACATAATCCACACGATGCAGTTAACAACATGTAAACCAAAAATGGTCTTCCGATGACAAACACAAACACATTCCGCCCATCCTCCCGCGAGGGTTATTTTATCGAAATTGTTCAAATTAATTTACTTGCCGCCACCCGGAGGGGTTTGTTTGCGCGAGCCTATAGCGTATTTATAAAATTTATTTTTATGCCTGTTTTATTGATGAGTGCCCCGAATGGACAGAAATCAGAAGCATTTACTTGTGCGTCGGTAAGTTTCGCCTTTAATAGCCTTGCCTTTGTGTTCAATTCCCATTTATTTACTTTTTTGAAAATAATTCGACGAACGATCAGTCGAATGAGAGTTATTATTTTTCACAATGAGCATGAATTGTGGTTAAGTTGAGTGACATTTTAAAGGCAAAACGCCGACATGCGTTTACGATTTAAACCGTCTTTTTTCTCCGACTCGCGCTGTGAAACTGCAGGCATTAACTGAATGATGATTTTTCTATTTAGCTAATAGCGGATAATATTTCAAAATGAATATTTGAACATGTACTCAATTGTGGAACGCATTCAAAATGGTACATTAATAATGCGCGCTCATAGCCCCTCAAGCGTGGGTTACTTCAATTTAGCAAAACGATTTTTAATGAAGCACTAATTATCTCATGGAGCCAGTGCAAATATTTTGTTGCATTTGTTTTCACATTAAATTATGCTCATATGTGAATTTATGTCAATTTTCAGGCACAAATTTTGCCACGTCATTGTAGCAAAATACTTTAAAATTTTCCTTTAAAAATTAGTTTCAGCAATCAATAGGTCTACTTTATGTAGAGAAGTAAATTTAGGCGGGATTTGCGTAACTGAAAATGGCTCATAAGTCACCCTCCCAGCCGACCTCCTCAAGGCAGTAATAGCAAAGATAACCTTAATTTATTTCAACATTTTGTGTTGCGGTAATATTACTCGACACCCATCATTCCACAATATTTCAATGCCGCATATGACAACGTTCATAAAGACTAGCTAAACAGCGGCATGTCTAGTTTTGACATTCCTGTCAAACTCCTCAGGTTGTGCAGGCGATGGAAGATTATCGTCAAGGTTGGTAACGAACTCACAGAGACCCTCAATGACAAAAAAGACTTTAGGCAAGGAGATGCGCTCTCGTCATCCCAAAGAAGATCTTGCAAAACGCACACGTCCACGCTAGAGGCACGATCTTCATGGAGTCCGAACAACTGTAGCAAACGCCGATGACATTGGTGTGATCGGCTGAACACATTGAGCCGTCAATTAGACTTTTGCTTGCGTTGCTACTTAGGCGACTAGAATGGGTCTGGCGGTGAATGAGAGGAAATGAGTTATATACTGTCCTCAAGAAAGGACAAACAACTTCACAAACAGTAGCACTATGGCTCGCCGCCGTGCTTTACAGCACACCTAGTGCGCTTGGTCTTCAGAACGATGGTTTCATTTCTCAATTGTTTCTTGAGCCTAAAAAAACAGCGCTTTGTAGGAGCTGTTGTTATATTATTTACTACCTTACGGAACTAAGGTAGACTAAGTCCGGGGCTTCCTCGAAGTTATGACTCAATGACTGGCTGTCTGGCCAAGTCGTAGAGGCTGTGCCTTAGCGACGGATATAGAAATCAAATTGCACTTAAATGTCAACGTCGCTTAGAGACGAAGTACATTGTGTCATGCCATGTCCGATCGACTCTGTTTCAGTGTGTGTCAAGGTAGTGTGTGGCTTCGCAATATTTTCCTATCCTTAGGGAAAAATATATAAATCGCCGAAAGGAGAAAACTGGTCAGTTGGCGGTCCCCGATCCAGTAGACGTTGATAGTAATAAATGCAGGAGATGTTAAGGAGGTAATTTAAATCCAATTCCCGACGAACTAGTTTCTGAATTCAAGAATCCTCTCTTAAGAAAAAGCTTGTTCGTTCAGATTCGTATCGGAAAAAAAACACCCGTAACAAGAAAGAAAACAAGATACAAATCCACCTAAAAACTTTAAAAGATTTATTGTTAAAAAGTTGAACTGATCTCAAACGCATTGCCTCCAAAATTCCTTTTAAATGTAATTCATTGTGTGTCGCTATAGTCTGGGCCATGCCTGGCCCAATATCTTAATTGTGTCAATTCTTAATTCTGTAACCAGACGCGTCCCTAACCATGTGCCTACCATAATCAAATTTACCGAATGCCTACCTTGAGACGTCCTCAAATATTTGCACATCGTATTTAGCCCCACTTTTAACACCGGTTACACTTTCTTTTGCAACGACCATGAATAAACAAACAGCTCCCATAATTCCAGATTTCTCTGCACCGTCAAGTGATGTATGCGCCGCAATTACCCATTCGCATGAAGCACACCGAGCTGTCATTATGAATGCGTAATTAAACGAACAATAAAATGACGACATACATATGCATGCTTGGGAAACTGGGAAATTAAAGGAACATTAAATGAGCACAAAATCTCAGATGTTGGGTCTAATTTCATCTCGTTGTGATGTCTCAATTATTTCTACAAGAAGACCCTGCAGGTCACTCCTCTCAAATAGGAGCATAGGTACAGCAATTATACTTTTTGTGTACACTTTCAACATTTATTAGCCAATCTGACGGGGAGTCTCTTGCCACGCAAACGATGCCGGTCTCTTGACAAATTTGCATATACCTTCGTCTTCTGAATTTCTTTTTTTAATAAAATTCACAAAACCCACAAGGCTCATAAATATGACTCAATTTAGCTTTGATGACAAGGATTTCCGTGGAAGTTACATGCATGTGTGTGAGTCCCAGGGGGTGAGGAAGATGCCGCCTCTGCTTAAAAACTTTTGACAAAGTATTCCCATTAGTTGCAGATCATGGCGTACACACAAGAAAGTCTTCCAAAAATGGCAAAAATACTCATTAGTGGTGTAAATATACACAATTCACCGAATGTTCGCTTACGCGTATTCCCAAGGTGGGTGCGTGTGCCCAAGGAAATTAATAGAAACATGCACACGTCTTACGATAAAACCTAATTTAAAGTTATTTTGAGTTCTACAATTGAAATCAATGAAAGACTCGTTTGTGTCAAGTAGAATAAGCGAACGGAATATGCTTTCACTGGCAAAGGGAATTTATTTGAGACTAAGTCATAGAAGAGATTGAAAAGCTACACCTCCAGTTTGATGGTTCTTTTGCGAGCGCGTAGGTTTACAAAGACAAAATGACACTCATCAATTTCAGACCAAGGAAATGTTATCATTTTCGTTTCTAGAAAATCGTGCTGTTCTCGGTTTCGTTAAGTTTCGTTCAATTTTGATTACATATAGTACTGAGCCGAAGCGCCCTGAAACTTTGTCTCGGTTACTTTTTTTGAGTTCCTTGAGTTTTTTGTTTTTGAGTTAGGTAATTATGGCTTGGGAGCGCCTTAAACACAGGGTGGCCAGATAAAAATGATATGAAAGAAATTTAAGAACAACGATGGAGTGCGATGTACAAAGCATCCTACTGCTTTAGTTTAAAGCTACATTCCTGCCACTATGTGCGAAATATAACATCATTGAAACGGCTACCGTTGCTTCGCTGGCAGTGCTTCATTTTTTTTCTGATGCTCGGTCCAATGTGTGCGGCTTTATATCGGCAACAGCATCTCTAATGTTGGCCTCAAGCTCGTCTAAAGTGTATGGCTTGCTAGCGTAGTCTAAGGACTTGACGTAGCCCCACAAAAAAATAGATCCAAGTCCAACCGCGCAAGAATTGACTCTCTGGCGATGTCCAATTCAGCTGATCGTCATCGAATCGACATTTCTGGAATGTTCGCATGTTCGGCAAGCGTAAAGTGATGCACTAAGTGACTGGCAAGCTTTACTGAATACTTTAACAGCTGGACGTTACTTGAACAGGAACAGGACGTTACGTTACTGGGCGTTACATTTGACAACAGCTAAGCATAGAAATTGGCAAAGTTGCCATTGCTAACTGGTCACCCCTCAAATTGGTTCGTTAAACTACGCACAACACAAACAAAAAAACCAAGATAAAAAGTTTAAATGCCAAATAATACACAATTAGACCAATGTGACGTACACAAAAAAATAATTAAATGGCTGCTGTGTTATCTCATGGATTTGTGTGGTTTTTAAAACGTCCCCTCGTTCGTCCTTTTGAATATTTATATTTCGGTCCCCGTTTTGCATATTTGCATGCGCAGCAGCATCGCCTAGCCTTCGGAAAAAAAAACAGGAAGAGAAGTAACAAAAATTAAATAAAATGACAAAATTGTTAGAATATGCATGTGAGTTCAAAGCGCTGCACGAGTGTTGTTGTTCCCGCACAACTAGACATAATCATAGCATATGCCTTTCAAGGCTTGCGCGTGGTAAATTATTTTGCTCTGCCTTGCAGATGCAAGAAGTCACTGTATTCGTTTGCATTCATAACTGGTATGCGGTTTTTTTTTCTTCTCGTCAGCAATGCGCTGTGTAAGGAACTGTGTTTCAATTATGTCTCCATTTCGTTTTTCTCAAGTTTGTTTTTTTTTTTCTCTTTGGGTAGTTTTTGTGGTTGGTTCTGACACTTCAAAGTGAAACAAGAGCATTTAGAAACAAAAAAACAAAAAATAAAAACACATTTAGACATCGTCGGTGTGAGGGAGGACGGGGAGGGAAAAAGAAAAGAGTCACAACAACGTAATTGAAAGTATGTAATTAAAAGAACCTACATGAATGCGAAATACGTTAATGGGTTGATACGTTGCAGGACTTGAAACAAGGACAAGATGAACATTTCTGATTAGAAGAGCCTTTAATTATTCTCTCGCGTTAAGTATGTTTTCAATGCGCGCAGTAAGTGATGAGCATTTTGCTTTGAAGGGCGTCAGACGAGTTTTTGGAATTTTTTTTGGTTTTTGTCTTTTCAGCGATCAATACACAAGGGTAGTCTGAAATTTATTTTTTTGTTTTGCACTCGTACTATGAAGATTGTAATACTCATCGATAGCGTCATGCTGCGTTCGAATGACGGTATCAAATGCTACAATCTTAGGTAATAGGTATCTGAAACGATCCTTGATACGGCGATGGTCCAAGACAATGACCTGAATCTTATTGACCAGCATTTCTGCTCGTTGGGGAGCTACGAAATCCAGTGAAGCACTTATGGCACTATGTAAAGGGACAGAGTCTCCATAGTGCCATAGACAAAGTATATAGAAAGATATTCCACTTCATACGAAAATGATCAGATTTCTGTGATAGCTCGACTCGGCGATGCCTCCCCGTTTTCATGCGGCGGTCTGGTTGTTGGTCAGGGGCGCAGTGCATATATTCGTGTGCTACTCATATAAGTTAACACCGAAGTAGTTCCAAAGCACAAAGAAGATTTATTATCTCGCACAATTATTTCCACATTTTTTTGCTGACGCCAGGTATGGATTCAAAATATTTTTCAAAATATTCCAAATAAATAGGTCCAAGCCTCCAAAAAAATATTTTTTTTATTATAACAACTTTTGTAGTTTTAATTTGTATACACACCCATTTGTGCTTTTTTTTCTTCATTATTTCGCTGATGTCTACCGAATTGCTCTCTCTTGGCTTATGACTGGGATAGTGGATAAAAGTACAGGTATATGTGTACAATGACTGCTTCTGAACCAATATGCGTACACATCAATCCATAACACCACGATTTTCACGATCCCACCTCTTTCAAGTGACTTACAATGCGCAAAGAGTTTTCCTGTCTTGAAAAAGCTTCTCAAACTTGACTGTGTGGAGTCGGGATAAAAATGCAGATCCTTTCCACTCGTGATAGAACAATAGCACGCACAACACGAGTGGTTGTTATAGTTAGGCCGTCTGTAGCGCCCTCCAAAAGTCAAAAGACTTTCCTAGCGAACGAGAGTAGTTGGTTAGGTTGATTTATGTTAGAGTGACTGCTTGTCCCTTGTTTCCTTCGAGCTATCATTTTCCAGATCGAAGAATCCTCAGCTAATCGGTTTTTGGAGTATTTGTCAACCATCTAAATGACTAGGTCATGTAGAGCGAATGGAAACCAATGCTCGGAAAGTCGAAATGAACCTGAACCAAATAAGCATGCGAAACTGGAGGTAGCTAGATAGAAAACTGGCTGGCTAGTGACGCTTGTTGGTTGAGGCCCCAGGTTCACCCCGAACTTTAGCGCCACCTTAATTAAGTACAGTATTCATATTGCCAAATATCCTATCTATTGCTCTTTCTGAATCAGTGAACTAATTGATGTTTTCTTGCGGTTAGCCACTTATGAGACATACCGAGGTCAACCGCAGAATAACTCTTTCCAGCCGTTGTGGCAATTGAGTGAGAGTGCGCATGGCCCACTTAACTTTGGCCTGAAGTGTCTTCGATTAGTAGGAAAACGAGTCGACTGGCTTATAGAAACTAAGAAGGCCTTTAATTTGACTAGGCCCTGTCTTACAGAAGCTTAAGTTAATCGCTCAAAGGTAATCTGGCATTGATCAGTGCGGTCCCAATTATGTCATACACACAGTAAAATGAGTAGAATGACTGCAGAGTATTTTTTTAAGGAGCTTATCAGGTAAAAAACAGTGTTGAATGTTCCCAGAATCAAAATCAATCCTCTTCATGGACTGTCATCAATACTTGGTGCTATTCCACCCTCACAGCCACCCTACACTTCTTCCCTCTGGATTTATATACTCGATCCGTACCTCTGTCGAGCTTAACGAAACCGACCATGTAATTAGTCGGTTGTGTCACCTTCCAACTTGATCGTTTCCACCTACAACAACTGAAACCCATACGCTATTAAATTCTCCAAAAAAAAGAAAAAAACCACACCAAAAGAAGTGGTAAGGCGATATAATCAAAATATATTCGTGCGACTATGTACAGCGTGTGCATGCACACGTGTATGCTTGCCACACAGAGCCACACTCAACTGAAAGGTGCGAGGTAAAGGAAAACAGAAAAAAAAGTAAGAAGAAGAAGGAAAAAAAGAAAACTTTTTAAAGAATATCTTTGAGCTGGCAGCTCGTTAACCAAAATTCAATTACGGCAAAGTAAACGATGGACATCGATTGCGATACAGTTTGTAAAAGTTTTCCTTGAGAATCTTTTCGTGCAGCTCGTTCTGTGTACCCCGACCGCCCACACTCTGTTTTTCCTGTCGATACTTTATTCACCAATATAAACGTACATACGTAAATGGAAATGAAAAAGTTTTCCCTCCCCCTTCAACCAACCTTCCTACCCACATTATCATCAAGTGGAGAGCAACCTTTTACTGCGACATCGCTGAAGAGCTAACAAAACGGAAATTGTTAAAGAAGAAAAAATGCAATTCCAATTACAGGGGGGAGAGAGAAATATCTCGAATTGGTCTGGTGTATCTTTTACTCAATTTCTATTCCATTCATTTGGATACGATTCTTTCTTGTTGTTGTGTAATTTTTTTCTTTTTTTTTCTTTTGCACTTCACTCAAGTAAATGATAAAAGTTGGATATGAGGTTCTCTCGCCGAACAACAGGGCGATGACGAACGCTTGAATCAACTCAAAAATAACAAGCTGGATCTCCGTTTGATGAAAAGTGGGCGCAACTTAATCTTCAACTGCGCCAATCACGAAATAAAACCAAACAAATGAAAAAAAAAGCAGGCAAATGAATTATTTTGTTTTTTTTTCTTAAATTTATTGACGGTCGTCTGGGAAGTTGTTTGACGAACCACAGAAACAAAAAGCCCATCAAGGGCAGAGAATTAGAATGACAAATCCAAGCCGGAGCATGACCGCTGCAATGCTATGGAATTGGAGTACGTGGTCCTCTTGAAAAACGACAGCTAACCTACCGGAAAATGAATAATACCCAGTGCTTAGGGAGACTCATTTTTTATTGTTGCTGACCGGATTTTGAAGTTCTTTTGTTGCGTTCTGGTCCAAGAGTTATGCGCTGGTAATCCATTAGTTGCTACTCGTCCTTGAAAAGTTGTATCCACTTTTGAAACAAGGTCTTTGGGGGGATGTGATGAAAAAATTCGCGTGATGATGACTTCATTCAGTAAATCTAGTTCTTTTTACTAGGTGTCCTTGTGATCGGAGGCGGAAGTTGTGGCAGAAATGAGTAATTCAGTAATTAAGAGTTGCCGCGACAAAAATGCACGAGAACGACCAAAAAAATAAAAACAATCATTTAGCATCCATGGAACGTGGTCTCAGCAGTGGCGGTTTTGATGTTCACAAACACAAGTTATTTACAACTACCAGCACCTTAGCAACAACCTGCGAATAGAGTTTAGTGTGAGTTTGACAAGAGTCGTTTGGTTTCGGTAGAAGTTGAACCAATGATAACCAATAAAAGCTACAACCCCCCTGTACCAATCTTGTTCGACAGAGTCTTTTACTAGTGAAGACTGAAGTGTCGGGTTGCAGCGTTATGGACAGTCCGGGGAATCAGCTTGAAGGGAGTTTCGAGTACGAGTAGAATAATTAGTAAATACATCGGTAAGAAGCTGCCTTTAAGAAGACACATCTGTCAAGGATGATAAGTAAGTTCAGACAACTCTACGATTTAAAGACAACTGGCCTAAAAATCAGGGATGTCCATCGGTTGACATATCCAAGAACTCCAGGAAACGAAACATACACTGGTGCCAAATCTCCTAACCAAGCCATTTTTCATTCGTGATGCCAATCATTTGGTACCTATTTTGGCTTTGGCGACTTCAATTCTGGACGGCTTGCAAGGGGCACTGGTCCACAGCGTATATGAGTGTGCCCCGCTTTCGAACACTTTGTGTCGCAGCTGCAACGAAAAACCGGAAACATTGGTGCCTGGCCGGCTACTCGGAGCTTAGTTCAAGATGTCGCCCTCAAATTTAGAGGTGACTGCTGGCTTTGGTTCGTAGTCTCTTCATACTCTGGGTGATTGGGTATAGTGGCTTACGCTTTTAGGCAGAAAATCGCGTCAAGAACGTGTGCCTGTCCGCCACTTGCTAGAGCTAGGTGACGGGCCAATTCCTTATCGTTGTGTTATCGTCAAGCTAGTAGTAACAATTTAAGCATTTTGTGTGACCCTTGTGCCCCAGGAGGGAGTTTCACAACATAGAAGCCCATTCCAGCAGAGTTTATATTTGCACCGACACTGATGAACCCGCAAAGGCTTGGGGGAATGGTGAACCCATTAGTCTTAAGGGAGGTACTTCCGTCTTTTGGAAGCTGTCATCTTCCATCTTTGACGATGCCATACACGCTGCTTTCTGTCAGCAAGATCAAGTTGCCTTGCAACCACGATAATTTCACGAGGCTCGCTTTCGAAGACCCGAACCGGCTTTTTGACAACGAAACTACGTTGCCTCTCCTCTTCTTCTCATCCGTTCACCTTTCTCACAGACAGGACTATACATCCCATGGTACACGGCAAATAAGGTGTGATCGACAGTTCTATTAGGAGCGTTCACCTAGACAAACATACCGGACGGATATGGTCTTACAGAATCACATTTGATCGTGTCAACACAAGAAACCAAATACTTTGGTGGTTGGACAGACATATTCGGTCGTGGGAACGGGTGTTTGTCCGAACAAATGTAGAGCTGTGAGGGAAAAAATTAAAATAAAGTGAAAAGTTGCTGTTTTGATAATGTACCATTCTTGAAAACCATGTCTTGTTTGATCATGTGATAGCTAACGACATCCATCCGATCTGGTCTGTCCGGTATGTTTGTCCATGTGAACGCCCCTATTAGCGCACCTTGAGTGATGCCATAAAACAAAAGGAGTGCGGGTTTGACAAGTTGTCCAGCACAACTTATTTTCCTTCCACCATGCATACACCTGAATTTTGTTTCGATGGCACTCAGAATCAACTCTCTAAAATAGAAGCATTAAAGCTAGGCGTATCGACCTTATTTGCTAATACAAACCGAAGTGCCACTGGCAACCAAGGACTTCGAATATTTGTGAAGTTTTCTGTTGCCCCCAGGTGGACCAACCACCCGCTCCCTATGTACGTCTCCAAGTGCTCACGTGATACCGTTGAATTGAAACCATCAAAATAGAATGCGGAGGGAAAAAAAGTTTTGCACCTCAAATTACAGCCTCGATGAAACATCTTACACACAAGGAAGTACCATCCTTGAATAGTGCGATGACACGACTCCCATGACATCGCGCCCGCACCACCAACTAATCCAGTTAATTACAAAGTCAACCCTAATGCTCTCTTTTGCGTCCTCATCCACTTTGGCATCTGCGTGAAAAGCCGTCGGAAAAAATGAGACGACCCAGCGAAACAAGTTTTCTTGCACACACACCTACCTACTCATCGAATACTTCTTAATTTCATAGCAGACTATGCGTAGTCTCACATTTTTCTACGCTCGTTACTGAGGGACATTTTTTTTACCATTTCTTGTTGTTTTAATTTACATTTAATTACGGATTAAATTAATTAGATAGACGGCCGGGGTAATTGCAGAACATCCTTCAGAGAGCAGTCGCATTTGTTCAAGTTATTCATCAACTTTAAGGCTGAGGACATTGCGGTGGAGGGCGACTTCTTCAAAGTTGAATGATACATCTCGCGTGAAACTTGTCATTTATTTATTTCTTTTGCAGCGCTAGCGTTTCCATTAGACTTGGAGCACACTACGCGGGGTTGTTGTGGCTTTTTGCATTCAGATAGTTATTTTATTTTTGCATTTTGATGGTGTGTGGGAGTCGTTTTCGAATGGAAATAATGTCATGGGTTTAATTATGTTGTTACAATATGGTGACATTTTGCAATGGGGCAGTCATGTTCCTGGGCTGTAGCTGGATGGGTGTGTGTGGGAGGAACACTTTGGTAATCGTAATCCTGAAACTTTAATGACTAACCTTCTGAAATAGCACGCATAAATTGCTCAAAATACTTCCAAAATTAACAGATAATATATAATTTACACCAGCTGTAGCCTGTCATATAACAATTCTGAAAATTATCAGGCAATGCTATTCGTCCTGACAAGATCGCCTCATCGACTGATCATCGTTTGTTCCCAATGTTACTGGACATTTTTAGTGAGTGTACCTGATTGATCGTTCTGCAGCTCGACCCGCACATTTGTCGTCAACTGCACAATGATGAATATTTCCTTCAAGCATTTATTTCGATCGAGAAATTAAAAGCAATGATTGCCTAAAATCTTCTGCGAGCAATATCAATGCATTGCCGAATGGTTGAACGTTTTCACTAAAATCTTGCAATAATCGGTCAAAAGCCTCAAGCGCTCAATGAGTTCACATTTTTGTAAAACTTTTCCCTTTCTCAATGATGGGATCTTCAGAGTTGAATGAGCAGTCCTTCCACAGCTATTCCAGACGAAGCGGGAGCTAAGGCTGTATCATTGTAAAACCGTTGCGAGAATCAATCTTATAAGGAGTTTTTCCAGTTTATCTTGGAGCATTGAAGAAGAAGATGCAATGCCCAAAATTGCAATAAAATCTGACGAACAGCTCAAGAAGAGTTATAGTTCATGCGTTAATTTGGGAATCTTTGATTGGACATATGGCTGGAGATCACCGGTATCAGGGAAATTACCTTCGTGATCTGACATTTAGGGAGGACCCTTGATATCCATTGAGCGCAATGTTATTTTGGCTCTTTTATGAACAGGCCAGTATGCTGTAGCCAGTCACTATCTTGGTCTAGACCGGAGATCGTTTTCAGGTAAAACCTGGGTTTGAGAGATCTATTCTTGTCGACGCATCTGAGCTGGGTAGCATCAGAAAGCTTCTTCTTTCTTTATTTGGCGCTGCAGTCCGGAGTGCAACTCGCACGCAGAACTTTTCTCTTAAAGACATGACGGACATGTTAAGACACTTTTGTGATTGTGTATCCTTCCGCGCCATAGAATAGGACTGGGATGATCGGTAACTTGCTTAAAGTCAGCTTTGTACTCCGAGGGACGGCGCTGTAACTCAATTGCCTGCAAGATCTCGACACTGATGTTTTTTTACTGTCAGTAAGCTTACAACTGCGAAAATACTTACTCTCATCAATCGAGAATCTAGAATTTCCTGAGCTCAGCTCTAAATTAGTCCTGAATGGAGGAAAAAGTAAGTATACGCCCGAGTGCCGCAAACATTGTTCTGCCCCATAACCGGAGTAGGAGTAATCTCAGCGAAAATATAATGTTCCACCACCTTTCACAAGAATTCCATTGCTTGACATTTACCTAAACTGCTGCCCCACACCAGCTCCCCCCTTCCTGACACAACAAACATGAAATAAAGTTCACAACTCACATTCATTGACCAAATGTCAGGAGGCAAGAATTGTTATCACATGCTACCACTTCGAACCCCATCCGGTTACAATTTGTGTGTGTCTCTGCCAGCGTTGAAAGAACTGAAAGAAACCGAAGCACCAACTCGTAAAAAATGCCGTGCTTGACTAAGGGGAAATGCAAATTTTAAATAAACCATTTCAAATCTGCTTTTGAAAGTGTGTATCGTCTCGGATGCGAACAGCGAATGCCCTCTGCGCCGTTTTTAACGAATAAACTTCACCAGATGAAGAAACACAAAAATCCCCAAGAAGCTGTCCCCACGGTCTCGTTACGTCTCGAGCAAAGGCATAAGAAGAAAAAAAAAATAATATAAAATAAATAAATAAATATAAAGAAGAAAAAATGTATTATGCAAATTTAAATACATATTCCCGGGCAATTGCTCACGCGACAGCGAAGGCGGCGCGGCGGCAGGACGCTGCACTGCGCCGCTCTGACAGCGGGACGCGTAATGATGATTTATTTCCATAAAGCAATTTGTGAATACATTCTGTTCGTCCTGGAGAGAGTCATGAAAACTTAAACGAGAGAAAATAATTTACGTTCTCTCTTTCGTTCGGTTAGAAAAATGTCCGCGTCGTGTGTGTGTACTCAATTCCCTCATCATTGCCCTCGCAGTCGTATCTTACCGCCTGTCAAGAGGCGAAACAAAACATTAGCTGCCCTCGGAGACTGCGAATGTGTCATGTATCATTTACAGAGCACTTTTAACTTACCGCTTTAATGCAGCGAACTGCTTTAATGTCACCACCAAGTGCTTAATGAAAATAAAATGTACGCAATAGAATGCCAGTCAAATGGGCCCCCTGTGGTGCTCTATCAGTTGATCCCAAGCCAGTCCCAATGAATAAACTAAAAATTACCAAACGTTGCGAAATTTTTTGAATGAATTCAACACATCCACCGAGGAACGAGGAATGCGAAGTGCGAAAGATGAAGTACGAGAGTGAGGCGGCGGCACAAAGAATGGCGGCGACGGTGGTGGCGATGGTGTACACTGTACACAGTTGATGCCAAGTATGTTGTCGATATTGAAAGAAAGTGATTTTAAAGTTGAACAATTCCGGGGATAATAAAGAATTATGTCCTTATCTTTATCGCTTCCATGCGAAAAGTTAAAAAGATACTTTTGAAAAATAAATTTATTACCTTAGTTCTACAGTGCCCCACGGATGTGTGCTGTGTGCTGCAGAGAGAGCGCGAGTGTGATGCGGAGGAGCGCACTCGTATTTTATTTCATGTACGATCGTAGTGTAGAAGTAATCTTGTCTCGTAAGTATGTTGTTGCCTGGGTTGCTGTCTTCGTTTCAGTGTACTTTCTCGCTCAATGACTTTTTCGCTGAGTTTGCTGCTCACAGTCTCATGTCTTTGCTGTTTCTCTTTCTGTTCTTTTTTTTGATTATTTTCCTTGCCGCTAGCAAAAGTTTTTTGTGCAATGTATCTCAAGCGGTAGTAATAGTGTTCTTTTTTTTGTGTGTTTCTGTTGCGAATCATCCATCCTTTGCCGTGGAAATTTTCAATGAAAAATGCCATCGGATACCTTGGAATGGTTTATTGTAGTAAAACTCAAGGACGTTGCTGCTGCTTGTCAATTTTCATTTCGTTTTCGCCTTGTGCGCTCCCTATTATCCCGCTGTAATCCGTGCAATATTCGGCAGGAAATCGATATCACCGGGAAGTGCATTTCGTGAAATTTATTGTCTCGACTCTTGCAAGTCGCTCGGCTGCCAGGGAAATGTATGAAATGCACCTTCGAAGGATGTATTAAGTTTTCACAAACTCCAGTCTTTCATCCAGTCGCATGACATTATGATGCATTGAATTTCTCAAATCGAAATTTGTCACGGCTGCTGTGCTTGTCTGCGGGGGCGGTTTTGCATGTTAACTCGTTACAATCGGATGGGAAGCGAAATCCCTGTGTCCTTGAGGATAACCGAATCATTTTGGTCAATTTAAAGTCGAGCATGGCACATACACTCGCGGGGGTGCGGGCGGGGCTTAGCGGTGTTGTCGAGTTTGAATGAAATTTCAGCTCGGAGTTGAAAATCGATTCGCCGCTACTTACATTGTTACGCTTACGAGTATTTTAGTTTTATTTTTATTTTTATTTTTATTGCATGCTGCTTTGTTCGTCGATAAGGGTCATTGGGCGGGCTGGCTTCGCATGGGCCACGAGCTGGATCATGAACGGAAGGCACTGTGCAGAGTCGGATAAAAGGTTTCGTGTACAAATAAGTCCGCACTGAACATGTGTTCGGTGTTGTTACGTAAATGTGTGAAAGTTAATGCCTTTCAAGCCTCGTGATAATATTTCCTTAACTCCGAGTGCTAACGGGTGTGCTGTGTGTGTGTGTGTGTGTGTGAAGTCAGAGTTCGCTGGTTCGATTGATCCAACACGTTTGTGCACGTTTAAGCCAACAATCGTTGATCCTCTTAATATTAATGAGGCACTCGACTATGTACTCTGCTACTCAGCTACTCAGCCACTCAGCTACTCATGTTATTATTTTCAGGATTATGCGCTTCGAATATGCATCAAAGTGAGTGGAATATGTATCGATGCTGGTGATTGCTTATTTATGATGATATTCGGATCTCGAGTGGCTGGAGTACCTCCATATCACACAAGAGATAAACTCTTGGCATCAAAGTTGTCGGTGCACTTAATGGTTGCAGATGATGTAATGTTTTGTTGAATAAAGTCTTCTTGTATTTTTTTGTTTCAGCTTTTTTGGGGCTCCTGAGCTCCTAACTAGTGAAATAATTCAATTGATGGTCGATTTTTGGAGCGTTTTGCTTGAACTTGCATGAACTTCAAAAACTGCCGCGGAATATGAGCTTCGTGCCAGGAGTCTTGACTTATCTCTCTGTACGGCCCATCCAATCGCGGAAAATCCTTATAATAAGCAGCACTAGAGGTAGTTATAGAAGCCTGACACAGTCCCAGGACAATGCTTTTGTCTAGCAAATTATAATAGCGCGCATAAACTGATTGCCTCTGTAATTTTTTCGACTCTAAGATCAACATCTTAGCTTTCGCATTGGTGGTAATTCGCTAAATGTAACTGAATTAGTAAATCTTCTGAATTAAATCCACATCGGGGTACAGCTCGTGGTGCATGGGTTATGTCTTCTCCTCCGTTCACCTTCCTCACAGGCAGGCCATATATTCGACGAAGAATTTTTCAGACACTACGAACCACCTTACTGGTTTGCAAGAGAGTTTGACCCCAGTTGTTTTATTAAGTCGATTTTTGTAGTTCCCGTTCGCAGCGAGGTAAACAAAAACCTTAACTACCCCAAAATATTAGCTGCCCATCGCGATGTCTTCTCCCAGATGGTGTGTGATGGAACGATTCTTGCGCGACAGCATATATGTACTTAGTTGTATCCTCGTTGACCCAATACCAGCTCTTTTCCCCTGTTCTTTAATCAAACAACCGAATCAATTTTTCCTGGGATCTCGTTCCTTGTCATATATGCTGTCGTATGGCAGATAGTGCGTATCGACCTGGAATTCGCTAGTCTTCTTCAGGATTTGCCTAAGTGTGAATATTTGGTCAACATTCGGCTGCACTGCTTCGTGCTGATTAGTATGGCTCTTCAGACGCTTAAACAGTACAGTGAACAGGGTCTTCAAGCTGATTTTGCCGGAAGAAGGATAGCTTATTACATCAGGGAAGCAAATTGAGTAGTTGGGCATCCTCTGTATATGATGGAATAGCCGTTGATAATGGCAAATCATTTGAGTCAGTGGCTTTATTGTGCATCAGATATGTGTTAGCTCTGGCGACTTCAACAAATGTCGGCGAAAGGACTACTTCATCAAATAGAGTTGGGACGTGTTCGTTCCCTATCACACACCCTGGTGATCATGTAACATTGATCGCTTTCAGAGAAGGGTGCATTCCATTACAAGCATTCGAAGCTAATATCTATACACACTGCCTTGAAATAGCAAGCCCTAGTTGGGACAGACGGACAAGCTTATTGCAGTGAGCAGTGCAATGAAAAATTTGGGCTGATTACAACCGATCTTAAACAAATGATCTCCTTCGGCGAACTCGTCATGATATTGGTAGATTAGTGGTTGTTTGTATGAAGTGTAAAGTGCTTGAGTGTCTTTCCTTGTCTTTCTGGTATACTTTTCATATGTTCAACGAACTCTTTGACACCTCTAACGAAAAACTCTCTGCTGCTCTCATTTTCTGGAGCGGTGCTCTTTGGCGAAGCCTTTCTGTGGAGTTGCAGCACCTTTTGGTGAGCCTCGTCGCATTGTCGTCGATAGCATTATGTGGCTATGCAACCACATGTAGTTGGTGTTTTCCGCAGAATCTAGGAATCTCCGACGTGCTCAGCCGTCCAATGTTGAAATACTCCTTCGTTGACTGGTTCTCCTTTTTGACATCGGACAGTCGTCTGAATTTTAGTCCATGTCGACATTTCCGCCTCTGAACGTTCGCACATCTAGAATATTTGATGAATGCCTTGCACCTATGAGGTCGCATCTGGCATGGTCGTAGAAGCCATAACTTGTTGTCGTGTCGTGGAGAATGCTTGAACACCGACGGAGTCGGAGTTCCTCTGATGTTCGATAGTCTATCTATACACTATACACTTGTATACGTACTCTTTGATGGCGTCTTTAGTGCACATGTGTGGCAGATGTTATGGGCTACGGATCAGAACCTGGCAATGATCTCCAGTCTTATCCGATTGTTATTCATTAACGCCACGAATACGATTATGGTCCGAAGTTGAGTGCAAATTAGATTACTAAATGGGCATCTAATGCGTCTTCGCAAATTCCAATCTTTGTGCCCATCCTCACCAGACCAAGTCCACATCCAGTCAAGTTCTTCGATGTAATGACTTGGGAAATATCAAATACCAATCAATATGCTCGTTTTAGCCACCATATCGTACTGTACATCGACCAGCGATGAATCAGTAGACGTTCAAGCAGACTGATAGTATATTCAGAGAGGTGAAACCGGGTCTGACTTTCAACTTCACAATTCCCGACACATGGTATTTTCATGATTTATCGCTCCACATATTTCTGTCACCGACAATGCAAATCCTTGACACTGAGACTATCAAGCGAAGTAAGGCCACGATTCACTTAGCGCACATAATTGAAGAGACATCGTCTGGCCAGAAATGTGTTTCGAGTTTCGCAAACCAAAGCTCCATCGTAAAGGGAAGCGGAAACCCCTTGTAGTTTTTTTTATGATTCTGAGCACGTCTATTTCAAACTGCGCGGTCTAAAGAGCGCCAAGTGCACAAAAGTTGAACACACCCCATTCGCACAATAAAGTCTGTCATTGTCACCGCCACTGCAGGTTGAGCGCCCTCTCATTCAATTGTCACCCGAAAGCAATGACTTCTAACGATATCCAATTACTTCTCACTACAATATCAACTTTATCGTCCACCACCTTCGACACCAAATTGCGCAAACTTTGACGAAAGTACTTAGATGAAATCGCAAAAGTTCGTGTGACAGTGCCCGCATAACAAGACGACGAAATGAAAAGAACAACTCGACTGCAGGAGAAAGTGTGAACGACTACACATGATATCCTTAATAAATCGTCACAATTGATTTGTATCACGGCCGTGTGGCGGCTGGTACTGGGTGGCGACATTGAATGGTACGCATGTTCGTGCAGTTTCCTGAAACTGCCAGCATTTCAGGACGAAACTACACCATCGCACACATGGCCTTGTCCTCATTAAAGGCAATCATGGTCCCAGGCACTCATGCTTCGTCGTCAATTGAAGAAAGTTAACTTCAGCGACGACGACAAGACCTCCCTCTTCCGCCTGGTGGCTGTACAAGACGTGTGTGGATATTAAAATATTATTTGGGCCAATTAGAAGCTGACCGTCGTTCTGCGCGTTCACATCCAGGCCGTTAGTTGTGCCATAACTCCTGCCCGCCCCAAGTACTGTGAATATGATACTGGTATCGTTTCCTCGGCCGGGGTGGGTGGGTGGCGATGTGCCATTCGATTTTAACATCGGCCACTGGCATAATCCGCACGCCCCAGTCGTTCGTATATAAGTGACATTTTGCCGGGCAACTTCGGCATAAGGATATTTTATAGTGTTGCGAGCCATGAAGGTCATATTGGTTGAGATGTGTGATAGGGGGGGGGGGGGGGGAACCATGATGGCGGATAATGAAAGTGACAGTAGACCCTACTTGATGCGGACGGGGCTAAGCATTTAGCATCATAATCAATTGGCGTCAGTGGTAGTTTGTCTCAAGGTTTCATTGCCCTTTTGCGTTCGTCGGGATGGCAATAATATTTGATAACGAATTTGGCTCTGGGCCTTAACATCGGCCTGCTCGACCATACAGGGAGGGGTGGACTTAACCCGTCTCAGCATGTTGAGTGTTGACACTAACACAAAGCCAATTTGATAGTAAAACTCCTTCCTGCAACCGTAAAAAGGTGAGATGAAGGTGGGAGGCTTTTAGCCGTATTCATAAGTAATATTTGCGAGAGCCTTGCAATAGGTGTCAAGGGGAATTAGACGGAAGCGACTTAATGGGATTGTGCGTAAACGGAAGAATTATTATTTTCCTGAAAGAAGGTTTACAGAATAGAATGTGATTTACGAGCTGATTTAAATTTTGACATTCGATTAGATGTTTTTTTTCCCCTTCATTCGTGCATCCCTTTAATCCCGGCTAACATGGGTTGAATGTTTGCTATTGGAGTGGGTTTATCTTGACCCGGGTTTGAGGGGATTTAACCTTTCCACAGGGGCATTATTTTATTTGACCCCTTGATTTGGGAATCTGTGGAGTTACATGAATGCGAAGAAGTCAACGACGAGAGCCAATCTTTAATTTCGTCAAAAAATATATTTTCGTCTACTATTTCATGGGGGTTCCTTTGAAATTTGAGAGAAATAAATAAACGTAAATGTTCCTGTGCATGATGATATTAGGACGAAGTCCTAAACAGAATTTTGTGCCTGAATTTAACGATTTTGCATTAGTTCAAGTTAATGAGATGGAAATAGAGCTTTTAGAGTCGAGCAGTACTTACATTTCGAAGGCTCCGTCCGTACAAAGATTTTAAGGAAATAATTCTGAATATTAAACAACACCTTCAAACAATTCAGGGATCAGAGTGCATCTGTATTACAAAGGCACTCAGATCAACCTCTACAGTCGCTCTAGAAATGATCCTACACATTCTTCGTATGGATATGTCCCGGAAGTTTACGACTAGAATGCAACCGCTGATGTAAAACTCCCAGCAGAGGGCACAAGGAGGTACTCCAAAATTCAAGGTCCCAAAGAAATCAGACTATCTGACGCCTTTCCTGGACTTCGAAATATAGCACAATCCCCACGACAGAGTGTTAGTTCTGGGACAAAGTCCGTACGCCACCTGTAATGTAAATTTAGACAGATGGACCCAAATCGGATGAAGGCACTGGTTCTGGTGTATACGCTAGGTCGCCAGAGATGTCTATGGATCTCTGTCTACCGAACCACAGTGTATTCCAGCCAGAAGTTACATCTGTTCTCCTGCTATCAATAAGTCCGATAGACGGTAAAACCATGCACTCATGAGAGAACAATAGCGCGCGGCGTTCCACAGAGCTCATGACTTGGACCAGCACTGTTTAACTGCCACATGAGTATCATATGCACATGATTCAATGGCCTGCTATAATGCATGTTCATTTAAAACATGAGTCAAAGAAAAAGCGGACCCTTGAAATGCATTGTGTGAACCTTGACCTAGCTTCAACAACAGCTACTCGTGCGTGTTCTATCACGAATCGATGCCACTTAGAGGTATTTGCCGCCTCCGAACTGCGAAGTTTCAAACGCTTTTAGACAGGAATACTCTTTGAGCATGAAAGCTGCTAAGTCCGGAAATGGAATCTGTCACCTACAGCCGACGCACCTACCCACCGTGGCTCGGCGGATGGACTGCCACCCAAAGAATGCAAACTGAACTTGAGAAGGCAACTGAATAATATCAGAGGTCCAATGAATTATACCTCATGTCGCTACAGGGCGTTATTATTTTCGCTGGACGCTGGGACTGAAGTTCACATATCATTCAACGTGACAATACACGGTTCCTGCCAAGACTCTTACACGCTCCCGATACTCGTAAATCCAACCGAAAACACCAGATGTGTAGAAATTAAAATTCAAATAATTACAACATTTCCAATCCTACAAATTCAATAAATCAAAGAGCTTATGTAGCGTGCATGCACCGTGCAGCCGAGCAGCACACACCGTGCACTTCCACATCGCCATTAATTAGCTGCCGACATTAATTCAGTTGCATAATTGCACACAACACCACATCTGCTAAGCTACCATGCGCACAACGCAGCACCATGTAATCAGGATCTGTCGCCCTCTTTCTCGCTTTCTCTCAGACCACCGTCTCTGAGTCTGTTGAGCGATCTCCGCGCTTTGGGACAAATTGCATAAATCATAGCGTAAATTATATTCAGCTGGATGGAAAATTGATTGGCAGTCACCAAGTGGCGGGCAGACAAAAAAAATATGCCACCATTCACATTCAATGACATTTGGTCGATAGATATTGGTTAACTGGTGGGCAGTAGTATCCAGCGGATGCACAAAAAGCGTGCATCCATGCAAATGAGGGGTGAAAAAAACCATCCGACCTAAATAAGATTTGGAAAACTAATTCGATTTACAAAACCGATTTGAAGCGGAAAAAAAGACTGCGAGAGAAAAACAATCCCGTGGATACAAATGGTGAATGGAGAATTTTTCATTTCCCATACATGATTGCATTGGCGGACGTTCCGCTATATTTAAATACATTCTATGCGGTCAGTTCGGAAGCATCCCCGTGGTGGTGGTGGTGTTGGCGATGGTGCGGCTGATGGCAGCATCGTTTAACAGCGGCCGGTGTGTGCCGGGAGGGCGGCAGTGGTCAACCCTTAATCCAACATACATACACGAGCGAGTGTGTATGGAGGGACTTTTACCGGCTTTTGATGTCGGCATGCATGCAGGAGTGACTTTTCCCATCAAAAGCATCTCTCACACACCCCATCCCCCACCCGTCGCAATTAAAATTGCCTCCAGGCGAGCAGAACACATATGCAGCGCATATTACCTCCGTATGTCAATACACTTGCGCTGTAATAATTATTATTGACATAGACCAATGATTTCACGATTTTCTACCATGTTCCGTGTGTGTGTGCATTTTTTTTACTTTTTTTTTTAAATATTCACCGGCTTTGGTGTGATTTTGAAAGGTGGCCACTGGCCCGTGTGCAGAGAGGCATAGTCCGACGATTGAAATTGCAATTAAAATCGGGTTACTACCGTGAGCCAGTCAGCCCACTCGGTTGGCTGTGGATGTGTGTGTGTCTGACACGAATTAAATATGCATAAAATGTTTTCAACCGTTTTGATTTTTAATTAAAAAGATGCAAAAAAGCAAAACAGAGATATATGCTAACAAAATAAATAAATGCATTTCGTACATGGGTCCAGGTCCAGAGGACAGGACTGACATCTAAACGTGTCCGCGTCACTTAACCGAATTTTCATTTGATTTCATCAACTGACCGGTAGTACATAGTATAATATTCAATCAGAGTGTCAGGTGGGTTCGGTACGGTGGCATGATATGAATTTTAATTGTTCAAATTCAGTTATTGGCTTTGGGACTTGTTTTAAAAGAATTTGTTCACGTCTCGTTGCATTTTTTTTTTTTGTTTGCAGTCGTTTTTGGCATCCAATGAGATTGTGTGATATTTAATTTGCCGTGTGACAAGTGGGAAGGAATTGATTTATTCATGACGTCTAATTGGAGGCGACTGGCGATGGATGTGCACTGAGTTATGCTTTAGATGAAGTGTTTTATTGGTCTAATTCGGATGTTTAACTGACACAAATCTGTGCAAATTAAATGGAGTCGTGCTATGGTGGTGTGATTGATTGACATGACCGCAATTTGATTGAGCGGATGGGTTGATGGGGATGAGGAAGAATGACGGAATTTATGCATTTTCGTTATGTAGCAGCCTTCATTATTAAATTTGTTAAAGAGAAGTAAGTTTTTAGCATTTCCCAAATCCAGCTACACTTCTTTTGAGCCACTGACAGTATGTCTGTCTAGAAAAAGCTTCGCAAACATTTCCCTTGGGTATCGGCATTAAATATTTACTTTTCTTAATTATGTATATATTATGTATGTGTATTATGTCTAATTATGTATATAATTATTGCTGACACACGTCCAACCGAACTGTCATCCGAGACTATGTCTTAAGGTCTGGCAATTTACAATGTGCGTCAAAAAGTCGTGAAAATATTACAAATAGTATTTACGTAGTAGGCGCGTTTTAGCACGAATAAATTATGGTCGATATATGTACCATATAGTCCCATTAGAGCAGATAGAGAAGTTAAAATATCTAGGGCTCTTTTTCACGAGTGATAGAAAAAGCAATGCTTTTCTGTAATTTTTTGAAACTGCTTGGAGGATTTGTTATCGGGAAAGCCGAGCTTAGAGTCCAGCCAAGTTAATTCATTTTCAATTTATTCCAACACTCATCTATTGTCGTGAAATTTGGGTAAAGAGAGAGATCGCGAATACTGGCTGGTGAAAAACACGGCTCAAGGTGTTCAAGGACTTACGTTGAGCAGCTGCTACAACGGAATGGCTATACTTTGATGATTTGGTCACGTGGCACGACTGTCCCAATCATCACGGCTGCCGAGGCATGCCTTCAATGCGATTCAATCAGTTGGGCGACCGCTAAGCAGACCCTGGACGAGGTGGTTGGACCAAAACTCGTCTGGTTTCTCTTGGGCACGACTCCTGCGGCTCATCAATCAGTGCACAGAGATGGCTGAATGCAAAACAAGGTAAAATAGAGAGTCCCTTACCTCGAATGGGGCTGTTGATACTTTGAACCGAACAGTCACACTCTGAAAGCGACTTACGAACGAGATAAAAGTTAACTAGTAGTAGTAAGTCCAATTGACCTGTTAGGGCGAAAGCTAATGTCGTCAGCGAAAGCTGATGTAGAACACTTGAAGCTTTGGAAAAAGACGGAATTAGACTAGGAACAGAATTGAACTTAAAACTGAGCCTTGAGGAACGCCAAGGTTAAAATATCCTAACCCATTCCTTATATCCTTGAACTTTACTTTTTGGATCCTATTTTTAAGATAGGAACTGAACCAACATTCAGCCATTACCAGTTTTCTGAATAGAATATTGTGGTTGACCATGTCGTATGCTCCGAGCCATACGTATGTTGAGAGTAGAACTATAAGAGCTTATCTTTCGATTTGCTTTTTAAGAAAGTTTTATTCTAATTTTCATAAGTTTTTCAAAAAATTGGTTTAAAACCGAAAGAATTGTAATACCGAAACCTTTTTGTGGTTAGGGCATAACAATTTAAATTAGTTCGTCTAGCAAAATAAAAAGAAAAAACAAAATATATATATACGAAATACAAAATTAACTTCTAAAGTTACTGCCTGTGTTGTTGTTTCATTTAAATTAATTGTATATAAATTTAAATAAAATTTGTATAAAATGAGTAAATAAAATGGAAAATTATTTCAACCAACCCAAAACCACTATAATCGCACTTCTTTAAAATAAACTGCTGTACATCGCCACACACTGTCTCGACAATTCAAAGCTTTCCAAACGGGCAATAAATTTAATAAACTGCTCACAGTCCAATCAGTCAGGCCGACGACATAACCGCTGACCTTGCGCCGATAACCCGGGGATGCCTAATTCCGCACTACTTCCACAACCTCTGCCCACTGAAGGCCACACTCAGAATGGATGTCATTTCGGTGCCATCATTATAGCCATTATCAGTGTTTCTCAATCGGTTACGACATCAAATTTCATTGCCGATCCCGTCGCGTCCGTTCATCCTTCCGTGCAGCCATCAGGACATAAATATAAATGAACCCTCCTAATGGCAGCGGCATTTATAAGTAATGAAAGTGAGTTTACTCTCCGAATGGTACCTTGTCGACTTCGGAGCATGGAGCTTGCAGCCGAACGCCACTACTCCGTACTTCAATAACCCTGTCTAAAGTAACAGATGAGGACATTACAGGAATAGATATATATTGAATTTTGTACTCCTTTCGCGCTGTCATTTGCTCGCTTCATTTTATTTGTTATTGCGAAGGGCAACGCATCTAAAACATAAATATTGTCTGCTGGATTATAAAAAAAAAGTAAAAAAAGGAGGGAAAAAAACAAACGAACTAGATACGGATACAAACACATACATGTAACTATGCGCATTAATCCTGAGAAGGGAGAAAAATTGCAGAAACAATGCTTTTGTTTCAAGGGTGCATACTCAGGATAATTTATCTTCATCGTCTGTTTCGTATTCCACCCATTGTTGCCATGTGTATGCGACGATACATATAAAAATTGCACACAATGGAACGATGATGCGGGCCGACTATACGAAGGGATACACACTGAATGCAGTCACTGTCCCCCTGTCTTGAACTTTAAAAAAATATAAAAAAAATACAAATTCAGAAAAAAAAGTGTACAAACTACGACGACAACGCCGGCCGATAATAGAAGGAACAACAGGATGAATGTGAGTGCTTCTAGGTATGGATGTGTAGTGATATGATCCTAAACACGCTCCATGCTCGGCGCTTAGTCCTTCTTTCTTTATTATATTTTGTTTCCTTTTTCTATATTTTTGTTGTCTATTTTGCAATATTTTCCCGACCGTACAGGTGAATCGTGACGTGAATAAAGTTGAAATACTGCACATGGGTTACAGAGTTGCGGGTGCATAAGGACGCCGGGCGCACACGTAGTATATATTTATTTGTATGAAGAGAAAGAAAATGATACAAGCACAATAGAAACTAAAAGATAACAAAATATGAAGTATCTAGTACAAGCACTGAATGCGCAGTTCGCATCCAATAGCCCGGATCTGGCAGAAGCATCCACACATGAGCCGGCACCAGGAGGGGCTGGACAAAAGTGAACAAATACACGGTACAGGGCAGAAGAATGAAGTTCGAAGCAAAATAAAAACATTATCGATGTACATGCACATAACGCTGAGCGGGTGGTGGTCGAGACTATGGCTCGTAGATAAACGCCTCTGCCGGGCTTCTAATGATAAGGCCGAGATGTGGGAAGCGAACGTGTAATCCGCAACTTCTCCGTCATACGTGAGGATTACTGCGGATGGCATGACATCCTGCTCTAAGTTTAATTTTGCAATTTAATTGAAAATGGACGAGGTGGTGCATCTGAAGAATTGGCAATTTGCAGTGTTGCTGCTGCAGTGAAGTGTCCCCAAGACCAGAACTGAGGTTCGTTGCTTTCACTTTGTTGTCTGCATTTCCATTTAGATTCAATGCCCAGTCAACTGCATTGTTGGCAACTGTTCAAAGGCCATTCGTAGGACACAGGCGAGCATTCGAATCGAAACTCAACACTATTCGGTTCGAAACTCTTCCTCTGATCGGGGTGTGGTGCACGTGATATTTACGCAGCTCGTCAGCCACATGCTAACTAGACAATATAAACCCATTTAGGGGCAATTTCGCACCTCACGATAAGCGACGGTGCCGCCCGGAGGACATTCAATCTCCATAATGTATGCATTGGAACAACAATCACCTACTGTGCAGTCCGCATGCGACCTGAGCGCCGATCCACCATTGCGTCTGCTGAATACATTCTAAATGCAAAATTCTAAACGATACCTGACAGCGAGCGACAACGCTAAGTCCACGGCTTTAATTCTCTGACAAAATGCCGTGACATTCAGTCGATAACGTTCGTGTGTGCGTGGCTGCGTGTGGAGGCATTGACTGAGGACTCCGACTCTCTGCCAGCGGACGGAGGTGTAATGATTGCGAGACGAGAAAACGAGAATTTGCGGTTTTTCATGTCAATTTCCATGGACGGAATGGAATGTGTTGGGCAATTGAGTTCTCCGTCATTTTGGATAATTTGATTTTTGATTTGGAAATTCGAAGAAGTGCGTTGAAATTAATTATCCTTCGGTTTGAGTAGAATTGTCAGCGGACAGGTTGAAAAAAAAAGATGGAAAAGTGCAATACATAAGTCTCCACGACCATGTTATATCTGCCTTACAACACCTAAATTAGTGACTAAAAATAGCAGTACTAAAAAACACCCTGCCTTCTATGATCAAGCCAGACTCTTAGAGTAACAACATACCTTGTACTCAAGAAAGAGCATCAGCATCATCGTCTTTGACAGAGTGTTCAAAGACTTCGTCTACAGCCACTCCGCATTAAGCAGTACGAGCAGAATTACAAATGAGATCAGCGAGATCAAACGCAGAGTATCTCTTGCCAACCGCAAGAATTCCGGGCTAACCGGAATTTGAGTATCAGAGCCGTCACTCGAAGGACCATTCTTATCTTTATATAGACACGTATCATCCCAATCCTTTCACAATGGGCCCTTTGGCCTCCGAGTGGAAGTGATGGTCAACCATCACACCCCCTTCTTTAACATAACCTATCATCCCAGTTTTACTCTATGGTGCAGAGTCATGGACAATCTCAGAAGCAGATGAAAAAGTCATTGCTTTCCCAGAGATGGGTGCGGTTTTGGTCATATTTGGTTAACGCCATCGAGAGCAGAAGATTCAATCATGAACTGAGACTGGCCAACGCCTAAGCCAACGCGTCTGTGATGGTAAGTGAAGAGTGATCTCACCCAGAATCCGATCCACAGTGTATCTTTTTTGAAAAGTCGTGGAAAACGCTCGAAGCCATTTGTACATCAATAAGTGATTACTGCAATACTATCGGAATGGGTTTTTCTAAAACCACAAAGATATGAGTGAGAGTATTGATTTTAATGCCGCACATTTTTTTTTACAAAAATTTCGTCAGTGAACACCGTGCTTGAAAGTATTTGGACCTTGTTCATAATATGAAGAATTTATCAAGACTATTTATACTTAAATTTAGTTGTAAGCGGACGACTTTTACCGGATCTCGTTTGATTTGATTTAGAATTCCTACGCTTTACCGTAATATAAAGCTGGCAAAGCGTTTGGATTCTGAAACGAATTAGCCGAGCATAGCATCGACATTTGACAATCAGTACAACAGTCCGAGAGAATTGAGGATAATCAATCAAAATTATATTTTATTATATACCTATAATTTTTTATATTCTTTTTAAAAAAATTAATGCAATAATTTTGCATTTGATGATTTTAATGTGAATTAAAATGTGTATGAATAATAATTAACAATTACTGCAATTAATGAACTTCAGCCAATTAGCATATTTTAATTACTAAATATAATGTTTTTTTATGAATTGAAGGTGAAATATGTATAATGCTTGCCTTCACCTCACAGGTGAGGTTGCTCACATCTCTGTGTGTAAGCATCCATTCCTAAGATTCATCAATTAAATCCGAAAACTCTTGAGCTTGTCTTCGATCATTGGAAGGAGCTTAGTCCATTCCTAAGATTCATCAAATAAATCCGAAAACTCTTGAGCTTGTCTTCGATCATTGGAAGGAGCTTAGTCCTCAAACGATTTTTTGCTAATTTTACTAGATAGTGAACACATTGCCGTTCTGGTCGTCTCCTCTAACGTCCTTCTTAAACATATCAAAGTGAGGATGTGAGGAACAACAAATCCTCAGTGCACCCGATCATCAAAGGAACGATGTGATTTCATCTCGAAATACTTTCAATAATACCCTACTCCGACGGGACTCAAATTCCTCATTAAAGGCATGCACACACCCCTCCCCGATGCCAGAAAGGACTCCGTTGAGACCGTCTAATAAGCTCACACGCTGAGCTTAATTTTCCTTTCATTTTCCAATTATTAACTTATAATTCTGCTTCTGTATTTTTCTACGAATAAATTTGCAGATATTTTAAAAAGCAAACAAAAAATATGAAACGAGGAACCAAGTTTCATGGCACAGTTCGCATAAAAATGCAAACGAAACGGTGAAGAAGAAGGAAAAAAAATGCAAAGTAGAAGAGATGTGAAAAGAGAGGTAAAAAACCATTCAAACCTCTCAGAAAGGCTCCTCAACCGTGGGGCGCGGCGAGCAGGCGAGAGGGGGGAGAAAAAAAAGGACAAATGAAGAAAAAATTAACCGACTTAAAAGAAAATCTCGTTAGCGAAAATAGCGACGCTCTGTGTCTCGTGTCACGCCCCCACCCCAGCCACCATCTCTCTCTGCCACTCGGTGTGTGTGTGAATTTTGCAGGTGTCAATTCAATTCGTTAAGGTCTTGAATTTTCCACTCATAACCGTGGCAACATTCTAAGCGGACGCGAAGAAAAACGCACCCCAGCCACAAATGAAGGTGTTTTTTTTTTGTTCTTGTCCTTTTTCTTCTCATTTTACGAGCAAGTGGAAGGGAGGTGAACTCTTTGGCAGCTTCTCATTAAGCAGCAAATTATTCATGAAGCAAAATTAAATACCCGGAAATATTATGTATATTTTACTTCACGTCTAATAATTCGCTGGCTCCCTGCTCCGCCCTTGTGCCCGTCCAATTTTCCGTTTGGCAACCTTCTGAAATTTAAAGTAGTTTCTGCCGGTGTCTGTTTGTTCTTGTGAGACGAAAACAATTTGAACTGCGCGCGTAAACACGGATGCAGCACCGCCACACGAAAAAAAGTGGTATCAGGAACACGAACCGGGGAATATCAGTCATAATTCCATTGTGAGGGCGTGAAATCTTCCCATTATTTGGAACGACGTGGTGCACTGTGCTGCTAATGGACAAGGAGATATCTGCGAATGTTGTGCGGCTTTGATTCGTCTTATTCTTCTCCTCCCCCCCTTGGTTCATCCGAAATAACCCAATGTTCACGTCAATATGCGACGGATGGCAGTGTACACCCCACACTAGCGATGGTCCACATCTTCCCCTCTTTTGGTATCTTCATTCTTTCATCCGCTTAATGGACAACATAAATGCCCAGGGGTGTTTTAGAAAGTGCTTTTTGATCACAGCAATATTTCTTCATATCGCCAAAGTGGTCCATGCCAGAAATGGTCGATGGTCGATGGCAACTGGCCGAGGGCTGATGGCTGAGACAGTGCTATCGATTCTTCTCTTTTAAGTTTGATCGTGGGACTCTTTTACTCGTCATTTATTATTAATTTAAAAGAAAAGGGGATATAACACGAACAAAAAGAAAAAAGGAAAAACTGAGAGAAAATATTTGAGAAGGACCAGGAGGGTAAATGAATTTACTGGCGACCCACAGCAGACCACCACCTGTGAGGGTTTATGTGAGAATTGGGGATATTTTCGTTCATAATTGAGCATGCATGCTTCATTAGACATGAGAGGCTTATGCTATTATTGTTGAGTGGGTGTGGCCCCCATTTGTTGGGTATTTTATTAATTTTTAAGGTACTTATGAACTAAGATGATGATGCTTGTGCAAAAGTTAATGCGAAATGTTTGTCTCTGAAACTTCAAAGACTTCGAATAAGTTTAAAGTCGGTTCGCTTCTTGGGGCTAAGTAACAATGAGTGTCATCTGCAGAACTGATGACTTCTGAGGCAGAAGTAATGGTCCGGTCAGACCTTTGATTGTGGACTCAGTGAGTGTGGGACGGGGTGACGGGAAATGCGCACATGTGTCTACCATTGAGTTTCTTCGTTGAATGAGCGAGATGAGATATTGGACATTTGTAACGAGATTAATTCTGGAACTAAAAGAGTCGGGCATCCTAATTGGAACAAACATCTTTGATTTCCATGAAATTAATGTCCGTAATCTGGGTGTAATTCTTGTGCAAAAATCGTGACGTCTCACTTGTGGGGTTTCTTGTTAGTGGAGTGTTTAGGATGAGGCCCAGGTCCATCCCACAGCTAGGAGGAGCGTTCCAATATACAGCTGTGTAGTGTTGTCTCGTTAGTACAGCCGCGATTGTCGGTGGTCAGATAACAACAACCCTGAACAAGAATGGAAATGCACACAAGAGACAACATGCAGAGCTAGATCGCATAGTGTTATGTCATATCGAAGAGCACCTACCACACCCTACCATAGTGTTGCCAATACACTTCAATATGGAAGGTCATAAATGAGCATACTGAAGAGAATCGACATTCCTGAATCTTCTTCGCCAGTATAGGCTACTGCGGCCATGTTTTATTAATTTCACACCAATCCATATCTGGTTGGAGTTTTAGGTACCAAAAAAGTTTTTTTTACGCTCAAACTTGTCCACGGTGCGACAAGTTGCCTGCACTCTGAAAGCATGAATTATCGTCCGATCGGCGATAGTGAAACGATGCACGATGAAATGGCTTACCTTACTCAATATTTTGACAGCTTGCCAGATCACCCTTTACTTCATGTCAGGACTCGATGGTTGCTCACCGTGTTCTCTCCATGAAATATTCTCTGTTCGTGGTCAAGCATCGGGCGCCAGACATTTAATGCCAGAATTTAGCCCAAATTTCCTTTTTGGGATCTCGGTTCACATACTTCCATTAGGTCATCAAAATTTAACTCTCGATGCCATAAATAAATACTGATTCCATCTTAGGGCTTCCTTAGTCCCACCGCCTGTCAACTCAGTTGGCACTCGTGTACTCTCCCTTCACTTGACAAAACATTTACACTGAACCCTGATTATAATCACTAAGAAATGATGTGCTATCGTGGAGGACCTCGTCATTAATTCAATTCTTAATCAAAGACGTGCTCTAATTCGTGCTCTTTTCCTCTTTAACACACGTGAATTATTCTAATTCACTGCACTTCAATTCTAATGATGAATAATAATTTCCCCTTTGAGCAGCTGCACACCCGGACCAGCACGCTGGCCATTCATCAGAGACATGTTAACGAGGAGGGCTTCAAAGAAATCGCTCAAATCACGCAAGCCACGATCACGAGTCGCTCCTTCTTTCTCTCACTCGACGTGCCTTTTACGAATAATTCATTAATTAATAAACCGAAAGCAAAAAAATAGGGATTTCGTTTCCTTTCATCACGTTTTTTTCTTGCAATTACATCCACGCAAGCGATCAGTTATAAGCAACGACAATTAGTCCATCGTAATTGCGGAGTGGTATGGATGGATGGCGGTTGGCCGCACTCGAAGTATCCAATTTTTCAAGGCCACAGCGTCGTCCACCCGCTTCGCGCGTCTCTGGAGGTGATCCGCCATCCGGTGAGCATCTGTCAAAAAAGGGAAAAAGAATTACGAACAAGTTTCCGTGCAGTGTGCTCATCACTTTCAACGTTATTACGGGCTGCCGAAGGGAGGAGTGGATTTAATGAGATTTATATTCTTATCCGGCCCACAACTCTCCGAGTTCGTCGTCTGTTTCGTGGTCGTCCTTGGAATATCATTATTCCATCACGAAGTTTCGTGCACCTCTTCATTTTTTTTTTTTTTTTTTTCTGACTCAGATGGCGGTACATGTTCTGAAACCGAGCTGGGGCGACGCGAGGATGAGCATTTCACAACTCATGCAACAATTTCTTGGTCGCTGCATCCTCGAGCTCTTCTCTAACGCAACTGCTGGGAAACCATCATAATCTTTCAATTCCCAGCATACCGGAGGCCCAATGGACACGACGATGATGTAGCCACACGAACGATGGACGATGGCATTCTGAGACGACCATGAGACGACACCACCCACCAACCACCGCCCACGTGCTGCAACCATCAGCCATCGCTAGGGGTTACATGTCATTCTGTGTTGCAGCAAACTTGATTAAAACTTTTGATTTCATAAAATGATACGAATGGACAGCAAGTGGTCCTGGTCCCGATGCCGGTGCCGGTCCTGGTCCTCGTCCCCGGCTCCGGTGTGGGTTTGATGTTAGACGCTATGATTGGAATTAGTTTTTCCATTATATCACTTTATGCTTCCACGTTCTTCTCCGCAGCATTTACTTCGTCCTTCGTCCTTCGTCCGTCGTTCGTCCCCCCCTCCGCCCAGAGTTAGAGGGACACTGTGTACGTGTGTGTGTGGGGATTTGAGTGTTGATTTTTGGAATGAAATTAAACCTGATAGGAGCTAGTCGAGTGGAACTTCCAGGACCGGATTGCATGGCTGCTGCCTTCCGAAAAGTTTACGCTCCAACCTCCTCTCTCACCATTCGCAAGGATTCATTCAATGGCTGAAACGGATGCAATTATCACCGCTTCGCAGGAATATGTTTGTCTAGCAAATTAAAATGTGAATTGTCAAAGTTAAATGAGTCATGCTGAGTAAAATCGCAGTTTTGACGCTTGGAATGCTCTGTTGTCACCAAGAATTGACTGGGGGCTGGCGCAGTGCGAGAAGGCATGCAGTCATCCGGGGACCGGAGATCCTTTATGCCCAGGCACAAATATTAAATTTTCTAACTGCCTCCATTGGTGCTGCATTTTAAATGAATGCGAGTAAGCGACGAAAACAACAGCAACTGCGAAAGAATCTGTCGAAAGTCGACGTAGAGTGAGAGAGAGAGAGAGAGAGGGGGTGAGAGATGAAACAAAAATGCTTTGAAGTGAAACTCATTTGGAAATGGGAAATTCATTTGCAGAGAATGATTTTCAAATTAAGTCTCTCGCGCTAAGGACCTGGGATAATGGCTGCAGGACGACGAAGTGCGGGATGGCAATGGTTTTGTAATGTCGTTTGTGCATTTTTTGAATTCGACTTAATTTTATGCAGACTTTTGTTTTCCTGAATAAAGCGTATTGTCTGAGCGGTTTTGAGCACCATTTGACCACGATATCATTTTCAGGTAGCTGCATTTTCAGGTTTGGCAATTTTTTGATATTGCAGTTCACTGTGGAGAGATCGGATTATCGCACATTCTCGGTGGTAATCAGCTCAGAGAAGTCTGATGGGATGGAACATCAAAAGAACAGAAATTCCTCCGTCAAGAGAAAAACACTGCCTCTGACCATTCATCATGTTGACGTCCATGACTACTGGAGGAGAACATTCATTTGAGCAGTGTTAGGGGTGTCCAACAACATTAACTCTGGGGTTTTCGGTTTCATGCACAAAAAGACTGCGTTTTGACGTTTATGCGCTGGTTATCGGAGTCGAAGGGCATAGCCGTTGAAATCATTGACACCCAGCAGGACCTGTAAACAGAATAATCTGATGCGCAATGTGAGTACAGCCACGGTGTTGAAGTAGTAGGCCTCTAAGTAACTTCTTTGGGAGGAGAGGTCCCGGCAATTACATTGAAGGTGTACAATACTTACTTCCTCCTCCTCGACTGTGCAGCTTCTGTGGAAATCCTTACAGAGCAGGCCTAGTCTTGCGGCGTGAGTTCCAATGGGGCAGTGGCCGAATATGACACCGATACGAGTTCTGGGATTTTTGTGTATGTGTTTTGTGTGTATGTGTCTTGAGATTGTCCATGTCTCCGCGTCATAAAAAAAGCAGCTTCGTGCAGAAATAGCGTTATTCGGCATTTAATCCCGTTACTGATGGTATTCGTACTGTCTACTTGAGACGCGTGGTAGATTAAGTGGTTGACTACCTCAAATGTGGTGACGTTGAAGACAGGACATAGATGGAGTGTGTCTTTCCTTGAAGACATTATACACCTTGATTGTCCTCATTCTCAGCTAAGTCCACTTGGGTCGCCTTCGATTCAATGCCACCAAACGGCTCGCTATTTTCGTCCATTCATGACAATCTCGTCCGAGAACTCTAGGAATTGTATGGATTTTTGAAAGACCGTGCCCTCTTGTGTTGGCCAGTGAGTTCCTCACAATCTTCTCCAGAATGATGTAGAATGATCCCGATACAAGCGAGGTCAAAATTGAGTGTAAGGACAAAAACTTTCGTTATGAAAGGAACTCCTCTTTAAAATTGCATGCATATAGGCCACGATTAAGTTTTAAGTTAAGTTAATACTTTAGAGTGCAATTTATGACATCAAGCCGATAAATCATATCTGCAGCTCCTGCAAAAGTCGCTGCATGCGTGTCTCGGACAGAGGGACCGGTAATGTCTCATTTTAGAGTACGCACTTCTTTGCGACTTCAGTTTATCAGTGATGTGGATCGCTTTTCGCCATCGTTTCCAGACTAAGCCACCAAGTTCTAACTCAGTCCGCCTATAACTGCCGATTATTATACCCAAATACTCAGCACAATTGCTTGATTTAATTAAAGCGCTCCAAATTGCACGCCACGCATTCCTCGCTTAATACACCACGTCCATCACACACACCAATACACGAGTGATATTCCATCCATTCCGACTCAGCTAGGAGTGTTTTCTTCGAGGCGTAGCGCAACGCCTTGGATGCTCGCTTATATTCACACAAGTGAATCCGATTTGATTTGTGTGCAAATTCGAAAATCTATTTCACGCTCAAACTGTCACCAAACTAAATCTCATCTCGAAATTGTATCATCACATTTCATCAATATTCCTATTAAGGATATATCCCGCGTTATGTAACTGTGCAATATCTTGTGGTACTCGCTCGCTCTCACTCTCTGTGGGTGGGTGTGTGTTGAAAATTGCAATTTGATGTGGAATCGAAGAAATTAGAAAACTGCTTGTGGTTACAATTTAATCCTGCCAATCAATTGAGAATGAAATTGAAAATTTCTTTCAAAGGGCCTTCGGAATGTCTGTGCCGAAGTTTTGTGGGCTTGCATATGCACGAAGGTAGAGGAGACGAGCTTACTTGCTGCACCTGACTGTGGTGGAGTTTAAATGGAAATGCTTGTTGGAAACTTTAAGACTTTGCTGGCAATTTCACTCCAATTTGCAGTTGTATTAGCATCATTTTCAAAAATGGGGGAAAACTACCTACTTTGTGGCAGTGGAGTGAATATTGAACTTAATATGGAAAGTGTCGTCAGTCTGTATGTATAAGGTGTCAAGGCGAGTGAAAGTTGTACAAAGTTCGAACGAAGCCTGCCGAGGAGAGGATGATTAATTTCTGATAGCGAGTGTTCAGAAAATAACCTTAAGCAACAGTAATGCATTTGGACGATAGATGAGAATTCAGTCCTGCCGATCACGATGAACACAAGACGGACTGTCTGCCAATATGTGTTAAGCAACGCCGCGCCGTTAAAATGGGTACATGCATTGGGTGGATAATCAGTGAGTTATGATCGCATGGGATTTTCGTATAATTTAGCCGATTCAAAAGCATACAGATCATTTTGACAAACGCCAACTCAGGTAACGCTCATGATTTTTGTAAGGATGTACTTGCCATCACTCGGTATGACTTTAGAATATGTCAGTCGAAGATAAATCAAATTTATAATCTGCGACAGAAAAGGCAAAGTTCCAAGACTTATCAGAGACACCTCGCGTATCGCGTTGTTTTGTAGCTGGCAATGTTGTGATGGATAAAGACGTCATCTGTCTCAGCTCAGTAGATGTCAGTACATACGTAAGTAGTGTCACCGCATTAACTAGCGTCATTCACTGTTACTTTGGTCTTTAGAAGCAATATAGCAAAGACAGGCTGGAAAGGGACAAGCTTCACTAATACGCGGAAAGTGGTCACAGAAAGTTTGAAGAGTTGTTCAGCAAACAGAATCATATTATTATGCTCGGTCATCACGACATGCGCCTCAATTCATTCCGAGAGTTCAACGTGGACAATGCTACCACAAAGTATATATTAGGTATAATACTGATCATTCTGTTCAAAAACGAGTTTTGTGATGTTTGCGACGTTCTCTCAAACATCGGTTTTGGTAAATATTCGCTGAGGTTTTAACTCGTTTTTCGTAGCCTCTGTGGTGGCTGTTTGGTGTATTCTTCTTCCTTACACTATTTTTTTTTTTTATTTAAGGAATTACAATATCAATTTTAATTTACGTTTGTACGTTAAACGAGCGTTATTAGCGTTATTGCACTTAATTATGTAAGAAAAAGTGAACGAAAGTTAACGAAGTGGGCATTGTGGTTGCAGTCTTTGAAATAATTTGCGGAGTTCTTCGGATATCTCTCTCAAGTTCTCCGCAACTGTGTTAGATGATTCAGGATATGGAATACGTTCTTAGACAGAGTCTGATAGTAGTCTTACCACAAACGCAAGAGCTAGTTTCAGGAATGTTCTGGCATCGTCTCCAAAAATTCCCCGCCTAATTCACAGAGCAGATGGAAGCTGTGATCAGGCGGAGCTCGTTGACAATTATCATTGCATTAAATGCGATCAACCAAACCTAACACTTTACGGGCCTCAATCAGCGTGACAACCGCCCTATGGGCCATAAAAACAAATGGTTCCAGATCTCACCTCTCATTGGTTGGTCACAATCACAAATTTTTATAAACTCAGCGTCACCTACAAAATTTCAACTCGTTTTATTCTAATGGTTTGTAGAACAACGCAAAAAATCGTTTGCCATTAAACGCAGAGTGGAAGTGAATTTAATTTGTCAATTTCCGTAAATAACTCGCATTTACCCCTCTAGAACGGACACCTCTACATAACGGACAATCATATAGATAACGCGGGTGTCCGCTGTAGATAAATTTCACGGTATCTGTGTAGTATGTTACATTGTTTTAGAGCCAACGCTGACCGTTGGCCTATGTGATCCAACTGCATGCTCCAAGTGTACTCATACCAAACGGCGGAGTTTAAAAATGGTTTCCTTTTTAAATTTATGCTCCGTGCATAGTCATTCTGAAAATTCGTTTACATTGCGACCTATTGCCAGGACTTTCAGCGTGAGAATCAAAGCACTTACTCATTACCCCACGGCAATCTCTCTCTCTCTCTGGTTACAACTTAATGCGTGCCACCAGTTCTTTTCTAGCAATATGTTGAAATCAAACCAGAACGGCCGAGAAAGGCCCAAAATGTAGGTACCTAGAGCTGTACCTAGTATGGAGTGAATCAAAGACAGTCCTCGTAAGAACTGGAACCTAATCTACGGTCCTGTTGGAGGACTTTTAAAACGATCCTTCGGCATATGGATTCAATTTACATACAGATTGTAAATGAAGCGAATCTTCCAACCGATAAGAAGAATCGAAATTCGTCCCAATCGCCGAGAGCAAAAAGAAATGTGTTCAAATATGTACCCCTTCGTGATTGGTGATACGCGTGCGGTTAGAGCAGGATTTCACAGAAATGCAAAACCACTAAACCATCCCCAAAGGTTTCCGCCCGTGCCCTTATCACTGCATCTGCGATGAGTAATTCTCCGTTTATCCCAAATTCAAGATTACGTCTCAGCCAGGGTAAGCCGCAAGTCTACGAGATTTACATTCCAAGTTGCTGATAAAATATTTTTAAATTCCATGGCCACCGAGACTAAGTGGTGGTGGTTTCGTCCTGGCGCCAAAAAAGTACTTTTCGTTTTCCTATTCTTTGTCATTCTTGCCGCCCATTCACCGCAAAACCAACCCTCACCCTCCTTAAACTGGATAGTTTTTCCCGTCTCCGTCTTTGCGCTCCACTTTCCTTCACCGATGCGAGTCTCTATCTGTCCGCCTTTATCTCTGCAGCATTCTGAACGTGTGGCGCTGACCAGGCACGTGCATCCATTACGGGTACACCCACACTGCGGTTTGTTACACAAAGTCATTTGTATTGCAAAACTTAAAAATAAGACACACGAGTATATAAATTTGAACACAATGAATTTGACTTCTCCCTTCCTGTCCCACAAAATTTCTTCCTCTTACTAACCGCCTTTTCTTCTTGTTCTCGATTGCAGAAGCTGATTACACCCTGGACGATTCATTTTGGAATGAAGAAAGTCCTGTTGGTAAGTATTCAATTAGTGCGGGGCCAAGACCAAGGCTCCATTGATCGCCTCTCGACTCGGGACTTGTGCGTGTACTGTGCTCATGTTGCATCGGAATGGAGGTGCATGTCTATGTGCTGATAGATTTGACCTAAATCCGCGCCTGGAGTCTGTTGATAATATATTTCTTGGGGTGTTCAGAAAGGAAAATCAGAAAGAACGAGGGATGGACTGCAGAACAAAAGTAGCTACTTTCACCCGGAGGTGGGGCTGTGTGTGCGCCTTTGTGGTTACACCACCCCCACCCTGCATGAGTCATTCCTTATTTTTTTTTTCTCTATCTCCGCATCCGTACATTTCATGAAGGGTGCAGTAGTAAACACTGGATTAACAAAAGCGTTTCAGCCAACGCATTGCCATTCTTTCTTCGGATTATCGTGCACTACTTTCGCAATTACGTAGTGTCCTTCTTTATCGCACAAACACCAACACATTTCTAGCTCTGTCTCTCTGTTGGCAGCACCCCTCCTACCCCGCTCATGTTGGTACACTTGTTCAGCCCATAAAAGTGGATTATGATGGTGTTGTTGCAAATTTCTATGCCACTTCGTAAAGCTCCATCTCGTGCAAGTACCCGTGATGAAGGATTATGTGTGCGAGAGGGAGAGAGAGTGGGTACGGGATGGCGACAAGGGAACAAAAAGGACATGACATAGCCACTTCGGATGGATGCGGGAGCAGACTTCACTCGTATCGCGGTGTCAACGTACTTGTAGTGTTCGTGACGAAAATAAATTAAGCATCACAGGAACACGCTTGCACAGTGTCTCCCCCGTCGGTCGTCCTCTCCTCGGGAGACTTGCTAGCCAGCAGCTAGCATGCATAATCCACAACAGACTTAAGTCTGCACATAGTCACGCCGAACAATCAATCACTGCGGAGTGCACGAGTGTAATTAGATAATATAAGCTTTTATTAATCGCCGCCAAGCTGACGATGCACTGAATGCGAGTTAATTTGACGGCTGAGCAGCTGGATAAAGTACGTCGGCTATGTGTGCTCTGAGGCGTGTTTCGCAGTCAATTGAGGCTTTGGCGGGCTTGTGCCGTTTCACTTTGCTCCAAGATTTGGTTTCAAAGTCAGTCAGTCAGGCTCTGGCATCGAGAAGTATGCCGCGTCACTTTGCTCTGAAGCGTGGTTGAGGCCTGGAAGTCTACAGCAAGTAATTTCGATTTGCACTGAGACGTCGTTTTGATATCAATTGATGTTTTAGCAGCCGTCTTCTCTGCACCCTGAGACGGGGCTTGAGTCAATCCGGCAGTTGATGCTTTAGGAGCGATAGATGCGTCAGTTCCGTTGAAGCTCTGGAAGACTAGGTATCGTCACTTTGTCTTGCTGTGACATGTGGTTTCTACCTCAGTTGATGCTTTACCCGGGTAAAGTGCGTCACTTCACTTCATTGCGCTGAATCGTGGTTTTCCAGTTCAGGCTCATGTAGAGTAGGACGCGTCTCTTTTCTCTAAAACATGGTTTCAAAGCCACAGCGGGATCACTTCAAAGCACGGACTTCGTTGACTGCAATGTTTACGGGAGCTAACCTTTCACGTAATTTAATTTTTCTAAATTCCTCCCTTGGCTTAACATGAGAAGGGAAGCCCATGAAACTTCTCCCAGTCTCACAGTTTACAGTCGTAAACCGACTTCATTTAGACCACCTCGAAATTACAATTTCTCAGAAGATTAAGTCTTATTCCATTTCCGCTTACTTGCAACAACGCAATCGCCCGCCCTCCCCATCACCATCCGACAACTTATTTGTCTTCGTTTGCATGCGAAGGATTTATAAAATAGATTGCCGAGAAAGTTTCAAGTGAAATTCGGTTTCACCCGGAATCAGCATCCCACCGCTGATGGTTTCTTTGATACACATTTTCCATTCCGATTCGCTGGCTTTTTTTCCTGCTCTGTTTTCTCGAACTTTCCGAAGACATCGAGGGTGTGTGGTGTGACTTTGTTGAGTTTGTGTGTGGTTTGTGAATTCTGCTCCAACACCAACCGCAAACAACCAACGCCATGGTCATTCTCATTTTCTTCTTTTTTCGTTCGAAGATGTTCTTCTTTCTTTGCCATGTCCGACGCCATCACGAACTCAGTTTATTGCATTTGCCCCCGCCTCAAAGGAGACTTGATTCTTTGACGGCTTATGGTAGACACAAGAGGTAATGGAAACTTAACTTTCTCTTCAGATTTTTTTTTCCTTTCTCTTCAGTCAGTCAGTTTAGGTTCCATAAGGACTACTTGGAAAGCGTACAGTGGAACACTTTGAAATAAAGTTCTAATTTGGTTAGGCTGGGATTAGAGGAGGTCTAAGTTTGTGATTAAATTGTGTCGAAAATCTGCAATCTCAGGAGACGTGGTATTATGCACAGACTTGTTTAGTGTATGAGCTCTGGAGCTGATGCAGTTGATCCGTAATTTGTCCTTCGATTAGGCTGGAAAAAGAGGGATTTGTTAATTTCTCGCTTACCATTCGTCTTCAACGTCACTTGGCGTTGTTTGATTCGGGATTTGCTCGTCTGCAGACACGATTTTGTAGTTTGACCACCTTTGGGGATGTTGGTTTTATGGTTTGCATTAAAGATTATGGAATTTCCGAGACCTGCAACTTTCATGCTTCTGAAAACATTATCAACCACTTCCAGTGGTGGACAGACTTTCTTTGCAAGGCCCGGGTGGCAATACAATGACGTTTAAACAACAGAAAAATTCGTCACCCTTCGTAGAACTATTGAATATGTGTACTAAAAACAGTACTAAGAAAGTACTAAACATTCATAATGACCGCATATGACTTTTGCGTGTCCACCGAGCTCCGTATGAGTACAAGGATACTTCATAGGTACTGCAATCGAAGTGAGCCAAAACTTAGTCAAGAGTCGTATATTCATATATCATTTCTGTGTCGATCCTTTTTTTTTGTTTCTAAAAGAGTTCGCTTCAGAGGTTTAAAAAGTTTATAAGCATCTTCCTTTTCCCTTTCGAATCAGCACAGCAAATATGTGTGAATTAACCACAGTGCTCTATTCTCTGCAGGGGGCGCAACGCAATCAATGGGGCACGATAACTTGTGACCCTTGAATATAAATATTCAGGCTCTCAAACGGAGCGGAAATTGCCAAAGGACACATTCTAAAGTTTAACAACAAACAAATGTCCTCAAGATGCCAATGTCTTCAATTGAGTGTGTTATTTCAACCGGAAACGCTTTAGTTTCTTCACTTCAACTCGAGGCTGCCGCTGTCGCTGCTGTTGCTGCTGCTGGGTTGACTTAAGGGAAACTTAATTGCTGAGAAAATGTCAAGTTTTTCCAAAAAGAAAAACTTTTCCTTCTTTCCTCCCCACAAAACTTATGCATGAGAGCGAGGGGCGGGGCGGTGGTTAGTAAGCACGTGCGGAAAATTAAAATATTACTCAAACATAATTCAACCCAAGAAGTTCTCATGCTGACCGTCCATTGTTGTTGCTATTATGCAAAACGACCTCATAAGCACATACACTTTTGTTTTTCTCTACGTACGTGGCCTCAGCAAACTTTTCCTCACACATACACGTACAATGTATGACCGAGGGAGAGTGAAAGAAAGGAAAGGGGAGAGGAAAATTTGTGTCATCCATACAAGTTAAAGTATTCTTCAGGAACTCCAAGGAATGAACCGGCCATCATTACCTACCCTCATAGCTGGCGCTCTTCAAGTTTTCCACTCCTTAACCAACCGAAAGGGGCAGATGGGTGCAGAATATGAATAAAATATGAAACTGGGCTGGTTCCTGACGAGTGGGCTGAGGTGGGTGGCTGATGGAGGAAGCCAAGAATTCAAGGGACTGCATCTGAATGCCTTCGGTCGGTATAAAGTTTAAATTCTTGGTCAACTACTTATTCTTAGTCCTTTATTCAGTTATAAATGATACACCATGGCTCTGGAGTTTTCCCCCACACAAACTCATGCCTCGTCCCTTTCAACGTTGTTTTTCGTGCAAATAGTCTAGAGAGGGAGGGAGACCTTCGTAATTGTTTCGCACTACCCTCCCCCGTCAGTCTGCTGCGACAGCTGCTCCATCGGAGCTCATTCTTCACCGTCGCCCTACGAGTGTGTGGCCATGGAACAAGGACCTGAACCTACATTCTTTCTGCTAAAATCAACACGCACATGCTTCACAAGCTTCCACCTACACACCCCCCCACCTATTTTTCTATTCTAATCAACTGCGAAAAACAGGACTGCAAAAACGGAAGAAAAAAAACCGCTTTCGAACCTGTGACGTGGAAATAAATGGATGTTGGGTTGGGAGGTCAGTGGGTGAATGCTACGGAGCGGTTAAGCGTGCAAAAAAAAAAAGAGCAGAGCACTATGTATGAACGTGGCTAGAGCAACATTGCACAGGAGTTCCTCCCTGACACGAAGTGAAGAAGTCACCCCTCAGTCGCCAATGGGAATGAGGTAAAGGATTCAGTGCCGTCTTCGGGTGTCTTCTCGTCGTTGCTCGGTTTCCATCGTATCACTCTTCTTGCAGTTCATCCTTGTCAGTCTCGATTTTTGAGGGGTTATCTAAGCGAAATACACACGCAGCCGTGTCAAAGCGCGTGCGGTTGTGTGGACAGAGCGCTGAAAACACACAAAAAAAATACGAATGCCATACCTCCAGTGTTTTTGTTTTCCTTTCAGTATATTGTGTGTGCGGTGAAGCGTGTGTTTCGTCGGGTGAAGGATACATTTGCTTCTTGTTTTCGTCTAGTTTTATCGGTCTCGCGTTTCAATTCAAATTTTTCTCCTCTTCCTTGCCGTTCGAAGGAGATTAGATAGGAGACCTTCCGAAGGTGGATGTTTTCCCCGATGTAAATTTATTGAAAGAAGAGATCGAGATTCAGACCGGGTTGAAGGGTTTCCTTTGAGGAAATGTTGGCGTTCATACAACGTTCATCGTGGCACCTTAAAGTCTTCAGAACTAGTTTAAATCATTTCTCTCCGACATGAGCGATGGACAGATGGATGGGATCTTTGAAACAAACAAGGAAAATGTGGAAAAATTGGGGAGAATTTGGGGTGGCGAGACGTTGAAGCAACCGAACTTGCTTTTATGCTTATCTCTCTATTGACGTGGTCATTAGCTTCTCGATGTCAACAATATAGGGAACAAAACCGGATTAATCTTAAAGGTCAAGGTATTAAGATATGACGTTTCACAGAATGACAGAAAGAGTCTCTCTCTACGAACTTAAAAGTAGAAAAGAGCACCGGCTGCTCAGAAGGCAGAAGAAAGAGGACGAGAAGCGCACGATCAATTATTTGAAGAGGTGTTGCGACGGAAGGATGCTAGAAAGTTCTGTCAAAGGAAGAAACAACTATCCAATGGCACAGAATCCTGTCGGACAACTCATTGTACAGTCGCAGCCGATACCGCGAATGTGAAAAGATCAATTTTGTCGACCATCAAACGGCGATGAAGACACCAGTACTGGTGTCAGGTAGAATGTTCCACTCCACACATTGGACGAATGGAATAGAAGACCCCCGACCTAGACGATGCCAAGATGGCGACATTGAGTCTAAAGTCAAATAAAGCTAAGGGTGCAGACGGACTGTCTGCAGAACTCTTTAAGGCAGCTGGGGACGAGCTGTTAAGGCTCATGTACCAACTCATCTGTACGATAAGTGGAATCTCAGTGTCGTTTGCCCAATCCACAAAAAAGGAGACCGCCTTTAAACAGCCCTCCTAAACAGCGCTTTTAAGTTTCGATCCTTATCAGTGCGGGATCAACCCGTGGAAGTCTACGATCGATCAAATCTACGGCAGCTCCGGGCAAAAAAACTCAAGGAATGCAGATCGAAACCCACCACATATTCGTCGGGTTTAAGGCAGTATATGATAGTGTGCACAGGGATGAACTATACAACGCAAAGTCTAGTTTTGATATCCCTAACTCGCCAGGTTGTGCAGGATTACGATGGAGAACCTCGCTGCTCCATCGAGATCGGTAACGAACTCACAGAGACGTTCAAAAGGACTTAGAAATAACGACGCGCTGTCGTGTGACTTCTTATAAAGGGTGGTTAAGTTTTAAGGGCCGATGTTGATTTTGAATAAAACACAAATTGTTTAGGAAATTATTGTCATTTCTTTTTATTATGATAATATTGGTATGGTTCAATTATGTACGGAACGCGGCGCACCTCCATCCGATGGTAAAAAATTTCGATGACGTTGAAGCATAATTGAGGTTCTATGCCGTTAATGTGCCGAATTATCTCATCCTTTAGTTCTTGAATTATTGCTGGCTTATCGACGTACACTTTTTCTTTCAAATAACCCCAAAGAAAAAAATCCAACGATGTCAAATCACATGATGTTGGCGGCCAATTGACATCGACACCACTTGAGATAACACGGTCATTGAATTTATCGCGCAAAAGAGCCATTGTTTCGTTAGCTGTGTGGCAAGTGGCACCGTCCTGTTGAAACCACATTTCGTCCGCATTCATATCTTCCAATTCGGGCCATAAAATGTTCGTTATCATTTCACGATAGCGAACACCATTCACAGTAACTGCCTGACCGAAACAGTCACTCTTTGTGGGTGCATTGGTTTTTCGACAGTCAGTCTTGGATTATCATTCGCCCAAATGCGGCGAATCCACTGAGGTGAAAATGTGCTTCATCACTAAAGATGATTTTCTTCAAAAATTGATCGGTGTGCATTTTGATTTGAACGCCCATTTTCATAATAAGCCTGAATAACTTTAACAAGTTGATTGACTGTGTATTTTCACATGATTCAAATTGAATTAGACTGAAATTGGGGAGTGTCAAATGAAATGCAAAAAAAAACTTGACTTTTAGGTGTGGTTCACATTCAACATCGGCCCTTAAAATTTAACCACTCTTTACATAATTCTTGAAAAGAAGGTCATGCAGAACACACTCGTAAACAAGAGGCTCAATTTTCCAAAAGTCCGTACAATTGTTAGACATTAACGTGATTAATTGAAAACAGATATTGTACTTCCGTACTTCACTCTCCACCGTTTTGCAGAAAGTTTTCTTCCAAGCACCAGCTCTATTTAGCTCAAGTGTGATCACTGTTCCACGCGAGAAGTATTTCAAAAGACGAAACTAAGTACTACACCTTCGCGTCGTTACAGCGACTGAGGGCAACATGCTACATCTCCGACATAATATTGAACCCATCCACATCAGATATGTATAAAAAGTCTGAAAGAAAGCTTGATCGAACAGTCCACAGAATCCGAGCAGAAGCGTATACAAAAAAACTACTTCTGGATGTGGCACTTGGCGATCTGCGGACATCCCAGTTGCTACGAGAAATGCGTGCATTCGCTGGTATAAATATAAATGATGAAACGCTCAAATCGATCTGGCCAATCATTTCTCGCAGAGAATACGCAGTTACCTTCAGATCGTCTGTTCTCCAAACCCATCAACGCCACAAGGTCCATTTATTTTCGTACCTACCGTCAACGATGTTGACCGTATTAGTATTACCTCTCTGTATACGCCGATAACATTAAAATCTCCTCTCCCTTCGACTCCTACACTTTCAAGATGACCTAAATAGATTTTTCTGTTTGGTGTCAAAAAATTGATCTACAACTTAATACCAATCCATTCCGAAATCCACCGAAAGCACATAGAAACTATTTTCTCTGCAACGAACTAGTCCCTTCAGCCTCATGTTTACTCGACTTAGGTGTAATCTGTGATCGTGAGCTCAACTTTCACTCGCATATTAACAATATTATAAGTATAGCTAATTCTGCGCTTGAATTTTTCTTTTTTCCTTCGTCTTCATCGGACCATCTTCTCGAATATGCCACCTAAGTATGGTTACCTTATTTTGTGGTCCTCATTTGTCGTATGGAAGCTGTCCAACGTAGCTTTCACCGTCTCGATCTTCGTAAGCATTCCTGAATTGATAGAACCAATTTGCCGCCTTACTCTGCTCGCATTAAACGTAATCGCCTTAAGCCCCTCGTAAACCGTCGCAAAACTGCCAATCTGCTATTGGTGGAGGAACAACTACAGACTGCAACGTACTCCTCGAATTGGTGTCTCTTAGCGCCAACCCCTACGTTTTAAGACCCTCATTGAAGCCTTAAGTAGTCCGATGTGGTCTAATGGGGCCCACATCGGAATACTTAAGGCTTCAACTCACCGGTTTGTTTTATTCATTGTCACAAAAAAAAATCAATCAAAAATCAATGATCGTCATGCAACAACCCGATTTTTATTTTTTTATTTCAAAGCTTTCACAAAAATTAACAGTTTGTCTATGTGCCAGAGGACTTGAACTGTTCAGGTTTGACTAGTTCTAAAACCTATCCAGTGAGAATCGAAGCTCAACTATTCTCCTCACATCCAGTGGGGACGATAGTGCCCAGGCCAGAGTCCTCAGAGGCTGAGGTTGCATTCCAAACGTGTCTTCACTCAAGTATGTTATTCCCGATTGAATGCTGAAATTAATCCGATCCGTATCCCCATCATGAACTACTACACATCAAGTGGAAATAGTTTTGCACGTCTTTTAGCAGATTGTCTCACCCTCCACTTGAAAAGGCTCAAAGTACTTCTAAAAGACAACAATCCGCACCCATCCCCCCACCCCCATCAGTGACTCTCACAGCATGCACCCTTCAATTAATCCAAAAAGCTCTGTGCACTGCAAATTAACGCAGAACACCCTCTGCCATTACGGTTTTCATTACCATGTAATAGTTGTGACAAGTGCTTGAAAATATTCCCCAAAAGAAGACAGTAAGAGATGCAGAGCGAGAGAGAGAGAGAGAGACACAGAGAGGGAGCTCCTCTTTTGTAGATTCCTTCCAATTACCAGTGAGAAACATTCATGCGACATTTACACGACATGTACCCTTGTAGCAGGATTATATCATACGTATTTTGCAACACCATTAGGAAAACAGCACACACACGCTGACGCTTATGCTTGCACTGTATGGAGGGGCATTAAATGCATAATTCTCCGGATAGTTGTAATTTAATTTAGCCAGACCAGCACAGCCAACTTGCCGTCCTTTGAGTGGATCAGATGGGGTGGGGTGAGGGCGACCCACCACAACCCAAGAGTGGAATCCTCTCTAATGTATGGCGACCGCAAATCGTTTCGCAGCAACGTTACTTGCAATAACTTAACTTAATGTCCTGTGTGTTCGTTTCTGTTTTTTTTTGCCGTTTCTCTCGTCCCTCGTTCGCCCTCAACGACGCAGCGGTGAGCGGCAGCAGTTTAGTTTTGTGCCTTCTTGTCACGAAAGTCTTCAGGATATCCAGGCCAAGTTGGGGGCGGAGCGCAGTAGGTTGGCGGTGGTTGAAAAGGAAGGACAAGCAAACATCATAATCGCCTCATATGGCTGTGTGCAAATCCAACAAGGACATTTCAGCTTCCGGTGTATAGCTGCACATGTACACGCCTTAGTTCGCCCCATCTGCCCACAGCGCACACATTTCGTATGCACAGAGGCAGGCGGGCAGCCACTGACCTTCGAGTGCTTAACGATGTCTTGCGATAGTCCCGGGCGGCTGAATTGTGGCACGAATCGAGCAACAATACCCGCCCGCCGCCCGAAAACATCCCGGCGAAGTTGTTGCATCGTGTTAAAGTTTCAGGCATCCCTGGGAATAATTTATTTAATAAACGATGACAGTTAAAATGCATTTACTTATGGGCGGTTGCGGCGGTATCGTATTTTTGCGAAATGAGATTCGTGTTCTACAGCAACGACCCTCATGTACATTGTTAAGTGGTCCTCATAGACGTCCTCGTAGGCAGCTTCGACCGAAATCAAGCTGCCAACTGAATGTCGAGAGCATTTAATATTCGATGAGGTGTCGGGCCGCCGGCCGTTGGCTGTGGTGGGCGTTGGATATATGGACTCGCCATGCAATGTTGCATGTAGCAGTTTTCAATTACACTATCGGATTGGGCTGCACGGACGTGGCCTGAGAAGGCGTGTATCTTTCGGGATTATGGCTACCTTGTTGCGCACGAAGCGAGATCCGAAGACCAACTTTCGGTGGCAATAAAAAGTGAAACTAAACAGTTGGTTGAGAGGGGAGTTCGTTGATGTCTGAAAGTGGGATTACGACTTTGAACTGATTTATAGTTCACACAAGAGAGGTGCAGACTGCAGACCCCGGCTGGATCAAGAACTTTTCCGACACTTATGGGCGGTATGAGAATGCCTGCGATACTAAAATTGATTTGGCAAGTCGAGCAATGTGTACAGGATGGGAGACTTAGAGCCATTGGATCAGTGGTCACAGTCTGGAATTGATCAAAACGAGGTGGATGAAGGACCAAGGGACCAAGGGAACTTTAAATCTTTTTCCTTGAAGTCATCCATTTTAGCGGTAACATATGAGGATCATTAAATGTGAACTGTATGACCAAAGAATGAAGCTTTCATCAACATCTTCGACACTGTTTTGTAAATCCGTCAACGACTTCCGTAAGTTGACATCCATGACTTCAGCTCTTTCTAGCCACTGACGATGCTCGGAGAGTATAGCTATCAAGAGAAGCTTCTCCAACTTTGGCATTCGAAATAGACAAAAACCTGATGTGATTTTACACTTGTGAGAGAACATGTGCACACAACACGAGTGGTTGCTGGAAGGTCTAGGCCAAATAGGTAACGATATTCCGTTTTGTATATCACGTTATGCTTGAGCCAAGACAGAGCCACTGCAATTGATATACTATTTGCCTAAAAGAGGTTAAAAATGGTAACGATTATGGTCTGAATTCAAAGTCAAAATTGGACTACTGCAAAGATGTGTTCCTAGTCCTCTTCCATACCGGATATGAGCTTGTGATCTGACAGATTACAGCTAAAGAGCTTTGAAAGGAATGCAATCTGTCGAAACGCGCGTAGCAACATACAGTGGAGTCGAATATAAGCGGGAATAGAACATTGTGCATAGAAGTGGTTACTCTCTCTGAATAATGCACATTATCCGGAACATTGGAAAACTGCGATTGTGCAACCCATATCCAAGCGAGGTAAAGATTCTTCGAATCCGTGCAACCTCCGGTCAATTAGTCTCCTTCCGAACATCAGCAAGGTATTCGAGAAGGTGATAAATAGAGCTCTGACCAACTGGACAGAGGACAAACATATTATTCCGGATAACCAATTCGGTTTCAAAGCGGGGCATGACACTATTCATGCCGCGTCGAAACTGGTGTCGGATATCCAATGGAACAAGAGCCAGAAACAATGTACGGGTGCCTGCCTGATTGACCTGGAGAAGGCCTTCGACACCGTATGGTTAGAAGGACTTTTTTACAAGCTCAATGGGCTAGGCATTAGTAAACCACTGCTGTACCTATTGTGTAACATGCTTACTGGTAGAAGGTTCGTCGTCAAGAATTTCAATGTGACCTCTGCAGGTATATTTGAAGTAAAAAATGGTCTCCAACAGGGTGCCGTTAATTCGCCGATCCTGTTCAACATTTTCTTGAGCGATCTGATAAGTTCTCTTCCTCACGTAATTGCGTATGCCGACGACTTGATTGTGTACAGATCAGGCAAAAAGATCGAGGACATCACTACTCTCGCGCAGGGTGACTTCGACTCATTCATGAGAAGTTGCGATGACTGGAAGTTGAATATCAACTTTCAGAAGTCGGAAACCATACTGTTCAGGACCCCGTTGTATAAGGCTTCGGCGGATACAAAAAAGAATTGGCGAAAGTTCTCAATTGTTGGGCGTCACGGGCAACCACTGGCGCAAAGGACTGTAGTCAGATACCTGGGGATCTGGCTAGATCATTATCTATATTTTAACAAACATGTAGATGCTGCTCTAGCCCGAGCCCGAGGCGCTTTCGCTCTTACAAAGAGACTGTTTTACAACAGCCAACTCGATGCGAGGGTGAAGGTGATCTGCTACATGGCCCTCATCCGGCCAATGCTCACCTATGGCTGTCCCGTGTGGTTCAACGTGAGTGCAAGCTTGATGGAAAAGATTCGGGTGTTTGAGAGGGGTTGTCTTAGGGCTTGCCTTCGCCTTTACAGAACACCAGAGTCCCAGTACAAAAAATTCTACTCCAATGAGGTCTTATACAGCGGGGCGAACCTGATACGAGTGGACAATTTCCTGTTGAAATTGATTCGAGGCCATACTGCCAGAGCGATGAACTCAGTCAATAACTTGATCTCTGGGGCTTACTACCCCAATCCTCAGTACCATGAAAGGGTACGTCACAGTGGCTTCATCCCCCCAGAAGCTTTTCTCCATTTAGACATGTACGGTCTGTTACAAGACATAAATGCGGTACCGCTCATTTTTCACATCGCCCGTTCAACTGTGGATGGGCGACTCAACCACGACCGTTCCGTCGCACAACGAGCTGAGGAGGGTCTCCTCCGGTTCAGTAAAGCGGTATCGAGTCGGGATGTGCGGGATGTTGCTATGCAACGTCGAAGATTCTGGTGGCTGGGGAGCGAAGGAACTCCAGCGTCGAACCCTTTAGACCCGGGGTAGAAAGGGTAGTGCGTATCCCCTTATGGGACGCAGTCGGTCACTGTCTTGCAGTGGGTTATGGAAATTCATCAGCTGCAACCTATGGCCGACTTCCATATCTTAGGGTAGTTGTAAGGTAGTTTAAGTTGTATATAAATAAAAAAAATATATTAAAAAAAAAAAAAAAAAAAAAAAAAAAAAAAAAAAAAAAAAAAGATAAAATTTTTGACAAATGATGGATTTATGTATACAAGTAGATACATTTATACATTATAACGTATATAAGGATATATGCGTATACATATGTGTATAGGATACAGTATACATAAATGTATATGCATATATAAGTAGATTTGTTTAGTTGTTTAAGTTTATTTTATGGTAGAATGTAAGTTAGTTTGTAATTTTTAAATACAATGTTAAGTCATTATGTTTTAATTTTTTCATAATATACAATTGTTCGTTTAAATATTAGTATCTAATTTAATTATAGTTAGGGTAGGTCGAAGGACATAATTTAAGATTAAGTTTAGCTTAGAGCGCCCGCCTAGGGCCAGTAAGTTAGAAATAGTAACATTGTTCGTCCAACTAGCTTTAAGCATTTTTGTCTAGTATGTAAGTTTTCTGAATTAATAAACAAAAATGAATAAAAAAAAAAAAAAAAAAAAATAGAAGTGGTTACTTCTTATAAGTGAATAGTAGCAGGGTTAAATAGAGTATCGTCGGGTAACGAGAAATGTATCGTATAGCTGAATATGAATACGTATAAGTGGGACGTATAAATATTACTTATAAGTAAGAAAATAAGATTTCATAAATAAATGAAATAAAATTCAATAAAAAGTGCTACATCCATTTTTGCTGTATCAAAAGAAGCAACATACAAATAATCCAAGCCCTTCGCCCTTCAATCATTGCCCGTGCACCTTGTTACATCCGAATAATGTACTACGAAGGCCATCATCTGGTCTAGTGAGTCCCTGCAGCCCTTGGTTTTTGGCGCTCATTGTCTTGCATTTACATCTACATTTTCTTAAATTTCCCCGAAGTATGGTTTTCTCCGCAGACAAAAACGATGGATTGCCAAACCAACTCTGTTAATAAACGTTGCACCATACAACTGAATGCTTAGCCTGTCTCTCAATGAAAAACTTATTCCATCCATCAGCCTTCCATCCAACGTGAAAATATGCAAACTCTTGTGAAATGCAGTCATTAAACCGAGTTTGAAACAATTTCAATCACATTCTGAATGACGCGACGTCAAAATTTATTTAAGACTTTAAACGTTCCATCAATCCAGTCCCATTGAGCTGAGTGGAACTTATTAGTGTAACTTTCCAGAAGCACCCTTAACCACATTTAAATCCGCTCACACACACACGGACGCGTTTTCAGCTCGTCGTAAGATAAGATAACTTTCACCGCAACCCTTACTCACTTGCCGCCACATGTGTGATTTGGCTCCTCAGCAACACCCTGCCACCCATCAAACACTTAAAATTATTACAACATCGTTTGCTTCCGAAAGGCGCACAAGGCGTCAAACTAACATGCACAACTGTACGCCCGAGTGGAAGAAGAGCCGGCATTCGCGCGGCAGGACGACGCGTATAGTTTCGGAAGCTGATGAGAATTATTTTACATTGCCATGCCAAAGTGAACACGAAAATCCCATCTGCGGCATTTGGGAATGACTTGCAAGTTGTGACGCTACTGCGCGCCAGTACTACCTCTTCAATTTACACAGAACCCCGGCGAGGGGGGTGAGTAAGGAATTCGCCACCTTCATCAAGTCCTAACCAACCCTCGGTGGAGGATGAACGAACCACGGTGGTGGGTTGCTCTTGTGCGGGAACACACGCGGACGAGGTGTACACCAAGTGAATGGGGAACCAAACCAAATCTAGTGAGGCCAAGATCCGACGAAGAGGAAGGCAAACCACTGTCTGTGAGGAAGCACAAACCCCACCAAAAGTTTCCCAGTGCGAAACCGCGCGCACATATTTCCATCAGGTCCCCCTGGGACGGCAAGGTGTCATACCTGGGCCACTGCGTCTTCAGGAGTTTTTTCCCCTTAAACTTAAATTCTAAACAACAACTATAAAGTGAAACAAAGAAGAGGAAAAAAAAGGAGAAACGAAAGTTGTCACAACGAGTTTGGCGGAATTAATTAATTATGCATGCGTAAAATTATTTTCTCATTAGTGTGACATTTGTTGTAATCATTTGCAGCTGGGCCCGGGGAGACTACCCCTCGCACTGTGTCGCTGATAGTTGAGAAGTTTGCTTTGGAATCAATACCGCCGAGGCATTGGATTAAAACTTATGATGAAGGCGCCAGGCACCCGGGGATAACTTGAGAAAGTCACGTTTTCGGTCGTGCGGCGGAGTGAGGCCGGTTCTTTTTCTATTCAAGCAGTGCACCCATCCGGTTTTCGGATGGAAAACTGATTGATGGGCAGGCAGGAAGATCTGCGGCGAATTTGACATTTTTCCTAATGGAGTGGGCTTGACAGCCGGACAGGGGTAAGTGTCAGTATGGGGGATGCATAGGAAATTTCCAATTAGGCACGCAAATCTGACTGAGCCCTGATCTATGTGGATGCATGAATAATGAATGTTTGGCTAACCGATTTGAAGAGTTGGACTTGGTGTGCGATTTGGACGAGTGTGCGTAGGCATCGGGAAAATGGGGATGGTTTAATAAATTATCACGTGATTTTCGAGTTTTTATCAAAGTCAACCAAAGCTATGGCCTCTGCTTCATCTACCCCGGTGCTGTGGATTATTGCGTACTCAGTGCAGCCTCATCAGCGAATGAGTTTTAATCAAAAATGTGTACCCCCTGAGGTACATTTGTGTAAAATGTTGACTTGATTTAGGATTTAGCAGTAATTAAAATGATGTGAGTCACATCCCGATGGGCTCCAGTATCTACAGTAAACACTAGTTATGTGCGTTTTATTGGTCTCCTGCTAGTGGAGGGAAGAGATCATGCCGAAACAGTCTGAAAAAATAGTAAAAATATGTTCCAACGTGTTGTTATTGTTAAAGAAGTTACGACCACATGGATTATGTCGGAGCTTATTATAAATTGCTCTATCTCACACAGTCGATGAAGTCTTGCCAGATTTTCTCATCCACCGTCGAAATAAAATCATAGAGCTTCTTCTTTGAAGCCTGTCCATTTTCGTTTAGCAGTTCGGTAGCTTTAGGTAAGCTTGCATGCTGAGAGTACTTGGCCTATTTAGACTTACCGTTAGACTCTTTGCTTCATTCCCATTCAGATAACCGGTTGATAGTACGTTGTAACGTCTCAGATGAAAAAGCGAAATTAACTACATCATCCGTAAATAAGAGGGCTTTAGTACTTTTTTAGTACTCCGGCAATTTCTATTCTACCAGGCTAGTAATCTATCAGGTCAAATACACATATAAATACAACGAATATAGGTGGTGTGGAGTAAGCATGCGGCCTATTTTTGACTTAAACCATTGTTTAATGCCGTGCTAGATATGTTCTACCACTTTTCTTGCTAGACTTCAAGTGAATTTCACAATTGACTACTCATTCACACTGCGACAAATCCTGAAAAAGACTCAAGAAGTGTAGATCGGCACTCTTTCGTTTTCAAAGCCGCATGAGACAGCGTGTAAGAGACGAGTTACACATACGGTTGTTATGCTTTTGTCCGGCGCTTGCCAGAGCAAAGCAACGGACTCTGAGCAAACCCTTCCTTGAATCTCTCTAAGAGATTTCCGGAATGTACATTGATAATGTTCCTGAACGCCGCACGGTGGCTCTAAAGGCACATCAATATTCAACTTCCAGACCTGTAGTTTCAAAACGGCATTCAGTGCTAATTGAAAACACTGAGCGTTTCATCAATGTCGGTAGATTCTGTCCAATTTGAAAAAACGGATTCAGGCAAGCGCATGACTTTGCCTTCATGACAAAGTGCGACTTCTTCCACATCATTCTTGATTATCGTGCAAAATACAAATGGCAAAAATGGAAACACGATGGGACATGCGCGGTTGACATTGATGTGATTTAAAAGACGCACGCTGCGACTAAAATAGTTCCGTCAGTAAACAAGGGCAAAACGAAGTATATTCTGTCTTCGTTAAAACATGCACAATATCAACGGCTTTAGCTGACCATGGCTGAGGTCACCTATGTATACGCTTCTCTGCCTCTCGCGTAAACAGTACAAGCCACATCAGTATCGATCGCATTCTGTTGGCTCAATGGACTATTGCGTGATGGCACCATATTTGGATGGATCAAGTTGAAAGTAGACAAATCACTGATCCTCGCGAGTCTGCTTTGCGGCATGAAGTATTTCAAATCAAAAGCTTGGAGTGTTAACCTTGGTTCGCTGATCCCCTCTGGAGGTGGACATTTAGCTATGAACTATACAGGCTGTGGAGTGGCATGACGTCTGGGTAAACGTATGCGACTTGGGCCCCGGCGACCAAATAGGACAATACAACAACAGACCCCCGCACAAAAGTGAGGAAGCCAACTGAATGGAAGGCAGCTAGAGATTGCGTTGGAGAGGTCCGTTTTTTTGAAACTCTGGTCGCTCATCAACTGTAGCGCCTGACAAAGGGGAACAAATCAACTTTCGATTAGAACATACTCTAGTTTGCCAATTTCTCAATTTCACAATTATCTTGAACCATTTCTTCTGGACCATCGCGTAACATCGATCTTTAATGCATCACATAGTCCACCTGTAAATGTCCATGTTTTCAGGAACAATTTAAAGCTTTCGCTCAGTCAGTCTTTGAGTCAATCGAAATCACAAAGAATGCTGCTAACATGTCACAGCATCTCCCACAATGCATCTCCATATGCCTGAAATGTATTTGCCAACCGAAATTGGCTGAAACCGACTAAATTTGTACGAAGAAAAAAAGAACAACCTGCTCACATCATGACGTTACTGGGAGTTGCCTGCAATTGCGTGACCTTGGCAACAGGAGGTTTTTGGCATTTCAGCAGCCAAACCGAGGCCCATCGGGCATCGCTGCTCGCAAACACAAAAAGGAACAAGCTCCAACCACTTCGACATAGTTCTTCCTCAATTAAAGTCGAACCCACACTCGCTCATTCATCCGTTTTCCTTTCCATTTTCCATTTTTCATTTTTTGTTTGTTTGCGTTCACCCGCCCGCCTCTTGAACCTTGGTGGAGAGTAATAAACTACTTCATCCACTTTCCAGTTGCGTGTATGCCTTCGAAAGGAACAAGTATGTGCTTATTTCTTGCATCACAGCCCCAAATGCACATATTACGTGGCCTATATACGGCTCGAAAGTGCACATGAAAACTTCATTGAGCAACATAGTGCTTTTGATCGTGTGGCATGTGCGGCGGCTTACATAGCCTGGCCTCTGTAACCGGTACACCGCCCATGTTGTCCTCCTACTGCCACCAATGTGTTTATGATGTACATGTCCATGTAGTCCTCTCCTCCTGTCGTTCTCGCTCCTTCTCTGTCGCTCGCTCCTCTCCGTTGGCTGGCAGGACATACATAACAAACCCATGGGGCAGATGGTTTATGCATTACCGAATAACTTTATTGACTCACACATAATGCATGCATCCCTCCTGTGCCATACGTGGTCCGTTGTTAGTTATGTCCATTTTATGTAGGTTTCGGGCACGATGCAAAATTACTGACTGGAGCTGGCTTTGCTGCCACTGCCACTGCTGCTGCTGCTGCTGCTGCTGGTACGGTGTTAGATCTTTGGGCCAACCCGAGGGTAAGCAGGGCAGGGCAACCTTTAGAACTTTTCGGAAGCGTTGCCCTGACTTACATCCTGCATTTGAGGATATCATTCTGTTCGTTGTTCGTTGGTTGGCGAGTATTCTTCCGTATTTTGCTTGTTTTCTCTCTCTCCTCTCGTTCTGCGCCTCATTTTCTCAATCTGAGCGTTTCTTTTTTCTTTTTGTTTGTTTTTGGTTTGATTCAGCTACTCCTTGCGTTTGCCGGGCAGGGCTCCCCTTGTAGTGGAAAATATAAAAGAGCAGGCGGGTATGAATGTCCAACTAATGCACGATAGCATTCAGTGACCATGGGTTCGCGGCTGTATGTGGGGGCCGGTCGACGGCTGATGGGGGGTTGGCCAGTCCGACGACTCTATGTAATGCGCTCTTCTGGAGATGGAGGGAGAATTTGAATCTCCAGGACATAGGTTAGCTAGGATTTATGGGATTTCGTTTGCTAGTCGGTGCACTCATGGTGGATGTCACCAACGTCATCGGGTGACGGACGAACAGGGTACGTGGGTGTGGCTCTTCGGAATATGACGACAAATTCAATTATTTTGGTTCAAGTTTCGGTTAAATTAAGGATTCCTTGGGTTATTTTTCCGTGTCGACGACGAATTGTTTAATTGCACGAGGAAGATGGAATTTGCTTACTTGCTCTGATGGAAGCCGAATGGGACGTGGTGTCTTTTGATGACGTGACGACAGACGGTCGGATGTGGTGCGCTGGAATACACTGAATTACTGGAGGTAATAGAACTGAAGCACGACATGACGGAGGAGAACGACATGACAACATTTGACCATGTTTGCAACGATGTCAGGAGATTTACATTTTCTTGATTTTCTAGTTTCTCTGACAACTAAGTAAGATTTGATTCAATTCGAGTTCAGAGCTGGGTGTCATTGTCAAGGACAGTCTGTTACTCCCACTATTTATAAGCATGTGAACGTAAATTGAACTAACTTATATTCTACGTTTCAAACCTCTGTTTAATTTCTCACTGAGTGTCACTTTTGAGCTAACCTTTGCTAGGATAGCCATAGCATGCAGTAGTGTATCTACCTACAGTTTGTATGATGTCCCTGATGTACAACAAAAATAATATAGGACAAAGGAAAGTCTCTTGCGGAACTTCAGTGGCGATTTCCTCGAGTTTTGAGAGTTCTGACCCGCAATTAACTCAAAGAAAAGTAAGATTCGAACATCAACGGCGACTTTGTCGAAGGCTTGGAAAACCTCAAGTAGTACACAAAAGCACACCATTTTATCCTCTGAAGCAGTCAAATTTCGGGAGGCGACACTCATTTTGTCAGACGTTCCAGTCAAATCTTTAGGATCTGCCATCAATCCTCGGAAGGCCGAAATGTTTCTACTAAATTATCGGCAAAGTAATGCGCCTTTATGCTACTCTTAACCCTCTTGTGGTTTTGGGTGTCCATGGGTACTATTTGCCTTCAGAAAAGGACTCGTCTCATCAAACACATCCATGGACTGCTAGGCATTGGAGATCGAAACACTGAACGTTCTAACTGCCCACCACTGGCCAAAAAAGAAGGAGTGATTATTTGTTGCCCAGTTACTAGTACATCGAAATAGTTTTCTGCTTTTCAGAGAGTTTTTGGCGACACCGTAAACCAGGAACATATTATTTTTCTTCTTTTGACTGCGTTTGGTTTCTTATTGTTTTCAAAATTTTTTTGAGAAAACAATTCTGGATCGGTTTTTTTTTATTTTCTGTTCGATTGTGACACTGGCTGGAGAGTATTGGAATTTTGTTTTTCACCCAAAAATCGTCCGTTTTAAAGACTCTTAAATAATAATAATATTTAAATTTTAATTCATTTGTAAAGAATAATAATAATAATAATAATAATAATAATAATAATAATAATAATAATAATAATAATAATAATAATAATAATAATAATAATAATAATAATAATAATAATAATAATAATAATAATAATAATAATAATATAATAATAATAATAATAATAATAATAATAATAATAATAATAATAATAATAATAATAATAATAATAATAATAATAATAATAATAATAATAATAATAATAATAATAATAATAATAATAATAATACTAATAATAATAATAATAATAATAATAATAATAATAATAATAATAATAATAATAATAATAATAATAATAATAATAATAATAATAATAATAATAATAATAATAATAATAATAATAATAATAATAATAATAATAATAATAATAATACTAATAATAATAATAATAATAATAATAATAATAATAATAATAATAATAATAATAATAATAATAATAATAATAATAATAATAATTAATACTTTTAAAGACATCCTCGGGTCATATATTCAGGAAAAGGGAAAAATGTACAAAAAATTAACAAAATTGATACGACTAATTGCATGAGCCCCAACAACAAAATCATTTATGATGATACTACTCCGATAGTAAAGACCTACAGACATACCCACTGTGCGCCGCTACTGTACGGCGTACTAGCTGACTTGCAAGCTATGTTTGGTTAAGTTCTTGGTGCTGACTGCAAACGTACAACAGTTACATGTAGGACGGAATACATTGGTTAATTTTATTACCACACGGATCTAGGCTAATTTCAAAGAAGTTAGCACCTAGGTGATTTTCCTCCGCGCAGAGAGTGAATTCGTGAGTTACAATTGCGAAGCAATCAGTGATAACACCTAGAGTCGACGGTCATATTTGTTTCGTTGTGAAGCACCCTGTCCCACGAAACCACCTACGCTTCGTCTGATCAATAATTTCAAGCATCAAGAGATGTTTTTAAGTAAAGAGTGGCATGGATGGTAAATCTACACCTGAAAAGAGAAATTAACTAGTGGCCTTTCTAGCGAGTTCATCAGCTTCGCAATTTTTCTGCAATACCATAATGGTCCGGCATCCACATGAAATGAATGCTTAAATACACGGAAATAGATAACGCCGACGTTCTTTAATTCATTTGTAAAGATTCGCAGAAGACCGTCCAACATCTGGACGTTGAGAAGTTCCCCTGGTTGAGAAGTTCCTCTCAAAGACGAGTTTTGGCAGCAGGAGCTTGGTGCATCTTTGTATGGATCTTAACCCTGAAATGCTACACTTTTTGCAAATCTCAATATGCTACATAGGGGTACAGCAGTACCCCAAAGAAAAAAATAACATTTTTAGAGGCAAAATCTCAAAACAAACTTCAATTATAATGAAATAATAGTCGTTTGTCACAAAAATAACACATATTATCTTTTCGCGTTTGGATGATGCAGTGCCCAGAATGATGTTCCTTCATATTTGCTGCCTCTTAAGGCGTATGTTCTCATGTACGAAACGGGTCATATTCAACGCTCCGCTGTTACATACGTAGGCCATCCCTTGCAATCGATTGCACTTGGCTATATTTACACCTAGTTACCAGGTCCCTTGCTAAACTGTGTCAACAATGATTGTTCCCGGCATCCACTTTGCAGGCAGTGAAGATTTTCTCGAAATGGAAGGATTTTCAAGCACTATCCTGAAAAATTTCCCATAGAACCACTGAACAGCCACTGGTCTTGCTGACACGGGAAACCAGAGTATAGAGGATATAAACTCAAACTCAAACTATGAGAGATACCGATTGTAATTCTCTGGAAGCGACTGCCACTGTTCATCGTGATCCGCTTAGTAGAACCGGCTGAACTTGCCTGAAATTGAATATCACTCGTTTCGTGATCCCTTGCACACATCGACCTGCTGCAGCGGCAACCTCTCATACTTTATCAAGCCATTCCCAACTGTATCAAGAATCGAATCATTCTCTCCTCTTCCATTCATCCGACAATTTAGTAGGCTGCTAGTTCAGTTTCTGTACAATTTCAGATGAAACTGGTCCGCACTCACGATTCTTCGAAACCATTGAAGTGATTGCAAAACCAAAACGATTTGTACCATAATTTTCCTGGCACGTGAACATGATCCTTATCCGTCATGGAATGGTACACCGTACACCTCAGCCCAAAACGAAATAACCTTCCCACTAATTCCAGAGGTGCTTGCTCTTGTATCCGGTAACCATTCATTTGACTAAAAACTAGGTTTGATATGCACAGCATACGCCACCTAGCAGACCACACCCACCTGCCCCGATATATTATTCGCACTGCATACTCTCTCGACTAATGAGGTTACCGCTTACGGGTACGACGCGGCGACGGTGGTGCAAACTGTTACAGGAAACTATTTTGCCACCGCAAGAGACTACCTTTTGATTTCACCTCAAACGTCCGAACAGATGTCAGCCGCTCCAGTCGGGGAAATCTTCTCGCCATTACGTAGCCTCCTCTCTAACCGCAAAATCTGTTCTCTTTTCCCATTCAGAAGGGGAGCTATCAGCTAACCAGCAAAAAAGAGAGAAGTAGGTTTTTGTCTCCCACTCCCACAGCGCTAGCGCTCCAGTGTGCCGGGATGAATCCGTTGGTGTACCACTTCCGCTTGTAAATCCATGAGGCGGTGGGATGTTGTTTGCAGACGAACGCTTACGCAACTATCCCCGGTTGCGCCTCGCTCGCCCAGTTACAGTAACGACAACCCTAATTTACACGACGACGTGACGTGGTCCTTTTAGGAATTTTTAATTACATTTCATTGTAATTCAATTCACATAAGGATCTCATACTCCTCCCCTTCCCGGCACTCAGACCTTGTCCTGCTTTGTTGGCGTGCACAAATGTGGGACGGTGGTGCGGCTAAAGAGGTGGGCGTCGTTTGGCATAATTTAACCCCAGCACTATTGCCATCACCGACTGCCGACACACTCAAACACAGTCATCATAGGAATTAAGACTCCACTGATTGCGCCCGTTTCGCCCGTTCAACCATTCCGATTCACTGGCACTAGGTTTCCGCCGTCATCCCGTCATGCCGTGTCGGTGTCGTGGCGGGGGCGATTGTTGTTGAGCAGTATTGCGCGCCCGTTATTAAATTTTACCCTTGTGCCCTGGTTGGAGCAACTCCTACAAGTCGCACTACTGTCGAGTGGTGTGCGTCTGACGGCTTTTGTTTGTTCGCTGAAAATCAGGATGATCCTTTTTGCTGGGAAATCAAAATTTCAGCTCGGGCTGGGATTCATTTGGAACACACCATGTACGCCATCGGGAATGGGCTGGTTTCGAAAACTATTTTGTTCCGAGGGGCACCGCACACTCTGCTGTCGGGGTTTCTTTTCGGATTTGTTCGGTGGCTGAACAACTGCAGGAAACCGAGTTCGCTTCTTGGAAACCTAAATATTCATTGTCGTTGGTTAACCATGTGTGGGTTTAGTTACGCAGAATAAATTTACATAAACGGGGAGTGTTAGAAGTTGCCAAAGTAATTGAAGGCACAGAATAAAGGGAAATAAATTGATTTTTCCTCGGTGGCGCGGGATTATCTTGCCGACTTTGCTTTGTCTTGTTTATCCATACTCTGGGGGTATTCGACGTGAATATTCATTTCTGCGAGAAATTTGTGAACTCATATGCATTCAATTATGGTAAACTTGAACGTATTCTTTTGCGTTGTTGTTCGGCTGTCGCCAGTTTAGTCTAACTTAGATTTTAGGCTTTGCTTGGGATGTCTCACACGAAATTCTACAGCTCCTCAGTTTAGTGAAGAATAGTAGAAGGGGAGAGGTTTCGGGGATACACCTCAGGCTTGGAAAACCTTCAGAAATGAGGCAACTTTTTCTCACCAGATTTCACTGATCGCCACTTGACTGTCAGGACATATGACGATGCCTCTCTTTGATATCACATTTGTTGTGAATTCCCGTCTGAAAGGCGTTACAGTGGCCCATCTACGTCCTTGACATCTTTTAGTAGGTCAGTTAGGTTGCAATCCCAGTGATTTATATATCGAGCATCGTATCCACGTCTGCCTTCAGTTTGGAGAATGTCTAGTGTACAACAAAAATAACGCAGGGCTATGATCCCTCCCTTGCGGGACTCCAGTTTGTTCCCAAGGTATGATTGTAAGATCTTATAAATGTTTTTTCGGAAGAAGCCGAACTAGCTTTTACTTGAAGCCAGGACAGTGCCAACGCTAGAGCAACCATTTCTCTTTCTGAAGTCTGTTCAACGTCACTGGTAGTTCTGTAAGCCCGATCAATTATGATGAATGGCTTAGTTTTGAACCCCAATTGGTGGTCACATTGAAACCAGTTCGGAAAACTCGGTCAGAGAGATATCTGGACCTAAATCGGCCTTAATAGTCTTTGAGCGTCGTGCTCTTAGTTCACAGCCTCTTCTCTTCCCTATGTCTACTATCCCTTTGCCTTCGTGTTCAATTCGTGACAATGAACAGTGGCCCCATGTGAAACTCGTAGACCACCATTAAATATGTAATGACATGAAAAAAAGGGATATAAATCAATTTGTTTTCATAATTGCATTACTAACAAAAGTTATAATAGCTCGTCGGAATTAGTAACTAAAAAAATGAGAACTAAAATCAGTACTACAATGAGTACTAAAATTAATACTGAAATTAGTACTAAAAACTCACTGTCATATAACACGGAATTATTTCTGAAATTTATATGATATTAATAACTCGTTGGTATTCAGTGGTATTGAACGCATGAATACGCTTAATTTTACAGCACATACAACAATGCGACCATAGATAGAAGATAGACGACCATCTCTGTCAGTAAAAGGATCATAACAATGGATAAATAATAATAATAAATAAATAATAATAATCATACTGGAAGCATATGAATTATACACAACTACACGATCATATCGTATGGTAGTCCCTATTAGTTCCTGACTTTTGGAACCACAAAAGGGGAGTACATATGCAGACCTGGGAAGAACATTTGGGAGATACTGTATTCCATAGCTAATATCGCAGCCTTTTCTGAATTTAAAACTACACATCGTGCTGGAGTTGACAGTCCGTCTTTCCTCAATTTCATTATCATTCCAAGGAAACAGCGAAAGGCGGGGGTAATGCAAAGCTTAAAATCTACGCAGTTATCCTATGGTTGTGAAGCAGTCACCGGATACATCCCACGATACACAGTTTTCCGGTTTTAAATGCTCGAAACTCGGTTGGCAACAGTTGAAAAAATAATCCGGAAAGTCTGAACTGTACTATTTTCGAAAAACCAATGACCATGCAAGCAGATTGACATAAAACCCCAGTGAACCACAGAAAAACATGAGCTTTTTGATCAGAAAATTAATTTTGAACGACTCAATGACATCCGGGAAGTGAAAACATTTACCTGCAGTCAAACAGAGGCGCTCCATTCGCATCCCCACGCTTGCGTTAAGTGATAATTTTCCGCTTCAACATTTTTCAATTACAATAGCGTCCGGCAATGCGATTCAATGATTTTCGTCTCACTTGACACGGTTCTTCCTCACCCCAGATGGCAGGGAATTTCGCCCATGACGACTGTGAGGCGGGGAGTGCAAACGCACCCCTAATGACATGTGATGTTTCAAGTGCTTTTGTGGGCTCAATTTTATGTGACATTTGCAACTTTTTATTACATTCACAAAGTTTCACCGCACGCCCGGACACGAGTACCTCTCCGAAAGTGTGTTTGAAAACAGTTGACTTCAGGCAGCCTGTGAGTGTTCCTGACTTTGGTCACAGCATTGTCAACCGATGCATATGCACAGAAACAGAAACTCAAAAGCACTTACTTGCCTCAATTCAACTGTGATTACAGGGCACAGCAATCGACTAACCAGTCCCCCGTCACCCTTCAGGACCAGCGTGCGTACATTTGTGTCCCGGGCATTCATGTGTCAAAATCCGAACTTAAAATGTTGATAGAGTTTAAAAACAATTACTTGTGGGACTCATGATTCTATTGTGCCAAGTTTTCGAGAAGTGTAAACACGATCAAGTGGTGCCATTTAACTTTGCCCACACACACGCAGCGCACTTGACTAACGAGACAAATGCAAAACTTTCGCCTTCTGCATGTGTTGCAAATTATGCTGTTCACCGAATGGTTTTTCAATTGCTATGAAACTGATTTTCGGCCAACCCTCGTGATCGCACACAATTCTGAAATTCGGTTGAGGAAGCCATTCTGCTCAGCCGAGGATGGAGTTAACAAATCTCAAGGGTGCATAAATCGTTGCATTAAGTGGGAAAATAAGTTTTCTTTTGAAAAATAATCAGCCTGAGGCTGTGTTGTGACTCAGGTGGGTACCGGGAAAAAGAAGAAACTATTCCCATGAAAGTTGCACCATACCGTCAAAGTTTAGACGAGATTTTTGGGACACAGAAAGCACTAATCATTTTATTATGAGATTGCCTTTGCCTTTCTTTAAATTATTCCTCGTTGAACTGGATGAAGGACATGACGTGGTTGTCATGTGTCCGCCATGTGTAAAGTAGGTCAGGGACAAAGCAGTATATATATAAAGCAGTGTACCTTCAATTCTTTAATTTTAAACTTATTCCCAACGATTACAAGCGCGTTCTTTGTGTGGTCGCACCAAGGCGACCTCTAAGCACGTACATATGTATCTCCTTGGGGATTGGCAATGTATGCCTCTTTTACTATCAGACTGCACAGTTGGCGGAGATACTTTCAGATTGATTGATGGTTAGATTATATTGGAATGTAAGCAGTGACTTGACATGAACTGACAGCGGATTGAGTATCACATGGCTAGACGCAGTCGATATGCCGATTGTCTGTTCATTGGTTACTCTGATGTGATTGAATAAGCTGGATTAGGTGGTACGCAGACGGTACCACCCGTCGGTATTCGAAACATTTCTGTTCACCGGCAGCCCTGCATGAATGTGAGAGAGAGCATTAATTGCGGCTAAAGATTCACAGACTCAGTCAAATTAGGAAATAGATTCGAGTCTCCATATGTTCCCTAGGCAACGTTTTGAAGCTCATCATTCTTCAATCGATAAGGATTCGCTTCTCTTCAAGGCTTAAGAAACGATGTAGACATGAGAGGCCACTTGCGACGTGCGAGGTGAAGATCGAATCGCAAATTTTGACATTTCCCTTACAAAGGAATTGGTCGCAAGTGGTCTTAATTTTTCTGAGGTGGTCATCGCTTGGAGCGACATGTGGTATATATCGGCAGTTGTTGCCTTTACCATCCGCAAATTTGAGTCTCAGAGCGCAGTCGAATAAGCCCCAACCAGTTCGTAGTGAGGAGAAAATTGCAGCGAAAAAGCGTAATTGGACAAAACAGTCGCAACGCAGTAGAAGAAGTAATCCAAAAGTGGACCTTCAGAATGGACCTTGTACGGTGTAGTAGCGAGCAACATTTAGACGAAATTATATTCAGAAATTAAAGGTCAGACACTGTTTTTGCAGCTCATCCTAACGTTTCCACCCTTTAAGCTGAACTCTATGACCCACCAATCATTTGCTGAATAATGATTATTTCTCACTCTATTTGCGGCTTAAGAGAACAGCACTTAAAACATTCCCGTGAACTTAAAACTGGCAGTCATTGATTATGGTGATCGAAATAATTGTAAATCTTGTGCCATAATGCTGTGTTTAGTCAAAATCTAAAGAGTTACCTTGTGTCCGTATCCTGAACGATGCTGCGATGCCCGTGTGAGCGAGCGACGAACATATTCCCATGATGTCGAACCTGTTTGAAGAACGTAGCGGAGGGGCGTTTCGGTTTTTTCGTGGAAGTGGAAGTTAAATCTTTTGTTTGTTGTTCAGTTACATTCGCTATTGCTTCGGTGAAATGTTGGAAAGGCTTTGACGCGGCGAAGTTTGTGCCTGTTTTGAGTTGCAGACGATGGCTTCTGAGATCGTAAGGCTGGCGAATTAATTGAGTTTCTAAGTGACTTTGGATTTGCTTATCGTACACTCATTTGCCTCTGTGACTTATGAAAGTCGTCACAGAGTTGTGAAAAAATATTCTTCCAATCCATAGAGGTTCCTCTTCTTTGCGTCAGAAATCAACTATTGGCGAGATATCCCACTTCACATCTGAGATTTTCCCTTGCCCAGTCACTAATTTTGAGGACTTTCTGAGAGTCACGTTTGAACTCTGATCTGAACCGGAACGTTGTCAAAATAAGATAAGAGGCAAGAAGTCGACCTCTCCTTGCGTCCCGCCTCACATGCCAGTCTTAAGCACTTCCTGTATTCCGATTGACAAGTTGGCTCTCAAATATTACAAAAACTCGTAATGCCGCAGTCTTACATGACGTTCTTCCAAATTCCGAGTGAATTCATGTAAGTCTCTGAAAATAATTACCCTTGCTTGCATCGAATTTTCTGATCCCGAGAAATGCCTGCAGGGCCACGCTGTCACGAATCCAGACGCTGAATTAACTAGTCGAGCTTTTTCCAATAAAAAAAATCTCTTCTTGGGATGACGTGAGTGATTGATGGACGGGGACTGAATTTGAAAGGTTTATATAAATGCCCACAACTCGTTAGGCGCCATCTCTTCTGAAAATTTTGAGAAAGGAGGGTTTAAGTGGATTCTCACAGAAAGGGGTGAGCTTGTCAAAGAGGGAATGATGAAAAGTGAACTTGGAAGACTTGGAGTTCGCTGATTTTGTGGCGCACATTCACCGAATTGACAGAGGTGCCGAGAAATTGAGTTTACTGATTGTTGACTTTTGTGCAGAGTAGGCAAGTTATCAGGTCCGTCCGGTTCTTGGTATGGGTTATCATCGATCAATAGCGTTTGCCCTTGTCGGTGATGGCCTGGCCAAAGTCGTTCTCAGAGAAATATCAACCAGTCCAAAATCCACACCAAACAGTGAATTTTTCCTGATGCATTGGACGCTCTTGGATCTGATGTGTCGACTGCAACAAGATTGGTTGCTGCCGAAGGAAGTTCAAGGTGCACGTCCTACTCTAGATCCACACATGTTATTTTCTGGGCGACCAGATAAGAACGATAGGAAAACAAATTCATTTATAGTAAAAACGGTTGGAGATATGCAATTGGTTTTAGTTTCGTTTTGAAGCTACATTTATGCCATTATAGCACGTTGTTTACAGTGGCCGCATCGCTTTCGCTGGAAGGTGGACTTTTTGATGACTCGATCCAATATGTGCGGCGTTATATTACCAAAGTTAAAGCCCGCTCCCTGCCCCTCTTCCAGAGATGCAAACAAAAATATTGTTTAAAATGTTAAGCATCTCAATCGTCTATCAAACATAAACTTTTTTAAGCAATGAAAATTCAAGTAACCTCAGTGCTGCAACGCATGTGATAAAAATCGGTCCAAATAAGTTTTTGCTCCGAATTCCTCGCGAATTGTTTGCCACAAGCTTCAGGTCATCTCCCGCTTCTCCGGCTCTCAAGAACCACAGAAATCTAGTTTCCAACATTTTTCAACCAGTTATGTCTAACCTTCGGGGACGTCCTCAATTTAAATTCAAAGTTGCCACCATGAAGGATGAGATGCAGAAAAAAAGCGTAAAAAAACGGAAACTCCTTGCCTTTGGCTTGAGTAATAGGAACACAGTAGTGTTGGCAATCTGCCCTCCCCTCCCCAACAACCGCGACTTTTAGCAGAAATGCCACAAGAACGAATGCTGCCACAATACTTTGCGCTACCCCATTGAAAAAGGCAAAGTAAAACGAAAATAAGCGGAAAAAAGTCAAAAAAAAAGAAGTAGACACAAAATTGTTTCAAAGGACTGCAAGCGGTTTGGGTTTGGAATTGTTTGGACCACGACAGCGCCAAAACGATATGAAAACGCAGTGTGTACACAGCGCACTTGAGATGGAACTGCATGCATGCCAGCGAATGAAATAATAGAGCGACAAGCATTTAAATCGGTCATTGCGGTAGGTGTGAATGTGGTCCCATTTCTTATTCGTTTCATTAATTCACTGTAATATGGAATTTTTCACATGACATTTTCTTTTTGTTGGTTTTCCTTCACAGTTTACGATTGCATTTGGCATTCAATTGCGCCTTGTTGTGTGGTGTGGTTTGGAAATGAAAAATGCTCATGATGGCAGCGTTGTTTATTGCGACCACATTCATTTATCGAGTTCTCAGTTAACTTTGAGAATTGTTGGACAATGTACACAAATATTACCACATTCAGATTCTCATACTTGGTCCTTTGGAGATGGCGTAAAAATATTAGGTCACTCCCTTGCTCATTTATAGAAAAGAAAGAAGACACGGTGCTAGATTCAACTGTAGTAGCTAGTCGATGGGTGCAAGAAATGTAATGTCAAAAAAAACTTCACAAATAATGTTGATCAAGTACGACTAGTACTGGGTGGGATGCAAGATTCATGGCTTCTTCTTCTTTATTTCCCGCTACAGACCGGGGTCCACTTGGCCTTCAACCAACTTTAGCGATCTATGGCTATTTGTCTCCAGTTTCGCACTACACGTTGGTTGAGGTACTCTTCCACCTTATACGCGTGCATCCTTTGTTGCGCTGTCCCACATGCTCGTAGTAGTCCATATACTCTACATGGTGGCTGGGACCTTAGGCGTGGGTTCCATTGACTCCAGGCTAGGCTCATGTAGCAGTCGTCTCTTCCATACGCCAACGCAAACTGGATCAAAGATCGCACGCAGAACTTTTCTCTCGACTCGGCCAAGGACTTTTTCGTCCGCAAAAGGTTCAGTGTCAACCATTCGAGCAACTGTTTGGTCGAATTCCAAACGACGTAAACCGTCTGTCGGCAACATTGCTTGAGTCAATTGCACTTTATACTGAAACATCAGTGAGCCGCATGGTGGTTCCATTGACGCCAAAATGCTGAGCGCGGTGACTGTACGCCAAATGTGGGTTCTCGACAACACACCCATCTCTCTTACCACTTCAACCAGTTCACTGGAACTCTCGGACTGCGCTTATTGGTCACGATATTTTTGACGATGTTCATACAAATGAGCGACTTTTTTCAATGTAAAGTGTCAGTACTTCGGTGCGTTGGATTCTTGGTTACAGAAATCGTTATTCAATCTGTTGAGGGATATTGCACGAGAAATAGAAGTGATTCCTTTTCTCAATCGCCTCAAACCACAACAGAAAGTACCCTCCTGGGAACTACCCCTTGGGTGAATCATAGAGGACATGCTACGGCAATCGTCTTTGGATGACGAAAGGGTACAGTTGTTGCTTTTCTCGTGGTTAAAATTCACTTCAATTAATGTTTGCATGCCGATACCGATAAATAAATAAAAGATGGTGCTCCCGATACATTATAGACGTGATGATTAATTTGCTACAAGTGGAACTGTATCACCGTCGTTGTGCAGAAAATGGAACAAATGATTACTTCAATCCAACCCGATTGTAAACAGCTTAACGTTTTGCTGAACATCATCTCTTAAGGGCACTCATCTGGCGCTTATCTTATTTTGGTCATAGCATGAGAGAGCCAACATCAGCCAACTCCCATTCACAGCTTAAAGTTAAATTGCCAAATATTAGCATTGAAACCAAAGGCCCTTAAAGAGCCCATTCCATGATGTCTTGATCGCTCATGGAAAACGCTTTCGCACTCGCAAACTACTTTCGTCTCAATTAACCCGCATTATTGCGAGTACACACACACTCGCATACGGACTGCCTCGATTCGTGTCCCACCGAGGAAGGATCATGAATTTAATATTCATATGCGGGGAAAGATAATATTATAACCTCGAGGTATTTACTCACTCAATTACAACGCCAAGTGTCTGCAAACACGCCCAGTCCCCCTCGTGGGCTTTTGCGCTGCGGTGTGCTACGGAAGGGATGGTTGCTTTTCTGGGTTCTTAGTTCAGTGCGGTTTCTTTCTTGTTTTGCAACCGATGATGAGATCCGTCAGAAAGGGGGAAAAAACACAAGAAAAGAAAAGCAAGCATCCCCCTCCCCCCTCTCCGCAAGCCTTTCCAACCACAGCACTGCTCGATTGATGGATTTCATGGTAACCTCCGCGTTGACGGGTAATTTACAATGTTTTCTTGTGAAAGTCATCTCGGCCTTGAGTGTCTGTTCTAGACAAGTGCTCATAAGTGAAACTCTCCTTCAGCTTATTTATTCGCTCACGTGGCCCATCAGCAGAGAGGCCCTAACAAAGTCATCGTTCATTAACCGCATGAGGTTTTTCTAATTCCCCATCTTCTCCTTCCTTCCGTCACAACCATCACTTCAGCGTCGTCACGACAAAAGCAGAAATATCTTTATTAAAACATTTGAACTCGGAGACACGTGCTGGGCCACGCCTGCTCGCGAATGCTTCAATGTTGCATGTTTTCTTAATTGAACAATTTGCTGTTCAAAAATGCCAAGAGCGTGTGGAAGGCGTATACTGAAAAATTACACCTTTAACCTGGCCGCCACCCATCCATGAACACACACACACTCAGCCACGCAGAGGCTGTTGAAGTAAACGGCAAACCGAAACCAAACCGCAGACATTTCATCATACCTCCGACAGAGGCGCGCGCTGCGTTTGACATCCTTCATCTTGGGAGGACTTGAAGGATTTCGTTTCACTCACTTTGCCGTTCTTTCGTCATCCTCACACTTTTTGAGGTATCAAGGCAAGAGGCTAATTAAATTGAAAAAGTGGGAGTGGGCGCAGTGGTGTTTCCTTTTTAAATAAATGTACACATCACATATTAATCGCTCGGTCTTCTTGTTTCTTTTTGTGCTTGTTGGGTGCTTGTTTGTTGCGTTCATACCACGGGATGAGTGTCTAATGAAAGGCGCCTCCGTGAACGCGAGGCACGAGGAAGGTATGTGACGGGTATCACTTAATCAACATGGCATGCACACACACGCTCCCGCCCGCTCGTCAGCAGTGGTGGCATTAAAATGTTTTAATAAGGAAACAAAGCCGGTGGGTGGGGGCTGCGGGACGTAGCTGGATTACGGCGAGATATCCTTTTGAATGGCAAATGAAGATTGCTTCAGTGAATAAATCTGTTTGTTACTGCTTCGAGGAGGATGCCCCCGTGCGATGGCTGCAATTCAGCGGGGGACGGCGAACGTATTCATCTGATGTCGAACCTGTTTGAAGAACATTGCGGCGGGGCGTTTCGGTTTTTTCGTGGAAGTGGAAGTTAAACTTCTACATTTCGCCTAACACGACCTTAATTTGTTTTCAGTTACATCCGCTGTTGCTTCGGTGAAATGTTGGAAAGACTTTGACGCGGCAAAGTTTGTGCCTGTTTCGAGTTGCAGACGATGGCTTCTGAGATCGTAAGGCTGGCGAATTAATTGAGTTTCTAAGTGACTTTGGATTTGCTTATCGCACACTCATTTGCCTCTTTGACTTAAGAGAAGTGGATTAAGACTGAGGCAGCCACGGCAAACTTGTGAAAAAATATTCTGCCAATCTAAAGCGGTTCCTCTTCTTTGCGCAGAAATCAGCTATTGATGAGATATCCCACATCACAGCTGAGTATCCCCATGTCCAGCCATGAATTTGGTGAACTTTCTGATAGTTAATCACGAAACCATGTAACTGTCGAACAACGTTGTCAAGATAAGTTATGCGGCGCAAGAATTCTGCTTGATTTCCACCTCACATGCCACGCTTAAGTACTTCCTGTATTTCGCTTAAAAAATTACCTCTCAAATATTCCAATAAGTGGTACTTCCATGGTCTTACATGACGTTCGTCCAAAATTCCGAGTGAATTCATGTAAGTTTCCGAAAATAAGGGAAAATAATTACCTTTGCTTGCATCGAATTCTCCCACCCCGGGAACTGACGGACTTGTATGCCTGCAGGCCCCCGCTGTCCTGAATCCAGACGCTGAATTAACTAGGCGAACTTTTTTGAGTCAAAAGAACCCCTTCGTGGGATGATGTGAGTGACTGACGGACGGGGACTGAATTTGAAGGGTTTTTAAAAATGCCCATCCAGTCGTTAGGCGCGATCTCTTCTGAAAATTCGGATAAAGGAGGGGTTAAGTGGATTCTCTCAGAAAGGGGTGAGCTTGTCAAAGAAGGAATGATGAAGAGTGAGCGTGGAAGAATTTCGCTGATTTTGTGGGGCACATACACCGAATTGACAAAGCAGCCGAAAGGCAATTCTGTACCTGTACCTGAAAAATCGAAACAAAATGAAATTGTCTTCTTAGAAAAATATCCTGTAATAGAGTGCACTCGAACCGGATTGACTGATTCAGAGTGAACATTTTGCAGAAATTGGCTACTTAGGCAGTGAATGCAAGACACCAAAGTTTCGTTCAAAGTTCTTCAATGTCATCCACTAAGCTTCAAGGGGTCTCTTTATTTGACTTGTTCATGTTTTGAGTTGTTCATAATTTGAAGTGTAAAACGAACTCTACCTACTTAAGTGGTTCATTCGAAGAGGCTGCAATTGACGCTGGCTTATTAGCATAGACGAGCAATTCAACTACCACCAAAAAAATAAATAGAGTCTGATATCGTCAAATCACACGATCTATTCAAAAGGAGAGGAATAAATTGCTCATCCAACTGATTTCTGAATGCTCATCGGAACAAACATGGCAATTTGACTATTCAAGCAGAAATTAGCGGCGTCGCGTGAAGACCATTTTGCCATGAGCAAGCCCCACTGACTGAACACTAAACGGTATCAATTCTGGCCCGAATTGTATTTTGTATAGTTTTAGATAAAGATCCAAACGGAGTATGAACAAATCAAGGTCATCATTCACACAAACGGGTACACGGTGGCAGTCTTTCTTCACTCTACGCATGAGTCTGGAGGGCTTGATGTCCAATAGCGTGAAATTAGTGCGAAATATTGTCACTATGACTTGATTTGGCTGCTCAGTAAGTCGACTATGGCGATCGTTGAATGGTAAAGTTGATCGGAAAAACAGAACGAACTTCGGTAGTCATCCTCATCATCATCAGTGTCGCACTAACATGTAGAGTGCATTGAATAGGAGTTCTGGAAACGACCAAAACCTCTGATTTGCCCACTTTAACCTTTATCCCAGTATTAGTACATACGGCATTACAAACCTACCGAGTGTTCGCTGGAGTACCGTCTGGGAGAGTGTAAGGACATTTTGAATTGGCTCATTGCTCTAGATCATTGCTCTCCAACACCTTAGCGTAGACGGGAGACTTAAAAGAGACTTGTCCCTACTGGACAATCTCTCTTGTCCCCTTTTTGGAAAAGAGGAACAATCATCCCTGTTTGCCAATTGTCACCGAGTTACAAGTTCACCTTAATGAGCCATTAATCTCTGTTAACACATTGCATTAAGCATTTCTGGCTGGATTTCATCCATACCGGCGGATTTTCCAATATTAAGCGATTCAATTGCCAATTGCGTCCTCCACCGTTGGACTATATACCCCGACTACAGGTCGGTCCATCTCATTGGAAAGCAACACACAGTCTTTGGATTTGACTCCTCCGATGATGTTGAATTTCCTTCCTTTGAGTGGTTCTATGTTTTGGCAGAAACCTTTTCCGCAGATATCTGGTCGCTTTTCCACTTCTCACCGAACTCCTTCCAGACCTGCTCTTTAGCTGCTCACACATTCAATTTGCGAGCTTTTCGTGCCTCAGCGTAACGTGGCGCGAGCAGCAGGGTTCCCAAGCGAATCCAGTCCTTGAAAGTCTTCTTCTTGAACTTCTTGAAACAGGTCTTTTTTTACCACCAGCCGTCACTCCACAAACATCCGTGCAGAAGCAATGAAAGCTTTTGAATACAGTCACCATTTTTCCTCTAAATGCGATTGGAATTTCCTCAAACTTTTCAGATATGTGTCGTGCATAATTATGCCACAACTCACTGTTCTGGCAGAAGAGGCACCATCAGTAAAGTACAGCTTGCACAACATCATGTGATGATCAGTTGATATCCCCTTTGACAATAACATTCATGTTTACGCTCACTCCGATTCGAAAATCTCTCGTCGAATATAAGTAGTTGCTGTTGCGGAGTAAGTTGTGGCGTTAAATTTGTGAATTAGGTCTCCAAACCATTTACGACTTCAATTGTTCTTAACATGTAGCAAAAGGTCCCCTCCACCGATGTCTCCGCAGTGCTTAGTCTTGATGAACGTAAGATATTCGCTGACATGAATCTTAGCATTTACCTGTTTTTTGACAAAATAACTCCCAATGGAAAAAATTCCCCCATGGTAACGTCTTCTCACATTCCAATGCGATTTCAAAGCATTCTGCTACCTTCCAGATCAACTGATTGCAACGAATGAATGGCACTGAAACTCACCGTAAATCCCTAGAAATGGCGCTCCCCCATCCTTCAGTCCGTTGAAGATAATACATCTACCCCCGTGCATGGCAATGATCTTGTGCGCTGTATGTCAAAGAGCGCATACATGTCTCATATTTAAATATATTTTTTTGAATGAAGAAAAATGCAAATTTAATTCGCATCTTGCTCCGCCATCATCCCTTTCATCGCGTACTGCGCTAACCTCTATTTTATTCATCCATATCATCCTGACTGGCATTCCAGAGGCATTACATACAAACACGTGCACACGCTATCCACGCCACTGTCAACCAACAGAGCTCAAACTATAGGATTGCTCTCACACCTACAAATCAGATATAATTCATCATGCATTTTGTCATATTCCTTTATCCGCCAAATGCTCCACAATGAAAAACAACATCAAGGCAATATGAACGAAAGAAAGAAGGACGAGAAGAAAAAAAAGAGACACTGAGGAGGTGGCTCATCGTCGTCCTCTCGTAAGTATTCCCTGCCAGAGCGGTGCGGTACGATGGTGAGCGAGTCATAAAAAGGCAACTAATATCTCAAAGGAATAATGGAAGTGGTGATGGGGGAGGGAAACGGCGAAAAAATTTCGTAAATTTCCTCGCCATTAATCAAACGACTTCTTTTTTGGTTCATCTTGATGAGATGAGCTTCAGCTGAGAAGCGCTGGTGGGGTGAAGGATGCCGAGATGTACCGATACGTCAGGACACATATGCTGGCAGGAAGTTTTTTGTCCAAGTACTCTCGAAAAGTATAAAAAAATAAGTCATCATCATAATAAGAATAACAAAACATAGTGTAGTGGCGCAAGTGTATAGTGGGGGGGGGGGGGGGGGGGGGGGGGGCGGTGGAGGAAGAATGATCATCTTGGCCGTTCTTGTTGCCGATGAAAGCTATAATGCCGAATATATGACTGCGATATATCGCGTGTTCTCCTTCGAGCTCTCCCTCACTGTTGACTAAGGACTTCACGTGTCAAGGTTTTGATGAGGCTCATCCTGGGCGCGATGGCAGGATGTGATGCCTTATGCACGTGACCTCTACTTAAGTATTGCTTAAGTATTTTTTTTTAACCGAACGAATCATTTGACTTAAGGGAAATTCGTCACTTTCATCAATTCTACTAAGTACGCCTTGCTCCTTCCTGTTTCTCCGCGTTAGGACTCTAGTGGTGTCACTGCTGAGGTACGAGTAATTACTTATAACCAGAACATATTAGCCGGTATGAAACCTTCAAACTTTGAAAGCTGCTTTTAAGGGTTGTTATGGGGATGGTAAGTAGACGTATCGAATATTAGTTGGTTGTCGGCATTCTGATTAGATCGATTCCGGTAGATGACGACAATGTTTGGATGGCGTCGGTTGGAATTTTAACTAAATGCTTTTGGTATTCTGTTCACGCCGAGATTTCGATATTTTCTACAGCCCCACACCTACGACGAAAATGAAATCACACGATCCCGGCTGTGATACAGTTCTTACACATCCACATATCCACCTTCAAGTTAGGACAATTGATGAAATTATCTGACCCTGTAGTTGTTTAATTAATGACACTGTCTTGTCGACAAAAAAAAAATGATGCTTAATTTTGTACACACTTTACACTAGACGCTCAGATAAACAACTTATGAATTGTAAGCAATTAATCTTTCCTCATGCATCACGACTTAACGCCCAACCATAATAGATGTGAGGTGACTTAAGACAACTCTCGAGCGAAGCCAGAGTGATCATGATAAAGAACCGCTTCACACAAGATAGATTTCATAGTTTCGTTGAGTTTCGTTCAATTTGGTCTACCTTTAGTAGAAGCGACATGAATCGTTCTCTACGCACATAACTGAGAGTTGCTATTAGATGTTCCCAGCAGCAGATCAAGAATGTCGTTCCATTCAGACATAAGCTTAAGTTTACTTAAGTCAATTATGGTTGGACCTTAACTCTTAACATCATTTCTATCGCTTATTTCTGATATCTGTCTTCTGCTTTGCATTTGTGTTGTCACCCTTCAAACTTTCACGAAAGATACTCATCTTCATGATATTTTTGACAACCAAAGCTAATCAATTAAATTTGTACCTTTTTACAGATTTCCTCCAATGTAAGTCGATTTTAATATTAAATGAATTCGATATCGATATGATAGATGTAATTGACAATATAAAAAAGAGTAGTTGTCTAGTAGTTGTCGTGTGTCTTTTTTATTTTTTCCTTTTGTGAGTGTGTAAAGTGCCATTCACATGAAGCGATGAGAATTCTGCGAACATCGAATATTCAATTACTCTTTGATAAGCCAGTTGTTCTGGGAAGTAGCTCATTGAATTCGCCAACCATACAGTCGTGGTGTCATTTCAAAATGTGTGCGCCACCAGAACAAAGTGAGCTTTCAATTTTGGAATTCACGTGAATGGCTCTTGGAACTCAACAATTCATTTGTTATTGGTGGGATTTTCAATGGAATACAAAATGTATTAAATTCACAAGAAATTGAAAAATAAATAAAACATGCTGTTTTTGAGATGGTATCGAATTTTGTTTGAAGAGCCAGCCAACGACATTGTGTACTGAAAACGACATCACTTAAATGATAAATCTGACCGATGACGCGAATTGTCTTTCCATTGATTACTTAGTGGACTTCACGTCAATTGATACTAAATTTTTTACCGAAATCAGGATCCGCTTCCAAGTACTCGATATCCCTCCCGAACTTTCAAGACCTCTGTCGGCCACCTTCCATGTTTATGGGCGTTCTCCGCCAGCTCATGATTCAGTGCGATTTTTAAAACGTTCAACTCTCGTCTTTCTTTACAACATGAGTGGAGGCTGTAGAATCTAAGCCCAGTAGCACCACCCATATCATCGTTTGAGTCGACACGTAAGCATCATCCACTTAAATAGTTATTCGCCGCCGTCCGATAAAACAAATTATTTACAGAATCGGTCGCAGCACCATCATTTTCGAATGAAATATGAACCAACGACACCATCAGCTTAAGTCTGGTATCAAGCTGTCTGTCGTTGTATATGTTGTTGCTCATTCCACAGGATGCGACAGTTTTTAGTGATTACACAGTCAAACCAAGGGAAATGAGCTTCAGTCTGTTCCCAAAACTTTTAAGAACCTCGGCGTTTCTGCTTGTGAAAAGTTGACTATTATTGCAAGTGAATGCGAGCAGCTCAAAAGTGACGTGGATTTCAAAATAGCACCACTTCCGAAATGACCTAAAAATGCTCTCCTTCTACATGTGTCATAAACTAGATTTAGTTGACTTACAGTGGCCAGCTACTACGTCGATAGAAAAAGAGAAACTTGAGTCACGTCGACCTTTGACGCTGATGCTGCATAGTTCATCCAGGTCGTTAAAGAATTATGTTTCTAGGTGAATCTATCTTCGTGAGGAGAGAGCACTGCAATTACATTGTAGATGTACAATAGTTTCTTCCACCTCTTCATCCCGCCAGCTTCTACAGAATCATTATAGAGCATGTCTAGTCTTGAGGCGTCAGTTTCAATGGCGCAGTGGCCGGTTATGATGCCGATAAGAGTTCTGAGATTCGGTCTACTCATTCTAATCAGGCTGTGTGAGCGTTTTTTATCGACAGTAGGCTATAATGGTTTGCTTCTAAGTGCCAACAGACCATGTTTGGCTGTAGAGTACGGAGTTAGTTTCCTTTCTAGCGATTTTGTCCACTTCACAATTCTCTGCAATGTCACAGTGTCCCATATAAGTTGGATGCTAAAATACTTGGCCAACTCATTGATAGATTGGTGGCATTGTGACTGCAGTCAGAGATTTGACCACCACATGGCTAGCAGCTGTACCTCATATTGCATTGTTTTTCTTAGCCAGGGCAGAGCTTCATTAATCGCAATACCTTCTGCCTGAAAGACGCTACAGTGATTCGGTAGACGAAATTAAAAACTTTAATCCTTAGAGTTGACTCCATCTACCGAGCGGCTTGCAGTTGATGTTCTTGTCGAGCGCAGTCCCTTAAATCGCGACCCCGTACAGCAGTATGGATCTGATTACTGATGTGGATAGGCAATGGACCATGCTGGGCTGTAGGGGGGAATAGGGGGGAATTTGCATTCCATAACCTTTTTACAGAAACATGAGGCCTTTGTGACACGTTTTTGTACATTGGGTTTCCAGTGCAAGACCTAGAAATTTTCCGTTGTAATTTCGCCTTAGAGTAGTCCCACACATTGATGGATGGTCAAAGTCAGCGATTTTATAGGGTGACGGGAACTACATCCGTTATCTGTGAATTGAGTCCTAGGCCGGATTCTCTAGTTAATTTTTCTAGTTTAAAGATCGCTGCCTGCATAATCTATCTAATCGTGGATATGCATTTCCCAGAGGCCGCAATGGCAACATCGTATGTCTTTTCTTATTCATTCACTTGTACGTTCAACAGGAGAGGAGATAATACACCGCCCTGTGGTGTACCAGTGTCACCTGGTCCTCTACAGATCTTGGTCTCACTGAACTTCGAGCTTATCGTACTGTTGTTAAAAAGCTGGTGAATAAAAGACATTACAGACTATTTGATCTCGAGCCTGTCAAGTGACATGTTAATTGCTCTCGCGAAATTTTTCTATAAGGCCTGTCAACGACTAAAGGGCAGTCAAATTGAGAGATTAAACTAGCTGTTGGCATGTTGAGAGATCGACATTTTGTTTGTTGCGTATCTTATGTGCATGTGTGTTAGTCAACTCTCCAGCGTCTCTGAGCAAATGATAGACTTGTAGGCTACCAGGTCTGTGATCCTTTGGCTTGACGAGAATTTCCTTGCCTTTGATCTGAAGACCACGGTAGTCATTCTCCATGGCTTGGGTACGTAGCCTCCTCCGGGTGTATAATGGGCATAGTCTCAGTTTTCTTGGCTGTGTGCCATAAAATGTGGGCTTTCAATTCTTCATAACTTTTGACGTCAGAATCCCCAAAGTTCAATCAAATGGAATGTGTTCATGTATAGAACTGACAAAATTTCCAAATAATGCCATCCCTTAATTTTAATTAAATAGAAAGAAATTGGATACATCATCCTATCGCAAGTACCACCAATCTCTCTCTCTCAGTACTTCGCCCCACACACCACCATCCTGTGTCAGTGAAAAGACAAATTCCGATAGCAATTTTCGTAAAAATCCCTCCTCCCCACAAAAGGTCGTCCTTCGAAATCAATCAGTCATGGGTTTGATTTATTTTTAGCCACCATCTCATCCGAGCAAATATCCGATGTCCTTTTCAATCCATTCCGCTTGCACTTACAATCATTCTTAGCAATATCCAGAATATTGGAGGGAACCTTCACACTTCGGTTTGCAATTTAATCAACCACAATGCAGCCCAGAAATGAGACACATTTCAAAGAGAGCTCTGGCCAACTAACCCAAATGCATCCAGCCAGCCAGCAGCGCCTCCGGGCCAAGCCACACCCTTCTCGAGAAACCATTTACTTGCCATTTGTCTCATCGGACGAGACAATACCCTTCATCTTACAAAAGTGTAAAATATACTTGGAACTGTGACAACCAGCCCAACCTGACTGTGCTCTGGGATCAACCCTCGTGCTTTGCGGACAGAAAAGGAGGCGACCGAGGAGACGACGCGACAGAAGTAATGCACTGATTGTGTGATTTGAGAGACTTGCTTGTGCTTGTGCTCGTGCTCGGCTGGGCTGGGCTGCACTGATTCCATTCGGATTGTGCAGCTGTCACAGAATTAAGTAGTTTCCGGGTCAACTTGCTTCCAGATTTTATCACATTTCAAGGTGGACATCGTCTAAACGGGTAAACATTGTCCTTCTGGACACATTCCCCGGCCCTTAGCCTGCGCTCTCTGGCTATGTCATAAGCGAATGACTCGTATCTAGGTGTGTTCGTTATTTAACCAAAAAATTGTTATGATAAGGACACAACCCTTGTTCTGCCTTATTTTGCTGAGCTATTAAAATTGGATTCCCATTCAATACCGAGACTTGATTTACTCGCAAAAGAAAGGAAAAAAATAATTCCTCCGACTGGACATGCAGACAAATACTAGCCAGTGGACCGGACTCACGAGCAACACCCACACATGGGATATATGGCCGCCAACGAGCTGCCAGTGTGTCGGCGGCAGCAACGGCGTCCTGTGTGCAGTGTGTCCTCGCTCCTTTACAATTCATGGAAAGCCGAGAGTTTTCCTTCCTCCGTTTGTGTAATTGTCGAAGGACATGACATAGATGTGTGTTTGCGATGGCGGCGGCGGCGTCGGCGAGGGATGTCTGATGTGCAATTCTATTCTGCAGCACTCTGTACGACAATTGGATAAATATTTGACATGGTCAAATAAGAAAGGTGCTTCGCCTTCATCTTCGCCAGCGTCTTCGTGTTCCTGACGGTCTCTTTTTTTTCTGCCATCCCCCAACAGCTTTTTTTTGTGTGGACTTTATGAACGGGGGTGGAGCTGGGCAGTGCACATGTTTCAATTTTTCTCTCATTTTGCTCTCTACTGACCGCTTTTTATCGTGCTCCGTATTCTGTATTCTTTTATTTGTTTTTAGGATCGTATTTTCAATGTTTGTACATTTTCGATTTGTTTTCTGTTTTTTTTTTTTTGTATTTTTTTGTGGGTCTCCCACGAATGTATTGGAATTATATATTTGTTGTTGACACGGTTGATGGAAACACAATATGCTGTGTAGGTTGTGCAGACGTGGTCCATTTGTTCGCTGTTTGCGGAGTTTTAAGGTATTTCTTTTCGGACGAGTGTAATAAATTGACGCGGGTCGATACAAAATCACTGAGTAATGCGAAATATTTCGTGTCGTTACTCGCGGGCGGGGGGCTGATTACGCGGCGCTGTGGGTGGATTTGTAAACACGCTGGTCTAGGAGGAGGGGTGGTGATGTGAAATGAAAGCAGCACAGTGTTCTGGGTTTTTTTTACCAGAGTTCTCTATCAAAGGGCAATTTTAAGGGTTTCTGTCATGAGTTCCCGGGAGTTTAAGGCGTCGCGATGTATAATAATTGTGCTTCATCTCGGCAGATTGAAATGTTCTGAAGGTCGCTTCTGCCACATTCACTCCGGACTCAACTATACTAATATAGCCAGTATTTGCAGTCAGTCGCTCAACTCGATTTATGGCATATTTTCGATTTGAAGGAATTCCAAAAAGAAGCGAACTTCTCTTTACGGACATCCCTCTATAAGGGACACATCTCTTTACGGACCATTCACCATGGTCATGGCATGAAGACCGGACTATGCGTGTATTTCAACAGATCCTCTCCACACTGAACACGGAAATGAATAGTCAGCGCCTATTGAGCGGTTATACCCCTAGTAACAGACACACTAAGCAGAAACGTACATGGAAGTGGCAGACAAATATTGTAAGCATTAACAAGCTTCGTGCTCTAGGTGCTTTATAAAATGAATGCAATGGGTGCAATAACACCCACTAAAAGGTTAAAGTTAGAAATTATTTAATTATTTAAAAGGAATTAATTTCGGTTGAGCGGTTTTAAGGACTAAACTAACGACCAATGAATACATAAAACTCAGCCACTGTCCAGCCACCAGCTGGTACACTGTACTGCGAATTTTATAAAACCTCGTGTGTTGTTTGAATGCGGCGATCTCAGCTGCATTCATCTGCCGACCCACGTTAACATATCGTCACAAATTCGAACTGAACTAACAATAATTGAGTATGACACTGTTCAGCTTATTCCTGAAGTTGAGAGTGCTTTCTAATGGCTATTAAAAAATAACGAAAAAATCTCTTTTTTCTTGAGGTTTTTGAACACTACACTGGAGCAGACTGGAGAAAACCCAACCTTCAATATAAAAAGTGAAAGTGAACATTATTTGTGAATTTCTATAAATAAATACAATTACCCCTCTAGAACGGACACCTCAAACAGATAATCATGCTGCATGGTGTCCGCTATAGAAAAGAAGCTAGGGTCTTAACTAATTTTTAGAAGAAATAGAGCTATGCATCTCCGATCAAACCATGTCCGTAATAACGAACATAAATCCTATCACTCTGATTTTTAAACGATACTTCAATGGTGGGTATTTTCACATCAGAAAAATTAGTTTTTCTGTGATATTAAAAAAGAGATTCTGACAGTTACCACTTCACGTTTAACGCGAAGACTTCACTAAACTGCCACCTGAACTTCCTTAACGAGCTTGATGTTAGAGGGTGCTGACCTGACTTGAGGTGCAGTAGTTGCAGAGACGAGAAAGTGGTGGTAACCACTGTGCACCTTCGTTGCACATCTCCAGCCGAAGCACAACCCAACTAGGGGGTTTCCTTCTTCAATAACCTGGCCGAACTAAGCAATATTATTGCCAGACATTTGCATTACTTTGTTAAAAGCACCAACTGATTCACAGAGCAGATTCAACCATACGGATCTATGGTAAAACTGGTTATTTAGTGGTAACACGGTGTTATTTTCATTCAATGTGCCTGCAATATTGGTCATTGTTCAACAAAAATCCTGGTGAAAAGTGCCAGTGAACAATGCATTAATGCATTATTCAAATCTACATATTTCTGATATGCGATATTTAACGATATAACTTCCAGACTCGATGGTCTGCAGATGGACGTCAATTCCAAATCCTCGTGACCAGGAACCAGGACCAGGGTGTAGATCCTGTAAGTCATTTTTCTTTACGTAACCCACAAAAACATTCAATTGAGTGCAGGAAAGTCATTCTCTGTCTTTTGAATGCCTTCGATGATCAGAAGGATGTCCATAACACTCGTCGCCAATGCCATTCACCGGTATTCATAGTGCGCTTACGGCGGCTTATGAGACATCGTGGATGCCCAGCTTTTCTTTTGTTAGTACGAGTTGTGCTGCAGGTTACGTCGATCTTCATTTTGCCAAGTTCGGTGCGAGTTCGAAAGAAAGTCAGAGATCTTTTACGTTCTTGGATATCTGAACTATGACGCAACATTCCGCGTTTAGCGACAATGGCTGCTCTTGAGGTTCGCGAATCCAGAAGTGTGGTATCATACACGTTAATATCCTCTTCTAGCTCGGCAGCTAAATTCACTACAGAACTCCGCAGTCTGTTCTGGCTGGGGTGCGGATGAAGAACATTTAATCAAAGTGGCCTTCATTATAAACTCTGGAGCATTTAGTCCAAAGACTGGTCTACAAATAGTCACTATTTTGTTTTAATATTTGCGCTGAATTACATCGGAGTAAGAGTGGTAAGCATGGAATGTTTTTCAATGAAAGATTGCATTGTGCGGCGTCCTTGATAGCGTTAAAGTAGACGACGTTATTTAGAGTTGTCCATCAAAGCGAGAATCCAATAAAAGTGAATGTCCAATAACTGAGCAATGCGTAGGTGTACATGGTGTACATGGCAGACCTGCCATTTCCTGTATTGTGGGTGTTAATCTTAGTTTACAATGATGACCTAGAAACTTAGACATTGCTAAAACCAATGGAGGCGAAACGCGTCATGTTGCCACCGTTGCCCGTCTAGAAAAGAAGCTTAATCAACTGTCAAAACAGGCATTGGAGACAGCAGGCAAAACATCATAGTCACAGCATTGGAAGAAGAGCGGCTATCGGTTGCAATTTGAATACGCATTTAAATGTCATCAAATTTTTGAAGAGGTTTCGTCGCTCATCCCACTGTTTTCCAGTGAAAATGTCAAAATCTTGTCCAAGAAAAAAAAACACTTCTTTATTCAATAAAAAAAATCAAATCCGTATCTATTGCGTTTACGCACTTAAAAAATTAAATATTTGCAATTTCAAGAGTGAAGTGGTAAATATACTCTCGCATGCAAATCGCACACGTTCACCGTATAAGGGAACGCAACACACGTTCATGTGTCAGGCGAGCCATATGCATGTGGCGCTGGCACACACATTCGCAAAACGTTGGAACACCAATAAATATCGAACTGAGGATGTGGAACGTACAAAGTCTATCACACCCACCATTTGTCACGCCCACAAGCACTCGTCATCCTGTCAGTTGTTGAATGTGTATGCAAGCGCACCGGATACGCAAAGTCAATGGGTAAACCATGCAGATGTTGGTAAATCCCAGGATCTCACCGGAACATGTTTTGAGAATGTAAACATTACGTTTATGAGTGCTGGATGATATCGGCACAGTGAACCAGCCATCCTGTCCTCCTCGATTACTAACACCGACACCACCACCACCTCCACCACCGATTCCACCATCACCGCCACAGTTACCGCCATCGCCTCACGACCGAGCGCCATCGCAATTGCGAACCCTTTATGCCGGAGCAGCCCCCGAGTACCACCATCACCTACTGCCGAACGCATGATAATATCTGATAGGGGAGTGGGTGGTGGACTGGCTGGGCGCCTTAAAAAAGGTGCCACTGGATGGGGTGGCGGCGGTGGTGGTGCTGCTGCTGTTAACATACAAAATCCCGATGCCCTTTATACTCGATCCCCGTCTATCGACGCAGATAGCGGGGATGGGGATGGAGATGGTTATTAGGGTCGTATAACTATGTGAATGTGCGGAATGAAAGGAACTTGAACAAGCTCTCGAGAATTGTAATAATGTGCTGGCACTCAATGTGTCATAAGATCGATGCTTTGAAATTCAAAAATTCCCATAACCACCAACGTTTGATGGGTGCGGTGGTGCTGGTGGTCGGGGGGACGCTGGAGAATTCGAATGTTAGAGTCAAAGCGAGCGAGTCCATTCCGGCTGGGTATTGATTCGCAATAAACACTGCGTGATGGTAAGCTTTTGGGGACCTAGGGGAATGAGTAAATAAACTCATCCGTAAGCCCAACTGCACCGAGGTTGGGGATGGATTTGGTTGGATGTTATGTCTAAAATATTGCCACTCTTGAGGGTTCATTAATTAAAAGCGGGGGAGTAGGAGCGGGCGGATACTGCACATATGAAGCGCTGACTATGGCCATGACGTTGTGGCAGGATCTTCAACAGGTTTATTGAGCGATGATGAGACTTTTTTGCTGCCACGGAACATCGTCGGTCAACAGCTCACCACTTTGCTCTGTTCATCATTGGAGCGGATCAAGTACTTTGTCCACGAAGATATTTCGGAGGGACTCCTTGAATCCGTGCATAGGCGACCCAATGTTAAAAATGAGCACGCGAGCAGAACTCAACCCGTTGACATAGAGCTACTTTTCAAATCTCCCCCATGTTGCATCATGTAAAATAGCGCACTATGCGCTCTCTAATCACAGAGACATCTGTTCCCGACTGAATGCACTGTGGACCCGAAGTTGTGACGGCTCAAATCAGGAACCCTTGCAATTAATTCATTACGCGCATGCCACCGCCACCATCTGAGCGAAATGAATTCTCCCATCGACCACCTCAGACGTTGGTATCGCATCCCACGAGTCTCCATGCAGATTTGTGCATAAATCCAATTTTACCCCAGCCATCCACAGAACCACACCACATTTGTGCATATTTTACATATCATTTGAATGTGAAAACTCCGAGTTATGGCAGCCCCTCCATCGCGCCAACATTCGCACAAATAACTGTTGGGGGAGCATTGAAAAATCGTTTCTGAACTGAAACGTACTCAAATTCCAGGGCGAGGGCGAATTGTAGTTTATTCATGAATTCGCAAACGTATGCTCACACTTGCTACCGCTGACTGTGCAATCTGATTCCACGCGCTCTCCCCTAGTGGATAGACAGACAATGAATAACCGATCGATGCTATTAATAGCGAAAGGTCGAACGAACCCGCAAGTAACGCACCCTCAAAGACTTCACTCAGAGATTAATTAACTTATCCCTTTCGTGCCGCATCCAAGATGTCTGCAGATTAAGAGGGCCCTCCATCATTTCCACATCTCCGAGGACATTCATCGCCAGACAATCGACAAATTGTCGATGATACAGCCGAAATCGGAAGGCTTCAGTGCGAAGTACGCGCCACAATAGTTTGCATTATTTATTATCTTCCGTCAGAGGACCACCGCCGCGCCATGACTGGCTGACTGGGTGCCTAGTGGGGGTGTTAGAGTATCCTTTCGATAGAGCACTCGAAAATTGAGATAATAAAACTCAATTACACTGAATAATGATGGCACATAAATTCTGGGTGATTTTCGAAAAACCAATTAATTCAAATTATACACCACGGAATAGAAGCGCCCGCGCCGCCAGCACGGAGAGCATCGAAGCATCGTCACCAGCTGCAGAGGGATCCCTGTTTTATGGATATGCACGAACGGACGCGCTGGACTCTGGACTGCCATTTGAGAATCGCATGAAACTGCGAGATAAGTGTCCTCTCGACTGAGTGTTGAATTTAGTGGCCGCTGCCGGTGTCTTGTGGGGTTTTTAATAATTCACATCGTGGGAGGCGAATGGACATCCTCATTGTACCGCCGTAATGAAAGACCACACTAATCTCTCACCTAAGTGATATCGATACTGCTTGAACTGAATTCGCCGCCGTTCTGCTATGCTCATTCGTGTGTCATTTCAAATGTAAATTTACTCTCCCGGCAATGGGGCTGCACGAAAAAAAATATGAACTCACCGGAAAAATGCTTTAAAGTCTCGTCATATATTATGTGCACCCGGATGCTGGTCGGGCGGAAGGGAGCGGGTTATCGCGCAGCATGCAGCATCGACAGTTTTGGCCCATTGTTTCCGTGGACGCAGCAGTATATGCTGAGTTTGCAATAAAAGAAAGGTGCACCGAGCACGGATGCAAATACAATAATAATCACAATAATATCGTGTTTGTTCGACAGCGCCGGTTGCCGTTGGTTGAGACTTACTGGAGCGTGAAGCTCCATTGGCCTGCCATCCATTCGATTATGATTTTATCCAGGTTTTCCATTCATAGTCAAGCACAATTTTTGCATTTCATTTGTTCACCGTCAGTGGCGTTATGAGGTGTATGCAAGTTGGGTACAGTCGATGGGTTGGGATGATTTGAAACTGTTTGGTTTTGCGAGTGTGCATAACAAAATGGGAGGAAGCTTTGTAAACTGTAGTAATTGAACAGTCTGCACTCGTGTGGATAACGCGATTACTATCGAGTTTATCTTTGGCATTGAAAATTTCGGACAAGAAAAAGGAGGCAGTATATGCTGAGTATTATTTCAGATTTCGAGTCGTTTTTTGGAGAATCCTTTCATTTAGGAACTCGATCTTGACACGAAGTCAATCTGTGGGATGGGAGTTCCGTAGCTTCAGTGAGTATCACGTCACCCGGCCTCTTGCTTTCATCACAGCATGTTAGCTTAGGTCCCATCCTACATCTGGGAAACATACCATAAGAGATCTGATTAAAATTCATCTTGTTTGGATTGGATTCGAGGAATTCCCGGTGTCCAACCACTCCGTCGTGGGTCTGTCAGCGGGCGGCTGATGGAATGACATTCAAGACACGCCACGGAAGGCGTGACTAACGGGACATTCGTGCCACGTGACCATAGCCCTCTCCGTTCTAAGAAGCAGCTGATAAACGTTGAGTTCCTTGCTCACTGGAGTTTTTCACACCCTATCAAAAAATAAATACATTATAGCGGTGCAATAGTAATTTCTAATGCATTACAATTTCGACACTCTATGCATAACACACTGAAAACGAATGTCATGCTTTATACGTGCAAATAATTTTAAATCGGCCGCAAAATCGTCCGCAAAAATCAAATATGTCGTGACTATCATTCCAAATCAAAATGAAACAGTAGCGGTCCCAAATAAATAGCCTGCGGAATCCCAAACGTTACTGGCATTCCGAGAGATGTGAAACTATCGATCGTTACCAACGATCATCTAATACTTAAAATGTCTCTTGAGCAGTGGAAATCCAACGACTTAAGCTTGTCCAAAAGTAGAGTGAGATGAACTCCATCAAAGGCTCTTTGTGAAGTCTGTGCGCGTGAGAGTACTTCCAAACTTTCGAAAGATTTTTTTAAACTGTACACTTCTTGTTTCTTTGGCTGGCGGTACAGTCCGGGGTGGACTTGGGCCTCAACCAACATGCTTCTTCATGTAGTACAGCTTAAGTGCCAGGCGTGTCCAGCCACACATGTCCAGATGACTGAGTTTCCTTTCCAGTTGTGTACACCACCGAAGGCATGGTATTCCTTCGGGGTTGGAGTCGAAGACTTTCCGGCCCGGAGAATTGGTGTCCACTTGCTTTACATTACCTAGCCGTACTTTGGCCATTTCGACTTCGCCGTACAACCCATACAGTTCGTAGCTGAGTCTGCTCCTCCTAACACTATCAGCACATACGGGACTATGCACTTTCCTCTCAAAACAACCAAGAATCTTCTCCTCCGCTTTGGTTGGTATCCATGCTCCTGCGCCACACAGCAGGACTGGGGCTATCAAGGTCTTATATAGGGACATTTCGGTTCTTCGAGAGAAGGGCTTTGTTCCTCAATTCAATTCCAAACCCAAAGACAGAGTAATTGGTGTGATCCTTCGTATAATCTCCGCGGTGCGTGGTGTCATTGGTTGCGTTAACCTTCGGGCCTAGGTAGACAACTCATAGCTGTCTATAGTGTAGTTTTGTTCAAGACGCCGTTGTTGGTGGACTATTTTTGCAGCAAATACAACAAATACATTGTCTTACCCTCACTCACAGCGAGGTATATCTTAACCGCTTCCTTCTCGATGCTGCTGTCCAGCAGTCAGTCACTTAAACATAATCTAACTTACATGTGTACATATTAGTGTTCTTGTAGAGCAGGTAAATGCAACCATACAATATTTTTCTCTTAAAATGTTAACTTTTGCTTCGTGTCTCCGGTATGCATTGCAGTTCATGGCCGTGTCCGGTATGGAGGGAGTCCGTTGTAAAGGGGAATAGCACTATATTTATGCCCGTACCATGTCGAATTCTCCGTAAACATGAATGTCACTTATAGATGGGTGTCCGTAAAGAGAAGTCTCACTGCTTTACTTCTGTTATTTACCATGCATCAGTAATTCGAAAGAGGTGGGACCTTGAAAATTGCTTGTCATATCTCCATCGAATATAGACATCATGGCCTCAAGTGCATAGGAACCGACGCACATTCCCGCTGCGACTCGGCGACAACACATCGTGAATAGTCAGTGAAAAAATATCAAAATATCTTAATGCTTGCCTGTCAAATTGGAACTGTTCTGCATGATAATATAATATGAGAGCCGCTACAGCCCGGCGAGGACCAGGGCCTGGCTTCTATAAAACCCATACTTCTGTGAACATAAAAAACGCCAAAACAGCCTTCAGTCGTTTATGTTAACGCCTAGCTATGATTTTGTATCATTACCTCTCAATCACAAGTGTTATGTCCTTCAGATGTTTCGCAAAAATGTCTGATTGTCTGCTCTAGATAAGGACTGAGCTGATGGAGGAAGATTACAAATTTCATTCCGAGGACAACACTTCGGATCCGCACATTCTGAGGATGTGTATATGCGAACGGATTATAAGCCCAGAGACCGAGTCCCGCCCATCCCCCATCACTGCTGTCAGGGGGAGATTTTCTTAGTCTAACAGACACTCGCTACGGTTGTGAAGGACTTACGAATGAACTTAAGGAGATTAGCATTGGGACAGGCGATGTGAGACTGTCTGCACTGCAGGAGAAATTCTTGTTGAAATGGTGGTTTAAGAAAATTTCACCAAAACTCCTTTAAAAACGTGAAACTACACCCGCAGGAGATTTCAAAGTCAAATGCAGATTAAACCATCGACAAGGTGCACAGCACAGCACCAAAATACAACTAAAATGTTCAAATCCGATAAACACAGCAAAACTATCTCTCGCCCACACAAGATTGCACAGCAAAATGTGCATGGCAAGCCGAACAATCAAAGTGAAATTGCATTCCAAGGGATCAGCGAACACACACATATTACGGGAGATATTTTAATATTTATGCTCCACTAGTCCCGGTGAGTGTTCAGTGTGTGCATGCGGATTTCCCAGCCAGGACACTAGACTAGCTGGCAAAATGAATGGATTTAAATTCATAGATATTTTCATGTTTTGTATGTTTTATGTGTTCCGTCTTTTCTGCGCAAGTATTTCAGAGGAAGCCGAATAACTGATGCACACGAAGGATATGTCAAAACCATAAAATTCCATCCAGTATCTGTAATATACACAACCATGAGCACTCACACACACACCGAGGTGATTACAGTTGGCGATATCTTGCACAGCGGAGCTTACCGGGGAAACAGTCTTGTTGCGATCCAGAGATTTATGTCCCACGGTTGGAGGAGGAAAAACACCCAAACCAATATCGATATTTCACGATAGACACGCTTGTGCAGAGTGAGAGCGACCGAGAGAGAGTGAGCTGAAGTCTACCTGCTTCGGCTGTGGCAAGTACACCGGAGCGAATTTCTCCTGGGGTGTGGGACCGAGGAAAACTGCACATCTGATGTGGTAAAGTGAATAGGTTTAAATGCTAATTTGATGCTGTTCTGGAAATGTTATGACACCCGCTTATACTGTGTTTGACTGGATGCACTCGAAGGGATTTGAAACTGTTTCGAAGGGATCATTTTATCTGGTGTACGTTCTAGGGAGCGCATCCATAAGCTGCTGCTTTGAGTCAATTTCAACAGCTGAGAAATCACTTACTGTGGCGTATACGTAACATTTTTTTTTCCTATTCGATCTACAGACGAACAAGACCGCAAAAATGTCTGATTTACGTCATGAGCCGAACTGCAGAATGGGGCTTTCTCCGTCATCATTGGAAGGGGAGTGCTTGCGGGACGCACAGAGTTCTTAAAAATACTTAAAATATCCAAGAAATGAAAGCTCTTGCATTCGGGGCACAGTGTCCAGTAACCAGAGTTCCTCAAGCGAAAATTCCACCTCAGTCAACACCACAGGTGTGTCAGGTCGGTGGAAGAAGACAATCACATTCGCCGAGGTGATGCACAAAGCTGCTCAGCATTACATCACTCGCCACACACGTACGCATCTCAGGAATTGAATATTTTCAATTACAAGGAAGCGGTATTAAAGAGAAGCGCAAACGGGAAAAAAAAATAATTTCCATCATCGTTTGCAAGCATTGCCACATGCATCTCACCCCCACCCCCTGCCAAGCTGACTGAAGAATCTCATCACTTAGTGATTACAAGAATGCCATGAGAATGTACTCGTATCACAGTCTCGAGCAAAATTTCATCTACACACCATTCTCGTCGTGCTTTTGATTACGCAACCCGCCCACGCCACAGCACACAGAGCAGCCCCAAGTACAGGTGGTTACTTCGTAGTTCGTACGAACACACCAGCATCCGCCCGCAGCAGCGAACGATGATTGGATGGTGTCTGCGCCAGCACGTGTACACACGGCCAAACTGAAGGCGCAGTGCAATTTCGTCAACCTAATTCCCAATATGAATGAGAATACACACTGAGTCAAGCGTAATTTGTCCTTCCTTTCAAGGATGTTCTAAAATTGTACCCAGTTAAGACCTAAAAGGCTGACTTGAGTACATGCATTGTCATTTTTCTCTTCTTCACACATGCACACTCGTGCACACACGGATGCATGCAAAGGACTGGGACACCATGCAGTGTGGTCCCCCATCCTCCATGCATTGTCTTGGATTTGATTTGCTGGGCATTTTCTATGCGAACACTACAAGACAAGACTGTTGTCTTTATTTAGAATTGAAGCAGCAGCAGCCCTTACCTGGCATTGTTGTGCGGATGGCGACAGCTGCAGCTGCAACGAGGGAGGTTGCACCTGACAAGTGGGAGGCTTCTTGTGAGCACACAATGCCATCACTGACGTTGAATGCGTCGTTGTTGTGCGCCTTGTGTCTTGCAGTCCTTGTAGGTTTTTGGCCAAAAATTTACCATCTTCGCCGATATGTGCCTGCGAGAATGAGGACTTCTCCTTGGCTTAAGTGCAAAGCACAACACAACGAAGTGAAACTAAGGCCATCCAAGACGGAATGCATCACGTGCCTCCTTTTATTGGCTGACTGAATGCTGGCTCGGGCCTTTGAGTAATTCAAGCGGAATAAGGAAATAGTAGAACAACGCCTCAAACGAGCCACTCGTGGAGTCTTTGCACGTAGCCTTCCATAAATCATGCACCTGAAGTAACTCACGTGACTCTTCTCCCACGGCAATGGGGAAATGATATCATTTTACTTGCATGTGAGCCATTCAGTCGAAAATCGCTGACGCAACGGTGTGCGCACCCCCATTTGTGTGTGTGAGTGTGTTGTATTCATGACCACAGATGGATTTTCTGTGATCAATTTTTTCCTCGGTTCGTGTGAACAATTTGGACGGTATTTCCCTCTCTCATCTCGCTTTTCTGCTGCATTAGGTGGTAATTCCGATGTGGTGGCATGGCTGAGATGCTGCACGTCGTCGTGAATTAGAGTCTGATTTATTGTTGAAAATTTTCAGAGAAAACCGACTTCAACTCTCCGACATTTGGACGGATGAGTGTGTGCAAACATGGATTATCATTACCGAGTGAAGTTCACTTCACTTCACATCGCAGGCAACCATAATAAGGGGGGCGTGATGTGTTGGGGCAAAATTTGAAAGATGTGAGTTGCAATTGAGGTTAAGTGGAAGATTTCAAAATGCTTAATTTGGCATGTGAGGCTCTGAACTGAACGGAAGCATTTTCATTCGTCTATTCATTTGAAGGGTCTTGCATTGCAGTCCCGAAATGCATGTATATATATCTTCGGATCACGCAGCATAACAAAATGAGTTGAATGCGAAATGTGAATGAATCCAATCAACGCACAAAATAATTCCCAAAACCCAGTCATAGCTTCGAAATGAACACATGCATCATTTTCAGTTCAGTCACAATCTCAACTTTGGCGGTGATATCCTTGATTCGGACTTGACATCCCTGCTTCGACCACATATGCCGAACCGAACTGTCAGTCCGATAATCTAAATATCTGAGAGTGCCCTTAAGCGAAAGTCAGTAGAAATTGGAAGAGACGGGCTCCACCACAGGTGTTTTAAATCGTCCCCATCATCGTAAGACAATGGTTACGCACAAGTGGTGGACTGGACTGTGAAGAGGATGGCGAAGGCATTTCACGAGCAGAGGTGTTGGACGCCTTCTTGCATCTCTTCACCTTGTTATGTGGGAGACCCATCCACGAAGCATGAGTGCATATGGTACTGTGACCCTCTATGACGCCGATATGTGTCTTACGTGCTGGGCTTTGGATTTCCATCTGCAATCTTTTTTTGCACTCAAAGAGTGAAAGTCGACGAAATCCGTGGAATGGACATCGTGCCAGTTGACTGCATGAAATGTTGAAGACACATGAATGATGTTACATATTATGAGAACATGGTCCAAGCAAACAATTTTCTCTTTTTCCACGTAAGTTCAAGTGGGTTTTAATTCATATTGAAAAAATCCCTTGATTTTTCTTATTGATGCACGAAGTTCAGCAATGGAGGCATGCTTAAAATGACACCTATTGTTGGATAACTATTTATTACGGTGTAGTAAAGATAAATTCATTAATTTTTCATAAGGTTGAATGATCGATGCGCAGTCCTGTTCAATAACTTTGTTGCAACATTGAAGATAGTTTCATTATGTCTCCTTCATGGAAGCTCTCGCTCCCAGCTTGGGTAGTCGTTTATTGCAAGCCGAGGCGAATTTGTTGATCACTTGGTGTCAGGTGTGGACAATGAGATGGATGCAAACCAAGTTCCTGTCGATGGGTATGGCTAAGCGTTGTGCTTATATAACACAATTCTTCTTCTGTTAGCCAAAGCTGACCGGTCCAGGGCAATTGGCTCATGTAAGGGAGCAGCTCATAGTTGCGGATTACCTACCAATCAAATCATCTGCAAAACCTTCCTGATTTGGATCTGCCGTCCTTCTCGCTTCAAGTTGTCGTTAGTGATGGACTTTCCATCAACAAGCCGGTGCAGAATTGGATTCAGCAGCTATTCGTTAATGGACATTCGGTCCGCGAGTATTTATTGCATTAGCTCGTGGGGCACCCATAGAGCTTCATTTTACATACAACAATTCAAATGAGAGATCCTGGCCACTTGATACAGGGTTTACAAGGCGATCAGACTTGAAGATTCCAGAATGTTATCGACATTTTATGCAATTGCAATTCCAGACCATGGTACATCTTTGGCATCGAGACTAAAAATGGCCTTGACTGGCTGTAAATGTTTCGGGATCATAAATACTTTTTCATATATTCAGCTGCAGCTGCAGTAGTTTTCGCCTTTATCAGGAAAAAACAGTGAAATTTAACTCATTTGCTTCTTTTGTCCATTTCGGCGAATTCAAAGAAAAATTGTTCAACGAATTCAGTGATGCTTCTTTCAGTATGGACTCTCATAATTTTAACCCCATTTAGTGAAGGGCAAAATGAGGTATGCAACCCGAGGTATACGGTTAAGTAAAGTCATTTGTTGCATTATATTTTTCTTATATTTTTATATATTCTTTTTTTTTAAATTACTTTAAATGGGTCCCTTTATGGGTAATTATCCACTTCAGTTGGTAGGCACTTACGGTTGCTTAAAGTAGTAATAATCTCTTCTTCTGAACTTTAACACACCAGATTTCCCAGCTCGTATGGAACTATGAATGTGGGTGCTTGTGTTTTCGCTCTGTCCTTGACTCCTATTTGGTCTATGTCAAATTTTCTGCACAGAAGTATGGCGCTCTTACATGTTTGTCTCCGTCTTTCTATACTTTTGGCCAGCTTATGTCGTTGTGCTCCCCTCCTCAGCCAAATTTGTGTGCAGAAATAAGGAAAATGCAAAGCACAACAGTTCAATTTGAACTCACAACTATGAAAATGAAACAAATCCCTCGATAAATAATACAGCGAAAATAATTAAATCCATTCATAGTCTTAAATTTTATTTAACAAACATAGGTGAAAAAAAAAAATAAACACGAGCCCATCACTAACCACAAGTTGACAGTTGAGAGCGACACGCATTCATGTACAACGTAAGCGTCAAGTGCAGACGCATTTAATTTTCCTAAAAAAAACACACATTATTTACCACAACAATGTTTTTTTCTCCAGCCTAAAACCAATGGCGACATGAAATCGTTCTTTTTTGTCTCATTCGCCATTCCCGGATATGGTTGCAAATATAAATTTAAGAATTAACGCATCCAAATGAGGGGTTTTTATAATTTTTTCCCGTTCATTGCACGCTCACCGAATGCAGATTTTCATTTAGGAAATTTTAAATTGAATTAAATTCGCCGAAAAGTAAATTAAGCGCATTTACGTTACCAGGCGCGGTGACCACCCAAAGCCGGCTTAATTGAAAATTCTATTCAATCATCGTGCATAGTGTGTCGGTTGTTATTGCGTTTCGTTTCTTTTTTTCATTTTTTTCTTCTTTGTAATTATTTTTGCGGAATGAACTTGTGTAAACTTTGCGACCACCGGAAATATCCACCTGCATGTATGGCGGGTGGAGCTTGTAATTGCTATCTATTCACCTGCAGTAAATGAGTTTCATTTGTAATTTTAATGAACATGTTTAAGGGTGCTGCACTGCGTTTTAAGGGCACTCGAATTTAGTGGTGGTTATCCTGAGTTGATGGTATTTCGCTTTGCATTTAGAATTTCTGTTGAAAAATAAAACAACACGAGATGAACGCTTGTATTTTATTTGTTTCAATAAACTGGTAAATGCGAGATTTAATATTCCAGGAAACCGGTGTCCTTATGCGGATGTTGCACTTGGCATTTACATACTACCATGCGTGCGGACGAGTTGGTTTCGATTTGCATATATTTTTGAAACTTCATTCAATGCAGTTTTGTGAAACTTGTCATGTCGAACGGCTTGTATTTTGCAGTACCGATGTACTTCTGTAAACAGGGATGTTAGTCTGTAGTCAGCTGCAGCAGAGATTCCTACTTCCTTTTAAATTGCACATTTTGATGTTTGCCGAGTTCTGAACAGTTTTTCGAACTTATACGAAGCTTGTAGATTGAATGGTTTTATTCCAGATTCGGACATGGAATGCGTCCAAAGTTTGACTGGAGCTGTATCTCCCAAGCGTATTCTAGAAGCATTAGCCTCGTTTTGGGCCAAGAGACAGAATTTTTTGGTAGTTTTACGTCAAAACAAAAAAGGTTAACAAAAGTAAGAACGATATGAGAAGCATTGAATAATAAGCAGAGCCTCGTGAAAGTGGTGAACCTAGGCTTGTATCCAAATATGAGATAATTTTTAAATAGCCCTCAGAAGGTACAAAAACAGATAAAAGACTGCCACTTGGTAGGCAAAAAGGATAGCCGCCAGTCCATTATAAAGTTAGTGAAAACAGTCGACGACAAGGAGTTCTGTTCCATCGCATGTACAGGAGTCGGAGAGAGTCGCTATTCTGACTACTTTCAAGAACTGTCATTGCCTCTACACTGCATGTTTGTGGAGAGAAGCGACTTGGAGTGGCGGCTGGTGGTTAGAACGAGTTGGGTGGTTCAAAATACTCGAAGTTCAAGAAGTCATCAGAGAGAAGAAGAAGTCCCACCGAAACTGAATTCTATTGGAGACTCTGCTGCTCGTGTCACGGTACACTAAGGCGCAAAGAACATGTTAACTTCCTGTCCAAGCAGCTAAATCCTTTATCAAACCATTGGCCGACTCACAGGAAGGAATTTCAACATCATCGAAAGAGTCAAATCCAAATATGGTGTGTTGCTTTCAAATGAGGTGGACATTTTCCGCAAATGGAGTGATCCCGAACAGGTCCCTGAGAATGACAGACCCGAGTCGGGGCAAAGTATAGTCCAACGGTTGAGAAAGTCATTTTGGCAACTGAATCGCTTAATATTGGCAAATCCACCGATATGGACGAAATCCGGCCAGAAATGCTTAAAGCAATGGGCAAAGACCTGGCGGCCGTGGCGTTGTGTGTCTGTGCGTCAACTCCTATGCACTTGAACCTCGGTGTCTGGGTTCGATTCCCAATACGACCAAAACTAATTTTCACGGCCCCACCTCTTTCGATTCATTGGTAATGCTTAAAGAGTATAAACTATCTAGAAAAAGCTGCTCAAACTTGGCCGTTCGAAGTCGGCATAAAACTGTAGGTTCCTTCCACTCGTCAGAGAACAATAGCACGCACAACATGAGCGGTTGCTGAGAAGCTAGACCTTGACCCTTTACGGGCTGTAGCGCCACCCATTTTCTTTATAATGGGTAAAGAGTGAGTTTTATGACTCTCTCGTGTCATTAAGGTTGCCTGGCATCGCGGTGGCAATTGGCAAACTGTGGCGATTGTTCCTATTTTCAAAAAGGGGGGGACAAGACAGATTGCTCCTACAGTCCTACTACATGTCTCCCCGGGAGAGTTTACGTTCAGGTGTTGGAAGCGCGTTCTAGTACTATGGACGAGTCCATGATGGTGGATGCACACTGTCGCTTTCGTCCCGGCAGAAATACAACCGACCAGCTTCTTGCTCTAAGGCTGGGGAGTATGCCAAACCGATCTACAGTTCGACCGAGTGCCTCGAAGTAAGCTCTAGACTGTTCTGCGAGCGTAAGGGATTGAGGGTTATCTTCTAATGGCCATTCGGTCTCTATTCGCAAGCTGTAGAAGCTGTGTTAGGTGGTAAATCAACAATTTTCTCCATGGGCATTTGGCTTCGCTAAGGGTGCGTCTTGTCACCTCTTCTTTTCAGTATGAACTGGACATTGCAGCGCAATCAATGCGAGGAATGTTTCACATTGGGAGAGTTGAGGGTAAGTTAACGTCATTTTTCAGATGACTTAGATATCCTCACATCCTCCCAGACGGAACTCTGGCGCGAACTCTATATGTTTGTGGCAGTATGTACTGATGCTGGGGTGAAGATGAAAGTGGACAAATCAGAAGCACCAATGCACTCTACATGTTAGTGGAGTTCCATTGAAGCAGGTTGAAATCGGCTAACTTGGCTTTGAATCCACCCAAGTTAGGCTATTTCAACTCTGTTTCGGCTATGATCACAAAATAAATAAGATCACGAATACTAGCCGCGAAGATGAGATTTACTGCTAATTTGTGTGCTGTTGTTGGAGTTACTCTCTGTGATGGGGTGAGTAGAAGTCACTTGGCACGATGTCCGCATCATCACGGCTTCCACGGGGTGCCTTGAATGCGATTCCATCAAGTAGGCGACTGGTTGCACGACCCAGTAGGAGGTGGTTGGACCAAGTCTAAAACCTTGTTGCGCTTGGGCTAGCTCCTGATTAGTTAGAGTCGATGCTGGAGGACCGACTGGTCTGGAGATCTCTCGTGCGTGCCTTGCCCATGTCCATTATGATGATCAAGGATTGTAGTGGAATGTTGGGAGGTTTAGATGTTTCCGTAACTCTGACTCGCACATGGCTGCTCAGATTTGTGTGAAACTTGGTACATAGACTCCTTATATTCTGGATTAAAACAAAGGCCATATCTCCGACAAATATAATACGGTTGTAAACGTATTTAGTACATAAATGATTTGATGTCTTTAGGAATCTCTTGGAAAACAGTTCTCTCCGACGGACACTAACATTGAGCACAATTTAAATTTGTGGCACGATAAGCAAAACTGCTGCATTAAATTAATTTGCAAAATGTCGCCTTATTCAAATGCACTCCAAGCAATCTTCGGAACAAGCATCACCGAGATTGTTAGGGATCACAGAGGGTGACTACACAAATACGGACATGCAACCACACATATATTTCGTCCGGCCAAAGGGTTTCTCTCTGAAAAATCAACTCCGAGCATAATCTCTCTGAAGATTCTCATGAATGCGTTCAAATGAATTCCCATGAAACATACCGATTCTTATTGGACACGTAGAATATTCGGGCAGCAGCTTATAGTCTGATATAAATCTCAGTACGAAGTCAATACAATGGCAAAGGAACTATTTGTATCTAATTGAAAGGCATCACACGACTCCTTGCCAGGGCCAAATCCCAAAGATTTAATAAACCGATCTCGGGCAGGACCATCTCAGGCATTCAATGCTCGCTAAGGTGATGAACTCCTGTTGTCATACCAATGCTGTGAGCATGTATAGCTACACACCATCGCTTACAATGCATATGTGTATCCGGTCTCTTTTCTTGCCTCCTCATGGATAGAGTAATTGAAAATCATTGAACGTCATCGAACACACAGACGCACAAGCGGAAGAAACTTCATAACAATTTAATCAGTTTCGATAACATTTTCCTGTTGTGGATAGATTGCGCCCCAGAGAGGTGATGCTCGAAAGTAGTGAGATACAATGAGTATCCTTGAGCGAGAGAAGGTGGGGCGCGCTTGCCATTCGAAAGGGAATAAAATAGGCATCTAGGAGCTGTGCACAAACACCAGGTACCGGCACCGGAGTAGTTGCCTTCGTCTGGAGATATCTTAATCGAATATCTCTTTCATCAGGAAGATACATTCCCCTAGGAGTACAGCGATAGGTAGGCATTGGCAGTGGTGAGCTGAGGTTAAACGTGGGCATGGGTGAGATAAAAATTTACAAGTTTCACAGGCCTGCCTCATATTCGTTGGGCCTCTTGAATGTAACCGGAATTGCCAATGGAGTTTCCTGTTTCTCAAGTGCCTGCTACACCTCTCAGCCACCCTCACAAGTGATGCCGTCGCACAGAGGATCCCCTCGTTGGGTGCTTGCCGCCGACACCTTTTTCGCCTGGCACATGGAACCAAATCAAATGAAGCGAAATTGACTCTGTTTGATGGGGAGAAACAAAAATATTTTCCAATTGACACAGACATCAGGTGGAGGTGTGTCTGTGTCCGTGCGGGTGTGTCTCTGTTTTGATGTGTCTTACATGTTGGCCAACACAATGCGGCGGGCGAAGGGTGTGGCCCGCAACTGATTTCCAATTGTGTGGCCTGGCACGCACCTGAATCTGTTCCATTGTCGGGCTTGGCTTATCACGAATGCTCGGGATGTGGAAAATATATGCATGAATGCATAAACTTGTAATGGGGATACTTTGGTTACGACGATGACGTCCTGTTCCACTTTTAGGTTTCCCCGATGGTGGCCTTGCATTGCAAACAGATTGTAGCTCATGTTCTGATTTTATGGGCCGGTGGCTTGTCTCCGGGTTGATTAGAGATTTTGTAATCGAATGGGCGGAGGAAACAATGAGAGACAGTGGCATTGTTTGGGAGTTGGACGGGCGTTTTTTTTTTTGGGCTTGCTAAGTCAAGGGTTTGGATTCGGGTGAGATTTGTCAGCTGGCTCAGGAGCAGAGTCAAAGCCTGTCCCTGTTCTTCGTTCTGGCTCTCGTTCTCTGGCTGTCTGGCTCCTGCAAGCTGGCTCTGGCTGTATAGCTCTGGCAATCTGGCTCTGTCAGTCTAACTCTGGCAGTCTGGCTCTCGTAGGCTGGCTCTGTCAGTCTGGCTCTGGCAGTCTGGCTCTTTCCACCTGGCTCTGGCTGTATGGCTGTCTGGCTCTGACAGTCTGGCTCTGTCAGTCTAGCTCTGGCAGTCTGGCTCTGACAGTCTGGGTCTGGCAGTCTGGCTCCGGCATTCTGGCTCTGGCTGTCTAGCTCTGGCAGTCTAGCTCTGGCAGTCTGGCTCTAACAGGCTGACTCTGGCAGTCTAGCTCAGGCAGTCTGGCTCTGGCTCTAACAGGCTGGCTCTGGCTCTGTCAGTCTAACTCTGCCAGTCTGGCTCTGGCAGTCTGGCTCTGGCTGTATGGCTGTCTGGCTCTGACAGTCTGGCTCTGGCTGTCTGGCTCTGGCTCTCTGGCTCTGGCTGCCTGGCTCTGGTTGTGTGGGTTTGGCTCTGGCTCTGGCTTTAGCTCTGTCAGTCTGGCTCTGTCTCTGGCTTTAGCTTTGGCTGTGTTTCTCTAGCTCTACGCAGTCCTCCATCCCTGTTTGTGGCTGCGGCTCTTCATCCATTACTGCCTTCGTCCTTATTACCACATTCACCGTTTAAAGGCTGTATTTGATGTGAAAATTAACATTTTTATCACCAGACATGATTCACGCGGTGGCCCCTCTTAAGCACCGGCCACTCTGCCCTCCTGGTGCTTAAAAATGATCTGCCGGCTGCATTCACGCATCTTTAAGACTGTGAATAGTCAATAAAATATAAACGATGTCGCTCATTCCTCCCGACAGACATGTGCATAAGCTCCTTCCGGCTGCAAGAACAAAAAAAAAAGAACAGAGAACAGAATATTATGCTTCTGCAGTGAAACTCACCCCCGAAACCTTACCCACCCAGCCGTTTAATGTTTAAAATATTAACTTTTTTCCCTTCCATTTTCTCTCTTTGCAGGTAAGTCAACGGCGGCGTCTTTGTATAGCGAAAAATTAACTTAATTATTAAGACAGAAACTTTGGTAAGTACTTTGCTAGAATTCGCCGGGCTCCCCAGCAGCAGTGCGTCGCTCGTTTCATTTACTTCCTATGGCCTCGCATCGGTAGCCGCAACTCGAGATAAACTTCACTAAATTAAAAACTTCACAAAAATAGAAATAAAAATAAGAAAAAAGATTACTATGAAATGTAAACCTTGTGTAAACGATATAAACTTTTCGAAAACGAAAACTTTTTCCGCCCATAAAAGCTCAAAAGAAATAACAGCATCAATGGGAATATCCTAGCTAGGAGAAGGAGGATACATTTCCAAGAACAACGACAAGACATAGGTAGACGACGACCGGTAACGCGAGGTGAACGGCCACCATCATCAAGTACACAGCCAAACTGCGTTCGAGACGTACGTATTTGCATTGTGGATCTTTAGTGGCGAAGTGAATATTAAGGACACTCTGTAGCGCTTTTAATGAGAGTCGATAAAGTTGATTCGCTGGGATCGCCTTAGTCTGCGGTGCACACAATCACTTCGTGCTCGCCTGCCCGGAAAAGCCAACGGTGCGCTGCGAGGTTATCATTTTTCCAGAATTTAAGACTCGAGAGCAATTCCAAATGAATTTCGAATTAAACTCAAGGATTTTTGCCGCTAAAGTGGAAACGTCTGAGTTCAGCGGCGGAATGACATTCTGTGCGAAAACATGGAAACCGTGGTGGTAATCGGATTAAGATAATTACGATATTCGGGAATTATGATGATGACGGCGATGATGATGGTGTGAAGGTGATTTTCGTTGCGGGCGCTGAAGGCTGAGAGGTGCCATAGCTGGTGGTGCTTATACCACAAAAATTTGTGACGGAGATTGTGTAAACTTTTGGATAGTTTTAATTAGACTTTTGGGGACTAAAATGCGAAGGTGACAAGAATCGATTTTTCAGTTATTTTTAGTTGCGTTGCTATCTGTAGAGGCTTAAATGTGTTAAGTGCGGACATAGTCCAGTTTCCAGTATATTCGATTGCGAACAATGACTCGAAATCATAAGAGGCTAAATTGAAGTAAAGTCAAAGGAATTTTGGGCGTGGCCTCCACTTTATCTTGTAGCAACAAAGTGTCCCTTTTCAAGGGTATTACACTTTCTGTAAGTTTGGGAAGATGTGAAGGGATGGTCTAGCCACCGAAGTGAAGTTTTTCCGTTCGAAATAGACTACCTCCGCTCACTTTCTCACTTGCTTTGACTCATCCGCTCTAGGCTTCGGTGCACCAGTAATTCGTAGACCTCCACGTAAGAGCCTATGACGATAACTAAGTCTTCTCCTTCATACCATATAGAAGCAGACAAACGAGCCCAGATTGTACTAAGAGAATAAATGGGAGTGACAAGAATCATTCATCTCACGCATCAATCATGGTCAAAAATGCAGACCGGGTGGGTACTTGGATCTAGCATTTGTTATGCCACGATGGATGGGGAACTTCAGGTTTTGACACCAGTAGGAGAGGCTCTTCAAAGCTACTATACTCTCTACACATTGTAAGTCATTCGAGAGAGGGCGCATCTGAAGTTTGTGGAATAAAAGAAGTCTGCCTTTTATACCGCAGCAGCACTTGTAGGATTCCCTCACTGCTTGTGTGGGTTATCAAGTTTGGCATAGTCGCTGGTTCAGATGGAATAAGTGGATGCATTCTCCAATGTTTGCGTACGACTATCGACGAAGTTAGTGTACTTGCCCGTCTGAGGAGACGCTAGCAACGGTCTCGGAAGTGCACTTAAATTGTGATCTGTTAGCGACAAATATTGAGTGTGACTGATAATTATCAAGCCAGCGACTTGTGGAGGGTCTGGGGATGACATATAGTCGCCTTCCATTATTCACGGCCTGGTTACAGTCCTCAAGACCAAGCTGTCTTGCGTTAGCCATAACGTAGCTTTTATGCTCCACCAAGCTCCGCCATCCTCGCAGACAGGATCATCGCACCACAACTTGATAAATTTTCGTGGAACTCTGAACTCTGCCATGATGATGTAATGCCCCCCATTCGTGGCCTTCTTCACGCACTGTGAGTTCTTGGGTTCCTGAAGCAGCTACCTTCCGGATTGGAAATGAAGTCTGACAGTGCTGGACAGTCCTCTGCGAATTGTCACAGACGGATGTAGCAGTGGGTATAGGTGACTACTCTAAAGATTTCACGTTGGAAAGCACCAACGTCAGGCGGAAACCATAGCGATCAAAGAGGCATTCTTCTGGCTCAAGAACAACGTGAAATCCAAAAGCGGACTGGATCTTCAGTCAGCCTTTTTGCATTCAAGTCCCTGGGCTATGTCATTTTTCCACACCTTATGTGAATGTCTGGACACTGCGACATGAACTCGCTAGCAGTGACAAAGCTCTTCTTTCTCAACTAGAGCAGGTCTTCCCTGAATGCCCAACGCAAACGGCTAGAAAGTACCACATGTCTTAAAACAAAGCAAATATAGGCTACACGTCGTCTCTGGCTGCTGAGACCAAGTAGACCACCCATTCAGGACTCTCTCTCATTCAGGAACTGCGCATTTGCCAGGCAAGCCCGCGTGATGGGTGTCTCAAAAACGCATGAGAAGGAAGAAGAGATCACACATCACCTCCTCTGTTCGTGCAGTGCTCCGGAAATTCAAATTTAGCGGCTTTCTTTTTCAACGATCTGAGCGAATTGAATGAAATCAACATAAGTCAGCTATGTCGCTTCGTTGTAAGCGCCAACTAGAGACAGTCAATCTGCCTATATAGCCACTTTAACGCTGCTTACCTCCTAAAGTGCAACGGACAAGCACTGACAGAACAAATGACAAGACCTTTTTCCCTTTCAACTCCCTTTGATTTGACGAATGCCAGGGATCCTAACCCGTTGCAGCCCACTGACTCCAATTCTGCGAATCATTCGTTCAAAAGAAGAAGCAAATTGTATTCAAAAGCGAATCAATTAAACACCATAAGGTTGGCGAGGCAAAGCCGGAGTCATCGAGCCCGCAGCATTCAAGCAACTTTTATTTGACCGGGCAGCGATTAACTAGGACATTGAGTGCAAAGCGAGCGAAGCAGCAACCCCATCGGCACAAGCAAACGACCGAGGGCACAGCTTCGTCATCATTCAAACAGAGCATTCACAGTGTGTAGTTTGTAGTGTGTAGTGTGTACACACTCAACCGTTGACATATTGAACAACATTGTTTCGCAGACATGAAATCTTATTGTACAGCACTTCGGCAGGACTATTCACCCCTCGCACATGTGTGCGCCCGTCCGCACTGCACAATGGAATTCCCATTTGAACTATGCAAATGCACTTCTTGATTGAGGACGATTGTTCTAAAGAAAAACTCAGCAAAACAGAGAACAACAAGCGCAGGACAGCAGCGACAGTTTAAAGCGAAATGCGCTGAAAGGGGGCACACACAGGCCACACAACAATGATATCGAAAAGGAGGGAGCACAATTGGAGAAGAGGAGCCATAAAGCTAAGTCAGAAAAAAGAAATCGAAATCGATTTTGTGTCATTAGATTTTTATCGGCTCAACAGCTGGTCGAGCGGGGGGATGGCAGGACGGATCAAAATATATTTCCCTCATACGTAACTGCAAAAAAAAAGGACGACTTTTATGATCTCCAGCACAGGGGGCCATTAGTCAGGGCTTAAGCAGAAATCAATTTGCGAAGCAACTATTGTGCGGGTCTCTGTTGTTGCTGTGCTCTGCTCTTCGCCGAGAGGACTTTGTTGTTTTTAACTTTTTAACGACGAGTAAATCGAGTAAATCGATCCTGCGCTAACAGATTTTATGTTTGTTTTGCTTATTAGAACTTTCGACAATCGACAGCCAGCTACGGTGAGTGTAAGCTCAGCACCGTACGCGAGTCGCCGAGTTTATTGTTTTATAACATTTGCTTAGTGGGAAAACGAGGAAAAAAAGAGAACGTTCCCCACAGGACCATTCGGAGCGCCACAGCCATCCGAGCAGCCGAACACAGAACACAGTCAGATGACACGGCCATTTATGGGGTGATTTATAATGTTCCGGAATTTCGCCGGCACTGCAGTGAGCCACGGTACCTGGCTTGCGACACATTTATTTATGGCAACGTATAAATTCTCGCTCTAGCACCTAGCACATGCCCGCGCGTCGCTTTTTGGGGTTGATTTTGTTATTTGCCGTCGACTTTCTTGGGGTTTCGGCTTCCGGTTCCGTTTCTTTTGCGAAGTAATTTTCCCATTTTTTTCGCCATTTACATCTGTGATCGATTCCGGTGGGGCGCACACGCACCCCTCTCAACCCCCGCACGCACAGTAGAGCGATAGGGTGATGACATAGAACAATTACCAATATTAATTGCAGTGATTTATTTTGGTGGTGTTCTCACTGTTCACGCACCACCAAGACCTGAATATGATGCGTGAAAAATGTTATTATTGTCGGATGCGCTGAATGGTGAGTGATAAATTGGGCTAATAAATAAGCACGACTTCCTCTGATTTTATTGATTGTGTACTCTCGCCGACGCTGTGGTGTCGGGAATAATGCTCTGACGGTGTTGCTTTGTCGTCGGCCTAAGCACTGTCGAGAAATGCTCACGCGACAGATATGCTGTTGGCATAGCATTAATTTCCAGCTTGACAAATTGTAAATAGTGACTTGGCGTTGCGATGGGGGATTTTGTATGGGCGGCGATTAATAAAATGATGTCTTGCTTAATTCGACTTGTCTGCCAAGTGTCAGCGGGTTTTTTTGGGTAATTTTCAAACATTAATCCCGTTCAGATGAACACGCACTTCGATTGTGTAACATCATCGTGGAGCCAGACACCAATTAAGCAAATTAAATGAAGAACACTCCGACCTTTCTTCACAGCACAAGAAATATATCAAATCATTGAGTTCGATATGCACGCACGGCATCTGGCTGTAGGGGAATCTGTATCAATCACACCTCCTTTCCAGTGAGCTCGGTCTTTAGCTAGCGGCCTCCAGTTGCACACTTCAAGCCAGATGAGGTCCCCTTCAGCTAGTGCGCGTCAGCTAAGGCGAGGACTTTCTCTATTGCGTTCCAATCTGGACTAGATTCTTTAATCCGTCTGCAGTCTTTTTAGCATCTGCATCTTATTAGTTTTATTAAAATGCCACTTTGGCCAAATTCCAAGTTCAGTTCGATGCTACGTGTTTGACCGATCAATTTGACAGAAAGACAGTGCGAGCGCCACCTTGCTAGTCAAAGTCACTGACTTTTCGAACAGCTCTCATGCACTGACGCATTTCGCAGTTTTCTTCGTAAGGAAGGATAGTCTTGCCTCATCGTAAAATCAATTCTATAGCCAGGCGAAACGATGAAGTACATGGTTTAAGTGCGTCAACTAAAGTTTCGTGGAATTTTGTTCATTCTAAAAATATCACCCCCTCCAACGCAGTCCTGAAAGAAATATGAAATCATTCTCGTATCGTGGGGCACCCTTATGCTTCAACTCCAGGTACAGCATCGGCTGCCACTTATCCCCCTCCCATCAGAGTTAAGTTCAACTACAGAAATGCGGAGCCTTCATCCAAAGCTGCGTTAGTAAATTATATCCACTTAAAGCTATACATTCAAGTGCGCCACTCCGAGCGCACTCCAACATCATCTAGATACAAAAAAATGAAACAGAAACAACACAGAATTCTACGAAATGATTGGAAGACAGTTGCACAGAGCCTACACACCATCGACCGGCAGTCGGGTAAGCTAAAATAAAAACGCCAGCACTTATCAAAATTGTTAACAATTCTAGAAATAATTCTGAAGTATTTTTGATGTCATATCTGGTGCTCTCCGTCCGAAGCCAATTTACTCGCGAGGTTATCAGAGGAAGACCGACTGAACAGCGACGACTACAGAACAAAGGGGAAACAACGAAAGAAGAAGAGGAACTCGGCTGCGTACAAGCAGAAGGTACAAGACCATTCTTTCAACCGTCTCTCCTTTGAAAGCACTCCTCGTAAGGAAGATGGATCCCGAGACCGAGTGATGCGAAGGAGGAAATAAATGAAATGACAAAAAACAATGTATGTACTCGTGTATATATGTACGAAAAAATACACGAGTACATAGACGCGCTCTGAAAGAATTCATTGTTGCGGTACGCTCTTGGGGTGGCAAAGTAACCGTACAGAACGCGACAGAATGGGGGTGGGAGTGGGTTTGGGTGGGGGGTGGATGAGAGATTCATGTGATTGTTGTGAATGGAATTAAAGTATCCTTTGTCAGAATTTATAAAAGTTTGTGACATGACGGAATTAGTGTGAGCACTCTTGTCTACCTCCTACAGCTGTCATATGCCTTTCGAGGACAAAGGGAAGGCAGTCGAGCAAGAAACGAGAAAGAAAAAAAAGCTGATTTTTTTTTCTCCGTCCACAATGAGTCGCCTTCTTTTGGTCCGTTGTTGCCACATTCGCCATTGTTCACAGACACACGGGGGTGTTTGCAGGTGAAAAGATGTCCTTAGTGTACTTGAGATGGTCCAAGGCAATTGGCCCACGTACTCATGGTTACCCCCATCTCCGGTGGGCTGCGCCATGTGTCAGTCGGTGGTTGTTGGCTTCTCCGCATAGAATTCAATTCCTCTGCTGAATGGAGTGTCGGTCTCTCCCACACCGGCGGCGCGGCGTACGGTTATCGCACAAAACTGTGGCTACTGGCAGGAGATGTGTGTGCGTTGAAATAAATTCCGAGTGCACATTGAACTTCTCAAGTTTCACCGGAAATTGTTTTCTTAAGTTGTGCAGTACATCGGACACTCACAAGAGTTCACCACCATCCACGGCAGCATTGCACGTACATCTCGATAATGTTGCCATCGATAAGGGCAACGAACTATGCACGTAATCATGTCCACAACGGGGCTTCATCTCATTCCATTTCCAGTTGAAGGTACATTTTGAAAGGGAACCGTTGATAGACTCTGTTGACTTGCTCTGTTTTTAATTAGTGACGCTACATCTTGATGGTTCGAATGGAGTAAAGATTCAAGTGGAAACTCAAACATACCTGCTCCTTGATGTGAAAATTCAGCCACCACCTAGGGCACGTATTCTGAGTAGTTCTAGGGAAAAATCTGTAGGATTTTCTTGCCAAAACGTTGTCGAGCTGGCCCAAGACTGTGAGGTCAATCGGAAGTTAAAAGTGAGATCGATCGTAAGTAAAAAGGTCGATTTGCTTAAAATGGCTTCCAAAAAATAGGATTTCCTCCATCTGCCCAAGCAGCAATAGGCAGTTCTGCTATCGGAGATGGAAGGCCAACGTTGCTCGAAAACGTACCAGGAATTGTGGTTTCCTCCATCTGCTGAAGCAGCAAGAGGCAACTTCGCGATCGGAGACAGAAGCCAAAGTTGCTCGAAAACGTAGCAGAAATTGTGGTTTCCTACGTGATCGGAAACGTTGGGTTGAAGGCAACCGAAAACCTGATTTTCCCCAGCTGCTCAAGCAAGAGAGTCAATCAAATTCTCAAAAGGACCTGCTGCATTCTGTCAGAAGCCTCAATCCCCATGAATCCTTTATCGGCGCAGACAAACGCAATCCAATTTGTATCCTGCCGTCAACTCCACTTGGCACCGACAAGATGTTGAATTCCACATCGAGGGCAATCGCCTCAGTCCTTCGGTCGTTCGTACCTTTAATTATGACACATAAATCCTTCGGGAAAGTCCCTTCTCCCCCTCCATCTCGGCAACTGGAAAAAATAAGAAAGGACATTCGAAAGCTAACCGTCCAAGTTTCATCTCAAAGGACTTACCATCTCATCGTCTTAAGATAAGTCCTTTTCGTTTACGTCGATGGAGAGAACCTTTCGTCTTTTTTTTTAAATCCTAACCCCAAAAAAAAAAGAAAGGAAGAAAAAAAAAGTAAATCATCTCATTCCCAATTAAGCATTCTTTGTCGGTCGGCCGCCGAATGTTTAGGAGGACACACCACACAAAGCAGCCGAAGATACAAATGAAATTTCCACCATTTTCTGTTCTGTAAAATACTCGTGCAAAGGGCAACGAAGGAAATTACGTGGGCGCAACGGCAAAACCCACCCCTTGACTGGTTCGCCGTTTCCTTATACTCATTTATGTATATCACTGCAAACTAACGAACCAAGGTCCGGAAAATCTACTCCTGTGGATTTTTATGTTTATGATGCGCTCAATTTAATTTGCATTCATATTATTTGCTCAGCTTCTATAATAACCACCATCACCTCCAACCGTCAGCTTCAGCTTTAGTGCTCTCTCCCGGTGCGAGAAGAGGGGTAGCTGGGTGGCTGGCTGGCTGGCTGACGACTGCCTGGCAGGTGGATGGAGTGGCGGGGCGAATGAGTACCAAAGCAACTACAAGGCTTCACTGGCCTTAATGATTTTCCTTCAGTGTTGGTTTGTGTTTTTTTTTTTTTTTTCGTTTCATTTTCCTTCACACACAACCACCGACCGCCGCGCCGTGCCGCATTGCCGGTCGTCTTGTTCTGGTCTCTGACGTTTATGCTCCTTCAATGGAAGCCGTCCTCCTTGTGCGCGCGTCCTTACGGATTGCAGAAATGAGTATCCTTATGAGGAAAGCGCAGTTTTTATCGAGCGAAAAGGACTGTTTATTACTGAGGATTTACAAAATGATGTTATACTTTTATTGTGTACTCTACGCTCTATACATTTCGCCACACACACCCACTCACTGGGCTGCGATTCGTGCGTAGAGGGCTATTTGAGGCGAAATTTCCCTTGAAACTGAGCGGGAACTCGCCCAAAATATCAACGCGCACACATTTCGGAAAGGGGTTGGCTGCCGGTCGTTGTCAGCTATTACCACCACGCGTACGCACGCTTAAAAGTAACTGCTGGCGGACTGGCGACTACGTACTATACTTTAAAATTCAAATGCCATTGCTACCAAGAAGGGTTCTGCTTATATTTCCTGCTTCCTTTTCACTCTTGTTCTCTTTCTTTTTGGTGGCCCCGTTTCACGAGTTCCTTCGTCTTCGTCTCCTTTTGGTCCTTGGGCCGGCGTACACATCCCGAAGAGCAGTTTTTATGATTATTATGAAAAAGAAACTCAAAGATTTGGCTGCGCCGCTGAGCAACCGTAGCGATGCGGGAGGACGATGCTGATGTCAGAGGCGGAATGTTGCCTTGTGTTTGGCCTGCTCCTTTGAGGGGGGGCGATATGCAAAGCGCGCCCAATGGGTAATTTTAGTTAATTAAAGGTAATAAAAATTTGGGATTTTTCCTCCTTTTCGAGAACCCGGGGAGGTGCTGCGCTGCTGAGGTGTTGAGCTGTTGAGTTGGTGGGCATGAGCGACTGGAGACGAGGTTGCGAACTCTTTTTCCATCGGACGCTGGGGCGGATGGCGAGCGAAGGCCTGCATAAAGTTTTTATGATCATATTTAACAGATTGCCTCCCAAATGAGGCCGCAAAGTGAATTAGGCTATATGCATTGAAGTTTATTGCCTTCAAGTGACGGCAGATGTTGGTCGTACGCAAAAATTGGGTATCAATGACGGTCACCGATGGGTGCCGGCAATGTGGCCATTCGGTATTCAAATTTGGGGTTTAGTGGAGTTCTATTGATATTTTTTTTTTGTGTCAATATTGACATTTAGACTTGGAGGCCCTCGACGTATTCTAACCCGTTATCGATCGACTTTGTGAACGATCATTTTCTGGCCTTTATCTGCGGATTATTTGAATGATCAGCTATTGTTTTACGTATTTTGCCCGCAAGATTTTTAGTACCCCGTCTATCCTTTTGTGCAGCCAGTCTTCCATTGCTCTTGCTCTCTTCTTTATTAACGGCAGCGACGCATACAATAGGCGAATCAGAGTAGTTCGACTAAAAACTATTCTCGTTCTTGCCTGGACTGGTAGAACTAATTTACCTTCTTACTATGAGCGCCTTAAACTTATTCGCCTTGGTTCCCTCGAAGGCCGATTTTCTCTTCGACTGCTCAAGGATGCTTACTCTGTATACATGTGATTCAGTAAGAATAACTGAACTAAACTGATTCAAATTGAATGCCTTGCGTGACATCAGGGTTGTTTTTGTTTAGCTACCGCAGCCCAAGCACGAGGAAGACCAAAGATTGGTGTAATTGGCGCTAGGTGACACACAGCTTGTGCATTTTATTTAAGTCTAGAAGGCGGTTGAAACATGCTTATTAAACCCAGTTCGTTCTTCTAGTTCATTTAGTTCAATGCAGTATTTCTGCAGGACATGCATCCCCGCGCTTCTCGAATTGGTTTATATTAGTGCAAATTAAAAAAAATCATTGATCCTCAGCCCTCTTCCGTATTAGATCACATCGTACTAATTCTGGATTCAACTCCCTGGTGCCAAGAATGTTATGCTTGGCTAACACTACGGAATACTCTTTTAACTTCCATCTCAGCAAGACCCATCTTCGCAACCATCTTCAGTTTCATTGCTTCCTAGCCAAATCCTGCCTATCCCTCTCTGTCTCTACACCTTTTAGCATCTTGTATTAATGTTATTAATTGGGTGTGTTGCCTGCCTCTACTATAAAATAGTATAAAATATAAACTCTAACCTACAGTCAGCCTCAAAAGTAAGTTTACAGCAGAAAGTTGTCTGCGTTGTCAGCAAAAAGTTTAATTCAGACGAGACTCCATGACAAAACTTCTTATGTAGTTTCGTCACATTTTTGGGTTGTGGCCCCCTGAGTTTATAGTTTTTTGGGATATCCTCAAATTTTTTTTAGCTTTAAGTAAATTACGTATTTTTAGAGAAAACTGCATTTACTATTTTGTGTGCCTTGGTGTCCCTTTTGGATTTGATTTTTGTTGAGAATACAGACAACTTTATGCTGTTAGCTTAATTTTGAGGCTGACTGTCCATTGAGTTGAGACACAGATTGCACGTTGTCTTCAGTGCAAGGAATACTCCAGTTCTACTACGATGGTCGCCAACTGAAACACTTTCCTCAAAACGGCCGACCAAACTTAAAATCATGAATGCTGTGTACCTTCAATTTGAGGACACAAAAAATGCGGCGGATATCTTCCTCATTTTTTAAGAAGTACTAAAACCACATCTGCAAGAGAACGAGTCTCTTCGTTTTTCCTAGGCTACGCTCAGATAGACAATTATGTCGGCCTAACTCTGTTCTGCATTAAGTCATGTACCTGCTTTTTCTTTAGCACGTTTTTACGTTCTTAGCATAGACATAGATTAAGCCTATACCTTCTCGAATGACAGCTCGCCGATGTTAACTGCAGACAACCAATCGAAACTCATGTCCACCCATTCTATTGTCCCTCATGCCCTGCTATAAATTGACACTGATTCCTTTCTATGGCTGTCAAATACCGAATGACAGACGTCAATAATGCCAATATGGCGGTAACACAAAACAGACTTAAGATGCACCTGGTACGAGTGTGCTAGCTTTTGCAGCTGAGCCAGAGAGTCGGCATTAAATCATCTTAACAGTGAAGCTTAAACATCTGTTCAAAAACTGAACTTACCCCGACTGCAAGTACTTAAGAAGATAACAAGTGCGTGAACCCTGGGGGGTACACAACCTGATTATCACTTTTGTAACCTCATCTCGTGCTGAACTACAACTCTCAGAGACGACTTTCCCCATCATCCTCCAAGCTAAAGTCATCTTCCCACTCGCTCATCCACCGCCCACCACCCGCTGTGCTCCACCCACCGTTCGCAAAATAATTCATGGAAACGTAAATACCCCCATTAAGTGCCCATCCTAAATTATGATTAAATAATGTTTATTGTAATTTTATTCCGACCTGGTAGTGGGCGCAACCGACCGCCTTCAGCTGCTCCCACACCGCCGGCAGCCGTTCGCTCTAATTTCAATAAACTTGAAGACCTCGCCATTATTACCTTTGTGAGTTTCTGTTTTTCTTCTGCTTGTTCCTAGCGAAATTCTTAGACTTTTCCTTGTTCGTCCTCCGCAACACATCGTCGTACTTTTAAGCTCCACAGAGGCGGGCCTCCGTCGGAGAAGAAGGCGAAGGTACAAGAAAAAATCTCCAAGAAGAAAATTAAGCATCCAACAAAAGCCAAAGGATTTCTTTTGAAGTTCGCCTTCGCCTTTTTTTTTTTTTTTGTTGGCGCCTTTTTTGCGTTACGTCTTGCGAGAGCGCAATCTTCAGAAGCATCAATGGAATTACCCTTGACTCCTAATTTACTTACGATGAAGAGCAGACCATCTCCCGGCGACCTTAGTTGGAGTGGCTCCCGCAGAAGGAGACGAACGAAAAAGAACACCCGAACTAAGTGGCTCAGGCGAATCTTTCAAAATCAATTTTCGAGGGCGCATCGTGCAGTCGACATGCTTATCAATAAAGCGCCTCTTCCGTCAGAGTGTTTCAAGACGACACATGCCTTCACTCGACCGAGTCAAAATGCAAAGATTGAGCCGTCTAAACAACCACATTCGGGCGGCAGTCATAGGCCGGGATAAGAGACCAGGCTGTTGCCGGAAAAGCGGCGTTGCATAAAATCGTCTCTTCATTATGCAGAATAGCGAAACTCCTTTTCAATACGAGCCACGATATTTAATGCAGCGCTGCCGTGGAGATTTCTTTCCAAGCCTTTATCCCATTTTAAAGCACTCACATGAAGTGGCTGTAAAAACGAGGATAAAAGTAAGACATAAGGAAGAGGAATGGCGAACTACATCATACCTATGCAATAAAAGGGGAGGACGATGGGGATGAGGATGAGGATACGAAGAGGAATCTTCATTCCACTCCACTCTGGTTGAAACACATAAAAAGTAAAGTGAAGCCTCAGAGAGACGGCACAAATGTTCGCCGGATGCTGTGGGTACGAAAGCGGAAAAGCCCCCAAAGCCGAGTGCTTGGTGATAATGATGGTGATAATCATAATAATAATAATAATATGCAGGACGGGAGCCACGACCAGGAAGGAGGACGAGCGAAAGGAGTGCCGCTCGATTTATAATTCTGTACACTCATGTTTATGCCCATACAGGCCACACGGCGCACACACCACACACACATCTTGGGCTGTGCCCTGCTCGTCCTCCTTCGCACGGTTGTAATGTTGGTTGGCCGGGGCCGGGCTGGAGGAATCTCATTACGATGCGAGAGTTTGTTGTGTGTAAACTCCTGAGAAAAGGCAAACTTGTGTTTAAGGAAGAGCACAAAAAAGGGTTTCCCAGCACACGTTCAATCTTTTTTTTTTTTCTTCTTTCCTCGCCCACACTCGCTGGGGATGATAGGTCATGTTTGGCGGGGCAGTGCTTCGAATGGGACAACTGAAATGGGGTACAAATAATTTAAGATGTATTGGAGGAGCGGGTTAATGCCGCTTTGATGGATTATAGAACTTTTAATGATCTCTTTGAGTGACTTGGGATTTTATATGGTGATGGGGGTTGCGGAGAACTCCTGATGGATGTGATGCTTCTTGGTAGTAAGTTGTCGTAAGTTGATAGGGAGTGAGAATTGAGAAGAATCCCGGAGCAACATGCCGCAGTCAGCGGGAATAGGCTCATAAAGCTTGTACTTGTGACAAGTTAAATTTTTCTCTAAAGTTGGCAGTTCTACGAATATGGACTCAAGCAGTAGACATCGGCAGTCTTAAAGTTGCTACAGTAGGACTGCAAAGTCATAGCCTTACGGGGTACTCAATATAATTCCGATGGGTACTAACTACTAGTCACTAACGAGGTTCTAGAAGAGATTCCCGAGATCTTTTTCTTCTGACAATTACGATCTGTTGGAAATGCAGTGACAACTCCACTCAGATAGGCGAAATCAAGAGGCTTTGGAATCAGTCCGCGAGTGGAACTGACTTACCGTATTGAGCATACGCCGAACGTCGGATTTTGAGAAGCACTTCGCAACTAGGCAGTGTTTGGCTAATATGATTTCTGCACTCTTGCGATACGGCAACTGCACGCACTTTTCTAAGAAAGCATTTTCGATGAAAGCTCTCAATTGGAACAATTATAGTAATATTTCAACAAAATAACAAAAAAACAATGTTTACCCACACGCATAACCCTTCCTCTTGAATCACTCCATTTACTGAAGAAAACCGCATCGAGATCCGTTGAGTAGTTTAAAAGATCTAAGCGTACATCGGAATTGACGGCTGTTGTGTTATATTATGTAAAGAAGAATAAGCTATCCGCGCAAAGGTTGCCGCAATTGCTCAAAAGCGCAACCGTGTAGCCACTTGTATGCTTGACGAGACTCAGCTAATTACTAACTGATACTGAGCAAACCAGTGCCTCAGACGACTGAGTTAATATCAGATACTAAATCCAAGGGACTGTTTAAACCATAATTAAAACTAATGTCATCCGTAAAAGCAGGTTGTGATCCCTTGAAATTAAGAGCAGGAAAAAAAATTCATATAAACTAACAGAAAATAATAGGACCTGAGACAGAGCGTTGTGGAAAACCCAGGTTAAAGAGTCTAATTTCGCTCATTATATCATCTATATTCACTCTTTGTGACCTATTTTCAAGATATGATCTGACCATGAACTCACGAAATTCAGCTTTTTTTTTTAATTTTCTCAGTAAGATATTGCTTGGTAATGCCAAGTTTTTGCCTTTGCCACCAAAGTAAATTGTTGCTCCATTTTGAAAGGGATAGGAAGATCCACTTCTAGGTTTAGAGATGCTAAGAGACCCGTCATACAGTGATCAGTGATTTTCAAATCAAAAATACATTTTTCGTAGTCATTGAAGGAAGCATTATTGAAGCCCCATCGGTATGATTCAGACGGATACCCGAAGTAGGCCTAGTGGACTTATTAACAAAGCAAGATACACTATGCGATGCATTCAATTGTAGGTAACTAGGTAACTAGAGAGTGTCTCTACTAACTACCATCCAAAATGTCGATGTTGACATCGCCTACTAATCAGATCAGTAAACTTATTTAAGAAATTCGCAAAATTCAACATAAAAATAGATACAATGTGTGGTTAATGTCAATTGACACTTTTAATACATCGGCACTCAATAGATCAGCCGGACATCGAAAATCAAGTGATCATCTTTCATAAAACACCCAACTTCACTTGCAGCGTAACGTTTTGCAAACAAACTTAAAGCCGGGCAAAAAACTATCTCTCACACCACTCATATTATTCACACAGTAATCATGGCGTCGGCATACCCTACACTGTGAAAGAAAGCTAAGATAATCCTAGAACCCAAGAAAACCAATCCACCTGAATGCGAACCTATTGATATTCTTCCGTTCTTATCGAAAGTGCTTGAACCTGTTGTGGGTCGAAACATCAAAGATTACATTGAGCGACAAAATCTCTTGAAATCATCGCCATCATGTTTCCGCTAAAGTAACAAAAAAGACAAAAGAACATTACTAGTCTTATTCGACTGTCAACCCAATTCAACTCACTAATGAATTATTTCTCTCGTATCTTACAAACCAAGTCCAAGCTGTGTTCTATAATTCAAAACTCTCATCATTTTGTGCTGTATGCAATGGTCTCAAGGCTCCACTCTTAGTCCGTTATTATTTTCAATGTTTATCAACGAACTTCCAATGCTGTTGTCCCTTTGGAAATTTCATATCTATGCGGACGATGTTCACATTTTCATAAGTTGGTCTCCTCTTGGTATGGTTGAAGAGTCAGTTGTTAAAATAAACGACGATTTGGGCTCTATTGCGAATCGAGCTACTAAAAATGGTCTAATGCATAATCCTGACAAAGACCAAAGTCAACCCGTTCTCGAAACAAACGCGATTCCAGTCTCCTGCCAATGAACTTGAACTTAACTGCTCCGCAATTGAATATGTTAACGTGTTAAAAATCGTGAAATAATATGGAAAAGACGACACTTGAGTCGGTCGATACAGTGAGTCAGTTGTTTGCACATGTGCTGTAAATTATAATAAGAACACATGGCAAATGTCACCTAAAGTGCGGCGCAACAATGTTTTTAGCCTTCGCAGATTTAATAATGTCTCGGAACAACGCCGCATGCTCCTTGGATGAGAATTAGAGACATTTTAAGCCACAGATTGTTCATATTACTCTTTTTGTTTCACAAGAAACATCCTTGTCTTTAAGAAAAGATCACTTCCTGTCGATTGAGTCGGAATATTCAACTAAACCCCTCCATTCGTACATGTTTAATGTCACGCAGGCACTTCTTCATACATGCTGTTCATCTACAGCCAATTAAGAGCTCGCTAACGAATCACATAGTTTTACTTGTGATTACTTTGCCCTATTGCTATCCCCCATCAGTGCTATCCCCCATCAGTACTATCCCCCACATCTGGTAAATGGTAATAGTGCAAACTTTAACATTTTGGCCCTTCGAGCCGGGTCGCCAGTGCAATAAAATTTCAGCAAGAAATTGCAGAATAAGTTGGATCGGAAGCATGTACAAGTCGTACACCTACTTTCATAGGTACGGTCTAAGAGCGAGTACAGGCAACTGTGCACCGCTGAAATAATTTTGATACCACAAGTGACTAAAACGTTGGAGTATTGATTTCAAATTTGTGAACCGAGGTCAAGGCAAACGTCATTGTCAATCCATTTCATCAGCTAATGTCGTCCAATTGGCAACGGAGCTAATTTCCTTTCATCGCCTGAACACGGTGGCAAATGTCAGACGTCGCAAGTTTCAAATGGATTTCAATTCAATCACTTTGCCCAGCCCAAAATAGCCACTTAACGGGTGGTTTCCTAACAAATCAACAATTCATTCTGTGGCACCACTGAAGCGTATATTTTCAGCACTCAATAGAAGCAGCTTTCAAATGAAGTGCAGGTCAGTGTGCAACCTTCACACGAGGCTCACCTTCCACATTCACTCACGTAATTACATTCCCAGTCAATCTAATCGCATTTTTATCGCCCAAGGCTGGGGCTCAGCGCGTAAGCACTTAATCCCGTCAGCACAAGTATCCATGACTCGGCAAACAACTGTCATAATTACACGCACAAATTCCACAGAGATTATTGAATCATCGCTGATTATTTGCTCCAGCAAAACAAGGCGAACATTTCCTCGGCGAGGCATGTAAATATACTTGTACATCTTGCGCGCCACCTCAAGTCCCATTCGTGAAAAAGTTATCAAAACATCATTAAGCCCGGGGCTGATCATCAAATGAAATGTCATATTCACCTCGGCCAGCAGGCAATTGTTTTCGATGATTTATTAAGGACGCCAAAGAATGAACTCCTTTCGAGGATAACATCAGACAATGCCTTGTGCGGCCAGTTGAATGAATTAAGATGACGCTATCTCGTCTTAAGTTAAGACCCCTTGAGTGGCCGCGCTGTAGGAGGCGGCTCTGCCATGCGGCTTTTGTTCGATATCCGCTAGGGGCCCTCAAGGATGACAGGGATTAATCCCAAATTACCTTCGAATTTTGAAGATACGCTCGTGTGGCCTGTGCCATGTAAACGATGTGAACGAGAGTGTATGCAGAACAAAGCCGCCCCTAGTCGCAGTCATTAATTTTCTGGACTTACGAACAACCAAACAACAAGGGGCAGACACGAGCAGCCTTAAATAAGATCAAATTAGTGGGAGACGACATTAGGCTGTGATTAAATTCCGCAATTTAATGAGGAAACTGCGATTACATTTTTTTTTTTTTTTGCAACAATTCCAATTTAATCTCAACACCTTTCCGCAGGAAACTGAAGGACTGCCGTCTACCAACTCCACTCAGTCCTCAGCCCTTTCGTCGGCCTGTGTGTCGGTCGTTTTGATTAATGAACCTCTTTCGCAGGCCCCGGCATGAAAATGCGAAAAATGTTTGATGGAAATTAATTGTATTCACTCTTTTAGGGCGGGGGACTGAGGAGGAGGTGGCGGATGGTGTGCTGGTTATGTGTGGCAGGAGACAACAATGCTCTCTTCTTCATTTTCGCGTTTCTTTTCCTTTTTTTTTTTCATTTATCAAAATAAAATTCAAATGAATTTGCAACACCTCAAGTGGGTGGGATGTGGAGAGGCCTCTGGGTTCGGTGGTCCAATTCTCGAGGGTAAATATTTGGCAGATGCTTGTTCGTTATATTTTTTTTCTTGAGCTCCACCACTCTCGCGGCGAAATGAAATGAAAGTGTAACTGAAGAGATCTGTGGGGGGGAGGGGGCGTTGGGAGAAATGAAATCCCCGTCTTTGCCGAGATAAATGCGACAACATTTGAGTACATTCAACACCTTTCACGGGGGATGTTAATATTTCATTCGTATCCGCACACAACTGTATTGTCTGGCGCTGCTGTGTTTTATAAATGAAGGTGTCACAAGGACGTAAACTAATGTCAGACAATCGTCACCGGACCCGGAGAGCAATCCGCTTAATCAATTACGCACAGACAACGGTGCTTCAGAACTGTTTGCTTGCTGTCTTGTGATTTTCATTTTGGTAGTCGGCGTGCGAGCACAAGGATAAATATTAAATTTAAAATCCATTTTGCTCCTTATGACAGGAATGTTAAATGAACTTGAAAAATGTGTGAACATACATAAATGAAGTCGGCTGTGGGGGTGGGGTTGACATGAAGTCAGTACGTGATGAATCAAAGGCCGCCGAGGACAACAAGGGACAAGTTTTATTTTTGGGCGGACAAGGAAAAGAAAAAAAAAAGGAAAAAACCGAAAAATGTTCATCTTATCGGACTTGGTCCATTTAGGCACGTACCAGGCGCGTCTGTAAATGTAAGTTGGTGAACATTCTATTAACTTAGTAAAGAAAAATGAAGCTCTGTACGCGTCCTTTGTGCTCGCTTAAGATTGCCGCTGAGGAACGTGAGCACAGTTGCGAAAGTAAAACTTGTGCGTGAACATGTGGGGGTGCCCCGTAATGGATGTAGCCTGCGATGGTATCTACATACAATCACAGATGTGGGCATTAAAGACGGAAATTGGTCGACTTGTGATAAGAAAACTGTGCTTTAAGCAGACCCACACAACTTGGTTGATTGAAGAAGTTTCTCCTTGGAGGCGAGTTAAATTGGAGTTGAATTGTTTGAAGGAATTCTAAATAGCGTCTGGAAATTGTCATAGAGCCTTGGATTTAAGTCACGCTCTTGCGGTCATTGAACGTCATTTCTTTCGTAGTTTTTTGACATGCGGAGTTGGCAATCACTTCTCCCGGGTGGGGGGTTGCATAGTTTCCCTTGTACCCTCGATGGGGATGAAACAAGCTGGCCTTAGGGTATGTTAGTTTGGTGGATAGACGTCTCATTTAAATCCCAGTGGGCACGTATCCATGCGCCACAGGGCAGGCCATCTCATTTCTTCCGTCCTGTACAGCGTCTTGAATATTACTCTTTGCATCTTCCGATAGGGTGATTAATTTTGCGACACCTTGTACGCGCTGGGTGGTCTTGGCCAGATCGATTGAGGAAACCTAGACATTTCGAAGCATTTTTGACTACATTTATTCCAAATAAGTGCTGTGGTGATACGTCTCCATATGGTTTTGATAACTTTAAGCAGCCTCCTCGAGACTGCAACAATTGGCAGCATTAGATCATACTGAGATTTCCAAATATCGTCGACTTTAAGCAAGACAACGTCAACAAACCATACACAGTAGGCTTGGAGGCTGAGACTCAGATCCATAACAGATTGTAGCGTCATACGACGACGAAGAGGAAAGAGGCCACCATGTGTTCCGTTGAACACGCATAACTGGCAAAGACTAAATACTAAATATTTCTAAAAGACCACCAGTTACCACTGTAAGACGCACATCGGCTTGGCAATCAAAACAAAGCACAACGATACCAAGCAATTGTGAAAGTCATTAGTTTCCTGACAATGGACTTACCGAAAGCCTTACGAAATCGTCGATTGTCAGAGGATGTAACCTTAATGGAGTAGGAATCCCCGGTTCTGAAGGCTCGAACGGGCTCCGCTGAAATCTTTACGACAGCTAACACATCTGTATAATATGCCTGTCCGGCGATTGGAATTTCAGTATCGTTTGCCCGAACTTGGAACTTTGACTGAGCCAACTATAGAAGGATAAATCTCCTTAACATAGCTTACAAAAGCATTATCTGAATTTTTGCGTAAAGTCGCTTTTAAAATATTGGTTTCAGGTCAGTGCACAACAGACTATATCCTCACAGTACGGCCGATCGTGGAAAAAGCCCAAGAAATGCAAATCGTCATTCACCATCTATTCGTCGATTTAAAGACCGCATAACACAGCGTGCACAGAGTAGAGCTATGCTCTGCCAAACTCGTCAGATTGTGCAGGATGTCGATTGAGAACGCCCGCTGCTCCACCAAGGTCATGTAACTTCTTCAACATAGTTCTTCAGAAGGCCGTTTAATTGCTAGTGTACGCGGATGACATGGACACAATTGGCAGAACACAGCGAGCCGTCAATAAGCCGTTTGGTGGCATTGAAACGAAAGCGGCTATATTGGGTCTGACGGTGAATGAGGACAATACGGAGTATAGGCTCTCATCAAGAAATTACATACAACATCGACGAAGGGATAGGGCGTCACAATTGGCAGCTTTGTCTTCGAGGTGGTTAAGGACCTCATCTACCTCGGCTTCGCACTAAACAGCACGAATAACATCAGTACCGAGATCAAACGCGGAGTAACTCTGGGCAACTGCTGTTTCTATGGACTGATGGACGTATGGATAGCCTAGCTTTGGTCGGCAAATGTTCGAATGCGAACCTGTTGGACAACGCAACAAGTCTAAGGTGGTGCAACCAGATGGAGAAGGACCTCAACCAACTTGGAGTGCAAAATTGGAGACAGCTAGCCAGAGATTGTGCCAGTTGGAGAGGCCTCGTTTGCTGAGACCCAAGTCTAGCCTGGATTACTACAGCACCACATAAAGAAGCAGATGAAGTATTCATTTTCTACCCACTCTCAACTTAGCATTGAGTCAGAAGTTGGTTGCCGCTATTTAGTTCAACTCTATTTCGAAGCAATCTTACCTTTTTCTGTTCTAAGCGCACAGCTTAGATGGTTCTAAGGTCATGGTGGGGACATCCAGTAGCAAGATATGCTTGCCCGGCGAGTGGATCAGTGTCGGTGGATTGTGAAGCTTATCATTATCTTATTCGGCCTCGGTTTCCTTTCCAATTACGGAATATGGTTTCAAAACCGCTTTGGGCTTGAAAGCCGCATTAAATGAAAGACGAAGTTGCGCGGAGTTGCTGAGTTTAACTTGTGGTCCTGAGTATGCCGTAAATGGTAGAAATGACTTAGCTACCGGGAGTGAGTAGCAGTCACGCTGCGCATCATTGACATGGTCCACTCTCCGCTATTTACAGTCCTACTGTGAGGCAAGATAAAGTTTGAAGATGACTTAAAATAATTCTCCACATCGAGTGGACCCTAAGAAGGAGGAAAAAACACAACGACGCTCATTCACTTGCCACTCAAACTCAAAGAGGACTTAAACACATTTTCCACAAAATATTTTCGAGTGGACTTAAAATCGCTATCTCGTCCACTTTCCATTACCATCTCACCCTCTCCCTAGCCCATCCAAAAATGCATCGTCCGTCCGAAATGCAAGCCACTCTGTTGCATAAATTCCTCATAATCATTTCCCAGTCTTATAGGTAGATGATGCTGGCGATGATTAAGACCCTCCGAGACCGGACCGGAGCAGCCCTACTGCACTGATGATGATCCTTGTCAGTACATGATCATGTCTTATTCAAAACAAAAATCCTTACCGTTTCATTAAATTCCGAAACGAACAGGGCCCTGTTCCCCGCAGCGCTGGCCAGTAGCTAGCAGCCAGTGTTCATCCCCTCTCCCCATCGGAGTAATAGACGGATTAAAATGAATTCAAATTTCAAGAAAAGGAAATTAGATTGGCGTTAGGGGAAATCACTGCCATCCAAGCGACCATTGCTGAGTTGATAAGATGAAGGTGAATGGGGTCTGCGAATGCAATCGAATTTAAATATAAAACAAATTATATAGCATGGCACAAATTATCCAGTTGAATCCGTGCCAAAAGAACTCCAACTGCTTCCCCTTCCACTCCGCATCCTCCACCCTGCTCCTCCTACCCCAGCTCCGAACGTTTCATGGATATCTCGGTATTTACAAGCGCATCCTCTCTCGCTCTCTCGTCATCGTCGTTGTCGTCCTTTTGTCACGTTGGGTGTGTACGTGAATGAAAGCGGAACTACATAATCAGTCCAGAAAATGAATATTCCCGGCCACCCAGCCCGACAGACTCGTCGCTCCCAATTTAAGGACTTCCTGGGTAACTTGTTTATAAATTGGAAATGTTTGCTGCCCCCCTCCCCCTCTCAGACCACACGCCGCCACCCTTGTGAGCAATATTGGACTGTTGAATTATTTGCTTGTACTCCTTTCAAACTTTACCCGGAACGTGGTTCCACCAATGAATGATTTAAAAACAGAAAACCGATACCAACCTACCTGTCCTCTACACAAGCGAAGACAGATCAGTTAATTTAAACATATTTTTGAAATTATATAAAATAATTTAATTATGTATAATAAAATATTGTATTTTTTTTTTTCAAATTCCAGGTGAAGTCGAACGCCTCCTGAAGGAGTACAGACAAAATCAGGAACTGGTACGCCGTATCGGCGGCCATTACTATCAAATAATCTATCCAGTGCAGTTGCGTCATCACGAAAAGATGGGCATATCGACGAGAGAAGTTAGCCCACCAAAGGTACGAAACCTTTTACGAAAACGTAATATTTATGCAAATTACACAACGGTATGTTCATCCACATCGTACACCCGAAATTCATAGTCACATGTTTCATTGGTTGTTGTACATTATTTTCTTTCTTTTTTTTTTTTTTTCATGTAAATTTGACAAACGCATACAAGACAGTCATGTGAATCAAACATGTAAACGTTTCTAATTCGGTTTTAATTTTGACATTGACACTCATCGCTTCATCGTTTCACACTGTGACAAGTAGGTACATGAGAGAGGGAGGGTGACCACTTCATTGTGTCATTTATCACATGTCATCTGTCGGAGGCGGTTTGCATCGCTTGAATTACTTTGCATTCGCTTTCGAATTTTGAGAACTTATTCAGCGCGTTTTTGAGGTGGATCAACTGGGTGTTTTGAAGGTTGTGAGTATTTGGCAAATGGCGTGAATGATTAATGATCCGCTAGGCGTGTAAAATAGGCTCTGTGAACGGATGGACATTTATTGATAGCAAAAGTCAGTCGACCGTGGGCGATTAATTTTTGGATAATAGGGTACGAGAGCTCAATTGCAATTGAATTTGAAGGTATTCAGACCACCCCACGACGTCTGGATTCCTTGCATACGTACCTTGGACCACAAGAATGCTGGGCATAGTTGTGGTATGCGCTTGAGTTTGAGATTGAATTCCATGAAACGTTCTTCGCGTCGTTAATTGCTTTTGGATTCCATACCAAACAATTGATTGTTGCTATTTGAAGACAGAGCACTTATCGAGACAATTTCGCATGAGTTCTGAAACAATCGGTAACCAGTTCGGGCATGGCATGGTAGACTGGTGTCCGACATTCAGTGGAAGAAAGACAAAAAACAATGGGATCCACATGGATGGTTTGTCATCTTCCATGTCGTTAGCCCAACAGTAAACAGGTGACCATAGTACGATCGGGATGTCGCTGGCAGCCACGAGGATCTCATCGGGGTCAGTAGAGGAGAACCAAGATCCGGTCGTCTAAGTGATATTGTTCAACGTTTGGAGAAACAAAAGTTCTGGTTTAACATTTATGACTTAAAACCTAAAACTAAGATGCAAGAGTAGGTTGCTTAAGGTAGGTTAGGAGGTCGAGACTATAGCGATCAAAGCAGGGATTAAGATCCGGTTGTTTAAGAATAGAAATGAGAGAGGACTGCATTTTAAAATTTTGCTCGGCTAGTATTGATGCAGTGTACAACTTAATAGCTTTTTTGAGTGTTCGGCAAACGGTCATATCTTCGTAGGCCGTATACAGCGTACCGCATCGTTGAATAATACAGCCAGTAACAATAAACTTTTAAAACCCCGATGAAGTTATACGTCGTCAGCATATGGAGGCTTGCGTGCAGACTGATGGGAGGTGCTTGACAAACAAAGACACAATAATACTGGCCCAAGATCTGAAGCTTGTGGAACTCCTTGAATGATCGTCTTTAGGGAGGAGGATTTGTCGCCAGAGGACGCGATGAAATGGTGCCGATAAATAAAGAAAGAAATCATTGATTCAAAAACTCTATGAAAGGCTGGGTTGAGATGCACAGCTGACCACTTGCAAAAGGCTTTTAGGTATTATCCATCAATGGTGGATATTTTTCTACACATTTATTGTGAGGTGTCTTCTTAAATTTAATTCATGATTTTCCAGAGTGAGTAATATGGGCTTTTCCCATTTAGTACTTCCTATGGAAGTCTTACTCATCGCGTAAGGGTCCTATCCGACACGAAAACGTCAAAATTTATTCGTTGATAATGCAAAGAGTGTCTAGATAAGCTCTAGATATGTAGTTCTCAAACTTCGCCATTCGGTGTTGGCATAAAACCATTTGGTCTCCTTATTTTGAGTCAAATAGTACTATTTTTCATTGTATTCATCGGACCAGAAGTTCTTTCATTCGATCGCAATACTATACAACTTAATACTACAAATAAAGTTCTAAGAATCAGTATAATTAAGGATACTGAGAAGCCGAAAGTAAACGCTTGAAAAAAATTGTCAGCTGAACTGATATAATTTGAGTACAGCTGATACCAGTTAAACAGAAGCGGTTGATGCTAATGATTTGCACAGCTAATCACATGTTCGACGGAGGACTCTTGTAAAAATATGTGGAGATTGGAGAAGGACCTCACCCATCTTGGTGTGAGAAAGTGGACAAATCAAGGCAGAAAACGCGCCAACTAGAGAAGGTTATTGGAACAGTCTGAGGACAGTATTGCCCCATAAAGAAGAAGGAAATGCGCAATTGAATATTTATAGCCATCGACAATATTCATGCGAAAGATTGCTGATGTACTTGAGGAAAATTGGGTCAACTGCGCTGCTGTCTCTATTCCCAATCCACTTGGGTGACATCTGTAAATTCTCACAAGAAATAGCTTTTCTTAGTAAAACCAGAAAAAAAACTGAGTGTCTTGAGACAAAGGTAATAAAGTGTGTCCCAAAATGTATGATATAGGATATGGTTATTTATGAAATGTGGACATCGGACAAACGGCATCCATGGCTTTGCTGGCACCTACCCACTCCTTTGTCGAAATTTTGCATGACCATTCTGCACAAAATGTGCAGAAGAAGAACCTCGCATTGAATGGTTTCACGGACTGTATGGCATGTGGCACCGTCTTGTTGAAACCACATCAATATCCTCCAATTTCGCCAGAAATATCTGTGTTGTCATTTCGCGATATCGAGCACAAGTAAAAGCCACAGCATGACCACCCTCATTAAAAAAAAAAGAATATGGGCCACTGATGTCTCCAGCCGAAAATCCGAGATTTTCACCGACACTCCATTCTTCTATTGGGAAACCCTTTGTATCGTCGTACAGCTCATTCGAAAAGGTCAGCGTGTAAGCGAACGAACAAGTGTGTGCAGTCCTTAATCACGGCCGGTAGATAAGCAAGCTCGATTGCAGAGAGTTTCAGTATTCAACGTGAAACGTGATGCCATCGACAACCATCAGCATTGATTGGGGCATTTTTAAACTGCCCTTTTGCGTTCATGTTTCCGATTTCAGTCCAGTCCGCTTCCATTTTTTTGTGTTCTTTGCACAAAGGCTAATCTGCCTGACTGTCATTCATCAAGTGACCGCAGTTACTCGCCTATAAATAGCATTTCAAAAGACCACCAATCCTCTGCGGACCCAGCTTAACCAATCCCAAACCACAGACCACATCATTTTGCATGTGATCTCCAGTCGTGGGCCGTCTCCACTCCATCCAGATGTACTATCTTCAACCCCACGACACTTTAACACTTTCCGTCCACAGTGACAATCATTCATCATTACGGATTCATCCGCTAAATCCAAAATGCTAATGACTAACCAAAGAGGTAGACCATATGACTCACAGTCAATTGGCAATAAAGGAAAAGTTTACCACTCTTAACTCGTCACAACGAAGGGAAAAGAAAACCCACACCACGCAGCGACTCGTTTATCTTCCAAGGTTTAAATTGGCCATAAGCCTAAACTTTGACTACGAAAGACATCTATCTTATCGGTCGATATATGCTCCATCACCTAATCCCGCCGAAGGAATGCGTAAGCAAAGTTTCAACAGGCCCAACGTGATTAGGTTGATTAGTATGTAATCAGTCATTAGGTTGCGACATGGGTTCACACGGGGCCTCCCTTTCGATTCCCGAAAAATAACTAAACTTCGATTCTTAAATCCAAAAGCCAACCCCGATGGCAGGTGACAGTCCTCCAAACCACACCATCAGCCACATTCATGTGACAGGGGCCCCACCCGACCGAGGCGAAACTGCAAAACACGACTGAGACGAACACAAATCCACACGACGAACCATCAAATAGAAATGCTTCATTCGATAAATCAGGATTTAGCTTTCAGCAAGGGTTCAATGCGACCGAAATGGTGTGGGACATCCTCGCAGCCTCGCACCAATCCCACCCTCTTCCAGTCCCTCCCCACCCAAGCCGAAAAAGTCGTTCGTTTACTGGATAGGAGACAAACTGATTAATCAAATCGTATTTGGTTGTAATCAATCTTTTTAATGCCACGATCTCTAGAATTTATAGAGATTTATTGACAGCGCCCTGCACAAGGACACACACAAGAACACACAGTCCGTCCATTGTTTGCGAGCTGCTTTTGTTTTAGATTTTCTCCGGTTTTTGTCTTCTCGTCCCGATAGCGATGGGATGGCCTTTTTGTATTCACATCCAGATTATTGGCGTCCCGGACAGTTGGGTGAACCCCAGTAGTCAATCGGTTTCCGTTGGCAAATTAACTTAATGATAAATTTTTAATTAAGCTTTAGGGGGTTTTCGCGATGGGTGTGGGGGCGGTCGTTTCTTTTTTTCGTTGAGTTCGCGGTGAAAGGTTTTTTTCGCTCTGCTATTCCTTATGTGTCTTTTTTTCACGGCACACACACTTTCTTTTGCTCGGAATTCATTCGTTCTGTGACAACTTTGCCGCATTACACACTGTGTACCGTCACGTCGCGTCGTCGAGGGTGAAGAGGTGATAGAGTCCTTTCTTGTCCGGTTCTAAACTTGTTGTGATTTCGTCGCTGAGTGTGTCAGGGATATGTTGTAGGTTTTAGTTTGTGCGTTCTGCGGGTTTGTTTGCTTATGAAAAATCTTATTGGAATGTTGTACGCTGGTTTTTTGAAGGGGTTTGAGAAGAATCTGCACTCTACGCTAGAGTTGAACTAGACAACCTCTTCCCCAGTTGGATCTTGGTACACATCCCTGTCTCGTCTCATTCTACCGTTTGTTTGTTGTGCTCGTCTAGGCACCAACATTCCTGCAAATCGGCGTGGGAGAACTGAGATTCCTCAGTCAGCTCAAATATCTGTTTTTCCTAGTCACTGATATTTTCTATTGATTAGAGAGTTGTTGCAGCAGACTAAGTGGGTAACTTCAGTGCCGTCGGAAGGGTCGGTTCTTACCTCGGCCAGTCTAGAGCTAGTCAAACATAGATGAAGAAAGGAAAGATAGAAAGTGAAAAGTGTTGTGTTTCATCTCATCTCGTCGCATATTAGACGTGTTTCCCCCTTTTGCTGGTCATCCGAGAGTAAGTAACTCCTTACGTATTTGCATGAGAATTGAAGAGATTTTGTAATGCAATTTTTATATTTCAAATAAATAATGAGTATATAGAGGAAAACTACAAAAATGCATACAACATGCATTGAAGGTTGCCATTTTCCATTTAAGCGTCATTTTAGTAAGTGCTGACTAAGAGTATATTTTGAATGGCCTATATGGACAATCCCATTTTCAGTCACTTTTTCGATGATTTTGGCTGATGCACGCTGACAAGGTGTCGTCTGATTATCCACATAGACTAGTGATTAAGCGTCAATCTATGCAAAAAAATCTAACGCACAAAGCCAGCGATGAATTGCTCTTCCAATTGATTTTTCAATTGGACCACCGATTCTGGTGGTGTGTGCCATGAAGCGTCGTCGTGCTGGAACCACACCACGATAGCTGACGCCATTTACAATAAAGATGTTCCTAGTCTCAGTCATTTTTGAAAAATTGTGGACCAATGATTTTGTCGAACAGTGCATTTTTCCGCATGCAATACGTGCCCCTTGTATTGGCTGTGGTTCGTCATCGAAATTTGCAGTCATCATCAATCATCATTCAATGAGCTTCGTCGTTGAAAATCTTCTAAGGCTGTGACAGGTTATTCTTCCCCAGCTGTATTTTGTAAGTTTTTATAGTAAGTGTCCCAAATATGGCATATCATCGGCATTTAGTATATAAGCAAGAAACGTAGAAACAATTTAACAAAATTTAACAAAATAAATACATGAAAAATTAAACAAACTCATATACTCAATACTTAAAAAACTTACTCAATACTGGACCACACTGTGTTGACCAGCGTGTGCTAGAGGGAAGATTGGCTTACTACCCAAATCAGTGAAAACCACATTTAAACTGGAATCTTTGTATGCGTGTACCTAATCGGCTCAAAATGCTTTTAGGCACGTTGATTTGCTCCATTCCCTAAGTGTCTAAAATGTCCTTCATATTTTCTTTATTTCACGTTTTTGTTGGTTGTGATCTCGTAGGAATCGTCACCTTAAAAAATAGCTGTATTAATTTCCATGTATAATTGTGTGTTAAATATAGGACATAATAGGAACACCCGTGGTGGGTCATATTACCAATATCGGATTTTCACCATTTTTTTAAATATCCCACAATTTATTAACTATTAAATACTTTTTAGTTCTTATACATATGTTTTAATTAGAGCAATACACACTATTATAATACCATTAAATTATTTTCATACAAGTCTACTCAAAAACACGTTCCACTTGCTCCAAACAAACCATCAGTTGGACGAGACTGAGCACGTAACAATGACCTAAAGTCAGTTTGAAGTAATGAGTGAAAGTATAGTGTCACGCATGCTTATCCTGTTCTGAGGTATTGTGGGGGGCCATATTCCAAATATGGGCCATATCCAGAAACTCTGCTCTACACGACGTAGTCGTGAAATATAATAATAATAATATGGGTGGCACTACACCCCGTAAAGGGCCAGGGCCTAGCTTCTCAGCAACCACTCATGTTCTGCGTGCTATTGTTCTCTCAATAGTGGAAGGCACCTTTGAGAAGCTTTGAGAAGCTTTTTCTAGACAGTAATACCCTTTGAGCATTGCCAGTGACTCGAAAGAGGTGGGGCCGTGAAAAGTATTTCTTGTCGTACCAGGAATCGAAAGTAGCTCCAAGTGCGTAGGAATCGACGCACATACCCACAACGCCACGGGCCACCAGTCGTGAAATGTAGTCTAAATGAATTATGTCTTTATAATAACTGACGTTTACGCACTGTCTATAAATGTAGGTGGCTTGATGTCCAATAGCGTGAATACGTTTCGAACGCTTGCTATGGCTTGAATTGCTGGTTCAATATGTTGATTATGACACATTGTGCGAAAATTGCTTTTTACAGAACACGGTTTTTGATAGTAACACTTTGACACAAGTGACGAATCATTCGGAGGCTGTCAAAAATAGAACACTGAAAAGTCAAACAGCTGAAAATTCACCCTTTATTTATGACACGGCCCCTACCAACAAAAATGATTTTGTGTGAAACGTATTTACGCGTCCTCGTGAACTTACTAAATCGTTGTCTATAGAGGTAATTCCAATCGAGTTCTACAGTAGATAAGAGCCTTTTTTTATGTTCATATCTCCTGGATGGCAAATCGCAACAGCTGGAACATTTCTGGGCCATGTGTGCATTTTAGTCTGAAGGAGTGTCCTTTATAATCTTCCCATTTTCTATCCTCTGCAGTCGCAAACTTCAGGTTTTCCGGGTCGCCACCAAGCAAATGAGAAGCAAGAACACAGAAAAAAAGTGTAACACTCCTTCGCCTTTATGTACAATGAAAGCGTCCCGCCTTTGAAGCCACTATAGTTCGCGGTGTATTTTTGAAATTGGCTTCCAAGTTCAATGGACAGACTTCTTTTCAACCTCCACTTCTCGCTCTGCCGAAACTTCACTCAGACGCTACTCCCCTCTGATTGCACGCATTTCTATGCCTCGTTGCTCTTAATCACTTGTCCCTAATTGAAAACGCATTAGCAAGTTGAAACCCACCGCCATCAGTGATTGATGCATTTCGCCTTTCCTGAGTAGTATCGGGCACATCTTATCGACTCCCTTAGCTGATCTCACACCCCAACAGAGTCGATAAGGATTCTGTTTATTTGCTTACTACCGAGCTATTACAATTTTAACGACGAGTCATACGCTTTACGCCGCTGCTCATGTAAAAGCGACAAAACAAAAAAAAAAGAAACGAATGAAAATTATTGGATTTTTCACTCCCACAGCAGCTCGCATGTACAGCCCATAACTTCATCCATCTTGCCGACGCTCCAACACCCAGCACATGTACCGTGTATTAGGAGGATTGAATTTCGAGAAAAGACACAGTATCTCTCGAATGTCTGCAATTGATATCAAAAGAACAAATCATCATGTCCGGAAGCACTATGACTACACGCACATATGCGTGTGTGTCATACGCACAATCCGCACAAGGCGCAGCAGCACCTCATCTCCGCAGCAACAGCAGCCACCCTTCACGAGGATAATAAAATTCTGTTTTTGAACATGTTTTCGACGAGAGCGTCGCCCAAATTGTGGGAGACATTTGATTACGACCTCCCGCCCCCACTCTGCGCACACGCCCGCCCGCTACAACGGTATCAAATTCAATATCCGTTTTATTTAAAACTTGTTTTCCCTCTTGCCGCTGCAGTAGCGGTACACACCCTCCCGTCCCTCGGGAAGAACCACTTTTAGCCTTGAAACACTCGCGTGGAGGATTGACAGGGGGGATGTATAAGCAAATCAACTTCTCTGGCTAAAGGGTTTCTCACGTTTTGAGTTGTATTCTAAGCCCTGCCGGATCCATGCCGGCGATGAGAGGTGTAGCAAAGCGAGAGTCAAACAACGCAATTGACTTTTATCTTAACGAACGATCGGCAGCGAGACGTGCCCGCCCCGAAAGATCACTGCGCGGATGCACATTAAAGCCAATAAATGGCTTTTGAAGATGCCACCACCACCCCGAGGGCAAAAAAAGTGAACCCGAAGCACGAAATCCCATCTGCATATATTTGAAGATTTGCTGGCCAAACAAAGACGACGGCGATGACGACACACACAAAAGAACTAAAGCACTTTCAATTTGCGGAAGGAAGCAAAACGAATTCAATTTTCTTCTTTTCCTCCTCCATTCGGTGATGTTTCGGTGAGTTTTGGTTTTTTCTATTTTCCTCCGCCGTGAGTTGGTTTTATCTTCATTTCCATTATCCATTTTCCTGTTGACTTACTTCTTGACCCAAAACTTCAAAATAAGTGAAAGCAACATAAACAAAGGACCGAAAAACTGCTGGCACTGTGCAAATAGTTTCTTGGCAAAATCCGTTGGTCTTATTTGCGAGGTGAGAATGTGTGTGCGCCTGTGTGTGTGTGTGTAGACGATATCTTAAAAATCCTCACAAAAAAAAAAAAAGCTCAAAAAAACAATGAAATACAATGCGATACCATCGCGTATCCTGTTCTACTCCTTGTTTCTTCCTTTTTTGCTCTGAATTTTTTAAGGAATTTCCCTCTGACCTGGATTTAGAGAAGAGGATAGATGCGCTCTCGATTAGCAGCGAAAACAAAATGAATAATGAACCATCGCAGCGCAGCGAAACACGAAAATCCGATTAATCAGGTACATCTCGTGTCGTGATGTTTATTTGAAGGCGCCTGACGGTTGTCGATCTTTAAACTCGGTATCTTGGGTCTTGTTATTTGGCTGCGGGATTGCTGGATGTATCCCCTGGCAATTGAGGCTCGCTTGTAAATTCTCGTGCTCTTTGGGTAAACGCGTGCATCTTTGATTGCCGTTGCCAGGCATTAACACGATTTTTTTTTTGTTTCAGTGAACAAGACTAATCTTTTTCCTCGTTTTTGTTGAATTGAATTTTTTATTACTTACCACTGCACAGACACACCTACGAAGATTCTGAGACCACATAGACCACACGGTTTGTACTGAACCGTTGGACAGTCTTCAAAAGTACATTTATTTAGGAGCAATGTTCAACTGCTTAGTGGTCTCTGGGAATTAATATTGATCTCTCAGGGATATTATGCGGGCGGCCTTCATTGTATTACAGAAATTGGTATAGGGATAAAACAGGGCTCTTCAACTAGCGCGGACCACTGTTAGCTGTCCCCAGTTCGCACGTTTGTTGAGGTCCCTCTCCACGTGGGCGTCCTCTGTTGCGTTGTCCCACAGTTTAAAAGTTGAAGACTCTTCGGGCCGGAGCTGGGTTGTCCATGCGCTCTACCAGCCACCTTAGGATCGATCGATATCTGGCTAGGCTCATGTCGCTCTACAGTTGGTGGTTGAATCTTCTCCTACACGCACTCAGAACATTTCTCTCAAAGAGACCAAGGACTTCTTCATCCGTACCGTACCGCAAGACCGGGATGATCTTATATAAAGTTAGCTTGGTCCTCCGACAAATGGAATTGCCTGTTGGGGCCATAGAAACAGCGGTTGGCAAGAGTCACTCTGCGTTTAATCTCGGAACTAATGTTGTTCGTACTGTTAACTGCGGTGCCGAGAAAGACTGAGTCCTTAACCACCTCGATGTTAGAGGCTGCCCACTGTGACACTCTGTCCGAAACGTCGATGTTATATTGTTGCTTCTGGAAGATCGTGCCTCTTGTATTAACCGGAGATGGGGTGGTACATGCGCTCAACCAGATCATCTCCAGCTCTGGTCAGCGAACAGACCGTCTGCACCGGCAGCCTTGTTAGAGTTCAGATTTTATATTACTATCGTGTGACAGTGACTAGATCGGGGAGATGGATCTCTCGCCTATCATCGTCCAGACTGCGTGGAACATTGTACTTGACAGCGGTTGGGTCCTCATCGCCATTTAACAGTCTACAGAAGTGATATTTCCAGTTTCCCAGTAGCTATGGTCTTTACTGCCGCCTGGCTAAGAGGAACAATGGTGGTCAATTTGTCGATTATACAGCGGTCTCTCAAAGCAAATGCTGCTACGTGCACCGCAGCCACTTTGTCTTGAAAGACGCTGCAATCTCGTAGTGGGTCATTACTCTAAGTGGTGTCAGAAGTCAGGCGGCTGTACCAGGGTTCGTTTTTCAGCCGTCAGTCTATAGGGAGATCTCCCCTTCTACTAGTACCATTTGTTATTGCCGCTCTTTTCGGTCCAAAAATGGATGGTCTTCTCCGGGGCTAAGGTTTGTCTGTAGTGCTGTGCAGCTATCCAACCTCTTGGTATGAAAGGATGACCGTAAAGCTTGTCGCTCGAGAATCCCACCCCTCAGTCTCAGAGCCAATTATGCTGCACTATTACCGCAGAATAGGTCGAGGGTACAGAGGGATATGATAGCCTATACTGCTGCCGTTGGTGTTGTTCCTAAACTTCTTCGTCATAGCTTTCCATCAGACCAGAGAACCGTCAGTCAAGCTGCACAGAAACCCAATTATTCCATTTCATCCAGTAACCGGCTGAACAGATGCCATTGCTATCACACACCCCATCGAAAGTGCTTAATATATTTTTAATTAATATATTGATGTTGTGATTGCTCGTGATTACTTCGTGATGAATTCTGCTGAATCGTTTCGCTTAGTTAAACATTTTTGTTTTTTTTTTCTTTTTTTTTAGCCGGGTCAACGTCCAGGACGACCACACGACGATGGTGGGTTTAGCAGAGGAAGGACAAAGGTAAGTAAGCTCTGTGCTGCTGACGTTGTCTTGCAAATTCAAAATATCCGATCCCATTGAATTGCTTTGGAATATCTACGGTATCAACGCCAAGGTGGCGCCTCAATGTGGACCAGCAACACAAGCGACTTCGTATGCGTAACTGGAGATAGCTAGTCGTAGATTGTGCAAGTTTGAAAGCTTGTTTGATTTTCTGGTTCTCCCCACACGCCATAAACTTCAGAATGAAACTCTCCAGCTTGAAGCTACGACTTTCTTGTGAATTGTGGACTGCACCCTCATATAGGAACAATTTAAATGATTTGGAAAAAAATTCCCAGACACTGGTCCATGATTAAACTTCCATCATGCAAGTGTATCACGAGACGAAATTCCATGTCTCACACTGAGAATGTGCACCCTTGTCTGCTGGATTGTCTTCACTAGCAACATGTTTGCAGGTAACTTCGGAAGCTTTACCCTGTTTCTCAGCTACTCTACTCCCCACGAAGGTACTGAGCCTAGACTAAGCTAGTCTGAGCTTAGCATGAGTTATCTAACGAAGAGATATCTCCAAATATGTCCAAAAGCAGTCGTGCGAATATGAATTTCCGAATATATTTCGAACTTTTTCCCAAACCCTTCCAAAAAAAGTTAAAGTTGTTCGCCCAGTCGGAGCAACCCTAGACTTACGAGTTTGAAAACAGATCAATTCATTGAACACGGCTTTATACCGGGCGCCATTTTAAAATCCTTAAGAACTCGTCATGTAGGTGTCTCCGTCCAGATTATGAACCACATCAGTATTCTCTTTCACTGTCAGCAATGACACCAATGCGAGCAGCGACTGAATTAGACGATTGCGTTAAGTGTGGAATATGCATACAGCACGGGAAACATAGATTTTGAGAATGAGTTCCACCACGCAAGTGGCTAACTTTGCTTGAATGCCTTTTCTAGACAGACAGTTTATACTCTTTTGGACAATGCAACTTCCACGAAATTCTCTGAGATTCAACGGCACAATGTCAGCGAAGGGCTCGCATTAACAAGCGTTTAACACATTGGACGTTGTTTACTCAGGGTAATAGTGTCCTCGACATTGTTCCGATGTTCACATCTTGTCTTTTTGAGTCGATCTGTAGTTGCGAGATCTTCGTGGGTCACCTTCTTATTTGAGAGAAAGAAGTGCCGGTTACTATTATCATTATTTGAAAGTCAAATGGATTCGAATGCCCAGACATTTTTATTGTTCAAGATCTGGGCTTTCCTACAAATTGGCTCCTCGTGCCTTTCATCTTATTTCCTCTCGCGATTTATTCAGCCGAACACGAGTTGCAGTGATGTTTGTTACAACCTGTCGACTCTCAATTCGACCACGAAACGTCAAACAGTTGACACTACATGACATGTATCCAGTATCAGTCTCGGAGCTGTTCTGATGCAGATGTACTAAATTAGGTACTAAATTGCATGAAGTACTAACTGGTACTAAATTTAGTGCAATGAACAACTTTATGGCTTACAATTTTTGTTCAGTGTTATGTCCTTTCATGTTCTGCTTGTCATACAGGACAACAGTTCCCATCAACATGTTACCTTGGCAACATTGTCACAAACAAACATCAACGATTACCATCCCAAGGGAATACATTCTAATAAGTGCCCGCAGGGATATCTGCAACATTACATTCAGTTCAGTGGCCACTTATCAAAGCCATCGCATTCCGTTTTGTCATTGCGCATAAATGACTTCAAAACTAATCCTCAGCCTTCGTGGAAGACCATCGCCACCGCCACCACCACGGCCACCTGGCCGTTCAGGCGAACAAGCAAACAAAGGTTAAATACAGAAAAGCACGATAAACGGATATTAACCTGAGGATATGCAAAACCGCCGGTCGTTGCATTCCCCAGTTATGAGGAATACATTCACCACGACACCGTCCTAATTACAAAGGACACAAATTAGATGCATTTGCATTTGAAAATTACTTGGAATTAGTCCTGCTAATCAATACCTCTGACAACACAAAGCACACCAAAGTGCATTTGAATGACTACTCGGGACGGCAACTTGATTCGAAAAGGACGCATTTGCAGTGCATGATAATTAGTGGTCGGACGTGCATCCAGATGGGGTTTGTTGAACCCTCGCACACATGAACGGCAGACTATTCAACCGTCGGCCCATTTCCGGTCTTCGGAAGCTAATCAAAAGGTATTTGCCAACAATGTGAAGAAGAAGATTAGTTTCTGGCACAAAACACATGCAAACCAGCGAATCAATCAAGAAGAACACAAACACTTCTTGTTGGATGATGGAGAAATGGACGGAAGGATGACGTTTGGAATGGAACTTTCAACCTACGTCATGATCACGTGTAGGGATTTGTGTATCCCCCTTCCAATTTATGCTGATGGCATGAGAACACACAATTTCATCATCAGTTCAAGTCGCTTTCAGATTTATGCTAAGCTTTTTTCGGGGAGCCTTCCATGTGCCCATGTTCGACTCATCAATTCAACGGGACACCCCCATTTCCTTATTCACTCTCGACTTACTCTCAGCCGAATTGCTCCATTGTGCCCGTGTTTATTATTAGCCATCATCGCCGAACCCTTCATGTCCATTTCCATACACAAATATCCGTTTATTAAGCAGACTTCCATAATCAAATCAAAGAGGAAGTTGAAAATTTTGATTTATTTTCACAAAATCATCCCTCATCCTGCCGTTCAGCCATTCGAATGGATTTGGGATGCGCCTTATTGGGTTGGAACGACCCTTTTTTGTGTGCCCATGTGTTCGGTGCTTATCCGCTCCCTTTCGTTGTTGTTCTTTGTTTAGTCATGGATGGTACCTGGCTGTCAATTCGACTTGCCACCGAGAGGCGTGAGCCAGTCAGACATTCTCATCTTGGTTAATGCGTTTACGTAATCAGTGCGTGCGTGTGTTTCCTCTCATTTTCCACCATTGCATACATCGTTCTCATCTCAATTAGACACAACGAAGGAACGTTCCAATTCGCATTGATGAAGACTGCTGGTAGAGACTTTCTCAGCTCGCAGGTCGACGTAACTCGTGTGTGCTCCCGCTCGCATCGGCAGCCCTTAGGACGGTGTGCATATTATTCAACCCAAATGAATATTCAAATCCTGGCATGTTACCACTCAGAGTCGGGAATTTTACAGTTGAACCCATTTCCATTTGAACACATCCTGGCTAGGGGATTCGGAGTTTTTACTTCTCTTCACTTTGAAACTCGCTGCTTCTGCTTATGTTGTGGTTGCAAATATTTCAAACGGATAAAAATACATCACACACACAACAGCCGGGCCAGACTGAAGGCGGGGCACGGTCATAGTTTTCGATCGAAACCGAGGTGAAATGGGACGTGCCACAGCCCACCAGTGCCCCCTGCCAGTCAACGCACGGCGACGATGCGATGGTGATGACTTTAAAATCGCAACCAAATTTAATTAGTCCAACATGGTGGATGAGGAAGAGAAGGTGGAGGAGGTAGAGCACCTCCTGTGCGTTGGCATCTCGACTCCTCTGATAACTTGGACCCGAAATTTCGCTGCGGCGTAATTTATTAAAATATGATTGAATACGAAATGAAATTCTACACAACAATCTGTTTATGTTTTCGCAACGATGAAGTTCTCACAGAAGATGCGATGTGTTCTGATGGGTGGTGGCGGTAAGGGAGGTTGGGTGTGTGTTTTTTTTTTTTTTGGTTGTGTGTTGGTTTACGACCCAATTCAAAAGAGGTCGTCTCGTGGGCTCCCTCGGCGTAGGGTGGGCGAATAAATTCCCAAGAGTGCACATGTGCGGGCGGAATTAATGTAATCAGTCACGGTTCCAGTTGGTTTAACTGATTCTAGGTTGGAGGAGGGAAAACATGGAATTTGCAAGCCATGCCTGGGAGTATGGAAAAGGAAAAACCTGGAAACGGGGTAAAAATAGTTTTAATTATTTATTTCAGCTTAAATGGGAAATTAAAACCTGGAAAGTTGATGTGGATGTGTGACATTTGTGGGCATGAGTGACATTTGCGTGATGACAGATTCCGATTGCAGTCAAGTGAGAGAAAAAATGAGGATGTCAACACTGTCAGTTGGGCTTAACAGGCTTATTTAGTGCTCCTTTCTTTTATGAGATAATGCCAATTTGTGTAATATGTTATGTCATTGTTACGACTGATCAGTTTATCCATAGACAACCTATGCTACTTTAGGACCGCGGCAGCTGCACAGAGGGACGTCACAGGCAAGAGTCCTCTTAATACACCGCTGGGTGCTGCTAGTTGAAGGCAGAACTAAGACGCTACCAGGGTAGCGGAACGAGCTCTTCGCTGTGAAGTTAGCCCTGCTCTCTTATTTGCATACACACACTCGACACATGACCGGATGTAGCCTCTTTTTCGGGAACCAGAATGTCTGCTTCACCCGGTGAAGTGTCTTCTCGTCTGCAAGCTTGATGAACAGCCGCCGTTTACCATTCGAGACCACCCACCTCGCCGCATCGTCCATCTTACAGAGAAGGCTGTCAGAGCCTCGTACGACGTAGTCCTTTTGCACATGCTTTTTCGCCTGTGTCATCTCATCATGCTCCTCAGTTTTGGGTCCTGTCATTGGATGGTCGTGGACGGTACATAGGCTTCCTCCTCTTCCGCTGATTGCCGACTTAGAGAATCCACCGGTCGCAGCGCGTTTTTTCTTCCTTGTCCGTTGCAAGGACTCCGGCAGACCAACTGAAGACCCGTCTGTTTGCACCTCGTGCACGCACTCCTGGTCAAACGAAGCCACTTGTCTGCGAAACTGGACATGAAACAGTGATGTCAAATCCGAACCAAGAATTAGACGACCTCATGCATGTGCAGAGTGCACGTTGCACCGTCTCCTTCGACAACAGATGTCTCGTCTTGGCACTTCCTCCCATACAACCCATCGAATGACATCACCAAATGAAGACATTTACATGCTAATCGATCGGCTTATTAGTTCGAAATAAATCTGAAAATTAGATACAGATAATGCAGAGACAATTCGCAATTTGATTAACGACAATGTCATCGGTTGTCAATTGCAATTTAATCGAATCCTTGAACAGCATTTGGATTCGAATTTGAAAGATAATTCAAATTCAGCATCATGTCGCCTCGAGAGCAGCATGCATTTTCGGCATGAATTCAACATTGTCGGTTTGTTCGTCCCAATTCTCTGATAACTAAGCAGAAGTGCAGCAATGATTAATGACTGTCTTCGCCTGTGTGCCTGCATGCGAGGAGAGTGTGTAGTCGCTCATTAATTTCACGAATCAATGCATTCAAGAATGTTTGAGGACATTCAACATCCGATGTACGTACACATTCCATTCAACTGATGAGATCTGATAACCTCCTGAATACGGACAAGAGTCATTACAAGCCCGAGAAAGTTACGAGTGCACGAGTGTATCTGAGAATATTGTGCTGAAGAAACTTTGATGTACATATTTCTGAGGGCAATGAGACGGGTACGATTTAATCCAGCCAGCCGGAGGATCCTTTCATGGAGGGTCCTTGCCGAATGACACATAATAATTGGGGTCATTTATATGAAAAGGCTCCTCATCATTAAGGGAGCAGACACCTCCTTGCACTTGAACCATTAAAAAGTTAACGTTTCATTTTTTCCCCAGACAGGGCCATCGAATTCGACAGAAATTAATCTATTTTTAGAAGCTTTGCGAACGATTTATTATGGAACGGCATTGATACCTTTTCGCTGAGTACTCACTGACAGCAATTAAAAGTGAGACAACAGTATTATGAACGTTGTAGGCGAATAAATCAATTTATCGCGAGAAATGCTGTCTATAGACGGCGAAATCCCTACGTGCGCTTAAACATAGAACAATTCTATGTTTAAATGTTTGCGGAGCTTGAATGAAACTTAGTGAAAATATTGCTTATGTACTCAATTAGGAGATAGTAACTTGCCTTCAACTCTGGAAAAATGGAACACGCACATAAGCCAAGGATCTCTACTTTTGGATATACTTAAATCCCTGTAGCCACTGCGCTGCGTATAAATTTTTGCTGTACAAATACACAGAGGTTCAAATGATCTCATAAAAATCCAGACATCTCAGGCATCTATTTTGTCAATGTCAACATTGTATCAGGTCCAGCACTACTTGTGTTGTTCAAATTTCGGTTGAAATCAAATCGAAGGAGTATCCTGGACACATTGTCAGCTGAGACAGAATTCGTGATTAGATCCATGAGAGGTTTGGGTTTCTGCCTAACATGGCACGGCTACCACGAATACAATACAACAATAAATGTCTACACATTTGAAGTCGCGGACAAACTAGTTAAAGATTTAAATGTTCGCATATTCTCTTATTTTTCGGCTAACGATACAGACTGAACCAATATTCGCCACTAATGTGGAGGGCGCTACAGTCCGAGGTTTACCTGGGCCCAGCTTCTACAGCAACCACTTGTACTGTACGTGTTTCTCTTCTCTCGCGATTGGTGGACAATCATAGCTTCATGATGACTGCGATGGCTCTAGACAGGTGGAGCTGTAAATATTAAGTTGTGTCCAGCCACCGTTCACGGCACTGCCAGTCAGCTCGATTTATGCAAAATGTTCTTGCGTTCGATCAAGGAACTATGGAAACATAAGAGCACACTATCATTTGATATGAGTGGGAGGGGCCATTGTTTGTCTGTCTAGTCTTCTCATAGTCGTCGTTAAGCATAAGTGACTGAGTTCATGAGAGTTCAGTTCAGCGGATATATCAAAAATATTACGAAAATGTTTTAAAGAAAGTGGTTTTACCGGTTAATCTTTGTATATAAATTATCTCTGATGACTGCTTGTAGAAAAAAACAGATGCTCATAGCTTCTCAGTTTTGTGTAGTTTCCGTTCAGTAGGGCGTATGTGGAATATTTTTTTTCTTTCGTGATTTTTTACATTTGTTTTGTGCTCTCGATTGTAATTATTGGATGTCATTTTCTATTGAAGTAATTTCAAGTGGATATCAAACATATTGTGCGTATTGTGTAAGGCGGACATGATTTGTAAATTGATGGCGAATAAGAGGAGATAATAGTTTCTTTTACATTTTTTACTTAAATTCTGACTCCGTAGCGTTCAGGCAGTCAATCCAACTGAGTGTATCTTGGTTTCCGTCAAATGTTATTCGAGTATATATAATTATTTATATTTCGCTTTTGTGAAAACAGACATCATTGGAAAGCGTTTAGTGAGGTGAGTGGGTTGCATATATTAATTTCTACTACTCATTTAAATCAAGGACTTGGGTCTATTGTGCACTTGTGAGACCACACTCAGATTTTTTTGTGTATGCAATTTGACGCTTAAAAACTTGGAAATCACCTAACTTTGGAATCCAAATAGTTTGGATTTGGAATTAAAGATGAATAGCGCTGACATCAGTAAGTGAATGAAATGCATTCGAAATAGAAAAAGAAGAAGAACAGATGGTATTCTATAAACAGTAATCACAGCATTTGGGATCTCTCATACCAAAAATCATATGCAGTGGATCCAAACTTGTGAAACTTGTGCTTGGGGCAGAAGTAAATTTTGTTTTTTAACACACACGGTCTTCCGTCGTAAATCGCCAGCACACTTATACCATGTTGGTCCATTGCGATATCCATAGTCAGACTACTACCACTGGTCGACAACTCCAGTAATTGTGCCGTTAATTTAATCCCAACGGCAAATGGCGCATTAAATTAGATGATTCGATTGATTCGACCCGGGGACCCCACCAGCCAAGGACATGCACTCAACCAACGCCTCTATCGAGCTGTACGCTGCCTTCTTACTAACTAGCAAAAGATACAATAACTCGCCGGAATTAGTAACTAAAAAATTATAACTAGTACTAAAAAGTCACACCAAAGTCAGACTCGGGAAAAAAGCGTCCCTAGTATAATAAGGCGAATTTTAACCACGAGCAAACTAACGTCCGTACTTTCGCGATCCAAAAACGATGCATGTCCTCTCTGATTCACCCGACCGTTGGCCACTCTCTCTCGACCGTTGGTCACTCAAGAGTGAGAGAAGAAAGGGGTCGACTCGTGTAATATCGAACAACTGGTATAACATGGAATTATTTCGAAAAATTGGGGTATTATATGTGCTAAATCGTTTCACTTTATAGGACTTACAGCACATATAACATTGTGGGCTAAACGACTCTTACCATCTCTTTCAACCCAATCTAATGAAGGCATATTTTATTACTTTTGCACAACTAACGAAATGCGGTAGAAACTCCATACATATCATTTCACAAATATGGTCCTAGTTAGTACAGCATTTAGTATAAACCTCCATTATCGATCAGTGTGAAAGGGTTCTCGGATAGCGTGCTATTCACTATTTCACTGCAATTTTAGACGTGGCACGATTGTGTTGACTTGTTTGTTTCTTTTTTTTCTGGAAAGGATGTTTCTCAACAATACGATTCTGCCAGAAGATCTACAGAATAGTGAGTACGCACTGACTTCTGATTCTTACTCGTTGGGCTACTTACATACTGACAACTTTATTCCTTTTTTGCTCAACTAGAATGCATTGCTAACACGATGCTTAACCAGTGTCATTGCGGCATACAACGTACGTAAGTCAATTCTGCCCTCGTTCTGAATCTCAGATTTAAGGCACAGAAAAATAATGTGTTTCAGCTATTGTCACCATAAATGCCTCATATTTGCCGTTACTTGCAATGTCATGCAATTATGAGAAGCTTCTCTTGTTCTAGCCTGAGTCTAAGCACCCACACCGACGGCCCTGAGATCACATCTTAACTCAAGCAACTTCCATATCACACGGCATCCCCTCTCTCGAGCCACTTACAATGTTCATGAAGTGGAGCATAACTATCAAGGTTCAGTCTTCGCCATTAGTGTCTGCTCAAAAAACCCTACGATTCGACAGATCCCAGTTCCATTGGAAAGGTTTTAAACTCTTCGATCGATATTAATGGCACACTTGAGACATTTAATTTCTGTGAGTAACTGAACTCATCTTCAAAGACCATTCTATTGTCTTGTTCATGTGCACTCTTTTCTTGACAATGAGCTCACAAAATAGTTCCTGCAAGGTCGTGCAATTAAACAAATCGATACCACCGCCCACCACAGACGGTGCATTAATATGCAACCACCTAGACATCTCACCCAGCCCCGCGTGATACACCTTAAGCCACGAAGTCATTAAAAGCGCTCAATTATCCCGTGCGCTGGCTCGGATTTCTTCCCCATTAAATTATTAGATTGCCACATTTCAGTCGCTGCCATCGACACAAAGGCTGCCCAAGGTTCAGCAATAAAGTGCAATAATAAGACGGGACACAAACAATTTTCAGTCACAGGCGAAGCTTGCACACAGTCAAACGACCAGAGTTGAGACACACAGCCGCAAAACTTTGCCCTGGCAACACCAGCAGAAGCGAGAAAAAAAGATACCCGCATCAATGACGAACGCGAATGCACGGAAAAAAGCGAGAAAATTATTTTTGAGGACACACATGAAGGTGAAAGACACATGCACAAAAACAGCGCACAGAACCGATATCAAAAGCGAGAGAGACATCCAGCAGCAAATGCCCCCAAAATAAGAGGAAAAAAAAGAATACGAGACCCAAATGCACATTCAGAGCACCTTTCACGCTATTGTCACTCCTCTGACATCGCTCGGGAGTAAACAATTTCTGACACTAACATGTCATATTGTGGGTCTGAAACGTTCTCATTTGTGTTTCCAATTGAAGGCAGGGGGTGATTTTTCTTGTTTTCTTGTCTCTTTTGCCGTCCCCTGCCACACCCACCCGGTTTTTTTTTATCACCCACTTCTCTCGCACTCCTTCTGTGTGTTGCCATCATCGTGTTACGTATACGCCAACGGACTCATATTCCGTGTGCATTATACTCGTTGAAGGCCATAAACTCTCTTGGCAACGTGTCACTGTGTGTCTGCTGGGTGCTTTTCAATGTGCTACCTCATTCATGGCAACCTATTTCACACAAAAATCACAGACGCACACACACACACTACTGTCTAACACGCAGCTCCATAATGATAATCAGGACACAGTAATAGTTAGCAGTGCTCCTGCCTGCTTCCCTGCCATCCCTGTGTCACTGCTGCTTTAAGTGATGATGATGACTGGCGACAATGAGCATGGGGACGGGGGTCTGATGGTCGATGGACAAACAGCAGCAGCAGCAGCGCCACTAAGAGCGAACATCAAAGGATTTGATTCTAATCATTGTGTTCGTTTTGAAAACATCACTGCGTCAGCAGTCAATGATCGTCGTCGTCGTCGGTGTCCTGGCATTGACCAAGAGGACAGAGCTGTGTGGCTAAGAGCGAGTGACAATCGGACTGTGCGATGGGGGCCGGGCCACACACACAACATGGAAACCATATCAAGTTATCAAATGCTCATGTTTCTCACCACGGAACCCATTCAAAGGGTATCACACAAAAAGTAACGACTAATGAGATTATTTTTTTTCCTTTTTTGCCTCTCCCTTTGCAATATTGTTGCCTCAACTAGGAGAGTTAATGCGATGGCGGTGGGGTTGCGGCGGGTGGTGGGTGGTGGACCCTTTTTTTTGTGTGGATCGTCGGCTGGCGTAATCAGATTCGCACTAACACCCTCGAATGACTAATTAAGCCTATTGTAAGTAATTTTCTTTGTACCGAGCCAATAAGCCGTTTCATTTACTCGTGTTTATGCGAAAATCGTGTGAACACGGCGGCTGGGAGGGATGGCAGTATTTTGAGAGAAAAATTGAAAAATTTCAGACTCACTGCGGGAGATAAGGGTCAATGACTTCTTTGGGAGCAGATTAATTTCTGCTTTGAATGGGACGACGAAAGCCTAGTTTCAGCCGGAGCTTAGAATTTGTGACATTTTTTGAAAGAATCTTTTTTTGGGACAGGGTGACTTATCAGATTTTTTTTACAATTCACGAAGCATGAATCGGGGGCTGTGTATCCCAGAGAACTTGAGAAATTACTGATGAGGGTCTGTGATGGTGATTTATGACCTCAATAGAATGCCCTAAATTATTTTTAACCCTACATTTTAACACACATCACCTGACCAGAGAAGAACGAGAAGAAAATAAATTTAAAAATAGACAAGAACGGTTTGAGATATAATATTAATTCTAGCTTTATTTTAAAACGACATTCATGCCATTATGTATATAGTGGCACATAGTTTAAGCTTCCTCCTCAGTTTTGCTAGCTGTGCTTCAAACGGTCGGTTCAATTTTGGGTGATTCGGCCAAGGTGTGCAGCGTTATTCCGGCAATAACGCGTTGAATGTGGTCATCGAAATCGTAAGCTTCTCTATCTCGACGCTCGCCGTGAGATAACCCGGTTGCCTACTTTTCCCTTCCCAATTCGGAGCGTTGCGTCTTCTATGTCATGCAGCACCGTCTTGTTAGAACCACAACTCGGATACATATGTCGATATTTTCAAACTCTGGCTATAAAATTTCGGTTACGGTGCTCTATACCTGACCTCCCAACTAAGCTCCCGGAGTTTCTGGCGAGTCGCTACCGATGTGTGTGGCCTGGCGTTGTCCTGATGGAACACATTTCCTCTCCTGTGGGCCAAAGCCGCTTCCGAGAGAATGCTTCCTTAAAACGGTCCAATTTTTGACAGTACAGGATCAAAGTAAGGGTTTTGGTGGAGGAGATCAGCTCATAGTAGATAAGCATACCACCAAACACGCAGAAATACCTATCTGGTCGTCAATCTTGGCTTGCTCACTGTTTGCGCCGTCTCACAGCGATTCGCTTGACGTTGTCGTCAATATTCTTTTTTCGTCCGCTTCAAAAATAGGTCGACGTTGTTGCGATTCAACAGTGATTCGCTGATGGAATTTCGGTTCGTAAGGTTCTTTGTATCCAGCCTTGTTCAAAAGGTGGAATTACCTTGGCCAGCGGTCATCCCATTCACGCATCATTCAGCTCAATCAACGCCATTTCGTCAATATCATGGCCTCAAGTCGAAGATATGGATTGACTTCTGGTTGCACCAGAACAGTGCTAAGGCCTCAATCACCAAGATCGTGTAATTTGTCGGATTTCACTTTCTTTTTGTCCGATTATAGACGAGATCGTAGTAACATGAAATCAGCAAACTCGTGACGCTTTGAAAACGAAAATTGGTTAAGTTATGCCCAATATGTGCCGGATATCCGCATCGAGTCCTGCAAGTCCTCGCGTGTAGGACATTTGACTAATTATGTATTCCATTTATAATGGTGAGATGCAAACAACACACTGAATAAAAAATGTCTTCGAAATCAAACTCATAAATGTTTTTTTTTATTCAAATTTACTTTCGGAAGTTCAAAATGGATGATCCTCTTTTGTTATGATTCCAGTAAGCCTCCCCAGAAGAGAAGCCAGAAACCCCAGGGAACCCCAACTAGAGCCACAAGTATTCCCAGGCTTGCTCGAATGCATAAACAATTCGTGGAATTCTACTTAAACCAGCTGCTGGCTCAGAGCGCAGATTGACCTAGATGCAGTTGCGATGGACCCGGCCACAGCTCATTACTCAGGGTCGCACGCATTTCAGTTTGATGCTGCTTAATATACTAAACGTATTGTTGTTCCTAATTGTTCGTTGCATAATGTAATCAGCTGCACACGCTAAATGCAAATTTTCCCGAGCCAAAATCATTTTGCAAATACCCCTCAGGGCCATGACAGGCAGTCCAAACTTGCTGTCAGTTTGTTACTTTCGTTTTTGTTTTCAAAACTCCCCCCATCCAGCGGGCAAGTGTTTGATGCACAAAAACGCAAGCGAAAAGTTAAATATATGTGTGCATTTATTCATAAAATGACTTCGGTTATATAAATTAAATCGGATTTTTCGTTTGCGCTCCCCGTTTTTAAACGCAGCGCTACTGCTGTTCGGTTGTTTTACCTTTTGTTTTCCGGGAAACTATGTTTTCGTTTAGCAGTGAAAACATTGAGCTAGAAATTTGATTTGAATTTAATTTGGAAAGTTTTCGGCTGTTTCGGTTGCGGGAAGAAAAATAGAATGCTGATTGAATTTCAACATGAATCTGGAGTTTGGTGGGTGTGTGCGCTTTTCTTTTTTTTTCTCGGCAAGCTAATTAGTTATTAGATTTAATTAAATGAAAGGAAAACTAATTGGATTAGTTTTTGAAAAATATGCACACGTGTGGGATTATATAACTTGCGGGTGACGACAGTTCGTGTGACATGTGAGGGATTAAGGTGGTGCGGATGGAAAAAGGTGGGAAAACATGTGGGCGAGTTTAGTCTGCACATGAAATGCAACTCTGACAATTACTTGCATCGCTTTATTAGGCCAACGAACCTTGGAGGGTCTGAGCCTGGGCAATAGTTGCCTTCCACTGCTTATGGGCATGGGCATGGGTACATTGCTTCCAGTCATCAAGGCCAAGTTGACTTGAGCCCTCGATAAGTCGGTCTTTACACCGGAGGTTCGGTTTTCTTCTCATTCTCGAATCAGGAGGCAGTCTATCCATTTTGTGTAAGAGTTTCAATGAAAATGAAAATCCGACTAGACTATCGGTTCAAGGCTCTAGCAAGAGCCGGGCAGTTGCAAGAGAAATGTGTTAAGGTCTCCATCTCAGCCAAGCGTTATGTGGAACACTAAAATTTTGCTGGAAGCTACTAACTTGACGGCATGATCTCCTACCGGCCAGCGTTTCGTATTAACCGCCACCAATCTGTCAATATTATGACGATTTCTCCGAGTACTCAGATCGGTACGAGATCGGTTGTACTCAGGCCAGATTTTCCTTGACGCTGCACAGCTTGTCAGTTTGGCCCATCTGAGATTAGTCAGATATTAGACTTGACTTATAGTGGCTTATAGTGGGCTTATGTGGACCTCCTCTGCAAGGCCGGACTGAGGGGCAGATCCCTGTCTAGCCAGTTCATCGTCATCCTTATCATTTCCTGGGATATCACTGTGACTTCGAGCCCAGATAAGGGAGATTTTGAGCTGGCCTTCTAACGGCGGTAGCTCAGCCCGGCTTTCCTGACTTGGTTAATAATATGAAGTAAAGCTTTATTGGCTGCTTTGCTATCAACGCATATAGCAATCACCTTTCAATGTGGGTGTATTTTGATTTAACGACACGCTACCCGGGTTACAAATAGTTCCGCCTAGAACGCACTGGAATTTTCCGGCAGTTTGTAGGCTTTCAGGGAATTCCCAGAACACACGCCCGTCGACTCCACCATCCGTCTTAGAGCCGTCAATGTAGATTGCCCAGTTAAAATCCCTTCTGTGTGTAGCAGATACACACATTACTTTGGCGTTTTTCTATTGTCCGTACTACTTCATGGAAAGCCGTTTCTTTGGAGCCTCCTTTGAGGTATGCCTGTTGAGATTTGAATAGAGATGACTCTATTATAGAGTCTCGTATGTGGTTATCAAAGATTCGTTTGACAAGTTTCAGGATGAAGGAGGTCGGACTAATTGGCCTGACGTCTACCCTCGTTGGGGACGTAGACTACCCGAACTTGTTGCCACGAGTGGGGGAAGTGGCTGTTAAGAATACAACTTCTATAGATCGGCAGAAGTCATGCTAAGTCTTGCAGCATAATGGGCAGTGTGCTGTGCAGGCCTGGATTTAAAAGGAGCGAATCTTCATAAACAATTTTTTCATAAGTAATGAGAGATGTAATATTTACCCAAGATCCCGGCTATGGGTATAGTGAGTCGGTGGCCTCAACAATGCTGTCTCCACCTCCAGGGAAGTCGGTATTCATTAAGAGTTCTATAGACTCTCAAGCTGATCCCGCCTATACTTCGTCCGATTTCTTGGGAAGACTCGGATTGACGGATTTTGTTTAGCCTGGCAGAATCTCTTACGGTTTCAATATTTTGGCAGTAATCTACACAGGATAGACTCTGTGATAGACTGTTTCTATATTTTAAGTCAAGCTTTATATGGTTGCCAGCATTTGCACTTATAGCAGACGTTGAACGTCTCTCCGGTTTGCTTTCTGATATTAGAAACATTTTCGGTCCACCAAGGAGGATAGGATTTCTTGTTAAATTTAACTGGACATCAGCCTTTGTAAGCTGCCTTAAAAACTTTAACAAAAGTGCTAACCTTTGTGTCGAATTCTGCAATAGACAATAATAATATATTTTAGGTTTAGGGGTTTCGGCCAAGTCGGTTCTTTTAGGGTTTCTGTAGGGAACGGGACTCGGTGCTCGGAAAAGTAAAGGTCAATACCTCGGCATTTGTTCCATAGAACGAGGTTGGTTTTGCTCATGAACTTCTTTTGCCGGTGCTGGGCAGTTGTCTGGCATATAAGTCGATGCGATAAGGGGGTCGGCGATATCTCAGTGTACTTTGTTGAATGAAACGCTTCCAAAAATACCACATTCAGCAGGAGTAGCCAGCTACTATCCAGGATTTGGAAGCCAACATTACTCGCGAAATGGGGCAAAGACCCGTCGCAAGGCTGGAAGCAGTGATCCAAAGTTGGGATGAATGAATCTTTGAAGGGGGCGCCGCGCCTTGGTCACGGCCAGCATTATATTCAAAAAGTAAATGTCAGACATTGTTCTTTCAGGTCACAGCAAAATTCCCATCATCGAAGTTCATTTTAGGTGTTTTGAAATTTGAAAAAAAACAAGTCCTAATTTGACAGATCTATTTAAATCTTCTTTGCTATCTGTGCCACTGACAAACATATTGTGGTCGATCCCAACACCATCCCTCTGCCACATATTCATTCAAGTACAGAGCCAATCTACGGCCACCACCGCCATCGCCTCGAGGCTTCATATAAGATCCCCTTCACTGCACCGGAACGCCGTCGCTTGCATATAATCCCGCATAACACCTGAATATTGAAGCACGTAGCGATATCCTCCCTCGCGGCGTCTTATGAATTTGTCTGCCTCTCTTCATTTTTTTCATGCCTCACACACGCACACAAAAGCGCCGCCACTTAAGACGGAAGTCACGTAACTTTCACGGATTTATGTCGCAATATCTTCGCCATCTGGCAATTCCTCCAAGAATCCGTTCCAAATTGAATTTCATTCTTCGCCGAAATGGGATCGTGTGAGCCGTCCATCCTTGCCGCTGCCAATAAATCACTTAACAATGCTTCCCACTGGTATTTTGGGGAATAAATCATTTCGCCATAAATAATCCGACCGCATTGTCGGCGTCGAGCTATCAACAACCAGCTCCCGCTCCACCCCCCTTGACCGGGCCAAATGTGAAGTTCATTCCCGAAAATTGACGTTAATCGCCTTTTAATTCGTTTCACTAAAGTCCACCGTTTCCGGGCCGTCTTCCTCGAGTCGGAAGTCGGGACAATGTAAATATTTTCGTTCGTCTCTGACGGACTGGCTCCGTCATCATTACACTTTACTTCGCTTTATGAAGATTTGACATAGGCACGACAACTTAACCACCGAATATTTATGAACTGGCCACAATCACCAATTGCGGGCAACACCACACAAAAAAGCAATCGGGGGCAATAAAAACAGCAACAGCGCACATAAAAGCGTCATCGTGTCGTGCTGTTAGCGGCGCGGCGGTGGCAGAGTATGTGGAGTGTTGGTGGCGTCCTGGACGGCCGACGACTGTTTAAAAGAGTCGCGTGCTTAAATTCAATGCGAACGCCGTGTTTACCTTTGACCGAGGCAATTAGGCGCGGAACAATGAGTCCCCGTGCACACAATGGCTTAACTTGGTCCGATGCGATTACCGGCGACTGGTCACGCGATGATAGCCGCGCCTGCTTCCAGCCCGGCTGCCGCTGAAATGGTCACTTAACCGGACACCCTCTGACATGCTGTGGGGAGGGGCCTGCTATTTACCAGCTGAACACGAATACGGCTCCGTTACGTTGTTGGCAGGCACCAGTGCCGTGTTAAGCCGAATGCTGGGTCGTTGGTCGGAGCGACAACCGTCAAAACGCCGGCTGACCTTCGTCACACTCTAGTATGCGGGAATAGAGTCCCCTCAGGGAGGACGGGGAACCATGAATCTGTCTGCTGTCGCTGAGGAACTCAACGTGTCGGGCATATGTTAAACATTAATTCCTTCCTTCCTCAAGCAATCGCAGCGCCGTCGGACGGTGAGCTGGTGCTCAGAGCTCGTAAGTGTTTCCTGATTGATCGAGATTAGTGTGCGGGTGTGTGCCGTGTGTCCCGTGGCAGCGGAGCGCTGTAATATTCGGCAAGAACTTTAAACAACTATGGCATGGGGCATAATTAAATTTTTATGAGCCTGGCAAGGGAAGTCTGTCGCTCCTTGGCCTTGGTGGCGCAAGTCGACTCGTTTGCCAGGCAACGTGTGCTCGGTTAGACATTGGTTTTGTAAATTGCACCTATGAGTGTTTTCACTTAAATGGGAGAGCATGGGATTTGGGATTGGGTCTGCCCTCGGGGGTGGGGCAGGGGACCTTGACGGTTTGAGGGTTTCAGGGTTTGAGGGTTTGCGGATTCTCGGGATTGGATTTGCCCCACAGACGAATGAACGAAAGCAATTTTAAAGGGTCCAAGGAATTTAGTGCGGGGATTAGCGACGACGGTATGACGGTGATGGCGATGGTGAGTGTAATGTTAGTTCCGGCAACAGTGGCGGTGACTTAATGGGAATGAGTTTAACACCCGTCCGCAATTTTGTGGGACAGTAATCTTCAATTTAATTCTACTTAGTGACTCTGAGGGTTTCACACTTCTCACAAGGAGTGGGGTCGTAACACGAAATCGGATCCGGGGGGAGGAAGAGCGCCTCCCCCCCCGTTAAGAAAATGCTTGTAAGTTAATCCTTGACTTTTTTTTCCCGTCTCTCTTCTGTTCTTTCTTTATTTGGCTCTGATTGTGATTGTCGAGACCTCGGGGCGATTTGAAAGCTTTTCGGATCAGCTTAAATGATTGATGAGCTGAGGGGCGGGGAGGTCGGGGACTTGTCGGTTTCATAATTAATTAGCAAATGCAATCAACGTTTGCGGATTCAGGGAATTCAATTGAAAGTAAGTATTTAATTATGAAATTGTTGTTTGCTTCCACCGTTGTTGGCGGAAAACTGTCTGTAGAATATGTCATGAGCGTGGCTTTTTTCTTAAGGTCATCGGATTTGTTTTTGTTTGCATTATTTTGACATACGAACAGAGACTATTGGTCATTCGTGGAACACTAGCACACCTGCCCGAACATTCTATGAGCTGATAGCATTTTATCTTTAGTTTCTGATGCTTTCTGGTGCATGTGGTGGGATTGGAACGATTAAGTTCAAAATTTGCAATGTCCTTCTTTTTCCTTCTTTTTCCTTCCTTTTAGACATGGACATTCGAAAGTTGCTAAGAATGGAACTCACTTTCTGTCTTAATGGAACTCTCACAGTGAATGTATGCATTTTATAAAGATTCACTCCACATTTCTATAAAAGTTGGAAGCCGTCAGAATTTTTATCTTTCATGTTGCTCTCCAGTTGAAGACGCAGGACATTGATGTGCTCATGGCGCAGAAAATGGTCATCGATGGTAGCTCCTAGGTATTTAGTATATCTGTCTACCTAAATTGCGTTGATAGTGGCCAGCGGTCTTTCCGATGAAGGGTTCGAATAGTTTCTTTTGGTTTGGATGGAGTCCGAATGCGTATCATCATTATTCTGATATGTGTCATTAATGACCAGACCATATAAGTATATAAGACCATTCAGATACAGCGGTACAGCTTGCAAGTGCTTGTTTTCTGACACAACTTTTAAACGATCTCAATAGCGCATTTGTGAAAAGAATGAATAAAATGCAGGCTAGTTTGGAACCTTGTGGCACACCGTATTGCGTGCGGTACAGCTTGCAAGTGCTTGTTTTCTGACACAACTTTTAAACGATCTCAATAGCGCATTTGTGAAAAGAATGAATAAAATGCAGGCTAGTTTGGAACCTTGTGACACACCGTATTGCGTTCCTTTTCCCTTGCTTAATGTGTCAGACTTGACTTGACTTAAATTGTCTTCAGTCAGAAAGCCTTTATTATTTATTATTGTTTATTATTTTAGTGATTAGAGTCTAAAGTGAGACACATAGCATTCATAATGTCACCTGCAGAGAACCAGAAAGGCTGACAGATGTTTTCCATTTTGTTAAAACACCGTCCAACGAAGTTCTCTGTTTATGAATCTCTCTCAATTGTTCTTACTTCTTAGGTCAGTGCTCCATGGACAGTGTTAGCCTGAGCCGCAGTTGCATTGTCTCCCTGACAGTCCTCGGCACACGCTACTTCTAGTTATCAACCCATGTTGTCTCGTGCCTCGATCACTACGTCTTTATACCAAAGATACCTCTCCATCTCAGATTAGAAAGTAGTGCGTTTACTACTAACACTCGATTAGCATTATGTGTCATTTTGAGTGTCCAATTAGACAGGGCTGATAAGCGGTTATGATGGCTTTTTGTCCAGACAATCGCTTAGAGTTGAGAAAGTTTACTAGTTGCTTGCTGCTCCTTGTTCCTACTTCGTCATTCGAATCAAGTAAGATCACACTCAGTGTTCGTAGTCTAGCCCCATGATCAGGGGCACACAAATGACATCAAAGTTTCTCTTTCCGCAAATTGTGACAGATGATACTTCATCTCATGCCGTGATCCTCTATCGACCAGATCCCAGTACTAATCGCTGTTATTCTTGTAATATCTTTACTGAATGTCGCTAGACGTCTTTTCATTCTTCCATAAATTGACCATTACTTCCTCGACAGCATCTGACGTTGGTAGCCTTAAAGAATTGTGACAACTGATGCGCGTAAGTCCCTCGCCTCTGCTCGTTGCGGCATTCAATGCGTAATAATGTCTTGACTTGGCAAAGTGCTCGGAATTGCTTAAATTCGACGGCATTTTTCGTAGACATCGAGGATTTCTAGTTGAAGAACGCTGGCACAATGTGGAAGTCTGCAAGCTGCGCAGATATTCACTCGATCGGCGAGTGAATTGCGGAGCGTGGACAGTCAGCGCTAGTTTGGTCACCATTCAAGCTTGGACGACATTGTATTTTTATTGGATAGCTTCCAAATGTTATCTTCCAGTCGTCTATGAAAACGCTCACGTACCAGACGATGCTTACGTGTATACATTTTCTTTATGCCCTTGTTGAGAAGAGTGTGGTTGAGGGCTGTGTGAAGTCTAAAATTGTATGTATTTCTTCAGTTCTTGCGCTGACTTCTTCACTTCGTCTAATGTAGCTTACTAAATGTGGAAAAGGACCTCAACCAACTTGGCATGCGAAACGATAGCGCCATACACAGAAGATGAAGAAGAAGCTAAAGATTCGTACGACAGACTAGGTTATGCTGCGGCAAGCTGTGTACACCCATCGTACAAGTTTTAATTGTCAAGCCAGTAACCCAGAGGTCTGAGTCCCAGATGAAGTAGCCTCCCATCATTGGCGGTTCTTGTTTCAAACTTGGTCTCTCTAAACTTGAGCAGTTCGATCTTCCACTCATGCACGATGCCACATGAGATGTGTATGTGTGAAGGTTCGAACACACTGTCTCTCGAACAACCTTGTTCATCGATCTGAAAATGCCTCACGTTAACCCAGACTGGACAGACGTATGCTATGGCTGGTCACCTTCATCATGATATCAAGCTGGTGGCAGTAAATCGACCCCCTTGCTATAGCAAAGGGCATTCTCTAGAGCAATATCTATTTGCCAAATATGTCGAACCTGTGCCACTTTCTGTTCGCATCACATTAGGTCACGTAGACCGGCTTCCCGAAACCTAGGAGTTTACCTCTTCTAGAAGTTGATATTAAGCTTGTCGCTGTCGCTTTATCGACGGACGGACTAGATCTTTGCGCTGTTAAATGCATCACCTGCACGATCGATGAGCGCAGTCGACGTCGATACCTACGCCCCGTGGGCTAACAATGTCCCACCCCCCAGGAGAACAAAATCACTTCCTCCGGCAAATACAATTTAACACTTCACGCTATCAGCAAACATCCTGCGAACGACGTCGAAAACTTCCCATTCGTGTGCAAACTGCAAAGTACATCCACCCGCCCCGCCGGTCTTCGGAAACGACTGAATCATGGTAATCAACTCGTCACACACCCCTGCAGTACAATTCATCCCCCGCCAGGAGATCATAAACTGCCAAAATATTCACAGTAAAGGAAATTATGTAGCACCCAAATTGCTGCTCCAGAGTCCAGCCCCACTAATGAAGCGCTACCATTGAGGCAAAGTTTAAACATCCCTCCACTCCACCCACAGCCACTCCGGTCGGAGAATGGAGCCGGGGTAGTGAAACTTATTTTCTTAATTTTTATTATTATGTATGATGTTGGCTCGTCCAAGAATTGCTCTTGTGTGTGGTGTGTGTTGAGTCGTGTCTGTGCGCAGGGAACCTGCTGCCGAATGAGAGTTATCTAAAATTGATCAAAAGGTCAAGTGCTTTTCGGAGAGGGATTGAGTTTTCAAAGTCTGAAATACGACAATGGGTGGTGGCGATGGGGGGATGTATCCTCAATACATGAAGTCCGTGCAGGAGGCTGGGATAAGCCATTTTGCATCGACCATACTCCGACGACGATCCTTGTTCAGCTCGCTACATACCCAGGACTGAGCAGCTACACGTCCCGCGTTGCCTGTCTATGTGCTCAGCACGATGGGGTATTTCCTCCTCATCCCCTTGTTTATGCCGGACACAATAAAGTCGACTTAAGTGAGACGCCCGCATCGAGCGAGGCAGGCCGGGGACGCCCTGACGACGGGCGAACTACTAGTCAGCCGTAATTACACACGAGATAATGGTAAATGGGAATGAGAGGCCGGCGACTGGGATGTGGAAAATTTTCACAAAATTATGACTTATCTGGAGTATCTCAGATGAATATCAATCGGGGCCGGATTCTGGAGATGTGGAGCGAGGGGTGGACGCTCAGATGGGTCCTAATGGGGAAATGAATGTGGGTGGGTGGGAGTTCGATCCAAATATTCTGCTGCAGTCAAGGAGTGCCACTCCGTTTTGATCGGGAATTCGTCTCTCATCCATTCTTTCAAAATTCATTTGTCGTCAGTCGATGTTATCTGTGCATTTGCATGAGTTGGTTGCTGCTCGCATATCGTCGTTAGGCATGCAAACGAGCTTGACCTTCGACTGATGCCGACAGAGGGGCGATCAACTGTGGGGTGGGAGTAAATGCCACGAGCCAACTCAGAATGAATTTTGAAGCGCCTCGGAGATAGGAGTGCAGAGATTAAGAAGAGTATCCACATTCATTTCTCAGACATGAGATAAGGCACAGAATCGAGAAACTAATTTTTGGGGGATTTCTATTACATGTCCTGGGGTTTTCAGTGATGCTTTAAATTTGAAGGAAATGCACCAGAATTACTGTCTAGTCGGACTGGTCCATTGTGCTGCTCCTTAGAATTAAACCACTGGTGGGGAACCATCTCTGGAACCATCAAGAGCTAAGAATGTCGTGAAATTCGTTCTCACTTACGTCACCTAGGTTGTTGAAGAAATGAGCTGCCAACAGCTTACACCAACGAGACATATGAGCTTGCACATGGCTAAAGGTGGTGCTCTAACTCCTCGTCATACATGACATCTGGTCCCCTGCCGTGATCTCCCAAAAGGCAGAGTCATGTAATGTCATTAACCAAATAATTGATGCATAATATGGTACGAGGGGGTTCGGAATCCAGTTCAGGGCTCGATCATTTTGTAGGTTTAGCTCGTGATACTTGCCAGCGATCAAGTCATACTTAGCTCGGTCATTATCTTACGTACCAACAGTTAATTCAAGTAAGAGAGGTTGGGGATCTTCGTAGCATGGAGTATATTGTCCTCCGCTACATGCTTTAATGAATCCAGTTTTTGCTTCGGCTAGAAACGGGGGAGATGACGGAAACTGATGGTACTTAGTTCAGCCGGATTGTTGAAGTAGTAGGCTTCTAGATGATTCCTTTTGCGGGAGGAGTGAGCGCTGCAATCACATTATTTCCTCCCCCTCTTCTCGACAGCTTCTGCAAAAGTCATTTTAGGGGAGATGTAATATACAGACGTGTGTTCCAGTGGCGCATTTTAAGTATTTCCATCTGTTGCAATCGTCTGAATTGTAGGTCGGAGTGATACGATTTGAGGTTCGATCCCGGACACACCAACTTCTATTTTCACAACACCGCCTCTCTCGAGTCTGGGGGTGAACCAGCCAACCAACTATCCACGTTCCCTCTTTCATGCTGCAGGTTTGATTTATTTCATTTTCACGGCACCTCCGCCCCTTTCGAACCAGTCAGGGTGTACATCTGCCACGGGCGCCTTCCACAGTTCGAACGTCCACCACACAACTTCTCATAATCTGCCCAAAATTCAACAAATTTAACCAATATTCGAGTTGCACCGCTCGTGAACTCTCTCATCGTAGCTTGAACTTTTAATACCAGTTAATCAAACTCCATGCAAAAGTAACCAGAAAAAAAAACACCGTAAGCACACAACTCGAACAGAGTTTATGTTACTCTGCTGCATAATCCGAATTTAATCCTCCTCCAACGGGGTTACAAATGAAACCAAAATATTGCAGAGACCCGTAAAACTAAAGCCTCGCCCGTCTATGTCAGTCTCCCTCCCCTCCTCTAACTGCTTGCCTGTTGCCGGGGGATTTTTTAACTCTCAGGGATAACACGGGCGCTGTGTGCAGCGTGTATCGCTGCATGTGACATGATCCTCAAACTTCGTCCGGTGATGTGTGTGTTTGCTCTTATCCGAGCACATGTAGCGGCTCAGCAGGTGGAGCAAGCGGGCGGAACAAAAAATAACACCCATTCCCTCGGAGCTAACCCAAAAGCGGGGGTCCGTAGCGTCGTCCTTTTAAAAACAGGGCCCACCAGTGGTGCCCGTCGTGGCGGCCGTACGGGTTATGTGCATCCCGCAATTGCTGTCACTAACGAGGATTCCGGCATTTTTGCGGCCATTAGTACAGCGTGTTCATATTAATAGCGGGGACGAGGACCTCTCTCTCTCTCTCTCTGGAATGGTGATGGTGATAATGCGATGCACTGTAAACGATACATACTCATGGGATGTGGAATGGGGTAAAGGGAAGGAAACCTAACATGTCTTGCGTCAAAACAGTGGAAATGCCTTGAAGGAACACCACCAACAAATCCCCAATCCGGCCAACTCACTCGCCGAGCTCGAGCAAAAAGAGCAACTTCTCTCCTGTTCCTTCCTTGCTCTCCGCCCCATTGTGCAGGAGCTCATGGCATGCATGCATGGGCGCTGTGCACAGAGGTAGACGAATGGTAGGAGGATCAGAGTTAATTGAATACTTCAAACCGGTACAGCTTAATGCACGTACCCACCCCTCCGCTGCACTGCAACTGAGTGCTAATGAGTACGAAGAGCAATAAGACTCAAAGTGGAATGTACGAGCAAGCATGTGTGTGTTCTATCCCTCTGTGGAGCTCGGGTTGGTTTGGTGGGAATGTCCTTAGCGTATGCAGTGCGGCACAACAAGATGTGCGAATTGAATGTGAAAGTGCATTTAGTACTTCTAGCATCGTTTTATTGCAGTTTACTGCATTTTATTTCCGATTACTCCAACTCCTGCCATCCACGGCATCCGCCTCTCGGTTGAGCACTGCATTCACGCAGAGACGAACAGACGAGCGAGACGTTAGTCCTCCTCTGAGATGCTCAAGGATGATGTCTCTTGTTGAATGCAATGAATGTGAGGTTTCTTAGAAGCTGCTGGTGGGTTTTCATTTTTCGGGTGTGCAGGCAGCTCCGCCAGGATGCGTTGTTAGATTCAGGGATCAGCTTAATGTGGTTGGCCTTGGGTGGGCCACGGGGGGCGGGCTGTTGCCTGGGTGAGTGCATTTTAGCTTGTTCACTCTTGTCGGAGGGATATAATGATAAGTTAAACTTTTAATTACAAAAGCAAAGTGCTGCTCACACGCCGAACAGAGGAGTGGATTACACGAACGCTGCACAGTGCTCGGGTAGTTTGAACTCCATGATTTTGGAAAATAATCCTCATATGAGGTCTGGTGTCTGCTTAAATTTGCTGAAATGAATGTGATAGATAACTGAAATAAATTCGAGAAATACCGAGCGAGGGTAATCAGTTTGACTTTGCAGTTGTGTCTGTGTGGTTCTTTTGTGAGGATTTACCTTGCCTGCGAGGGATGCTTCGATGTTTGGAAGGATTTGCGCCTTAGACTACAAATAATCCTGCATACATAGTCTACACAATTGAATGGTGCAACCCTTCGAAGCAGAGAAGGTCTGTGAGCACCGCCCTGATGTATACCACTATGAAGGGGCAAAGGAAGTGGAATTGGCTTCTAAACGCATGCAGCCAGGGCCAAATTTCGCAGTTTTCAGAGTCAAACAATTCAATTAAATGGGTACACTTCTCAGGCTTTTATTGTCGGCACAATATCGTGCATAATATGGAATTCCAGAGCTCTACCGAAGACAACGGACGTGCGTCTGGCACGTCATTCTCCAGCATGATGTTGAAGATGTCACGTGACAGCGCGTTGCCTTGACTAAATCCTTTTTTTTCATGATAGGCACTCTTTCATAGCTACCAGTTGACTGCACAACTTTTTATCATGAATTGTGTACTAATAGAAAACAGGTTCGGCTAAAAGTCGCACCTCGAACCTTCGCCAATCCGGCCATCACAGTTCGTGTAGCAGTTGGACTCACTAACTGAGACTAGAGTGGCGGTGGTGCGAAAACGAAAGGTGAGTCCGTAGTGGATCCTATTCCACAATCATTAACTGCTGAAAAAGTTGCCCACTGACAGTTGTAGCTGTAGCTGTCACAATGAAAGCTGGTGAGTGCGGAGTCGAACCTCGAACCTAGTCTACTATCGATCATCACATCATCGTGAATTGTCACAGCTTCGAAAAAACGCTGATGCAAAAGAACAAGAAGCAGGATATACACGTCAATTGAACACAGTTGACTTTTGTGAATAAGTTCAGTGAAAACGATATCAATCGCTCTCTACGTACGTAAATGACATGGGCGGATGCTTCTGGGAACATACTTCTGAAAACTTTTCCTTCGGGACTGGTATTAATTTAAGCTTACGTTGATTGGTGATTAATTGACGCTGTACACGGAGTAACCATAACCACTGAGGTCAAGTGTGAATTAAAGCTCTGGAGTGACACACTGTCTTCATTATTACTTGGTCTCTGTAAAATATGATGTAGTCATTCAATTGAGATGCCTACAGCCTCAGCCACCTCACTCATTTTAATTCTCCGATTCGTCCGATATCGCTGCATTTTATTGACGTCTTCTTGCGTGATGATCTCTTTTGGCCGACTTGAGTGTTGTGTTTGATCACCACAAAAAATTCACTTTTGTCCCATTTCTGTTGAAAATTCCACAAGTTGTCTGCTGTGATGCGGCTTCTATAACACAAACTATGTTACGCATCTTGCTCTAAGCCTGACGATTTTCTACTAATAAATGACAGACTCCGAGAGCAGCGTTGCTTTTAAAAGAATTGTGTGGGAATTTGGAAATCATATGGCCCTCGGATTTTTTTCGATGTCGAATGCCAAGCTGCAAATGAAGGACAACGAGGTATAAACTCCGAGTAAGCGTAAGAAAAAAGTCCTCTCAAACTATATCTGGAAAGTTCACAGATTAAAACTGCACCAAATTAAAATGACACCTCTTGTTGGGTGACGCAATTGATCCGCAAAAGGGTATGATTTTGAATTCAAAACACAGCGTCTGGGGAATTACCTGAAAACGAGAAATCAGAGCGCGATCACAAGAAAAAACACCCAAAGACTCCTTCAAACGCATAAACGACTCAAGCAAATTGCCTCAAATTCCCCAGACAAACACAGACCTACTTGCGCCAATTAAAAACTCAATTCAGGACTCATTCAAGTCCGTTCAAATTGGATGTACAAAGTTAGATCACAATTCCACCGCGCCACACCCTGCCGCGCATTACTTGTATGTTTTGACGTCAAATGTGTATCATCCTTTGATGTCAAGCTAAAACAACTCGAAAACCCCCACAATCCCGTGTGGTACACAGAACTTCTCACTTCAATCCGACGAGGTAATTATGGTGTTTGCGTCACGATGAAAATTCATATCCCCAACCCGACCACACTCAGATTTATTACGTTAATTGCTTTATTGCAATAACACGTTCCAGGGGGAGTGCGAAGTGAAACATGAATTGCGTCACAGGTGGGTGGGCAAATGCGATGAACAGCCACCAAGCACATGTACACGTTCTTATGCAGCAGCAACGGAATAAATCAGGTTTCCTGCTGAGGTTCGCCGGTACGTATTCCCCCGCCGCGCCATCGACTTGGTGTAGCATCCGTGCCGTGAATACGTAACGAGAACTATCTCAGCAATCCCCTCCGGTCATGTATTTTAATTTGCAAGGCCAGCTTAATTATAATCGATATAAATTAGAAAAGAAAATAATTACAGTCCCAACTGAATGGCCACCGCAGAGCTAGCAGCCCCGACACCGACACCAATACGACACCATAAACTGGATCCCACGTCCTGTTACAACATAAAACAGAAATAAAAACAGAAAACAGCCACCCAGCGATATTCAAAGCCAGTGGAAACCGAAGCAAAGCAAAGCAAAGCACACAAAACTGGAGAACAAAGGAATTCATTTTGGGCTCTTCTTATGATTCCAGATATTTGACCACCCCAATTATCGGTGTATTGTGCGGTGCGGCTAAGACTCCGACTGCATATTCAGCATCGAGACACCCAGTCACCCCTCTGAGCTGTAAGCCTGTGAGGCTCCACAAGTCAATTTTCGAGAATTCGATCAAAGCACTGAATGCGCACCAGTGGATCGGGATATTTTCGAAAGGACGCAATTTTATATTTGATTTCTTTGGCTCTCCTGGCGGTGGCTATGGCGAAGGCGTGTCAACGACAACGCCAACTACGACGACGACGACGGGACTGGTGTCGATGGATGTGTCGATTCTCCAGTCGCTACTGGTGCCTTTTTGTTCTTAAACGAGGCGAAAAGGAAATTAAAATATTCAATTGAATGGAAACACGCGACTTTCTTCTTTTTTTTTTCACTTTCACAAGGGAAAAAGGGAAATATCGCATTACGCTTCATCAAATTGGGACGCGAGCAGTGTTTTTTCCTTCACTTTTTTTTCCGTCTCCTTCCGATCCATGCACAGAGTCGCATAGAGTCGCCGGGATATCGTTGGCGCTCTTTACAAGTCTTCAAGTGGAACAATTTAATAATAAAAAATAATTACTCTTGTATTACATTTTCCATTGTATCCTGATGAGTTCTTTTGAACATGATTTCTTCTTTTTTGTTCGTTATGTGTGCTGTTTCATCTTTTTTTGCTCTTCCAACGTGTTGGTCCCTATTTGGGGGGAGTGCTCTTGGCCATCTCCTGAAGTGGATTAAATTTATGGCATTTCTCTGATGAAAAAGTGGCACGTGAAGTATCAGGAATATGCTACACCTTTCAATCATGCTCTGCGAGTATTACATCGAATCGATGGCTTTTGATTTATTTGGACAGTAGGTCACTCGGCTGGTGGCTGGTTTTCCAATATTTTACTGAAATAAGTGAGACAGCCGATTGAATTAAAAAAAGCTTCGATTAGCAGATGCGCTTCCGTTTAAGAGAGTCCTTAAAAGTTTCATAAAATTGAAACTGCTCTTGCTTTGGTTACGCCGATGAATGATTTCTTAATGGTTCTATACAAACGGGCGCATGTGGTCGTATCAGCTCATATATTTAGCAAAGTTTCAATGCATGTGGTGTGTGACAATTTATTTTGAGTAAATGGTTATTGCGACCCATTATATTGCAAATTCTCTCAGTCCTTGTACACATGCTTGTCGCCAAAGATGAATTTAGTGCAGTTGGATCTTTTGCGGGTACTCACATGAGTCCCGAGTCAAAATGTGTAAAGTTGGAGTCGCAGAGGTCAGTCACACAGTGGGTCTGGATCACTAGTAAATAATTCAGAATAGGTATGACCAGTGTTGTTTTAACTACTCAACTGCTATGGACGAGCTGCATCGCTATTGAAGGAGCATATTTTGAGAAGTTCATACCCGTTCCAAGGCCCACGTCTATGTATGTCCCCAGAAGTATCGTCATTTTTCAAAGTGGTCATAATTTCTTCTGAGAATTTTTGCAAGATTCCAACACCATTTCTTTGAATACGATCGATTTTTGATATTAGAATTTTAGAAAACAAAAATGAACGAAATTTAACGAAACTCTGAAAATTGATTATTGTGGTCACAATGCAACATTTCTGTGAGTTCGATCGATTGTTTAAGTTGACATAAGTCTTCGTACTTCCAGAACGACAACTACGTACAAAACATTGCATAAAAGTACAAGTAAACTTTTATAGCGATGGTTATGATAGACTGTGGCGAGTATATCGATGGCTTTGAGACGTTTGAGGCTTCTTCTTCTTTGAATTCTGATGTCAGAAGATAACGGGTATTTTCGCTGAGAATAAACCACCCCACGCTGGTAATTGTCCAAAGAATTACTTCTGACACAAGTTTCGGTTTAGTTTTCTAGAGGTTCCCCATATTTGGATACCCAGTGACCCTAGTTGCTTTAGAATTCTCTTGTAGAAGGCCTTCTGATCGTGATTATAGCACTTCGGTAAAAAAGATTCAACCGTGAGCTGTACAGCGACGTAGGCCTTTACAATCGTCTACGAATGTAACCCCTAATGTGCCTCCGGTATGTTGACAGCACAAAAAACAACTTAGCTCCAGCCTGAAGAGCCTATGATCTGAGCCAATTCAACAAAGAACGACTGTGTCTGAGGTTGCACATGCTAGGCGAGAGTAATCGAGAATAGTTGTTTGACGCCTAGGTTCAGCCTCGATTGCACGGCGCACAAAGAAGAATATGTTCTTGTGTACATTTGGGAACAATTGACAACTTTGCCGTCATAAAACCGCGGAAATAAGTATAGCTTCTGCAATAACCTCTCACGTTGCAGGTTGTGTTGTTCTCTTCTGAGTGGAGGGAACTTTTAGTTCAATGCCGAAAGGTGATCAACAATCGGAAGAGTCGACGAGTGCCCACGGCATCCACGATTTCACTACATTACTCTTTTTACTTTGCACCTGTGTTGAAGTTTGCAGCTATGTTCAGCGAGTGCCCCGCCATCGATAACACACTCTACAATGATACACCATCTTTGTGGAATACTGTCGGAATTATGCTGAAACTTGATGAAAAAATTCATAGACAGATGCACTATTTGTAGGCGGGATCGAGATAAACATTTTACAGAACTTGTACACAATAATTAACCTCAAAGAATGTACTTTCGACGGGAGTTTACATTTCGAAACTTTCCCCAATTTTTTGACAGTTCGTTCCTCTTTTAAATTACTCCTCTTGTTGAATGACGCCATACTTACCATTGAACATCCCTTCATGTCATCATTTGACGTACGTTCTCAACCAAAAAAGAAAAAAAAACCCCCTCTCAAGAGATGTATCATTAAAAACAACTCAACCAAGCCTCTTCAAAAAAACGCCATCAAATGGTTAACACAAGGTTAAGCTCATTTCTCTGTTGATAACTGTTGCCTGAAATGCCATCTCCGGATTCGTCACGCACGGCGACTACGTGAAGCACCAACGCGCACACACACATGACGTGCTACATTCTCAATTTCGAAGACTTTTCAATCGACCAACAATTTGGTTGCTTATGAACGAGGTGATTACCAGTTTCAATGGCAATATAACACATCCCTTGCAGGCATAAAATGATACCTTTCGCAAGTACTTCATCTTAACGCTGATTTGCTCGCATATAATATTCCAGAAGCGTGCCACCATCCGGAAGGGTATTCATATTCCGACCTGAATGCGCCTTCTGGGCGTACATGAGATTGGCCTTCTTCAGCAGCCAAGCAGCCAAGCAGCCAGGCAACCAAGCAACACAGCACAGCACGCAATTGAAGTTTAATTAGATGATCCCGGGTGGTAATTATTATGTTTGAAGCTCCATGACAACCCGTTCAATTAGCGAATCATCAATTTCCACACAACAGCACGTGTGCGCACACACAAGTGCATGTGTGTGCAAGCCAATTGACAATGTTGGTATGACAAGAGCAAACCAAAAAAATTGGATTGTGAAGAAAAAAAAGCAATAGGACCTTCGACATTTATCGCTCGCACTTTGACACACATGTCACAGAGCGCCATTGAATGCCTAGACGGGACATGCGAGCGAGCACAATCCATTTGAACTCTATTAATGCGCACAGGAGCAAGGACATTTGAATTGGATGGAAGTTCTATCCGGTGCGGCGCTGCCACTGGTGCCATTGCAAGCGAGCATCTCTCAATTAATATTCCGAGCATTCCTAACCCAATTGAAGGGATGAAACAAAAATACCCCAACAGACTGAACGTGATGTGCATTCAGGAGTCGAGATCTGGAGATTCCTTCCATCGCACACTCGCGCACACCCGTTCGCCGTCAGGGTCTGGGGGAACAGCTTCATCGCAACGGAACTACCTACATATCTGTGTGTCATTGTTATATGATATTATTGTATCCCGCGCCGCCAACAACATCTTCTCCACGCCAGGCCAGGATCCGCGTTCCTTTCGGAATCCATTTTATTCTTCTCTCTTCGGAGCACAATAAATGCCTTCAACGGCATGACTGAACTCGAAGGATATGCCACCCATGCACCGGGCATGGCATTTCGTCCCTAGATTGTTAAGGACAACGACTGAGGCGGGCGTGCTCTGGCAATTTCGGTTTGATTTCGGACCGATTTTTCTTCTTTCCCCCCTACCTCCACCGAGGGGGGAAAAATCAAACGCTCCGACAATGCCAATGAAAATAGTTTCTGCATCAGGACGTTTTAAGTGATTGGAATTGTTAAGTTCGTTGGAATAGTCTGTATAGTTGTGCTCCTCTTTTTTTCTGGCCATTTTTTTTCTGCACTGGGTCCTTGTGCAGTGCCCTCGTGAGTTTTACGGTGTTTCACGTACCATGGAATGGACGATGGGTGGAAGAGTTTTAAGCCTTTCTAACGATATCACTGAATATCAATCATTTTAGCGTTAATATGTGCTGTTTGGACGGTGTGTGCTTGTGTCGGGCGCCATCGTGCGGGAAAAAAAAATCTCCTCGGGAGTGTAATAACATTGATGGAAGACGTGGAGCGGAATCGAATTGAATGGGAACGCGTTTCGATTTTTAATTGTTAAGTAATTTCTGGTTTTTTGCTTTGTCTTTGGCCAAGATGTTGCTTTTGTTGGCTCTGTCGGACGGTCTTTCGATGTTTTTTAATTAATTTAATTGATTCTCATTTTCTTGGTGTACGTTGCTGTCTTCTTACGTCTGAAGACGTAATTCAATTTTGACAGTTTTCCTCGGGAGGGAGGAGGATTAGTTGCTGGGTGTCTTGAGGAAGTTTAAATGGAAGCTTTTTGTCTCGCCGGTTAGGGCCAAACTTTAATCAAGATTGATCGAGATGAATGATGGTAGAGGTCGTGGATGCGGTCTTCAAGCACTCTCTGAGGATAAAGTTGGAGGGAAGTCAGGTCAAATCTGGTAATCGTGGGCGCAGTCTTTCGATTTATCGTAGCGTTGCGACATTATTTGGTTGCATCGTATCGTAAGCTGTGTATGATGTGCCACTGTTGTGATTGCACCACGATCTGTAGGGCTTAGTGGGTGCTTTTCTTTATGTGGCGCTACAATCCGGGGTAGGCCTGGTCCCCAACCAAGAAGAATCTTCAGCTAGCGCGTTCTATGGCTACCCACCAAGTTAGTTGAAGTCATTCTACACTTTGGTGCTTCACCTAAGATGAGGTAATTTTTTGTTACGTTGTCCGCCTGATTCGGAAACGAAGACTCTTCGGGCCGAAGGTAGGTTGTCCATACATCCATACATGGCCCAACCACCAAAGGCGTTGGATCCGTAGACTCCTAGCTCGGCTCATGTAGCTGCACAATTGATGGCTGAATCTTCTGCTCCACGAGCCCAGAACTTTTTACTCGAAGGCACCAAGGACTTCTCATCCGCTTTTGAGATTGTCAATGCCTCTGCGCAATACATTAGGACTGGGAAGATTAGTGTCTCATATAAATTCAGTTTGATCATTCGAAAGATGGCTCTATACTCAACTGCCTCTCGAGCTCATAGAAACAGCGGTTGGTAAGAGTTGCTATGCGTTTGATCTCGGTACTGATGTTTTTCGAACTGTTTACTTCGAGGCCTCTCCGTCCAAGACATCGATGTTGTATGTCCCTTCTTAACGACACTAAGTTCTCCGTTTTGTTCTCATTCACCACCAGACCCATTTTAGCCGCTTGCGTGTCAATGCGAGCAAACGCCTTATTGACGGCTAGTCCTCCCAATCACGTCAATGTCATCAGCGTGTGCTAACGTACGCACTTCTGGAATAGGGTGCCTCTAGTGTTGGCATTTAGTCCTGCACGATCTTCTCCAAGTTAAAAGAAGTTACATGACAGAGCGTCGCCTTGTCTATATCCCGTTTTGACATTTAAGGTCTCGGTGAGTTCGTTATCTATGGTCGTTCGAACGGCCGTATCGTTGCTACACAACCTGAAGAGCTTGGCAGGAATGATAAGCTTAGGCATGGCAGTTTTAGCTCGTCTCTATGCACGCTGTCATATGCAACTTTGAAATCGACAAATAGATGGTGGGTGTCGATTCGAACTTGTTGGGTCTTCTCTTGAAGTCAGCTCTAATTCTTCTTGCATGAGTGCCTATGACCCGTAATTACATCCACAGTCATGGCAATGTCCTCCCACTTGTACGTTAGGAGAGTTATCTTTTATTTTCTTTTTGCTTTGAGCGAGTGCCACTGTTCACAAGTCTCTCCATATTTCCACCTCTAATTGGTGTTCATTAGAATATGACTTCAATTTGCTTTATTGGGGGAAAGACGTCTCCTGATTCATCGCTGGTGGCATGATCGCCCCCATCGCTAGTTCTTGGAATACCACCACGCCTAGATACCTAGAATTGAGTTGGATTTGAATGTGATTATACGGCTGTGTTACATTCGTTGGATAAAAAATGTCTTAGCAAGAAATCTGTACAGAACTTGACTTACCTCTCTAACGAAGGCAACGTGCGTTACTATACATCCATCTGCGACGGTATGACTCTGGCCAGGAATGCATAAGAGGCTGAAAAAAAAGCACTGACAATAATCGATTAGTGAATAGGTCAGGACATTTGGAGCTTGAGCTATCATAGTCTGGTCGAAGCCAATCTTGATGTTTAAAGAAGTAACTAAGCCATAAAGTCACTAGACGTGGTTATGCGAAAGGCACCCTAAGGATCCGCAAAACTGAATGGCTATGAAAACGGCCGCCAACTCAACCAAATGTCTGTTTCATCCTCAAAGCTGACCAAGATTGCATCTCAAGTGCCCTAAACAGGTGCCGATTGAACAATGGTTATGTGCTCCATGACATTGCAAGGTGTTGCTTTTTGTTACAACGAGCTAGAGGACAAGACGCCATCACAAACGATATCTGCCGAAGGTCCTCCTGGTTAAGACGCTGATGGAGATCATCCCAATTCTCTACTGCTATCGCCCCGGATTAAGGGTCTCGTAGAAACACATTCCTGGGAGCTAACTTTTTGATTTGAGTGACATAAGCCAATCGAACATCTAATCCTATGGATTTAAGGACATCCCTTTGTCACCTCAACCAACAGACTGAATGCAATACCGACAGATTGACATATATTTTGAATCCCCAATACATTTGAAAACCATTGCGTGGACTCCATCTCACACCCACCATTATCGACCTGTTTTTCGTGAAAAATCATTCTAATCGCACCGACATGAGTCGGTTTGCCTAGCAGAGAGAGACCTTGCTCCACTAAGGACCAAGTCAGTATGAAGTGAAGGCGAACTCAATCAAATAACGTCGAGACATGCACTAGAATTATCATCAAGGGCAGTGCAACAATCAAGTTGCACCCCAAAGTCTGCCATCGAAACTGCGTCACTTTCATCTGATTTCCCCCTCCAGCTGCATGTCCTGGCACACAATCCCTCATCATAAAATCCTTCACAAGCCGAACGAACCGCCCGAAACGACGCCCCTCCTGCGATTGAGAATCACAAATCGAAGAATGGCGGATTTCCAATATCGTCGGGTGTGAATGGGAAATATTAAATATTCATGTGCGGTGTATTGAAATTGCTTTCACCGCCTCATTGTACCGATTGTCGTTGGCGTTGTCGTCGTCGACCTCATCGATCTCATCGTCGTCGACGTCCTCGTCCTCGTCCTCATCGTCGCCACATCCGAGAAAAACGAACAAAAATAAGCAGAAATGAATCCACATAAGATGACGACGATTTTTAAGGACGATTCAGCAAATCTGTGCAAAAATTCAAAACGTATTCGTGGCATGATCTGTCGTCGCCGCCCTGCCATCACCTCTCGACTTGAGCCCATATTGTCATCATCGTTCTGCCGTTTCTGGTTTTGCATTTGCTAGCACAATTCAATTCCCTTTCGGTCGTGTATTTGTGCTGTGCTTTCACGAATCATCGAAGGATATTCACTTCCCCCGTTGCACGCCGGTGCCCCGTACGCCCGTACGCCTGTGTGCCGGATACCAATTGCAGCGATATAATATGGAGCTTCTTCTGTTTGCCATTGAAATTGAAGAGCACAGAGTGTCCTTCCCGCGCCAAGCACATTCGACTGCATTAGACACGACAAAGGGATGTGACAATATGCAATAAAAACCCCGCAAAAGGGACCCAAGGAAAGTGTGCCTTTTTATTTGCTCCAGTTGCGTCCGTGGCTGAGGCTCTGTCTATGGCTGTGTCTGTGTCTTTGGGTGTGTTGCAAAATTGGTACAGAGCCAACAGTAATAGCGAGTCAATTGTCAACTGCACAGGGATGTGCTTGCGGGGTGTGAAAAAGGATGCCAACCGACCGCTGCTGCTGTTCGTAGCCTTTAAAGTTCACTTGTACACTGCCTTTTTTTCTCTTCTCGCATCCTGCTGCTCTGCTCTGTGCTTGTGGTGCCATCGCTGCGCGGAACGGAACCGAGTACAAGATTGAGAGGTGGTTTTGTGGTCTAGTTCAGTGTTTGATCTTGCCCGCTTCTCCTCCTGGCATCCTTGCTTCGGAATAATTGCATTGTGCCGAAATGATTGGGGCAGTTCAATTAAAACTGCATTCGGACTGTGCACACATGGTGTGCCATGTCGATGGGGAGTGTGTGTGTGTGTGTTGTTTCTGGTCGCCTCATTCGAGTTGCGGAAAGGATGTGAATAATTGATTTCTGCTGAGGAATACAAGGATGCCACAAGTGAACGTTATTGCCTCTGATAGTTTTTAGATTGTAAGCGATGGCTACTCTAATTGAATTTCCCATTTGCCATCAGCCATCGGCGTTGTATTGCATCGGTTTTTCATGTGCAAAGTGTTTTGTGTGGCCGTAGGGAGGGGTGCTGTCCATTTAGTGGCGTGCAATGTGAAAGATCAAAGACAAGTGACTCGATGCCATTGTTGAGGGTGCTGCTGGCCGCATAAGTACACTTTCATGGTTGAAAAGAGACCAATTCAGAAGTTCACACTCATTTTTGTTCCGATTCATTCATGATGTCATCACCAACCCTTGTCGAAATTATTAATCTTCTCTACCCCAGGTGAAGTGTGCACATAACCATTGTCAACCTTAAACATGTTTATCGCTTTCACCGGCTTAGCGACTTTGAGCAGGGTCGTTCTTGTTTATAGAGCAATTTAGCTGTTAACACATAATTGTGGATAAGGATAAGTCCGGTCCGGCTTGTGGATAAAACTGTGGGCGACACTCATCCTTCGTCTTCGCTCCAACCGCTTTAACCTTTCTCGGTATTATCCTTCTAGTGAATCAATTTATGGCGGGAGGGATTATTATTCTTTCTTTGTTCGTAAATGAATGCAGCTCTCCTCGTTAATCTTAACTGATTAAGATTAGAGGCCGCACAACACCTTACGCATTCCACATCACCTCATCCTTTATGTGGCTCTATAGAGCTTAGGCACTCCAGCAAGCTGTAGCTCACTGGCCTGCAACTTGACATACCAAGTCGGTTGAAAGCCTTCTTCATTTGCGAGCACAGATCGGAGTCAGAGACTGTTAGAATTAAAACGAAGTTGTCTATGTACTCTATATGTCATAGCCACCATTCTATGCGTTGCAGCGACATCTTGTTGCCGTATTTTCTAAGACATCAATTGGCCTTCTAGAGTCATGAACAGTGAATCTTCAATCTCCAATATTTTCGATCTTAAAACAGTTAGGAAGACTATGAGTATTGAGGTCAACAGAATAGAGATCCTAGCAAGACTGTGAAGATCCACGTCACTTTAAATGTCAGCTATTCGGTCTAGAGGTCGTTCCATCTGTCGAAAAGCCTACACAATCTGCGATCGGCAAGTGTTAATGTCCAAACATAATGGATTTACGTAATCTATGTCAACAAATATATAGAGATGAACTCTCTGACCATAATAAACACTTCGGTCAGTATCGTTAAGTTACGTCAAGTTTCGTTAAGTGCCGTTAAATGTAGCTTTCTTTAGTGGAAGCGAAATGTTGCGTACTCTACATACGTAGACGTCATTGGGTATTGAAATTTCGCCCAGAAGCAATTGAAAATTTAATATTCGAAGATACTTCTACTCATTGTTCAACTTTTGCTTGATGATGGGTTTTGATATAAATTCCACTTGATTTCAAGAAAATTAAAATCCCGCCATGGATATCCATGGAATCCCTTCAAAATCCTGTCAAATCAAATCAAAACATTGAATAATCCCTGGGATACCTCAGGCATGTCGTGCCAAAATCAAGTCAAACTTTTCCGCTACTTATGCTATTAGAAATCCACCTCCCTCCCTCTATCCCACACATCATAAGGAACACGACATAAATCCTTGTGACACACATCCGGATAAAGCCATGACCTTTCGTGTACATCCGATACACACAGGAAATTGAATAACCGCCCAACCACCGAGGATCCGTCAACGCCCGCGCCTTTGTTCTCTAATTAGAATCAACAAGCGTGCACTCATATATACTGCCAGAGACAGAGAGGGGACGAGAGGCACCAGCAAAAAAAATTAAATAAATAGATAACATCCCCGCTCCAGCGGCTTGGAGTGACAACTTCATGCTCTCCGAGTGACAAAATATCTGGAATAAAAACATTCACCTTCACCTCGGGCTGATTAAATGCGAGAAGATCTCCGCACTTCGCGTACATGGTCTGTGCTGGGGTGGCGGGTGAAAAAAGAAAGCAATTTCAAAACAAAACAAGTCAAAATTCCTGCTCGGATGCCTAGTCGTGCGGCGTGAGGATGGTGGCGTCACCATTGTTCGTGTCCCATTGAGTAGTGATTTCCTCCACACCCACATGTGGGCACGAAGCCTAATTCCTTGTGCACAGTGCCACATGTACCGTCTCAGCTGCCTTCAGCTGGAGCATTACGAGAGGATATGCTGCTGCTGCTCCAGTTGATGTGATTGCGCTAACGGCAAATCAATTTACTGAGCACAACAAAACAGAAAAAAACCGCCGCGCCACGATATGATTGGGGGGACGGGGTAAACCGAGGGAAAAACAACCGAAAGCAACCCGCTTCCAAGAAATGATGACGAGTCGCAGGAAAATATATCGCATGGATTTTTATCCGGATTAGACGGCATTCCAGAGGAATGGTGTTGCGGAAAGCTACGCGTAGGCTGAGCACGGCACGGCAACCTCACCGAGCCCAAGGCGTAACCGCAAGCCAAAACAAAAACGAAAACAACTTCCGTTGACAGCGGTGGGTACGGGGGAATTTATACCGGATTGAGTCACCCGCGCTCGCTCCTCCTCATCCTCCTCATTCTCGACGTACGGTGAGAATGTCCTTTTTCTTAAGTGACGCAGCGGGGCGAATGTTAATCCGTCTGTCGACAAGTGTACCGATTGCCATGAACGGCTTAGTTTTTGGTTTACTGCCCTCTCGCATTCACCCAGAGTGATGATGATGATTCGACTAAATAAGTCACATAATAGAATCAACCTTGCCCGATTGTTCTGTGTTCTGTGTTCGGGCGCTCTCGTGGCTCGTATTATATTAGGCTTCCGCACACAGCGGATAGCGGTCGTGTCCTTTTCGCTTATTATTTCCTTGTTTGTCGCTGCTTTTTGAATGCGAAATCATCCTGTGACATACGAGTGTGATTCCTTGTATCTTCGCCGCTTCGGCTGGTCGTGCTCTCGTCTCACATCGGAGTGGGAAGGGAACAAGCCGTCACAGCTAGGCTCCATCATTGTCGGATCGTTAATATTTATCGGAATGCCTGCTGTCTCGCCTCCATTCACACAGGCCCATGCCGGAGATTAGATTATGTTTGCCATGGAATTTTAGTTAATTAGCTGGCAATATAGTCTTGTGAAATTCGAGACGGTCCTCTCTCCGGGGGTAGTCATGGATATGTTTAGATTGGGGCTGTCGTGTCGGTTGTTGTGTTGTGCTTGTGTGTCGGTCGGGGATTATTTTTGGGGCGGGGGAGGGCGATGGATAACTTGCTCGGAATAAATGGGAAAAGAGAGAAGGGCGTCGACGACAAGAAATATGAACAGATTATTTCGGTTGAATATATCAGGGCTGGGCCTTGATTGAGGATTTGCTGCTGCTGCTGCTGGGGTGGGCTTTGCGGATGATGTATGTATTTTCCTCTCCAAGGGAGATGACGATGAGAAATTTGGAGTAATTGTTGACCCCGGCGGGGAATCCGATAGCACTTGAATTGAAGTTCCCATGGGATGCTGTGTTAACAAAAGTGTTTCCTTGGCTTCCTTGGAAGTGGGTGCTTTGTTATTGGTCTCTGTGCAGAGCCGCAGAGGGCGAGTTGAACTGAGTCGTTATGGATTCTGCTTAAAGTACTCTTGGGAGTGGTGTTCACGTCCAGTGAAATCCAGCTGCGGATGCAATCACGAGCGAAAATTGAGGAACTTGTTCGTGAGTTGGTCGAAGTCTTCTGAGTTCCGAACTACCAAAGACTACATGAAGTTTCCTAACTTTAAAGGAAACAAAACTCCAATTTGTCTTGACTCAGTAGCTACTGAAGTGATGGAGTGGGGGCCAAAGTGAGAAACATAAAATGCGAGGCATGTCGCCGACCAGATTTGTCAACGAAATCACAAGGGCTCTCTTTAATCAGGGACGGCTCCTTGATAACTAAATTAACCTAAGCTTGTACTTTGTACTGAGGGTTTTAAAATGGACACACAAGGCAAAAATACAAGTGAACCATGACAGAATTATGTTAATCAGAGTAACGAACTGCTCATTGAACGTAGCTTGCTTTGCTTTTAAGAGCAGTACATTCTCACGAAGAGGACTAGATGACTAGAGTAAGAGGAATTGAGAACAAGAGGGAAATACGAAGGAGACAATAGCCAAGACGGTAACTGCCTGTTTGTTTGCTTGCAGCAGGAACTGAACGCGCTTCATAAATTACAATGCAACACTATGCTCGCTTAGTCCACTGACCCAGTTCAATCATCAACCATACGAAGAGGAAATCTTAAGCAGTTTTGAACATCGTCTGCATAGATATGAAATTTACGATAGGACAATATCATTGGAAGGTAGTTAATAAAAATTGAAAATGATAAGGGACCGAGAATCGTTGGTCAACACAGTCGACTGCTTTCGAGAATTCAAGGAAGGTAAGGTCTGTTGTAGTACAGCTATGTTCTTCTCCGAGTCCTGTTGCATTGGGTATGAGACCAAGTTATATTGTAAAAAGAGAGAATGTTCCACTAGCGATAATCAACGATGATTCTGCCCATGTCGTCATTTCATCAGAAATTCGTTGGTTCCCGCATATTGTTCTGAGACATTTATTGCCGAGAAATATAATTTCAGTTTCTGTCCTATATCTGAACTGAGCTACACTATGAAACACTTGAATCACCTGCGATTGCATGCAAAACTTCTGTCCGGCTGAGGCAAGCAGTTCTTTCATACACCAATTGTGGCTTAAGATCGGCTGCCTTCAAGGTACATCACATCACAAGGTTCAGGCGCAATCAGTCCTAACACCTAGAGGCTTAGTACGAAAGTACTAAAATTTAGTACAAAATAAAAAACATCGTCAAAGGCGATCCTCTGTTGCTCTTTTTTGTCACAACACCAAACTCTGAGGCGATTCCTCTCATTTACCTCGTGGTATGTATTTAACGAGTGGAACAAGTAGCAAGAGTCCACCTGAATGGTGCATGTTATTTTTTAACCCAATCCTCGCCAAAAAGTGTCCGTCGTCCCATGCGTAACCGAAATACATGAAATATTCAAATTTTGGATAATTTGTTTGCCAATGAAGAGAACGCGGGGGCTGACATTTCAAAGATATTCCGATTCTGGGAAAGTCTTACCAGACAAAATAGCCTGGCTGGGAATATCAAGTAGAAACTCATATCGGTGCCCGGGCGCCAAATCCAAAGGCGGGCGCACACGGAGGAAGATGTGGTGAAATTCTGCTTTATGATCTCTGCTATCTAATATAGTCCAAATAAGTGGGATAAGGACTGAAACAAGTGACACATCTCATCATTCTTAGACGAAAGAACTGGGATGCAATAGAGCTTTGACCGCACTGCATGTGCTGTAAACACACCCTATTAACTTGTCCAAGAGTTGACCTAAAGCCTTGAAAATCATCAAAATTATTGCTCCAATCGATGAGTTAAAAATACAAACATTGTGTAGAAAAATACATGCTCGTAGTCTTAATAAACTACTTTTGCCAATAAGGGTCCGATTATTGGATTGTGACGAAATAAAACATTTGCTCCCGAAACTTCACTGCGCGTTTTGTTAAACGTTTTATTTTCGGACACGCACTGTTGGCTTTTAGGCAATTGCTATCAACGCCTTTACTGAACTGTCTAACGTTTTTACTAAACCGCCTCTGCTTCGCATACCGCGTCAATATTCATACTTCCCCAAATGAGGGGTCTAGAACAAACAATGGAACTTTCCGTAGTACACAATCCTATATATTACACTACTTATCGTAGTTGGTTGTGTTTTTTCTATCAGATCGATTCTGGTAGATGGCGGCAATAATGTGGGTTTGTGTCTTAGCCAAATCCTTCTGTTATTCATTCACGCAACAAAAAATAATTTCCATTTTCTGACTTCAAAGTGAAGTGATCAGAATCGATTTGGAATCAACCCGAACTCATGGTCGTGCTTCATTTTTATCGACCTTATTCACAGCCCTCCAATGCTCTTGTAGAAGTCAACACAGCCACGAAGCAGGCAGTTCCAAGAAAATCGACTCAAATATCTATTAGAGATGATTCACAAAATGTGTACCAAAGCCCCTTGACAGTGGCTAAATCGAAATTCACCAAACCACCATCGATTCCGTTCGCTCCAGATAGAGCCTTGCAGCCGCATCACTGAACTCACAATCCAGTGCGCCAGCTCTACATTCAATTCAATTTCGTTTCAGTCAACTCCCACTTCCATCACTCGATTTTGGCAACATTTCAAAACATAATCGAATGTGTTCTGTAAAACAAGGAAAACAGGCAAAAACACAAACAAAACCGAAAAATAAAAACAGCAGCGTGAGAGCGTAACAGAAAACTTTTATGCAATTAGTCGTTAAGTGGATTTGCCAGCAAAGCATTTTTTTGCCAAGAAAACTTAGATTATACCCACTTGACTAGCAGTTGCTGCATTGTCTTCTGCATGTTGTTGACGTATTATTCGATTTTGTTGTGGTGCTTGAACAAGCAGAAAACTATGATCGGAAAGTGGGAATTGGGGTAGGGAAAATGACTTTAAGGGACTTAACACATCGTAATTGCAGCACATTTGCAGCTGCAGTAAGTCGCTACAAGACAGACAACGCAGAGCCCGCACTATGGGACCTAAAATCATGACCTTGTGAACGATTTCGTTTTACACTGAAAGTGAACAACACTAGTCTGGGTGATGATAGAAGTTGTCCGTCCGTCCGATCTAACGGATATCGAATGTGAAGTCAAACAAAGTTGCTGGTCCAGACAAGCTGTGTGTTGAGGCGCACCAACCCGAAGGCATGTATAATCTCGAATACTGTTTGCCAGATCCTTAGAAAACCACACCCACTTGACTTCATCCTCTATCGAGGAACAAGTTTCCTTAGCATCTTGTAAGTCTCTAATATGTCAGTCTTCTCCACCGCTTTGCTGCATCTCGCACAGCAATGCACGATGTCATCTCCAATCACGTTGCCAAAATCGCTCCTCACTGCGAAATTTGCTTAAGACACGTTTAATGAAACGATCAACGATTCCCGATTTTCGTATCCTCCTCGCATAACTGTGATGGAAATGGAATTTTATTAATTTTATTTGCATAAAGTTTTTACGATACTCAGACGCGAATGACTGGCCGAGATGTCACGTCAGAGCCAATAAACCGAAGGTTTCAGCACTTCGGAATAATTTCCAAACCAATGATGTCTCCATTGATTTAAACATAAAAGCAACTTATTCTTTTTTTTTTTCTTCCCTTAATACTAAGTGCGTGATTTTAAATATCATAAAAAAGGAGGGAAAAAACCCGATTCACGATGACTCAGATTTATGAGCACCTAAAACTGTATCTGGAGCGACGAAGGGTCAGCTCGGGATTGTTGATATGTATGTTTATTGCCGTTGACAATAAAAACCAACACGATACAATTTAGTTGCGCTTGCGACGAGAAAGAAGAAAAAAAGATAAGGGACATTTTTGACTCGCTGCCGGGATACTCTTCGGCCGGGGCCGAGAATGAGAAAGGTTCAAATCACGTCAAGAAAACAATTTGTCAAGTCTTATCGGGGGGTCTTGTGGTGTGCATCATTTGACAGACTCAGTATATCATGTATTTTTGGGAGAAAAGGATTTTCAGCATTAACTTTGGGAGGCTGTATTTTTTTGTTTGTTCAATACATCAGCTGCGGCGGGCTTGTCAAGGATTTAACTGATCCTTGATCCTGAAGTTTAAAGTGAATAATTTAAATTCAATAAGAGCGCTCAAATGCAGATTGGGCCGATTAAAGTGTGATTAAGTATACGCCCCCTTGTTGGAATGCAAGACTTTGCTTTCCAAGATTTTTCTCTGGCGACATACTCTTGAGGTTCATCGTTCTTTGTGACTGACTACATATCATTTTCATGGAAGCGCTCGATTGAAGCAGAATTTTCCTAAAAAGTGAAAAGCTTTTGCGACGGGAGTGGACCTTAAGCCTCGACGGATAGCTCTGGACCCTTGATTACCACTGCCTTAGATTATGGATAATACTTTGCTGCATGGACTGCGTCGATATAAGGCAGCTTCGAACGTTTTTCGAAGCACTCGAAGCGTGTCGAGATGCTCTTAATTCCCAAGAAATATGCCATTCAAGCGCTTCTCTTACTAATGACTAAACCGATTGCGACTTGGTCGAATGTGGACTTTCTGGTCATGAGAAGAAGTTAATGCCACAATAATGGTCCTTTACATACACGAAATCAAAATCAAGGTCAACAAGTAAATGGCCTCGTCTTGCTGGATCTACTTGTGGACCAGGTTCAGCTCATTGAATTTTGAGCAAAACAGTAGTTCGAGATATTTGAAACATAACTGGCACCATTAAGGTCATCATGAAATGAAAATATTCTTAGAGCATTGTTACTTGTCAGTCATTCAGCGACTATCTCGGTGTACTTCTGCAACCCATTTAGACCAAGAAGAGCTTCACTGTACTGTGCCCTGAATGAATACGTAAGAAACTCATATCAAGCTGAAGTCGCATGAAGGCAGTAACATAAACCAACATGTGGACAGTGGACAGTGGACAGTACTCACTAGTATTCTGTGAATCTCCTCTCTGTGGAAAGTGTGCGAGGTAAAAAGTCATCGGAGCAAACTTCCACCGAGAAATACAAAGAACTGCAGAATTCATTTCAATACACAGTTTAAAGGTTATCACGTGGTTGAGGTAATTCTAAGTGTGACGAATAGCTACAAATAAAATTATGTCACATAATGTTTTCGATTGTTTCTTTTTTCCTATTAAAATTAACAACTCTAGACCCGCATATGCATGTTTAAAGGATAACCGGCGTTTTACTTGAGTACTCTACAACGTTAAAGCACTTACGTATGTTCAAATGTATGTCTGTAAAACTTGTTAGTTAAACAGACATGGTACCTTTAGAACGTATATTTGATTTTTCGGTAGGAAAAAAGTGCCCATCGCGTCCAACGTTTCACATGGTCATCCTCTCCAGTCAGCTACCTACGGCTGAACGGCCTAATCCGAGCCGATTCAACGTATGAGTGGACTCAACGAAAGGCAACATCAATAGAGTTTCGGAGAACCCGGATGGAAGAAATAAAAACGATAGGGAATTTTGCGTAAGAAAATGCCTTAGCATCGGTGGCTGAGTTCTGGAGGGGTTGTTAGTTGTTTAGCAATAAAATCATTTTTTTTATGAACGCTTCCACCAACAGTTAAATTCGCTAGATTTGGGACGATGTTAATCCATAATCCATGATCTGCAGAAAGTCACTGTTTCGTGCAAATTATGGTCCAGAAGTATCATCGGGTATTGCTCTATAATCTCCATCAATGGAGAGGGCTACCGGCCGATGATCACCAATCTGTTACGGCCCAAAGCGTATGAGATGGGTATGGTAATCCAATTAACGTTTTCTCCTGAGAGTTGACTGCAAGGGACCGGTGGCTGTAAAGTTTGCATAACCCATTTGTCTGATCTACTCGCCAGTTTCATGGCATAGTTGACATGTGGTACCCAAAGAAGCCGCAGCGTCCATTTAAACGATGCCGAATTACATACTTACTTGCCTGTTTGGTTGTCTTTATGAAGAGCGCTGAATACTCAAATCAGAAATCATATACTGTGACCATAATCACCACTTCGGTTAGCTTCGTCAAGTTTCGTTCATTTTTGATTTCTTAAGCTTGAACCAGAATTTTAGTATAATGGTGATATTCAACCTCATAGCTACTGATTTTCTTGTCAACCGACGAATTTTAGGGACTTTTTGACAATTAATCACTCATTTTAATGAACTTTTGACAGTCATGAAAATGATGGTGTACTCCGATTGGTGTGGTCAGTGATGGTGGATGAATGGTCGACAGAATATTGGAGAGACAAGTAAGGTATGAGATGAATATACTAGATTTCTGGTTGGAAAAAATCAAAAACTCTCTGCGTACGTTAGTATCAGTTTGAACTGGAATCATGCGTAGTTCCCAAAGTCTACTTTCGTTCGATTGTGATATCAGTTTACTTTCGTCAATTCTGTTTGGGACATTATATTGATCCGAATAATGTTTTTTCTGATTTCCTTAGCATCGGCAGTGACTCGGTGAGGTGGAGCCATGAAATAAAGTTGCTCGTGTCAGGAATTGAACATCAGCACTGGATGTAGTGCACCTATCCACTGCGTCCCTTAGGCAGCATCACATACAAACACATCCAGTAAAGTTTAATGATGATCTCAAACCAGCAATGACTATGAATACAGATCAGAAGATCACGCAACTAAAAGACCGCAGATACGGTTTCGCAGTTGAACTCAGCATGATACGCAATGTAATCGCCCCGCCACCCAGGACCCCGAAATACAATAATTCAGCCCAAAACCAGCTACATTTCATTGCCTCCCCCTAAATGTCTCACATTTGCGTCATCACGGTTTTGCCTCACTTACAATAATTCACTGAAACCCATTCGAAGTCACTGCCTCATCGCCGTCGACCTTATCTTTGATCTCACTCACTTGTGCCAGTCAACCTTTCACCGGCTTCCACGAAAATATGCTCAAAGAGTCATCAGAAACGAGAAAAAACTGCTTAATCAAGCGTATCATTAAAAAGGATTCCTTATCGCCGCACTCGAAATGCTCGCATGCGTTGCCCTCAAAAACACAAAAGGACATGGCACATCGTCAACGCCCGCCAAAGTGTCGTACATTAAAAATTTAAAATTTATGTTAATTCAGTGAAATACCGAAAAAAACCAGCCTCTCACTAACAAGTCATTCATATATTATGGATTTATGCTTATAAGGCTCTGTGTATTCATTCAATGAACCATGAAAAATATTTATGCCAACATGGACCGGCAGCCACCGGAATAGATGTGTTCACACATTTTTTTCTGTTCTCTCCTCTACAAATATCATTTTATCGCATTAGCTCCAGAATTTCGCCTGCACGCGAGGGAGTCTGGTCTCGCTCTCGCTCCTTTTCACCGGATATTAATTTTTACACAAACTTCCAATCCCATCCGAAAGGATAACGCAACACACACACCGTCTTCGGTCGTCGGTTCGTGCGATCAAAAGTCGAATGCGCCACAAGGTGGAGGAGGAGGACGAGTTAGGGAGCAAAAATAAGAAAGACTCAAATGTCAAGTACACAGGACGAGATTGTGTATCTCTCTTCCTTTCGCGCATTTAACAGTCGACATCCTCCCGTTTGGCGGCGGTGTTGTAAGCAACAATCTGCAAGCCAAAGCGAAAACTCCAAACCGTCCCGTCACCACGGTAGCAAAGGAAGCATGAAAATTCATATTTATATTCCCGGGGCATAGCAAAGGACACGCGGAACAGGAAGGAGCAGAAAAACTGTATCGTTATGTTTAAACTCCTTTAAATTGCCCGAGAATAATGATAAATGCAAGGCGACGTGCGAAAAAGTGTACTTAAGGTATGTGTACGTGAATTGTCAAATATGTTGGGCTCGTCCCTCTCTCTCTCTCTCTCTCTCTGTCGCGAGAGGACCTCTGTTGTTTATATTTTGATTGGGATTAGATCTGAGCGGTGCCATCGGAGGACGCGCTACGAGTGCTGAATACGTGATTCAAAATTACCAAAAGCACTTATTACGAAAATTATAAGATAAATTATAAATTATTTGAACGACAGAATAAAGAAACAAAGAAATGCGAATTGGAAAGTGGATACACTCCCGGGGGCGGTGTGAGGAGGTGGAGAGACAAAAAAATCGTTGCATACAATTTCCCCCCGGAAGTGTGGTGGAGTTCAGCGAAAGTCGTGGGCAAACAAATAAACGCTCCTCCCCTCTCACTCTCTCTCTTTCCAAATGAGTGGAATAATTTATTGGGATTTCAATGGCAAAATGGATAAAGGATATTGTGGAAGTAATATTAATGCGGTGTGCACGTGGCCACCACACCGACGCGCCTCTCGCTCGGTTGGTGGCACAGTGTGGGACTCTCTCGTTCACTCATCTGGTGTTTACTCTGATTAATTCCAATTGAAAGGGAATAATTATTCTCCATCTGTGCTTGGCAGTGGAGCAAATTCGCGAGAAATTGAACACAATGCCGGTTGGTAATTTAAAGTTCAACAGAGCCACCTCTGGCGGTTACTCATTTGGAGGTAATCCACTGACAGTCGGTGGAAAATGTCAAGGGTTGGATATACTTGGCACGTTGATGACGTAAGAATTAACAAGGGACTGGCTTATGCGTATGGCTTTGGCGTCTCAGAACTCAGAAGACTCTTTCCAACTCACGGACTTACTTTCTTGTCAGGCTTGCGACCAATGGCGAGTTTAATCTTAGCTGACTTCGGTTGTTCATAATGTTTTACATCGCCGATCAATTTGTCGTTACATTAGGGATGCGGTAATCATCTCTTCCAATCACCTTTTCGAACCAGAATGCAATTATTTTGAGACCTTAGCCAAAGCGTTGACGTTTACATATTTCGTCAACGTGCCTGAATCGCTATAGTTAAGTTATCACACCTCTGCGTACAAATCGTACAGTTCACGGTTGTGTTTCACAGTGGAGCAGAATGGCCAAAAAGCGAACGGTGAGTCCTATCGAATTGGGAGCAGTCTCATGCTATTCGAGATGAAAGAATTGTACTAAAAGGATTTGATTTTTTCTGGTATAAGCTTCCAGAAAATATCAGAAAAACATACCTTTGAACGGCGCTCGGGGGAACTATTTTCTTAGGACTAGCCAAGTCTAGTTAATCTTCTCCCTCTCTCTATAATATTTTGTCAATTTCCTTAATAAATGAATTGAATATATGGAAAGTTGCATGGGTACATCTTTAAGAACAAAAGAGCGAACAATTATACCTATTATGTATCAGAACGGACGGTGGGTGAAACACAAAGTTCGAACTGCCTGACCTTCCTGAACCATCTTCATCAAATGAGAGTAATAAGAACATTTTATTTTTATTTTTTTCCGGACCTGCCACCCTGTGCTTGGTCTCCTTCGTTCACCTTCCTTACAGAGGGCCTTATTTTCGATACACAATTTCTCTTTTGAAGCCATAAAATCGGTACTGTTTTGCTATTTTTTTTTTTATTGCTTCCTATTCCATGCAGCAAGACTACCAAATTCAGTGTTTTGTGGACATTTTGGTCCTTCGAGTGAGTAGTTTGGAACCCACGTCTTTCGACAAACCGATGTAGCACCGGTTGCCAAGAGTAATTCCACGTCGGATATGCACTAAGATGTCATTTGTGGAGTTCCCTTCAATCATCGCTTATTGACGGCTCGCTGTGTTCTGTCAACATCAATGGCATCCTGGTATGCCAACACCTGGACAGACTTGTGGAAAATCGCGCCTCTAGCGTTGGCGTCTGAGTCATCCACGATCTTTTCAAGGATGATGCAGAAGAAGTCACATTACAGCGAGTAGCCTAGTCTAACTCCCTTTTTGACATCTAAGGTCTCGGTGAGTTTGCTACCGACTTTAATGGAGCAGCGAAATCGTCATCCTGCACAATGTGACGAATTTGGCAGGAATGTCACAACTGGACATGGCCTAGTATAGCTCGTCTCTGCACGCTGTCACATGCGGCCATGAAATTGAGAAATAGGTGGTGTTTGTCGATATGCACCTTGTGTGGTAATCACCAAGATCTGCGGTAGTGTGAAGATTTGGTCTGCCCTGGCCACTCTGATATGGACCTCAATGGCAGAGAAGATTTTGATATCGATGTTTAGGAGTCCCATCGACATACTCATCGGGCATGCTTTTCTGCAACAGGTTGATTTGGTGAATGAGCATGAGGTCAGATCCAAACAAACGGGATAACTCATCAGCGGGTAACATCAACACAGGTTACATAAATCGTGTGTTTGAAAACTTCAGGCGGTGGTAAGTTAGAGCTCTTGAAACCCGGGTATGCGAAATAATTAACTAGTACCCGAGTACAAGCATTTTCTGATATTACCCGAGTACCATAATGTAGGGAACCCGGTAAACCTTCGGCTACCTGCTTTCCAGGTGCCAGCAATACACATCTGTAAACAAAAAATACAACCACGCACACAACGGACATTACGGGGTACACTCCAACTTGGTCCTTACCCGAATGACCCGTAGTCGTTACCCGTGTAACCGTGGAATAGATTATGTTTTTATACCGTCTGGCATTTTGTACGCTGTCCACCAAGAGCAACCAAAAAAAATAATTTTTATCCCGGACTGATGTGTATTTTTTGTACTGAAAAGTAGCTCAGCATGCAGTTGTCGTCGAATATGAATATTCGAACAATCAACTGCTCAGTAAGAATCATCTCAATTATTGACAGCATCAGCAGTGTGGTGGACATCGACCATCTTAGCGTGCATTGAGCGTCGATCTGGTGAGCTACTCTTGTTGCTTGAAAACATACTTCATTAATGTTGGCGTAAAAAAAAACACAATTGAATATATTTTCGCAATTAATGTTTGATTAAATATCACTAATTTTTACACCGTCGTCTGTCGTCGTCACCTCCTTACTTTCTCGTATTACTCTCACTCGGTGTATTATTGATGAGTGCTGCTACATTGAGACCACTTAAACTTTACAAGGTTCACGCGGCACCCTTGGGAAAAGTCTGGTGTCCTAAAAAAAAAACCACCCGCGTTTTGCGTGCTATTGCTCCCTCCGAAGTGGAGGAGGCAGACAGTTTTGTCCCGAACAGCCAGCTTTTCTTGACAGTCAGAGAGTAACTCTGATTATTGTCAGTGCATCAAGGGAGGTGGTGTCAAGAATGATGTGTCTGCGAATAAGCCTTGAACATCGACCCACTGAACCACATAGCTACCTTTGGTTGCAGACAGATGACTGATATGGCTGTCGTTTGAACTCGACCAAAAATACGGCATTTTCATCGAATTTCTTCATTCACGTGTAAAACACTTTGCAGACACCGAAAAAATCTGCCACATCACACGCCGCGCCACGTTCCTCCGCTCTCACACCCAGACTAGTCTTTGTCTTCCCCTCAATTGGTCGGCATTATTTGAGCAAAGTTGAATTGTTTTGAACACAAAAGTAAACTCGAGACGACAGCATCAAATCAAAACATTTGCTGATTCAAGGCTGAGCACGTACATTGCTCGAGCGACAAACAAAAAAAAAATATTAATAATAATTTCCTTTGAACGAGAGGACCTCTCCCTCCCACCAATCGTGTCAAAATTAATAATTCCCATCCGAATGCCAAGCACAGCAGTTTGTCGAGGTCGGTCCTCGGCATTCAGTCGTCAAAGTGCTGACATTTTGTGAAAAATCTTTCGACGTTAACAAATGAACACGAGCATTCACTCGCCGCCACCGCCTGACGGGAGGAAAGCCCATCGTCACCAGGAGGAGCAGCGGCAGCCGAAACAATCCGTAATAATTTCGAACAATCAACGTCTTGTAAATATACGTCATCGTGAAATGTGCACATTACGACGAGCTCCAAGGACAACACGACACGACGATGCTCAATTTGAACATGTCCAGGCAACCAGCATCAGGCGTCGTTCCAGGTGACTGAAACAGATCCACTCGCTACGCTACGCAGGACGAAATCATGGAAACGGAAAAGCAAATATGATGAGTCAGAGACGTCAAAGAAAATACTGTAAATCATCATTGCACGGCTGTATCTGGTTCTCTCGGCTCCTGCCATCGTTCTCGCCCCTCCCCCAGGACACCATCTATAACCATTTTTATGAGCGTGCTTCTGGGGCATCAGAGAAGAGCTGAACTGAAGACAAAATACCGAAGGAGGAAGGAACGCACTGTTCCATCCGACCGACGGGATGTTCCAGCTTCGAATCAAATGAAATCAAGAACGAAAAATTGTGGGGCGGGGCAGGGGGTGAAAAATGGAGAACGAAATGAACAGCCGAGAGATGGATGGGCGAGCAAGCTTTTCAGGGGGACGAACAAATAGGGCAAGCTGCGGATCATAAGGATATCTTCACCAGGACGAGGAGCGGCAAGGCGCGACGGCGGTCTGCCGTACTACATTCAGCCACACCACGAAAACAACATGACAACGTGGAAACTTCCGAGAGATAAATTATATCTCGACTCGGGCATCAGGCGTCTTCTTCTTCCGACCACCAGGTGGTCTCTGGTCTGGTCTGTGCATGTGGACCAAACGCCGCCACCGCTCGGATGCCAGAATAACAGGTTGAAGTTGTTAATCAATACGAGACTCTGCTTTCGAGTTTCCTCGTTTTGTCCCCATTTTTTCTTTTTGCGCCTCCCACCACTGCTCCGCCCACCTGACTTCATTTGTGGTGCCGGGGTGGTTTAAATTTCAAACACGCCACTGGACTGGAACTGGTTGGTGCTCTTTTTCCGGTGATTCCCCCCAATTCGGAGTGTATTCCGAAAATACATTAGGGACATGGTTAACCCTTAAAGGACGCACTCGGTGCTGGCTGCTTGGTGATATCCCATTAAGCTGGCGACAAATTGTGGACACATACACTCCGTGTTTCGGTTTTCGCTGCCTGAGCGGGGGGGGGGGTACATTTTCGTTTTGTTTTCGTCTAATCTTCGCCCAAAGGGACAGGCGGTGGGTGTGTCTTGTAATTATTCTTTCTACACCTGTGTATAATTGCAGAGTAAATGTTTGCTTGCTAGCCGAATGTTGTTAATTTTTAATGACCCTACTCTGTTGTGGGGACACACTGTCTCTATATTTGGGGACTTACGCCTGTTGTTGGGATTACGTGACCCGAGAGGACAATCTGTGTACTTAACGATATTTGAGAAGAGTCTCTAATTTCCCCACTTCCACACAACACAGCCACGGATGGCTGATGGGGGAGCTCTAAATTAACTTAGCATACTCGGTGAGAGCAGAAGCAGCTGGTTATGGGAGATCAGCTCCTTGTTTTGGGGACGAAAGGGAGGATGTGCCATGATTGCCATGACGGCTAAGGCAAAGGTTGACTCAGTCCCTTGAATGTTCGCACTTCAGCGGATGTGGTCGGTTGGATTCGTGATCATATTCGCAAATTAAGCCTTCCTTGAAAAGCATTGCAAATTTTGTTTGATTTTTCTTCAAGAATGACATGTGCACGACAGGTATGCCGTCCACTTCAACAGAACTCACTGTAGTGGATGCAGTAAGTGGACTCGCACTGAATGTTAATGAAAATAATGAAGGCCACTATCGGCGCATTTAAACTGGACGCTCTTTCTTCGAAACAAGACTCAATCTGTCAGTTAACGTGAACAACTGTCTGCTAGTTGTCTCGCACACACACCCAACCAATGCGTCCTCCAGCAGCCTCTGCACTTGATACCATACTGCCGTGTTTCTAACCATACTCAGTCGACAGAGAACTTCGTTTATTCAAATTAACGGCCGTGGACCGATCGTGGTTTGACTGAGATGGAGTACACATTCTATAGCAAGCTCAACCAAGCTGAAGTTTCTAAAGGACTCTTGCTAGTGAAGGATCAACTTGTGTCCTTTATAACTGACAGCTATTAGCTCAGGTTTAGGGTATAAGTGCATCGACTATGGTTGGATACGTCATAACAACTTTCGTTTTAACAGCACCGACTCTCCCGAGTGTCAACTGTCACGTCATACTTCTCAAGAAATACTCAGATCCACTTAAATGTTGCCGACAGAATAGCAATAAAAACATGATATGCTCTTTCAAAACAAACTACAGTGGTAGTCAAGAAGTCTCTTGGGCAGTCTAATGTAAAGCTCATAAGTGCTCTACGCTCTAAGCACACCTTCTTCCATTCTCGGATCGTCTGTAAAGACATGAAACGTGCGCAGGGGATATGCACAAGTCCTGATTGATGTTTTGAGGTATCGACAAGGAAAGTAACAAGGCTTTGTGTGATAAGAGCTAATGCGTAGAAAGTCAGTAGAACTAACGAGCATATGGAATATGTTGACAGCTTGGAAGATGGGAAAAGTTTCATAGCAGTGCTGGCTACCACTTCTCTAATATTTGTATCCAGATTTCAGACTAGCACGTCATTACACTCGTCTTTAGTCTCAGTCTTTAGTTAGAGTCTCAGTCGTTTATGCAGAATCATGTTTTAATTTGGACTCTGCGCATGGAGTTGTAGCACACATATTGTCTTTTCGAAACTAGGGATTTGGTTTGATGACACAGAAATCCATGACGGCTGGATGGTTTGATTTCGAGAGATGCAGTGGCACGAAGTTAAGGACAACCTCTAGAGCTGAGCTGAGTTATGTGATCTGGTCTGTGTAGCCTCACTAACTTGTGTTGCTCTCCCTGTTCTCTCCTCAACACTTACAATAATTAGCCCTATTAGGCACGACGAATGTAGGACGTACGTACTTCCTTACTCCTCAGATCGATGACTCATGTGGGGTCTGAGGACTGAGGCTCAACTAATATATACTAGCTGTTGTCGGTACCGGGCACGTTGCTATCTATATACAATCATCACGCCGAGGTGGTTTGCGTCAGCAATGACTCTGACTTTATACCAGAGATTCGATCTTACTTTCCGTCTCGAACCAGGAGGCTCGGATTTGAAGACCTTCTTTGCTGAAGTATTGGATGTGGTCAAGGCAGTCCAGTCCACTTCCGGACTACATCCAGCTCTAGTTACAGCTCGTTCGTGGTTGTGTCTTCTCCTCCATTGATCCTCGCTGTGGACGTGGAACACGAACGGGCTGTTACAAGAGCTGTAGGTAGTCCGAAAGTCAACTCGGTCCATATATCCGACGTAGAATTTTCTTCGAAGACACCAAGGCTCAACTCTCCTATTTTGCTTATCATCTAGCTTTCGGCTACTTGGAGCAGGACTGATAAAATAATATGATCCTTCGAGTGAGGAGCTTTTCAGTTTCGACAAACTAAAGTGGCACCGGTTGCCAAGTGCGAATCTACACCGGCCTTCTTCAATCAGACGCGCTGTTGTGTGATTTCTTCAAACTGCTATAGAAGAAGATAATACCATGGGCTGTGAATAGTTGGTCTAAAGTCGATTGCCCGAGCTAGAATTGAGAATGGCGAGTGCCTATAACAATGACTTACCTGTGCGATCACGATAGATCTTGATAAGTTTGATAACCTCTAGATGGAATATCCTAATTGAAGGTGATTCAGTTCGCTATGTTATATCAGCTTGATGTCAGATTTGGACACTCGTCGAGTAGGCGCTCCATGGTTTCATTTGATTGTTCACAGTGTCTACAGTTTTCTGAGCTGCTGTGCTCCATTTGGTGCAAGTGATACACGGTTGTATGCGCGTCCTCAGGTCAGGCTTGTACAGATTGGGGGCCTTTTTGGTTATCCTGGGATCTACCTTCAAGAAGTCCCTCCTGACTGTCCAAGAATTGGTAGCGGCCTTCATTTTACCAGTTGCGTAAGTGTTTTTGTGTGTCCATGTTGCTAAACCCTTGGAAAGGCTCAAGAAAATGAGTTCTTGTCTCCTTCTTTGATTGGACGTCTTTCTGTCCTGCCACCCATGTCCGATTTAACCCGTTTTTATGTGTTTCGTTGAATGTGAAGTTGTTTGATGCTTTGAGTACTGACTGGCTACATCTCTAGGCGAGATAGAAGCCGGCTTGGCACATACCGATTAGTGCGTCCCAAAACGGAATTAGATCCTTGGGCAGGCGGCTGGACAGAACTTTATAGGCGACGTGACGTTGAGGTAGACCATTAAAGTTGTTGCAAGAAGTAAAGTTTGCCATTGTAAATGGTGCATATTCCGCTAATATTCCAGTAGTTGTTCGTACCTTCATCTTCACCAATTCTGCAGAGGATGTGGTGGATGTTCCCTACCAGGCCCATCTAAACCTCCTCTTCTTCTTCTGATGTTGCTACAATCAGGAATGGACCTGGCCCGCGGCTGACAAGGCTCTACAGCTGGCACGGTCTTTAGCCATCTGAACGTGCGTCTATGTTATTCTTCAGCTTTTGATGGCTGTGGCGACTTTTGCAAAGCTAGACGGGGAGACTTCTTCATAGAGTAGGGATTTTTTTAGTTCCCCATTATTTTCTCCTGATCTTACTATCGATTGAGTAGCTGTTAGAAGTGCACAGCTCCCTGCTGGTCAGTAACAAGATGTCTCTCCCAAGTAAGTGCCCACAAACTTTAGAGATCTCAACATCACTGAATTTAAAGTACTGTCAACCCGCAAAAATGCCAGACCTAATCACGTGACGGCATAACAGGAAAAACAATATGCAAAAGAAGCACTCTGTTCCACCACACAGCCAGCAGAAGACGCTCAGTGCGGATGTCGTTTCTAAGATGTCGAAAAATAGCAAAGACTTGAAAGCAATTATTTGCCTGTATTTACACCACTCAAAGGAAACTACTCGGCTGGGAAATTAATTATACATGGCTAAAGCACTTCCATCCACTTTCACTGGAGACTGGTAAATCTATTCTGTCAGAACGGCGACGAGAAAACCGAATCCGAAACCGACCCAACCGTGTCGCGATTTTAATTGAATTTCAATCAAACAAAGGCACTGTTACGTTGTCAACTCGCTTAAATTCATCTATTTATCTGTGCCAGCTTACAGATGCTCGAATAAGACCCACCACCAAGGAGCGGCGCGCGGATATTGTAGTTTTGGCTTTTGTGTGTGCGGGCGGTTAGGGGGCGGCAGGGAATGCGGTCAAAGGGAATTATTTATTTACTTTGGATAAGCGTTCAAAAGATTCGACCCCTCCAATCCTACCACCCTGGTTGAGGCATGAAGAACAAATAGAGAAACAACGAACGATTCGATAACCGAAACCAAACAGAACCAGAACCAGAACCAGAACCAGCAGCACCCCTTTCACTTTGAGGCCAATCCGGCAGCCAAATCCCCGGGTCTCGTTTCTCTTTCAAGGAGAAACCGCTAATATCTTGAAAGCTTTTTATATCCGACGGATAACTGTTTGGTAAACTTACTGGGAATTTACTTTTATCATTCGTTTTAGTTTCACTCCACTCCACTCCACTCCACTCCACCCGCCGTTGGCCTTTGTCTTTGATTCATTTCTCGTTTTTCGCCCGGGATTATGCGGACGAAAAGTGGGCGAAATCTGTATTCGACTGTGTACTTGTGTGTGAATTTATTTTGGTGTACATAGATTTGCATTAATCCGACGAATAAATGTGTAAACTTTTCAATCAAAAGTTCCCCTCCTCCCCCGCAAAAACCACCCATCGCTTGTGATTGATTTTTTTCTTCTTTTTTTGATGAATAATTGGTGTTTTTCTTCTCTTTTCAGAAACATTTTCACCGAACCTCACTATTAATTAAGGCATTTAATCATAAGTTTCGCTTAGATCTGGAGTTAAATTCGTAAGTACACCCAGTCCCTTATTCATTGATACACGCATTTGCTTGTACACACACAAATTCTTATTAAACATGCACGAAAAAATGAGCATAAAGTGAAAATAATTCATGTGGATATTAAGCACCCATACACAGCAGACGAGCGGAAAATATTTTTCTTAATTTAAAATAAGTATATGAAGAAAAATTGAATGAACAAAAAAACAACAAAAAATACTCCCGTCTACAGTGTCTAGACAAAAGAGTTTGTTATTTGAAAAGGCATGCATGTGTGTGCGCATCAATGAAATAATATGTCATGTGTGCTCCCACAACCCCCTCCACCAGCGCCGCATGCACTGCAGAGCAGCAGCGGCAGTATATATTGTTTTTAATTTGGTGTATAAAAAATAATTACTCTGCGATAGTGTGTGGTGTGTGTACGAGGCCTGTGCACTGTGCTCCTCCTGGGCTGTAGTTTTGCAGGATAAATGGTATTCATCATCGTAAGGAAGATGCAATAATTTCCACGTAGATACTTTATGTGTGCGGCAGCTTACTCGCTACAGCCATCCGCAGAAGCATCGTCATCATCATCATCATCATTGCCGTAATCATCGTTATCGTTGTCGTTATCGTCTACGTTGGTGGAGGACAAGGATTATAAAGAAGCAAAGCAGAAAATAATTACGTACCCCTTGGTCGTCAGTTCAATGAACCTCTCTCGCTCACTGCTGTGACATCAAGGACGTGGGGAGTTTTGTATTCTCGAGGATTACATATTTAATTATGTGAACTCATATTTTCGAGAGCGAGAGAGAGAGATTTAAAGATATGCGATGTGATTTGTGTTCACTTTTTGCAATAATTTTAAGCGCGAAGGGATGACGATAGGTGCTTTATTTTACACTCATTTAGTTTCTTTTTCACGAAAGTTCACGTCCGACGTTAAACATTGACAAAAGTGGATGCCTTGCCTGTTTCAGTTTTGCAGTTGCGGATGATCATGGACAACTCGCATGCTGCATGATATTTTGCAGAAAATTGATCGTGAAGGCAATTTAAATGTAATTCGAATATTGTGTGTGACTCTACACACTGCACAGCACGAGAAAACGAGTGGTTTGTTTTACTTTCGCGGTGTTAAGCAGTCAAAAATATGTTCAGTCTCTTTCAATAATCTCCAGCTGAGAACAAAAAAGCTAAAAGCTTTTTATTTGCCGATGATGTGCCGCGTAGGAGACATCCGATTTCAAGTCGTGATCATTACAACGCAATGGCTGAACACGATGTCGTGAAACTACGCTCCAACTCGCGAAGTGATGTTTCGGACACCTGAGTTGTTTGCTCTCACGATGACCATGTTCCGCGGCGAGGCGTTACGATGCGCGTCCGTTGGAACTTGTCCGTTGGGCGGCAATTGGGAAGCCGACATTTAGCGCCATCGTTTTTCAAGAACCATGTGTCCATTTTCAGATCATTCAGATCATTTGGCAATTTGGACCAAAGAAAGTTCGAAAGCAATGAAAGATAGCAGACGTCACTTACGGCAACATTGTTCTCAGTGATTCCACTGAACCACAAACCCCCCCAAGAACAGTGCATTTTTTTCGTGTACACTGGATTCTCTTGTATTGCCTGTGGTTGCTCATTGTTAGTTGCAGTATTGTTAGTTAACATATCTATTCGACCAGAAATGAGCTTCGTCGCTTCTGGGATAACAAGAACCACTCGCTGATTTATTTGTATTTGGTAAACGTTCGCTTAGGTTTTAACACGAAGATTTTTCCGAAGAAATAGTGCTCGGTGACTACCTCATAGCCGACTGCCCACCAAACCATCAGAGGCTGATCGGTGTCCATCTTAAGCTATCGGAATGAGAGTCGAAATTTCTCAGCGTCAGTCGAGTCAAATAGAATAAACTTCCGGACTTCGAATTGCCGGCGAACCTAGGAAGTGCCTGATAGTGTATATCTCCTTCTCTGAGAGGTCCAATTACAGTATTGGAAACCATTGTTCTCTTTGGAAAGCGCTTTTGTGATGAGGAGCCTATGATGGCCTATGATCGCAGATGGTTTCATCGCTTATGTCAAGCACATTTAGGTGTTCGGCGAAAGTGTAGTGGCTCGTTAGTATTCCAGTAAGTCGTATGTAATCTTTTCTGTCAAGAGACAACTAGTATGCCGTGTACGTTAGGAGAGTTATGCCTCCGGTTGTGCTCTCGAGAAGCCAACCATCGATGGAAACCCTATCCAAGGACGCAGGTAGTCCCAATGCAGGTTCGGGTCCTCCTTTGATCCTTGTCCAGCAAGTTCATCGGCGATCTCTTGCCCGGACCCAGACAAGTCTTACCGAATTAAAACTGCAGATCAAATTCAGAGAATTCCTGGACATTGTGGCAGTACTGTGAGAAGTGAAAGTGCACGTAAGTTCGAAGAAAAACTCGCAAGTAACTACTGTTTGGTAGCACCCTTCAGTCATGTTTGGCATCAGTCATCGGCCAAGGGTTATTTTCTCACGTGAACTTGTGGAATACCATTGTGACTTCCTCGAGCTTGTTATGAGCATCATGCATGTTGTTGCTCGGGTGCCGCTTAACTTCGGGGTGATCATGTTGGGTAGGTAGGTACATGGGTGTTCATTCTGCCCTCTCCATGGGATGGTTTACTACCGTCAAACTTGCTTTTAATCCTAAAAGCATGCAGCTTCGTATATGAATCACTTATGTCCTCCAGCTCCACTTTTGGAAGTGCCTGATTTTCTTTCCTGTGGCTGCGCATTCGCAGAGCAGTCGTTGAACAGATTATGTTGTTTCCCCGTCTCTGCAACTTTTTCAAAAGTCGTGTTCAGACGCATTGCATGTGTTCCTATTGCACAGTGCCCGGTAACGACTGCTATTAGCATGCGTACACCCTTGCGACTAAAAGCGATCAATGACGAGCATATCTTTTTCGTCGGCCATAGAACTCTTGCCGATGATCCAATAGACAGGCCAAGCGATCTTGTTCTGACTTTATTCACAGCTTCGTCTTCCAGTTCTTGGGGTGAACATGAGCCAAGCCTGGTGAGGACCAGGTTCACCTCGAACTGTAGCGCCCCTTAGAAGAAGAAGATGAGCCAAGCCTCGTCAACATGGTGCGCGAGTGGAGGGAGCCTACAATTTTATGGCCAACTGTGAGAAGCTTTTTCTGGAAAAGAATACTTTCTGGATGCTGATAGTGATTCCATAAGGTTGCAGTCAAGAAATCTAGCAGTCGACTTACGTTCTCATTCCCATACAGCTGACAAATGCTCCCGCCAACGGGACAAAAACAATAAAGGCTTATTCGAAGAATGACCCACAATGCGAAAGAGGATTAAACTTCCTTGAACGGTCAACTTATTCCTTGCGTTGCTCTCACTTATCCAACAAACTGCTGAGCGTATTTTTCAATTCCTCATCCATCACTGAACGAGCTTAAAAACATCCTCCGTCCGAAGAATTCCGTCCGCATATCGCGAACAATTACTTTGTAAACGAAAACAAGCCAATCTGCAATGGCAGCGGCAACGGCAATGCCAGAGTGGAAGTGAAATATTTCATTCCATGAATAAAGACCAGCAAAACGTGAAATTAATTCATTACATCCGATATGTCGACGCTATTCGCCATTCGCCCATCGCCAGAGAATTCAAGATCCACAAAGGCCGCCGCGGACCCGAACGCGCCCGAACACCCGCCCACCCATCGCACTTATCCCTCTCGGTACGTTTATATTTCCTCTTCGCATTTATTCCCATCATATCCGAACCGGTGCACAAAAGGCTTCATTACACTCGTTGTCTGATCGGCAAAAAAAAAACCAAAACAACAGAAAAAGGACACAAAAACCGAAAGGAAGTATTTCAACTCAAGCGTACACCCGCTTCCAGTGGAATATGGCATTTATTTAAATTAAATTGCACTGCCGCCGTCATCAGGAGCCGCAGCAGGGCGTCCCTTCCCGTCCCGAAAGCCCCCGGCGACGCGGCGCAGCGTTCGATTGTAAATATTTTATCGCTCCTCAATCCTTTCCAATCCAGGGCGCCCTCAGCCGCGGACTGGCCCCCAGACTGAAACACAAAACTTAAATTTAAATGTCTCGTGTAAACACGGCGTAATGATATTGTCACTACGGGTTGTTTTCAAGAATCCATCACTGCTGCGGGCACATATTTGCACACGGCTCCTGATCGTGCTCGTGATTTCGTTCCCCTGCCACACATTATCCCCGTGCTCGGCGTTCTTGGGCTCGTCCTCGTGCTGGTGCTCGTGCTCCCCAAACCCATGCCCAACAGCCACGTCCTGACTGTAATGAGCGTTTAAATTAAACCATTGCATTGCTGTTGGGAAATTTGTTTCTGTTCTCCTTTTGTCCTCAGGTCCTCAGACCTCAGTCCGCAGTCCTCGTGGCAATGATTCAATTCGAATCTCGGCTCCCCTTGGTGACAAATCAAAACAGGCCGCCTCAGAGCACTCGCTTGCGTCTGGTTCTGTCCTTGCTGACGCACGTAATGACCAATAAAAAAAAAAAAAAACCGTCCAGTATCATCACAAAAGTGACAAGGTGTATGTGCATGGTGACATCAGGGAGCGGGGGCATAATATCGTGAAATTGACGACTTCCTTGACGCGTTCCACAGTTTTATGGCACACCGGGCAGGGCACACTGAGCTGCAGCAGTATCTTCGTTCCTTGATGGCAGTAAACTTTTTCTTTTTTGCCTTCCCGGGAGCGACCATTTTAGAGACCCTCCGAATGGTTATGACTGAGTTGGGCGACGTAAAAAATGGGAACGACAGCCAGCCCGAAGGAGGGGCACTTTTCTACTAGTAGAAGTTGATTGATTGCTTCGAGAAATTGATCGTCTTTTTCGGGTGGGGCTGGTGCGCCCGAATGGGGGGTGGGGGACCCTGTAATTTGCCAAAATGTACAACAGAGTTCTGGCTGCGGGTGCGGGCAGTGGGTGTGGTTGGAAATGGAAAATTAAAGTTAATTTTAAATTTGTTTGCACTCGCTATGAATACGGGGGGGGTTTCGTTGATGGTGCTGAAAAGTTTTACAGCCTAAAGCAGGGCGGGCAGCGCGGCAGAGTCCAAGAGGAATTCGAGCTCGGTGATGGATTGAAATGCACACAAATATGAATGAATGGTTCCGTCGTCTCGTTGTGATGAAGGTTGCGCTTAGTCTTACACTTTTGTAAGTAAATACATAAATTGAGTGAGGGGCTGTGTGTGGGTGGGATGTGGTGAGGACGCGCTAAGATCATGTTAGTTTGCTTAAACTGCAGACAGAGTGGATGTGGCTGAGGTTGAATATATTGACCCTGGCATATTGGTATAGGCAAAGTTTTCCATCTGACGACGTAGATAATCGAAGAGGATTGAGTCTCGCTTCTGGGGGAAGTTCTGTTAAGTGATTTGTTGGAGAGTCAAATAAGGGAGGCCCTGAGTGGATGACTGGACTCCACTTATTGCACACACTTGCCAAAATGCAAGGCAATCATCATTTCCTATTGCGTGCGCTCTGCCGAACTCCTGAGAATCTCTGAAAGGCTTGGTTCCGCAGCGTCGTCTGAATGCGACCCTTCTATCGTTGACGGTCCTGTGCACACTGATGTCAGTCATCGAGTTCAAGCAGTCTTGGGTTAGTGATGGCTTGGTCCTTATACCGAAGGATCGATCGTCATTTCCTTCTCGAACCAAGCTTATCGTCCAGATTTTGGCCGCATTTTTTCCAGGAACAGGCAATTTGAGTGTTTTGTAGAGCGACCTTCGGGTGTGGAGTCTTAAAACCCAGTTGTTTCGAGACCAGCCGAAAAGGCAACGGTTGGCAAGGGTACTTCTACATCCGACCAAATGTAATTTGTTGCAGTACACGAATGGAAGAGGTAGATAAATTCATTTAATAATAATAACAGCGACAGTCCGGATGGGACCTGAGCCTACCTTGTACAGCACCCATACGTGTTGTGCGTGATATTTTTCTGCGAGTGGGTGGGACCTACGGGTAGGGGTTAGAATTTAGCCGAGGTAATGCATGACTGTCGTAAGAGGCAAATAAAATCCCTGAGCTGAGAGGGACTGGTTTTGGGAAACGCTCCTTTTCAGTATGAGTTGAATATGTTGGTTACAAGCTCGCAAAGGAAAATAATGGAAAAGATAGATGGTTAAAAACAGAACATGGTTTTTTGAACGTTGGTGGCCAGTCCTGGGATGTTATGGCATCCTATTGCCTGGTGCCACGAGAGATCAGGAAAGCCCCTGGAACCCGCATAGGTCTCAGCCAGGTCGCTTGAGGTTGGCTCCCAAGTGGGAGTATCGTGGCGGCTGTCGTTTAAAACACAAAGCCACGGGAGACGTGGAGATTAACCTTATACGCTTTACTTTGCAATGTTACAGCAAGAGAGAACTGTTGACGACATCATAAATCATCTAGACATAGCGTCCTGCGAACTGTTCTTCTTCAATCTTCTCCATAACTATTAAGAAGAACTGAAAAGCATACATTTGATACATGCCATTTGCTTCTTGGCAAACGCATGGAAAGAGTTAAAAGCGACTACAATTGCTAAATGTTAGAACAAAGTTATCAGAACGAGGAACTTTTGCTTTTAATTCGGGATCAAATTTTGTTGCCTGATGCCGACTTGCAGCAGCCACGCTTAGGCCAGCGTAGTTTTAGGAATCAGTACAGATGGCTGGCACTGATTTAGCTTATTTCGCCCAGCTCGGCCAGGCGTTAGCATTTCCTTCCACATTTGCAGTGATGTCAGTCCAACCACTGAACTGGCCGCTATCTGTCTGCTAATTCTACCAATCGGGGGAGAAGATTGGGGAGTATGTTGTCCTTAACGCTCCATTGTTGTATATGCAGGCCAACCGTTGCACACACGATTGAGGAGACCACTGATACTAATAGCCAGTGCACAATGCAAAAATGTGCCCCGACAATTATCCTATTGCCTACTTGCAACAATACAAAGCCGTAGAGACTTTACTGTCGCGCTCATGTATTTTTGAGTTCTACGTTGAATTTGGCGCTCACCCGGGACCATTTTTCCAGATCAGACAGGGCTGCCTGTCATTTCCACCATACGATGGAAAGAGTCTGACGGTCGGTGTGTAGATTCACGAGATTTTTCATGTTCTCATCTCAGACCATACTCGTGCCCAAACCAGATAATTTCCCACTGCTTTGAAGATTTCAGCAGACAGACCCTCAGACCCTGACTCCAAGGCTCGACTGCCTGCTTTCGTGCCAGAGCTCCAGAGATGACGAAGATGTGGGAAATGTGTAAGACTTCCTCTGCTCCTTCCCAGTTCTGATGCCCCACAGGCTCAAGTTCAGGTGTCAGGTTTTTCTTCTTGATTTATGCCGAGCATCCATCACTCACTCGCACCGCTCCGAATGGTTCCTCTGAAATAATTGATGTATATTATCAAAACCATCCGTGACTTCTCTAGATTTAAGTGCAATTCCACAGTGGATTCATCTAAATGGAAGGCGAGACGGATTTCTCATCGACAATTCCATGAGATTGTGCCGCACGATGGACTCAAGTCGTTGGTCTAAGTGTGCCGCGGCTTAGGCCTCCTTCAGAGGGGATCACAGTTGAAACAGAATAAGCTGACCACCACTACAGATGGAGCCAGTTTCTCGGACCACTCTTTAGACGTTCTCCCGCGAAGCCACGAACAGCATTAAGATCCTTTAGTCTCGACTCAAAAATGTATAATTGTTGACTAGAGTCCTCAAAGGAATTAAACCCAATTCACGGAACGGGAGAAATGCTCTTAAAAGTACATTTAGATAATTCTCAGAAATTATGATTTAATCGAATCCTCTCCCATTGACATCAATTCCCTTCTGATTCAATATCCCTGAGGGTCATGTGAGAGCGGAGCAGACCCAACGCCATGGCGATAGGCACCCAGTCTTTGTCTGAAGAAGGACCGGACCAAGCAGGGAAAAAAAGAAACTCAGGAAAGAAAGAAAGAAAGAAAGAAGGGCAAACGAAGAGAGATGCTACCAATGTGCGTCCCTGGAGTTCGTCCAAATTCCCATTAACTAAATTACAGCTCATGGCAGAATGGTTTCCCTGGCAAATTAATCGCACTTTCCGTTCCCAATGGACATCATCCTCCCGGTCGCGACGAGGAGCGGGGGCCGGTCATGCAGCAAGCCCAGCAACATTTCAATTCTTATTATTTCTTCATTAGGCAGCTTGATGTGCTCCCGATTCCATTTCGTCTCACCGTCCCGTCGCATGTGTCTCGCCTGCCAAAATTAACAGAAAAGAATTTAAATTTGAAACACACACACACGCACAGCAAAAGAAGGGAAAACTTATCCCGTCTTCGATGGGTCGACGCATTTAGCGTGGCACGAGGTGACGCGTAGGCCGCGGCCGATCAAAAGTGTCCTTTTTCGGCAATAAAAACTCGCTTATCCCTAATTTCGTGCTCCACTCCGGGTGCTTCGCTAAGGAGATGCCATTTCATAAATTAACCTTGCCAAGTATGAATGTGTACGCATGAGAAGGATTTTTCATTAATTCCTGTGCTCCCCTTCCGCCGAGCACAACAATGGGAGTCGTCGAGTCGGGGTCGTCCGCGTTTGGCGCGGCCGTGGTGGGCGGAATGTAACTAGAATAAAAGAAAACAACCGAAAAAGGGATTTAATCTTATCGAAAGGGGTGAATGTTATGGTTTCGCTTGTAAAATGTTGTCTTTTGTTGCGAAAAATCGTGTACACAAAGGACGGGAGTGTAGTCCTGCCTACCGTTGCCGAGATATCCTTGAGTTTGTTCTTGCGCCACTTTCGCCATCTTTCTCGTTTCACGTTCGTTCTCATTCTCGTGCGGCCTCCACTCTTCTCTCCCTCCCTCTGTGGGCCTCTTGTCACGGCCATTTAGAGTTTCATCCTTTTGTTGTGCGAATGCAGAGCACAAGGGTAGTGATAAGCGACATGACAAGAGAATCGCCTTCGACGTCAACGAAAAGTTACTCTCAAAGGCGCATCAATTACCCTAAATTTGAATTCTTTTTGTCCGTGACGTCGCGTCGTGTCGCTCTGTGGCTCGTTCGTCGTCCATCAATGGCGATGGCGGTGTCAGCGGCGGCAACGGCGGCGTTCTATCGGCGTATCTATGACTGTCGCCGTTCGAGAGGCGTCCAAAGGACTTATCAAGAGCGATCTTTTGTCATTTCCTCGCTTTGTCTTCCTTCCACTGGCTTGTCGATTCGTGTTATATTGAAATCGTTAATGTTTCCCTTGTTTCTCGTTTTGACTTGTTTGACAAATCTCTGATACGGCCCAGAATTGTGTCTGTGATTTTTATTTGACATTTCAAAGGGTGTCCCCAGGCTGTGGGGAATAGAATAAACTAAACACAGGCGTGCTCGTCGGTATCGGCAATTTTACGATGCATGGGCTTGGGAATAAAGTGAAAATATTTAATTGGCGGTTTATGGTCAGGCAGTGCATGCGATGTGGTGGCATGAATCGCTGATGTCAGACAGCCCCACACAGTCGCTCCCGACTCGGTGAATGATTTGACGCATTAGTCTGGGGAAGCACTTTGCAGATGCCAGTGTGATAGGGCCGCATGTTGATTTGACTAACCTCCAAATTTGCTAGAAGGGACTGGCGTTTGGAAAGCATTATCAGATGTAGTTCTGTGCGGCTAATGGCTTAGCGGGGTCGTTGTAAAACTATCTGTTATACTCGTAACTACTTTTAAGCTCTAATAGCCAACTCCACGAAGCCTGTTAAAACAACCACACCTTGAGTCGTCCAGTTTAGGATCTCAATTTTCTGGCAGAAATACGGACTGATCATTCTACCTGGTGTTTGCTTTTATGATTTGCGCCAATGGATGTGGAAACATCTGCTCATTCGCGCTTACATACGAAGCCACACCTCGCCATCATTAACCATTCACTCTGCAGAACTGACGTTACTTAGCACAGGGTGGGCCAAATACAAGTTTCTTTTTAAAAATGCAATAAAATGTACACAATTAAATTTTGTTGATCGTAAAAGGCTTTATTAGTAAGAACGAACATTCACATTAATTATGAAATACAACGTCGTTCAAGTGGCTGCCTCGGTTGGCCTCGCAGTAGCGCATTCTGTCACCCCACTTTTCCAAGACCTTGTTGATGGTTTCGGGCTGTAACGCACGTATTGGCACGTAAGTGCTTGAATTATTTCCGGATTGCATAACATGGGTCCTTCACTGTTCCCCACAAAAAAAAGTCCAAAGGGGTTAAATCGCAGCTCCAAGGCGGTCAATTGACATCGCCAAAACGGCTGATAACTCGATTTGGGAATTTGGTGCTCATAAGATCGATTGTGGCATGGGATGTGTGGCATGGAACGCCGTCCTGCATGAAACAGAGATCATCCAAATCCATGTCTTCAATATCAGTTAAGCAAATTCGATTAACATGGCTCTGTAGCCACCACTCTGTAGTCCACCGTTGACCAAAACGTTGCTCTCAGCCTCATTTTCGCAGAAGGCCACAGCAGCCACATTCTCATCTGTGCGCACTGTACGACGACGGGGACAATGCGTGTTGTCCACTAGCATACCAGTTTCACGAACTTTTTGCACAAACTTGCGTACAGCACCGCGACGGATGCTTCATTTCGACCAAAACTTCTTCTTTTCAAAAATGCACACTACACAGGACTTACTTTGGAAATTTATTTTCAATATTTCCCAACGTTGTTCAAGCGCAAAGCGACTCATTCCGTGCAGCGGGGGTTTCTGTCAAGATTTTCTGAGGTAAACAGCTGTCAGTGTCAAAATAACCTATGCTCACTGGTACTTCACTACACTAATTATGACAGTCTCTTGAGCCCTTGATTGTATTTCTGCTCTCGGTAGCCTTACTTGCAGCACAATGGATCGAAGCAGGATCTAAGTGTCAGTCACTTCAACGCACCTTACTTGTGCTCCAATGATGAGCAAGCAGACCTCATAACATTTAGTTTCGGATGTTGTCTGATGTCTGCATGTCTACTGTACCGACTGCCCATACCGATGGTAGTTTCTTAGTTTATCTTCGACCTCTATGTCAAGTCCATCCAACAGTCCATATCTTCATTATGTGGTGTTGCTCCATCTGCCTCGCAAACGACGATGACCTCTCTTCTTCTTTTATCCTTTTTTCCATTTCGTTCGCCAGGACATCCATGGTCAGCAGAGCCTATGCACTGATAACACCTTTCTTTATGATTCTCTCTCTGTATCTCTTACTTACTTAGGCACGAAGCTAGGCTCATGTCCCAGAGCAGCACGTAAAAATCGTGGTAGAAATTTCTCCGCCAGATGCCATCAAAGCAAACATGACCAACGATCGGCCGTCATACATTATGTAGATTCCACAATAACGGTCGGCTTAATAATCCTCGTTGAACTCCTGCTATGATGGTCCAGCATTTGATGGCATCGTCTAGTTACACAAGATTAAAGATGGTTAGACAATCCCAGCATTCATCATCACAAGAAGCCTCCTAGTGCGCGTGTATCTCGCATTAATTGGTATCAGTCCTTCTCGACTTTTGGCACCACCGCATCGCCCCTTCTCCTCAAAGTTAGTGCCTGTTTTGTTTTTTTAATCAATGCACTCCTTGTGGCATTGCCAACAACAGATTTCGTCACAGCGCGATTTAATAGGTCGCCACAGCGCACAAACCGGAGACACCTAGAGATGAATGGTGTTCGCTGGAGAGGATTGTTGGTTGCGGCCTAAGCTTATCTCATTCTTGGTGGGGTGCAAATGCCCGGGATGGAGCGTGTTGTCTACCTGGTCCAGTCATTGTAGGAGTTCGATCACCCAGATCACTCTACAACCCACAGAGTCCGCGGTTAATTGTAACAAACGACGCAACCATTAACGATGAACCACCACAATCGGGTGATGCTATGTTTTTTTCTTTACTGATGGTGATTCCCCAAGTGTTGGATAGCTTTAAGAGGAGAAAGAGTCTTAGGCGAGCCTAAGCTCCTCCCAGTGGCAACTCACCCTCTCTGTGACATTATGCATAACGACATGTCTCAGTCTTAACCAATCGCCGAACTGCCTTTTAAAACCATATCCAACAGAAACTAATGACAACATCAAAGCTGACATAAGAAGAACCCCTTCTTTGCAACTCTCTGGCGGCAAATGTTTATTGCATGATGTGATTGGACCTTATTTCATATCGAAAACTTTATCTCCTGCAGTCCTTGGCCATTATCTTTGAAAACACCAAACCCACTTACCTCGGCTCGGTAATATTGTTCTCATAAATTTCAATGAAATCCCTAGACGGGCACTAACCCACATTGAAAAATAATCAATCCTATGCATATATTACAAGCCCATCCGAGGGATAACACAACGAAATTGCAAATCCTTTCAATAAAATCATTCATCTCACCACCACCCCCACACCGACTGCTTTTCGATTTGATAAAAAAAAATTCCCATACATCAGCACCGACTGGCCACATCGAAGAGGCGGAACAAACATGAAGCTCCAAGGGAACATCTCCCCCAGTGTGTGCCCGATGTGGGGCGCTTGTTTGTGTGTATTTGTTCAACTTAAGAAATAAATCCCGAGGAACGTTTGCGAATATGTTACAAATAAACTCTCGTGTACCATCTGTTTGCAATCACTTTCCATTTTCGCCATTAACCACCTTTTCATGGCAACACCCTTCGATGTGAGTTGCACACTTGCAAAGTTTCCACACAGTCACCACCACCGGCATAGGCAGCGGCAGCGCACCAATTTCGTTTTCAATAATCATAATTTCAATTTCAATCAGCATTCAATTTAAATTGGTGCCAGGAACCGAACCAAACCAAAGCCATACATATGCAGCGGAGGATATTTCGTGTCTGCTCCATAGACCCCACTCCACACACAGCATCGTTAGATCTCCGTATGCGGATCCAGCACATGACACACAGTTAAATCCATAAAAATCGAAAGGCTTTTCTTTTATATTTGTGCAAAGCGCAATTTATGTATATTTATGTTTATTCTTTTCGTTCGATAAGGTCCCCCCGTCCTCCGGGCCCCGACGCTCCACCGATCCACCACTTCGCCTTATCGCTGACTATGTGTACACTTAGTCATAAGTTTGATTTTATAGAACATAAACAGGCGAACGGGGAGGATGCTCTTCATAAAAGGAAATTTCCAAACCTATTGTGGATCACAGACAGCGAGTGGGCTGGGGGGTGCTGCGGGTGGAAGGCCCTTAAAAATAAGTAAGCTGCCTTGTTGATTTAGTGGAGTTTTACTGTGTGACTCGCAGGTGCCCGGGGATGGGGAGGGGGTGCTTGGAATTTTCGATGAAAGTACTGATTCCTTCTACGAGCTTCAACGTGAAAGTGATGCAATGCAACGCGAAATGAGGAGATAAACAGCAGCAGGATTCGCTCCTCAGCCGACGGTGGTGTACACCCACCGTGCATGGTCTCAAAGATTTACGGATCAACTTGTAGACGGTGCTGGCTCACGGGCTCACAGTGGCCCATCAAGCCAAGTGGGACAAAATGGATGCGCTGCAACCACTGTGGTGCTGAGACGGAGGATGGACAGGGGCTGTGAGTGCAGGTTTACTAGCGGATTGGTAGTAAACTCTTTATGATTCTGCTTGCGTTGTGAATATGATATTTTTCACTTAAAATTTGGGTATTCATTTTTAGAGAGGCACTCTACCGTGGCGTCGAGGAAAAGTGCATCGATTACTGAGCCGGTTCGTGGTTCGAACCAACATATGAACCTAAATATTTGCGGCATTACCTCTCTCGAGCCATTGACTGGGACTTTTCTGGTTAAAGAAGCTTATCAATCTTCGACGTTCACTTGTGAATGATCTATGATACGCCTCCACACAAGTGGTTACTGCGGAACCTAGGCCCAGTGCGATGATTGATTTAGTGTCGATGTCAATGAGTGCATTCAAGGCCACATCAAAAATTGAATCTAATTGTGAAACGAGATGCAACTTTATTGATTGCCGGCTCATTCTTCTTACAGGTAACGCGGCCAGTGAAAGAACTTATGAATTAGCTAGAATCACTGAGGAAAGGAATGTGTCTGCATTTAATCGAAACAGAGCAAAATTGGTACTAAGGCTAAATAGGAAGGACGCCAGTAATGTCATAGCCGCACTTACTGGCAATCAACCAAGAAGAATGGGAGCCACTACATGAACTTTCGCCGATCTCATAGGAATTAGGAGGAAATCATTCCTTAACTCGGCACCTAGCCAGATCGTGCACAAGCTAGGAAGAGATCAATGTCGGGGCAAGAATCTGAAACTCTACTATTTGCAAGCAATACAGTGCCAACTTGATGCAGAATATCAGCAAGTGATACCAAACAAATAACATGTTTGACTTCTTGAATAGTTTAAAATCAGCAAGCGCTGGTCTAGGTTGAGGTCTAGGTCAGCTTAGGATTTGTGTTGTATCGGACTTAGCCACAGCGTTTATTATTACATTGGCCAATTTATCATCAAGTCGGTAATACTTGTTAAGAACTCCTGTTAGCATGCGAACATCCTTGCGACTTAAGTCCTTCAATGATGTTGGTAATACTTCTTCAAGTGAAACTGCAGTCCTGCCAATCGATCCGAATTCTTTCTAGGCATCTCCTCCCCTATTTGTCAAAGCAAACGAGACCAAATATCGGCGGCAATTACTTTCTGTACCAAGACCAAGTCTTTTGATATCCACTGTTGACAATGTCCACGCTTTTGCTTGGTTCTGCGTGGAAATGGGCGTATTGCATGCACTGTGAACAACTGCCACACACCCTCTTACGGAATCCGGTCCATGGTATCATTTCTTACTTACCTCAAAGTATACGCTCAGTCATGAAAGTCAATGTATATCTTATCAGTGTTTGAAGTTAAAAAGAATGGTTCCATTTCTTGTCGTACCTTTGCATGCTCCAAAGACATTCAAATCACTGTCGTCTTTGATTAGTACTCTTTTTTTAAAAAAGATGTGGTCGTCCGAAACGTAGCGATTGGCGATTGGTGGTACCATTTAGATGTCAAAACTCCACTCAAAGCTTTTGCATGGACTCCTACGCCTTATGTATTTGGAATGTCTTCTCTCACTTTTGGAGCACAAAGCCACAAAGCCGAGTATTCGTTTAACTTACGTATGACACTTCGGATATCGCTACTGCTTAGCTTTTTTGACCCACACAAATAGGGTTTATTCGCTACGTGTCCACTGTAGTTTTTTATTATTGACTAATGAAAGAAGGCGCCTTCGCAATCGTAAGCCTTAGTCAGGGTAGGGTGCCCTGACGGTTCACTTAGGTCAACTTGTTGTGTCCATAGTGCCCTCTGCATGGGATGGCTTACTACCCCGAGACCTGCTCTTAATCCTAAAACCATCCAGATTCGTACATGAATCAGTTCAACACCGCTTAAGTCAGTAAGTTTTAAGAAGTGTCTTCCTGGGTCGTTATGCGGTAGGTTCAGACGCATTTCATGTGTATCTATGATACAGTGCCCGGTAAGGACTCCTGTTAGCATGCGTACATCCTTGCGACTAAAGTCCTTCAATGATGTTGATCTTTTTTTGGTCACAGTAAACTATAGAGCCCTCGCTTGCTCAAATACTCAGACCAAGTCATTGACCTCTGGCTCTATCCAGGGCATAGTCTTCTAGTTTTTTTCTTGATGGAGATAAGCGATGCATTCACTAAAGATTCTCCGATCCCTTTCTCGGCAGACTGTCCACCTTTTCGTTTCCATGGATTCCAGTATTCCCCGGTACCCAGCAGACGGTCAGCGAATTCACAAAGGATACCTCTCTGACACTCTGTCTGCACAACCTTACCAGCTTCGATGTCAGAATGTACGATGCTACGGTCTCAGAAAAAATTGTGATCGGTTACGTTGTGGTCTCTCAACGCCACTGCTGCCTCTTATATAGCACCTACTTATTTATATCTGAAAGAAGCTGTACTCATCCCTTAGAGCCAGAGATTGTTCGAAGAGGTCACAGAAGACCCCCGCACCTGGACCTAAGTCCGTATTTGAGACGTCAGCGTATAGAGCGATCTTCCCTTCTGCTACATATTATCATCGCTCTTCTCCGGGGGTAGAGTTGGTGGTAAGTACTCTGTTTGGCTTGGTGAACACAGCACTCAAGAAAAAAATCGTTAGTCTAGGCTCGGATTCAGCTCTATTAGACCAAACATCATTCAATTGGTCCATTAACCGAGAAAGTAAATGCAGACAGTACTCAGGTTTGAGAAAATTACCAGAGTGTCAGGTGGCTGAGATCCTACTCACCTACGCCACAACTTCCCCATGCAGAGCGTGGCTCTAGTCTCAAATTGCCTTGTCAACTGGTTCCCCACAGCATGAGCAACCACTTTAAACACTTCCCCCGGCAACTTCAAATCTTCACGAGAATGTTCACTAAATTTGGTAAATAGCTTCATCCATAAGTGATGTGCTCCTTTTAACAGACATCAAACAAACCGAACGTCGCCTTCGGAATCTGGACCAAAATAGATGCCACCTCTGCTCCCCATCCCGGCCCATGTTTAAGCGTCGCGGCCACAAGTTAAGGCTTCTCTTCTTGAAAAGTATAACAAAAGTGTGGGCGCCAAAAACCCACACACACACACACACACCCAACATCCAACACGTGCCGAAACTTAACTGTCAGCCATTTTCGAATATTCAATATTTGAAGGCGAATCCATCAAAGCGTCATTTTCACAGAAAAACTTTCCTAATTAGCACGCCCATCAGAATTGGCAAAAGCAAAATGTATCTTAATTAAAAAATCCGATTTTCCATCGGAACGAAGTGATTGGAGACAAAATAAAAAAAAGAAAAAGGAAAAGAAAAAAAGAAATGAAAACGCTTATGATTGCCAAAGTAATTAGTAATGAGTTTCCCTTCACTTCGTCATTGATTATTTTTTTTTGTTCCTTCTTGAAGGATTCACAATCCATCATGTGCCCACCGCCGCCTCACCCGAAAGAAATGATGTTGCATAGTAGTCCTAGAAATAAAACAAATGTTTCCTGCCAATTTCAATTTACTCCCTTAACAAGGGTGCCCTTCGCATTACATTAGGCCCGACGATCGATTTGTGTTGGCAATATTGTGCGACGTGGGTCCGCCCATTAAAGATGAAAGCCACATTAGGGGATGACCTCGTGCCACCCCCGAGGCAGGTCGGCGTTTGTGAATTTAAATCTAATTCATTAATAATATAGCTTGGCCGCCCTTGTGCGCAGTGAGGGTTCATTTAAATTTCACTTACATGACCGTTTAAAGAATTTATTCTACGATCGCACTCTACACTGCTGCTCTACCTCCACACGGCAGGCACGAATGCATGTGAATACACATGACCGTGGTGGGGGTGGGGGTGCTGGGTGCGATGGCGAATAAACAAAGTTTGGTGATGTTGATTTTACTCGGCAAAGGATAAAAATGAAAATAAACTTCAGACCTACGGCAGCGTGTATACTATTAGATACTATCCATCTTTTCAATTTTCCCATCGAATATCTGCCAACATTAAATAGCCAAACAAAGGGAAAACAAACCTAGCATCTAAATTTACATTTGCTTGTCTGCTGTTTGCGTAGGGGGTTCATGGCAACGTCCCTCGCCACCCTCCCCCCACCGTCCATCCGCCATTCGATGGCTGCCGGAAGCTGGTTGGGGTGGGGGTTGCGTGGGAGCTTGAGTGTGTAAAGTGTGCACAAAAGACTTGTTTCTCTCTCACTCTCGCACTCTGTCGTTCTCATTGAAGAGCAAAGTACATAAAATGAAGCACCAATGAATTTCTGAAAATATTGGAAATCAAACCTGAATGCCTGCGCACATACATAGGTGTGGCGGTGTATGTCTATTTCTTTTCCATACATATTAAATTGCCGTTAAACGTGATTTTTCAATTAATTTTAAGAATCCCCCGGACAATACTACATCGGAGTGTAGCACAAGCACTAAAGAGCTTTCAGTTTGTCACTTACCATTTGCACACATCCTCTTCGCAGTTCTACGCCCCCTCGAATGGGGACAGCAATAATGTGATGAAATTTCCACACACAGAGTCTGCCGAAGAAAAAAAAAAAACACAGCCCATCCGGGTGAAATTTTGTGGATGTATGTGCGGCTGTGAGCTGCAGGCTGTGGGCTCGTAAATTGACTTTGGCATGCATACACCATGACATGATGAGTGACACAGAATCTGCCGATGGTGCAAATGCGAGTGGCGGGAGATGATGGGGGGCTGCTGCTGCTGCTGCTTTGGCTTTGTCTAAATTAGGGCTCTGGGTTTCTGTTACAATGGAACAAGGAAAAAAAGAAAGAAAACAGAAGCAAAACAGACAATTGAATGTGCTGGACATGTGTGAGGGACCGTCAGTATTAATTGAAGGAAATCACTTTCGTTTGATTTAGTAGCCAATAACTTCGATGCTCGTGCAGTGAATGGTTTTTTGATGGCAAACAGAGGCTGTGACAGGCCCCACATATGACGAGCACTTTTTGTTGAGTTCACAGTCGTTAGTTCTGGCTAACTACTTGACGTCGGAGCATTGTTTCGTGCATGAATCAAAAGAAGTTACACGATGTTAAACACAGGCGCTGTTAGCTTCTCTTGGGAAATGTCTGAGTACAAGTCCCATCTCTGCTAACGATATCGCTGTTCTGGCCTCGATCGATGATATTATACAGATGCTCCCATCTAATTTATAAAAAATGGGTCAAAAGAAGTTTGTGCAAGTGTTTGGGCGTCAAAGCATAGCTTGTCTTTGACTCATCTTCCTTGTGAGGCACTGCGCTCAAACTTTTAGCGCCAGCGCTAAAATTCATGGGTTTCATCATCGTTACCAATTTAAGATGGAAACCTAGGGAGTGTTAGTAAAGCCTCCACGGCCTTGTATTTCTGCAAGAAAGCCATAACATCCAAATGGGGTATATGAGCTCGCTGGGGGATTGCTCTTCACATCAGTAGTCAAGACAAACGGTGCACAGTCCTGAAATAGGATATAAACTGCAACTTCCTAGATCATGTGCATCAAACGGCTTGCAAATGTATCAGCGGAGAGTTAAGGACAACCCCTCTGCATCTCCAATCGTCTCCCAATTGATATAATCGGCAGACAGGTAGCGTCCATGACAGTCGTTAGACGGAAATCATTGCAAATATGGAATGAACACTACTAGCCCCTTCAGACTTAACTATATAAATATCCCGTGCTACCAAAGCTCCTCTTCGAAACGAACTTCTCAACCAGAATCCCTTCCGGATCATAAAGGAAGTTTGACTACCAGGCCGGTTTCTAGAGCCCAATTTGAAAATGTACGTCACTTCATATGATCGAGTGGCTTTGATCCAACCTTGACCTTGAAAGTTGAAAGCGGCCATATTGTCGAAGCTACATCTGTGAAATTGGCTGTCATTTATTCAGTCAGTTTTGTGACTTCATCATAGACGGATATAGCGTTTAACGACACGTGCAAATATTTATTTATATGAGTGTTATGTTCAGGCAAAGTTCCTCTCATTCCCACATCATCCCCCCCATTTACGGTCGCCATAATCGTCCAACCGAGAGGTCTATTCACAGTGTGGTTGATAAATTTGAGTCCACTGGTTTAGTAAACGATAAACCGATCGATGTCGCGTCACTCACAGGAACTCGGTTTTTCGCAGACCATAACTTGGCGGATTTTACGGCGTGACTTAGGCCTGCATCCGTAAAAAATTCAACTGACCCAGGAGCTGAAGGTAAACGACTATAGACGACGACGCGTGTTCGCTGAATGGGATCTGGAGCAGTTGAAAACAGATCATCCTTAGCCCATTTTTGGATGAACGGGTTCGTCAACAAACAAAAAAGTCAAATTTGGGACGATACCAATTCGCATGAGATCAAAGAGAGTCCAATGCATCCCAAAGAAGTGACGGTTTGGTGTGGATTTGGAGCTGGCGGCGTTATCAGTCCATATTTCTTTGAGAACAACGTTGGCCAGACCATCACCGTCAACGGCGAGCGCAATATTTTCATGATTGCCAACTTCTTTTGGCCTGAATTCGATGATATGGAAACCAAGGACATGTGGTATCAACAGGATGATGACATGCCACACAAGCTCACGCCACATTGGAAATTCTGCACGAGCGATTCTGCACAACTGGTCACCAAGATCGTGCGATTTAAGCCCATTAGCATTTCCTCATGGAGTTCTCTGAAGTCGCAGGGCTATGCGAAGAAGACACAAACCACAGCGAACTTCAAAACCAACATAACCCATGCCATCGGTCAAATTCAGCCTGATTTATGCGCCAGAGTCATGGAAAATTGTACATTTCGGAGGTGCTATACCCAGCAACCAGCACATTAGCCTGTACACGACAACCCTCAAAAGTTAAAAATTGAGTTCATGTACACCAAAAAAAGATAAGGACGAGTACAGAGCCCAGTGGAACACCAGTTTTGATGTCTAATGGTTGGCAAAACGATCTTCAGTCATTACAACCTGGCTGCGATTTTTTAGATAAGAAAGAAGGCATTCTCGGAAGCCAGCCTTCTCTAGCATTGAGACCAAGATTCTATGGTCAACAACATCAAACGTCAACTGCAGTATATTAAATACGTATTATTATAGCTGAGATAGTCAAAGCTACAGTAACCTAAGAGTGCGCCCTTAGTGGTGGGACGCTATTAGTGAAGGCTAATTCTAGACAACGCCGCTCCGTGGATTCAACTATTTTGGATTTTGCGATTGACACTTGAGCGGCAGCAAGGTTCTCAGCACTTCGACCCGTTGTCCCACTATCAGGGCACCATCCAGCAACGAAGACTTCGACTAGAGTCGTAACTCAGATGGTAATGCGAATTACGACAAAAAAAATGGGATTAACGCTCTTAACGCTGCAGTTACCGACACCCAATTTTTTCAGTCAAATTTTAGTCATTCGTAAACGTTCATCTTTCGTGAGCTTCTCCACGATGAAAATGTTGATTCTACCGACTATTTTACGCCGATAGTTTTTAGTCATTGGTTTCAGGGTACGTTCCAAGTGAAAGTTCAAAGTTTTCAAGTCCCAACTGGAAAAGCCTTCATTTAGTTATCCATATCCGCCGAGAGGTTTTAATTAAACGAATTCTAAACTGTTATCGTCAAACACAATTTTGACTAAACTGCCGAATTTGCTAAATGAAATTCCAGCATCACATGACATGACCCTTCGTTATTTCACTGAAGCCCGTCCAACGCCGGGCGCCATTTTAAATCAATTTTGTCATAATAACTCATTTCGTATATTAACGTCCTTAATAAGCCCCATCTATCGATGGTCGCTTTGATATTTTGCAAAATTTAATGAAAATCCGATGACTCTAGGGGCTCAGTGAGTACACACAGGGGCACTGCACAGAGATGTAAGTTAAAACGACACCCCATTCGTCGATGAAACGGGGGAAGGGGGGGATAACACCAACCCGTCAATCGACGCAGAAAGGCTCTAATTACATAAACACCCCAAGAGTTGATTAATGATCGAACCATGACAATTTCATTTCCCACCTCTCCCCCTTTTTTCGGTTTTATAGTTGCCATCCAACTACAACGACAAACAGAGTCAAAGACCAACGACCGGCAACCCGGAAAACTCGGAAAACCAACGACGCCAGACAGGCAACGACGATGAAACGATGAAGCTATGAAATAGGCCAGGATATTACATCCATTATTGGAAATTCCTCGTAATTCATATCACTTACTGAGTTGACAGATACTCGTGCACACCCAGCCCAGGCCGAGCCCCAGCCCCAGCACCAGCCCCAGTCGGGGCCCTCATTGTTTGTAACCACAGGAGAGTAGGTCATTATTTCTATTAAGCATGCAGCCATCCTCTTTGTTTTGGCCAATACAATTTTCTCCCAATTTTTCAATAAACATTATTCAAGGACTACTCGAGAGGAATTTCATTAAGCCTGCCCTGCCCCACAGACCTTCGCACAAAAGAAAATTACGCAACACACACACGCACTGATGAGCTGATGGAGCTCCGGCTTGAGACCACAAGCACAGAGCCCACCGGGGTTGGGGCAGGAAGCTGAAGCTCCTTGCAGCTCAATTCAATTGCAAGGGAGCAGAGCAAATACTACCACTCCTGAGCAGCTAATAAATATTTCATTAAAGCCGGCACAACACCATCGACGTCCGTGTGTATCTGCGTGCGTACATCGTTGAAATTGTTCGCCTCCTATGCTCCGCTCCACTTCAGGAATCAGACGTTTTTAATTAACCTCGCAAATATTTGCTTATTGACCCAAGCGTTGCGGTAGCTTTATGCGTATTCATCCTCAGCATAAGGTTAAAGTCCTTTCTCTCTCTCACTGCCACCCTCGCCCGTCCATGTCCTTTGAATGAGGGTCAGTGTTATCCTTCCCTGGATGCCACCGGAATAGTGGCTCCTGCTTATTTTCTTTGTTTCTCCATTGTACATCAATTTTTGGTTTTTTTTTTCTTTCATTCACTTCACTCAAGTTGGAGGACGTGGAGGTCCTGTTCCCCGTGCGGATTGTCCTGCGTAAGTAATTCCCTGGGAATATAATTACCAATACACATTTATGCGGCGGATTTGCGAGCGGATGGATGTGTGCTGGGGATAATGTGTCCGGTCCGAGAATTGAGGTTTTTTTTCGTAAATAGACCATTTTCCTTGCGGTCCTTGGGATGCTTGTTTGCTTTTCTCGTTATTCTGCCTCTTCTAATCGAAAGCGCGCTAAGACGGAATAAACATCCCAGCAGCGGGATGTGTGTGTGTGTTTGTGGCAAACTATTCCAATTGGACCGGGAGGTGGGAGGCATCATTTAATGACGACGACTGGCATGTGAGCTAATTTGCTAAACTTGAATTTAGCGCGTGAATAGCTGAGCGGAGGCCGACTGGATGGCGCATAGACCGAAACTATTACATTTTCATGTGTTTTCCTTCGAAGAACCAAGTGAAGTGTTTATTTCCGGCAAATGTGTGCGAAGGGAGTGAGAGTAGGTGCTGGTGATGGGTGTGTATGGGCTTTGGCAGGTGGCCGGGCATTCAAATTGAATGAGGGTGCCATTGCTCGTGAGTTGGTAATAAGCGTGCAAACAACTTCATTTCGAGTGGCAGCGAAACTGTGCTATTTCAAGTGGCTTCTAATTGGGATGACCAATCGAGAATGCCATTTTGTGATAAGGATACATAATTGATCAATAGACAGTAGGCCACCAGGCGGGGGGAGTGTGGCCATGATCAGGCATTTCATGGCACTGAATGAACTATGTCACGGGGTAGCTGGCAGTCGTTACTGCATGTTTGTGTGCTCTTCTTGGAAGGAAGGCTTATGACTAAATAGTTCTCAATATCAACAGTTGCAGAACAGTTTTACACAATTTCATGCTAATTTTTAGAGTCCTCTGCGAATTTGCTACCGTGCTGCGGTTATGTCACTAGTTTCCAATCGATTTTAAGCAAGAAATGTATTTCCAAAGGCCACAATGGAGCCTATCATCATCATCGCCATCATTTTCAGACACGTATGATCCACTACAGGGGTCGCTGGGGTAATGCACGCACGAAATATCTCCAGGCCACTCGATCCTCCACCATTGATTCTAACTCATCAGGGGCTATGCCCAAGCGCAACTAGGCGTGTTTTTGCCATGCAGTTGCCTACCTAATGGAATCGCATTCAAGGCACTCCTCGGAAGTCGTGATGATAAGGACATTCGTGCCACATGACCAAACCATAGAAGCATAGGTCTTTTCGTTCGCAGAAGCAACTGCTTTACACTGTGTTCCTCGCGTACTGCCGTGTTTCTTAAACTATACCGCCGAGTAACTCCCACAACAGCACGATAAAATCTCATTTCGGCATTACCCAAATTTCATGACCAAATACTGAATTGTAAACCGCTAACTTGCCTTTGACACCAGGCTCGGCCTTCTTGACTACAGATCTTCCGAGCTGTTTCAAAATTGAACCAAAAAGAAGATGACTTACCCTCAACTCTCTTACCTCCTACCTTTCGCTTCGGCTGCGCTGCAATGTGCAGTCCATATATATAATAAAAATGAGAGGTGACAAGACGCACCCTTGGCGAAGTCCAACGCCCAACAGCTGCTACATAGAGACTGAATGGACAACGGATCGCAAAAAAAAACGATATTGACTCTGAAGCATAATGTTTCAAGGCCTCTTCGCCTCAAAGCGACTTAACGCTCAGCGGAAGCTCTCTTCAGATCTGCAAAATTTAGTTGGAAGACTACTTCATCGAAATGACGACGCCTATTCTCTGATTCTTTCGCCTTTTAGTCAAAGACACGGCTTAAAAGCCGCTTATCACTTAGTGGGATAAATATGTATTTCCAGACTCAGCAAATAGCTAAACCGACGTCAAACTTGCGAAACATAACATGACTTTTTCGTTATTTTCTAAGGGAGGTCTCTTCTGCATGCTCTTAGTTAAGTTAGGTTAAGTAGGTGGGCAGCCATCGAAATCGCCAGCACCCTTAGACCATGTCGGTCCACTGTGATACCTATAGTCGGACTACTACCACCGATCGACAACTCCAGTGATAGTGCCGTTAATTTGGTCCAAACGGCAAATGTTGACTGAACGAAATTTGAAAACCGGTAAAGCATATTAACTTCGCTTTCACTGGGATTTGAACCGGGGACTCCTCTAACTATGGGCACATACTCAACTAAATGCGCTATCCAGTTGCCAATAGGCTTAATGCGCTGAATTCCTTCAAACCTTGAGGAGTCTATACGATGCGATACTCGATGCACAGTACTGAACGGGAGGAGACCCTCCTCAGCTGGTTGTGCGTCGAATAGGGCTGTATATGACTGCAAAACATGGCATAAAACTCGACTTTTTTGACAGTTAAAAAAAAAGAGTTGTGTAGACGTCAAATAAAATACCGGCGCTATCAGAAAAATACAACTATGTGTCAATCTGTCAAACCAATTGTCAACAGCGACAAAGTTGAGTATTTCTGCTAGATCACGTGTGGAGTTTGCAACGTTTAAAAAACAACATACAACACTTTTGCGTGGTTTATTTTTTTTTTATAAAATTACAAGCCATGGACAATATTTTCAATGGAATCGGTGTCTGAAGGCTTAACATAATCCTTGACGATGTGCTTTATACCATTCTGACTGACAAATGCTATGGCAACTCTCCAGTAATTGTTTTTCTCATTAACCACTCAGTAAAATGAAGGAATTGTTTACGTCCCCAAGCAGTCCCAGATTTATTTTTTTTTAATTTTGTACTCTAATATTTCGTAGGCAAAAAATAACCTTTTCGGAATTATTCGGAATTTTGTATTTCCAGTTCGTGGTATTGCATGGTCCTGAAGTAATAGGAGCTGCATTACTTCCGATTAGACAACTCTCGGAAAAAGGCTCAATAAGCTCGGAACAAGGATATTAAGAGCTTTCGCGAAAGGATATTCTAGAAAATGATCGCTCCTAAAAGGATGGATAATTTTTTCTGGTGGTTGCCGATTCTGGATGATTCTGTGTTGTTTGAATTATTGTCAACTGATATTATTATGGATTACTACGTACTGAAAGCGAATAAAAAAAGCATTTTATTTTACTTATCCGCTCTACGCCAACCACTCCACAACTTTCCGCCTGCTCAGCAACCCATCGAATTTACTATTAATTGGAGAAAAAAAAATTTTAGCAATCAAAAGGAGCTATGTTTTGCAGTCAAGTACTCCACTGTGCGACAGTGTCGACGTGCTTGAGTCATCATCATCATCATCTTCTTCTGACCCGCATGATCCACTAAAGGGGTCGCGGAGGTAAACCACGCACGAGACATCTCCAGGTAACTCGATCCTCCGCCATCGACTCTAACACATCAGGAGCTATGCCCAAGCGTAACCCGGCGAGTTTTTGGACTTGGTCCAACCACCTCGTCCTGGGTCCGTCCAAATTTAAAGGGCCAATGTGACAGATGAGTAGTACCCCATTTTTGTGTTCCAGCAGACCGTGCTTATCTAAATGGAGGAATGCTTTTGGGAGAAGCAGGCGTTGTGACGTATCTGTTCGACTATTGGGGTAGTAGGCTCCATAGATCCGACTACAGACCAAATTAATTGATCTGGCAGTATGACATCTAATCAACTTCAGCAGTTGACGTTCGCCCTGTTGTATAGGACCTCATTTGAATGTCATTTTTTGTATTGGACTAGACGGCAAGCTCTATGTCAAACCATCTCAGACACGCGAATCTTTTGCATCAAGCATGCATTCACGTTGAACCACACTCGAATCCCGTGACGGGGCATATGCGATCATTGGCTGAATGAAGGCCATGTAAAAGAATACCCTCACCCTGGCATCGAGTCTCTTTGTAAGCGCTCCCTGTTCTACAGTCATCTGCGCCAGTGGTTGCCCTGGTCGTCCAACAATTGAGAAGGCTCGCCAATTCCATCTCTTATTCGCCCAAAGCATATCGTACAACGGCGTTCTGAACAGAGAGATATTCATTTCATTTGTCGGAGTGTCGCAGGAGCGAATCGAAGTCACCCTGCACTAGAACGGTAAGGTCCTCAATCTCTTGACCTGATGCCCAGGCATCTGCGAACGTAATTACTTGAGACCATTTTTAATTTGGAGTCAGCAGGATTCAAGTTTCCATTCTTAACGCCTAATCTTCAGCTGATAATCATGCTACATATTATATGTAGTAGGTACAGTAGTAACATTCTGCATTCAGGCACTCATCTATAAACTCAGCTCACTTTTGCGACTACCGCAAGTGTTAAATTCACCTCAGAAGCAACCATTTCTAATTTAGAGATTACAAGAGCATACAGTGCTTGCACTACCTCATCAGTTAGTGCACACATGAAACGCCGAGTATCCCATCCATCGCGCAAATTCACCACTTTCCCTTAACCATTATTTTATTGTCAAGCCTACCGGATTTAATTGTCTGCCTCACTTAATTTCACAAGGCCAGGAATGCAATTGGAGCCGGCCTCGCAAAAATCTATAAGCAAGCGTTGATAAATCCTGAACATGTTCCTGCGCAACCAGCCGAGAGGATCGTCAAACACAAGCGCAAACTACATTTGATAGTATTCCCGCTCGGCCATCAATGAGGTAGGCTTGTAACTACCAACATGCAATCGACTATGCACACCAAAAGGCATAGCAACGAAAGTAAATATTATCGAGCAAGTCTTCAAGTTTCCTAGAAGATCATGTTCAGCTTATTATGTGAACATCTAATTCCTTGCGCTGCTTTAATCGGTAGATCCCGACAAGTCCTGGCAAAAAAATGCGATCTCAAATCGACAAGCACTATCTCTCTATCGACTTTAAAGTCACCAATCCCAGGAAAATTAACCTGGTGCTGCAGCACAATATACGTGAAGGGACGTGCAGAGCGATGCTGAATCACCCTAGGCAACCGTGTTTATGTGAACGATCTTACTCGGAAGATCAAAATCATGCTCTCTCAGTCTTGTTTTGGCGTCTGGTTTTGGCGGATGAAAACTGAACGATATGCTGATTGGTAAGGCTGATGAAAATTTCGGCGTCAAATAATTTTATTCTCTCTGAGGAAGGTGGGTGTGTGCAGTGGACACAGCCAGGAAAACAAGGATCCGTGGACCTCGTCAAGGATACTAACACAAGGGTTCCGGAGGATCGGGGATGGAAGCCAGCGTTATCTCAAGTGCCTTGAGGAACAAATCCGCGACCAAGTGAACCTGTGCCTCCACCAACAAGCCTCTCCAGCAACATCTTTTGGTAACTGTATCCAGTTTTACAGACGAGTTCAGAGTGTAGCAGCGAATAAGCATTCGATCCCGCAAGAGTTCCACTTTTTTCTTATCGAGAGGGCAGCCTCTACAAGCTTTTGAACTTTACTGAACTCAACAAACGACAAAAGAGTGAATTCATGTGTAATTTGACACGCGCGTCTCATGAGACAAACGTTGCCCAGACGATAGATCAACGTTTTCTAAACGAGCGCATGGTGGGACAAGACGTAGCGACTGCAGACGACACGGTATGTGAATAGTCACACTGGATGTACACCGTCGAACATCCAGTGTGACAGCGAACGTAGCCAAGGCCACCGCCACCGCCCACAGAGGATGGAATTATTAGAACAAGTGTATAGCATGTCAGTTCTTAGAAACGAACACTCCTTTCCATTTATTTTCGCGTTTTTGGAAATGGACCAATCCAGTGAACGCATTGATTCGTACACAGGAAAACTGTTTTTGCCATCCCACACATCACCACTGGACTAGCGATAGAATTTCTCTCTTAAATTCTCCAGCTCAACTTTAAAACAGAAAGGCACTTCCATCACGAACACAGACGCATCATTTATGCGCACACATCATTTCCCTGGTGTGTCATAATCGATTTCCTTTGACATATCGTTTCACCAACCCACCACCCAGCAGCCGGCAGCCAGCACCTTTCCATCCCCGGGGTCCTTATCGAATTAGCTTCTAAGACCAACGCCACCGCCCACCGGGTGAAATGCTCTCTCCCCCCCGCATCAAATTCAAATTAATTCCAAAAACAATGTATCGTTATCCTCGTGCGCCATATGTCTTGTCAGACTGCTTATGCCCGAAAGACCGACTGATACATAATGTAATACCCCAGAGTGAGGGCGGAGGACCTCGGCGTCCTCGTTGTGCTCGTCGTCCGGACGCACATGAGAATACCCGAATACCTCGGCATATCAATGCAACATTTATGCAAACCCCATTCTTTATGAAGAACTCATAAATCATTTTCGGTGCTGTCACTTCCGTTCGGCAACGCTTAGCCCCGGAAATGCTTTTGACTATTTCGTCAATTTCAACGTCAAGGCACACTACACTCTGTCATGCTCGTAAACAATACTTATCTCTGAAGCGGTGGGCCGATGGGGGTGATTGGGGAGATGGGGAAATGTGAAAAGCGAAAGAAAAACTGCTGCTCATCCATTGTGTCATACACATGAACACAACGGGGGTTGGGGGGGTAGGGATCCGGCGAATCATTTCCACTCTTGAAACAAGGATAATTGAATCGATTTTCTTGTGTGTTCCTCCCTGCACTGCCGCCGCGCCTCCCCCTCACTCATCTTCGCTCAAGAAGGATGAACATCCTTTCCAAAAATCTAAATCGCCACCCATCATCTCTCACTCGACAATGTTGCCCTGTGCCGCTTTGGCTGGCGTTTTACCCATCGGTCATCTGCATACTAATTCGAACAGGACATTTTACAAGCACATAAATATTCCCATTATGTTCCTTGCAACAAGGCCAGAAACAGACGCGCTCACAGTTGCTCCCAGAGTTGCTCCCGGTACGCTGGATGCTTTTGGCTCGGTCGGGCCTTTTTAAAATTCAATACAATGCCCGGAGAGCACTTCAATTCGGACAATGCTGGCGCTGGGTTAAGGTCTTTAGGTGGGCCGATGATGGCGGTTGCGGGCAGCAGGGTACGGGTTTGAATGTTGGTTCTGTCCTGTTGCTGTGTGCCGGGCGCTGTTGTTGAATTTTCAGTATCTTCTCATCCTGTGAGCTCCATTAAACGGTGAAAACGGATACGAGGAACGGGGAAATTATACAATAACTTACGTTTCCTGTGTTCACGGGGGAGCGTCCATGGGCTGTGAGGGTGTGACGCCGCGCAACAGCGGACGAGGCGCAGGGCAACGTCAAAGATAATTTAGTTTTCATTTTGGGCAGAAACAGCGGTTACTACGGGGTTACATGGCAGAGATAAGTAACATTGTGGAGATAATGCCGGCATTGACTGGGCGAGGGGCGGCGTTAGCTTTCAGGTGATTGTGTCACTGATAGATACGTAATACGTACGCAGCCATAGGGGCTGAGGTACTTTTGTTACACACTGACAGCGGCAGTAGTTGATTTGTCATTCACTGGGGTTCCGTGAGGTGGTGGATAGGTGAGGTTTGGAAGAAGCGAACTGAATTTCGTTCATTTGACGAACTTGAAGTACAGAATGTCATTAATTCCCAGCGAAGTTGAATGTCATCCTTTGTATAGATGTAGTTTCACATAATCAACCACATTGTTCACGAAGTTTGATAAATGCACTAAGGGTGGTAACGACACCAATTTAGAGCATTTCTTAAAGAAAACTCCTTCGTCAAACACAGAGTGAAGGGCTTATACCAGAATAGAATTCACAATTGGTTCTAGGAACTTAAGCAAAGCTCAAATACCAATTGTCATTTACATGAGTACAAATTCATAAATTTAGCTTTCACTACAGAGAGCAACAATTTACGAAACTTTACGACATTTAACGAAACTTAACGAAACTCAACGAAACTTAACAAAGTCGTTTACATGGTCAAAATACATAATTTCTGCATAACTTATACGATAGATTGCTTAAGCCGACCTAAAGCTTTGTACGTTCATTAAGGTTGGGCCATAGCTCACTGTAAAATTGATGTATTTTTTTAACTGGACAGACGCATGCAACGATGTTGAATATCACATCGAGACAGTATATCCAAGAAATGAAGCCGAATTCTAAAGATCGATGTTAAGCGTTTGCATCTTGTGCTATTTTTTTATCCACCACATGTCAGTGCAGTATCTTGCAGTTAATTTTGGGACACACTGTACTTTATAAATAACAATTTATTGAGAATTCATATTCGATCGGTGAAACAATATTTCAAAAACCAACTTCAGCCTGCAACATAAAACGCACCCTGCAAACATTCCACTTTTTGTGCACCCCAGTGTCCGTCTTGTGCGTCACTCAAAAACCACCCAAAGGTAAAAACCACTGGTCTACTGGTGAATCAATTTTTTGAACTTTTTGAACCACGAATACGCTTGTCGAATGGTTCCCGTCAGTTTTCGCCACAGTTTATACCTCTTCACACCTGCCGGCGCACTGAAGCACACATTGGATTCAACAACACGGCTACCAACAGCCAACCGATGTCGCCGATGTAGGTGAAACTTAATTGCTGCCACGGGCATGATTGGAACTCAACCCCCCGCAGCTGCCGAAGAATTAGTTCGACGTACACAAGCTCCACAGCTCGTCCTGCTCCACTTTGTGGAGTGTAATTCATTTCTTCTTGAAATCTCAACGCTGCTCCGTAATGGAGCACAATGGCCTGTGTGCCCTCGAACGGGGGTGGATGGCGGACAGGGGAAGGAAGCAAAGAGAATGTGAACACATATTGAACCCCCAGCAACGACAACAGACGATGACGACGACGACCAAGCCCGTCAAGTCATAGCAGAGAGCAGCATTGATTATTTGGCAGAGCGCTACCTTGTTGCTTCTTGGCGTCAAAGTGCCTGCTGGCCGACACAGTGTAACCGGGAGGTTATGGCTGTTTCTGTTTTTTTGTGTGTGGGTGGGTGAGGAAATGCGAATGCTCCAGATTTGAAGACCGACCGAAATGGATTTCATTCAAATTGTGGACGTAACGGCGCGGGGTGGAATAATTTTTCAATTTCATCGTTTTTAATTGAATTTTCAACAGCGCACTCCTTCAGGAGCCATCACGTCACGTCGGTCGTGGCGTGTCCTTGTTGCCGCGGGCAGCTGATCCTAAATGTCCCTTTTTTCACACAACATTTGCTTATGCTACGAATTCCCTGGAAAACGGGCAAACTTGAAATCCTTGCATTGTCCAGAGGTAATGCTGGACCACCCACCGGGTACCTTTCACGCCCCGGAGCGGGGCAAGTGGAAAAGTTAATTTCAGGACATTGCGAGATGGAAAAGCTGATTATTTCATTCGTTTGCAATTCGCGTTATTGGTTTACCTTTTCGAAAGTAATTAAAAAACAGACGGAGAGTGAGCGAGAGCGACGGCATTTCAGATTCAAATTAGACATGGAATCGTCGTCTGCGAGGATTAAGATTACCCCCTCTCGAGGATCATTGCTTCGAGAAAAACATGAGCGAAGAATAGGAGAATAAACGCAGAACACTGGTGTACACTGTACACCCCTGGATACAGGCAATCACTTGTGTATCCATGCGGACCCCACCTACAGACAAGACGCGGCGCGCACTCACAGCAGAAATGTACTCTCGGCAACGACGACGACGAGGACGAGTGAAGCCTTCCATTTCAGTCTAATTAGGGATTAAATTTCAAAATATACGCACTTTTGTTCTGATTCCCGTGGCTGCGGTGATGTGTCAGTGCCGTTGTGCGTACCTACTACGTTTTTTTCGTTGGTCGGTCTTGCTGGGGCTTAGGTACGTATGGATGCGCATCAGCATACAGACACAGCATCCATGTGTTCGTTGAAGATGAAAGCTCTTAGAGAAGTACCTAAATTGGATTTTCTTCTTTGGCTGCACGAGTGGGTGCGGCTGTGCGTGTGTGTGTTTGTGCTGAGATGGATGTGGTGCTGTGGGTGCGGCATGATTACCAGAGATATTTATTGAAGGTTTTACGCAAAACACTCTTTTGGAGAAAAGAACAAGAACAACGGGATAAGCAGACAATCACAGGCAATGCATGTCTATAAAATGGGACTGCTACGCACGGACTTGCGTGTCATATTTTCTAGACTTTGGTTGGATCCCTATTTTTTGCGAAGTCTTAAGAGGCTTAAAGGGGCTTTCAAAGTCCTCGGCTAAGTTGTCCTCTTTGTGGGGCAATTTTAGATGTTATTGCCATGAAACAAGCGTTTCCATTTAAATTTGAGTCTAAGCTGAGTTTTTGTGTGAAAATGGATTCGTTGTGTAAGGCCGAAGAGTAGAGTGTCATGTAGGACTTATTTGTCTGCTAATGATTCCACGAGAGCTTCGTTGTACGTTGACGCACTCCAGCCGTTAGCACTCCAAAATTAGTTGGAAACTACTTTGTAGGTACTAAAGTGCAAAAAAATCTGACAGTGGCCTGAAGTGACTCAAAATGGTGTCAAAGTGTTGAAGATGAACACAGTCACCTTACCCTCGTGCACTTATTTGTAGCTCAATAAAATCAGAATAATTAGCATAACAGCCTGATCAGTTAAAACGAAAATCCAATTTCTGGTTCATTCTTTAAGCCTTCTCGATGTCCTTCAATAAAAAAAATGTTCCTCCTCTCCAACTTAAGCGCGAATGTTCTCTGCTGTGCTGTGTTAGGAATTGTCCACACGCTTTTAGTTATGTTGCTTGTCCGTCTTCTTCTCCTCAATGCCAGAAGATCGAAATGATAACCAAAACTGCTGACAATACTCAAAGAGCTGTTTGCCCACTCGTAATAGAACAGAAGCACACACACAACACAAGTGGCTGCTGTAGAAGCTTGGCTCAAGTCCACCAAGGACTGATGCATCGATCTTGTTGGCCATGCCAAATCGCCAAAACGGGAGATTACGCGACAAGGAATATCTATATATTTATTATGGCTCATGCTGTGTGTGCGGTGGAATCGTCTTGTAGAAACCACATGTGCATCTAGTCCGCTCAACCAATTCTGCTAGTAAGAATTCATTTATCATGGCCTTAGGCGTTCGCCAGTAACTGTAATCATATTACCGATGGTGTGCTCAAAATAGACCAACCTTTTCAGCATCAGATAAAAAGCATTGTGAGGAAAAGGTGATATACAGCCGTCCAAAATCCAACCTAAGTTAGAATTTGGTACCCAATTTGATGTATTAATTCGCTTTCGACTATGAAAGAAGATTGCATACTGCTTGCAACACGTTATTGGTGCCACATATATTTTCTGTTACGTACTATATGTTCTGTTCAGCGTTATCCAACGCACTCAGCGCTCTTTCTAGCTTACCCGCTCATTGAACTCGATTTCTCTGCTAAAATAACCTTAGTCACGTCATCAATACCTAGTATGAAGCATAATGTCTCTGGCTGTTCTTTGGGAAGAAAATAAGGGATTTTGTTGTGTTGTCTTAACTTTCACGGCACCATTTTATAATTCGGCATTACGAGCAACTTACGCAAAAAACCGAAAGTCGTCCTAACATTCAAAGACCTTCAAGGGGGAAAAAAATACTTTTCAGCCGACTCCGACTGTTCATCTTATCTTGCGAATGTATCAATATGCTCAATTTATAAATCCACTGACAGGGTTATGACATTTTAATATTCCGAAGATCCGTCCTCCCCCTCAATGCCGGATAACTCCCAAAAACAGATTTCCCCCATCAACCCAGCCGAGCCCCCTTTCAAGCATTCCACTCCATTGATTCCTGCTCCGAAATTACTACTCACTTATGTCAACTCGAGGACACGCTTTGACATGATTTACTACAAACTCTTATAATAACTCAATTTTCATTGCTGCTTCTCGAATTGCCGATCGATGTGTAATAAAGTTTCATTTTCATTGTATCTCTTTGCAGGCAACTTTTATCGCCCAATATCCAACAAAAACATTACCATGTCGGCGGATATCTTGTGGATGGTAATAGACATGTAAGTATAACATCCATCCTTGTCCATGGATACGATTGTTCATTTATTTAATTTGTGCTCATTTCTTACGCGCTCGCAAGTGGATACATTTAGGAATGGATTTTATAGATTTTGGAATGGAACCATGACCGAATTTTGTAATGATGGGTGCCATATGAAAATATCGTCTTGTCCACGGGGTTAATTTAGTTCTACAAGACCAATATTGGGCGTCAATATGGCGATAAGCGTCGTTAAGTAGACCAAAGGCTGAAGATCAGCCCAGCTGAAGAGGCTAAGAACCTTGAAACTATACAAATCGAGGTGATGCGAATCTAGGTTTTGGAGTATTTATAGCGAGTATAATATAAAATAATAATATGGGTGGCGCTACAGGCAGAAGAGGGCCAGGGCCTAGCTTCTCAGCAACCACTCGTGTTGTGCGTGCTATTGTTCTATCATGAGTGGAAGGGACCTACAGTTTTATACCGACTCCGAACGGAAGCTTTTTCTAGACATTTATACTCTTTGAGCATTGTCACTGACTCGAAAGAGGTGGGGCCGTGAAAAGTATTTCTTGTCGTACCAGGAATCGAACCTAGACAGCTAGGTCCAAGTGTGTAGGAGTCGACGCACATACCCACAACTCCACGGGCAAGTATAGCTTTTATTTTTACTTCCTGATCACACCTTCAGTATCAATTGGTCAACATGTTCGTAGTTGTTTGAGGTGTCCACAGATTTTGCACTTTTTTTCCCCATTTTGGACCCAACAAAAGTTAACTTCATATCCAACTGCCACATAATCCAGTTCATTTCACGGACTTCTATTCTCTGAAGTAGCGACAACGAAGTAGATGGAGTAAACACATTTATCTACCTAAACTGACTTTCAAATGTACAGTCACTGTACTGTATTACAGTGATAAAGAGAATATCTCTAAAACGGTTCATAAATCGAAAATGTAACGATATCAACATCAGCAATTTTTACCGCAGGTTGCTCTTGATATTGTTCTAGTAACCGAACTTGTATACTTCCACCTGGCAGTTTCGGATGTAGTTTTGAGTACCATTGAAAACTCGAACGAACGTATTGAAACAACTCTCCCTGAGATGAGGAGTAAGACGTTGTCAATTTGCTTAAGACTGATAGAGCTTTCTCCACTCCTCGTCTTCTCGTCTTATTAAGTCAGAATTGTCAGAATCCACGCAAAGTTCTATACACATGCGAACATCGAACTTCGCAGACTCTGGCATTTCGTTCGCATAGAATTTTCTAGGTACGCACATTACTACAGATGGATTCGCGATTTTTTGGCCTTGAATTTGTGGGCTGCCATCGGCCCTTTATGAATCGCGTTTTTAGTTTGGCAAGTCGCCAATAATTCATTAATTCGCCAGATCGTTAATTAGGATGTATTTTTAGCTGAGAAGTTGGTATGTCTGATAATTCGCGAGCGCACATCGCGACACCTGAGTAAAGATGAAAGACCTGTTGCGTCTTTCTTCTGACGTACCTCTAGTACATTTTAGATGAAATCCCTTTTTCTTATACTCCTAAGTTGTATCTTTGGTCAGTTTCTAATTTTTTAATTGTTGTCAGATCAAAGTGCTTCCGATGAATGGATTCTAAGGATAAAACTTCTAACGATAAAAACTTGCGAAAGATAAGACGCTGTACCACCTTTTACGAACGTCTTTCCCGAATAATGTGGTGTCCTCTCCAACCTGTCTTCAGCTTAAGTGAAGCCGCAAGTACGTGTTCATTGAGCCACCTTTTAAAGTACGTACGTCAAGTCCATAACAGGATATGACTACAGGAAGAGCAGGCTAATGGGGAAGTGTGTAAAATCATATTTTACCGCCTTGTAGTGGCACCTTTCTCCAATTATGTGGAAGGTCGTGGTCGAGGGGGCTTGAAAACGGGCCAGACCAATTCAATTTCAAAGCATAGCAGCGACATCTGTAGAAGATTTTGCTTCTGACATTTGAGAGCTTCTGAACTCCAAATTCAGAGCCATGTAGTACTTGAAATCCTGAGAGAGATGATTGCAGTTCACTCTAGGCCATAACAATATCAGTCTCAAAAGCCTCAGTCGTAGACCAACCATAGCCTACAACCGACCTACAACACCGTCATTAATCGCTTGACTGTAGCAATAAAATCAATTACCACTGCCAATGAAAGAAACTGAAATGAAGCCCGACAACGATCATGGGTGTATGTACATAATTCTCACTCGAACTGCCAGAGAGATTCGAAAGAACAAATTCAACTCGACAGGACCTTTGTCTGTTTCCCATTTATTTCGACGAAGGCATCCCAAACATCATTTGCACATTTCATTCTCACACAATTCCAGTCCCAAAAATGGCATCCCTTTTAATTAGCCCCCGAAGAAAAACAAAACCCGGCGAAAAAGAAAATTATATTCCAACAACATCATCTCGATACCCAAGCCCACACACACACATACGCGCGTACGCCACGCAAAAGTATCCCTCGAGGATCCACGTGCCTGACACTTCAGTTTATTTCACTCGTCACCATAGCACCAGATGATAGATACCCCGGCAGCAGCGATTTGTTTTTATTATTCCACCCAAATGGATAAAAATAAATTCACAACAACTCAATCGGTACACACACACACGCGCACACACTGGCATAAGTGATTCGGTTTCATCATCATTGGGGGAGCCGATAACCACCAATGCCCACCCCCGCCACACATGACTACGATGTGGAGGCCTGCCTAAATATGGGACTACCATGCCCAATCGGCCGTTCTGCGTGGAGATTAGATCTCCGACATTGGCATCGACGTTGGCCAGTTCAAGAGTTCGCCCATCACCGGACGGCCGTCACGAGAGAACGCCGTTCGAAAGGGACGAAGAAAAGAAGTCATATTCCGCTCTTGCTGACGACTGATAGCCGACGGCCGACAGTCAGGACGGACCGGACCGGTGGGCGGGGGCGGGCCACAATGACCTCAATTTACCGCCACCGAAGAGCACACAGCGTATCCATCAGGCTGTGGCGCGGCGCGGTGGCGTTTTGCTCTCAATGCGAACCTAATGCTCATTTGTCGATACTGTGGGCTATGCAAATTATTTACCTATCGACGTCGAGCATTTAGAATTTAGATGCAAATGTATTCGGTTATTCGTTCCGGCTCGAGTGGCCTCGATGATGTGCTCTCTCTCCGGTATCTGGTGAGCAAAAATTGCTTTTCAAGTGTACAGATACTTCTTGCTTTCAATTAAATTTCATGCTGGAGTGCAATTAAGGCAGCGCCTGTCTAGCGTGCTCGCCTGTGTTTAATTAGTACTGTAATTGGATTTCTTTCTCCTTATTTGCCATCGTGTTTACATCCTCGCCTCTTCGTTTGTGCCTTCGACGCTTCGTCGCTCAGTTCGTCATTCGACATTCGTCGCGTCGCATTAGCGGGCCGGCGGGGGGTGGTTGTCGACTTCAGCGGGCGTATGTTTTGTGATTTTAATTTTGAAACTTTTGCCTAGATTGTCATTGACTGCCTTGCAGATGTGAGTACTGTGCTAAATTGTGTTTTGAAGAACTCTTTGTGTTGATCACAGGGGGGAATGGAAGTTAATGCCGAAAAGGGGATGGGTAACCAACCACCTTACGATAGCACTGGAATTTCAATAATCTTCAAGGCGTCAGCGAAATACCGAGTGGTGTAATATATGAGCTGGCTGACTGGTGGGATGTTCCTTGAAGCCGATCGGTTACCAAATGTTTCTGGAGAGTCTTCGTCGAAGGGAAACACTCAAATAGATTGCGGCTGTTTCAATTGCAATTGCTTGCGAAAGCAAATATCGGAGTTTCTGAAGAGACTTCTGAAGTGGTCCCGATGTGATATATGACGAGAATCAAGTCAGTTTCAAGGCATTAAAGCACTAAAGGACTGCGAAGTCTCAGAGACTATACTTATCTCACTCTGGGCACACTGGACCACCACCATCACGTTAGTCTAGGTGAGCATCAGCTGAAAGGCCGTATTTTACTTACTTAAGGTGGCGCTACAGACCGTGGTGTACCGGGGCCTCAACCATTACGCGTCCCCATCGCACGCCTCCGGCTTCGCACGCATAGTTGCCTTTCCACTTGCATGTGCCGCCTGACTCGCTGTCTTCCTTTACTGCGCTGTCCCTCAGAGGTGGGTTCGAAGACTTCCCGGGCCGGAGCATTGGTTTCCATCAGCTTTACATAACCTAGCCATCTCAATCGTTGGACCTTCATTCGTTTGGCCAAGTCGATGCCTCTGAGCTATATAGCATTACTGGGGCGATTAAGGCCTTATAAAGGGACACTTTTGTTGTTGGAGTGATGGCTTTGCTTATCAACTGCTTTCTAAGCCCAAAGAAGCAGCGATTAGCTAGAGCTATTCTTCGTTTGATTTCAAAGCTGATGTCGTTGTCTGAGTTGATAGCAGTTCCTAGGTAGACGGTAGGAGGAAGTCCTTGACTACCTCAAAGCTACATTTTGCTAATGTGACGTACTGTCCAGGACTTGGTTATTAAGACGTAGGTTTTACACTCATTTACCGATACACCCATCTTCGCAGCTTCCGTCGCAGTACTCACTAAAGTGCCATTGACATCACACTGCGATCTGAATGACTGAAAGATTGTGCCTCTGGTGTTGGCGTGCGAACAGCGCGTCGCCTTGTCTGAATATTTTTATGACATCAAAGGTCTCACTTCGGTCTTTACCGACCTTGAGGTGGTAGCGTGCATTCTTTATCGTCATCTAACATAAACGGAAGTAGGGATGGCTAAACTAGACATTCCTCTGTATAGCTCGTCTCGAGATTCTGTTTTTTGTCGGAAGTTTTTGGCACTACACTAGAGCACTTAGACTCAAAAACTGGTCCATTTTACTACCAGGCACAACTTACCTTGATTGAAGAGCCCATCAGCTCACGCCTTATCAGCACCGAATAACTGCCACCCGATCCGAGCAAAGGGGGGCACAGTGATAGAGGAAGTGCTCTGTAGTGTCGTCGTCTTCTCCACAGGCGTCGTAGAGGGTTTGTTATCAGTGGCGCTAAAGCCCGTAGAGGGTCAGGGCCCAGCTTCTACAGCAAACACATGTGTTGTAGGTGCTATTGTTCTTTCACGAGTGGTTTCATTGTTTAAGCTAAGCATATTTAGGTGTTTGACGAAAGTTTAGTGGCCCGTTAGTCCTCTGCAGTCTTCTCTGTCAAGAGATAACAATAATGCCGTGGACTTCAGGCTTTAAGGAGCACGGATCGGGTCCCACGACTGCCTCCTCTGATCCTTGTCAATCAAGTTCATCGGCTACAGACACAAATACTCCGCCCCGTCTACCTGTTCGTCACAATATAGTTCGTGGCCATTAGGATCGCTTAGGTTTCCACGAGGTGTGCAGTCAAATGTCGTCGCCCTCCACGAAGGCGCCAACGCCAGACCCTTCCTTGGCCTTGGAGCCATCTGTGAAGATTCGACTACAGTCCTTTCCTGGTTCAAATTCTGGCCAGAGCCAGTCCTTAATACAAAAATCGACTTTGTACTTTAAGTTGAGCCAAAGACCGCTTCTTTTAAGCGGAAGATGGCCTTGAGAGTGCACACCATTATTTGATTATCAAGGGGGGGTTGGGGCGAGATTCAGAAGTGCATCAAGAGCAGAGCCAGGCCTATTAGGGAAGGCCCCTATTCAGCAAACCGTTCTTTGATGCTTAGTGAAAGCAGCAGTCACGTATTTACACGAGAGCTTATTCTACCAAACTACCGATGCATGGGAGATGCATAGATGCTGTCATACGCGGGCCTTGAAGTGGCTATTCGATTTGTCTCAATCGATGCGTTGCTCCTAGGTTTTTTTTCCAAAATTTGCAGCAGTGTGAATACTTGGTCGATGGTGGATTATTCTGATCTCAGGCCACATTGTTAACGATCAGATTAAATCGTTCACACAACGCGACGGATAACCAGATGGCGAAGTTCAAGTATTTCGGGGCATTTTTCACGAGTAAAGCTGAGCTCTCCTGTAGGAATGGGCCAGCCGGGTCAACTTTGAAAGAGCTTGCACGGTCTTTAATCAGGAAGCTCGGGCTGGTTGTCACAGCCAAGTTAGCCCGTGATCACGAAATTTGGGTAATGGCCGAAAGAATGAGATGCTGTGGGAGTTACTCGCCGTGATAGGGTGAGAAAAACGGCAGTGATTTTTTTTCACGTGGCACGAATGTCCCAAAATCATCTCGAATTATGAAGTGTGCTTCGAATGCGACAACATCAGGTAGGCAACCGATAGATAAATCCAGGACGAAGTGGTTGGACCAGGTCCACACACTTGCCTGGAAATGAAGCCGTGTATTATGAAAAGTGCTACTAAAATTCGGGGATTGAACTAAGTTAACTCACCAACCCACAGTGCCACAGCAGCCACATTCTGCACAAGTTTGCACAAGTTTTGGGGACACTATGAGCTCCCACGAGGCCAGGTTAAAATTCGCCGCCTTGAATGCACCTCACCCGCAAGGCCTTAAAATGCTGTCCAAAAGCTTTTAAATCCAACACAAGTCCTCTTTGAAGAGAATCACAAACGCAAAAACCATTGTCCATCTGCCCACAAAGCACACGCTTCACCTGAAGTAGAGTCCGCTTGGAGCACTGTTCAGGGGTGTCAAAGCGTTGTCACAAGAGTCATTCACGTCGAGCCATAGTGAACTCAAAAACGCCGCCGAAAGCTGACAAAGTCGAAATTTACATCACAAGCTGCCCCCAGCTCGGACAACCGAACCCGAAACATTCGCTTTCGAGTAATAGAAAACAATTCTGTGAACAATTTTTGCGTCAAAAGTTGTAGTTCTAACCCCCGGAATCGCAAACAAGCCCTTCGCCGGAACTGGTCGGCAGGGTCGTGTCCTAACTTAATTCGTCTTCGCCAGGACTCCGTTGCAGGGAATAACAAAAATTCCTGGGACGACGGTCAAAACCGAATTTCATTCGTAAACAACGTTTGTTCCCTTCGCCTTGCTTCACTGCACAGAGCACGAAGGTGGTAGCTTCGCATTTAACTGACTAAAACGGTAGCTGGAGTCAAAGGGGGAGAAATTCAAGAAAAAACACGAATAAAAGCCACAATTGAATGCAACTTTCCTTCAACCTTTCGCTTGTTGTTTGCATAATAATTTCCCAAAAGGAAATACGTGAGTCCGACAACGACGACTACGAGTGCATGTGTCGACGCCGCCGGACAAAGCGACCGACTGACAGACGGACGGACGGAGAGGTGCGACAGAGGGTGGGCTACACCTAGGCATTGGCGTGTGTAGTTGTGCGGAAATTATGCCGGAGGAAAATCCTTGACACAATATCTCTCCCTCTGCTGCACTGGACACTTCGAAAGTGCATAAATAAATAAACTACGTTGCAAACAGATTCTCGTGCCTCCCTTTTCCCCCGAACTTCTTGTCGCTGGCTGTCCCTGTTGCCGTCCCCATTCCCGTAGCCAGGCCCCCCTCGGGACAATGGTTCGCTTTTTGGCTTGGCTCCCAAGCTAGCGCGTACACAGCGGCCGGGCGGGTTCGGCTGAAGTTCCTCCGTGCGTTGGCGAGAAATGAAATGTGTGTACTCTCCCTTCGGGATGCAGATTCTTAAAATGCATACAATTTAAGGGAACGAAAAGTTTGTGCTGCTTCATCTTTTTTGCACGAAATTACGGTCCTTCTTTGATCTCCGGTAAGGCAGCACTTGGCATCGGCAAGTTCATGCTGCCGACTTCCCAGACAGTTGTATCTAGATGTGTGTGTGTGCTGTGTGTGATTGCAACCAGAAAGTTAAATAACTTATTTATTGCTACTCGGAGATGAATTATCTTTGTGCCACTAGTCGTACACGACCGAACAACGAACATCAACAAGCACATCGGGACATCAGGACGCGACCGACGCGACGGGGCGCACCTCAGCGTCAGCACAGTTTCCTTGTGCAAAAAGGATTCCGGTGCTGCTGATGTTGATGTTGACTCTCTTTCAGCCTTTTGCCACCGAAAATGTCTTCGCCGAGTTTACGAATTGAAAAATCAAAGTTTCAATTCAATGCCGGAAATTGGATTTGGGATATAATTTAATTTCGTTGTGTAGCAGCAGAAGTGCAAAGAATGAACGGAAGGCGGAAGGAGTGTAAACCGGATGGCTAGAGGCAACCGTAGGACATGCTTTATGAGATAAGGGAAGGTACACGCGGCGTTACGTGAACCGAATAAACCTGGACAACAGCAGGCAGCACTGTATTGCGAGGACCTGAGTTTGATTTTCACGTGTCACCTAGGATGATGTCTTGTTCTTAATGGAGCTTATTCAATTATGTGCCTCACTTCAAAAGTGAGTGAGAGAGTGAGTGTACATATGGGCTTGGGTTTTTTTTCGTCCCGCGTGAGTGGGGAAAGAAGATTTCAATTGTCTAAGAAGGCGGACAATTGTGTAATTTAATATCGACGGGGTTTGAAGGACTGGGTGGAATCCATTTCTTGGACGGGGGTTTATTTATGATTTGGGGGAGAAACTTGAGATGGGGTCATTTTAGGCCTTATGACGTTTCAAGAGAACAATGGAGTGCCGAAGAAAATGTTAGTTCTCTGGCAAAGATTGTCGAGATCATTCGTTTACTGATGGAAGCAGCTCCCAGGGGAGAGCCGGTCAGCTAAAGGATGAATCATTCCATCTTGTCTGTTCCTTACATTTGTATTCGCAAAAAAAAACCCTCATTTTTCGCTGGCTGTGCTCACATTATGGCACTTCACTTGTGATCCTAAAACGGGCAAAAGTTGTTTATCCCGAGTTCACGGACGCACTGTTGTATGTGTTATAAGATGACGGGCTTTCATGCGCACAATACCACTAAATTAATAAAATCATAGAATTTTTGGAAATTATTCCGTTTACATACTAACTTATGCCTTTAACCCCTCGGGAGGCACAGGGCGTCACCCACGCCACCAATGATGCTCACTTTCCAGGTGTTTCTTCCGTAAAGCGTGGTAGCTTGGTTCTCAAGTTGATAAAGTTGATTTTCGAATGCAGCTTTAGCCTACTCGATTTTGCACCAGTTCGGCGCCACCGCAGTTAGTTGAGAACACACTTCCTTAATAAAGAAGGCTATTAACTGTCTCGATCACCAGTCCCACTTTGTTTGCATCAGTTTCTAGATTGTGGGCCAGCAAGTGAAGGTTCATTATCCGATGTGAAAGTAGAGAAACATCGTCAGCCTAGTCAAGGTGTTTAAGGTAAGATGTCATAGTCCATCGAATCCCATTTTTTGTCTGCTGATAACCATCAGAAACAATAGTGGTGACAGTATGCACCCTAGACGGACTCCACTTTGGGCCTCACACACCTCGGACAACTTACCATTGTGTAAGACGTCACACTCACCACCCTTGAGTCTTTTTTCCCGAATGCCTCTCCTGTGAAAGCCCAACCAGTTTGCACCTCGATTCAAGCTATCCTAAAAGACCCTTTTCGTCCGAACAGCTTAAGGTTATAATTTTTTAGTTACTAACTGCGTTTGTTTGTTAGTAAGAAGACAGCTTGTACTTATTAAAAAAAACAAACATGACTTCTACGCCTCTTACAACTTGTTTTTATATTGTTCATGTCATCAGATATTTTCAAGAAGCTGTACGAGTTTCATTTGGAGACAATGTGCGTTCGTGTCCAGGACAAAGGACTCAATTATGGTTAACAGGCATTCCTCTCACAATCAGAGTGACAAAACACATCCGTCTAGTTGGCTTGTAAAATAACAACATGTCGTCATTATGAGTGCCACAAATTCGAACTATTTTATTATTCTTTGGGCGGTACTACAATTCGGGATGGTCTTGCGCCTCAACCAAGCCTCTCCAGCTTCAGCCAGTTAGCTGCCTCCAGTTTCGCACACCAAGTTGTTTGAGGTCTTTCTTAACTTCTGTGTATCACCTTAGACGTTGGCGTCGTCTAGTGCGTTGTCCCACCGATTCGGAGTCGAAGATTCTTCGGGCCGAAGCTGAGTTCTCCACACGCTATACGCGGCTTGATGATCCTTCAAGTAACGGATCTATGCGCATAGCGACTCAAATGTAGGCCTCGACCTCGTCCAAAGTAGTTGGCTTAATGTAGAATAAGACTTGATGTAGCCCCAGAGAAAATAATAATAATAATAATATGGGTGGCGATACATCCCGTAGAGGGCCAGGGCCTCTCTTCTCAGCGACCACTATTGTTGTGCGTGCTATTGTTTTCCAACGAGTGGAAGGAACCTACAGTTTTATGCCGACTCCGAACGGACAAGTTTGAGAAGCTTTTTCTGGGCAGTTATACTCTGTGGCCTTGAAAATTAAATTTGGTCGTATTGGGTATCGAACCCAGACACCGAGGTTCAAGTGCGCAGGAGTCGATGCACAGGCACACAACGCCACGGCCACCACTGAGACCAGAGAAAATGGTCGCCATGCCATTAACACCACCAAGCAGTCAGTCTTTGTCGACACATTGATGCTCGTTCGAACACTTGTAGACTTCTTGCCTAAAACTCGAATCTTCGAGCGAACCTGAGGTGTTAACTATGTAATCTTATATGGATGTAGGCCCTAATCCAACCGCAGAATAATCCGGCTTGTCTTTCCGGCGATACCCACTTCGTCTGATCGGCGCCGAAAAAAAGAGATTTCTCGATGTTCTTTGATACGTCTTCACTTCGCACCAATCTCTGTCTAGTTGGCGACTTTAGATCCAAATCAGTGTGTGACCGTGAGGGAGAAGTGGTGGTGCTTTGAGAACCCAATTACAAACGACTCCCTAATGGCAAGGAGATCAATTTGGAAGATGCTGGCGCAAGAGCAAGAGTCTGTAGGCTGCAGAGATGCTTAAAGTATCTGAATTCTGAATAAAATTAGTGTACTCACGCTCAAACTTTTCCATCCATTTCGACGAATGTCCTTCACACTGAAACCATGATGAAGACCGACCTCGCGACGTAAGTCACGTTGCGTATTTACATCTCAGCCGGAAATTCGATATTTTTTAATAATTTCCGCACGGTCGACAGACGTCAGACGATGGATGACGGCAATTGGATGATGACAACTGAATATTTTGACATCTTAATGTCACTGGTAGTTTCGACAGCTGCCAAAATAAAGAAAAACAATTAGTCACCCTTTACAACACTAAAAATAAACCACACAAACCAATAAAATATCCTGTCCAGTCGCATATGTGTGTGTTCAAAATCAGAAAAGTCTTCTTTACCTTGTGGGATGCGATGTGATTTCACCCTCCTTCCCCATATTCTCAAAGATCCACCTAGCAGCCAGCTCTACACATTTCCACCTGGCATCATTTATTTCTCTCAAATTCCCTTAATAAGCTAAAGGCAAAGAAACTCCCAGACTGACGGTAGAACATCCTCTCAGTCTTCTGCTCGCCCACGTCTGAGCCGACATAAATTTTGAATGCTAATACCGATTTTTCGTTTAGCGCGCTCCTAGCGAACGTCTCCCTGCACCTTTGTACTGATTATCCAGTAATTCCCAATTACAGCTGCGCCGCTCATAATGAACGAGCACAATATTCTGATCCCGGTGGCGGCAAATCCAAATTGAATTCCACAAAACCAGCGCTCTTAAGTTGTCAATTAAACGCCTCCCCCATCGTCACTCTCCCCCTGCATGCGAGCCCGAGACAGTGTCTCAAATGTACGCATCTCGGAAGGCGGCTTATGTTTTAATTATGTATCGATTTGTTTTCATATTATACCGCCCCCACGGGCGCACTCACATGACCTTGCGGGAGCATCTTTATATTTTTATTCATCTGCGGTGCCGGTACCCCACTGTCTTAGTCCTGTTTACACTGGTTGACGACTGCAGCCTTTTTCGCGTGAAACAAAACGTTCCCAATCTCCGCGCACGGGATCCTTTTAATCCATTCATTCTTCGCTCGAGTCGGTCGCGTCTTGTCGCCTCCATTTATGAAACAGCAAATAAAACCGAATATACTGTGTAGACACTTGCGACGTCGCTTTACACTTTCTCACCATTTTGTGTGCTTTATTCTCATTCTGATCCTGTGTGTGTTTTTTTTTCTTTCTTTTGCAGGATATCGAACATTGTTATTACCATGGTACGGTTAAGGATTATCCAGGAGCCAGCGCTGCGTTTCATACGTGTAATGGCGTCAGCGGTGTTATACACATTGGCAACGAAACATTCGTAATTCATCCCTTCTATGGAGGAGATCTTTCGGTAAGATGTTGTTATCATTTGTTTTATGTCTAAATAAATTATAAGACTGTGTGTGGGTGGTTTGTGTTTGCAGGGGGGGATGCTGTGTTGGCATCTGGATCTGTTTGAGTGCGATAATAATACGCGCCCAGTGTTGTACTTAAGCATAATCCCGCCGTGTTGCCACATTGTTGGGTGTGCGGCCGACAGGACGCGGACGTTTCCCGTGTATTCACTGTGTTCTGTTTGTTTTGAGAGGCCGCAACTTATCCTGATGTACACTTGCTCATTTCCCGTTTGTTGACTGAACTGGGAATATGCTGAGTTGAATGGTGGGTGGCAGGTTTATGTGCTTGTTTAGTTGCGCCACGTGGATGGGTGTCAGTGTTGTTGTCGCTGGCGCATGTACATACATATCTTTGCTCGTTTACAAGCAATGCACCAAAAAAAAAAAAGTGTCACAGGAAGACGATAAATTTCGCATCCGGATGAGGTTACGACATTTCATGCATGACTTTGTAAACATGTCCTAAATGAGGGCACTTAAAACGTTCAAATGGCGAATTAAAAAGTAATGAAAGTGTTAAATGTATCCGAGCAGCAGCCCTCGCCCATGTGTTTATCGGCTGAGTTGAGATAATTGAAGCGGAAGAGCCGAGAGTGCTGAGTTGATGCTGATGTTATGGGGGCTGCCAAATGATCCCCTCAACACGTTTTTATACTCACTCCTCGCGTATCGCATTCGTCTGCAGGATACACGTTTATCTCGTGAAAAAGAAGTTACAGCACGAGGTGATAAGAATGAATCGGAAGCACTCCACGGGCAGACAGAAGAACGGAGTTCGGTCTTATTTATGATCTCCCCTCGAATAGAGTCATTCGTCGGGACGAAACATATTGCGTTTAATATTGGGTAATTCAATTAATATGCCATTTCGACTCGATGCCGGTGCTGGGGGTGTGCACTTAATGTGGGAAGGTAGCTTTACGAGGGCGCAACGTATCTGATTGAAATATAAACAGAGTTTGATTGCAACGATCTCGTGCAGCAATTTTAAGGAGTGCAACACCGGTGGCGGCCTGATGGGTTCTCCGGTGTTGAAACGAGAGCGTGCTGCTGAGAAAATTATGGAGGCCAGACATCACCGCAAAGGGCATGGGTCGTGCAAAAAGAGGATGCGACCTTTGCTACGGTGATTGTAACAGAGAGGGCCGACGTCAAATTGATGTACGAGTCGAGGACAAAAAGTCCTGAGTTTTGGTTGTAAAAGCGGGAGACTCATACGAACCATCATCAAGGTTGAATTCGGAACCATCAGCCTTATGTGAACTGACTCCCCTACAAAGACAAGGATGACCACAACAGCATGGCTCCTAAATGGACCACGCGATTACTGCCCAAGCATCGATCTTGGAGATTTCGACGCTTAAAATGGTATAGAGGGCACCTTTGGACGAGTCATCTTGAAACACAGACTCCACGGTACACAGGCTAGTCGACTGGGGTTATCACGCCTCTAGATTCATAGAGGTACATGGCAGTCCCATGATCAATCATTGATACATGTTTGACGTCCATTGGTCAGTCACTCGTTTAGAACCTGCCGAGGAGCCAACATTTTCTTGTAAGAGATGACAACAAAGTCGAGGTAAAAAGCCTGAGGTTGACACCCAAAATCAGCAGACGGCTAGATTAGGTTAGGTTTTGTAAGGTTCTAGTGGGCGACTGCCGAGATCAGTCACTTTTGCTCCAATATAGCCACAATCTGATACCACACGAGCTGGAGAACTCATACTCCTAGAACCAGTAAGTGCTGACTTCAAATGATAGGAGAAGTGTTTTCTGAGTGCATGTTCGTACGGGAAGCAAAAGCACTCCACGACGAGAGAATCCTTTTTTGATCGAGTCTTTAAGTTCGAAGCTGGCTGCATAGCACCTCCGTTTGGAATTCTTGTCCGGAAGCCATTAGAGAGGCTGCTGCGATGGGTTTTACGAAAGCGATTGCAGGTTGAAATGTGCGGCGAGCCTGGTAGCCGACAAAACAACGTTGCAACGAACTATAAGAGCTGTTCTTGAGCTTTATGAATAGAAAATAAGGGACGAGGACAACCATTCAGAAGGAAAAAGAAGGGTATCGTTCGATCGTCGCATGGGCGCAATGGATGGTGTCCGAAAAAAGAGGGTGAACGTATTCATTCCGTGTGAAGTTGTGGCAAGATGGGCAACTGCTAATAGAATCATAGTCGATCTTGAGAATTTTGTGGAATCACTGCATACTACTGACTGGTGATGAGAACCCAACGTTCCGGTGTCAAGCTGAATGCTCCACTCAATCTGCATGCATGCATGCGAAATCACATATATTCTACGCTAAAATATTTAAAGCAGTTGTACATAATCTGGTTGGACGAATACACCAGCTCATGTGTAAGTCGGAGGAGACCATTCACGGTGGATCCACAAAATCCTAAGACATCTGCGATGAGTCTTCTAAACACTGGACATCACTTATATTTGCTAACTGGACAAGACGTCGATATTGTCTCGCCTGAAACCGTTTATAAACAGCTCCTATAAGTGCAAACTAGGGGTGTCCACAATCCATGGTAGACCTTAAGAAGTGCCGATCGATACTCATAACCTATTCGTCAATTTCAAGGCGTCCATAGAGACGAGCTATACAGCGGCACGTCCAGATTTGCCACTCCTGCCAAACTCATCAGATTGTGCAAGATGACGATGAAAAATGTTAAGTACTCCATCAAGGTTGGTAACGAAGTCACTCCGTCTTATAGCATCCAAACTCGGCAGGACTCTCATGTCATGTGATGAACTCGCTAAACGCATTACTAGACTGACAGTTGATAGTTTCTCTTATAACAGAGGTGCTCATATCACTACCTTCAAGTTACAGCTCAATAATCTCCGCGCATAGAAACTCAACGCCAGATGGTCGAAAGTATCTAATCCTAATATTGATCCTGCTGAAAAAACCGACTGGCTGTCATAAATCACGGAAACCCCCTTTATTTTGTCTCTTGAACACCCACGTGGCGATACAATGTTCATACTTTGGCTTGCATCAATGCCACTACCTACCTGATGACATTGACATGATGGGCAGAACTCGGCTTGCCGTCAATGTCTAACTACCTTAAGAATTTTTTTCTAGAAAATAAGTGTGTAGAAATATTTCATGACATTGAGAAGGAAGTGGCGAAGCTGGGTCTGGCGGGGAATGAGTGCAAAACGACGTATATGCTGTCATCAGCAGAAGGGGCGTACCACATCGACGACAAAGCGTCACAATGGGCAACTATTACATCGATGTAGTCATTGACTTCGTCTACCTCGGCGAATTTTGGTCATTTTCGTGTTCGAGCAGGTTATTCAATCATAAACGACTGCAGCTTGACATAAATACATGCTCGTGTCTGAAGAGTCTTCAAATCCGGGGAAAGCAAGTGGAAACGCAGCAAGTACCCAGAAATAGAGCTAATTGGAGAGGGTGCTCGATTGAAGCTCCGAAGCAGAGAGGAGGACTTCTGCTTACATGCAGCTATTGCCCCTTAATTGTAGCACGCTGACAGTTCCATTGATGCCACTGTGATCTCCATGACTTCGCTCATATCGATTTCTAAGCCGTTGTTAGTGTAAGATCTGTCTTGGATGCACGCTAGAGGTGCATTTGACGAAACTTCAAGATGTCCCTCCTAATCGTGTTTGTGGCCCTCCACCCACAATTTCCACAAATGTTAGCCACTGCAGCTCCACAGTGACTCCGACTCCACAGAACCACAGTGTCGCTTTATCATCATGCTCGAATCCAAGCAATTCCTCTTACTGTCACATTGATGATTGGTCATTCACCAGCAAACAACTGCAACCCAAACCAACTAGAAAGCAACTTTCCCCTGCTCTCGAAGGGATTTCACTCATTTCGTGAACTTTCGGTCTGCACGTCGATTTGGCAAAAACATATTTCCAACGACATTCCGCACATTTCGACAAGGACCCACCACAAAATTGCTTGTGGGAGTGCGAGTCTTGCAAAGTCTCGGTAACAAGTGACGTTCACAAATTTAACTTTTCTGACAGCAAAGTCACCTCCCAGGGGGCAGCACTGCACCGCAATCATTTCATACACACATCCCACAATCGATCAGTGACAGGGATGACAGCGGAAACAGGATGCACATGGAAATCGTCGTTTGAACGATTTCCTTGGATTTTAATCAAACTATTCCCTCTTAAGTCCCTCGACAGCTCCGGCAGACCTCACAAAGCAACAATCGTGGCAATTGCTTTGCCATCCCCATTTGCACATCGCACACCTGCAGGCCTCCGAAGTGTTCTTCCCGAAAAGCCACATCTTTTGAAGACAATTTCAACAAACACCCTCAAGTGCATGCAACACCCAACCGACGCCAGGTGAGAAACCCAACCGATGCCAGATGACGTTGGCATTTCAAACATCTCCTCTCCTCGGAGTAGAACTTCCGAACAATAAAAGAAGGAAACGACAGGATATTCATTCAGTTTTGCATTCTTTTTGTTTTGTCCTTTCGTTCTTGATTTTCTGAACATCGACATCGTCGCCATTTAAATGCGGGCGAACGAGATGCCGAAGTAGTGGAATCTGCCGTGTTTTCCCGGGACTATCTGCCGTGGTCCTGTGCTCTGTACGGTTGAATGTGCCTTGCCACTTTTTTCTCCATTCGCTCGTCGATGTGAGCACTAGTATCTGTAAAGCTCATTATATGTTTTAAAGTACACCAACTCGTGCACAGTCACACGCACACACACACTCCACCATTCGTTGAGATGTACAGTGTACACTCTCGAGCGCACCGGGCGAAAAGAGAAATCATCGTAATGTGAAAACTTATGGCTTTGCGGATTTATGAGACTTTCGCGTTTTGAATTTATTGCTTTTGTATTGATTTTGATTTGGAGTGGTTGCTCCGGTTGCTCTGGTTGCTTCGGTTGCTCCGGTTTCTCATATTTATTTACTTGCCATCCATCCATCCCATCGTTTCGGCATCAATTTTCGCTAGACTATGCGTAGATGGATTATGGAGTCCTTCGGTTCGGTTCGGTTCTCGCATCGCAAGCATATTGGGTATTGAGCAAATGTTTGATTTCTTTTGATGTTTTCGGAGGTTTTATGGACGGAAGGGTTGGGTTGGGTTTGGTTTCCTCTTTGAGTGGCCCTTTGAGAGATGCATCATTTTATTTTTTTGCGAATTCACTCACTGAGAAGCAGAGCAGACGAGAGAGACAGAGCAAGTGCGTTGAAATGATGTATTCGCAGGATGGGCTGGATAATCGATGGGGACATTTATCTTCGCATCGCATTCGTGGCTGATGATGGATCTCGGTGTATGTAAATCCATAAAGCGTAGATACCTTTTAAGGTGACTGATGGATGTGAGCTAGACGATAATTGAATTTCGAATTGCAGTTGATTCGCCTTTTCAGATCAGATTACGGGCTGAATATTCTCGGTTAAAAGTATTTGCCTGGTCGTTCTCTCTGTGACAGATGACTTGCTTTAGTTGAACAAATATTTAATTGTGTCCTACTGCAGACCATTCGTTACCAGTGCCAAGTCGTCGTCTCCTTACAATCTGTGTCATCCACCAAGAAGTGGCATTTTTAAGCAATACCGGAATGTTCATTTTCGTATTTTGTTAATTTTATTCTAAGGTGCCAGCTCAGGAGTTAGTAACGCAGGACAATATTTGGCAAAACTGCAGACTAGGCTCTGCCTTCCTTCAGCCATTATTTCCATTTTCGTATAATTGTGACAGTATTTCTCGAACAAGAGCCATGGTTTCTGAAGTTTCGGTCTTCGAATATGGAGCCTATATAGGAATCTACTTTATTTCCGTCAGTCACACTTTCACACTTTCATCGCTCCTAAATTTACGTAGTCGATTCAACTCGCTGTCTTTTAGGTAAACAGAATTGAACGAAACCTAACGAAACTAAGCGAAGCTGTTGTTATGAATATCTTTTGCAGTCTTGAAATTACGTAATGTAATGAGAAGTGAATTACATAGTAGCCGGACAGTTGACGTGTTTCTTAGCTTTGACTAGAACACGTTTTCTTACCCTGAATGCTTCCGTGGACCATTATAGTGTTTTTGAATGTGTACATGTTTTCTCAAGGTTGGGAAGCCTGAGCAATTACAAGACCCTCAACAATATTCGAAACACATTTGGAGAAATCTACAGCTGCCTGGGTTAGTGGAAAGAAGCTTCATTTTCGGAAACCATATATGGTTATATCACGTCCTTGTTTTTTAATAATAACTTCGTTCAGAAGAGGGCACAATTTTTATTTATTCCCTCTCCCACTCCTAATCACGATCCCTTGTCTTCTAATGAGACAACACGTCAAACGTTTATCCTTTGCAATGATTTTCTTGAGAGAAACATAGGGGATTGAATTTTTAAAGATATTTCCCCCATTTTGGATGTGATCCACCCATTTGTCTTATAAAAGCGAGTGTCTTGCCCTGTGTAGTCTGAGTCTTCATCGAACGAAAAGTGTCCGAAACCATCATGAACCTCCAAAGTATCTAAATTGCAACATAAGCAAACTCCCAATACTAACTTTCGAGCCACTTATTTCACTGCCTTTTAAGTAAACAAGATTGAACGAAACTCAACGAAACCAAGTGAAGTTGTTAACACATGGTTACAGTGTATCTTTTGTGGGTACTCGCTCGAATGCTTATGCTGAACTGAGGTATAGCTCTCAGTCGTCATCCACGCCATCAAATTCAGGCAAAAATGTTGCGTCAACTAGGTTACAATTATTGACACGGTCTTTAAACGAGCAACGATAATTCCCAATGGCAGCTCCATTTTCCCCGTTCACCCCAGTAACTTATATTGCCTTGAGGGAGAGTGCTGATGTCGGGACTTCGGGAGCCTCATTTGATGCATTTCCATAACGTTCATTAAGATTGGGGCTGCTCTAATTTCGATGTGTACCATATAACCATGGCAGTTTAAGAATCATTGATACCGAAGCGGTTACATTTTTTGACATATATAAAAATCGTGAAACTCCATGATGTGGTGGCCAACTTCTGCTCTAATTTCTTGAGTTTCCGACACTATTTTCCGATACCATCACAGTGTTGCGCAGTTTTGAGCTGATACGATGGCTTTACAATTCTACGGGGAGTTGGAACGAATCAACTGAGAAAAAAAGCTTGGAAGTACTCTCGCCAGCGATGGAGTGAATAGGGACGGAACTAACGGACAGAAAAAGTGTCAGAAACAAAACAGAACCTTGGGGACCTCCAGCTTTTATTTGATGGATATAAGACCTGAACCAGTCCGCAGAAAGTTAAATTTATCGGTTTGAAAGGTAATTTCTGAGCCAAAGACGAAGAGATTCGTCGATTCCTGAGGCAGTCATTTTGGACAAAAGAACTAAATGTGTGTCAAGCGCAACGGACTTGCTTTCGCTTCTATTGAGCGTTGTGCACTTTTCGGTGAGATATGCTATACTGCTGGACATACAAAAAATATAAATATATAACTATAAATCACTCATAAACTGATAACGTCTCACCGTGACCATGATTTTAGCCAAAAAAGGGACGGTGCATCAATACGACGAACGAACGTTTTTGAGGACGGGCTAGAATTCCTTTTGTCCTTTTAATCGAAAAGAGCCCCGAAGTATGTATATCTACATAATCATTCAGGAGCGAAAAAGAACACCTCCTCCGACCATCTTGGGTCTCTCCTCTCAAACCCCGTCGCAATGATAGTTGAATGCAGACAGTTCAACAATGGCGATGAATTTGAAGTGACACCTATTGTTGAATGAAGTCCTGCATTTGAAGAGATCACCGCTGTACACGTGAAATGTAAAACATCCCCGTTTTCAACCCCCCACCAAAGCCGACCAATCAAACTAAGGTGATGACTGTCCAGTTTCCGGGTAATGGACGTTCAAAACGAATCACCGTCTCCCTCAAATCACATAGGTGTCCGTGGAGTTTAGGGGCGCGGAGAAAAATACTAGATTGATAAATTATTCCTATCGTCCATTTCAACTTCAGCAGCAGGCAGCAAATTAATGCACTCAAACCCAAGCAATCAATCAAAAATTTCACGCTATCCTCTCCAGCACAGGCTTTGAAGCGCACAACGTTTGCACTTACATACGAGCTCTCAAAAGCACTTCCAACTCCAGAACTACACAGGCACCGGCACCAGCACCAGCACAGATATAACGCACCAATATGTTCAGTCACCATAGCTCCGCTCGCAATCACTCATAGCTGTTCGTAAATCCGGTCAAAGTCTTTTCCATTTTTGGACACAATCCAATCCCAACTTTGGTGCCATTGTCGTTATCCATGCCGGCCGTCACTGTGGGTAGCTTTTGCGCTGCTGATCACACACTAACCACCAATAAGAGGCGTTGGCTGAAAACATCCTGACGTAAATTTATGGAATATGCTCTAATGCTTAACATATTCCTCAACAACAGGCTTTTTGTTTGGATCACTCGCTCGGGTCTGGCCTCTGCCTTCTCCGCATTCATTCGCATCCATCCATCCATCCATCTATCCATCCATCCTTCCACTTGCCATGCCCACCCACTGTCTAAAAGTTTAAGTGCTTCATTTGCAGAGAAGTTATTTCCTTCCGCTCGTCCTTTCGATATTTACCATCATCATCATCTCGACTCCTATGTCTTCTTCTGTGTGCACTTATATTTTTCTCTATTTATGTTCCTCTGCGCGCCCACTCTTCGGCTCCCACGCCGCGCCGTACACCAAACGCCTTCCGGGGGTCTCTAGTTTTTTTTTTCATTCTCTTCTCTCCAGTGTCGGCCATTATCCTGTCGGGTCAGAGACTGGGGGGCGGGGGTTGGGGAGCCGAACGCTAAGGGCGCACCGAATATCGAGGAGAGAGGGATTTTACGGTTTGATTTTGATTTATTCAAGAATTTTTATGAATTTTAAGTAATCGCACTTGGGCGGCATTGAAGGGGTCGTTCCTGAATCTTAATTCCACATCCAAATGTACCAATCTACATTTTGCGGGGGTGAGTGCGTGGCATTGTTGCATCAGTGTTCGTCGGGCAACATCAGGGCACGATTTATGCCGCTAGATTTTTTATAGATTCACAAAAAAAAAATGATGTTAACCGAGTGCAGTAAAAATAATGAGACTAATTTCAAGAGGACATTTTAATGCGGTAGGATGCTGCACATAAAATGGCCGCAGTAAAATGCTCGTAAAAATTTATTAAAATAGATAACAATCGAGTAATTTTTGTGCATTAATAAAGTGAAATGATCCCGATTGGGAGCGGCCCGCGGGGTCTGGGCGCTGAATGAAGCATGGACTGTGAAGTGTGATGGTTAATGATCGGCTGAGGAATTAAGGTGAGTGTGCAATGGCTTCGGAGTATATGTGCTTTTGTTGGGTTCGGTCGGTCGTGCCATTAAATGATTTATTTTCCTCGGTACATATATTTTCTTAAACAGTTAATCCTATTCGCAATTACGGTCGTTGTCTCGTTGTTATTATGCAGTGCTTCGGCTGTGTCGAGGGCAATAAATCGGGCTTCGTCAGGGGCGAAACTTCATAAAGCTCATTCGAGACACGAGATCTTCTTTCTAAGTGGTTTTATTGCTCTTGTTGTTGCGGTAATTGCCAATTGAATGGAGTGTCGGTGTCGAGCTGTGTTTGTCTTGGTAACTATGTCATTTTGCTTGCACTGGTTTCAGGAGACATTAGGTCGTTTGGTATTAGGGTCAAATCAGCACTTCATGCTAAGCAACAGTCGATGGTGGGCGTGGATCTTATGGCTTGTTATGATTTGTAAAGACTTTGAAGTGAAACTGTGCATCAGCGTATACCATGCGTGCATACCATTGGCTTTTATTGCTGAGATACTACCAGCAAGCACAATTTATGTCATATTACCAATAACCGCGAATTGTAAGCTAACCTAGAAGCAACCTATGTCGTTTCATGGAAGTCCCAACAGCCGTGTATGACTTAGCGCTCCACAAACGGTCCTTTATCCGAATCCAGTACATATGCAATCAGTCTACAGAATTACAGTCATAACCGAGCAGCCGCTTATCAAGCATCCAAGCAATCTTCAATCGTCAATCTTCAATCTTCAATCTTCAATCTTCAATCTTCAATCTTCAATCTTCAATCTTCAATCTTCAATCTTCAATCTTCAATCTTCAATCTTCAATCTTCAATCTTCAATCTTCAATCTTCAATCTTCAATCTTCAATCTTCAATCTTCAATCTTCAATCTTCAATCTTCAATCTTCAATCTTCAATCTTCAATCTTCAATCTTCAATCTTCAATCTTCAATCTTCAATCTTCAATCTTCAATCTTCAATCTTCAATCTTCAATCTTCAATCTTCAATCTTCAATCTTCAATCTTCAAGATGATCCTCCACTCTGGCGTATGTGGAACATTTCCTTCGATTTTTTGAAGTAGCTCCACCCTCCTCCATGGCTATCGGCTGGCGATGGCACATCTCTCTGACAATAATCACCGCTGACACTTAAACAGCCACCAATCACTGGACATTAAAGCCCACGAAGGATACATCCATCAGCAGTAAAATGCCCCATCCCTTCGCGGATTTTTTTTCTTTACAACGACGTCCCTCCCATTATTGTGGATACACATCCGCGCTGGGCAGGGCCGCGCCGCCGGTCAAATGCAAATTGGGTTAACTAATTACCATCGCTCGTAACAAGAACGACGGTCCGTTTTTTCTCCCCGCAGCGAGGAACAACAATTCCCATCTCCCATCTCCCATTTCATCCACGCCCTGTTGGTGTTGATTCAATCGATTGAATTGCCAAACTCAATGAAATCGGAGCCACACCGCACAGGAACGATTGAGTTTTCAATTCGAATCCTCATACAATTAATCTGATAGCTGAAGGACCTTCCCTGCACCCCGCAGCCGCGTCACACCACTCCGCTCCTAGCAGGCCTGCCACTCCTTACTGTGCCCCGAATAGCAGATGATATCGCTGCTAATTGGAGTGTATGGACAAACACTTAATTATTTCGGTGTCCGCACAGCTTCTCTGAATCGAGAGCTCACAGACACACGGAAACGTTCGCACGCGCACCGCACCACACCAGAGGCGGAAAATCACACGAGGTACGGCGAAAAAAAAGCTAAAAGTGAGAACCCCTCCTCACTGGACCACAGAACTTCACTCAATTTCGAAAATGTTACCATTATCGCGTTTCACAGTCGCGCTTATTGATTTAGGAGTGTAATTAAAAATTTAATGAAACAATTTTAATTTTAAGTGGATTTCCGGCCATCGGATGACGTGTTGATGGGGGCCGCTCGCGCTGCAGCCGCCCACTTCTGTTTGCTTACACTTCTAGCTCGTGACCGGCCCGTTGCTGCACTTTCAAGGATCCGATTTTCGATTTCGGCAGCAAATAGGACACAAAAATTGGTGTGCAAATTATTGTGTAATTCATTTGTCGATTTCACTTCTCTGAGGAGGAAAACTGTATTATCCTAGGTGTCCTTGGTGTACCGGGCCAGAGATGGAGCTGCACCATGGTCCATGGCTAGGGATGTGTGACGCCTTTATTTCGGTCGCTCTACGTTTTCCATTTTCTGCTGTGATTGGAGGAATAAATTGAGAGCCTTTGTTGCTGAAGGCGAACGACTCGAAGGACCTCCTGTGTGCCGTCAGCAAGTGATTTGATATTTTAATTGAAAATTGAAAGGGATGAAATGGAACAATTTTCAAATAGGTTCGTCTGAGGAAAAATTTTCCAAATTTGCTACAATTGGGGTGTGGATGGCAGGGGGGAGAGGAGAGGGGAGGGGATTGACTTTTTGAAAATCTGATGGAATCATCGGTAATTGGATTTCCATTCAGATGTACGGTTTCGATACCTTTCTGGGTGCGAGCAATATTTGTGCTTCGGATTGAGTTTGGATTAAATGCTTGTGCTGAACGATTAGGAGGAGTGTCGACTGTGAAATTAAGTTATCGCCTGATCGAAGAGGGAGATGGAGGGGGACTTGTGAGTGATTTGTGACTTTTAAAGCAGCCTTCGTTATGTTACCAAATTGTGTTTCTGAATGTTATTCATTTGATAGGATACTTCTTGACAAGCTATCTCTGCTTGGGGGGCACTGTAGGCAGCTTCAACAAGCTATTTGGTAGGACGATTTCTTTCCCTGTCTCGGTTCGATGAGTTTCCCTGCTTTCCCTTTCTATGTGCTGTCGACTTCTATAACTTTGTCCTTAGTGCACGTGACACTCGAGTCAATAACTTTGAAATGAGAAACTTTCTTTTGTAATTCGTTTTTCAAACGATACACATTTCCTAACTTTTGAAATCCTTCCATAAAAAGAGTGAGTGCCCAAGCTCTGAAAAAAGTCACTGCATGCAGAAGGCTTCAATCTTAGCTATCTCTTGACCTACCAATTTTGTTTGTCCCTCAATTGGCCCAGGAGGGGCGTTCAGCATCCCTTCTACTCGTGCGACCAGAACGAAATTCAGTGAACCACTTCGATACTGGCGGAAAATGTCACTGATGCACTATGCCATGCTTTTGTATTATTAGGACTAACAACCAACCAACGATGCCCAGACGTCACACGACCTCCCGAATTTCACCACGTGGACGTCAGAGTAGGAGTTTGAAGACAGAGGCATGGCTTTTTTGTCCGCATGGATCGCATGTCAACTCTTCGACTCTGAGCATGCGAGGCAACGTAAAAGAGGACGCCAACGGCTAAGATGGCACATCCATGTGGAGAAGGACTTTAACCAGCTTCCCGTGTCAAACTGAAGGCGGTTAGCCAGAGATTGCGGTAACTGGAGAGGCTTGTTGGTTGAGACCCAGGTCCACCCCAGACTGAAGCGCCACACTAAGAAGAAGCAGCATTGGTCATTTGGTCATTGGTCACAAAGTGCAAAAGGCTTTGAATCTGAACCAGAATCAGGTGGAGTGTTCCACACTAGCGGAGAAAGACATCAATCCACTTGTACGTAGTTAGCCAGAAATCGAGATTGTGGAAGATGCTTCTTCAATGAGGCTCAGGTTCAGCCGGGGGCCTCACAAAAAAGTTGAATGAAGTCACTGAATCATGATAAAAATACTTAAGGATTCGTTTAAGTATAAAAACACTTTTATTGTAAAAACTCGGTTCTCGCTTCTCGTCGAAATCTAATGTAGAACACGTGCTTCCAAATTTCATTCACATGTTCGTGTTTCAGTTCACATTTTAGAATACTGCCGGCTCGTCGACTGGTCCTTGGAGTAGCATTGTGGATGTCTTGACATCTGTCTAATGAACTTGCTCGTAGCCACTTGATCCTTTATATCATCGATGTCACACAATAGATTACTAGATCTTCTGCTTTGAGTAGTATCACTCATTCGAACCACTTACATACATACCTCGTGTCTTCATTTCTTCCAAAACCAGGTTCGATTTACTAAACTTGCAGTAAATTCACTCCTCCGACAGAAAGTCATTTGGTCTTAGGAGGACTGATGAGTTAAAAGAGGACTCTTTTTTGTATGTTCTCCACCACCATGAGTGAACCTTGAGGTGGTTACATTCTACACTTCGCTAGCTCAGCACATTTGGTTCCTTTTGTCCGTGTAAACCCGCTGTTTCAGCACACTCGGAGGGGTTCAGTTGGCAGATAAAAACTCGTTGCTTCTTATTTCTCTGGAACTCACCGCTCAAAGTTTGCCAATTTATGCTGCACTGGTATGAAACTTGTCCTAAGTCGCTAAAAATCAGCTTAAGGATACCCTTCCTCTCACTGTGGTGCAGGCGAATAGCGTAATCCGACGCTTCTACCAACGACGTCCCTCTGCAACACATCTGAAACAGTATTGATGCCAACTGTCACTCACCACTGCAATTTCTATTATTTGACGCTTCTCAAATGGCTCCTTAGATGTAAACCTGAAGGACATTGAGTGCATCTTCATTGAATTATACAAATTCATCAGGACTCTGAATATCAACAAGCCAACCGCAAGGCAAGAAGAAGTCTCCGAAATTTCTATGAGAAATGTGCGCTGAAGGGATCAGGCAGAGGCCGAGGGTGGCCGATTGACCGATGTCGCATTCATCAATCAGTAAAATATAAATTACAAAATTGCATTTCGGTCAAACGTTTTTTTCCACCAAAAAAAACCGACCTGGGACATAAAAAGTATTTTTAAGATTGAACACATAATGGACTCTCCGTGGGGTGATTAAAGTCAACAGTTGTTAAATCGTCGTACAGGATTAACCAACGTTGCAGTGAGGCCAAGTCATAACTTGAAAGACCCTTAGACGACGACGTCACCATTCTTCAGACAAAGCAAACGTCAGCAAATTGAAGCAATAACTTCATTTAATGAATGAAATTGTTTCCGCAGTATCTTCCAGTTGCCACGCACAACAACAGCAGCCCACCCCCCAGTCAACCCAAGCAGACATCCGAAAATCACAAAGCAACGCCTTTGATTTATATCCACATCACAGCTTGTGCTGTGCTCCTCGGATGAAATCTCAGAATTCTGCCTCAAATCACATTGGCATTCCATCAATCTCGTCGAACAACAGTCGCAGCGCACAATAACGAATTTCTATTCCGGAACTTGTTTCGATTTCCGATTCTCCATTGTCACCTCATAAATAAGCTCATAAGTGTCATACCATAGACTCGCATCAAATGCCAAGAGAAATTACATTGAAATACAATTTTTCCGTCAGTCAGTCGCGTCGTCTCGACATGTTCCCTGCTTATACGCTCTGGTCGTCGTTCGGCGTCGTCGCTCGTCGCTCGTGTTTACCATGTACACATGTGTATGTCCTCAATCTATTCTTGTTTTGTGAAACAACAAAATCCATAAGGCAGCCTCCACCGACTGGGATGAAGGAAAGAAAAAAGAAACAACGAGTAAAACAACAAATTCGTGTAAACAAGTTGAGAACCGCAGCAATGTTGTAATAAAACACCACGAGCCATGGCCGTCTCTCAGACATCGTTATCGTCACCTACAAATGCCGCGCTTCACCACTCCCCAGTCCCTGGGTAATTTATGTAACGCTTTTGTCTTATTTCGACACTCGACATGCCAACTTGAAGGAGCACAGCCCAGACCAGCCCAGTTGCCAGTTGCTGGTGCCACTTTGAACAGAGGGAGAGAGAAGGAGAGGCGACAGACGAAATCTACAAATTTTATCACATTCAGCAAACACAGCAGTAATTTATATTTTTGGCAAACGACTGCCACTGAAATTTGTTTTCCTTTAAACACAGCCGCACGTCGACTAGGCAGCCCACCACCATCGCAACACATCGCATCCATCTTCCTTGAGTCATTAGAATTCAATGCATATGATCAATAAAACAATTCAAGGCGCAGAAGGAGAAGCAAATGCGACACATAACACGACATGACAATCCAAGTCTGTCAAGAAAGACGAGCAGGATAACCTACATTCACACAAGCACACACACACACACACACACACACTCGGAGTGTGTGACGAAGCCTAGAACAGCAGAATGGGACCACTTTTGACAACGGAATCTGTATCCTCTCTAACAAGGTATCGACGAGCAAGCAATAAAACGCTTTGTTCTTGAAAATAAAAATGATACACTCCGACGGTCGATGGTGGGGCGCCGAACACCCGCAGACACCCTCACTCACACATGCATTCGCGCGAAGGAGGATAGCAGGAGCAGCACCGTCATCGATTCCCCAGCCTCTTGATGGAAAAACAAAATAAACGAAAGAAAAGAGAAAATACAAATTTTACGGTGTTACAGTGGGGCTCGTAAAAAGCACCGCGCCGCAACGCCCACTTCCTATTATTTTTTTTTTTCTCTCTGTTACGACGGTGGTGACGGTAGCATTTGAAAGACAGCCAGCAGAGTCTTCCCCCAACCATCCGTGTGATGGTATTTTGTTGTGTGTTTATGACAGTCTGTTTGTTTTGCGGTATTGGGTCCTGTTTATGTTCACCTTTTCTTCGGTTTTTTTTTTCGCTCGCTTTGTTTTCGAATGGCAACGCAAGACCCAGGGAATGTGATCATTCTCCCACCACACCACTCCGCACCGCGCCACACCGCATCCGCCTTGCATAAGAGCGTATAATGATTTATGGTAATTCAATTTCAATTTTTCGCCGATGATGGGTGCGGTTGCGACCGCCGACTCCAGCGTGTTGAGCTTTGCGCGGATACCAAAGGGCTGCTCGTAAATAAACACCAAAGACAAATGGATGGTCTAAGTATGGCGAAATTGACACGCGGCCTGATGTGTGAGTTATGTGGAACCAGGATAATGGCAAATTAAGTACATTGACTGAATAATATTTACGGTTACAGAGGGCAAACCGGATTTCCATCGAGAATATAATTTAATTCAAGCGGGATGAGTGGTTTGCCTGGGCGCCACGCCACGCCACGCAGCAGCGCCCTCGCTGAAATTTCGACCAAGTGGAATGCGCGGTGCTGTGTGATCAACTCACGAGAGTCTCATGAAAGTTAATTAATAAAAGCACGCCTCCGGGGCACAACTCTGGCTAGTTGGCTACAAAAAAAAAACAAAAAAATCCTGAAAATGAAGGAAAATAAATGTATTCTTTCAACAGTGAAATTAAATGGTCAACGGGATGCTCGCAGGTAATTATCAATTTAATGAGGACTTTCACGAATGATGGCGCAACGGTGTCATGGCCTTTCCGTTAAATGTCATGTCGAAAAAAAAACGCACAAAAATTTCCTCTCAACAAACTCGATTCCTTTAACCCGACATATTGGGCAGAAAAATATTCCCTTTTTTTTGTAAATTAAACCTTGTCCTTTGCTTTTTGATACAGCGGCATTTTGCTTCATTAAGCTTTTGAGGTGAGAGCGGCAGCATGTGGCGGAAATAAAGTCTGCCGATCCTTTGAAGTTTCATGCGTCTCGTCGCGCAGATTGTTAAGGTAAATTACTTTCTGAATGTGGGCATTTTTGAATGTCACACGGTGTTGCTGTCGTCAGTAGGAGTGTTGAAATTGATGAATTAAGCTCAAGTTTAGCCGCTAATGAGATCTTAACAAAGTCATTATTTCATGGGTAGTGGGTATTAGTGAGTAAGCTGATGTATCAATTCTCTGCTTCTGGGCATATTTTTCTGTGCCGAGCGTTGGGCGGCGGATAGAAGTTATGGCTACTATTGTTTTGTCAGTGGTACAAGATTGGAATTGAAATGTATTTTCATAACAACATCATAAAACGCACTTCGCACAGGAAAGAGAAGCATTATAAGCCATCAACCTAAATCACGGAACTTGGAAGAATTCCATACACTTAATATTTTTTTTTCTTGTGTACAACATTCTGTCAAAATGCAACCTGATGATGGAGAGCAATAGTTTCCAAACAAATCACGCGCCGTCACTTCGTGGCATCGATTTTTTAGAGCATTCCATTGCAAGGTGATCATGGAAAGAACAAATCAGAAAATAGTATATGTGCTAAATAGGTAATATAATTTCTAACGGTCACCGAACTCATTTCTCAATTAGCGTGCTGTGCGACATTACGGCCGTCTTGCTGGAACCACATACAGTCCAGCGCGTGCTTTCTGGGCAAAACAAAGATCGAAGTCGTTGAACAATGTGAACGCTATTGGCGGTAACCGTGTATTAAGTGTAACCGTCTCCAGACTATAAACCGATCCAATTCATGTTTTATTCTCTTTCTCCGGCTGCATTGTTTCATCTTGCATTACCTCAGGCCTTAGGTTGCTGATCGGGCCAAATATCATTTCAACCAGAAATTCTTCGCTGAAGACAATTTTTCGATAAAAACATTTATCACAGAACACACATTTTGATGATACAATTCACTGTAATTTGTTAGATTTGTTCAAGAACTGTCATCAGAAAATGTCACTAATCACGCGTCGGCAGCCAAACACATTATAAAGGGTATGTTTTTTAGTGGCGGAAAGCTTATATTGTTTTCTGTCATAGCTGATTCGACGATTCCCACTTTTCTTGGGGTTTGTTTAGTTGGGGATGTCATCATGAATAGACACGTAAAAGTATTTGCATAAACAAAGCTGACCAAAATTGTCTTTCGCGAAATCCTTTTTTTTATATAAAAGGTTTTCCAATAGGGACTTGACAACTTTGAATTTAATTTGTGAACGCATTCTTTCACGAATCATCAAACTGTCACTGTCAATTTATTCAGTAAACTCAACATTTTCATCTAGGTAAAGTACACGAACGAGCAACGTCTACAAATTATAAAAAATTTCTACCGAAATCGAGCTTGTTGGTGATCGCAACTTTAAGAGCGTTAAATCCTAATCTGGGTGAATTTATAACGCAAAATATGCGTTATTGGTCGGGTGAAAATCCACATGTGCTTCATGAATCACCCCTTCATCCACAAAAAATAACTTTCTGGTGCGGTTTGCATGCCGGCGGCTTTATTGGGCCATATTTATTCGTCGACGATCACGATCGTCACTTTACTGTGAATGGTGAACGTTATCGCGCTATGATTGCCCATTATTTTTGTCCCGAATTGGAAGATATGGACTCGGACGACATTTGGTTTCAACAGGATGGTGCCACAAGCCACACAGCACACGCTACAATCGATTCATTGAAGAGTAAGTATGGTGAGTTATCTCAAGAAATAGGCCAGTCGATTGGCCGACTCGTTCTTGCGATTTAACGCCGCTTGGCTATTTTCTGTGCGGCTAAGTTAAATCATTGGTTTCTGCCAACAAGCCGACGACGTTGGAAGAGCTCAGAGCCAACATTGAATGCAAAATAGCGTTTCGGCCAAAATTTCTAGCCGAGTCGTTGAAAATTGGGTCCAACGAATCGACCGCTGCAAAAGTGCACGCTGTGGCCATATGAACGAAGTCGAGTTCCATTCATAAATGTTATGATTGTACTTCAAGCCGATAATAAAGTTTTTTGAAATATCTCAAATGGCTTGCGTTTTATTTAAAAAAAAGTTTTCAAGTCCAATTTTAACACCTCTTGAGCAGTTGTACTCCTAATAACGGACACATGAAGCAAAAACGAACACGGAAGAGAGCTAAGGGTTCTTGAAAATAATTTGGATAGTAAAAGTGAACAAGAGCAAAGGAATGCGTACACGATTTTACTATCCAAATTATTTTCAAGAACCCTTAGCTCCTTTCGAGCTGTTCTCAAAGACTAGACTAACAAGCAATGAATACTTAAATCTAAGCCAATGCCCAGCCACCAGCTAGTGCAATGGATTTGCGAATCCTGTTATCCCTCGTTTGTTGGTGACATATCGTCAGATATTTCGGTGGAACATCCGTTGTCCGAGTGATGGAATACGTGAGAGGGTGAAGGGACTGAAAGTTCTTCGGGCTCCACTGTACTTTCTACAGAATTTACAATGGAAGTGCGAGACGAGTGCACGAGAAAGTAGCATTGAGAGGAAAATGAGTCACCCTCACTGCTCATACCAAAGTCCTTGGTTTTGATTTTACTAAATGTAAAATATGAAGATTAAATTTAGAAAACTGTCCTTCGTAGCACTGTACTTGTCACTTCTCCTTTTCGTTTAACTCCTGCTTGCAGACATCAATTTTTTCCGTAAAAACTAAGTCCTTGAATAACGCTGAAATCTTCTGAGACAGAAGTCTGATGTTAAACAGTTCGCCCTTAATCGAAGAGCACTTCACAAAAAAGCACTTCCTAATTATCACTCGAGTGCAAGGTACGACGATGGTGTGAATATTTCAAAAGCACCCCTTCCCCGGCTATCAGCTTGTCAATAAGGAAACTTTTGCTCCATTCTGGGCCCCCGCTCATTGAGGACCTCTCCAGCAGCAGTCGCAACCTCTTCTATCGCCCATTCATCGACGAATTGAACTTTAAGCAAATTTTAATTAAAATGTACATTATTGTCGCCCGTCACCGTGTTTAAAATTTCGTTTTTTTTTCGGAAAAAACAAAAAAAGAGTTATCACGTCCAATACAGACACGTTCAGTAATAAACTGCAAACTCGTTCATCCCTCGTGACCCGTGGAAAGCTGAGTGTGGTTGTGTGTAAAATATGCGAACTCGCGACCACGCTAGGCAAAGCGATGAGATGCTAAAATAAATAAAGCAGCGTCATCGACCCGTCGCTCCGCGTTCGCGTCACTCCGACATTCGTTTTCCGGCAATTTCAACACAATAAAATTGTTCCGGTGACGACCGTCATGTCGGTCATAATGCGGTGCCATCAGAGGATGGTGGCTGACATCGACCCCCATCGCCAGTGTTTTGCCAACACCGATTCAGCGGAGGTTGAGAATGGCTGATGGGACAAAAGGACTCCATCAACTTCACACAAAAATTCTATTCAGATGTCAACAACTTTCATTCCAATTAAAATTTTGTTTTCTCTTGGAATTTATTATTTTGCCAGAAAGTGTACACACCACACTCGTCCAGGCATTCATCCGAATTTCACAGATTCCGTCCCGCTGCCCACTACGCCGTGCATTCTATCGGGACTTGTATTGTTCGCCGGATGCGTACGGCTGGGGATGAAAAATCATTCTGTTGCACTAACGTGTACACACACCCACGCGGATGGAGGTTTATTTGAAATTTGTAACTGTAGTAATGACGTATCAGAGGTATCCAAACCACAAGCCCCTTTGTAACACACAGCGATCTCCCGCAGGGCAATGCACAAAATATAAGCTGGCCGGTGGGTGTCCGCCTCTTCCCATAGACACCTCTGCGCCGCGGATTGTCTAAAACAGTGATCAACAATCGGTCTGGCCTGCTGCCCACTGAAACGAAATCCTCTGGAGTTTCGAAATCACTCGCTCCAGTCGGGTGGAAATTCAGACACTTTTTGCACAATGCCCGTTCGCCAGGACTGCTCAGATTAATCGATTTGTGTGTAAACTCTGAGAGGGACTCTAACTGCAACAGGCATGCAGTTGATATGGTTTTGCTTCCATTTCATACCTTCATACCGGAGGTCCATCGCCAGCTTTTGAAAGACGATCTTCGTTCTGAGGTTCGATAGACAGTTGCAATCAGAGCTGGTGTTATTAAAATGTTCTCAAAACGTGAAAGGCTGGCGTTAAATGTCGTTTCACTTCAATTTTCAGCGAGGTTTGCTTCACCTATTCGAATCGAAAAAGGGTATAATGGGTTACTGACATACGATTGATCAAGTTTAGGGGAGGTACAAGGTGCACGCCACTTTTCACGTTGGTCCAGTTGGAACCATTATGATGGCCGGTGGAACTTCTATTTCCTTCTACTACATGTTCGAGTTGTGTTTCTGTATATTTCTCAGTCATCCTGATGTGCTCATAAATCTGAAAAGAGACTTTAGAGGGATATTTGTTAGATCCTGGAGGCCTTGGAAAAAAATTTTCTCCCAGTGCTCTATGCCTCAACTAGCAGAGACTGAGGCCGTGACAGAGGTAATGTGCAATATCCTATTTTTCTTCCACGTCGCTGCAGCAAAGTCTTCAGTGGTAGGTTTGAAGGTAATAGTCTTTGTCTTGTCAGCAACACATTTTAACATTGGCCATCGATAGATAGGCTCCACTGGTCTGGCACAGAAGTGGGTCTGATCAGTACTTCATCTCTACTTACTTCCAACGGAGAGGCCTTTGGACAGTCAGTAACTGGCTGGTTCATACCCTTAAATGTCTCCTCTAGGAGGTCAAGTGCTTATTCCTAAGCCTTGACCTTTCCTGCTCTCTAAACTCTTTCCTTCCACTTAACCTACGTGCCGTCTCTCTGCAGTTATGGATCTTACTGCGTGGGGTAGGGTAGAATTTTGATGAGCTGGCAAACGAGGAAGGCTCATCAGCCACGATAATTAAGGAAGCATCCCTGTTATCTCAGTTACATCCTAGGTCTTCCTAGCTATAGACGCAGATCGTCCTCCTCCGCCTCGATTTTTTTTATTTGAGTTCTGCGATATCCGACCGAGAGCTCCTAGAAGTGTTTAGGTTCTGATTATTTGGGAAACGGAGGTCACACTATACTCACGCCCTGAATATATCGAGAAGGGCTTGTCTGGAAACCGAATTACCTCAGGTATCCGAAGTTCACCATTATAAGACGTACTAAAGCAAAGTCATTCGATCCTAGGCATGGTAGCTCACAGCTGGAATTTTGGGTTTTGTCGATTCGTTCCCCCCTAGATCCGTCATATTCAGTAGAAGCAGGGATACCTCCTGACATAGCTACGTAAGACAGTCTTGGATGTGAACCTAGCTGATTACTGCACACTGTATCACTGAGTCTCGAGCTACCTTATTTCAAGGAAAATGTTCAAGCTAGGGTCGTAGGCTCATCGGTTCCAAAGACGTACCATATTTTCACCCTCTTTTGTCATTTTACGAAACGGTCTTCCAACTTTCCGGTTGGAAGCGTTCTGCATTCCAAAACTCTCAAACGAGTCAATGCTTTTCCACTACAGATCAATGTTCGCCCCTAGACAACTTGGTTTTCTTGGAGTTCGCTTGGTGAGAGAGAAGAGGTGCGATTGAAACGCGTAGCAAGTCGGCATTACAATTGCGGTACGTACGTCTTACCGACATCCACACAAGCTGTATATTGAAATGCTCAACCACTTTTTAAAAACACAGTCCAGTAAAAAAAAGTCGACAGTTTAAGAATGTTTTTAAATGTCCGGTGTCATTGATTGCGGCGGCAGCCTCAGTTAAGAGTGTTACAGTGGACTACTTGATTTCGTTCTGATAATCGATCCAACGAGCGTGGCTGAAGTCTCCATTTTTATCAAATTGCTTTTTACAATACTATATGAACATTCCTTTCCTTGATGGTGAGCTTCCAACTTAGCCTGCTATTGATGATGAGACCCAGAAGTGAGGGCAGCCTGTGTCTTCTAATAAGCCCAAGTTAGTTTTTATTATCCGCATGTCACCGTTTATGCGCCTAGTCTGATAAAGGCATTCGTGTCACCTAATGCACGCGAAAAGTGTCACTTCATCAGTGTTAAGAGCCCTTTTTGGAGTACCTCAAGTTAGACAACTGCGATATTCATCTTGTCCATTACAAAATGTTCAACCTGGAGTGTCAGCACGTAACTTACGATAAAACAAAAATAAAAACAAAAAACTTATACGATAAAACAATCGAGTTTGCACGAAACAATTATAATAGCAATGTTTTTCACAAAGTAAAGTCCTAGACCTCAATCAATAATCCCACCCCGCTAGTAGAGTCTTAATTTCAAGCAGAAGAGTTGGTAGAAGTCCAGAGTCCTCCACCTCACTGAAGTACAACATGAGAGTGTGCTGCCCAAAGACCCCGCAGACATTTGTTCCGTTCATAGGATGTCTTCTCAGCAAAGGCACGTTTGTGGTGCCTATGAAAGCATGCCCGACTTGGTGGTCGATGTGAGTGCTTCGATGTGTCTTCGATGAGTAAAGCATCAGCTAACAAACCAGTTCCTGCAAGTCAACGACACAAAAAACCTTCTAAAGCTATGCCTTTCGAGGTTGTTGGTCTCCATATCCATACGGCAATGGAGGCACGGAGAAAAAACGATGTAACTGAAAAAGCTGGATTATGACAGTTAATGAGTTGCAATGGCCACATCACCTTCGAGCGTCTCGGCAAATGCGTCTGCCTCCACAACCCATCTCAATGCCTTGAGATGAAAGAAATCTCACTTTTTGCATGCCCTGCAAATGAACTGCAACTTCCTTTCAACACTCCTCGCATTGAACTACGAACACATACGAGCATGCATTCCTGCACTTTAAGGCGTAATCAGTCATCAAATCATCGCTCCCAGGACAACTTCCTTCCATCAGCACGCTCTCGTTGTGCATTAATGCACAACTCCTTTGCTCATCGTATTTCCTTCCTCATTAGAAATCTATAATCCCCCTCCCTTACACGCCCCCCATCTCCACGGCACTGTTCTTTTGTTTGAGATACATACGAGCGAAGTGCATTCTTCAAACAGTCTCCCATACTCATTTGAAATGCATTCTCAAAGCACACCCTTTTCGCTTGCACACATGAATGCTCATCGCATCGCATCGCAGCCCCTGCATCTTTTTCTCATCGTCGTGTCGTCGTCATCATCATCAACACCACCACCATCTAGTCGTCTCCATCTCCCTGTCGTTGTAGACATTTCAATTTTCTTTCTTCTTTCGGAAATATTTTCACCTGCATCTGCATAGTTTCCGCAGTGCAATGCATTGTACTGGCAAACGATGGGAAACACAACGGAGTTGGCACGGAAAATTATAATCAAAAACTTTTTCCACTCTCATCTGCCCGACCGCCCGTACAGCTGGCACAGATAATTTTCTTCGAGTTCACAGCACGTGTAGTGGTGTTTTACTTTGCTGTTGGTGGAGCATCCTCTTGGAGGATAGTCGAATTCATCGTAAAAAAAGGATCTGTCAACAGCTGGTGCGAAGGACGACACCCATTCGGGACTTTTCTGTCTTAATTCATTACGTCTCCTTGAATTGGAAATTCAATCGATTGAAATCAATTAGGGGGTACACTTTTTGGCACGTTAACGAACACAAATAATGATTTTTCGATCAGCACACATGTGTGCAAGGTTGTCTCTTGAACTGCTGCTCAGATTTGGATGTAACTTGGTCAATAGATTGCTTAGGTTTCGTATTAAGATATCAAATCGATAAGCTCGGACACCCTTTAAATTACCGTCACCCGCCAAGCGAGGTTGAAATTAATTCGGGCGCCATTAGACGCAGATTCGGTGTTTATTAATATTGACCTACGATTGATGATTTTGTGCTCCAATATTTGTTGTCCGCACACTAAACAACATCTCCGCGCTCATCAACAACTCTCCCTAGACAACCCAGCGCGACGTTGAAACGACAACAATGAGAGATTGAGTGCCCTTTGGTATTCTTCCACGCGATTACATACTCTGGACGTGGATGCACACTTACGATAGCCACTGTGTTCAGATAAGAATTTTACGAGATGGTATGAAGAGCTTCTCAACAGCCTCGATGTCCAACTCTAAACAGCCCGAGTAAGCTCATGGCTCCATGGTAGTGTTGGTCCATCTGGCCTACCACAGGGTTAATGATGACGGCCTATCTTCTTAGGACTGCTGAACAATCTTCTCATTTCGTTTGCCAGAATGTCGATGTGCAGCATTCGGACACACACGCTGGATCGTCTGATATTGCTCTGACGGCACAAAGCTGAAACTGAAGTCAGCATCGAATTAATTGCTCTTACCGCTCCTGGCCACGGTTCAGTTTCACTTCATGACATTTTCCTGAACCCTTGCGGGAATACAGTTCACACCAGAAGATGACATACCCTCGAATCTTAGTCGGAGGTGCGACTGATGCAAGTACAAGCCCAGATTGAACTGGATACAGCCGACAAAAGACCGTCTTGGATGGAGAGGCAACCGTCTTGAGGATTGAGGTCTGAAACCGTGTATTTTTCTTCTTCGGACGGTGCTCCACTCCGTGGCAGACTCCAGACCACTCGTCTGTTCCTTCACGACCGGAAATGGGCCACAAATCCATGCTGACTTCAAAGGGAGTGCTTTTTCTAACAACTGCTACACTCTGAGCATTGCTTAAAATTGAAAGTTAGTGTGTCCGGGATCGAACCATGAACTCTTAGCACATTAGTCGAGGGACTCACCAATCATGCCACGACAGCCTATGAACTTGTTACTCCCCCAAAAACCAGTCCTGCTTCACAGAGGAAGCCTGTCGCCTGTTCCAGACATCGATTCAGGCTAATTGCTTTATTAGCCTCCGCAGCAAATTGCTTTCGCATTCATAATTTCAAATACACCGCGGGTATTTCAGCACACTTCAGCGGCACACTTTCAAGCACTTAACACGATTAACATTAATTGAGGCCGTCCCTCGCCCATCCGCCGGCATTGAGTTGTCCCGCAGTTAAACTCGAACTCGAACTGGAAACAGATGTCCCTTCATACAGTGCCCAGACACGATTCCGCCTTCAATGCTAAACAACGCACAAGAAAAAAAAAAGTTAATTACACAACAGTGCGCCAAATTCCAAAATTGTATAGCGGCCGGAAAGTGCGCCGCCATAAAGAACAATTTCAGCGTCCGAAGTGTGAACAACTTTCTTCAGAATTATAAATTATCATGACGACGCTTTGTTTGGTCTGCCGTTCGGGGGTTCGGCCTCAATCCCTCACTCACAGGGTAGCAGCTAAATTCCCAAAAACTTTAACGCATTAAGCCCGCCCTAATGCCATCGTCCGTCCGGTCTCGGGTCTGGGCCGATTCCACCAGCCGTGTCTCGGTGTGAATTATTCCCCGCAATCACAATGAAACTCGCAAAGAAGTGCTTACCTTTGCGAATCGGGCCGAGGGTCTGAGGCACATGATATGGCCGGATAATGGCTGTGGGCAGATGATGTAATCATTCCGAAGTCAGCAGCCGGGTGGGCTGTCGCCGGTGGTGGTGGTGGTAATTTATTAAAACTCTCCGAAGAGTACTTATGGGACGACAATTCTTGTCGTTGTGCTGTTATTGTTGTTTCCTGTCGCCGAGATTTTAATGCGAATCTGTGCGCAACCAATTTACACCTTTTTCGGCAGAGACCCAGCGGTAATTTATTGCACACCGGCAGGAGTGGGGCGGCACTCGGCTCTTGGTTAATTTGCATTTATAACTGCACTTGGCGAAAAGTTTTAGTTCCTCCCGTTCGGAAGGAAGAAGAAAAATTCAATATTTAATTAACGCTGCGATGCCGAGGCATCGCTCGGAGTTCTGACCGACCGCCGCAGCGGCGGCGTCGAAAGGTGTGAACTCCACTCTCGGGTGGATCAGTGTAAATTAACTGCGGTCCAGGCAATGCACTTGTTTTCGAATTCTTCTGAATTCCTCCCACCCCGGGCCACCGACGACATTTCATCAGAGATTTGGTTGACATTTTTATTGCCAGCAAGAGCGTGGATTTACGCGTCGGCTTTGACAACCGCATATGGCATCACGTAACAGCGATTAAGGCCTGAAACACAAACTCCCATGGGAGGGAGGTCACGACGATGGGGAGTTGCCATTACAATGCTTCGACACGCACCCTCCTCCTTGCCAGAGTCCACGGAGCGATGTTCTATTTACGTTTCTTATTTTCAATTCCCAATCTAGGCACATACAGCGGCAATGGCGGCGACGTGTTTTGATTTCCCACGCCGCCATCGCCATTGCCGCCGCCGCGCTTTGGTTGATAATAACATTTTGATGTATCTGACGGAAGGAAGGGCGACGGGAAGAGGATGAGAGCGACGTGTAATTCGGGGACGTCGCGACGCGTTTGGTCACATTTTAAGCACTTATTAGAGCGATTGAAATTCACATCACCCGCAAAAGGATGTGCGTTTTTTTTTTCAAAAAAAGGAAAAAAAAACGAAAAGGAATAATAAATTGAGAGCGAAGTACGATTGCGTGATTTGAAAGTGTTTACTTTATTATTAAGTTGAATTGCAGATTGAATAATGATCAGATGTGGATGTTCAGGAGAAAATTATTTGCATCCCTTACGGAAACACGAGCAGCGGTCGGTGGTTTGCTTATAAGTGCCAACAGAGCACGCAGTAGTGAACTGAACGATGCTTACTTTGTCGCTCATGCATTGGAGATGGGTTTTGAATGTATAACTTCTTCTTCTTTGTGCGGCTCTATGCAACAAGCGTCTCCATCTAGCACGACCTCTTGCCAGGTTGGCATTTCACCAGCTGTTGATGCGATCCACATCAAAGAAGACTCACTGAATTGCGTCACCTAGGGAGTCATCAGTCTTTTGCAGTCCTGTTGTGTGAACGCCTAAAGCCGATTATCAACTTTAAGCCAGGATAATCCACCATCAAGCAGATATTCACACTGCGGCCAGAAGCAGTAAGTCGATGGCCGCCGCCGTTTCATAGAGTTCAAGGGCGAGTATGATACCTTCTATAGAGACGAGCGTATAGTTTTGGCATCCCTACTACACTCGTCCGTTTGTGTAGGATGACGATGGAGAATGCACGCTGCTTCATAAAGGTTGGTAAAAATCCGAGACCCTTGATGTCATACATAAAGACACGCTGTCGAGCGACTTCTTCAACACCATTCTTCAAAGAACTGTTCAAAACTCGACCACTCAGACCAAAGGAACAGTCTTTCAGAAGTCCGTCTAACTACTCGCATATTCCGATGATATTGACTTCAAAGAACGCAGTGTGATGTCAGTGCCACTTTTGAGAGTATTGCGATGGAGGCTGCGAAGCTGGATTTAACTAAAAATGAGGGTAAGACCGACGTCTTAATAACCACCTCTCGGACGGAAAGTCACCGTAGACAGATATAGCTTTGAGTTAGTCAAAGACTGTGTCTACCCAGGAACTACTATCAACTCTGAAAATGAAACCAGCGCTGAAATTTAACGAAGAATTACCCTTCCCAATCGCTACTTCTTTGGACTAAGGAAGCAATTGATTAACAAAGACTTTAATCGAACAAACAATGTGACCAACCCCTTATAAGACCTTAATCAGAGGCGCAGAGGAGTGGACTTTGTCAAAAGCGGATGAGCTTGCTCTTAACCGCGACTCAGGTGACGCATGTTAGTGGAAAGGTACCTCAACCAACTATGCATACAAGACTGGAGGCACCTAGCTAAAGATGTTGCTGGCTGGAGACGTTTGTAGGTTACGGCCCTGGTCCACCCTGGACTGTGGCGCCACCTTGAGCACGTTGATGCATAATTTGGTCACTAAGTCGGCTGATGTCTGTATCCGCTTGCGTGAGTCCACTTTGGTCATACTGGGTCGAAGTCAGAGACTTTTCACGCAAAAATCCAGTTGTCTATGAATTCTATATGTCCACCGATTAACCGATGGAGGCAGGTTTCAGTGATTTGCATCAGACAGACCTGACTTTAAAACGACGCAGGGTGTGGTGGTTCATACGTGGTGCCTTGGCTTATGAGGTACTCCTGTTGTTTCCACAGAATGTGACGTGCCTAGAGAGTACAACTCCACAAAAACCTTAGCCATGGATCATACAACACAGAGTGGAAACAGATGGCAAGGCGTCATACTGCCTTTTAAGGATCAACTCTTTTAATTTAAGTTCCCTTCGCTGCACACAAGGAGCCTTATTTGTACACAAATTTAAATAACTCCAGGGCTTGGTACAATCATATCGCATTAAGGTTTACACCGATATGAGTTGAAGATGTCAACCTTAGTGGACCTCGACCTAGTTTCTGCAATAGCCACTCGTGTTGTGCCGAATATTGTTCGCTGACGAGGGGAGGTAACAGGCATCATCTCTAAACCCATAAATCTGCTCTGCTCTATCAAACTAACTCCTGACGGAAGCGACCTGAATTATATCAATATTAGCGATGCCACAACTTGCTTCTTATAGCCAGTCAGGTGGCCATGAATGCAATATTTGCGAGAGAAATTAAGTCGCCTGCTGTCGAAAAGAACTCTTGTCTTACAACTTCTGACTGATCCATGCTGGCTGTCGAAAAATATGGGAACGATATGAAATATTCGGTTAGCTGATGAAATTGACAGAATAGGATCCGAACAGGACCATGCAGAAAAATCCGAACAGGACCATGCAAAAAAATTAAGTGACTGATTTCAACCTAACCACCAGATGCCTGAAGAACTCACTACAGAGGTAACCCGGTGGATGGTTAGTGTGAACTTGTAGTGGCTTTAGCCTTCTCACGTCTATGACTTCACAAGGAGTTGTGTGTAGTTATAGGGCCTTTGAATTCCCCGCATCACAATGGGTTCACGGGAGCGTAAGTGTGACAGACCGTGGGACTTGTCTAACCACCTTCCTACCTATCTACATCGACGTCAGATCGTTGGACGTATAGTTACACTGATGTTGTTTTACAGTCCATACAGTTGGTGGTAGGATCTTCGTCTTCAATTGCGACCAACGCAAACATGACCAAAACTCATACTCTGAACTTTGCATTGAAAAGACTGCTTCCGTATCGTCTTGCCTCATTCGCGGCTCGCTATCTTTCTTGATTGTTCGTAACTCGAGGGCTTCACCGACCTCGATGAAAGAGCATTTGATTTCATTTGATTGGTGATTTCCGAATTCTCTACCAGGCTGATAGGCAGGATTGGGAGTGGCATCATTTCCTCAAGCTTCTCAATCACCGCCGTTCGGAGTCCGCATACAAATTTAGTTTTACCTACGCACGCACAAAAGGGGAACTCCAACTATGCTCTTATTACGGCAGCAGTGAATGGTAAATGTTATTCGCCTCTCTAATATCTCTCCATCCCGTATTATTCCAGAATGAGGGTTTGAATCGACATCAAACTAGAAAAAAAATCGACTCTAGTCTACCACAGTCTGCTTACACATATTATAATTTTTGCTCGAGATCTGACTCGTAAATCGATCTAACGCAACCTTATGTGTCGAATGTCTGAACTCCTCTTTTCGCCGTGTGTTGGATACACTAAGCACAGACATTGCTTGGGTGTTTCTATAGATACTGTGAACTTCAAGTTAAACAAATATGACTCAGAATATGTTCTTTGAAGACATATGTATATGGTCCCAGCTTCGCAGGGATCTGCAACACGCAGCTAGGGCTAAATAGGAGAATCGTGGCGTTTACCCTCACACAATTCGCGACCTAGCTAGTCTTACGAGTTGACCCAAACCCAAGCTGATTCTTGGCACCTTAATCCGGCTCACAAAAGAGGAGAGTCAAGACTTCTTTGTTTTGCTACGATTTCCTTATACAAGTCGAAGATGCCAAGATATGTCACTCTTAGACAAATTCAATATAGACCAGTCTGCGTCTTTGGTCGACACCTGCCTAAGCAGTCTCAGATGTTCAGCATCAAATGAGAGAACACAACCTAACACAAGTGTGTTAATATTTACCTCCCAATTCGTATGTTTGTATATCCTGCAAATGTCTGTGGATTTATCCACGAAATTAAACACAAGATTGTTCTTAAAGAATTTGATAGTACACGTATTTAATACAAATTGGAAGTGGCTCTGTTTGCTTGGCTGCCTCGGCTGCAGTTGGACGACTGACCTACTTGCTCATGCGTTCGGTTTGAGTTGCTTACAGCGTTGATTGCATACTTGTGCATTTGCAGCTGGTTGGTTCGATTGTTTGCGGTTTTGGTGTGCGTTTCGTGCAAATGATTAATTAGTACCGTCGTCGCCTAGCCGGCCGTGTCGTCGACATCAAACACCAAGGAAACGTGAATCCGTCAAGCATGGCACGAATTAAGAACTTGGCATTGTTTACTGCACGAGGTGGACAAATTTAACATGCAACTGCCATCGCAATGCATTACGCTGCTGCCTTCCGCAATCAGCCACTCCAACCTAACCTAACCTAAGCGGAAAGTGAAGAAAATGACTTGTAATCTCCTTTTCGTTTGTACGAATGATGTGTGATAAGCCCCATCGTACATTCCTTCAAGACATCCCCTTGGACTCTTAAAGCCGTAATCAAGCTTATCTTTCATTTGATACGCTCTAGAGCACTAATTCCTTCTGTCAGCTGTGCAAACTCAAGCCAGCTCTGTGCATGCCACACAAAGTGACACAAACCTCCCTTGAGGCAGCTTAAAGCACTCACCGATCACTCACCACTCTGCACTCACTGTTTCAAATCCCCTCACAGAATAATCACATGATCGACATAAATTTGCGGGGCCCGGCATCAATCACGGCATTATATTCATTACAAAAGACACTCGCTCCTCCCCTCCCCCCAACATTCCACTTAATAAACTCTAAACACCCTCTACTGCGGATGCACGCACGCACACACTCGCAATCGGATTAATCAACGACGTCCTTAGAATCGCAATTATCTCCGCACACACATCCTTGTTCGTGTTCCTCTGGGCCGTTCCTGGAACGACGCGTTGTTTCCCTCCCCGTTGACTGACATTCATGCACACAGCCACACACCGGAATACGCATTCGAATTCGGGCGGAGCCGTTGTCTTTTCAAAAAGCACTTGTTTAACACCGCGTAAATCCATTTCGTTTGTCATTAATATAAATTTTATCTAACCTCTCGGCTGCCGGGCCCCGGGACCCAGTATGTGCGTATCTTCACTCATTCACAAATCACCCAGCCCCCATTACCCTTTGTGTATGCCAGATATGCGCTCATCCATTACTCGTCTCTCCCCTGCACCCATGTATGGTATCCAAGCAGCCGTTGCTAGGTGAAATTAATATTCGCTTCAAAGCATCAAATACGCTTTTATCACAGTTAAGCGCAGATGATTTTCCGTTAAATAGCAACACCTAATCCCATTTTTGGGTAGTGAAGCCTGACGCGGTGGATTGTTTCTAGTGGCGTTGCTCCTTCGTAACCACATTTATCACCGCTGCTCCATTATATCCTCTTGTTTGCTTCCACCCCTCGAAAAGATTCATTTCCGCCCCCTCCCCCCACCCAACTACACAACAGACAACAGAGTGTAACCGGGTAAGAGGCGAATGTGTGTGCTCGTGACATTGGCGTTTTTTTTTGGAAAGAGCCAACATCACGACGGCAATGACAACGACAACGACAACGAAATTCCTCACATGTTCTCATAATTGTCACTGTCAGTGAAATGTCACATAAAAAAGCCAAAAACGACCCTCACCAAGAGAACACAACCCGCACTAGTTGTGAGGATGGATGTGTATGTGGGAGGGTGGGAGGTGGCTGGAAACGGCTAAGAAACCCCCGTCGCGCGGTTTGTGCGGCAGACATACGAGCAATGACGATGCGCCGCGTCGCGTCGTTTGTTTCACGGATGGATGGTAGGGTTTTAATATTGCGCTACAATGAGGATGCCGCGGATAGGAATGGCTCTGACCAGAGTTAACATTTTAAATGAAACGGCAACCGCGATAAGTCACCCACGCCCCCTCGTTTCAAGACCCGCCTTTTGGCGAAGAGATTTAAGATTCAAATTAAGCGAAGGACTTACAGTCGCAATGTCTGTTTGATAGTTTGATTGTCTGATGTGAGTGTCCATTGGCGATATACTCCTCCAGCGTTTGGATTTAATGAGGCCCAGCCAACGGGAAGTTATAGGCCACTGAATTGTGACACAGTTTGTCAATCGACTAATTGGTTGTTCGACGATTTAGGGGTTAGTTTGTAGCTCTGTCAGTCTGACTGCCCTCCGTTCTCCGATTAGGACATGCTCAAGTTAAACCATAAATGGAGAGACTAATGACAGCGGACATAAGATGGGTGGCACTCAAAATTAGCGGCGACTGATTTTAAGCTCCCCTGAATGTCCGCAAATGCGTGATAAGTTGACGGAAAAAATCTCGAAAATTGGATGTTGGAATAAAATTTTAGTTGCTTCAGTTTGGCATGCTTGATAGCGCAGATTGTCAAAAAGCCGAAAGCTTCATCTACAAGACTGCATTCTGCCTCTGTTCGCTAAGTTTGCCTTGATAGCCCTTTTAGGCACCCTTTTTATGGTGGTCCTCAGATTAGCTGCTAACTGGGAACTTCGTCCGAAGCAATGTGGTTCATATGGTCCACAAGATCTACTGGCGTTGACATACGTCGCAGCCTAACTCAACATTGTCTCACAAGCGGCCGCGACGTAAGATTGTGCGTGACAAGACGTGATAAGTGCAGTCCTCACTGAAAAATGTTTATTTTGACAGTCTCAGCATATGGAGCAGAAGGCTTGGCAACCAGCAAAACAGCGGAGCTTATTCTTGGTGTCATCGAAAGAAAAACTCTGCGTCGGTCCTGTTGACGGTGAGAATGCAGGAGAAGACACAATCGCAAACTCTACCAGCTGCACCAAGATGGGAATGTTGTCTGGAAGGCACCAAGACACCAATGCTCCCGCTAAAAAGGTCTACGAATCCAAGTCTCCTGGAATAAAGCATAAATACCAAGTCATCACGGACCCAAATCGGCTTGGTCTTGATAATTGGAAGCAACATGCCGGTCAACGATGAAAGCTGCTAGACAGTCTAAGCCTAGGCTATGGAAGGCTTGGGGTTGGAGGCCCCTCTTATAGGTGAGGGAGTAAGTAAGTCGAGAAAAAAAATCTGCGTTCAATCTTGCGTTGATGGCATTTCGAGAAGAAAATTGAATCACAAATTGTGCAGAGACATGAGTCCAGCCAGGCGTCTAGGGATTCAGCGCCTAAGGTGGCTAGGCCATGTAGAGCGTCCATCCTGGACTGTAGCGCCAATTGAAGAAGAAGGGAGAATGCAATATGATAATATTTATAAAAACCAGATAATGTTTAGCCTAAGCGTTCAACTGTATGTGCAACAACCTCTAATCTAAACCTAAAGAAAATTAGATGTTTCATCCGTAAGATATTCAAGCTGTTGAAAAGTTCAAGCTTATCGGAAAGTTTTCCTGATCGACGGCTAATCGATTAGGAGGATGATTTCATAATTGTACACAAGTCAGACTAAATGAATAAAAACAAGAAAGGAATGTTAATGTATACTTAAGAGCAATCAAATTTGAGCAATCTAGTGTAAGATTTGCCACCTTAACGCAGACAGAGCATTGCCGATAACCTTAACTTTGAAACAAATGTAGATATTCACGTTCAAAGATGTCAACTGTTGTCAGAGTGTCCCGACTACCGTGTCCTCCTTTCCAGCCGCGCCTATGTTTATAGTGAAATTTTTGGCACTTTGGAAGTTTCCTTAACTCCTTCCAGTCAATTTTCATCGTTAGGTGAATTAAAAAATTAATTTAATATGTTTCCATTTGTCGGCTACCAATTTGAAGAGATGAGTGCAACAAAACATCTTTATTTAGGTCGATAGTAAGTTATTCAAATTCGATGACTGGCAATAAGATCCAAAATTAAATTGAATTCGGGATTTTTTGAACTGCATTTCGATGGTCTCAGTGTGCTTCACATTCCTGCATTTTATATCGTCTTCACACAGATGTAATACCGATTACGGAGGGACTGTCCTAGCATCTACTTATCGCTAGGTTGCCATTAATTAATTATTCCGACACAGCTAAGAGAATGATTTTCCATGATTTTGTATTATTTTTTTTAAAGCATTAGATTTTTCACTGTCGACAAGAACACTTAGAAATTGTGCTGAAGTGTATACAATTTCCTCCTGTTCACATGGACCAACTTGACGTACACATTAGCAACTCGCCCACCTCTGGCGAGTCGTTGCTTTGAAGTTTCACTACCCATCAGCACTCTCTGTATGCATCATCCCCATTACTAAACAAAATCTGCTGTCTTTTCATTCCCTTGTCTACCTCTGTCTACTTCTCATTAACCAAAAATCTGCATCAAAGCCGTGCCACCCCCGTCCACTAAACGAGTTAAATCCCTTACAAAAGAAACCCCTCCTCCACGAGAAACCCCTTCCTCACCAACGATAAGCCCCTTGGTTCTTAACTCAAAATAAAACTGCTCGGAATTGCTCTGCCGCCAGTCTTGATTGACAACAATGCATGTTGGAAAGTGATTCTAAGCCTTTACTGCTCCCGAGGTAAGCCCACGGCGGTAGACAGAACTCACGACATCTGATTGACACTTTGGCATCGCGAAACGTACGCTACAACCCCGAGACAACAGGGGCACTTATCCCTCTAAGCAGAAGCAACCCCCTGTGGGGTACGAATGCGCGAGTGGGAGTTTGAATGGGAGTGATTGTGTTGATTTATTTTTGATTAAGGTGAATCTTGCCAAAGAAACAATTCTCAGACGATTTTAACTTTGTTTCAGCAGAAGCATCCGCATGTGATATTTGAGGCACGAACTAAGGCCAATAAAGGATGCGCCAACTCTGGCAATCTCGATTCGTGGCGTTTGTCACGTCGCACAAAACACTTGTCGGGCGTCATCGATGATATTCATCCGAACGGTGCCGGCAGATACAAGAGGGATGTCCGCGAGGCAACCAAATACATTGAGACAGCAATTATCGTTGACAAGGCAATGTTCGAAAAGCGAAACGGCAGCACACGCGCTGAGGTCATCCACGATGCCATTCAGGTGGCGAATATTGCTGATTTGGTGAGTATCGATGTGACAAATAAATATTTTTGCAAACTTTAAACATTTTCAGATGTCCCTCCTCCCTACCACCCTCACTCCCTGCTTCCCGCCGCTCATGTGTGAACTCACTCATGTGTGTGGTTGGAAATTAGACCTGTCCCACCGCCATACCGTGAATTGCGATGCGTCTGCAATCAGAGAGGTTCGCCTCCAGTTGACTGGTTAAATCAGCAGTAAATGCGGGGTCTGTGCATCTAGTTGAGCGCATATTTTACAAGGAGAATGAATTGAATTGTGGCAGAGCTTCAAGGTTCTGTTGGCGGATGGTGGGTAGCTTGGGCTTGACAAAAACGGAAAAAAAAACCGAAAAAGTTGCTCCTCGTGTCCTCGTGTGCTCGTGTCTCAGGTTCGAGATTAAATTCTGTTGCACAAGGACACACAACTTATAAAAGTGCCAACGAACCGCACTCTAAAACTTTTATGATGGCCTTTGTAATATCCCACACAATACGTACGTGGAATTAATGATTTCTTTTCCCATGCCATGCCGCAGAGTGGATGCGGCCGAGGAACTTTCAATCTTTGACGGCATCGGCATCGGCATGTGAGGCGGACATGTCTCGAACAGAGGATGTAACTTAAATGTGTTCGGTGGCAGTGGCGATGTAAGAGAGTTTTGCAAAAAGGAAAAATGAGTGGGAAACCATTTTGGTCATAGGAACTCAGTGCTGGTCCGTGGTTAGGACTGGCGCGGGGGATATGGCATTTCACGAAGCTCTTAAATTCTCATCGATCATTGAGGATGAATTAAAGCCTCAATCAAGAAGGTTCTCCATCTAGGCTGATCGCTCGATCGCACTTTCTCATGGCAGAGCATACAGAGTGCTGCTTCTTATGTTCCAGGTCGATTTGGTTGGGCAGCAATTCTGCATTTGATAGGTGCAATTGGTGCCAATTGCAATTTGTTACGGCGCAGCTAACGTCGCAACAAAGTATGGAAATTATTTAATCTTTTTTCTTAAAATAATTATTTGATTCAAAATTGGGGATGTAGTGTTAGCGCTTGTCGGTGGTCAGTCACAGCTCCCCTCGGTAGAAAATTGGACAAATACATGTCAAAAGGCAACAAGGATAGGAGCTAAAATTCATGTCATGAGTGGTATGACCTCCCACTCTCCCAGCTCCACCGTGGGGGGCGAAAATTAAAATCAAACGAAACTCAGTCCAACTTGACTGGGTTGGCGTGATGTACCATAATCACTCCATTTACGTATAATTACAGCATGGTGCGCCATATTCCCTTGAAGATAGGGGCAAAGGAAGCTAGAGGCGTATGGTTAACGGTGCTGTTGAAGGGTGTTGTTGAAGAAGTTTGAGGAAGATAAAAACTGCCTTTAGATTATCACTGCTCTAGCCTGGCCCAGGCCCCTTCTAACTTATGAGACCTCACACGCTCTCTCTTTCTTATATTAGTGTGCTTCTCTGGGCAATGTAAACACGAATTGAGAACATTTAAAAATGACAGACATATACAAATTCGTGACATGGACGTCTTTAATTCTCAAATTATACGATTCTCAGTCGACTGAGTTACACAATACCAGTGTAGGTTTCAGTCGATAAATTTGTCGACTATTGATTCAATCGGCAATCGACACTCGCAATCGGGGCCCCAGCTTATGTCTTCTATGAAAACGAACACTACTGGGGATCACAGATCGCAGAACGTCCTGACAAAATTTAAGAGGTTTCTAAGGACCATATGATGGCGAAAGATTACGCTAGTGCCGGCAAGTCTCTTCCCACTAACCCATGTACCCACTCAATCCCAAGCTTGGAACTCAATTATCTTAAAAGACTTAAAATATTTCTACACCCACGTCAAACTGGGAAGGAAAACTTTGCTTGGAGCCTATAGTCAATTCGATATGCCCCATTAAAATAATGCCAAAAGTACGACTGTCACGATCTTCCGAGTTTATCCCTCTCGATTACATCTTATGGAGGTACTTAAAGGGAACCGTGTACACCAACGAAGTAACCACAACATTAAGACAAAGGAACATAAATTATTGAAGCAATTATTGTCCATGTTTCGGCTGCAAGACAAAATACTGTTACTTGCTACAGCCTTCGTTATTTGTAGAGAATTGAAGGCTCTCATAGATCCAGGATTTCAAGCGACACAGCTGTACAGTTCTTCGTGGAATTCAGTTTGGTTGGCTAAGGAGCAACAGATGCTGGAACCACTCACAGTAAGGCGGAAATTGAAATCAAACCTGGATGCACACATCCATACATCTTCAATGACCCATATGTTCCACTAAACAGCTTGCGGAGCAAAGCACGCACGAGAAATTACCGAGCCACTCCATCCTCCGCCATCGGCTCTAACTCCAATGCCCAAGTGATTGGACCTTGTCCTGGCTCTGCAAAGCGGTCGACTAACTGATGGAGTCGCATTTAAGGCACACCTTGGCATTCGTAGTGATGGGGATATTCATGTCATGTTTCCGTTCGGAGGAATCTGGATTCAATTAAACTTCAAACCTTTTGTCTCGATAATAATTTGATCACTGTGACCCTCTGTCTAAGACGTCGATGTTGTGTATCCATTCTTGAGGACAGGATATGCGGGGTTCTTCTAGCCACATTCATTTCAGCCAGCAAGCACCTCATTGATGGCTCGTTGCGATGTGTCAAGCACGTCAATGTCACCCACGTGCTAACAACTGAGCGGACTGAACGCTCCCGCTGCTGGCCCTGAAATCGACGAATAGATGTTGATCGTCGATCTACACTGCTTGGGTATTTTTCAGGATCTGACGCAGTGCGAAGATCTAGTCGATTCCGTATCAGATTATTCATCAACGGCTTCAGCGATGTTAAGGTCAACCTTGGTGTGGTGAGTGGTCTCTATTTTCTTGTGGATCGGGCAAACGATACAGAGACTCTGCTCATCAGAGATGCTTTCCTTTCAACATAGCTTAAAGATGACCTGGTGCATGCGACCAGACAGATCAACTCCAGCTGCCTTAAAGATTTCAGCCGAAAGCCCAACCTCGACAGCAGCTCTGATAGACTTCTGCCTCGGTATATAGTATCTTGCTATCTTGACCTCATCTATGTCATTTTAACTAAATACTCGTCAATCATTGAGGGGAACATATTGCCTGGCAGCGATTCCTCATCTTGTTTTAACCGTCTATAGACGTGATTTCTCCAACTTGACTGGGTTTGGCAAATAAAAAGCAAGCATTCCTCGGCTATGCACAGACGATCCTCGGTAGATTGGCTGCATAATCTCTTTTCTTGGGCAAGTTAATCCACCGCAGTATATACCACCAGCACAGCGAGGCAGTAGGTCCGATACAGATAGGCATTGAGCAGGGAAGAGGCGACTAAAATTCGCCCTCCCCAGCTGACTATGTTCCAAAATTTCGTCTGATGTCCAATTTAACAACACGAACTGAGTATTGGCCGCCTTCGAATGTTGACTCAGTTTTCAGGGTCAAAATAAAACATGCTCCTGTCAATAGCTGTGTAGTTGATGCACTTAATCCAAAGACACCCATGTCGCTAGACACCCCCTTCATCAGAATGAACTCAAACAGGACCAAATATTGTACGATAAAACTAAACAATCAAAATTATCTTCGATCCAGTGAACTGGGACAAATTTCTTGCAGTGTATTGACAAGTTTGAATACATCACGACGTGCACTTGGTATTGCACCCATTTCTTCACCAAGTGCACTTATTTGACCAAAATCAGAACTTCCTTTCTTCCACAATTCACACAAAAGACAAGAAACGAGCGAAAGAACCATCGTATGCCGACACTTCCCACGAAGTTCCGGGAACTTCCATGGGTCACATGCTTAATAACTAAGAAAGTATCATCCTGAATACTTTTTTGATTTCACGCCTCTTGATTGTTTTCTTTGGGCGTACATAGAGTCACAAGTCTACACTAACAAACCAGCAACAATTGACGCATTGAAAGTGAACACTATTCGTGATATTGAGGACAAAAGGCCACAATGGCTTAAAGAAGTGGTAGAAATTGTTGCACTTCCAACCACATCCAGTCGTGGTAGTCATGTGACCGATAGACCACAAATGGCACTTCCATGAAACTCCATGTTTGTCGATCAATAAATGCAGCACTCCCTCTGAGGTGGTCGTTACCAGTTCCCTTAGTGAATGGCTCTTGTTCAAGAAGTGACGCGTATATTCCTGACAAAATTGAAACGTCACTTGATTGAAGCATGACACAGCAATTCACTGGACAAAGGAGAGTCTCCTTACTCACCAGGGCATTATTCAATCTTTGGCAATCCCTGCGACCTCATCCACACGCCTCCACACGTGCTCCAGTTTTAAATGTGTAAACAGAGCATTTCTGTTCTCTTGGCAATGACACATCACACAACCGCGCCAAATATTCCTCCAATCGCCTCTTCCCTCACAACTACTTTTTGTTTCTTGTTTTGTTTTCAATAAAGTCCCGTCGTCTCAGCCAGCCAGTCTTCCGAGCAGCGTCGAGGGATACTTCAATTGTTTCACTCACAATTTATGGTCATATTAGAAGGCTGTTGGTTGCGGTCCTCCCTGACCCCGGCCGAACACTAATCCTTTCTTCAAATGGCGAACTATTTCTCCCAACGGACAGAGGAGAAAACCGCCGCGCCGCCTCCTGCTGAGAAATATAGGACACTGACAGGCAATTTTTCTCTATAAACGTCCGACCGGACTTAAGCCACTCGCCCGGGCGGTGGATTTTTTTTCGGTTCGCAGCAAAAACATTCTATTCACGAAGTAATAAATTAAGAGAGATACCGACTCTTAAAGCTTCATCACCGCTTCCACCGCTGGGGCCACTCGTACTCGTGCGCCAACAACGACGGCAAAGATCTCCAGCGCAAGCGAGGCGAAACGAAGTCCGAGGCTGGCAGTCGTCCCTTGTATTCCCGAAATTCATTTCCGATGTTAGACAATCTATAGTCACAATTAATCTTAATTGAAAGAGTGTTGAGAGGAGGAGCGGCACGGACTGCTGCCGAGAATAGAGAATAGCCAACGACAGTGACGATGGCGACAACAACGACGACAACTACCGACAGTCATGTGCTGTGGCTGTGGCTGTGGGCGGCCACGCCACCGACGATGGATGACAATAAAGACAAACCGGACAGGCGAGTAAACCAAATACCGATGGGGATTCTGCTCAATTCAAAGGGATTTTGGGATATTTCACGAGCCCTGGCCGGTGCCTTCCATCGATAAATTTAAATTAAAGAAGCACCCACCCCTTTAAGCGATGGGCGATGGGGCTTAGACCACATTTCAACTAAAATGTCCTTGCATGCACAAAGACACAGGTGAACGAGGGGCGAGCAAAGCGAATAAAAAAAATGTTTAAACTTTTTTCCCTCTCTCCTTCATTTTTTCTCTCGGCTTGGAAAAAAAACGCGGTCTCTCTGGGATTTATCGGAGCGAAAATTGTATGCGAATGGCACAGCTAGACGACTACGGGTACGCCGGCACAACGCGGGCGGGGGGAAGGCCATTCGCCCATTCGCTCGTTCGCCCATTTGCCTACGAGTCAAAGATTCTGCAAGGACTTCTTTTTCGCAGTGCACGTGTGCCCTGCCGTGCCGTGACGTTGGATGTGTTTTTCCTCCTCGACGTATGTATGCCCATGATGAGCTCCAGTCATTCGAAAGTCATACAACTGAACCAAAAAAAAAAGCAGAAAAAGAAAAAAAACACGTCAGTTGGTTGAGCTGAAATTAAATACGTTTCGCTTTCTGCTGCTACTGCTGCTGCTGCTGCTCCCAGGTGAGGTCGGTCTTGCCTGCGAAAGTAGTTCTTTCTGCGACGACGTTCGTCGTTCCCTTGGAACAGTTTTGTGTGTGTTCCCATTTAAAATATTTTTATATTTTACTCAAAAAAAAAAAAAAAAAAATATGAAAATTGTACGTGTGCAGTCCTAAATGAATTACGCGCTCGAGTTGAAAAACCAGTGGTCCAGTGGGTTTGATATTTTCACGTGCTCGTGTGCATAGCGTGTCGTGTTTTCACTACGATTGTACAGCCGTACGGACTGCACGACTGAAGGGAAGTACTCGACTGTGCATTGGAGCGTCCCATCTTAAGGCGATGTCTTCCACCACCCCCTTCCACTGTTGGCCATTTGCGTTGATCGCGGAACTTCGTGGGAACAGTACTGCCGACATACTATGGTTCTTTTGCTCGTTCCTTGTCTTTTGTGTGAAATGTGGAAGAAAGGAAGTTCTGATTTCGGTCAAATAAGTGCACTTGGTGAAGAAATGGGTGCAATACCGAGTCTACGACTGAATGCATCCTGGCTTGTCAATACGCGGCAGGAAATTGTCTGTTACAGTTCACTGGATCGAAGCTAAATTTGTTTGTTTTGTTTTCATCGAATATTTGGTTCTGTTTGCGTCTCTGGTTGCGAGACTAGTTGGATGTCGTTGGATTCAGTTCCAAGGGTGGACTTGAATTGCAAAGTTGCAGATAGGAGTTTGTTCTGTTTCGACCCAAAGTCAGTCAACATTCGAAGGCTACCATTACTCAATTCGTATTGTCGAAGAAATCTTGGAGCTCCGGAAGCAGACGAGGCCCCTTTCTAGCCTCCTCATCCTTGCTCAATGCCTGTCTATATCGGGTCTGCTGCTTTCCTGCCCTCGTGTTATATACGGCGCTGCGGTGGATCTACTTGCCCAACTAGACACCATGCAGCGACTCTTCAAAGATGGTTTGGAGTTGCTTCATCACTCGAGAATCCTGGGTGCTCCAACAGCGGTTATTCTGTTTTATCATCCAGTCAAGTTGGAAGTATCACGCCTATGGACTGTAAAATGGCGTGACAATAAGTATCTTATTTATATACTTTGCAAGTGTCATCCGCAACCTACTCCATTTTCTTCAGACAACACTTCAAGTTTACATGATTTGTGAGCAATACCTTGGTGACGTGTGTGACGACCCCTTTTTGGAGACCTGAACGTCTCTTCACCACAGCGAAACTCAGTAAGCCCCCGCAAAAAAGAATGCTCAACTAGAACACGGAATTCACAGTTCTCTGCTTTTAGTGGCTGCCACACATGATGTAAATGCCAAACGTGTCAGTAGTCTCTTAACACCCCGGAATGGCAGAGCGGGCAGGTGTGCAAAGATTTTAACTGAGTAATCTACACTGACGACTCCAAAATGGGCTGCGGATTCGAAGCGGGTGTGTTCTCAGAATTCCTCAACATTTCCAAAGCCTACAGACTACCAGATGATCCCAGTGTTTTCCAAGCTGAGCTTTTCGAGAGGCCGAAATACCCACATATTCTGCCAGGAAACAAGCGGTGGCTATATGTGTTGATAGCCAGGCTGCCATCAGAGCTATTGTTTCATATACCACACACTCCAAACTTATAGAGGAATGCCGGGCCGAGCTAGCATCATTGGAAGGCCAACTCACTATACCCTCATCTGGCTTCCTGATCACAGTGTCATCCCAGGAAATGAGAAGACTGATGCCTCGCTTGCAGAGGAAGTACTTCTACCACTACAAGCATTCAAGGCAAATATCTCTAAGCACTTCTTTGAAAGTGCTTTTCATTCAAACCACAGATGAGCCAGACTAACAAACTGTGCTGCATCAAGAAAAATGTGGCCTTCGTAGAACAAACGGTCTCCTATCGCGAAACCGCCATGATATCGCAAGACTGGTGGCGGTCTGTGCAGGACTCTGGCCGATGAGAAATCATGTCGAAAAATTAGGTATCCCGTACAACCCACACTGTCGCAGCTGCAATAACACCGATGAGAGGGAGACCTTTCCAAGTTTCCTTTGTGGTAACTGCCCGGTAGTTGCAAGAGCCTGACAGCGAGCGCTTGATAGACCCTTCTTTAACTCACTTGGTGAGATTTCTACAAAGGATATTTGCGAACTAATTTCCTCCTTAGGCTGGTTTTAGTGAAATCTCAATTATACTCATCAACTATATAATCAGAGCGGTAGCATTAAAACGGAACACAGTCATATTTAGGTTCTCTGTGAACCACCACTTCTACCTACCTACCTAATCTCTTAACATATGGCAGTCAGCAGTGTTGCATGAGGAGTTACTCCGCAGGAAACTTAAAAAGTCACTGACTTATCAAACTACCATCGTGTCAGTGTGGGATACTGAAACAGTTCTGCTTTAGTGATACTCCGCATCTGAAAATTAGGCGACCTGAAATCTTCTCCCACACCACGACTTAACAATTCCAGTCTGTCGCCTCTCTCAGTTCAGTCTCTAAAGTGCAAACTGTCCTTTCACAGCGGCTGCAAGTTCTGACGAGAGTATATATCACATTTAAGCTCTCATTCAAATCTATTCGCTGCACACTCCACCACCATTCATCCCAAAGTGAGCCATCAAATCGATGAACATGCGTGCACAGCGCAAAGTTATTTCAAAAAACGAACAACAACACAAAACAAAATTCACTCGTTCGTCGGTCAGTGCCGGAAAGGAAATTCTCAAAAATTAATCAAAACAGAAACGAAATTCCTTATCCCTTTCGATTGGATGCCAGACCGGGTCGTTAAAATAAATTAAATTCTCTCAACAGTTTCCTAGGAAACAGATTCATCCCTAAACTCTCTCCCCCCCCCTCCCCCCAACAATCCACCCGTGTTAAATCAAATCCTTAAATTTTGACAAACTTCGAAATTCCCCGCCTGACATTAGCAATGAATATTTTTCACACATTATTTGGTAAATAAATTCTCACTCTCATTCTCTTCTCTCTCTCGTTCTCATTGCAGTATTTCCGCACATTGAACACCCGAGTATCGGTTGTGTACATCGAAACGTGGGGCAAGAATCAAGCAGTCATCGATGGCAGCAAGGATATTAGCAAGGCAATATCGAATTTCAATGATTACACATCAAGGAATCTCTTCCAAATCGAAAGAGACACCACTCAGCTGCTAACGTAAGTTATTTACCATCAAAACGGGCGAAAAAACAAACTCGAGTCGAACTGAATTTTGTTTATACATATCTACGTGCGTAACGAAAAAACAAAAAAAAAAAACAAGAAGAAAATTGCCATCACCGAGACCAAGAGAGTGTACGATTGGCGGTTGGTGGTTGGTTGCGTGGTCGGATGGTTGGATGGCTGGATGGTTCTCCTCAGAACCGCACGTCGCCACGTGACATTTTAATAAATGAAATTAACTTCCCCATCAATCTATCCTTCAACCCCTCATTACATGTGCACTACACACATTCACTCCCACTCCCACTCCCACTCCCCCTCCACCAGCAGCGGCAGCAGCATGTCTTCCATCAAGGACACCAAGGACTCAACCCAACTCGACTCGACTCGATTCGATTCAACTCGACTGAAATGAGAAAAACTGATGGGTGGTGAAGTATTCGATGTTCAGCATCCACACTTTCATTTCGATCATTCAAAATCGATTTTTCCTCCGACGTGACCCAAAGAGTAAGAGTGTTGGAGGGTGGAGGGGGGTGACGGCGGGGGTGATGCTGTGACAGCGACGGGGAATGTGGCAAATGACAGCTCACAGACTACCTTCAGATGCGTGCCATTGCCACAATTGCCAACGCCTCCCCGATAGCACTGAACCCGATGTTGATTGAGCACTTTTTCATCAGTCGAACATCCCATCCCATCCAATTCCAGCCCCGCCCATCGAGTTGAATTGAGTTCACTTTAAGCGAAAGTATGTGTATAAATCATTTTTTGTTTGCCCTTCTCCTTTACATGTGGTTCTGTCTTACACCTTTCAACTTAATCCTTCTCCACCTCCTCCTCTTTCTCCTGAACTGACTGAGAGTGGCGGTTGATGACCACCAACTGTTACAGTGGCGCTTTTTAATCTCTTCCCTAATTAAACTAAATATTTATACAGTCCTCGGCGCGACCCCGCACTCGGAGGGTTGGAGGGTTTGAATCGAATAGCATCCCTCGCTCCCACGCATTCCGCAACCATCTCTTTGAGTATATGTCTCGAGTAAATCGGTTTTTAATATTTCATAGTATTTTTCCCCGATTCTCCGGGTCGGTGGCGGCTGCTGCCGCTGCTCGCTGGCCTCGGTTTTGGTTTTATTTCCCACTTTATGCTCTTATTCTGATTGTATTGGGCGCATTTTTAATAGAGCGAACGATTTCGCTATCCCAAACAATTTCCAGTCGCGTTTTATATTGGTTTTAATATTACATCCGGATTCCGGGATAGTATCTGCTGCGAGAGATGGGGTCACTCTCTCCTTGTGAATCTCGAAGAGATCGCTAAAATATTCAGAAATGAATTTACATCAGCAATTTCCGACTAAAATGTTTATTATGACGTAAAATTTATTGTATTTTATTTGTGACAAAATAATATAAATACTAAAATTTTGTTTCTGTGTCTCCCTGTGTGTGTGTGTGTGTTTGTGTCTGTCCCTGCAGATGAAGTGGATTAGACGATGGCTGGTGGAGGGAGGCCGTCTTTGGGAATTAATTTCTGCTTAGGATGCTTAGAAGAGTGGAATCGATGGGATTATTCACTTCCAATGATGACATTTATTTTCGTCGACTTTGCTTTTTATGGGCTTATGCTGAATTTAGAGTAGATTTCTGTCGCTTTTCGGCTTCTTTGTGGTTCACGAGTCATTTCGGCTTTTAAACAGGGCATTGAGGCATTTTCTTTTTTTCGTAGTGAGTGCCTGGGAAGGCTGTGGATTTGAGGCAAATTGTCATTGGTCTGTGGTAACAATAATCTGACGGGCGCTGCAATCCGAGGTATACTTGGGCATGGAGTCTACGTCATCTCTCTGACTGATAGAATTATTGAATCCATTTACGGACATTTCACATAATTGACTGTGAATAATGATGACGCCAGTCATAATAAATATCAATGCCAGGCCAGTCAGAACCCCCTGAGAGACCAAAAATGTTAAGACTACGGTCAATGATTGCCTACGAAGGCAACTTATGTAATATTGGATTCTGGTCCTAGCGATTTTAACGCAAACTTAGTTGTTGCCGCATGTAAATTCATGCTGCCCATTTAGAATACTGTCTTACGCTGAATCCCCATATTTTTCAGATAGCCAATGAGCAATAAAGGCCACAACGTCGGACATTACAGATAGAGCGTCAGGGAGCTGGCCTAGGTGAACACTGTGAGAATGTGTTGTGTACCGGGCCACACTGAAATCAAATTAAACAATAAGGTGGACAGTCTCGAAAAAATGGGATCAGAGTTGTACGAATTTCTCTAAAATCACACTTGCCTTGATGTGTAAAAGCAAATTCTTCATCTACCTCGAAAGTGTAACTGTCGATCGAGATGCATACTTTTTCCCAACTGGTGTGTGAGAGAGCACCTTGAGACCAGCTCATTCCGCCTGTTTATATATCGTTGCCACATTGGGAACGCGCGATTATTTCTATCCTATCTGCTTAATCCAACAGTTGTACTGACGTGTTTACAGCTGCCGACCGAACAATCCTCTTCAGTATCAAATGCTGTCGTAAAGCTGTGAAATCGATAGAAAGATTGTGTGTAATGATCTGAAATACGATGGTCTTCTCAAGAATAGTCGATTAATAGGGCTAGAAGCGATTATAGGATATAGATTATAGGAGGCGTTGAGCAGGGATATACATATGTACCTCAGTAGTTGTAGCAAGAGGTCTGGTTGCCTTTTTTATGGATGCCTTATAGAGCTGATTTTCCAGTCATCGGACATGTTTTCTTCACAAATTCTGCAATTGATCATGCTTGCTCCCTACCAGACCATCGCCACCGCCCAGAAGAAGAAAACTGGTTCAGATGACTCAGCATGTGCACCAGTTATTTTTCTTTTGACTTTCTTATAAAAGGCCCAATTTTTGTTTATCCCAAGACGCTTGCTTTCGTAGGTGCTAGCGATGCTTGTGCTGCCCTCGTTTGAGTGGCAGCTCTGCTCACACCCGCTAGGAGATCAGGTCAAGGAGTGTAATGCTCCCGAAAAACCAAACCCTCCAGCACTTGCCATTAAGGCATCTCCCTAATCGTAGTGAACCCGCATCTGAACAAGCCCTGCCATAGCTGCCAGCAATAATCTCAGTAGTAAATGTCGTAGTTTTTCTCCATACTCCTGTCCGGCCCATCCCATCGGACCTTCTGGATTGCGTTGATGTCTGGTTTGTAGAATTATAAGGCATCCGTAACTTCATCACCCAACAGTGTTATGCTAAGCGCCTTTACATTCCACTTGTGAAACCGGAAATCGTTGTCCTTATTACGCTGTCCATGGTCGTCAGCAGTATCCGAGACTTACTCTTAGACTTACACGAAACTCCCAACACCGGAAGGACCTGGCCATCATTAGAACCCCACAGTGGAGCCGTAGATCACTTCTAAGCGTTTGCTATAGAGACTATCAAGGCAGCTCCACGAGGGTATGTCAACGCCGTGCATGAAATCGTTGCTGGCATCTTAACACGTTTAAGAGCAATCAAAAATAAACGCCTGGATCCACAGGCCTCTATATGAACCTATACTAAAATCATTATACATCACTGAACCTTACCCCTTTAGGCAATTATTCCCAGATATGACCAAGAGAACACAGCGATTATTTTTCCAGCGATGCAGACATATGACTAATTCCGTATTCGCGCCACTCTTTACAGGCTCTTCACTCAAAGAATTGCCAGCTTGCAAGCCGCTGTGCTATATTTTATTGTAAGAAAAACTGCATGTTTCGTTTCATAATCGGTATCATTTGTCACTCAGGACTCATCTAAAACTCTCTTCCAAACATGGAACATGAAGAAAAACGGCGCGAAGGACCTTTTTTTCAAATTTTGGTGCCGAACATGACTTTAACCAAAAAACCCTCGCCATCCACTTTAGGTATCGAAAAGTCGCTTCTTTTTTCCCGACCTCCATTTTCTAGTGCAAAAATATCAAAGCCGGAAATTGCCATCGTTAGCGTTTGGCGGAATCCACTCGACCGTTGCATCAACCTTTTAATTGATCAGAAACTCTGCCGCTGCAGGAAAAAAAAAAGAAGTCCCCCGTCAATTTTCCATTATTCTCAGCGCTGTACAACCCTTAAATTCAATTCCCGAGCACTAAACGATTGAATTATTCAGCGGATCACAAAGCGAGGACTTCACTTGTGCCGCTTCACAAAGGTCGACGCGGCCAATTCCACCAGAGAGAGAGGTAGCGGCAAGCACCTCGTATTAGTTAAAACACCAAATTGACTTTTATGCACTGAACACGACCACTGGCAGCTGACGTTACAGACACTGCCAGGCCCAGGCACATGCCAACGCGGGATATTAGTCCTTTGACAGTGCTAACCGTTTAAATTTCAATCTTTTTTTTTCTTCTTCCTCCCTCTATCTCTGTCTCTGCCTCAACCAGCCACCCACCGGTGTAGTGTTTTTCTCTGCCTTTTCTGGGATAATTTTCCATTTTTCCTTCGAAACACACACGATCGCTCCTAAGTGTACGGCTATCAACACCTGGTGGCAACCAAACAAAAAAACAGGCTCAACCTCCCAAGGACTTAGACCTACACCGCTGCACGTGTGTGTGCGTGTTTGTGTGGCTCCCTGTTATCCTTTAATTTTGTCCCTTCCACCAAGCGACGACGTTAATATTTTATAAAGCCGACAACCTGGTGGAAAAAGTTCACATTACCTCGGCTGCGGAGGTTGCGACGTGTGTGTGTAATAAGGGGCGGGTCTAGGCAGGAGAGTGCCTCTGCAATGGCTCGGCAAAGGAGGGCGCGTCGCGTCGCCTTGACTTCGTTATTTTTAATGTAATTTCATTTCTCATCCATTTTGGCAGCAGTTTCAGGTTGTAGCGCTTTCTTCGTCTTGACAATCCTGCGATAATGCCCTTATTTTGTGTCTCTCTTCTCATTTCAGGGGTGAAACGTTTGCTGGAGGCGAGGCAGGCATGGCCGTACCGGAGACAGTGTGCACACCGCGCGCCGTCGGCATTAGTGTTGACATCAATGTTTACGAGCCCCATCTGCTGGCCGGGACTATGGCCCACATGATTGGGCACAACATCGGCATGGGACACGATGATGGACGTAAGTTGAAAAATGATTTGCTCTCCCTTCTATTTTACTTTCATTTTTTTTTTCTTTTTTTGTTTTCGTTTTCTCGTGTCTATGTGCCAGAACTACTTCCATCAGGACACCAATCAATTAGTCGCTTATTGCACAGATTGGTGGTGATGGGTTTTCCACTCGGGCTCCAGTTTGTTTTGATTTATGTCCCAAGAAGTGGACGGTGGCTGGTGGACCGGCGGCCGGCGGCTAGGGGCTGACGGTCGGGAGCTAAATCAATGACATAAGGTTTATATTCTGTTGTCGTTGGCTTGAATTTTGTTCATGCCCCTCTCCTCGTCCGAGTCGAAGAAGGTTTATCGACTCCGTTTAGTCGCATTGGACTCGTTTGTCCTCACGAATTATTTGCGATGAGCTATTACGTGATTTTTTTTCTCTTCCTTTCCCTCTCTCGTCCTTTTTTCCGGTTTTTTTTTTGGTATTTGCGGCTTCCCTCGGCCGTTGTTTGCCGTTTTTCGGTTCGTTTTTCTGTCGTTTACCGCCCCCCCTGTTCGCCTTTGATTTGATTTATCGCCAGCGATTAGCATTTATGGCGGAATAAATTTCCTTTTATGTTTAATAATCCAATAATATTTTTGTTTATTACACATGACAAAGGATTAGTTTGTTGTTGGCACACAGACTTTTTATGGGCGTTTTTTTTTTGTCATGTTTGTCATTCGGTCGCTGTGCAAGTTATTCGCAAATTGAAAAATTAGATAAATTAATTTCAAAACAATCTTGAGGAAATTTGTGCGCAATGTGGCCTTGTTTATTTATTCGCACATACGTCACCGCATACGTCGTCATGGGATATTGAATTGGTTTGCTGAACAAATGGTGGAAGAAATGGTATGAAACGCGCGGAACAGTAAATCAGAAATACAATCTAAACGGTGAGAGTGCCAAGCCTTGATCATGAGTCCCTTTTCAAGCCTTTTGTGAGTCATCAACATCTTCCAGGACAGCTATCGACCAGACAACCGTTTTAGGAACTGCCTTCTGGAGCTGACATTTTTAAGGACTTCACAACGGTGCGCTCTATATTTGCTTTCAATGCACACTTCAGTCGTGTCTTCTTGGCAAAGGCAACAAAATTGAGATACTTAACGAAGGCCACCAACGGCGCACAACTTTACTCAGTTCTCTGTAAAGACAAAGCCGCTACCCAGTTGGACCTACAGTAACTCTATGCCATCGTCGCGAATTTGCGATGTGACAGCGAACAGCGCCATTTATGGCAATTGATTGTTTTCTATCTTGACGATGATACCAAAAACTACCGTTCTGCCAGTTCGTGGTGAACCTGATAGTGGTGGAGCCTTGAATTATTAAGAGTTGCTTCTGTCGGTGATTGAACTTTGGACAACTTAGTGCAGAAGTCGACGCACCGACTCAGCCATAGCGGCCATCATGCTATACAACCAGTACTACATTTCCTCGAGCTAAATTTTACATAAACATACTGGAAGCATTGCTCTAACTGGTGGTAGGTGGTGGAATGATGGTCAGTATACACTCACAACGCTGTCATCTAATGCGGTGAACAATAATTCGATGAAATCGTCATCAATTTGTTATGTTACTCCACACAAAATCCCTGCAGACATAAGTCAGGCATACATAGTGGCACGATCTCTAGCTAGCTGCCTGCATTTACGCACGTTGGTTGAGGCCCTTCTCCACTTGTGGCACCACTTTGAACGCAGGCTTCCTCTGTTGCTAGTGGTTCGAAATCCAAGAGTCTTGCGGCCGGAGTTAATTTGTCTATACGTTCTTCATAGCTCTAGAGCCACCTTAGGCGTTCGATCAACAGACGTCTGGTTAGGTTTGGCTAGTCTTAAATCATCTTCCCCAGATTCCATCAAAGATAACTGCAAGTGGAACCTTCTTTCGAAGACACTAAAGACTTCTTCACGCGCTTTTAAGATCATCGATGCTTCTGCGCCGTACAGTACGAGTGATATGTTTGGCATAATGTCATCTAGATCCTTCGAGAGAGGGGTCTATTAGTCAATTGCCTTTTGAACCCAAAGAAACACCGGTTGGCATGAGTAATTCTGCATTCGAGGTAGACGCCGAGGTAGATGAAGTCTTGGATCACTTCGAAGTTATAACTGCTTGATGTGACGCTCTGTAAAAGAATTTGTTTATCCTTTCTTGAGATTCGTTTTGCTAGACCCAAAAGCACCACCTATTTTAGCCGCTTCCGTCTCAGTGCCAGCGAACGCCTCATTGACGGCTCGCTGTGTTCTGCCAATCATGTCAATGTCATCCGCGTATGCTAGCAATTGTACGGACTTCTGAAAGATCGTGCCCCTTGTGTGAGTTAGTTCCTTCTGCAATTTATGTGAAAAAAGTCAAATGGCACCGCGGTGCCTTGCCTAAATCTACTTTAAGCTCATTGTGAGTTCGTTAACGACCTTGGTGGAGCAGCGAGAATTCACGAGCTTGACAGGAACATCAAGGAGTCGAGGACAGAAGCGTGCTGCACGCTACACCATCTTAGTCCCAGATTACGCTGTTTAGAGCAAACGTGTAATTGAAAATTTCATTTCGGCTTAATGTCGATACTCAATGTGAACTAGCTGAGACTCAGCTTTGAGTTCAATTTCAGTCAAAAAGCGCGTATAAGGATTCCATGCGTATTGAATTGGTGACTCAAAGGAATCATTTCTGAAGGACACCCAAATACAAGTGCTTGTGCTCATTCTTATGGACGTGGGCGAAATTTGTTTGATGGTTCTTAAAAGGATGGTTAACAATATGTTTTTTTTTAATAAATTCACCGTTGTTCTGTGTGGTCTCCTTTTGACCTGACTATGTTTGTGAGCAGCACGATTATTCTGATTGCGGTGCCATTCTCGCCGATGGGCTAACTTTAGCCCATCAACACATCACACTTTTTTTGGGCCAACCGTACTTTTTAAAGTAATCCATTGGCTTTGCATCCGGAGAAAAAATGCTAGTCACTGTGCTGAAGAAATAAAATGAGGAACATTTGCAACACATTGCCAACATTGCCAATCTTGATTGATGCACCCTGTATGAGATGGCGCAGAGTCCTGTTGAAATGTTCATGATCTGCGGCCGAAATGTTCATGTGTCCACGGCTACAATACACTTTCCAAAATATTCTGTCGATTGATCTCTGCATTTATTTTAACTTCACGGTCCACAAATACAAGAAGAGAAAGCCCGTAACCATTTATGGCGACAATTACTGTCAGTCGTGCCCCCTTTCTGATGCAAAGCCAGAGGTGCAAATTTTCGAAATACCTCTTTGGCAAGGACTCTTTAGCTGGGACACAACCTATAATTTATATAATTTTAAACGTTTTTGATTTGATAAATATACCAGTGTCAAATTTGGTTCACTTTTTTTCAACACTTTTATAATTAATTTTATATTTTTTTCCACAGGTGAAGAATGTTTCTGCCGAGACTGGCACGGTTGCATTATGGCTCAATCCATTGTGGGCCAGGAGAATGTTCAGCCGTACAAATTCTCGGAGTGTAGCAAAAAGGATTACATCGATGCCCTTCGTACGGGGCACGGGCTCTGCCTGTTAAACAAACCGAATGAGGTGAGTTTTTATGGAACCAATTGAATGGATCTGTTGGTAGTTCTCACATGTAAACCTTTTTTAGTAGAAATAAATTGTTTATTTTTAATTATTTAAAATAATTAATTACGCTGTGGCGTAGTGCGTCGACTCCTATGCTGGAGGTGCCATGCTTCTCGAATCTCTTTCGAGTCACTAACAATGCTTAAAGAGAAGTCCAGTCTAAAAACAAAGATCTTTAAACTTCGCTGTTCGGAGTCGGCATAAAACGGTGGGTCCCATCCACTCGTGATTGAAGCTCGTGATAGCACGCTTAACACGAGTGGGTGCTGTAGAAACTAAGCCGACCTGTCTAGCTACCCAGATTATTATATCTACGGTCTAAGATGACTACCTCGTAAGACTCCAGATGGTATTTGTATTAACCAAGCTTTAAAATGCTCGACCTGCTGCCAGCCAGCAAAGGTCGCCACCGAGACCTTCAGTCTTGTTAAAAATTCAATTAAATTGAAACACTCAAGTGTCATCTGCATGGACACTTGCAAAATGTAAAACAGATGTCAGAAGAATGTTTTTTCCCATCTTAGATAACATCTCTCCTTACTCTCTCTCTATCTTGCAAATAAGCAGAATTAACAAGTTTTAAATTGTATTTGAAAACCGTCTATTTTGAGCTTCACTTCATGGAAATCCAGGAGTCTTCGGAGCGCAACACCCACATCGTCGACGGTCGAATGTAAGCATCCCCACGGGCGTTCTTCTTCATTCCCGCAGTGATTTGTGCTTCAGGGCTGAGTTGAGAATGTCAAATAATGATGCATAATTGGCAACAATTTCCAAAGAGCCTCGCACACACACACACACGCTACGGGTGCAGACGTGTGGTATGTGAACTTCAATCAACAAGACACACCCGTGCTTCGGAAGATGTTTCTATTTTTAAGGGAGTTCGGAAAGTGTGCAGGCGTTCTAATTACTTTCCTTCCTTTGAGCCGCGAACCCACTTCGGGTTTCCATTTTCCCCATTTTTCGATCAGATCTTATGTGTGACTGTCTCTGTTTTTCTTTGGTGACAGATTGAAATGCGTCGGAATTGCGGCAACAAGATCGTGGAGGAGGACGAGGAATGCGATTGCGGTACGTTCGAGGAATGCGAAGTGGATCCGTGCTGCGACGGCATTACGTGCAAATTGAAAACGGAAGCACAATGCGCCAGCGGAATGTGCTGTGACAAGTGTCGAGTAAGTAACGAGACCATAGGCACATGGGCACTAAACTGTCAATAAAGCTGTGATTATGTGTAAAATTTAATTTTCAACTTTCAGCTACGCCCGAAGGATTACATCTGTCGCGACTCCATCACCGAGTGCGATCTGCCCGAGTACTGTGATGGCGAGAATGGCAATTGTCCTACCGACGTGTACAAAAAGAACGGATCACCATGCGGCCTCTCGAAGACTGGAACATCTGGTACGTATACGCAACATGAAACGAGATTCAATTCAGAATGCTTTTCGGCGACGGGGACGTGGAACGCATCCTGGCTGCTGTGTTGTCTTGCAATTAAAAAAGTTTCATCTTAATTGAAACGGACGACTGCGGGAGAGTTTGGCAAATTTTCGAGGACCACACTGCGTTTCTGTGCTTGCATCCGTCCATCTTCACAGTGCAGAGTCCAGTTTTTGTGTGTAATGACTTTCGAACGGAAGTGACTGGCCACAATGAAGGAGCAAGTTAGTTGGAACATTTCACGAAAGCCACAGCAAATTTCAGTGCGAAGACGGCCCAATAGGGGCCCGGTGGTCGGTTGGGAGAGGGCCATCGATTCAGCCGGTCTACTGTTTGCTCGTGTGCATGATGAATGCACTGAGGCACCCAGAGTGCTCTTCTGGTGTTTGGCTTAATTAGCATCAATTACGGCTGACTATGGAACCCAGTGGTCAGAGGTCGCTGGGGCAGCCTGCTCATGAAATTTTATAGTTGCATTTTTTTTGTGCCTGTGCCACATGTTTGCTTTCTGAATGAAGGATAACTATTATCCGAAAAGGCTGGGGATGGGGACATGGCATTTAATTGTCATTGTGTCTCTAAATTATGCAGCCATTGCCGTGCGACTCCCTGAGGGACAATTCATTTACGGTTTGGGCGGGTAATTGTTGGGGCTCCCTGCTAGGATGGTGAATGGTGCATCAAATGAAATAATCGATTGGGCTTTATGGGCCAGCGAAGGAGCACTCCAGTAATGACTCCGTTTCAAGCAATTCTCCGGAGTTACTGTGCAGATTTGTGTGCAGTTTAATTTATACGTTTTTTCTGGTGGTGCACAGAAATTTAGCCAAAATGTGACAGTAGTTCTGCTATGACAATAATCTACAGTATCAATGCTATCAATTGCACTTTCCTAAAACGGCATTTCTTAACTGCTGTACTAAATTGGCATATATTTGTGCAATGACAGTACAACCGCGACTGCCGTGAAGGTTGTACGACTTTTCACTAGTTGAGCAAAATTCGCTTGCGTGCATTATTGGCATTTTATATGTGACCGTTATACTGATACATGTGCCAATAGTCGCCTAGCGCCCCAATTTACGTACGCATTGTTGTGTGATTTCAAGGCGTACAATATCACCATTGCTCGATATACTTCCGTGTTAAATCCGGCAAAAGTACTTTACTTTGAGGGGAATTTTTAGTACTAATTATTTTTAGTACTAATTATTTTTAGTACTAATTATTTTTAGAACTAATTCTTCTGACTACTAAATGTTTTAGTTGACGTGTTTTGACTGTTTTGTTAGTTGGTAAGAAATTTACTGAAAAATTATTTATTCCTCATACAACCTTCTTTTTTCCCCTCATTACACATCTGCAGGAGGGTGTCGGAGTTTCACTTGGATCCACTGAATATTTCTATAATCTGTCAGAGTTATGCTCGGACGATCATATCCAAAGGGTTATAAAGGAAATTCAATGCGAAGTGAGGCCTCAACTTAATTCTGCGTCGAAAAGTAGGATTGGTGGTAAACTGATGAGAATTCTTGGTGAAGCGGGTATTAGCGGGCATGGAGGAAAGGAATGCAATTAGCTAACTTACTTCATCATCAATCTTTGACGCACAATTTTGGCAACCTCGAATATGTGATTACTAAGTGTTGTGTTGATAAGCACTCGAGCCTCATTGACACAACCATTTACATACGTTTAAGTAACATCAGACAGCTCACAAAACGCGCCACTAGACTGCCAGTTGACAGCATCTCTTGTAACATAGATACCAATATTACCACCTTCAAGCTGCAGCTCAATAATCACTACGTAAAGAAAGTCAACGCCAGATGGTCAACATGTTGTACCTGTGGAACCTCAAAACAAATCTGGACCAATCTTGATCCTTAAAGATCAAGCGATCTTATTTCCCTAAAGAGATCCAAAATTAGCACTGCAGTGGGTATAATCACCGGACACTGCCTTCTAGTCCTTTACGCAAAACGACTAGGTCTATTTTCAACGACTTCAGCAGAAGCTGCATAGACGAAGAGGGGGAGAAAAACATTCACTTCCTCCTTTGCAACTGACCTGCTCTTGCCTCAATCAGGAAAGCCGCCACAGGCTTCTTTTTCTTCGATAGTCCAAACGACCTCAGCAAAACACCATTTAAAGCGCTCAGCATTTGCTGAGAGTAAAAAATGGCTGTCATAAACCCCCATCGGAATTCAATGCGCGACAAGCCAAGTGATTCTCCCCGTTTTTGTAGGAGTCCCAATTTCTATGGCACTTTCGACAAGCTCACTAACAGTCGGACAAAATTAGATCTTCCCGGACCTAAAATAAATCGGGAATGATTAGTTGCCTACACAAGCATGTTCTTAACGATGAGTCTATAAACGAATTAAAGAAAACATACCTTTTTTGTAAGAAGACGAAGAGTCTCGTCTGGTCACCGGCTTATGAAAGACACAGAGGCTGTTATATGAATACCCATAGCATGACCTGAAGAGTGTGGAGAAGAACGAAGAAATGCGAGCCCTAGGTACAAATGAGTCGAGTCGACAACACTGGCTCGGCTTCATCGAACGCACGGACACTAATGCTCGCAAAAGGGCCGGTAAATTCGATCTTTCTGGATCAAGGAGAGGGCCACTTAAACACCGTTTGGTCGTGATGACTGAAAGGAGTGCGACAGTCAACGATGAGAGGCAGGTTCTTCTTATTCGTCTTTGTTTGGCGCGTTAATCCAGGTTGAATCTGGACTTCAACCAAACATCTCCAACTAGAGCGATCTGCCTCCAGATGTGCACGCCAAGTTGATTGAGTTCTTCCACCACTTGGGTGCGCCGCCTTAGACGCGAGCGTTCTCTGTTGCGTTGTTTCACAGGTTAAGAGTCGAACACTTATTGAAGGTCCTAGTACCTAGCAGCTGGTATGGGCGAGTGATGGACATATGCCTTAATAAGAGGTAATACATCGTTTCTTCTATTTTTTCATCTCTGTAGCTTCTTTAGGAGTCTTTGAACGGAGCTCACATTATTCCCGTATGGGTGTCTATATGACAGTGACCCTAATTCCATCAACAATCATTCCGATGTCATATCTCTTTGTCATAAGGTCATTTTTAAGTTAAGCAATGGCCATAGAAATCGCGCTGGATCTCATGTCTGCACGAATTTCCATCTGGGTTTTGCAATTATAATGGCGTTCGTTAGTGAGGAGCGCCGCCTGACAGCATGCTCGGCCACAGTCCGCAATTCCTTAATGCCCAGAGACCAGAGATGTCTCTTAAACGGGCAATGTCATACCATCGTTTGGGCGAAATATTCAAAAATATGTATTTTACAGCACTCTGTGTGGAACCTCTAGCCGTCCTTTTTCGCTGTCATGATAGTAACCTTCACATTAGAGGATGCTCCACGGAATCTTTAAAACAGTCTGACTACAGAACTCGCTTCAGGAAAAGCAGACATATGTGCTTTCGAAGAAAACTCATTCTAGCAACCATTGTCTGAGAGAATCCCGCCACAGTCGCCGTTACCCGCAACTTTTTGTTTCACAGTCAAACCATAAATAACTGTCGGAAAGGAAAACACTGCCTCGGATGTCGACGTCTTAATAGATTTCGTAGAGCTCCCTCTGACTCCGGCCGGCATTATATGAAGTCATCGCACTATCCTCGCTCTTTTTTTCCAGTTTTTTGCTCCATCCCGCCTTAACCCCGTTTGGCTTGTATTTTTTCGCGTTTAATTCTTGCCCTCGCAATCGTTTAAACATTCATTTGAAGTTGCACAAGTTCGCTTGTAGCAAATAGAATGTGTACACGTTTTTTTTTTGTCTGCTTTCCTTTCAGTGCAGTGGCCACATCCATTACAGCGTTAGGAACTCTAAAAATGAACTTCGCCCTAAAAGTTCCAGTGCCACTTACATATTCATGTGCAGCGAGCACTGTGGGGATTCGGCGTTTTTTTTTTTCATTTATCCCGTCTTATCGCGGCAAGGAGAAAGAAAAGAAATTAGTTTTAAAGTACAAATAGATGGAAATCCTTCGTTTGGTCTGCGGCGAGGTTCCCACACAGTGTCTTGTCGCGCATCAGCGTATTTCCCAGCAGTCATTCTGCAAATTTTCATTCTCCTCCTTCGCTTTGTGCAGTCTGCTCTTCTTTTAGTTTTGTGTGCGAAGCCTTTTGCTCGAACCTCCCGAACGGGAGCCACCACAATAATCAGTGTTTTTTCTTCTCATCTTCAAGAAACCCATTTAGACAGTGTGTGGTAGTTCGACGATTTATTTAAGTTTCAGTTGGGGAAAGTTTCTCTTTTTACCACGCCAACCAGCGCCTCCTGCGTGAGCACTTCATTTTCACACGTGAATCGAGCGGAGTGCTGTGTTTTTTTTCCCGTATTTCCTTCCGGAGACTGCCTGGGATTTGAAATCTTAAAAGTTTGTTGCTTCATCAGTCCCTAATTGATATTCTCCGAACGAGTTACGAGCCAAACGTAAACAATCGGAAAGGATTGCCTACGAAAGTTAGGTGACCAGATAGCAATGATAGCTTTTCCCATTGATACATTGCAGCAGCTGTCAACGGTACCAATGACAGCCAGTTGTCAGAATACTCAAGAAGGCTTGCCATTTCATCCTGCCGAATCTGCAGAAAATAACAAAAAATGTTATCGAAATTCCTGCTGAATTGTAAAAAATAATCAACGTGAACTTCGTCATGAGGTATGGTTTCAGTGTGCATCCAATTCGTCGTTCGCACACGCGTTTAGACTTTTAGCCACCCACCAGACAGAGAAAGATTCCCAACCTGGAAGTTTGCATAGTCCACACTTTTGCGACTGGTTATGAGGACAGCCTCTCTCTTGTGGTAAGCTAATCCCAGGTCGACTGTCTCCAGCTAAACTCTTGTTGGCTGCATTAGTTGCTAGCTTCACTTCCCTGATCTCCTTTGCAACAGTTACTACAGTAATGTCGTCTGCAAACTCGATGACATGCACACCTTCTGGTAGCATCAAGCGTGGAACACCGTCTTGCATTATGTTACACAGTAACGATCCAAGGACTGATCCTTGTACAACTCCTGCTGTGACAGTGTGATACATGAGCACCGTATGTTAAAGCAGTCCATGATCTTCAGTAAGTACCACGACACGGTGTACTCATGGCGATTAAGGATCTCCGTATGTGCGTCCAGTTCGCATCGACGAATCCACAAGGATTGACTGTTTTACGGTATATCGCATGGCAGCATCATTGGACCTTACTTCTTTCAAAATCCGGAAATCTCGACAACATCGATATATCCGAGTTGTGGTTCCAAAAAGACCGCGCTACATGCTACACAAGGCTAGACCCAGCACTCGAAGTTGTGATGGAGAAATTTGGCGACTCGGTCATCTCACGGCGATCGTTCATCAATTGGCCGCCGCGATCTTGCGACTTGATGCCACTCGATTATTGTCTCTGGTGCTACGTCAGGTCCTTAGTCTACGCTAACAAGCCAACCACTATAAGCGACCTTCGAGACACTCTTACCGGAATAACGCCGCACACATTGGAGCGAGTCATCAAGAGTTGAACCGATCGCCTCAAGCACACTCAGCCCGTTTGAATGACGTGCTATTCCCCACACAATGGTATGAATTCAGCGTGAAAACAAAGTCACTTGCTGGTTTATTTAAATTCCCTTTCTAATCGTTCCCATCTGGTCCCGGTCACCCTGTGCTAAGCAGTGCAACCACCCCGACTTTCCCTTGAAATAAACCAAAAGGGATCAAATTGATACCTCTGAGAGATTGAATCTTTGACTTCCTTTTTTGTCGTTTCAATTTGTGGCCTTGCGTCTTAGCCTTTGTTTGTCTCGAAAGCGAATACCCGTCTGCTAGTTATTTCCAAGAATTGGTGCTTCCTTTTGGAGGACTTCCATAGAAATGGGGATTACTCTCCTGGCCATAGTTTTCGTCTCGTTTCGTTGGTTTATTCCATCTTTTGAAGATGAAACTGCTTGCGTGACGTCTAAGGTAAACACAGCGTAGAGAGAGACGAGATTTAGATAACGGTAATTACTAGGTTGTTTTTTCCTCCCCCACCCGCCACCGAAAGGTACAAGTTCAGACACAGCGTCGGCGAACAGCGAACGACACGACGACGAACACATTTGATATCCTAACGAAGGTAGTTCAGTAATAATGAATGCTTATTCCTTTATGGAGCTTTTGGGATCGTTAAAGTGAGCACTTGTCTGAGGGCACAGGACGGAAGATTGCCAGCCAGTTGAGAGAGGCCAGCCAATCTTGGCGGGGGAAAGAGTTTTTATGACTTTTATCCGGCATCCTTTGGACGGAATGAAAGTGAATGAAGGAGATTTGCGTTTTCTTTTTGTTTTCTCTCACTTAAACTTAATCAAGTTAAATCTTTCGTGCGTTTTTGCATTTTTTTTTATTTTGTGTGTATAAAATATTTAGAGGCGGAACCTCTCAGGACGTCGTAGTTTTCGTTCTCTTTTTTCCCTCCCATCTGAGATCAAATTACGACGTTTTGAGATTCATGATTCAGGAGGCAAAAAGGCAGCATTTATGTGTGCTCGTAAGTTTATTTGGCAAATTGTCCTTTGAGCCATTAGACGAACGGGAGGAATACAAGTTGATACAAGACAAATTTCTGTCATTTCGTCATGGTGTGATGGTGAAACTCCTTGAGGGACCATAACAAGTTGGTCCCCAAGTTTATTGACACGCAAAGGAAGAACGACACGAGCAAGATTCATAGTTCACATCTCCGCTTCTTTCGAAACACACGACAATCCCCAAAGTGTAGACTGTCGTGTTTCTCAGCCTATCAGGGCGAGTAATTCCTACAACAGCAGGAAGAGATCTTAACTCGGCATTTACCAAATTGCATGAGGGATGGAATAAATACTGAAGCCGCTAACTTGGCTTTGACACCAAGCACGGCCTTTCTGATAACAGATCTTCCAAGCAATTTCCAGGCTTTAATGGTACTCCATTAACATGTAGAGTGCATTGAACCGGCGGAAATTACCATAAGATCTGATTTGTCCACGTTAACCCTCATTCCAGCATCAGCACATACGGCCACAAAACTATCGAGCGTCCGCTGGAGTTACGGCTGGTAGGATGTGACCATACTTAATTCAACTTAACCGATATTGATCGAATACACAGAAATGATACACTGTGACCAAAATAACCAATTCGTTCAGTTTCGTTAAGTCTTGCAAAATTTCGTTAAGTTTCCATAAGTTTCGTTTTCTTTTGCTTCTTTCATTTGGAGCGAAATGAATCGTGCTCTACATATATAAATTACAGTTGGTGTTGAAATTTTACCTAAGAACTCTGAAATCGAAACTCTGAAAAAATCTCGTTTGGAATTGGCGTAAGCTTAAATTTAGATGCGTATGTTGATGTTATTTGGTCAGGTAATCCTCTAGTTGGCTGCCACCAATGTGTGGAGACAATATTCCTCCGCCACTCGAGGCAGTCCTTTATTTAGAAAGCTGGTAACTTCAAACGCCGTTGTATACTCGAGATGAGATCTGACAAAGCATCACTGTGTCATCACAGGCATGTTGTTTAGTCGATGTGAGCTTCACTTCAGTCTTTCCTTCAGAATCTAACACATCACTACTTTTCTACCTAAAATCGGGGTGCAAGAGTGTGCTGTACAAGGCGTGTTTTCCAGCCTGGTGCGAACGAACCCCTTCACTTTGGACATCCGTTCTTTAAGTTCCAATGCTAAATGCCTTCAGACAGTCGCATTAAATACGAAATGAGTGCCTAATAAAACGCCGTCGATGTAGCGACCATAAACACATCTCCAGCCTATCGCGTCCGCTGCCCAAAGACATCGTCCGACTTTATAGCCAAACTTTCAGCATAAAAAGCCTTCTAGTATTTGTTCGTATTCAGAGTTGGGCGCCTAATCAAATAACGGTCTTATCTCCTTGATAAAAACTTAATTTGAGCCCTTCACCGAATTATATGCGGAAAGAATCACCGCCCGGCTGTAATAGGTGCGCCTCTTTAACACGTTTCGAACACATCCCACATTTATTTTTCATATAATGCCACGACGATAGCCCAGCACAGCAACGCCACGACTCCCCGAATCCATCTATGAGCACAATCTATCTTTAATGACTATGTCCAAAGGTTAACATCGTCGAGAGAGAAAGAGACAGACTCGAACCCACAGAATCCAGAGGACCCATCAAAATAACTTTTTATTGTTCTCTTTCATTCGCAGGTTATTGCTTCCAAGGCGACTGTCCAACGCTGAGCATCCAATGCGAAGGCATCTGGGGCTACGGTGGTTCTGCAGCTGATCGCCAATGTTACGAGCAATTCAACTCAAAAGGATCCATAAACGGTCATTGCGGTCGAGATGCCAACGAACATTACGTTAAATGCGAACCAGAGTAAGTACACCTCCGCCCCTTACCTCGCCACATGCATGCACTCCTCGTCGGTAGGAGTGTACTTTTATCTGTTTCACTGCGCACACATAAACCTCGCCGGGACTCATGAGCTAGAAATTTGCTTGCCAAAACACAGATGAGCGAGCAGAATAAACTCCCGGGTCGCACCTTTGATGTGGTGGCGCGGCGGCGAAGCGTCCCCCGAAAATGGTTCACAGGTTGTCGGGATTTGTGCACCACCGACCGGACCCGGTGCCTTGTGAAGCTGTCATGAAAGCAATTACCGAAATGGACACGGGAACAATTTTCCGAAAATTTGAACTTCAGAAGGGGCGTTGCTGCTCCGTGGCGTGTGGTGTTTCTGTTTTGTGCTGACCATCTGCATGAGTTTTGGATTTTTGTTTAATCTTTGAATGGAATCTTGTTTGGATTAACATGGGTTTTCCTTCTTCTTTTTCTCTCTCTTTCTCTCTCTCTTCTCCCATTCATGCGTCATCGTGACACGTGACTTAATAGAAACGTTCAGTGCGGCACGTTGCAGTGCAAGGACGGTGATCGACAACCAATTAACGATGGCATCGACCAACTCTATTCACGGACAATTATTTCAATCAAAGGGCTCGAGTATGAATGCAAGTAAGTGGATTTCATTGAGTGTATTCAATTTCGAAACAGAATTAATTTTTCCATATAATTATGATGGCAACGACAGTCGACAGTGAATGGCTGAATGGTGTGAAGAAGAATTCGATGAAATTGGGTGGGTGTGGGGGCGAAATTAATGAAAATCATTCGCATAACCTGACAGGTTTATTAATTTTTTGCGCATTCTCATTTCCTGAGAATTTGAGTTATGTCAGCTTTTCAATTCATTTTGTTGGATAATTCGATGTGAAATACTTTCAATAACAGCTGACCAGATAAAAACAATAGGAAAAGGAATTTAAACAAACCAACAACGGTGTGGGATATCAAATTGATTTTGAATTTATTTTGAAGCTATATTCATGTCATTATGTGTGAAAGAGCTGGTTATTCAAATGGCTGCCTCGGCTTTGCTGACTGTGGTCCAGTTGGACCGACCAACTCTTGATGACTCTACCAAATTTGTGTGGCGGTATTCCGGCAATAGCGGCTCGAATGTTGGCCACGATGTTGTTTATACTGCTTGGCGTAGACTAATGGCTTGACAATAATCCAGTGGCATCAAGTCGCACCATCGCGGCGGCCGATTGGTGAACGCTCGCCGTGAGATGACCCAGTCGCAAAATTTGACCATCACAACTTCGAACTTCGAGCATTGCGTCGAGCGTTGCGTGATATATATCGTGGAACCACAGCTCGGGGATAACGATGTTCTCTATCTCTGACCACAGAAAGTCGGTTAACGTCGCTCGGCACATGAGACCTTTGACGGTAACGATGTGTGCTTGTCCATTTCGAAATAAATAAGGTCTGATGATGCTGCCGTGCGATAAACCGCACCAAACAGCCAATCTTTGTTGGTGCATCGATGGGGCTTGTGTTCACTCATATTGGCCGCTGAGCCAAAACTGAGCCTTGTAAAAAATTTCCAGCGTCCTACGGCGTTATCTCTTGCGTCAGCACAATCGTAAGCGAATGTAGGCCCAAATCCAACCGCAAAGCAAGCCAGGTTGGCTCTTCAGTTGATTGGCGTCTAATCGACATTTCTCGATCTTCGTCAATATTGGGCGCTACGGCGGCTATGGCTTCTTAACTTCACAGCAATCTCTGTCTGGTTGGTTGCTCGAGTTCTAAACGAGTGCACTCATGATGCGTATTTACAACTGAGCCGGAATTTCGATAACATTTCTCAATAATTTCCGGACGTTCGGCACGATGAAATGACAAGAATTCCAGACTATTTTGACAGCTGGCTACCATTGGTAACCTTGACAGCTACTGAAATGTATCAATTGGAATAACTACCATTGCTATCTGGTCACCCTTTACCTTTCCAAATGATGCACCTCAACGAAGCCTAGGAAATATCCACATCTCTGAGATGATTTTCTCCCACTTCTAGTGCTTCTCTCTTTCAATTAATTTCAGCCGATCGTTCTAAAAGAATTCATCTGCCTTATAATCCCTCTCGTTGGGAACTAACGCCAGTTGCTTTGGATTTTGATTGCAATTGTCCACAAGGGCACTAGTAGGGCGTATGCATAATGTACCAACGAGTGAGGTTCCATTCATTTTTCAAGAGGCATTCCTGGTCGATGCTATGTGCCCCATTCATTCAATTATTTATTTTCTCCGTCCACACCCCATACGGGGGAGGTCCTCCTCCACCTCGTCGTCAGCGCACTACATTCTCTTGCAGTTCCATTTTATTCTATAACTTTGTATCCATTCCATCGAGAGTGTAATTGATTTTGTATCTAATTCTTTGCTTCATTTTCTTTTTCTTCACGTTTTTTTTACTTCTTCTTTTTTTTCATGTAACAACAGAGCAACAAGCGGTCAAGTGGGCTCTAATGAATATCCAGAACATGGTCTCGTTAAGGACGGCACACCATGTGGGGATAATTTGATTTGTGTGAATCAAACGTGCGTTAGTCTATTCCCACATATCGACCAGACCAAGTGTCCAACCAACAAGCAGGGACAAGAATGCTCCAATCATGGGGTAAGTATTGTACTTCAACAGAATCCTTCTATTTCTTCTTCTACGTCGTCGCCGTCGTCTGCTTCTCCGAACGAGACCGACCACCCAGCCAAATGAAACGTATTGCTGAGTGTTACTTTGTGTACCTTTGTATGCGGTGACCATCATCGCACGATCTGAGCATAAAGTTCAACTACACGCACACACACATGCCCATACTCATCCCCACACACACACACACACGGCGAGGTTATGTATATGCAAGGACTCATTTTTATTTCATGGTCCTTTACACAATTACTTAATTGAATTAATGGGCAATTTGCCAAATAGTTTCTGGAATTTCGGAGGAATTCGATTGAATATTTTCTAGGGCAGTGGCGACGACGACGACGACGATGATGATGACGACGGCGGTTGACGCACACTGAAGCGTCGAGCATCGAACGTCGTTGGGGGTGGTGGGAAGAGCGGTTGTTAGCGGTGGGTCATGAGCTTGCCAGACGAGACTTGTGGCCTTTTCAGGAAAATTGAAAAACACATTATCACACAGAGAGAGATGGCTCTTGGTCGGCTACACGTTCGCATCGGGTAATGGGGCAGAATCAGATTGGGAAGCGGAAAAGTTTCGTCGCTTTTTCAAAGCAGAAGCAACGGGGTCGTCTGTGGTAACGCTCTCCTATGACCACCGCAAGGACTTAATTTAATTATTATTTTTACGATGATTGGTTTTGGTTGTATTAACTACTGTGTATGTCTCACACGAGCGGTGAGAGGGACAGGTCGTAGGAGTTTGGCTCTAATGCGCGCGATGAGGACGAGGCGAAATGGAGCGTTGGGAGGGGTTGGTATCTAATGAAGCTCAAAGGGATGCTCGGTCTGCAGGGACGATTGGTTTCGCTGGATAAGAATCCTTATTGAATTAATGTTGGATTAGGCATTGGGAGCGTGTGTGTTTTTCCCCCATTCTGTGAAGGTCGCAAAGGTGTGTGATGTGATGAAGCGGAAGTGGATACGAGCGTGGACTGAATTTTAAAAGGAAATGTTTTATTTAGCGAGCATTGAAGCACCTCATAGGGCCATGGGCAGTTTCATTTGTTGTCGAAATTCGTTCGCAGTTGGGGAATGTTGATGTTTCTTCTCTTCGAAATTGAACAATTCTGTCGAATAATGTCTCGTACGAGGCTTAAATAAGACTGAGTGGGTTTTATTTCCTAGAAATTTAAAATAGGCAGGTTTATAAAGAATGTCTGTAGTCAAGGCTGTTGTGTATTAGCGCTGGTGCAGCCAGCTTCGCATTATGGAAGACTTCAGTCAGCTCTTTTACATTTCTCAAATGGCAGTTGACACAAAATAATGTCAATTTGTAAGAGAATGACAGCTGAACATCTATTGAAATTTCTTGGTCTTCCGGAGAAGACATCTGATCGTATCAACATCTCTCACCTCATCAACACAAAATAACTGGGAACTGATCCGAGCAAAGGCGGGACAGTGGAAGAGAAAGCCCGCCATCGTCTTCTCAACATGCGTCGCAGAGGGTTTCGTCGCTTAGGCCGAGCACATTTAGGTATTTGGCGAAGCCGTAGTGGCTAGTTAGTACACCAGTAAGTCGTCTGCAGTCTTTTCTGTCAAGAGATAACAAAAATGTAGCCGATTTTTTCCAGAGGTTAGGGAGCAAGCACTCGGTTTGTCTACATCCTGGGGAGTATGCCAAATCCGGTTGTGCTCTCGAGAGGCCCAACCATCGATAGAAGCCCTAACCAAGGACGCAGGTAGTCCCAGTGCAGTTTTAGGTCATACGAGTACCTCCTCTGATGCTTGTCTAGCAAGATCATCGACGATCTCATTTCCGGTTATTCCGGTTTCTAGTGGTCCAGGACCGAGACAACAAGTCTTTGCGAATTAAGACTGCCGATCAAATTCAGAGAAGACTTGCATTCCTGAGCTGCGCTACAGACACAATTACTTAGCGCCCCTTCCACCTGTTCTTCATAATAATAATTCGTGGGCATTGGGATCACATAGGTTTCCGCTCGGAAAACTGACTCAAATTTACCTAACGAGGTGAGCAGTCTAATGTTTACACCTTCCACGTAGGCGCCAGCGCCAGAACCTTCATTGGTCTTTGAGCCGTCCGTGAAGAATCGACTACAGTTCTTTCCTTGCTCAGATTCTGACCAGTTCCAGATGTTGCACAGAATCCATTTCTTCCTCGTTTCTGCAGCTTCTATAAATGTCAGTATGCGGTATGTTCAGACGCATTGCAAGCGTACCTATGGCACAGTGCCCAGTAAGGACTCATATTAGAATGCGTACGACTTTGCGACAACAGCCGATTAATGATGATGATCTCTTCTCGCTCAGCATCGGCCAAAGAGCCCTTACTGTTGCTCCAACACCCAGACCAAGTCATCTAGTTCTTGCTTTATCCAGACCTTCGTCTTCCAGTTTTCACAGAACCGTGATTGAACTGCAACTGGGGGGAAGAAGTTACATCAAACTTGGATGGAGACAATTACTGAACTCGTGCGCTTTGTTTGCCCTTCAACAAATTCTACTGCTCCCGCTGGCGATGCAGTCCGTAATGGACCTGATGAAGAACTGTATCTAACTTCTAGCAATTTCCCTTCTAATTGAATGGCTGATGTGGACTGCAACTTTGATTTTCCCTTAAACAACAGCAATGCGACACACCTACACTTACACACAACCTTCCAATCACGCACACAATTTTTTTTTCTCATTTTCAACAAACGAAAAAAAAACGATGTTGATGATTGCATTATTTGTTAATTTCGAAGCCATACACAAGAAAAATCGCGTTGAAACAATAAACAAACAAAAACAACGCATAAAATGAAATCAATTAAAACAATTTATTCAATTGCGAATATTTAGGTGTGCACCAACACAAATCGATGCTTCTGTGACGAGGGCTGGGGTGGAATGGACTGCAGCCTGGTTGTGATTGTGACGACACCAATGCCAACCCAAGCCTTACCCACACCAGAAAATACTATCAAAATGGAGAAAAAAGAAACGCCATATGGTAAGATTAATATTTGTACCAATTAAACTCATCATCAATAGAATACAACGAAAACAAAAAAAAAGAAAAAAATGCAATCGTATTGTTATTTTAATTACCTGCTATACTATCAGTATGCATATTTATGTTTGAATTTTGTATTTCGTACTTCTGTTTGTGAGCTCACTTCACTGATGGTGTGAAGAAATTAAATTAAACAAACAAGTGTTGTGCTTCTCAACAACAAAATAAAATAAAGTAAACGACAACATATATGCATACACTCTTGTATATATGTGTATGACAATGGTAATCAATGAAGTTATGTGGTTGAAATGAATTTGAAAATCATTTCAAACGTAAATAGTTGACAGGATAATTCATTAACAAAAAGAATATAATAAATGCAATATATTTACATTTATTTATTTATTTATATTTTTTTTTTCTGTATTAAAACGAAAATAATAATGCACTGTTTCAGTTAAATAGCATCCTAATTAAATTCCATAGATAATTCATAGATTTTGTTTATTGCATGGAAAAACAAAAAAAAAAAACAAACTATTACGTATTTGTATATTTTGCTAATTCTTTTTTTCAACAAAAAAAAATATACGAAAAAAAGTAAATACATTTTAAATACTCACCTAAAAATCAAGCAAAAATTGTCATTTATCATTTTTTGTATGCAAATGATTGAGAATTTTAATGAAAAGACAGCACATTATTGATTGGCTATACTTTAAAATATGCACGTGTGGAATCATACTGCACCTGCACCGGGTGACAAACAGAGTTAATCGTGGAAAAAGTCTGCTCATAGAGCCCAACAGATATTAAAGAGAAAAAAGTCTCTGATGAGCGAAATTTGTTTTTTTCGTATTCCATAGACAATGTTAAACTGCCACGAGATGACTGTCACATGCCCAACCGCATAGGTGATCGGGTCCAGAATGATCGCCCTAAACAACTGATCAATCTAATCTAAATCAACAGCTTCATCACAATTGGCCCATCAAGACCTAAGTGAGACGTGGCTTACGCGTCTTTCGACACCAAAGCAACTGCTTTCTTTGCACAGATTGCATAACAGTCATATGGGGAATGTCACTAGGGGGCAACTGTGTCTAGGGAGACCATGCTAGGAGATCCCAAATAAATTCTTCAGACCTCCTTTGCATCTAGCCGACTCTGATTTGTCTCGTATACGCAATGGCTTACGGTGATTCATTGCTTGAACGACTTAAGTGATTCAAGTTTGCTACCCACCACGAATTTTCTTCGCTTCATCCGTAGCTCCCGTTGGTCCTCCACCAGTGATTAATGGTTCAGTGATGCACGCGGCATTACTAGGCACCAATCAGTTCCACGCGTCATCTCGACCTAGCGCGAGGTAACAAATTATCTATACGGCATATGGTAACCACAAGCTTTCAAAGATCGCCCGACAGAACATACATTTTCAAAACTCTACTTATGGCAGGATTATAGGGTGCATACCAAAATCTTTTTCCAATCAAAGGTTCTGCAGAACATTTTTTCCTATGCAATGTCATGTTCAATTTAAAAAGATCCCTTAATTGTAGGCTGTCTCTTAACGAGATGACTGAGCATTTCAATGCACACATCATGTGAGTGCCAGGACACTGTGACATACCGGTGGAATTGCAAAGCCGAGGAACTCGCAAAGTGTGGTACAACCTCTTCTCTCAGCATCAGGAGACGATCAACCTTGTATTCCATCTTCTTTAAATACACACAATTCAAGCAACCAACCAGAAATGGCTAGAAGGTGTAACCTGCCTTAAAACAAAGGAAATGCATTAAATATTAAACGATCACTCTGTCTTCTCAGACTAACCAGGCCGTCACTCAGTATGCTCATCGGTGTCATAACCGGACTCACCGCAATTGGCATATATGCTTCCAGGACGACATTCACATAAGCTACATGGATAACGTGGACTTAGAGACCACAAATCACCACTTCTACTCATGTAGCGCCCGTAAGCACTCACATCTAGAGACCTACTATTTCAACAATCACAGCCAACTAAATTGCTTCAGCATTTGCCAGTTAAACTGCATTGCCATAAGCAACAACTGGTTCCAAGCTTATTAGTAGTTACTCCCATGGTGTCACAATGGCTCTACTGCATTCTCCAACTTAACCTAACTTAGTCGGACTTTTTGACAGTAAAAGGCTAGACAAGGTCATCTACTTTATATTTCCGAGAGTTCGAAGGCCGTTTGATAACTAAGAATATTTTGATTTTGCACGCATCAACTGTCTGTTACGTTAATGTATCCAACGAGTGGAACAAAATCTTCGTTAATCTGGGCGTCTTTAGATTCTTGTTGTTGTTATGAAATCAGCTGAACACTGCTTTTCTCCGGTAATCATACCCTTCGTGGGGCTGCTGACAATATTCTTGTGAGAACATGCGTGCATTTCTGCTTGCATTCCTTTAAAAGTCACTCCTTCAGCGAAAAGTGTTCATGTCCTTCTGTGTTCAACTGTCTTCTTCTTGTTCTGATAACGCCAAAGTTCGGGGTAGATCTGGGGCTTATGCAAACAGGCTTTCCAGGTTGCACGATCTTTACCCAGATGCCTCTATCTAGACCCGTGAAGTTGGGTGAGGACCTTCTCCCCTTGTGAGAGTCGATGACTCTTCGGGCTAGAGCAGTTTTCTGCATGCGCTCTACATAGCCTAGCCATTTTAGGCGTTGAAGCCGTAGATGTCTGGCTAGACTCATATCGCTACATTCGCACATTTCGTGACTGACACATCTTCACCAAATGCCATCGACGCAAACAGGACCAGCGATTGAATGCAACATTTTTCTCTCGCCAGGCCAAGGCTTCTTCATCTGCTTTTGAGTCACTGCGGTCGTTTGAAGTACTGCTCGACTACTACTTGAACCCAAAAAAGGGTTCTTCTTATGAATCAGCTGCTGATAGCTCTTTCAAACAACATTGTGTCATATTTGTTTTTAATTTTCCTGAAATCCCCTTCCCTGCAATTTTAGAAGATGGTTTGGCCCCCTCAAGTGGAAGGCGTTTTAAACTTTTCCATTAATACCGCCATTAATGTGCTGCCTTTTCATTACACAACAACATTCATTCCATTCAGCATCCATCATCCAAAACTTCATACCTCACATTAAAAAAAATAAAATAAATTCAAATCACTCAAACTTAGATTCAATAAAAAAAAAAATAAACAAAATTAGAAAAAAAAAAACCAAAAAAAAAAGCAAAAAACAAATTCGAAACAAAAAACAATAAAATCTTACAGGCACCTCAGATCAAAATAGGATCAGCACATTAACAATGGTCATCATTTTAACCGTAATCGTCAAGTGTGTCTTCATTAGTTTCGCAGCGTTGGCCGTTTGCTGCTACAGGTAGAGTACCAAGCAATTATTTTGTTTTGTTTTTTTTTTCATTTTTCTTTTGTTTCTCCAAAGAAAGCGAACAAACTTGTGAAACAAACACCATATTTATTTAAAAAAGTAAAAAAAAAATACAAAATTTTTGGTAAAATTAAAAAAAAAAATGATGAAAACATTTTACTCACATTGACTGTAATTTGCACAAGAATTTGTTACATTTTTTTTTTATTTTATTTTTCTATTCTGTTATTCTTACACTCTTGGTGTTGTTTTCGTGGTAAGAAATTTCGTAACAAAACGTATTTGATACTTTGCTTGGTTTTCTGTCCTAAATCTTTTTTTTTGTTCTTTCGATTGATTTGTGTACTTTGTATATCTTCGTATGTGTATAAAAGAAATTGTGATATTCTCTCGTAAATATTTATTGGTGTTTTCTATCTGTGTCGGTGTGGTTTGAGTTACTAATTCTATCTTAGGTTTGTTTGTATTCAGTTTTCATTCATTTCATTCCATTTTGTTTTTTTTTTGTATAAATTTGAAACCATGAAAATCTTTTCGAAAGTTTTTTTTGGTTTGTGTAGTTGTGAAATATGCAAAGCTTTCAGGCAAATGTGATTTAAGGCTAAGTGCGAAGTGCGATAACATCGAGTAAGACAGACTTAATATATTTTAAGGTTTCACCATTACACTTTTTATAATTTCGATGTGTCAGCCCGACCGTCGGTTACACTTTCATTGCCCCTACATTTTTGAAGCGATCTTGCTTGAAAGTTTGTAATTAAATGGTTTAGGCCCGGATTTCACTTTATCAGAACAAACATTTAAAAAGTGAATTATTTTAGTGGCTCCCAGACATGTTAACTTGAATTGAACTTGAATTTTGATGGGTCTTTTTAAGTGATGTTTCCAACTTGTCTGCTCAGTATCCGCCTACCATTTCAAAACTAAACTGGAGAAAAAGTATGAAAAGAATCATCACAATCCCTCCCCAGTCATTTCGATCGACTTGGAGAAATGCTACACATAGATCTAGAGACATGCAACATATCACAATTGTACTCGTATAAATATATGCAGTACCTTATCATGTTGAATTGGGCTAAATTTCGTACTTAGAAGTCGTTGTTTCGTATATAAAATTTCTTCTAGTGGCTTTACAATCCGGGGTGGACCTGGGCTTCAGTCAACAAGCTTCTTCAGCTGGCACAATTAATTGTCAATATCATTTAATTTTTGTTGAAACTGTGGCCTTAACATTCATCCTTTCCTTCATATGGTGCTAGATTCTGAGAAAATCTAGCGAAGAGTAGTGATTCATTGAGACTCTTGTCGGTTGAGCCTCAAGGTAAACTGCGACAGTAACACCATACTCATATTTGTGTAACCAGGTTATTGACGAAGATTGAAATGATTCCTACCACATTCTCCCTTGACGATGCCCACCTTTTGTTCGAGAGAACTTAAAACAATTCGCTTTATTTCAAATTTAATTGGTTTCAACGAACTTTGCTGTGCGTACACCAACTTACTCATCTTCTATTTCACCCGCGATTATTAGGCTAGATTGGGTAGAAGTAACACTTAGGCCAATTGAATGCCGTTGTGACACCACACTGATTAGGCAACTCATATTCCTGAAACCATGCAGTGCTTGCGGTGAAACGATTAAGCAGTCTGGTGCTAATATTGCTCTATCTGATGGTCCAAAAAGTATTCCTGAGCTATGAGCCGTACGACGTGAGGCGGTGTTGTATGGTCTCTTCCTTCTCTTCATCTCTGCAATTTCTGTACAAATCGTTGGGCCGCCTGATGGCACATTGACTGCCTTGGTTATTCGTGAATCTTCCAAAGGCTCATTGTCGGAATGAGCTTGCATCTCCAGAAGCATTCGAAAAATATCCATTCACTTTCCTTATGCCCTTCCAACTTCCTCTCAATCAGAGGAAACAGAGGTCAACGGAGGTCCTGTTAATTAAAAATATCTCCTTGTGAATAGCTGAAATAATCACTACAGTTGATCCTTATTTTCTTTGATATTGAAGATTTCGTAACGTCGTGTAACTTATAATGTTTAGCCGCTTTTAATTCAATGAAAGTACGTCTGTAAAAAAAATTGTCAAATAATATTTTCTAAAAACTAAAAACTAATTTATACATTCCATGAATATTAAATAAAACAAAAAGATTTCCATGGTCCCACGACGTTTTGCTTATTTTGAAAATTCTTAACTTCCCATGCTCAAAAATTAATTCATGATGTATACACTTGCCGCAAGCGGAGTGAAACTATGCAGTAATGCGTTGACATCCTCTCTGTTCATTTCGACTGTATAAATATGTACAAAAAGTATTTTCATTTGAATTTCCATTTCTGTTTTCATTTCTTTATTCATCCCAAACACGTACTCACTTGAGATTTTGAAATATTAACCATTCCACAGATCTTATTTACAATTCTTTCCTCAAACATTAACACTTACCTAACACATAATGTTCAAGTACATGCATGTTGTTCTAATTTAAATTTTAAAGGGCCTTCAACGGGTTACCCACGTTGCGCAATTTGTTTTGTTAATTATTATTCCGTCATAGCTTAACTTCAGCGAACAACTTAAGGAGAGCGGATTGTTTGCACAATCAAAAGGATTACCATTGTCATAGAGGTTTCCTTTCCACTTCAATTATAAAATGTTTAAAAAAAAAACAAGACTATCGGTTATCGCGGTTTCCCAACAAAATACTAAAAATAATTAAAAAAATACAAAAAAAACATCACAAAAAATTTTTAAATAATACTCTTTTTTAACTTTTTCTCCAAATTAATTTTATATTTTCGTCACCCGATGCTGCTGTTGATGGACAAAACTACATAATGGTATCTTGCTACGATTAAATTTTGAAAAAAAAAACACATCACCATATATAAAATAACTTTATTTTCCATCCATAAAAAACAATCTACGACCGATATAAAATATATTTATTTATACTTCTTATTTGAATATGTGTTCTTGAAAAACAAAAAAAAAAAAAACATTCTACTCGTATAGAGAACTACCACGGCTCAAATACAGTGTTCTTAGTTGGTGTACTAATGTCAGTTGTTGGGTTCGTTTTTGTAACATTCACCTTGATGGCACTGTGCTACAGGTCAGTTGTAGTACATAGAAACTTCTCCCTGTGTCTGAGGTTAGTTGAAAAGAAGTAATGAAAAAGATTGTTGTTTATTTTTTTTTCCAAAAAATACGAAAAGAGAGAAAGAAAGAGAAAGAGAAAGAGAGAGAGAGAAAGAAAGAAAAGAAAGAATTAGTTGAAAGAAAAAAAATATGAAGATGAGTGAAAACGCACATGAAAGCTAACAGAAAAACAAATTGACGTATGTTAATTGTTTTTTGTTACCGAAAAGAATATTTACAAAAAAAAAAAACGATTTTTATACCAAACAAAACAAATTACAAAGGTAGTTGATAAACAAAAAAACATTTATATATTTTATTGTTTTTTTTAAGTTTTTCTTTTTTATTTTTTGTGTGTACAAAGACAAAAACAGACAAAACTTAAAGAAAAACCTTTAAATGCTTACAGTATACACCAATCCACCTCAATACACATGATAATTGTAAATTTTTCGTTTAATTTTTTTTTTTTTACCTATCAAACCTTATATTTCTTGTGTCACTTTTTCAAATGTTGACTGCACTGCAATTATGTATCCTTTTTTGTTTCATTATTTCACTGATAAACAAAGAAAATAAAAACTAACCAAACGCATACTTTTGATTTCACTTTTATTTCATCATAGCAATCCTGTCCTTTGATGTAGTGTGTAGATACATTTGAGCATTTTCAAAAAAATCTCTTCCATTTGTAAATTTGCTGCAACATTTCAAATCTGTCATTTTTTCTCCTATAATTTGATATTTTCGTACAAGAAAAAACCACCATAAATTTGTGCATATTTCAGTTTTTTGTTCATTTTGATGTCTTAAAGCACGCTTTTAAAAATGTGTCTTAGATGTATTCCATCACAAAACTGTGTTTTGCATAAAAAATTATGTATTTTTTTTTTATTTTCTGTAAAAATATAGCTTCATCTGCCTCTGTTATGTTGACCTTTTCACAGTGTTGCAAGATACTTCTGATACCGTATATTTAAATATATATTTACAACAAAATCTATTATTTATTTAAGTCCACAAATAAAATGATACCTTAAAGAGCTGCAATGACCAACTAGTTGATATCCCTCATTAGATGAATCTACATTGCTTTGCGAACGCAGTCTTCATTGGACAGCGTTCTTAAAATGAGATTACAAGTGAGGTTACAGAATGACGAGTGGCATTGTTCTTCATACGCGCTGACTTATAGAGCGACTGAAGGTGGATATCCCTCAAAGAAAAAATGCAAATAGTCCTCCACAAAGCTGCAACAAGTGAGACCACATTTCGCAAAGGTCCCTATTAGGAGTCCCGTATGGTCCTTACCGAACTCCTATCCAGAAGTGCCCATCTTACCGAGATGAATAAACATTTTCGCATCACAACTCACGCGCTTGGTCATATTACACGATATTGACCCCCCTAAAATGCCGAAGCCTCAAATTAATGCCCATCATGATTTCCCCAATTGCAAAGTACCCCTTAAAGATCTCATCGAGGCAATGTAGATTCCTTTGGTTAGATGAGTCATTATAAAAACCGAAAAGTAAAACAACGAACCCAACAATATACAACCCGCCCCACAAAAAAAAAATACCAGAAAAAAACAACCAAAAATATATATCAATGAACTCATACCCCGTTTATTTTGCCCAGCGCTTTACCATAAAACCAAAGTGTAACCCTAAATAGACGCATAAAAAACCGAAAATATTAAATTTTCTTAAATAGACCCTTCAAAACCCCTAAAACAAAGTTTATTCTTTTTTTCTCTTATATTTAAAAAAAAAATACAAAAATTGACATAAAAAAATATATTTAACACGAACAGTAAAAATATGACTCGAGATTTGGACAGTACCTTGTACTTGTTGTTTTTTTTTTATTACAAGAAAGATGAAAGAGGAGAGAGAGAGAGAGAGAGAGAGGTAGAAAGAAATGAATTAAAATTGTAAACGATGAAACCTTGGATACATGAATAATTTTTTTTTTTTTGAAACTGACAATCTTTGAAATTGAAATGAAAAGAAATCGTATGAAATTTTTCATTACTACTTTTGTCGTCATTGTGACTGTTAACATCTATGTGAGTAGTTGCGAAAGGGAGTTAACTAAGAAAAAAAAATGCACAACAGTACCGCAGTTTTTTTTTTGTTTGATTACCTAACGAAACATAGATAGCAAAAAAGAAAACAATAATTGAACAATTAGTACGAAATCATATTTACAGTGGATGTAGAGTCTAGATGAATTTTTTGGTTTCTTTTATTTATTTCACTTTATACATTTTTTTTAACTTAATTTTCTTAGTTTAGATTAAATTGAAGGTAAGTGAATTACTTTTTTTTTATTTTATGTACCAGAACTTATTTTATTTTATGTTGGGATGTAAATATTATCGTTGTCGGTCTATCGGATTGTCCTTAGATACGCTGCAGAAATAAGAGTGGATCTGAGCAAAGAGCTAAATGCAGGGTCATCTTCTAGATAAATAAAGCAGATTATAGCATAAGTGTTTGAATATGATGCTGGGCATGTGTCCTGGCTCCGACTGCTGCGGAACATGTTGTAATCTGAGGGTAAAATTTTCGCATAGTCCTCGCAGGACATCAGGCAGGACATCAGGCAGTACTTGGCATCCAAGATCAAGTTTTACACGAGAAGGTTAGTAATCACGTCTCCGTACCGTTTTGTCCATCATCATTTTTGAAGACATATAGATACGGACCAATGACTCCACCATAAAGCCCCTGAAACGGTGACTTTTTCTGGATTTCAATAAAATTTGGTTTGAGTTTCTAGAATTGAACCACGTTTTTGAACCATTTGTAAATCTGGCTCCGGCGTGAGACTAATCCGGCGTGAGACTAAAGCATTGCCAAACCATGCTTATCTTAAAACAAGCAAGAACTGCCAAATCAGCTGTCACCGTTTCCAAAAATACGCAAGAGCTTCAGATTGCACTACACTCAGGTTATTCGGTTCTTCCTCGATTAAGCGAGCTTACTGGAACAAATAGGCCCCTTGACGTGAGTTTCTTCTACCACGAACGGGCTGTGAGGTGATGTGTAATTTTCAAAGACGTGTGGACCCGGTAAAAAATTGCTCGACATACAGTGACTTCTTGTGGATGCATCAGCACTAATTTAGTCCGTTTACGTATCCTACTTCTTCTTTGGCTGTTGCTACAGCCCAGGGTGGACATCCAACTGCTTCGTTTGTCTCATGTCGCAAAATGGTTAATTTCACTAATTCCCTGCTCAACTGATGTAATTTTGCAGGTGAGCTCTCTCGCAATCTTTATGCAACTATACGCCACTGTGCCATGTCCGACAGAGGTATTCTGGGTGATAGTTTAGTCGACTTTAAAAGTTACAGCCTCGAAAATTGCATCCGAATATTGCGTTTCCAGCCGACATGACTGGGTTCCGGCCGACTTAACTGTACGAAAGCACTTCCCAGTCAATGTGTGAACATAATGTATACAGCACAAAGATGGAAGGTGACAGTTGCTGTGATAAATGTATTAGCTTTAGGATTATGTTAGCGTCTTCAAAGCCCAATTCCTAGCGATACGGAATAAATGCAAAAAAAAAAAAAAAACTACACGCTCACAGCACGCGTAAACCAAGCGTGCACATCAGAATTCACCCGTGCTACCTTCGTAAATAGCGAAAATTGAATCCAAAACAATAATTGAAACAGATTCAGCATCGAAAAGTGCTTGGATATACCGCAGAAGCGTGTGTTCTTTCCTCTAGTCTTGAACATCTCTGGAATGGTCTTTTTTTTTTTTTTTGCCTGAGTTCAGTTTCTACCTAGGCAGTGAACCGGTGGAGACGAAGTTTTTTTCATCGCTGAACAAAATTTGCCATGGCAGCACTGTTACCCGGCTCCCAGTCGGAGTAGGTTCAAAAATACATATTCCGTAATCAGCTGACTTTAATTCTTGAGTTGAACTTTACATAATACTAGCAAATTTTTTGGGTACAAAATAAAGTAATTGATTCTCAAAAACCACTGAGCGCACCCAATTGAACTTGACTACTATTTGACAAGTTAAACGTTTAACCTCATTTGTATTGGAATCATTAAATATTCGTCATTAAAGAGAGGTTAAACCCCATTCTGAGAGTTCAAATAGGACACCACCGACCCACTGGTGGTTAATCGCTCTTGATAGTGTCACCAAGCTCCGTTTTTGCTAAAAAAAAAAAAAGGTGTCAAAACCTCAGCGAATATTTACAAAACGGATGTCTTAGAGTCTTAACTGTTCTGTTCAATACTGTTCGAAAACAAAGCGTGGACCTTTCAAGAAGATTCCGCCTCCGCTCTAGAAAATAACATTGCAAACATCATTCCCTGGACTTCAAGATGAATGGCCACCTTGGAGCTCAGGCCTCAAACTTCTGTTCTACAAATGATGGTCCCTTTTAGAGACAATCGCTTCAACAAACGTTGAATCCATAAAGCGAGTGGTAGGTAATATTCCGATTAATGTCGGTATTCAATGGGTAATGACAGGAAGAATAAGATCGCGAGTGCAAGCTGCTGAGATGAGATTTCTTCGTGCTGTTGTGGGAACTACTTGCCATGATAGGCTGAGAAACACGGCAGTGCGCGAGGAACTCAACATTGAGCAGCTGCTTCTTCGAACGGAAAGGGCTATGCTTCGGTGGTTTGGTCACGTGGCACGAATGTCCCCATCATCACGACATCCGAGGCGGGCGTTGAACGCGATTCCATCAGGTAGGCGACCGCTTGGCAGGCCCAGGACGAGGTTACGCTTGGGCATTGCTCCTGATGAATTAGAGTCGATGGCGGAGGATCGAGTTGCCTGGAGATCTCTCGTGCGTGGTTTACCACCGCGACCCCTTTAGTGGATCATCCGGGTCAGAAGATGATGATGATGATGATGAAGGGAGTAGATTCCAATCCAAATCCTAGCCATGGATTCGATTAATTTCGACCTTCTTCGACGCCTTCACTAACAGTCTTCTTTTCTGTAATGCGAGCACTTTGGTGATGGATAGAGATTAGGTTAAGGTAGCTGGCTGTTAGCATGCAGCATTCCGAGTTAGGCCTGTGTAACCATGTGGATGTAGTCGATCCCACTTCGCAAACCAGTTGGTGGCAAAGCGGCGAAGATGGCTGACACTAATGTTGCTGAGTTCGGCAAGGTTATTAAAGGAGTGCCCGGAGGTGACCAACTTTAAGAGGCGAGAGCAATTTCAGAGAAGGTCCACAACAGTATCCTCCTGTATCCAAAGACTTGATCGCACAGTGGCCATCAGAATAAATGACAATGTTAATATTTTTAGCAAAGCCAAGGCTTTCTTGATTGCCGTAGGTTCTGCCCTAAAGACGCAACAGTAGTTCACCACCCATGCCATGGACCATTTTCGATATATCTGTGTTGCCTAATAAAGTACGCTCGGGTGGACGAGATGTCAACCATAATTTCCTCTTAATGAATGAAACGTATTAAGTCTTGACAATTTCAGCACATCCTGCGAAATGGTAAATCTTAATCAAAACTAGCATAGTCTTGGATGACAGCTCGGGTTGGCGTAAGTGATTTAAACTTCCTACTTTCACCGGCCGTGGAGAGTCCGAGCCTCATCGAGCATTAGCAGCTTTCCATCGACGACGGTCCTGTGTGGGCTCCAATCATCAAGACCGTTCTTTATACCGGATGTTCGGTGTTCCTCTCCTCCTCGACTTAGGAGGCTCGGATTCGAGGACCTTCTTAGGTGGGGCATTGGTGTCCATGCGCTCGATGTGGCCGAGCCAGTGCAGTCGACTGATTTTTGCCTTCCGAACTACATCCACACCTTGGTACAGTTCGTAAAGTTCCTCCATTCGGAAGACACGCAGACTGCACCATATATCCGACGCAGGATTTTCCCGCCAAAGGCACCAAGACGCAGCTCAGTTATTTTGCTCAATGTCCACCTTCCGATGGACCGAAATCCTGGGAAATGGCAAATCTTAATCAAAACACGAATAGTCTTGGATGACAGTTCGGGTTGACGTGTTTGAAATGCGGATTCCAAATCCGAACCTCAAATTGGATGACCCCATAAGTTTATTAAAGCCAGTTGCACTCACTAATTACAACGCAATAGTGCTTCAATCCGAACTAAAGTCATTCGCAATGACGAGTTCAGTCCAGGCACGGATTTGTGTTACGTTTTCGACGAAATCAATATTCAATTAAAAAGTTTTACTCTCCGAACTGAAATCCAATTCAGTTCTGGTGCATTAGCGCTTTTTGAATAAATTATCGGCTCGTCTCAATATTGCCACACGCCCCGAAAGTGATCACTTAGCAAGAACAATATTGTGCACATCCATAATCCACTTCTCTTCTCTTTTTTTGCGTGTTTAATTAAAAACGTTACATTTTATGCTTCATTCGAATGCGATTTTATGCCCTCCTGCGGAACTCACATCAATTCACACACAAAGTGCCCTGAAATTATGGATTCATCGCAATCATGAGGTACACATAAAGCGACTCCATGGAAAACAAAAAAAGAAAGAAAATAAAAAAAGCAAAAAAAAAGGTCAATTCGGCTGACGGATAAACTCGACTTTGCGGGGGGGACTTCCGATAAACGAAAAACAAAATTAATAATTTTTACATTCCTTCAAAGGGTTTTCTCTGTTCATTTCCGTTTTCATTTGTTTCCCCTTTTCTTTTGTTTAAGTGTACTTTGTATTGAGTCATCTCCTAGAGATGCTCAACGTGTGCTTGTGGTGACGTTGGTTTTGTTTGCTTTGCAAAATAAGAACACAAATGGACCGGGGAGCTTACACAGCACGTGTGATTTATGTTTAGTTGAGTTGTGTGTTTTTATTGTGTTTATTTTTGTTTTTCTTTTGCTTTTATTTCATTTATTATGATTTTTATTTTTGTTTTCTTCTATTGTTTTGTTTGTTGGCTCGAGTTAGACAAAAAAAAAAAAAAAACGTAGGTTTATGAGTCCAGGTTGCGCACTAAATGTATTAAATCCATATACACATAACAAACTGGCTTTGAGTTCGTGCTGGTTGCTTTGTACGGGATCACATAATGACACGGTACCTTTATACAGACATAACACACAACGATTGGTTTTGTTTGTGTAATGCGTATGTTAATCCCGTGGCAACATATAGCACATGGCATGTACACAAATATGTGACTATGTACTGTATTTGTCATGTGAAATCTGTTTAGAAAACTTTTATTTATTGAAGGGTGCTTAAATGAAATGAAGTGATATACAAGTGGGGACCAACATAAGTAACACTTATCATTTCTTATTAACTTGGTCTACTTCATGTTCAGCACATACATTCTTCTTGACACGTTCTCCCATCAATCATTTCATTTTTCATTGTTAACATTCTATTTTTTCCGTTCTTTTTTTTGCAAATAATTTTTTTTTTAATAAGTGAAGTGAGGACTTTCGATGCAAGACGTGTCCATGGACATGTCCCTTTGCAGCAGTAAAAAACATAATGTAAGTTAGAAGACTGCTTATATTGAAATCTGTGAAGTTATCAATCACGTCTGCCGCTCAAGTTTGAATTCGAAATGAGATTCCCTCAGGGTTACGTCAAAGTGTTAGCATGTCTTTGACTTTATTGCTTTCTTCTCCAAAGACGAACATGATGAGAAGGTTCTTTTTTAGTCTTTTCCTTCGAATAAGATGCATTTTGCACCCATCTTGGTTTCTCAACCAGGAACAGCCTTTAATGGTATCGGAAGCAGCGTTTTTATTTCTTATTTTTATTTTGATCGCTTAATTTTGTAAAGGAATTTTATTTACAATATTTATTTTCTGTTTCTGGGTTACTGCCTCGCTACTGCTTGATAAGGGGTAAATAAGTGTGCTTTGTTGCTTTGTTTTCTTTTTGCCTATAAATGTGTTTCTATATGCATAAGTGTACAGTTTTTAATTTTGTATTTTACTTCAGACAACTCCTTGGGTTCAAGCTCAAGCTTCTTCTTCCTTTTTATTTAGCGCTTCAGTCCGGGTGTGGACCTGGACCTCAGCCAACAAGCCTCTGCAACTAGCGCGATCTCTCACTCAGTTTTGCAAGTCCTTTCCACTTCGGTGCGCCATATTGAACGCGGCGTCCTCTATTCCCTTGTTGTCCTACAGGTTTGCAGTCGAAGACTCTTCGGGCCGGAGATGGGTAGTCCGTGCGCTCCATAGCCAACTTCGTCATTGCATCCGCATGCTCATGTCGCTGTACATCCCATACATTTGGTTGAATTTTCTGCTCAAGATACCACCATGCCTCGGCGCAGTGCAGGACTGGTATGATCGGTGTCTATTCAGCTTGATCCTTCGAGGCTCTATTACTCAATTGCCTGCTTAGCCGGAGCAACAGCGATTGGCAAGAGTTGATCTGAGATTGATCTTGGTACAGATGTTATCCTACTGTTTACAGCGAAGCCGAAGTAGAGGAAGTCCTTGACTACCTCGAAGTTATAGCTGTCCATTCTGACGCTCTGTCCAGACGACAATGCTTTATGTTCCTTCTTGAGGACAGCATCCCATTTTAGCCGCTTCCGCCTCAATGCCAACAAACGCCTCATTGACGGCTCTTTGTCTTCTGCCGATCATTCAATGTTATCAGCGTATGCTAACAGTTTTACGGACAATCTGGAAATCGGGTGCACGAAATTCTCGTATATCATCGTCCATTGTGTGGAATAGAACATTCAGCCTGACAGCAGTATTTGGGTCCTCGTTTAATGGTATACATAATTGATATTTCAAGATTTTCAGTATCGACTGCAACTCCACTTCCTGTTGTCCATTTTCGTCCCGACAGTCTTCTGTCCGGACCTTATACCCATTGGATAACTGATTCGGACATCATTCCTGCCATCGTAAAACAACGCACATCAGCGACAGCTTCTTTGAAGGCTTCTGGACAACGCCTCCAGTCTTATTTGATAATTCGTGCAGGCGGCGACAAACTTAGAGAGACGGTAAATCGGTAAAAATGATGATGTTGCCGAACTTCCATGAAAACGACACTTGGCGAAACTAAGACCAGTTTCCTTCAAGAAGCAACTCGGCCCAAACTCCAAACAGGCTGGTCCTGTAAAAGATGAACTCAAACAATCCGACACAACACTCTGAACTTGCCAATGGCTCACCAAAGACGGTACGACGAAGAATGTCCACCGCACCACCTCTTTCGATTCACTGTCTAGAAAAAGCTGATTAAACTTGGCCGTTCGGAGTCGGCATAAAACTGACGGTCCCCTACGCTATTTGTTTAAAGCAAAGCTAGAGCATCAAGAGCCTTCGGCTTTACTTCTTCGCTTAATTCTTCGTTTTTCACCAATTTCATGCAATGTTCGAATCACGGACGCTTCCTAGTCCTCAGTTGTTTTGTTGTTAGTCGGCAGCGAGTTAATAAAACATGTCTGCTCGTGAATTATTTGACAGGAGTGTGAAATCCGCTTCAGGCTTTAGATAGCCACAAATTTATTTACGTATGATATATAAAAGTATGATCTATTAAATATGAAAAACCAATTTCCACATTTGCTTTGAGGTTGCTACAAAGTTTGATGATTCCACAAAAACAGAGTAAATTTGTATAAACAAACTGGTTCTGTACACATCGAATTCAACGAAAATTGTCAACATTCACTGATCCTTGGATTATTAATTAGGATTAAACTCAACTGCAACAACTTTAGTTGGTTGCATTCATTCAGACATCCTCTGTTTATAACCAGGACCACTTGATGGTTATTCCATGTCCACGACTAATATCTTGAATTGCAGAGAAGAAAAAAACAAATCTACCAATTCTCAGAAGAAGAAGAAAGAATACCAATTTTAAAGAATATCGACCTTCCACTTGAACGCACCCAATAACTCGCAGGAAATGAGTAATGACAACCGGCAATGGAAGAGATCCGCCGCACCCATAAGCCGCATCATATTTAGTTCACGGTCAGCCAGTGGGGGGGAGGGAGAAACATTTTAATTCACCATTCCGGGCCGGCGGGCCTCATATTTGCACCCCTCCTCCCTCCTTTATTTGCAAAGGAAACCAGATGCGAGGATATAAGTACTTATTTATCCTGCATCACTTATTCGAGCCTTTTGTGGCATTGTTTTCGCTTGGCTTGTGCCACTCCCCCACGCTTCGTCCTTGTGGTCAAACTAATTCCCAGGACTCGATGTGTTTTTTCGTTTTTTTTTTTTTTCGTTCGCCCTTATTTCGGCATATACCACGAATATTTGAATACATACGTATCGCTCGGTTTGGTTTTGTTTTGAATCAAGTACATATTTATTTTTTTATTTTATTGACTTGCTTTCAACGAGTGTAGTAGCGAGGGCTGTAACAAACAGAACCGCCCCGCAAAGGGGCACAGTACAGATTTTCGAATCGATACTTTGGTTGGTCACTGGCAAAACGGAGAACGGAGAATAAATAAATCCACAGATACTTTCCCGTCGCTTATTCTCTATTTCTATTTACGTTCCATCTCCACGGGCAGATTTTGGCAAATCCTTTTAATGGAATTACAAAAAAAAAACAAATTCGAAAAAAAAAAAAATAAAACGTTTCGCTTATTGAAATGAACGACCGCAGCGCGTATTCGAGAATCCTTTTTTTGTTTTGTTTTCTGTTGACTTTCAATGATTAGTATATGTGTATAATATGTGTATTTGTTTGATGTTGGTCAATGATCTATGTGTGTGTACAGTGTATACTTTTTTTTTTGATATTTTGTTTTCATTCTTTACTTTTTTGTTTTTGTATATTTTGCTGTACAAATTGTATATTCGACTGTATGAACGTGTATGATCTTCTCTTTGCCATTTTGCGAACTTGATATGTGTATATTTATTCAAACTAAAACCGAATACTTCATAAATATACATATTTTCTCACTGTGTTGTAAAAAAAAATAATAATAATCATATTATTTCGTGTTGACTTAGTAAAATGTTTTCCATTGAATGTATGAACAACAGCCGTTTTAATTAAAATACATCACTCTCACACACACACACACACATGTACACGCCACACTCACTACACCCGATTATTCTAAAAAAAAGATTTAAGTTTCTGTTTATTCTGCAAAAAAAAATACAAATCTATGATTATTACAATTCTAAACAAATTCACTTTTATTAAATTTTCATAAAACATTTCCCATCGAAACAAAAACAAAACCAAAAAAAAAATAAAAACTCAAAATCAAACAAAAAAAATATTTTTTTAAAAAAAATATATATAAAACATAAAAAATATGATATCATGAAAAAACAAAAATCATGAAAACGAAAAAAACCAAATGAAAACCCTCCCCGAAATCAGGAGAAAGACGACCACATTGAAGTATGATCCACCATACTCGAAGAAGCCCATCGCCAAGGCTTACGGTGGCGCAGGGAACGCGGCCAATCATCACTCGGTGGAGGAGGTTTCACTGGACGGATCCAGCAAGTTGATGTATCAAAATCAAACCGGATTTAGGTGAGTCCTTCCCGCACAAGCGCACCCATCTTGACGTGCAACAAGATTCGAATTTTTGCAGAGATCACAAGACTCAGCAAGTCAGACGAATGACCGGAAGCAGCGAAGAAGACCAAGCGCACTCAGGTAAGTCCCCGGGATCCGTCCTCTCGATCCAGCATAGGTATAGATTAGATTCAGAAAACGGCTTACTCGTAGTTTGACAACAGAATAACATTTGATTCTTTGCGTGTTTTTCCCATAACTTGTGTGTGCTTTGGCTTAACCTAGCAACTCTTGTCCTTTTACTAGAAGCATTTACATACAGTCTTTCAGAGAGAGAGAGAGAGAGAGATGGGAATTCATGCACTGAAACCGAACAAGCACACTCGACTGATTTACTTTTTGTTTTTGTCTCCTTAACACACACGACATCGTGTTACAGAGAAGGGCATATTGAAGAAGCACGGCTACGGACTGGTGCTCGGCGACCAGATGAAGGACAAGTGGGGCGAGGACGGCCAGTCGGATAACCTGGAATTGATTGCCCAGCAAGATGGGGCACTGGCAGCAGCGGCAGCATCTGGGGCGGCCGTGTCCGAGGTCGAGCGCACCCTTAAGAGTCTCAATGGCTATCACGAGGACATACTGGAAGCTCTACGAAATGCAGCTTCCCATCGTGGTACCGGCGCTGGGAACACTCCCGTTGGCAGTGGCAGTCTCAGCGAGGAGATGCTGCGCAAGACCCTGCAAGATTGCTCAGCGTCACAGCTTAGCTATGGCGAATACAAGCGCAGCGGCTCGAAGACCGGCTCAAAGGAGAACATCTGCGACATAAATCAACCACACACGGTCCTGGTGGAGGGTCCCCAGACTGGTGCCATACTCCATCATCATCGATCACAGCATCATCTGCCCGAAGAAGACGATGCACCAGCGACTGGTCCACTGCGAATAAGAAATCTCGAAGACCTAATTAGGCAATTAGAACATCACTCGGTTAGGCACATGAGCCCAAGTGGCTCCGAGGACAATCGAATGTCCGAGACAGAGGCCGATCGTCATTATAGATTAGATAGTTCCGCTGCTTGTAGTGAATCCTCGCAAGGGTTAGTGCCACTTTCAATATACCTTTTTGCTCTTTTAAACGTTCAGTTAATATATGTTCTTGTTTTTTTCTTTGTTTTGTGTAAATTCTTGAAAATCATGCGTGTTTATTGAACTCAATTTTCAGCTCAAATCAACAATTAGCACAATCACAGAAAACTGCAACAATACATCCGTCTTACAGTAGAAGCTGTCGGCCACGATCCGACGAGGAGAGTCGCTTCGTTTATGGAAGGTATAGGCATCCAACAACTAGTAGACATCCACATCAATCACACTCACCTCATGCTTTTGGCCATCATACGCATCATTCGCATGCACATGGCCATGCATCGCATGGCCCACACTCATCACATCACTCGTCGCATACGCATCTGCATCAAGATGATGAGGGCATCTACGAGAGTGCCGATCACCATGATAGGACCGTAGATGCCCGGATTGATCGTGAAACTCCCGATAGCGAGAGGTAGGTCCCCTTCAGTCACCAAAAAAAAAAAAAAAATCCCGGTTAGACAAATGTATACCAATTAGATGAAGTTTGGTTTTATTTTTCCGTTTACGTTCTTTATTTGATATGAGTCTTTGTTTTTCTTTGTTGTATACTTTTCTGCATAATGATGGAATTTGTTCTTATGTTTGCAACGCAGCTCTTTAATGAGCTCGCTGTACTAATTGGAATTAATTTTGTTTTCTATGTATGTTTTTTTTTAGATAATTTATTTATTTGTAAACTGTTCTAGTAATCGTGTAGTGTGTCAATTCGTGTGTCGTAGTAGTAGTTTTTTAAGTAATAAGGAGAACGAATTAAAATCGATGAAGATTAACTAGATAAACTGATATTTGTAAGAAAAAATTCCTATTAAGAAGTGTTTGTAAATTTTGTTTAATAAAATAATAAATTATGTTCAAGCTTTATGCATTCTGGATCTCTAATAAATAAATCTTTAAAATATGTAAGCCAATTAAATGTTAACTGAATGAATGCAATATTAAATGTAAAAATGAATTACTATTCAAATAAATATTATTTTACCAGTAAGCGAGGAATTAACATCATGATCTAAAAAAAAACAATAATCTGCAACTATTTAACTTTTCGATTTGAGATTAAAACAAAATTATCACAGAAATTAGAGAATATTAGTGAACTGAATTTGAAATTTGAAAAAAATTGTTCTTCTAGTTGACTAACACTTCCCTAAATATTGACACTCAAATCACCGGAAGTTTCAATCGTGATTAACGAGACTTGTGGATACCGACACATTTAGAATTTAACACAAAGCAAACGTAAACTTTATCGTAAATCGCTCTATCTATTGCTGAATGACAGTACATCGGGACAGACGACTTTTGTTATATAGTATGTGAAGAAGATGAAATACATATATGTATTCGCTTGACTTTCTTGACGTTACGAAAGGGATCCCTGTACCTATCACTGGATAGTAAACTTTTGTAATAAAAATTCTCAGCATCAAAGAATTAAATTAATTTGGTTATAAGGCATTACAATGGGTTCAACTGGACGTAAGTGAGGTGTGGCTTATCCCCGCCTACCCACTGACTTACAATAATAGGGCACTTCTGTAAATATGCTTATGCTTGTAAAACATTTCACCTTTGTGTGGCGGTGCAGACCGGGGTGGACCTGGGCTTTAACCGACAAGCCCTTCTAGCTAGCGCGATCTCTGGCTAATTGCCTCCAGTTACACGCTCAATGTTGGTTAAGGTCCTGTTATAATTTAGACGCTTAAGTCCTCTGTTCCGTTGCCCCACAGGTTTCGAGGCGAAGACTCTTCGGGCCGAAGCTAGGTTTTCCATACGCCTAGTCACTTTAGGTCTTCGATAGACTCATGTCGCTGTACAGCCATCATCAACGTAAACAGCATACGGTAGGCACCAAGACCCTTCTTATCCGCTTTTGCTGCTGTCCTATTTTTTTTGCTGTGGCATGAAAATGCAGCGAAAAATCCATTACATAGCCACAGACATAAACATAGAATTAGCTGAAAAAATAGTAGTATCTTTCATTCAAATATTCTGCACTCATTGTTCGTCTATCTTAATTCCTTACTTAGCTTTATCATTGTAACAATGATTGCATGAATAAAAACGAAGTAGACCGGAGCTGCGCAAGATCAAGCTCTAGCGATCAAGTCTAATCAGACTTGCTACATTGCATATTTGGTAGTTCTCCCTCTATTTCTGTCCAGTTTTACTTTTTGGCAGTATTGTCACGATGGATATGTGTGTAGCTCACTGAGGCCAATGCAGTTGTACAAGTGCAAGCATCCAATAGCCTTTGGGGTTTTCTTCTCCTCTTCATATAAACAAGATATAATGCCTGACTTCAGAGAAGTCACTATTGAAAGAAATCTGAAAGATCCCTGAAAACTCACTCAAGCCCTTTGCCCTAACGCTTTCACTTTAATGTCGTGTGTGACATTGCAAATAGTTGACTTCTAATTAAGTTGACTTTTGGTCCAGAAACTTTTTAAAAATCGATTTTGTGAACATAAAAAATGGCAAATTCATTCAAACTAAAATATTAAAAGATTAAGCAATATATCGTAATTCTCTAAACTTCAAGTCAGAGAAATATTGTCTTTCGGTCAGAATTAGATTTGTTTGTTGTCTCGTGTCATCGTGCTATCGTGTCAAAGCACAGCTGCCTTTGAACGAAGAGCCTATGAAAGTTCTTAACTAATTCACTCCAACTGACATCGGAAATACTGCTTGAATTGCAGATTAGCACATTCATCGCATCGACTAGCTTCCATAAATACATATGACATTTATTACGTTAGAGCCCATCGTGATAGGTTCGATGGTTCAAGGGGTAAAAAATGCTGCAAAACACAGTCATACCCATTCGACATTCCAATTGGAGCATTGGTTTTGAAAAGTCTAGAAGTTTCTGACAGTCTCGGCACACCCTGGCGAAGAGGGTACTTGCTTCGAGTCCTACGCTGGGATTCGACTAGGTTCAAGTCCCGAATTTATCAAATTTCATAATTCACTGCTCCATATTCCTGTTAAAAAATGGTCGAACTTCGCCGTTAGATGTCGGATTAGGTTGCATCCACTCGTGATAGACCAATAGCGTGCACAATTGACAGCACGAGTGGGTGCTGTAGAAGCTAGGCCCAGGTCCACATAATGTCCAATTTATTATATCAATATTTTTTTAGGGATCAAATTCGATCAACATTTTCCATAGGTTATGCTAGGTTTTTGTAATTGATCCTATTCCGTAAGCCAGTCGGTGCTTTTGACAAAGCGGTGAATATGGCGGACACTTTCATTATGTTCATTTCGGTTCTCCTAATGCATTGTTTAGTTCGCAATAAAAACAAAACGGTTGTGTGGACTGTGATGTATTTTAGTTTCTGCCGATGTATTTCTGGACGCTACAGTGGTTTGCTAGTCGGAATGATAATTTAATACTACTTAGGTCCTTAGAGTAAACGCCCGAGCCTACGCCTTCACCCTTCTTCGATCCATTTGTGAAGATTCGCAGAATCTGCATCGACATAGAGAATCCAGATCTTTGATTTTTCTTTTTTTCTTAAAACTTTGCTGTGTCACTTTATTTTTTCCTTACATCCTTACTCCTTGTGTCGAATACTGGAAGGTTTCAGTATATTGTATTGAAGTGAAGTGAGGTTTTATTTTGTAGGAGCTTAAACTTCAAGTTGTCAACCAGACTCACTTTAAAGAAGACCTAGGCAATGTGAGGTAACGCCTCTGCATTTATGAGACGAAGCCATGAAGGGATATAGCAAAGAGCTTGAAGCTCTTGTTACACCTCGTTAAATAATTTAATAAAATAAGTTAAGCCATGACAGCTGTGTAATAAAAATACCTAACGTCATCATTTAAAAAACTGAAATCACTCAGAAACCACAAAGATGCTATATTACTCGAATTGTATACACTTTTTGTTAAATAATACTTTTAATAAATACGAAAATTAAGAACAAGCTTGTCATCTTTATAAAGAAAAATACTAAATTCTACAATCTTTCTTTTTTATTGCCATTCAGTTCAACAGTAAAACACTTGGTTCTCCTTATTACTTGAATTCGATTTTCATTTTGCTAAATTCAAACGTTTCCAAGGTATAATTTAGAAATAGAAAATCACCAGAACTCATACTCAATTCAATTGAATTTTTTTTTTGAAAAAGAAAAGAAAAAAAAAACAAAAATAATAGAAACTAACACAACAATCACATACCCAACGATACTGACCATAAAAAAACATAAACATTTGCCCGCCTCTGTTGCAAAAGTCAAAAGAAACGCTTAAGGTATTTGTTATTTGCTAACAGCTTGCCTTTGTTGCTATACCATAATACATTTCAAAATTGATATTTTTCTATTTTTTTTTTGTTTGTTTAGTTTTGTCTTGTTTTTTGTTTATTTCAAAACAAAAAAGAAAATCCGATTGAAAAGAAAAGAAGAAGAAAAAGAAGAAAGATATTAATCAGTTGTGATTACTCAGTTCATTTTGATTTGCAATTGTTTCTGGGTTGTTGGTTTGTTTGTTTTTGTTTTATAATTTTACTTGTATCGTTGTTCCTGTTATGATTATTATTTTCTAGTGATGACTTTATTCAAGCTCAACAACAGTTAGCCCGGTGGGCGAGTGAGGATGTAGTATCCGTCGTGGTATTGGACCATCAGCAAGGTACAATGTCGGATTCCCAACAACCCGGCGTCGGACAATTGTCAACGGCATCAACGAGTTCCGTTATCCACCACCACGGCGAACCATCATCAATGGGGGCGACAAATGGTTTAAGTGTAAGTCAGAGGGACTTCTACCCCTCACCACCATCGACCGAAACGGAGAGCAGCGGCAGTGTCATCCAGCCACAATTGAGGCGCGCCCACATAGACTCAAACCAACTAGGAGACGGACAATTAATGGAGAATGGACGTTATCCTGAATATAAACACTGATAATAACTGTATGGGGTTAATAAATCCGCCCCCTAATGTGTGATCATCATTTTACTTACACTAGATTACTCTTCTTATTTTATTCTTTTTTTCTTTCTTTCAAATCAATGCAAAAAAAAAACAAAAACAATTTGAAACAAAACAAAAAGAAAATGAAGAAAGAAACAGAAACACAACACGACACTATTAAATATAAATCTCAAAATATACATACACACATATGATGATTATAAATGCATTCGATTCGCAAAGCAAAAGAATTTCCAAGAGGAACGATGAGAAATGCAATTTAATTTTTAAGATTAGACAAATAACAATTAAATGAGAGCAAAAACAAAACAAAAAATGAAATACAACAAAAATGTCTAGATATCGTTAATTGCACACAACAAAGTTATAATGTTTATAAATAAAACAAAAAAAGTATTAAAATTGAATGAAAATAGTCTATAGATATACAAGTATATGAATATATGTAAACAAATAAAAAAACAAAAATAGCTGCGATTAACTGAAGGAGGAGGAAACTCAATTCAATTTTACTTACACACCGAAATCAGTTATGTCTACGGATTTAAGTAACAAATGCGTGTCCTTATATCGTCACTGACGCTGGACAATTTTTTTACGAAAACCAAAATAAAGAAAAGAAAAAAAAATAAGAAAATATATTTAAAAACCAAAAGAAAAGTGAGATAAAACATTCATTAAATGTAATGTCAATTTTATAGAGAAAAAATAAAACAAATAAAACAGTCAACTTTAAATTGAATAGTGTAATTAACAAAATAAATAAACTAGGTACACGGAGGATTTTAAATAAATTCAAATAAATAAATCTATGAATGTATAGCTATAGGTTATTGCAAACAAAAAAAGAAAAATTAAATAAATAAATATTATACGAAGCTAGTTTCTTAACGGAAATAAGAAGGAGCCTCAACTGTATATTACGAAATAAAAAAATAATAAAAATGTTAACAGTAACTTTAGTTAATTGCGAGCCAAATTGGTTCGCCTTTTAAATGAGAGTCAGTCATTCAAATGACGCAAATTATGATGATGGCATAACATGAAGAGCAAAACAAGTCAAGATATTGTGCACACGACGACAGATTGTATGTAAATACGTTTAGGCTAAGACTACAATTAGAATGAATTTAACTATTTCTATTATTGGGAAATCAATAAGCCATACACAAAACTTAACTTCACTGAGAACTTGATCGATTTTAACACTTGATCAATCAGTTAACACAATATTTAGTAACAACATATAAACTAGGTGATGCAGGAATAAATTACTTAAGACAAAACAATGTTCAAATGATATTAAAATAGGACGTAGTTACACAAAATTCCCCCCCCCCCCCCCCTCACCACTCCATCCATCCACTCAACAGAGTGTGTGGTGCAGATTAATCCTTTATCGAGACAGAGACAGAAGATCAGCTCGCCCTCAAATTTTCTATAGCAAATATTAATTCACCAACTTAGTTTAATTCACCGGCAAAATGGTGGAATTTTTAGTTCGAACACATGTTTAGGTTGAAAAATGCACGTGGAATTCATAGTCGCCATCCACATTCAGCTCACATCAGCTCAAATCCACAAGCATACGTTCCTTGAAGTCCCTTAGTTCCTCGCGTGAGAAATTCATAGATTTAATGAAAATAGCAGAATTCGTTATTCCGTAGCAGCACCGCAGCTGAGGCTCAAACTGAAATAGTAAAATCAAAAGATACAAAAAAAAATAAAACAACCAAGTTTGTCACTGTTTACCATTAAACTCTAAATTAGGTCCGAGTACTAACAATATATAAAAAAGAAAATAAATAAAATTAAATCAATTTTTCTATGTACAACATTGTAAATAACTCAAAATATGTTTAAAAATTCTTTTTGTACAGATAAAACAAGAATTTGTTAACGTTGTATATATCTGAGTAAAATAAAATCGATTCGTTTTTAACATAAGTCTAGATAATTATCAAAGCAACGTAAAAAGTAAAATTAAAGCAAAACCACAAGAAGGAATTAATTTAAGAAAACTAAACATCACAAGATATCTTAACAAAAACATCTAAACCGAAGAGAGAAAAGAAAAATAAATAAAGTTACAACTTTTTCCCAAAACAAAAAAATAACAAATCATGGTTTATTACTTCAATAAAAAAAAAACATAACTCTATAACTATTCACACACAACTAAAAAAAACAGATTAGATATTCAATTATAAAGAACGTCGCCGTCAACAAGTGAAAACAAAATAAATAATATATATATAAATCCAATAACAACCTTGTACATACAAACTGACACCTTTTTTATAACATAATCGAATCAAAACAGAAAAAACTGAATCATTTTTAAATCATAAAACCATTTTTTTTTTCTGGCAAACAAAAAGAAAAGCGTATAAGTATCTCCTCATGATGATCTTTATTTTCATAAACTTCATTCAAAGCTATCCAAAATCTTTAATGAAAATATTTGAATAATTTATTGCAATCTTTTTTCAGATTCAATTACCATATCAGGTGATTTTTCGTGTATAACAAAACTAAAAATTCTTATTTGTTATTTTTTTTGTTGACTAATTTATATATTATAGATAGACAATTAATTGAATAGCTTGTTGAGTAATTATTATTATTATTCTTCTTTATTTTTTTTTTTCGAAATATTAAGCCGCTATAAATGAAATAAGTTTTCGCAAGAATTAAATTTTGAAGGGAGAAGAGCAGAAACCTCAGACACTTTATGGAGAATATTTATCAATAGATTTTTACTTTTATTTCAAGTAGTTAAGTTTGTTTTTATTTTATGTTTTCTTTTTCAAATTTCCTTTCTATTCAGGTTTATTTTATTTGATTTATTTTTTGTGAATTTATTTACAAAAAAAAAAACATTTTAACACTATTTTGAAGAAAAAAAGAAAATAAAATTCCTTTTTAATTTTCTTTTTTATTGTTTCAGATATTATCGCTAAGTATAATTGAGACAGACTGACAGACGAGAGACACCGTCGTCGTCTATGAAAAATGAAATGAAAAAAAATGAGAGAATATTTATATGAAAAGAAAATGATTTAAGAAACATGAATTATTTCAAGAGAGAAAGAGATATGTAATGTATTTTTTAAAGATTATTCAGTAAATACGTTCATGAATGGCCAGTTGCATGAGTTTTGTTACAAAAAAAAAAGAAACCATACACCATTTTCAAGATCACTTCACTTGACATGACTCATTCGTTTTTTTTTTGTTCTTCTTTTTTTAAAAGCAGCATTTCTATGTTGTACAGTGAGTTCTTTTAACTTTGACATCTTAGCTCTTAGATTAGAGGATGCAACCTATTGTTCTCCGTTTTAACAGTTATTGATTTGTAGAGATTTTTATTGTTCAACACTAGACATTTTGCTGTTAAACAAGCTATCACTTCACATGAACTCATATTACATTCTACATTCAATTGGATTGGATGAAGCAAGCTTTTGATTGCGTGGCACCACATCCCCTTGACATTGCTCAGTGTTTGTCTTTCACGTTGATTTCCTGGCGTCTTGTCGAAAGAACTGAAGGCAGGAAAAGCGCTCAATCACATGACGTCCTACCGCAACGAACACCGGAATCGGGATTTAAATTAACTACTGGATCACTTGCAACTTGCTCTACACTTGCAACGTGAAAACGGTAGAAACTAGACTTTTGTGTTTCTCTCATAACATCGAGAGATTCTACTGACTCGACGATAATCGGCAAACTGAAAAAAAATGCCCATAAATGCGATGAAACTGGCGTGTTCCACCGGACAATCTACTACATTCAGCATATTCCATCCATCTCTCTTCATCTAATGGTCGTAAAAATAACACTTACAAGCCACTGCTCTGTCCAGGTACATTCCGCAAGACTAGGCTCACTTTCTTACTTATAACACATGCGACTCATTGAAGATCTGAACATGATCAATAACTGCCTGAGTCGGAGACTGTGATGACTTGGTCTTTATACCAGAGATTCGGTTTTTCCTCTTCCCGAATTATAATGCTGGGACTCGAAGACGCTCTTAGCAGGACGAATGGTGTCCACGTGCTCGATGTTGTAGGGCCAGTCGAAGTAATCTTGATAAAACTCGTAGAGTTCACGGTTTTGTCTTCTCCTCCTAACATGTTGCCAAAGGCACCAATAATCAGCTCTGCTGTTTTTCTTATTGTCCAGCTTTCGGCTTCATGGCAAAATAAGAGCTTTCTAGAACATGTGTATGGTCACCTTCGAGTGACGAGATTTGAGCTCAGTTCTTGAAGTTGGACAATATATTTTGTGTTGGCCTTATTGACCATACATTGACTATGAAAAAGACTATGTTTACCCTTCAATAAATATAATACTTCACCATGCATGGATGAGGTGCTGCCGCACGTCTGAAACCCAGTGTTCAAGTAATCTAAATACACGATGAAATACATCCAAAATTATCCATATTCTTGGTAGCACATTCTTCTTGTACTTCGAGTAAGGCTACAGTCTGGGATGGACTTGGTCATCAACCAACTGGATGATCATTCTCGTTGTTGGTTTGGAATTCAGCTCTTATTTAACAAGGTCAGTAGATGTGGTTCAGTTTTGGACACATCGATGAAGAAGACAAGTCAGTGTCAAACCATGCAAATCAACTAAGCAACACACAAGTATTCATATTTAATAATCAAACAAGACAATCCACACTTCGTGTCATATGCAAACAGAGTTCACAGCAATTCTAGCTTCTACTCAAACACTGCCGCATGCCATGGCCTCACTAGAATACAGACATTTGCTTAATAGACTTCCATGCAAACATACATGCAATACTACTCTCTCTCTTGATTACTTCGTTCGTTCGCAGTCATTTCATACAAGTTTCGGCACACCTAGACTGGCCATTCGACGTTCAGTTATTTTCTGTTTGTTTCATTTAAAACTTAACCCGTTTTCCAATTCTCACTTCAGACTTATTTTGATAATCAATGAAAGTTTAATTTCCCACAAAACAAAAGGAGGATTTAATTATTAAGTTAAGTGAAATTCTAAATTTTATTCGATTTTGTAACACACACACAAGAGAACTGTGTTTCAAGAATGTAAATCTAAATATACGTATACAATTTTAATATATACATATATATACATATATATGAACTCTAGATAATTGTAAATACATTTCTTATTTCGTATTTATATTTTTATATTGTTAAACAGTCGTTCTTATTCTTTTCACAATTCGATAAACAAAATTCACCTGGTATTCTAACAAAGAACAAAAACGGAAACGTCTCAAATATATATATATACTATATATACCCACAGCATTTCCTATTTTTTTGCTCTCTTTTTTTTTGTTTAACACTCACTCAAGCCCGATTTGGAAACAATATTTGTGTTGCACATGAACAATAATTGAGAAGGCAAACAAAACAACTTAAAAGATAAATCACTTTTCGTGGAAAAACATAGGATAATAAATAATAATCAACACAACAAACTACTAAACATAAATAAATATGATATTGAGCTTAAATTAAATTTTAATGAAAATGAAAAAGAAAACAAAAAACTTTAACACAACCGAACACATAACAGGACATAAGTAATACACAGTCGTTAAAAAAAAAACAAGAAAAGAAAACAGAATGAATAAATAAAATAGTTAGATATTTTAGAGTAAGTACACTAAAGTAATAATAAACACTTCGACAGAAAACTACTGACTTCTTATCGAAAAGAGAGACTCTAAAATCAAACCAAAAGAAGAAGCGACACAAGCAGTTCCCCTCCCATTTAATGCCTTTCATTTTGATTTCGTTTATGTTTATGAAGAAAAAGAGTGAATAACAAACCCGAAAACAAAAACAAACAAAACAAAAAAAAACACATAAACATACAAGAGGAATTTTTAAATTTATACACCAAAAACTTCTAGAGTATCAAATTGAAAAAAAAACGAGTAAATAAAAACCAAAAGAAGCTATTGATAAACATAAAACAGGTTTTTATATAGATCATGTTGTTAATAAAAGGCGAACAAAAAATGTCTCATAACTTGCGTAATAAACACAAAAAGATGAGATGTATGTAATTTTTAATGAGGAAAACATAAGAAGAAGTAAATAAATCCTTATTCAAAATGAAGTAACGAAGAATATAGTTAATTTTAAAAATTAAAGAAACACTACCTATATCAACTAAAAGAAAAAAATGGTAAAATGATATTTTTTTTATTACGCCGAAACGGGATCTAGTGAATGTAAATACATTTTTAATAAACAAAAAAACAAAAAGAAATTAAATTAGATTCTAATTTAAATAAATTGTTCTTTCATTTTCATTGTACAGAATCTTAGTTACATAAACATTATATTTTCAGAAGAATTAGAAGAGAAAAAAAATACATAAACGTATGTAGAAACGCAGTAAACTTTATTAAATACAGAAAAAAACACACACAGTTTAGTTAAAAAGAAACAAGAAAACCAAAAGGAGAATATATATAAATGTGACCGTTAAAGGTGAACATAAAAGTAAACACAGAAAAAAACCAAAAAAAACCATTACAAATATGATTAAAATGATGAATTATGAAAAAAAAACAGTGGAAAGAAAAAAAAACAACCAAACACAGATGTTAGATATAAGAAAATAAGTTTTATGATATTGTATGATGAATGGAATGTTAGTTAATAATTAACAGACTTACTGAGATATTCTAAAATGAATTTAATTTAGTGTATGAAATACTAATTCGTAAGGTAATATGTAATATGTATGAAAATTTAACAAAATAAAAAAAAAACCCAAAAAAAGAAAAATAATTATAAATCACACCCGAAGTAAGATAGAACCGCGAGGCGATGATTGTATGTACTATTACAGCGAGAAATAAAGAAAATAAAAATAATTAAAGTCAACCAAACAAAACAATATTGAACATTTATGAGTTTCAGTGATTTCAAAGAAAACAAAAAACCAATAGATAAATCAACAACAACTAAACATTACATGTCTGAATAAAGAAAAAAAAAATAAAAACAAATCAAGTAATTAAATATAGAAACAGAATTTTTGCGTTTTCAATTTGCAAAGACGAGCAATTCAATGTCAAATTCAAACTGTTACAGTAACAAAATTTTATATATCAGTTGAATGTAAGAAAATATATTGAAATACTTCAAAATCAACATTCATCCTTTTCCGCAAAAACCACAAACACAGCACACAAACTCAAACTCAAAATGAACAACAAAAAAAAAAAACATTGATAACATTTCTCTAGCATAATCCAATTTTTTTGATTGTTATTTGTTAAATAATTTATTAGCGCAATTTTTAGATAATTTAATTATACTTATTTCTTTTCGTCTCAACATATACACTTGGCAAGTTTAAAAAAAAAACACCCATGATTATTTTTAACTACAATCCTTATTGAACAAAAACAACAACATGATGTTAGAGTATCATAAACACACACAAAAAAAGATGTTGTTTCAAAGAAAGGGAAAAAATTAAACGAATTATTCACGCAAACACATTCAAAATAAAAAAAATAAAAAATTATTAACTAAATGGATAATATGCGAAATTGAAAGAAAAGCAAAAACAGAAATAATATGTGTAAAGAAAATAAATGAAAAAAATAAGAAAACAAACAAAATATGAAGAGTTGATTTATTAAAACCCAATAATACAAAATTTGTACATTTTAATTAAGATATGGAATTTTTTTATTTGATTAATAAACAAAATTGTAATGATGATGTTAAAATCACTGCCCGAATAAAAATGATATAACATTTGAAAAAAAAAGGACGAAAAAAATATAATAAAATTGCATGTTATATAAAAAAAAAAGATGTTCTCTTTATTTAAACTGAATACAATTGTACGACCTAACACTCTGTCGACGGGGGACTCCTTTTAGGACGAGCAATGAATTACAGAGAGTTGGCCTTATCCTTGCATGTGGCCAACGTTTCAGATTAAGCTTCGAAATGTTGGCGGTGAAGAAAGCTGACTAGCATTGCTCCAACAGTGTGGAGACTTGATGACCACTTCAACTTCACTGCAATTACTCGTAGATAGTTATTGTATAGTGTACAGTTCTGTTGCTAAATAAGAAAGCAATTTTCTCCTAACACGAGAAGTTCAGCCTTAACCCATCGTCTCCACTGGACATGATATAAACTAGTAGAAGCAAACAAATCCATGTCAGAACTAACATCAGTCGCCGCATCACGATTGGAAGACAAGACATGAATGGATTCCTATATCCTGAAGGGTGACTTCAACTCACGTGGGTCACGTGGGTGTGGATGTAACGACATGGGGAAGTCTGGTTGCTAGGAACGGTGATCATCATCAGAGCGCGAACGGAGAGAAGTTGTTGAACACCTTCTTTCCACACAAAGCCATTCATAAATACACTTGGCACCGCCCGAGTCCTCAACAGAATTCATTGACAGATCTGCTTGTGGTACCATCGTGTATGAAACGGATGGTTTGTGACGTTCGTGTGATGAGAGAGGGTGAACTGTCAACTGATCATCAGCTGGTGTTGTGTACGCTGAACCTCACTGAGAGTACCTCTTCTGCCAAGGCGGAAACCAAGAGAAGTTGGTGGTAGAAACTACAGAACAGTGAGATGCAGCAAAATTTAGCACGGCACATATCTGAATGGTTTGAACGAATTCCAACTGTTCCATCGCATAGCCCAACCGTCTTTCAACCATCGTAGAGGAATAACGGCGACTATTTTCAACAGCTGGCATTGCCTCTGCGCGTGATGTTTGTGGAGTGAAGCGGCTTGGCTTGGTTTAAAACACCAGGAGTTCAAGAAGCCATCAGATAGAAGAAGTGCACCTACAGAGACTGGATTCTTGTGGGACTCCGCTTTTCGTGCCCGGTACACTGAGGCGCGAAGAACTTGCAAATTGGCTGTGCGAGCAGCTAAAGAGCATTCGTGGATGGAGTTCAGCGAAAAGTTGGAAAGCTACCATAGATCTGCGAAAAAGGTGTTCTGGCAAACCATTCGCCGACTCAGAGGCAGAAAATTTCATTTACATCATCGAAGGAGTCAAATCCAAGGATGGTGTATTGCTTTCCAATGAGGTAGACATTTTGAGCAAATGGAGCGAGTACTATTCGGAGCTGCTCAATCCTGAACTGAGGATGGCGGAGAATAGTGGATGAAGTCATTTTGGCGATTGAATCGCCAAAAGTTTGCAAAGCCGCCGGTGTGGATGAAATCCGGCCAGAAATGCTTAAGGTCATGGGTAAAGAGGCAATTTTATGGCGCTCTCGTGTCATAAATGTGACTTGGGAACGCAGTGAGATACCTGGCGACTGGCAAACTGGAACGGTTGTCCCTTTTTTCAAAAAGGGAGACAAAAGGAATTGCTCCAGTTACCGGCGCATATCTCTTTTAAGTCTCCGCGGGAATGCCTACGCTAAGGTTTTGAAGGCGCGTTCTATGGATGGGGGATAAACAGTGCGGCTTTTCCGACAGATGTACAACCGACGAAAACTTAGCGGTTCACTCTAAGAATTGTACCCGAGAAGGCTAGTATGCCAAAGCAATCCACAGGATTGATGGTAATCTTATGAGTCTCTATACACAAACTGTAGCAACTGTGTTCGGATTAACGATACTAAATCAACCATTTTAACTGTGGGTGTTGGACTTCGCCAAGGGTGCATCTTGTCACCTCTACTTTTCATTACATATGAGAACTGGATGTCGCAGCGCAGCCGAGGCGAGGAATGTTTCACATTGGGAGAGTGACTTAGAGTGACATTGACTTAGTTATCCAAACATCCTTTCAAACGGAACTAAAGCGCGCGCTCTATAGGTTTCTTGCCGTGTGTGCGGATGCTGGGATGAAGGTTAACATGGACAAATCAGATGTTATTGTAATTTCCAGAACACCTTTTCAATGCACTCAACATGTTAGTGGAGTCAATTGAAGCAGGTGGCGATGTTTAAGTGTCTCGAGGTCTTTTTGACGAGTGATGGAACGAATAATGTGATCATTATCACGACATCCGAGACGTGCCTTGAGTGCGATTCCATCAGGTAGGCGTACCCTTGGCAGATCCAAGATGAGGTGGTTGGACCAAGTCTCGGCTAGTTGCGCTTGGTCATAACTCCTGATGAGAGAGAGTTAGAGTCGATGGCGGAAGATCGAGTGCCCTGGAGATCTCTAATGCGTTCAAAAGATGATTTTGATGTGGATGACATAAAAAATCTGTTAAAATCTTGGATATGAGATTGGACGGGGCCATCGCCAGGGCCTAGCTTCTCAGCAACCACTCGTGTTGTGCGTGCTATTTGTTCTCTCACGAGTGAAAGAAACCTACAGTTTTATGCCGACTCCGAACGGAAGCTTTTTCTAGACAGTTATACTCTTTGAGCATTGTCAGTAACTCGAAAGAGGTGAGGCCGTACAAAATTATGAGCCGTCTGTACACTGTACACTGTCATAATTGCCACATTTTGACTGAAAAGCAGTTTCTGGCAGATAGTCGGCTGGAAACGCAATTGTCGAGGTCGTAACTTGTATGCTCGACTAATCTGAATGTACCAGCTAGATTGTCTCTGCATTTTTAAAAAATCTCTGCAAGATGACATAAGTTAGGTAAGTCATTATATAGATGATTCATTTTGCGACACAAACATTAGCTAACAGTGACGTGCATCCAAAGCAATTTGTTGAAAAAATGGGAGAAAGGCCAGCAGTATCCTGCACCTTTCGCCTACCAAAATATTATATTCGTCCTGCCGTATATTTATGGTCTAGAGGTGTCTTAAGGTCCCGTAGACAAATGAAGAAGAACTACAACCTATTTAAGGCCCAAACCCATAGAATCCGTTACGTGCGTGGTGTGAGAATCCACAAGTTGTTGGATTGCTCTATAAATATTAATTCTTTGGGTTTGGGTATTTAGTTCGGGCAGCAAGAAATAAACTGTCCTCACAATCCTTTGATGTGGCCTTCCCTCAACCGACTACTACACCAAACACTTCAACCATTTGTAGAAGACGGGATATTCAACTAATAAATTCAAATTCATCTTAGAATAAGGGTGTTTTCATAAACATCGAAAATCTGCGCTAGTATAATCGCATTTTGAACACACACACGTGCAGAATGTCTGTAGGCTTGCTTTGGTACAAAATATTTTTCTTCCAATCGACCCTTTTTACAGTCGCAAAATAATGACTGCACTGTCTGCCCCATATTGATGAGCTATTGACGTTTATGAATAGTAGGTACTGCAGATGTTCTAAGTTAGGATAACGCAGTCCTTTGTTAAGCTGACGTTTATGAAAACACCCTAAAATAAGTTCAAGTCTAATATTATTACCTCACTTTAATGACTTTCACGCAATTTAAAAATTTCAATTTCTAAAAAAAAAGTTTTTGAGTCCACCTTGCCGACAAAAAGCTTAAATGTGTCATATTCCATCAAGTGGGAAAACAGTGCACGTGCTCGAATTTCTGCTTCGAAACTTCATTCAAGTAGTGTGTACAAGAACCACGAAATCTTGAACTGTTATAATGGAGTCATCCAACGCTTGTTTTCAAACAAAGCAATAAACTAAAAATGTTGCTGGATCGTGACACAGTCCGGAGCAAATTATGACGTAAATTTATGAGCTATAATCATCGTCTTTAAACTCATTTATTTATTAAGAACGAATTAACTAATTGTGGGACTTTAGACAATACCTTGCCTTTTATTTTGTACAATTTTGTTATTCGGCTACATCTGATTACAGCCCAATCGTGTTTCTTTTATTGACCAGTTCTTTAGATATCATAGGATCAGAGGTTTTCTGGCGGATGCCATAGCTCCATTTTGCAGTAGGCTAAGCGATGTGCTTAAGGAGACACTCAATGTCTGATATTTCTTCTTCTGCTTTGTACAGCACTACAGTCCGGGATAAACCTGATCATGAACCAACGGCCCTATCGAGCGAGCATTGTTATTCTCCATGATCGCTTCAGTTTGGTGTGCATAACTGGTGCCATCCTTTCGCTGGGGTCATACTTATCTTCTCTGCATCGGTCCTATTATAGTAAATATTGCGGAGAAGCCAGAAAAAAAGTCTAACTTAATAGCTGGTGTCATCTGTTGCCTTATCCTGCTAGATCAGAGCCGAAGAGTCTTCAGGTTCTCCATGCAGTTTACGCGGCATAGCTACATTATGCTTTAGATGTGTAGACCCCTGGCTATACAGTTTGTACCCTCCTTGACAGAATCTTCCCCCGTGATTTCAAAATTGAAAAATCGACTCATATAGGTCTTTTTTATACAACAACAGCCCGTGTTGTTAGTACTGTCGATCTCTCGCGAATCAAGGGACTGATGTACAATACATTGTCTCTGAACATTGCCCGTAGCCCGAGAGAGGTGGAGCACTGAATTATGAAAAGTGCTTGTCGTACCGAGAATCGAACCTAGACAAGGAAGCTTCGTTTGGATAGGTGTCGAACCTGGCGATCAAGACCTCTTAATGTAACTACATATATAGCAGCATTAGATCTGATCGATTGAGTTATAAAGCCTCTTCCACATGTATTCGGAGGTCACTCTGGTCTTTCCAAAATTGCTGTCAAATGCTGTCAAAAATGTACTCAAATGTTAAATCGAAGGTTCTTCGAGTGGGAGCTGTGTTGGCTTTGGGTGTTGGATCCGCAGACGCCTGACTAGGCTCATGTCACTGTACAGCCCATACAGTTCGTGATTGAATCTTTTTAGATGCCGTCAACGCAAGCAAGATTCACTTTTCTCTAGCAGAGCCTTCATCCACATTTGATAATGACCATGCCTCCACTCCGCACAGCAGGGCTGAGGTGATAAGTGTCTTATAGAAACTGAGCTTGGTTCTTCGAGCGTCGGCTCTATTATTAATTGCCTTTTGAGCCCACAGAAACAGCGATTAATCTCGGTACTGTTGTACAGTTTACAGCCAAGCCAAAATGGACGAAGTCCCTGACTTCCTCGAGATTATAGCCGCTCATTGGGATGCTCTGTCCAAGCCGTCGATGTGTTGTCCTTTTTTGAGAACAGCAAATACTTCGTTTTGCCCGCATTCACCGCTAAACCAATATGCCGCTTCCGTCTCAATGCCAGCAAACGTCTTATTGAGGACACGCCGTGTTCTGTCAATCACGTCAATGTCGTCGTCGTATGCTAACAGTTGATGAAAACGATATCGAACGAGAGTATCGTCATCTACACCCACAGTCACATGAAACACCAATTTTAAGATCAAAATTTGTAAGACTCTGTCGTATGTGTCTTAACGAGATATCAAGACATAGCCTAAGGGTGTGCTGGCAGGGCACATGTGACATATTCAATTGCGGTTCAGTTAAGTTCTATTGGCGGGAACTTGGATAAAAAAAACTTTTGTTTGGAGAACGGAATGGGTTTGGTTTTGTCAGGATTGAGCATTAGACAATTTTAGGCAGCCCAATTGGAAATAGAGCACAAATCCACGTTTATTTTAGCAACTGAGTCTTCAGCCATAATATGAGGAAAGCTTAACTAGATTTGAACAACGTCTGCCTAAATATGAAATTTGCAATAGGACAACACCATTGGAAGGTCAAACATTGAAAATAGTAAAGGACCGAGAATGGAACCTTGAGGAACACCACAGCGTACATCACAAAAATATGACAGTTTTGAATTGTGGAAAACAGCTTGCACTCGATTAGTAACATACGTACGACGTTTTATGGCAGAGCATCGTTGCGTCAATGATGGTTCTATGGTTGTTTTGTAATCGTCAATAGCTCTTCGTGTGTCGTCCGTTACTTTTAACAAGACTGTGACACAGCTATGCCCTTTGCGAAATTGTGTCCATTACAATCAGGTTTTCGCAAAGGACATAGCTCCTTTTGAGGATTGCTCCGCGGTAGTTTTTGCCTACAATCGTAAGAGGCTCTCGCTTGGCTCCTTCTGTGTGCTTGGTGTTGGCTGCCGTTGTCTGGTGCCGTGGCATAATTCATCTGGTCGTGTGGTATACACGACTCGCGTTCGTACCATTGGCTGGTGATATGGTGTGTTATTCACCCCGATTACGAAAGTCGTTTCACTTGAACAATACAAGGCGTTTGAGAGTCGAGTCACTTTACAGGCGTTTAAGTATCGGCATTACAAACCTTAATCGATTCGAGCTTATGTTCCACACACATTCTCAAGCTGCCATTCAAAGGCTTTCTGTCAATTTGAAAGCTTAATTTGTTAGCTGGGGCAGTTTTCATAAATTCTACCGGAATAAACATTTTGAATTGTTGTTTTGAGGTGTTTGCTTAATAAAATTATTCGTGGAATTTAAAGTAAATATGTACGGCATTGCTAGTTTATTTATTCGATTAGTCAAGATAACGACTATCAAGAATTGCAGAAAAGGGAATTAATTAACATCAGCACAAGTATTCGATTAGAATGCAATCCATTTGATTTACCAGAGGCTAAGTAAGACATATGCATTGCACAATTGTGATAAATTTCTTTCCATCCAGTTTTGTTTGCATCCGTTTGAGAAAAACCGTTTTTGATATTTGTTGCTAAATTCATATTTTCCTCCAGCAGTTCAACAAGTCGCTTTATTTGTTTTGGGATAGAAATGTTGACCCTTAAGATATAAATAATGAACACTAAATACATTTTACACCATTCCAGTTCCAGTTCCACAAAGAAATCTCACGTTTTTACTTGTTTTTTCATTAGCGTAGTTCACAAAATTCAAACCAGACTTTCGGAATACCGATACACGACAAGTGCCACACAAAAAATACGTCCCACATAAGCTTATCGCCAGAAGTCGTTTTATTGCGTAAAACGACTACTGTATCAACAATCGTAATACCGACACAAGTCGTTAAACGACTTTCGTAATCGGGGTGATTGTCTGGCTGCCATCCGCCTGTCCTGAACAGAATGTAATGAAGCATTAAAGCTAGAACTTTATGACATGCAGTCTGTAAGATGGTGGCCCGTGGCGTTGTGGGTATGTGCGTCGACTAGTACGCACTTGGACCTACCTGTCTAGGTTCGATTCCTGGTATGACAAGAAATACTTTTCACGGCCCCATCTCTTTCGAGTCACTGACAATGCTCAAAGAGTATAACTGTCTAGAAAAAGCTTCTCAAACTTGGCCGTTCGGAGTCGGCATAAAACTGTAGGTCCCTTCCACTCGTGATAGAACAATAGCACGCACAACACGAGTGGTTGCTGAGAAGCTAGGCCATGGCCATCTACGTCCTGTAGCGCCACCCATGTTATTATTATTAGTCTGTAAGATTCCGTTCTCTTCGACCACCATAAGCACTCGTAGAAGCTTCAGCAATGACAGGTACAGTCAAAGTGGCTCTCATAGAACAAGTGGCAAAGCCTTAGTTCCTCCAATCCCGTTGCAACTTAGTGAAAGCAGAAAACACAACCCAATCTCTCTGAAATTACAAAAATAAGGTAAACTCAAACGATGTTTTTTTTTTCACTTTTGTTTATTTCTGAATTTGTTGTTATTCATAGTAATATTTATAATAATAATATTTCATATCATCATACATTTACGGTTTCATAATAATATTCTTGCTCTTACATATTCAATAAACTATAAAGATGTGTGATTTGCATTTCTTTGAAATTTACAACAATTAGATTTTTCCATGTTCTGCATTTATTCAAACATTTAGATCGTTACCACATACAAACGATTATAATATTGTTTTGTTTAGATTTTGCTTATTTGCGCGAACGTGCGCACGTGTCCGCTTGTATGTATGTTTCAACTAAGAAAAAAAAAAACTATCAAATCAATTAAAATTCAATTCCGTTTCAAATAAATGCCTGCCACGGACAAGACGAACAAAGAGGAGTTAATGGATGGGTGGTAGAAGTAAAAAGGAAACCTCACTTGTTTCTCGTTATTAATTATTATTATTTATAGATGCGTGAAATGCTTAACAAAAAAAAAAAACGTAGAATTAAAATCTTAATCTTAGATTAAGGAATACAAAAAAAAGAAGAAGGAAATAATGATAATTACGACCTATGCGACTCCTTCATTCGCACAAGACCAATAATATATGATGTTTAGTGTAAAAGTAAAATTATATATGCATTTAACAAATTAAAGTAAATCATGTTCCATCACTTAGAAATATGCGCTTAATCGGCTTAGCTTTCTTCCAATAAAAAATATTTAAATGTATTTAGTATATTTGTTTTGTGGCTGGCTAAACACATTTTCCGTATGCCACTTGCTACAATGAGCTTTAGTATGTATAAAAAAAAAAGAAGTGTGTACGTTGAGAAAATAAAACAAACGATCTCCGTCGTCGTGTCGATCTTCTCTGTTTCGTTTACAAAAATATTTCAAAAACCAAAAACAATTCTATAAAACATTCAAGGTTGTTTGTGTTGTGTTGTTTTTTGTATCAATATTTTATATATTTTTATTTTTTTTTTTTCTATATAAGAGTTTAACTTTATATATATTTATATGAAAATGGATTTCTTATTGAAAACAAGAAAATACGATGCTTTAATGGAAAAAAAAATACGAAAGAGTTCAGTAGAGGTTCTCTCTAGATATCTCGCAACTTTACAATATTTACAAAAAAAATAAAAAGAAATAAATCATTTGTTGGTGAAAAAAAGTAAAAAATAACTCTGTTCCATTGAATATACCACCGAGAAGCACTGGCTTCAAGCAGTTTGTGTTTTTTTGAAAAATATATCTACAATTTGATTTGCTCACAGTGTGAGAGAGCTTGACAAAGTTGGGCCTTCCGTTGTATAAATAAGTTCTGTGATCCTCCAATGTGAAATTAGTGGAACGTATGCTGGCTCTGGACATGGGATTGATACTGTGTTTACATTATTGGACCCACAAAAATGTACCCTAGTGATCGACAAGATGGATGAAACAAAAAAACAAAAAAAAACTTCACTTGGCAGTAGACTGTCGTCAGATCGGTGCAATGTGTGCAGTGAATTCCGCTCTAAACTTGTGCAGAGAAGTCTACTTAACTCAATTGATTTTTAACTAGGCACCTCAGGTAGATGTTGTGTGTGATTGAAAAAAACGTATTTCCAAATAAGCTCTCAATGAATGAACCACCCTCGCGCGCCGCATCCCTATCGGATCATCAATAGCGAGAATCACTTCAGTGAATGGAGCTTGCGATTTTAACTTTCTCAGCTCAGCTGAATCTAAAGTTAATTGAAGCGTACTTTAACTTAAACTTAGTCCCAAATTCTCATAGATTTCTTTTTTTTTTTTTCTTCAATATTTTAGCCTGCATTCGATTCTCTTGCATAAAATTTTCATAATTTGCCTTAAAATGATGTTCCACAAATGTTTGAAAACGAAAAAGTTCGCATTTGCTCATTTGAAACGCACCCGTAAACCCTTTAAACCCAATCGTTGGCCAAAAAACTCTGGCCTAACCCTTGATTATAATTTTTTCTCCCAAACCACAATGTGGGCATCGTTGGAGTTCGCTACCCTTGAAATTGTACTTGAAGTTCCACTGGTTGTGCCCGTACTTTTCGCACTGGGCGATGTGTTATTGTTGTACCAAACGTGTCGCCAATAGCCACGACCACCCATCAGTGTGATAATTGTCCGTGGCCCGTCGACGTTTATCGCTGCATTCTTGGCGCTGGCTTTGTTCTTGCGCTTCAGCGTTGCACTGGCTCCCGCTGAAGTCGATGTTGCTCCGGTGGTTTTTGCCACCGTACTGCTCTTGTTCGCCGAATCGGAGACACTGAGGGGAATTTTGAAACCGTCCTCACTCTTCGGTGTACTGTGATGGACATCGACTGTTATCGTTCCATTTTCGGAGATGTTACCCAGATCACTGCCGTTGCCAGAGGTTTTGTGACTAGCGCTGCTGCTGTTTCGCGACACACTTCGTCCGCCAAACAGGCGGATGCCCATGCTTTCTTCGCTGCCCGAGGATGTGTAAAGGCTCGAGGACTTCGAATCAACTGACCAGTTTGACAAGTCGAGCGACCTGGGGCGACTGGCCTTCATCCGTAGTCGCCGATCGAGTGTACTCACTTTCCCCGGAATAGCGGCCAGCTCGGGATCAGACCTCCGCATGCCCTCGTACATCATGTCCATGAGGTTGCCCTGGGTACCTTCCTCTGCGTCGTAGTCCTCCTTAACGTATATCAGTTTGCCGTAGAGACCATACACGTCACAGTAACCGTGATCCGCGTGATGCACTGATGATGTGTTCGAGTGAATGGATGTGTTGAAGAATCCAGCGGATCCCAGTCCTCGAGGAAGTGTTTTCGAGGCTCGCGATACATCAGTCAGTGTGTCTCGGAAACGTTTTCTAGCGAAGGCAGGACTGTTGGCTAGCTGCGCTCGTAGTTTCGCCGAGAACGATTGGTCCAGTGAATGCTGTTTGTCCAGCTTTCCCCGACTCGGTGACTCCTGGTCCAAGCTGCTGTTCAGGGAGTCATCCTTTACATCTCGACGAAGAATCACCGCGGAGTCGTCCAAATCCGAGTCCTTCTTGTCCGCATCAATGGCAGGCAGGATCAGATCATCGCCCATATTCTGCTGAGGAGGTTCGATTGGCGCGACCGCCGGTAGTGGCTTGTAGTTTGAGTGAGATTTGGCTACTAATGGCAACAGGAAAGTGATTGGGCCAAAATGAGCATGGCACGACATACTGACTCCTCCGCTTATAATCGGCACACCCTCCAGCCGCGGCAGGGGAATTGTGACGGCAATGCCGACGTTTGTTCCCACCCAAAGGAGGCCCTTGCACGCCATCAAGGCTGTGACGTAAATCGAACTGTTGTTGACGCAGTCCTTCTTGGAGCCCTTGCTCCGCAACACACTCTCAGCGATATTTATATCCTGCAGGTGCTTAAATGTCTCCGTGTGATACAGACAGAGGATTGACGAGTTCTTCAGCGAAATCCACAAACCAATTCCGGAGTGCGCCATCAGATTCACTTGCTGCATGGCACCGTGTTGGACTTCGAAGCTTTTCTGCGTGTCTCCGGTCAGGGCGTTCAGGATGTAGACGCGATTCGCGCAACTAGCGTATATGTTCATGTTGATGGGAAGAATACTAGACACCGCGAGGGAACTGTCGCTCAGCTGCACAACTTGAGGTTCCTTGAGTTGCCAAACGCCATCAAAAGCTCGCCTGTAGATCAGCAACGTGGCATTGGATAGGGCAACGAACACCGAGTCAAAGTGATAGAGAATTTTTACAACAACCGCCGGCACCACACAGCATCCCAATTGTTCCTCTTGCTCTGGATTCAGCGCTGAATAGATGAGGATTCGTCGACTGTCCGTTCCCATCCAAATGAGGTCGCCCAGCAGACTGTTGTGCTCCTCCTTTGTCTTGCAGTTCTCCAAGCCCTTCACAAACTCCATGCTGGTCACTTGGGTTTCAACCAAATCGAAAGAGCCAACGTCTTTGAGGTTGCCCGCCTGCTGATGATGCTGAGACAGTACTGCAATGTGACTGCTTGTCCCATCGCTGGTGCACACCCACAGGTAGTTCTGCTGCTTGAAGCGTCTGCGCGCCGTTCCCACTTTTGTGTCGTTGGCGATGCTATAGTAACATCCACAGCGAACCTGAGGAATACAGAGGGGAACAGTTTTATTACGGACTAAGCACACACGATGCTTGTTGCTGTTTACAACACTTACCTCCGTTTGATGCTGTGATTTGAAAACAGGCATTGCCTTAACAAAAAGTGGCATTTTAGTCGAAGATGGTCTTTGGTCGTGATGCTGCTCTGGCAATTCCCAAGCCGGTGAGTTATTCGTATCCAATGCCAACTGTGCCAGTCGCAGTTCGGTGATCCATTCCTTTTTCACCGCCGGATTTTGCGTCTGGAATGTGAACGTCTCCTCTTTGCCAGATTTATTTCGTGCGATCAATTGCAGACAACACGAGTCGACCCATGCCATCTCTTCGTCTTTACGCTGAATTGATCCCTGTATTGTGTTCAGCAGATTCCGTGTGGTATTCGAGTTCAGTTCCTTGTAGTTGCCCTTCAGACTGCCAACGAGATCATGTATCCGCGAGATCACTTCATAGTCGTACATTAGTGTGCTCATTTCATTGCATAGGTTGTCGGCGCCATTCGTTAGTATTGTTGCTGGCAAATCGTTATTGCATGAGCTGCTGTTCGATTTAAGACTTCCTCCTCGGTTGAGGCCTGTGTGAGAGAAGGGAAAGGAAATACGGATTAAATGGGATATTTTCTTCTTGCGCTCGCACACGGCAATGTGAGCATTATAAATCGGTAATCTGAACTGGCTAGCCAAGGCTAAGAGGAGAATACAATCACCATCGCATTTGTACCATCATTAAGTGCCGCCCGCCTCTCTATCGGACAAGGTTCGCAGCGAGCAGGCTTTGACGGTGTGTACGCATGTGCTGCCTGTTCAAGCGGAAGAAAAACGACTGGATGAAAAGTAATATCGGCTAAAGATACCCTTAGACCTGATCAAGAGACTCACTCACTTTCTTTTCAGTGGAGGGGGTTGGTTTACATCTCGCGTGTGTGCAAGAAAAAAAAACGAAACGTCAGTGACTCCGTCGTGTCAACAACAGAGGAATTCGATTCGGTGAGTCGTAAAACTTTGAATAATGCATGTTCCTAACCCCCCTCCGTGACCCACGGAGTATTGGCAAAGGTTCCGAGTTCAGCAATCACGTGTCCGTGTTCGTGAAACCTAACCTAAATTGCAGCGGCAGCTTTTTCTTTCCGCAAAGCATCGCATGTAGCGCTCATTTGCAAAGGAATTAGAATACAGCGCATTAATTCAATTCATGTTACACGAGCCGGTGCAACGCAAAGATTCCTTCGCCGCGATGAGACATGCCGAGAATACACAAATTTGCTGCATTATCTGTGACCTATTTTTACGTCAACCAGACAGACGTTAGAAGTGCCCGACAACATCAAGTGCCTTCGCCATCCATTATGGAATTATATATCCAGCAAAAGAGGAACACCAATTATATTAATCAGATTATTGTTTATTATTATTCACGTCGGCGTTGTCTTCCTTCTTGCTGTTCAGACAGTCACCGTCCGTCTAAACGGAAAGGCACTTGAGTCGAGTACCAAATTACGGGAACTTAAACCCACCCTATCCCATGGGCATAGTGCAGAGTGCATCTCGTGTACAATTGCGTGCAAGTTAATATTGTATTCCTCAGAGGGAGAGATGTGGGGATTATTTATGCCGACTCGCCGGGGATGATGTGTGTGTGTGCGAAAGGCTTAACCTACCTCAACGGTTTGTTATTATTATGATTCTCTGGGGGTAATGATCTGATCGCGGTTGATTTGTTAGCTTTACTCCGCTGTCTGTTGCCGGTTGCCTGATGTCTGTTTATTATCATTATTGCTTTTTTTTTTCTTTTCTTCCACTCTTTGAATTATGATGAGAAAAGTGAGAAGCATGCAAATGATCACGTTTCATGCGAACTTGTGGGAAATAAGTGGCATCAAGTAATGCCAGCAAGTGAGCGAGGAAATTGAAATATCACCAACGAGTGTACAAGTCACATGCAAGCGGCAATTGTAGACTTGTCGGCGCATGGAGTTCGGTTCACAGTGATGGCCACCACTTAGGCAACGATGGGCAGAAGGGTAAATGCTGTGGCAGCAGTTTAGATTTAGATACATTACCTGCAGTCAATATCCTCGATAGAGTCGCTGAAGTGCTGTTGTCGACAATCTCCACATCGGTCACTGGATACATCCACTTGAAGGACAGCTTCTCAGTTGCACCAAAATCATGAGATTGCTTGGGCGCGACTGACACACAAATCACCTTATCATTCAGCAATAGCAAACGCCGTTGTTTTGTCTTCACAATGAAGCCGGCTTGATTGAATTCCATGTGCGTTACGTTGTCCTCGCGCAGCAAATATCTCGGTCGAGTATTATCACTTGATGTCAACGATCGGGTATTGAAAGTTCCACTAATGTGGCCCAGCATCTCTTTGAAGCCCTGATGCTGTTCGGCTTCACGCTTTCGTTCGTTCAACATCTCCGCCAGCAGTTCAAGTTGGCTCAAGGCCAACTGCAAAGACATACGATCATGATGTCCCTGCGGCGTATACTTGAGTAGATCCTGTAGAAATAGTATAAACTGTGGAAACCGTTGAACTGGCTTCACCATCAATCCGAAAAACGACAATCGATCGTGTGCACTGATCTGTTTCACTTTAAAGAAATCGGCCAAAGCTGATTTGCGCTTCTCCTCCATCTTTGCCAGTTCCATTGCCGATGAGAAATTATTTATAAATCCACTGTAGACCTCCAAAATTTGTGGCTTACTAAAGGCGCACACGAACACATCGCCGATCTTCTCGTCACGGTCCCAATTGCGTACGCATTCCGCTAGCGCAATGCGAAACACTTTGTGCGATTGTAAAATATCAGGCAAACGGTGGAATAGGGTGGAAATCTTCGAACTACTCAAAACGGGTGGACTGCTTTCTTCGAGAGGTTTTTTGTAATCCTACAACAAAAGAAAACACATGAAAATCATTAGTTTGGGAGACGAAACAAGCAAATGGGGTTAATTGTTGTTGGTCGATGGATGTTTAGTGTGTGTATGTACAATGACTTATATTTACACTTTCTACCAATTCAGTGGTTATTCATTTTTGTTTCTAGTTAATTATAAGGTTGGTTGATTGGTTGGTTGGTTGGTTGGATGGTGGTGGTTACGGCTACCATTTACACGAACATTGGATTTGATTTAATTATGAGCAGTAATGAGGGGTGAAAATGCATGGAAGAAATTAAATGAAAATTAATCATTCACTATTCAAATAATCTAATGGGTTAACCTTAAAAAGAAAACCAAAAAGCACACATTTTAGCATTCCCGGCGTACTTGGATCATCAGCATCATCATCGAGGCCCTTGAATGGCGACGTCTTCCGTCAAAGATGCGGAAGGTCAGTGCAAACTTTCTATTGTCTGCTTGAATGAATGAGGATTTTGTAGCGTGTTTTCACAAATTGGCTTTCGTCCAAGCAATGCTCTTATGGAACATCGCCTTGAACGTGAACGAAATCGATTTTTGCCGTCGAAAATACTAAAATGTGCTCCTTTCGGATTCAATCGCTTGTAGTTGCTTTCTGGTTGGATGCAAATTAAAAGCTCAATCAATGGAAATGGAAATGGAAATGAAAGAATGAAAGAAAAATAAGTAAACTAAATGTTTGATGCAAGAACTGTAACTGATTTCTGTAATGATGTGATGACAACACCTTACTCATTAATTTTGATGAAACAAATAACACAAAATTTTGCTGAATAAATATGTGTCCAAATGCAGTTGGAAGTCTTGTGTGGCATGTGTGGTGTTTAGGTACTCTTAAGCTTAGATACAGTTTACTCCAGCTGCCACCTATCGGCGTTCACATTCAAAATATAACGACACACAGTGCGATCAGACTCAGAGAGTGCCACATGTGGAGCTCAAGACCGTATGGCCACAGCTGGATCTTGGATTCCATAAGAAGATACAGTGGACTCTCCCTAAGTCGAATGTTTTGTTCGCCATATTTTGGCATTTCTCTCAATTTTCCATACAAAAAACATCCTCTAAGTCGAACTCCATCTAATTCCAACTAAATTTGATATCCCGTGAGAATTCGACTTAAGGGGAGTCCACTGTAACTCAGTCGGCTACGATTAGACTACATTCCGCCTAAATTGGATTTTTCAGAATATGTCGACGTGCTCCTCCCTGCTAGACCAGACTGGAATAGCAAAGCGTATATGCCTCACCCTGGATGTGAGTGTATACACATACGGTTCAAGTCGGCGCTGGTATTTACTCAGATACTTGCACCATCTCTGCAGCCCACAGACTCTAACATTATACCAGCATCTTCCAGGCGGAAATCCTCTCCATCAGGAAGGCGTGTCGTCAACTTAAATCTCATCCGATCACAACGCCAATGCACAGCCATCAAGGCATAGCGCTGGTTTGCTAGAGCTCGTAATGATCGCGAGGCCTTTAACGACGACGAACTCTCATTGAAGCCGAGAAACTCGAGGAATAAAGCAATGGTTTGCTGTTGTTACTGTTACTTGCCGCAGTGTTTCTTCTAATGGTCGATCCACGAATCACGGAGTATCAATGTCCAAAAGCTTCTCAAATCCATAATTGGACTATCAGCCGTGAAATTCAGCTCAGCTTTGTCCGATTTTTACAAAGTTTTCTTCAGTCCGCGAGGTTTTTGCCTGCGTTGAGGGGTCTTTGTGTTTAATGTTCTCGCTATCATCGCCAGTTATAGCAAACCATTGCTTTCGTCGTCGTTAAAGGCCTCGCGACCATTACGAGCTCTAGCAAACCAGCGCTATGCCTTGATGGCTGTGCATTGGCGTTGTGATCGGATGAGATTTAAGTTGACGACACGCCTTCCTGATGGAGAGGATTTCCGCCTGGAAGATGCTTGTCTACGACCACGAACAATGAGGGAGTAGTGGAATTCCATAGTTTTACAAAATCCTAAGATCCACTTGCCCGGTTGGAGAAGGGTTTCAGCTGCTCACACCTATCCACAGACATGTCGTATAAAAAAACGCTGTCCGATGCAATCAAGGGGCATAGGAGGTAGAGGATATCCTTGCTCTCTTATATCTGCATGAGAGTTAGTCATTGCAACGATATGAAATCTGTCAAAAAAACAAGTCTGTGCTCGATTTGTTAAACATTCTCTGAGAGTTCATGTCATTGGGACGACACGAATCCTGCCAAAGAAACAGTCCAACGTAACTGGCGACGGAACGTGATGCTTCTAATTTGAGCCAACAAAGTCGCCAGATGAGCCGTGAGACGATGCGGATGCAGAAGAGTTAAATCAAGACAATGTCCACCGTTTTATTCTCTTCATCAGCCTGTCCCTACACGATGCAGCAATGTCGCAACGACAAGAAAAATGTGCATGCACGAGAGCTGAGACGCCTAAGCACGTCGAAAAGAAGACGTGGGACAAAATTCATCGAGTTCGAATCGAGTAGAAGGAAGTTGGCAGTGTGATCACCTGTTGCTTGACAATGCGTCGTAATGCAGAGCTCTAAACATCACTGCCATCGACCACCCGTTTAATAGTTTAACTTATTAAGAAAATCTGTTGTACATCGTCGTCGTTTCGTTCTAGCTTAATCAGGCAACATGCGGCTGATTCCGAAACCGAAAATATTGATGAAGCGGAGCACCTGTAGCCGGATTTCTCGGCCCTCGAGTAGCACACATGCTTCGAGGAGTTTTCTGATTGCTAACAAAAAATGTCTTGCCTCGAAGGAGGAATACTTTTCAATAGATGCTGGAAATTAATCATCGGAATCAACACAAAAAAAAATCAGTTCTCCGGCGAACGCTCGCTTCTAAGTCGACTGCCTCTCGACTGACTCAAAAAAAAGCCCCCACAAATCTGATGACAGTCGACTTCGTGCTTGCACTCTTGTACATAAATCTCATGAAAGAAATCCGCCACAAATCGTCTTCTTCTTATACTTCAGAGCAGTCTCATCGGAAATGGGTCATTTGTTGTTACACACCACATTAGTCATGGGAAACAAATTTTCGGCGACACCAACGCCACGCCGTCCTAGTAAAGTGTATTTAAACACAGCAAAAGTGATTCACATCAAAGAACGGAAGCAAATTAACTGCTCGAAGACGTTTAAGTGCCAAGTTTAATTGGCTACTGTAACACTTCATCCCATCCGATGTGTGTGTAGAATGATTCTGAGGTCGTTGACATCATTATCTGAACTCTGAAGGCATTGTTTCATCGTGTATCTTCCGATTGCACTCACACCCATGCCGAGTGGAGTGATTGCATGCACATCGGAACATTCTATAATCGGCGGCGTCACTATCGCGCCTCAGCGCAATTTTGTTTGTAAATCTTTTTGCTGATTTGATTTGTTTTCTACTACCCTCCCTCCTTCCACCCCTTGTGTGCTTATGAGTTAAGACCAAACATGCTGTTCTCATGACGGGCTACACTTAAATAATCTTCTCTTGTTAATAGGATGCCACTGAGACGAGCAACAATTCTTTGGCAAGACACGTCCTGGCATCTATTCAAAAAAAACCAGCACACATTTGAAGATTCTATCTGCATTTGAACACATACCACATATCTAAGATTCGATTCAAAAACAAACAAAAAAAACAAAAACAAAAAAAAACGTATTGAAACGAAAGAGAACCGAAACACAAAAACCGAAAAAAAAAACACAGAAAATTATATTTAAGAAACCATAAAAAGAATGAAACAAATTCTCACATTGACTAGACGTTGTAGTGTGGCAACATAGGAGTTCTCACTGTGAACAATAGCCGCAACGATATGGCGTCGTTTAAGCTGTTGCTGAGACAAACCTTGTGGCGCAGGCGGAAGCATCGGAGTTATCAGCCTGTTGTGGGTGCGGGCTGTACCATTTGCTCTACTGCCGGGCGGCAGTATTAGATCCAAATCGAAACCGTGTGTGGCATCGTCATCATTCTATAGGAAATTCATTTTCAATCTCTGCAAATCAATGGAAGTGACAAAGTGACTACTGACCTCGGGAAGTTCGGGCATTTTCGATGAATTCAATGCAACGGCGGCTGTTTTTGGTGATGGATGATTTTCAATGGTGCTGGCATCGGTTGTATCAATGCTGCTCGACGATGAATTGCGCCCGTCGCGACCCCCCACATCGTACTGATGTGATGAACCGCGTCGAATTGAGAACCACCGAGAGAGGCGACCGCCTGGCGACTCGCCAGGCGTGGTCGAATCCTGCGCAGGGTGATGATGATGTGCCGTTGGCATAGTGCTACTTTTGGCACTTATGTTATCGGCAGACGAATGCTGCTGCAGATTGTGTGCTTGCTGCTGATGTTGCTGTACTTGATTGGAGGTTGATGAATTGCTGTTGTTCGAGCCGCCACTTCCTCCACTTGTACGCCATTTGTCAAATGACAAATGCTGCTTTGCCTTATTGAAGGTTGACCGCAGTTGACTGTTCCGTTGATGGGTTGCGGCCGATGTGACACTGCGTTCGCTTCGATCGTCCTCGTCCTGGTCGTCGTCGTCGGAGGATAAATCCTGTTCGGATCGCTCTGAACACCAACTGTCCTCGGAGCTGTTTATCGTTCGGGCCGATGGGGTGTGTTCCAAGCGTTTTTTACACGAAACTCCTGTATCGGATTTACTACCAATAAGATTGGTACTACCATTATTTGATGTGATGTCGGCGCCGCCGCTACTGTTTACACCACCACTTCCAACGACGCCGCCGATACTGCCACTACCAGCGTTGCCACCACCACCGCCACCGCCACTTAAGGCACCAATACCTAAAGTCGATGGACTGCTACAGCTTTTGCTGTGATGATGATGATGTTGTGGAGGCAGTATTAATTGATTTGGGATACCGTTGTACGATGAACGTGTGCACAGCGGATCCGGTCGGCGCAACGATGAATTGTGTAGTTGCGCCGTTGTAATGGATGTGGTCGACGTTGAAACGGGCAAAGGATCTTCCCAGGAGCCTGCGTTTAATTTTGGCTCATCTATAAAGAAAATTAAACAAAAAAGAAGGAATGTTTAATAGGATGTCAATCTTAGTCAATTTTTTTAAATATTAAAATGGAGGGTGTCTGATGTGTGGATTATCGTGGAGCAACACTTTGCTTGCAGTTTGTTCACATAATTATTGATGGGAGCTTCCAAGAGTTCAGCCGTCTGTGCTGCGTTAGCCCATGTGCCAGAAAATGAGCAGCGCTGTGGCACCTATCTGCATATGGACGCAATTTGGAGCCTAAACATCGTCGGAGTGCCTAAATACGGGACAGAGAGTTGAGACTTCGTTTACTGTAGACAGTGAAGGAAGTCGTATAGAAAATAGAGAAGATTATCGACACTGGTCAGGTTATGTAGACAAAGCGTCGGTGCGGTGTTCTTGGCCAAACAAGGCGACTCCAAGGACAGTCTTGCGAAAGATGCATCCTTGTTCATACACGCCACAAAGTTCCACAAGGATAAAAACTGGAAAACGAAGAAGCTCTGGATCGACCTATCAATCGACGACTTCGTCTGGACATTGGGTAAAGAACGAGGGCTTTACGGCCAGCATTGAGCAAGAAGATATCAGAGTCAATTGTGCATGTTAATAGGCCATTGTGCCATTCAGACACAGGCAATGCGTCTGAACTTACCGAACAGCGTCTTCTGTAGAAGCTGCAGAACCGAGAAAAGAAAGAGAATCTGTTCAACATCTGCTCTGCAAATGGACAGCAGTGAAAAGGAGGCAGTTCCTGGGACAACACTTCCTTGTAGAGGTGGAAGATTTAAATGAATCTGGGTGGTTATAGGAATAAAAGAAGAAGTGATGGAGTTTGTCTACCTCGGGGCAAACGTGAACTCCACAAACGACATCCTAGTGGAGATCCGACGTAGAGTCACCTTGGCTACCGCTGCTACTTAGGCTTGTCGACACAATTGGACTCAAGACTCCTGACTCGAAGGATCAAGATTATGCTCTACAGTCATGTTATACCTAGCCGAGCCAAGACGATAAGTAAAACAGCAGAGCTGATTCTTAGTGCCTTCGAAAGAAATATTCGACGTCGGATATATGTCTGCGAGGAAGGTGAATGGATGTCGTCAACGGTGTGGCTGTGGTCCGAAAGGCAAAAATTTCTCTATTGCACTGGCTTGGCCACTTCGACAACAACGTTCCAGCAAAGAAACTCTTCGAATCCGAGCTTCCTGGTACAAGAAAGAGCGGAAGACCGAAACTCCCGTAACCCAAGCCATCGCGGAAGACTGTCGGCCCTAAGGCCGTGGCTCACTTAGACCAATGTGTTGGGTCCATTGTGCCCTTGCTGGGGATGTATTACCACCATACCAGGAGGTTATTCAGTTCGACAACGCTTAACTCATCAAGCTCCACGAAGAAATGCTTCTCAAGGAGCTTCCTCCTTTTCCTTGTTACGATTGGTCAGTCACAGAGTAGATGTTGGATAGATTGTGTTTCTTCCTTGCTTCTGCAAAAGTCGGCACAATGCTCGGTAAGAACTCCTCCTAGCCTTCGCACGTCCTTGCGACTAAAGCCGATCAATGGTGTTGGACTTTTTTTACTCAGCCTCGGCCATAAGGCCATCGCCGTTGCTCTAATACTCAGACCAAGTAATCGAGCACTGGCTCTGTCCAGGACTTCGTTGTCTACTGTACTTCTTATGGAGCTGAGCGGCGTATATGCATACGGGATTGCTAGAGATTCTCTTAGCTTTCTCTCTTTTCCTTGGATTCCAATATGTCCCAGAACCCAACAGAGGGCACCACGTCCATCAAGAATATCGCACTGATGCACGGTCTGCACAATCTAACCAGATTCAATGTCAGAATGTCTGATGCTGTAGACTTTATCGCCCCTTGGCTATCAGAGAAAATGGTGATGGATGTATCGGCGGTCTTTCAACGCCAGTGCTACAGCAACGTCGGCATGTAAGGACGCTGCTGTCGTTCTTTACTGCCAGGGATAGGTCTCAGAAGACCCCAGCGACCTTCCTTAAGCCGTCAATGTATAATTCGATCCCCTCTTCTTCTATTACCTGGCATTGTATATGGTCCGGGAGGCGCTGATTGAAGCCCTTCTCCGAGGCTGGGGTTAGTGGTAGACACGGTGACGCGTATGGTGATATATCTGAGAACTTTCTTGTGCGTCCTAGTGGAAACAATTTGGCGTACAGAACATGTGCTTCCAACAACACAATGGCCCATCAAAGTAGGGCCTAGTTTATACCCCTAAAACGTCCACGGTCAGCGGAGCTTGTAGCAAACAAATTCAAGATCAAATGATAAATGTCTTCCCATCACCGCGCCACTGATGGAGTGGGATTCTAACTCAAGCACACGTATGATTTACAACATTTAAAGACTAATTACGGAATCGTCTTGGAATTGTGATTGCGCCCACAATCTATTTTTGTTCTTCCAAAATCATAATTACCACAGCTTGAATTCATGGGGAAACAAACTCACGCCTATTTCTAAATATACATCAATCGTATTTTAATAGCAGACTAACTACATGATACAGTCGCTTAGGATGGATTAATGATTTTAATGAGAAACCCCACGTAAATGTAATCAATAAATTTGAATAATCCATGAGTGTTGACTCTCCGGCGTAATGGCAGCCGAACCGTTCGAACACAGGCGGCGGTTCTAAGCAGAAAATAATTAGGAAAACACCCACTCAGGCATTTCTGTTGCCTTTGGCTTTTCTGTGATGTCGACTTTTCTCTTTTTGGAGCTCAACCCAGCAGCAGCAGCAGTAGGAAACTATGTGAACTGACGTAAGCGCGGCGAAAGGGGTTGGCAATATGTCATGAGACCTGGTCACCCCCCAAATCCTCGCAGGGAATACGTTTTTTAACACAGTCAAACTTAGGAATCCCCTCTATCAGCGCACAGTGGTCCCGGAGTGGAAACAAAATACCCAAAGTGACATATTTTTCTCAGCCAACTGGTACCTATAGGTTTTTCGTTTCTAAAAATGAGAGAAACCTAGAAAACCACCATTTGCAAAAATATACGTATTTTTCTGGGCAAATTTGATGTTGCATGCTTCCTGAAATTAGGAACTTTGAAACCTAAAGTTATGTTTGTTCAAACTTTGCCGTTCGGAGTCGACACAAGACTGTAGGTATCTTCCACTCGTGACGGAACAATAGCACGCACAACACGAGAAGTTGCTGAGAAGCTAGGTCCCTGCCATCTACGGGATGTAGCACCACCCATAATATTAGATTTATATATAAATTCATGCTGCTGATTTTTGTGGTACGCTTAAACGCTGTTCTACTTAACCGAATGGCATGATACTTACACCATTGGAAAGGTAATTTCGCTTAGATGTGCACAATATATTTTTCTCATACGATTGAGTAGAACTTTGGTGAACACATGCACAGAATTATGTTATATTAGTACGCGAAAATATCATAGCATGCATTTAAACACATAATCGTCGAATTTCGAGCCTAGTTAGTACTAATTTTAGATCCTTTTCGAGATCTAGACCTTTTCGGATCGAGGTGGGGTCAGATTTGTTTTGAGGTTCGGCAAGTGATGCCTGTCAGCCATCCGGCATTCATTGTATGTGTGTAGCTGTCAATAGGGGTACCCATGTTACTAAAGAGTTCGTCAACCGGCGCTAAGCGAGTTCAGCAGCTCTTATACAATGTTCAAAATTTCAAGATCGGTTCACGGGTTCAAAAGTTGCAAATTTTATTTCCAACTCTCCCACACATCGGGACCACTGTGCGGCGCGTCGAACGCATTGTTGATGTTGTTCTCCAAATGTAATGTCTTAAGGAGGATTACGTAGCTTAAGTTCTCTCCAACAGTCAATCACATCCTATTTGTGAGATGAGGTAATGTGTATTCCAGAAGAGGTAAAAGAACAAAACTAGTTTCTTGCTTGTTTGAACGAACGTTTGACTTTATTTTGTGCGTCAGCTTTTTAATTAGCCCCCCGAGAGTGCGGAAGTCGTTGTCAAAAATATATCTTGCGGATTATTTATTTACATTTCGCGTTACTCGCCGCCGCCCACATGTCCACGCGGCTAAGAACCGCATTTGAATAATCATTTCCGACACACAGAGAGTGTCTTGTTGAAACGAATCCATATCAGGTATGAGGTAATTTTGGTTCCAATTCGGGTCAGATTATCTGTACACACATTTGGGTGCGCGCACTAATTGATTGTACTCCGCGAGTGCTTCATTCTTGATTCTTGTCAACAAGCCGACCGTCGTGTGTGTATGCGGCTCGGATTTGACGTCATCCGGCGAGCTAATCAGTTTCGACGATGATCACACATCAGGTTCGCCGTAAAGTGACATTTATCTGAGGGACCGCAGGGGGGGAGGGGGGGGGGGGGGGGGAGGGGGGGCTTTCAATGAATTCATCATCATCTGCATTCGTGCGGTATGAAGTGAACTTGAGCCGTAGCGGTAGCCTCTTGGCTGCTCGTGAATAAACACTAATTACCCTCGTTTTGAATAGACACTTTTGTGAATTCAAATCGATGGTTAGACTGGAGGCCAGTGAACGCGCCCAAGGACACTCCAGATCACAGTTCGAGTTCGAGTGCGAGTTCGGGTGCAAAGGGCAGCCATTACATCGATTGTCTTGTTGTTTAAATCGCTTACAGATCTCCTTGCACACACAACCTTGGTCCGGATCGCAGTTATTGAATTAACCATGTGCCATGTCCGAGTTGCTGTGGAAGGAAATGTCAACCAATTAAGCTCGTGTTGGTTACATAATAATTGTAATTGCAATTTGCCATAACATTAAATCGATTTATCAATGCCTCAGCTTCTTGCAGCGGGCACAGCGAGCTGAGGACAGTGATAAATTAATTGTCGCCCCACGTAATAAAAGCCTTCTTGAGTTCGGTTCGCATTCGGAGACGTGAGCTATCCAAAACTGGCAATCGCCACCCACTGCAACTGGCTGACAGTTCAGTGCAAACTTTGCCAGCCGCTCTGGGAAGGATGTCTTGTGGTATGCAAATCTTAAAATAGAACACGAATGCATCTCCCTCATCGTCGGTGTATGAGATGCGGCAGAAGGTCGCCTGTGAAACGCAACTCACAACGCTGAAGGGTTCTCGTCGCCGCCACCACCACTCTCATTAGCTGTTCATTCATAATCCAATTTGTTGGTGTGAAGCAAACTTGTTGCAACTAATCAGCATACTGGCTGACAACTTATTGCCCGCGCCAGACTTGCTGGCGTTCGTTAATCACTTGACTTTTCATTTTACGTAACATTTGTTCTCGTTGATTCAAGCTTGACAAGTCTCCCTTCTCAGAAATGCATGGAAATCACTCCACATCTGATCTCACTCCATCCCTCTGTCTCTCCCTGAACAGCTATCAGGCACACAGAGCAGCACTGCCATTGTGAGTACTGTGGAGGTGGTGTGGCCAGCAACGGGGAGAGCTTGCAAATAAATTATTCCACCGTCCGCCTTGTGAAGCAGTGAAAACTATAAAAAAAAAAAAGGCAAAAAGAAATTCAAACGAAAGTCGTGGCAAAAGGGGAGAAAAAAAAACGAGACATGGCCTAGTTCAGCGTTGTGTAATTAAAACTGAAGTGCGGAGTCCATGGCCAAGGCGAAGTCCACGGCGAAGGAGGAGCAGGGTGGACGAGAACTCTATGAGTATCTGAAAATGAGATTTGCATAAAATTGGATAGCACATGCGGCTGACGCTGGGGCACCGTGCAAAAGGTCAGTGTAGGCAATGCTCTTCTCGGAAAAAGTTCGCACTCGCTCATATGCTTTGCGCACGTGTGTGTGTGTAGTGAATGAGATTCATTTATGCGCAGTGGTCTTTTTTGCTTATGAATCTCGTTCTGCTGATTTACATGATTTCCGGAATCATTAGAATTTCAAAAAAAAAATAAGCAGTCCACCACATCTCATTCCCGGAAGAGATGAAAGCTGATGGAGTGGAAGCGAATGCACACATTTATGAAATTGAGTTACCGGAAGCGAAGAGGGAACGATTTTTCGGCCCATCACTCTTCCAGGTTGACTCAAGCTGTCAGGTACAGACTCCAGAGCGGGAGGAGGAGAGACAACGATGTCACTTCGCTTCACTTGTCAGGCCGACGACCCATGTTTGGGTCTGAGCCTGAGCAATAGCTGCCTTACATCGATAGACAACGATGATAAGGTTTAGCAAATATCGCCTCCTTGGAGACATCATCCTTGTTTAAGCGAACACAATTGAAAAAAAGAAACGAGGTAACAGCATTCCACGGCTTATCGATGCCTTGCAGGTCATGAACCGCTGTTTGAGTAATAGCGACAAATTATCCCACTCCTGCTTTACAGCACAGATGCGCCGTGGATAAGTCCTTGATCGGACCTTCATCTTTGCGTTGTACGGACTGTACATAGAGATGAGTGTGGCTAGATGTAGTATGTGGCTCCAACGCCCAAGGTGGCTGGGCCATGCAGAGCACATAGGCAAGCTGACTTCAGTTCGAAAAGTCGTCGACATCGGACAACGCAATAGTGGAGTCTACTGTGGAGCACATAAGTAGGGAAGGGCCTCAATCAACTGAATGCAGCTAGCCAGATATCGAGATATAGCTGGAGAGGTTTGTTGGTTAGTAGACGGATAATTTATTCGCAAGGCAATTTCAAAAGAAAGCACGTAAAAAGTTCCCAATTCTGCAAACAGATGGCGCCACAAATACCACTCCATCCCTCGATGTTTTCGACGTTCGAACATGACTCCGCAGAGACGTTGTCATGGTCTTTGCCCAGCAAACGAAAGTTCAATTGAGGACGCACAATTGTCATCACACTGTTGTCAGTCCACTACAAACCCCATTTCATTTTCAGAAAGCACTAAACTTCAAAACCTGACAATCTGGCCATTTGTTCACAGCTCCCACCTCTTCCCAGCTAACACTGGCTGTTGTTCCGACTATTCCTCAGAACAAAAGGTACTTCGTAACATCCCCTTAATGACACAATACACAACCCCATTAAATCAGACAATTCCACAGAATGTCATAAAGAAGACGCAAACCCCACTTAATGTGGATCACATAACTCCGAGACAAGGTCATCGCATTCGGGTTCATTCATTTCACAAATTTTTAAGAGCATCTCTCAGCTGGTCACCGCAATGTATCGTCTCAGTTTCACACGATTATATAACGCAGAATGTTTGTTACTCATTTTCACATGGCTCAATTAAGCACGCCCGAGAAGGCAAACGCTTCGCACAGACTCCGCACGTCGACAACACGTGCCATAATTCATCAGCTATCAAATGATCTCTATTGAGCGAGCGAACTGCCCCCGCTGTCATATGTCATTCTATCTGTGTTAACGTTAATCTGAAGCGACGCAGAGGACAACATGTGGCCGGGGCATCAATTTCAGCATCTTTGGGATGTCTTTTGGAATTTGTTTTTCGGTTTACGTTGTTTTTTTTTATTTTTGCGGTCTCCCTTATTGAATCGTTACAAGATGTGTGCCCTTAGGAGAACTGCTTGTTGCAAAATCATATTTCCTGATTGAATTGAAAGGAGATGGTCAGAATGGAGTCATTTAAGGGACCCCACGGGAGAATGTACGCTTTGTTCGTTTCCAGGAATTCGGGGGGATTATGTTGTCAAGAAAATGATGTGCTTGGTCGCTGAGGATGACGTCTATTGAGTTCATAGTTGCTGTGAGAAAATCGAAAGTGCATTCTCGCTAATTGATGATTGACGTGACACGGCCAGATTAACAGACTGATACTGTCGATGGCTAAAGTCTTTGTCTTGGTTGCACAAAAATCCAAGGGATTAGGTCAATCTGATCATCGTTTGGAATTCGATCGTGTCGTTTGTCTTTCGTCGGCAATGTTTCAGTCTGGAAGAGGTTTTTTTTTGTGGTCGATTTCACTGCGAGCGTGACCAATAACACTGCATGTCGATAAGGCAGTGCCGTTGATATGAAATAAAGGGTTCTTCTCTAAGTGTGACTTGAAACTGTCACTGTGAAGACGTCCTTAAAGACGAGATATTCAGTAAAAACAACATTTTCAATTTGTACGCTGATGTTGACGAACGAACAACCTTGACAAATAATTGGAATTTATTACCAACAAATTTCGGTGTCGGGAACTTTAAGAGCATTGAGGCTTTTGGTCGTAGTTCTAGTCCCAGTTGGCAAGAAATTCAGAGTGTGATGAACAAACTTGAGTCTAGTGTCCCCGTTCCAGTGAGACAACGGCTTGGTCAAAAAGACGAAAACTTTGCTGCCGTCCATATATCCGTCGCAAAAGAACCAAAACAGGCGATTCCACGGCATTCTCAAGACAAGACCATGCGATGGCGAATTTTGCGAACGGATCTTGTTCTGTACCCTCATAAGATGTTGTTAACTCAAGACCTAGAGCCACACAATCACATAAAGCGACGTACGTTCTATGGGCAATTGCATGGACGAGACATTGATGACATGTGGTTGCCACAAGCCACACAGCGGGTGCAACAATCGACTGTCGAGAAATGGTCCTGGCGATTGTCAGCCTAGATCATATGATTTAACTCTTGCGGGGGCTACGTTAAATCAATGGTCTATGTCAACAAGTTGATGTCTAAGAGGTAATATGAGAGACAGCGGTCGGATTCGTCGGAATGTGAGGACGAATCATCGAAAATTGGGTTCACCGAGTCGACCGCTGTACACGTTCACGTGGTGGACATATGTACGGCAACATAAATGTTTTGATTGTACTTCAAACCAATTTGAAATGGAACATCTCCACTAGTTGACGTCCTCTAATCGCTGTTTCTTCCCTCCAAATTGATTATTGTTGCTTTTGTTGCCCCAGTGATGCATGTATATACAGATCTTTGTATTTTAGGTGCCTTACTTAGATATGTCCATCTGACAAGTACACTGATGTGAGTATGCATAAACGTTGGATCGCCCAAAAAGAAGAAGCAACCGTACGAAATAGCGTACGCTAAGCTAAAACCTCTGAGGTAACTGACGAGATACGATTGGAGACTCAGGACGAAATGGAAGCGATCTCAAACATGTGCAACATACCCGTCGTTATTTGTTTGTATCATTCTTCGATGAAATTAATTATCACGTTGCCACAATAATGACTGAATAATGGCGAATAACAGCTCTGATATAATCGTATACGAACCGTTGCTATGGACCACACAGGATCACGGCGACCAATTACATGTCTTCAGTTCGATAAATCACACGTCCTGAAGATTTATCACGCCAGAGAGTCATTGCGTTGAAAATAAACATGGCCCACGTTAACCGCATCAACATCAGGTAAAATAATGTCTGTCGCCATCGTTCGGTAACCAGTCTCATTTTCGAAAAAAAAAAAAAGAAAAGAAAAATGAAATGAAAGATCTGCCACTGCTCCAAAAAACCGAATCAAACTCTCACTTGCGGTTGAGCATGGTAAGGGGTTTGGCTTGGGTTTTCAGAGGCTGGGCCTGGTATGTAATTGAGCAACACTGAAAGAATCATAATCTCTTCATTAGTTGCGAGCACTCAGTCTAAGCTTAAGTTCGACGTTTGCATGGCATCAATTCTTGTATCAACTGGACCTGAAGATCTTAAGAAAAGTGCTGCGAAATTATATTGATCATATCCTCGTCAGACAGACATAAGTCGAGTGGGTCTTGCTACATCGCTAGTCTGTACGAGGCATTGAAACTGATTGATTAAATCCGCAAAATGCACTTGACGCCGAACAGATTGTTGAAGGCAAGCAGCAGTCAAAGATAGTTACGCAAAATGCCGTGCAAGCACTGTGTGAGAGGAGACTGTTTTTGTTTCCGACATATTCTCACTATTTTTGTAACCAAATTTCACCCTGCCACGAGTGTCTATCTAAACTCCTCGAGTTTCCTTTTCATAACTCATCGCAATGTCAATAAGATGTTGACAGCTCAAAAATGGAGCGTCATTTGAAATGACACCTCCTCTTGGATTCCATACAAGACTTCACAAGTTTCTTTTTCAAAATGTCTTACAATCCTCCCTTGTCGACTTTGATTTAGTGTCTCGCATGTAACTCGATTGAAATCAACCATGAAAATCCCAGTTTATCTTCTTTAATACTTTCCACCGACAATCCACGTCCACTGAAGCTACACAATTCCCTTTCATAAGGGATATTCTCATGGAACACGAATGTCAACTCTGAGTGTAGGTGTACTTTGTAAACGTTCTTCACCACTTCTGTGATTGAAGAAATGCCTTGAAGCTGTAATGTCCTTTTAAGGGATTATGTCAAAAAGAAGAAAAATATAATATTTAAACTCCACTCCACGATATGTGAGAGTCTAGTGGAAATAATCACAAACATGGGCAGCTACCAATGACGAGTGCCTATAGGAAACCCGGTTGTCACAACAAATGGATTGAGCTCCTTAAGTTTTGAGGTGAGAGAAGGATTATGAGAGGTGGTCTTCAAGAGGACGAGATGGCAATGAGTGTAAGCTTATGTCAGAAGTGGACGTAAAGAACCCAGAAGACTTCACTTCAAAGTGACAATAATTGCTGCTGGGAACATTCGCAAATATTCCCACTAAAGTAAACAAAAGCTAACGAAACTTAACGAAACTCAACGAAACTTAACGAAACTGAACGAAATGGTTATGATGATCAGAGTGTGCTATTTTTTTCATCGTTTTGCTGTTGCTGACCTTCTTTTACGATATATTCAGGGACATCGGTCATCAGCCAGGCATCTACAGAATTTTTATACCATGCAGGTTGTATGAACAACTTGAGTCCGACTCTCGAAGAATTCAGGCAATGACGCTCGCCTCTGAGGTGTGACGCACACACAGTGAAAATGCACTGCGAAATGCAAATTCACAGAGAAAATCCCCATTCCGTCGTAAAGCTTGAAAAAGAAAAAAAAAAAAAAGACAAAGGCACTTAACTTAAAAGCCACACCATCCACCCGTCATATCGAATACTGCGCAGTATAAACCATGCACATCTGCATTCGAAATTTAGCTCTTAAAACGCCATGTGTTTCCCAGGCGTTCATCGATGCGCGAGATGCATAGAAAACAAATAAATTCAGGAATTTTCCCGATCAAATGCAATGTTTACAATACACGATTACATCAATCGTCGTCAGCTCGGACGCCTACAACATGTGCTTTTTTTATGCCTACTCCTGGTGTGTCTAAAGGTAAACGTGTATCTCCCAATCTCCCAGCCCCATATGCGTCGTGTATCGTGTGTTTTTGATCGATCGAGTGAAAACCCCCATAAACAACCAACTTTTTTTGATTTGCATTTTGTTTATATCATTGTGTTACGAGATAGACACGGATACGCGCCCGCACGCAGGGGTGAGGCATAACATTTCAATACGCATCTTCATCCCGAAAATGCCATAAAACTTCCACTTCCTGCACAGTCGCTGGCTGTTGCGTTGCATTAGATAGACCGACCAGTTGATGATGAGGCAAAATTTACGAAATTCACTGCAGATTAGATGAAATGGCCTAGATATCGGTGAGATTCCCACACGTCGTCGCCGTCGTCGGCTTCTGCATACACGGATGTTTTTTCACTTGCCTCACACTCTCGCTCTCTCCCGAGAAAAGAAAAAAAAAACGAAAGCGATAAATCAGGGCGAAGGCAATCAATGTGAAGTAATTAGCTTTGAGGGGGATTAACAAATAGCCGTCTCGCTGATTGCCGCCCTCCACCAGTTGGCATGGAAATTTGCTTCGAACACATTCGAACCCAATCGCGCAAGAATTCGTTCTCGAAAGAAAACGTAAGCAAATCCGTGCCATAACACAGCCACCAAAGCGTTTACAAAACTTTAAGTACTTCACACACTGTGCGATGGACGCAATGAGGATGTTGCCTTCGCCTCTGCAGTGGAGTGAGTCGAAAAATAACATTTCGACGGATTGACAAAATTAGGTTATCCAGCAATAGACTGGCGTACCTTGATTTCGCAAAAGTTGGGAAATCTAATTATCCGGAATTTCCCCGCAGTGTGCACATTTGCATTCGATTTGTTTGCCTATTCACCTCAACGCGAGCAGTTCTCGGGATTTTATGGATTTCTTTTATGGCCCGTATGCACTCCGAGCCAAATGGCTGGGGTTTCTCTGGAAAACGAATGGTTTTTTGCTTTTCGAATCCCATGAAAAGCGGTCGGGATTGATTGAAGTTGGTTCTAGTGAGCAGAACCGATGCTGAATGCGTCTGTGGAAGGGTGTTGTTTCGATCCAATTTGTGTACAACTTCCGCTGATTGCGAAAAAGGGTATCACAACACAAACGTGTCGAAGTTGGTGTTAGCAGAAAAAGTGCTGTAATACGTGAGGTGCGCGATGTTCTACAGCAGATAGTGGATAGTTTGTGTTGTTTATCTATGCCCCCGACACGTTGTTTTGAAAGTAAATCATGTCAATTGTGTGTCGAGGGAGGGCAAAGGGTTGTCTGACACAAAAAGTGGGTGGCAGATGGAGCAGCTTGTTGTCAACTGCAAGGATTGTAAACAATATGATGTGTGTTTTTTTGTTTGTGAGGCTTCTTGAATAGGTGCAGAGTCTGATCAAATTGAATGTTGTTTGCCTCGTGGTGCTGGGTGAGGAGAGAGAGACTGTTTATTTTTTATATATTGCCACGCGCAATCTGCTGACTTTTGTTGTTTCACAAACTGATTGGGGTTCGACGTATTACAGAGGGTCAGATGATCTCAGTTCACACCAACAAAACGCCGCTTAACTCACCCAAGAAATGTTTCTTTGCAATAAAGCCAAAACGGATCCTGTTGTGTCAGAAGTGGGACCGTCTTGTTGAAACCACTTGCCTTCCACATTTATCGCGTAAGGTTATAGTGGCTGACTACCAGCACGCAGCAGTCACACCGGAGTCCAGCGTAGGCTTATGTGTTGTCACGCGGATCTAGTAGTTCATACTCCACAAACCAGTTTGCGTTTTACAAGCGATGAAGATGGCTGACACTAATGCTGCTTACTTTGACCAGGTCATTGAATAAGTGAGCCCTTAGGTGAGGGTAAAGGCCGCTGCAATTGTAAGAGACGTTTTCTACCTCTTCATCACCAAATCGGGACCAAGAAGTGGATGTACCTCATTTTTGTGACTACCCACCGTTGGGCGCCATTATGCATAAACTCATATTTTTCCTGTGAAACGAGTTTTTCAACAGTCCGAGGCCTAGGTCCATACCCGGGCTAGCTTCCACAGCAACCACATGTGTTGTAAGCGCTGTTTATTCTCACATGAGTGTATGAGACCCACAGTTTTACGACTACTCCGAAATGTGGCGTTGTACAAACTTAAACGGGAATACTCCTTTAGCGGTCACCTTTCCTTTCTACTTCATTTAATCATAACTATATGTTACGAGCTTGCATTGATTTAGGACATATTTGTTAACCACATCGCGTTGACAGCTCAATACCGCAAAGGACCAGCAACAAAAGTTACAACTCCCAGCGAATATGTCAGCTTACGATTGGCATCTAAACAAACAGTTTGCGGCACTTTACACAGGGTGCTCCATCAATCACAATACGCGGGTGGCTCAGTAAGTACCACTGATTGAAAACAGATGGCGTTGCATTACTGCCATTTGTCGGCTTATGATCCACCCCCTCACACTTACCAAAATAACAGGCAACATGTCCCTGACTGACACAATTACAAACTCAAAGAAAAAAACTAAGCGCCCAACTCGAAATGTGTGCTCAATCAGCTGTTGCAGACACGATTGGGTAATTCGAGTCAACGCCCATCCGAACGCCCTTGTCTTTGAAACCCCGTTGTGCCAATCCCCGATGCCCGACCAAAGGAGAAATAAATCAATTTCCAAACACTAAGTGGAATTGATTAGCACTCGCATGTGATTTTTCGCGCACACCACGAGAAGAAGCAGGAAGCGGAGGCGCAGGGGAGCAGCACGTCGCCTAAACTTCTTTATCTTCATCATTATCATCATCATCTCAAGGTGAACACTGGCAGGCTCCACGAGCAGTTTTTGTGCCTTGTGTCGTGTGTTCCCTCGTTCCCTCGAACTGCACTCGTTTCCATCACGGCCCACATATTGTCTATCGACAGGCACCGACCGCGACGGTGTTGTACGACGAGAGTACGAGGCAGCACCGCGCCGCCCTGTGGTAGAGGCACATTTAAATGGCCACTAGGTCTTTGGGTTGACTCCTTTTTAAGTAATCTGCGCTTGTCACCATTTGTTTTGAACGTGTTCTTTACATCGTTTGATTAAGTGCAACCCGGTGTGCGATAGCGAATGAGTGGGCAGATAACTGATTACATCGTGTCCGCAGGTTCATTTTTCACCGCCACCACTAAGTGGATGTGAGATGTGTGCGCAAAAAGCAAACAAAATAGAACGAAGCTCAATCGTTTGGTTTCTTCCTTTCGGTGATGTTGATCTACTCCTGGTGTTGTGCTTCGCTTTGACCGTCTCGTCGCGCAGTTTTCATGTCCAATTTTATCTAGGATATCTAAATACAAATCGATTTTTCATGTCAGCTCAATCTTTTCACTACTCATTTTCTATCGACCGCCGAGAACGGCTGAGGCGCTGCAGAAGGAGAGCGCAGAGGCGAGCGGTGCCGTATCGTGTGCGCCTGGATTGTTGTTAAATCTCAGAGATGACAACGGAAGAAAAGGAGTCACCAGCAGCGCAGAATGAAAAGTAACTCACTTCGGCTGCGAGCGACCTGCGGCGACGAGGGAAGCGGCGACAGAAGCGATAGAAGCCAAATGTAGGTCGAATTTCCTTCTCCAAATCAGGATAGATACAGGTTCATATCTGTCGGATATGAGATTTTTTATTAGCTGCCGAATGTGAACTACTGCCCACGGGGTGGCGCGCAATGTGTGTGCGTGTGTGCGAGCTGTCATGTCGGACAGTATTCAGATTTTTGTGGGGTGTTGCTGAAAGCTATGATGACTGGTTTCATTTTTCTCCCTCCATTTTTCATTCAGCGCGTGGATCATTGAACCCCGCGCCGGATGTGTACGCAGCGACTCGTAAATTATTATTTAACGTAATTAATTAGTTGATAAATTGTGATTTTTATAAACGCTTCAAGACGTTATCAAATTGCTTATCTTGACGCGCCGATTAGCAGCCACCACACCATCCAGCAGTCGCCTCTGGCCGACGATCGAGGCTGAAACGGGTGGAAAGCGTTTAGTTGCACTAAATTGATTAATGAATTTGAGATGCAATACTTGCTCAGCTCAGCGTCGGCAACTGCACTGCATTGCCGCACATCAACAACGGCGGCCGCAGCAGCAACGCGAAAATGTTTAATTGAATGAGCAGCGGAGAGGAATGCGAAAGCGTGCGATTAAAATTAATTAAAGTGAAATTTTTGTTCGTAACCAACCAAATAAATTGTTGTAATTTGATTTTCGCGTGAAAATGTATATTGCCCGTCGTCGTGTGAGAGCCAGAGAGAGAGAGAGAGTAAAAGTGAACCACTTGACAGATGTGGGACAAGGAACTAGGTTAACACACTATTGTCATGACACGAGCGCTGACATATTTTCGTTTGCTTGACCGAGTGTCCCATGGCCAGGATAATGTTAACCAGACGATGATGGTGATGTGTGCACGCTTTCGAGTTGGCTTTTATTTTTGCATGCAGTCATGTGTGGGGGGTCACTTTTGTTTATGCATTTTTTGTTGATTGGCCGGGCTTCAGACAATGCCATACTTGAGAGTTGAGAGTTGGTTGTCATATCTTATCTTTATTGCATCGACGTAAATATGTAAATGTCATGGCAATTATTTGGTAAAGCGATGTCTTGTTGTCATGCTTCAATTTTACGACATGACAAGTGGGTTAAAAGCCCCAAAAGTTAAAAGTTGACCTGGAATTGTGAAAGTACTTAATGCAGATACATTTTTTTTTCGTGAATTTTAGTCAACTTGTTGTTTGGGGGCTTTTAAGTTAATTTGTGACTTCACCTAGTGAACCCGGAAAGCACTTTGGATGAGAACACATGAGATTGTGGTGAATCGTTGATAGATGGGTAGTTTGACCTTGGGACGTCTTATTCTTGTTGTGTTACGTGACACATTGGAATAGACTTCGATTCAAAGATCAAAGAAGGAAACCACGCGGGCCATGTACAATGTATCTCTCACTGGCGGACACTGACAGTACCAGGAAATTTGTCGGCTTATGAGGGGTGTCCACTTATGAGAGGTGTCCGCTTATGAGGGGAGTCCACTTATGAGAGGTATCGACTTATCCGCTTATGCGAAGTGTCCGCTTATGAGAGGTGTCCGCTTATGAGAGGTGTTCGCTTATGAAAGGTGTCCGCTTATGAAAGGTGTCCGTTCTGAGAGAGTACACTTATTATTACATCCAGTTTTGTGTTTCAAAGCGGGTGATTTGCTTAGTTGTAGGTCTTCTTCTCTTGCGTTAAACATTCGAAGTGACTTCACAGAAGCCTAACCACACATATTTAAAGCTCGTGATTGAAGCTCATTCTCAAAAAACAAACTCACACCAAAAACAGCTTCCACTCTCTAATCGACCAGCAGTCCTCGTCTGATGTTTGGTCTTTCAAGGTCTTTAGAAGAAGGCTGTCTGCTTGTTTATTTAAGCACGCCTCAGACATCCTCTCAGCTATTTGCCAGACACACACAACTTGAACTACCAAGATGGTAGGTAAGGCCGCGGCAGACGACTAAGGATCTGCCAAAGATTTAAATTATATACATTTTGCCAGATTTTGCCCCGTTCTCGAGAATAAATTGATGAAGAGAATGACGTATTGGGAAACTCTACGAAAACGTTGGCCAAAATCCACCGGTTACACGCCACCAGTCAAGAGAAAACACAACTACTTGGTTGAAGGGGTAAAAGAAAGACTGAATTCTCGGTCAAGCGGATGCACTTTACATCCCGGTAGTCAACATCGCATTCAAGTATCATTCAAAAATAAGTGACAGGAAAATACAGCGTCATCTAATTCTTGGTGGTGGATGATTTTTTAAATCCTGGCGCCCAACAGTGGCCTCTGACATTAAACAAAACTTATCTTTGCCAAATAATCATTAAAAGTTTCATGGAAATAAATATATCTTGAAAGTTTCTGAGAACAGGAAACAGAGTTTTCATCCAGAAATAAATGTGAGCAAGGGTCATTGACTGTTTCAATAAGTTGCCCTGAATCGACTCGTCTTTTATGAATGTGAATCTCTTTCAAGTTTCCACACGAGAACAAACCAATGTTCACTTGCAGGCATTCGGAGATGATAAGATTTTCTCGGTACAAGCCACAGTCCTGTCCCCTAAGGCTCTTCGTCAAAGACTGTCAATAGCAACAAAGTTCTTGCCTCAAGGATCGATGGAATGGATTCAAATACTTCTCGGAAGTCAAATCATATTCCTTTCCATAAATAAGATAAGAATCACTCGCCCGGCAGTCTGCTGACATTTTAAACACCCCCACGGATGCGAAAGGGGTTTAAGTCCATTCAGCCTCCAGCAAGAGAATTTTCAAATAATTACCATGCTTACACACTCGCTAATTGGATTCTTTTCCTTAAGAAACCGCCCTTCGGTCGTCACAAGGCTGAGCTGTGTGGGAATGTATTTTTAGGACACACACGAGAGAGACGTTCCCACGAGTTTCTGGTGTGGTTCTGTATTTCCTATCAAAGAACTCAAATTTTAACAGCGTCGGCGTTAATCTGTCGTCTATTCAGACTAATTTCACTCTTGAGCAAGCCCATTCAACTGTAATCTCATTCACACAACGTTCCGCCGCAAGCTCAGACAGAGAGTTGCATAACCAGCGTGAAGCATAAAATTTTATTTTTTATTTGATTTTTTTCCCACCTAGACCCGACGACTAAACGCACTTCACCTCTAGAATATTTGTACATAATTGAAAGTATCGCGAGTTGTCACTCACGCTCAGTGACTGTCACACAACGCGAAAGATTACGTCACTCCAGCGAGCGTTGCGACGCAGACGAACAGAGTGACAGGCCGCCACCGAGAACTGGTAGTCACACGAGTACGACGAGCGGCGGCTTAACTAATTGCCGTCTACGACACCGAACTTTGCACTTGGTGTAAAGACCAGATTATCTGCTGCTTAGTATTCTAGAAGTACGCACGGAAAGCGTATGCATTCGAGTGAATTCAAATTCATTCAACTATTGAGAGGGGCTTACATAAGACAGCCAAGCATCGTGCATAAATCATTATCTCGGTATTATGCTCGGATCGCAATAAAAAAGGGACCAGACACTTGGTCGCACAGTCGGCGCGGCGCACTGCAACTTTGACGATGACGCTGGGGGCACTAGCTCCGGCAAATGGGGCAGCGGTGACGTTTTGATGTGCGTCTTATCAGCGCTAGCTTTCCGGTTCTGATTTCACGACCTCGCGCTCTGAGTGGGCTCTGCGTTTGAGTGCGAAGCCATTTTAATAGCTGGGCGAGGGATCCGTTTCTTCTTTTACCCTCTTTATTACACACTTTTAAAGGACACCGCTTGGAAGGTCGCTACAGGCGGTGGGTAGGGTGGGAAGGGTTGGCGATGGCATTTCGAAGAGCTTTTATGGGGTTTTTATTGTGCTGGCAGACTTTGCGGACTTCGAGGAGGCGACAAAGTGGCCGAAATCCTTTGCACACTGTTTAATGCGATTTGCCGCGAACCGTGGAGCATAAGGTGGCGGTATACATGTAAACATTTCCAAATGAACAAAGGACTTAAAGACTGGATGCTTGGGAAATGCGCCTCACCTCAGTCAACATTTAATGGATTGCACTTCGGTCCGTAAGGGATAACAGCATCGATTATTCGGTCAATAAAATCGTTAACTCTTCGATAAGGTGAGGACTGAGGGTCTTTAATCTTTAAACCGGATTGCTTCAAACTTGACCGCCGTAGCAGGGTGTTTAGGTTCAGTTCCCGACGCGAACAACTTCCGTAATTCATTGCCTCAGCTGTTTCGAGTTCCTGACAATGTTCAGGGGAATGCCTGAGCTTCTCTCTGGCATTTTGGATTCAATATACCACGTGATGGGACAAAAGCACGTACAAGACGAGTAGTTGCTGTGGAATTGCAGGTCTATTCAGGAATGCAATACCACCCATGACGTGGCACTGTTGTGGTGTTGATTGTAACATTCAAATCTGTAGAGAGATCGAGAGAAAAGGACGAACATCCCACCTTTCGCCAGTCCCAAAAGGTTCTCATGTTCTGTTGTTCAGAGATGACAAGAAGTTAAGACCCTTTCATTTCATTGAAGACAACATCCTGGCAATACAAGGCATTGCTTTAGAACAATGGTTGGTCTTCACTTTTGTCTTTTTGTCGGAAAACAATGCCTCACACAGCAGTTGAACACAGCGCGACCAAGTGAAGCTAAAATGATTACAGATGAAGATTCGATACAAATCCGCCCACAGAAGCGACATGAACGACTCATAGCCAAGGCTGTCCCTTTGAATTGATACAAGCGTGGTCCTTGAGAACCAAATCAATTTAAAGACCGACGCTTGTCGCCTGGGGGGAGGAGGGGGAACTCGGTGTCTTTGTTGTGTTGACAAGCGATCGTGGAACAGACTTAAACTTGAGTACCACAACAAATACCCGTCTTTGCGCTAACTGCGATAAGGTGTCCTAATTGTACGGAAACACTGTCGCTGTACTTGTCACTTTTCAACAGATTCCTGCCGGATTATGCTTGGGACAACTTATTCACATCATGCTGTACCCATCGAAGATTTAAGTCGATGTGAAAACATGCAAAAACAATTATTAGGCGAAATTGTATGAAAACTGCTACCGGCACACCAATGAATACATCCAATGACGCTACCGGCCACTCAAATCCAGTGGCTCTACGAAGTTGCAGTGGGCTTTGAGCCATTTTTCGGTCCACTGAGTCAAAATGACCTTCATCGCTCGTAATACATTTTTTTACACAATGAACAACAAGAGCAAATACCCCACAACAAATTGTTATCGATCACACTCGACGACTGTCAAATAGTAGCTGACACAAGTCAACCAACTCAAAATGGCGCCCAAACAAAATCGGCTGGAACATAAAAAACACCTTATACATACATGCAGAAATTCTTTCGGCAAATTCGGTTGTTAAATCGCCTTCTCAGACAGCGCAGGATTGAGATGACTAGAAACGTCTACTATACAGATCTAGACTAGAAAACATCCCACAAGTAATTTGCATCGTCACTGGTCATTGGCCGATCGGTGATCACGTAGCCAAACTTCTCATTATACCAACATTTAGAAGAGAGTCTTACCAACTCCCACAACAAAATGAGAAGGTCGATGAACTGGCTATAAACAGTGATCCGCCTTTCAGTTCAGAGGAGGTGCACATCCGACTAGAAGCAGTCAAAGCTAAAATATCTTAGGAACTCCTTGAAATATGTAATAAATCTCAGATGGGTCAGACTGCCTAGCTATGCAACATCAAAAAAAGGCCGGAGTATAAGCGATCTCCTTCGGCGATCTCATCAAGATGTCGCTAGATTTGTGATTTGATGGTAGATCGGTAGGTGTTCATGTCTCCAAACCAGGTATCGCGCATAACGCAGCTGAGAGGGATATATTAACACATTCCACATGCCCCTTCCGCACTTGCCGGCAACCAGACAGCGAGCGCTTGGCAGACCCTGCTCCACGCTCTCTTGACTAGATCTCTGCGAAAGACATTCAAGCGCTGTCTTCCTCTCGAAAACGACACATAGTCCAACTATTTAGCTTCTCACCGAGCCACCACTTCTACCTACCTGCCTACATTACCCACTCCCAGTGCAATATCCCGACCCTGGCAAATATCCACCAGCGTCTTCTTGGCAAACCACTTGTCAACGACCTCAACGAATATGCTTTGTTTGGGTTAGATCTAGTTCCGCCCTTCTCTCCAGACACTTCTGACCCACTTCACCGATCGGCCACACAAGTTCAGTGTGCTAATTGGGCCTTTCCCATGCCAACTCCAACCAACCTCTGCCTCTGCACCGCACACACGTGAAATGTTGACTCTTTAAAGCAGGCGATGATGATGAAAAAAAAGCAATTAATTGCAAAATTACATAAAATACAAGTATTTCTCAACCTCAATCAGACACCAGATCTCATGGGCAATTTGTCCCAATCATCTTCACGCACGCAAACAATCGGCTGCCACGCCCACTAGCCCCAAACTCAAATATTGGGAAAACTCTTCGCATTTGATTGCTTCGTGTCGTCGGATTTTGATAAAAATTTAATCAAAAATTTGCTAATCAACGTTGACAGCCATCTCCTTCGATTGTTCATCGTTTGACAAGTGATAAGTGTGTGCATGATGTAAGAGAGCCATTGTAAAGGTCACAAGTGCTTACGAAATACACACGTATCGACACACACTCTGTGTAGGAGTAGGAGCAGTCGCCCCGATGCTGATTGTATGGAGGATTTATTGTATTGAACTTTTTCAAAGAGATGTCGTACATCAGCCAGTTTCACGAATATATGACTTCTTCTTCACTTCCGTTCGATTCCTTTTTTAGCTGCAGTCGAACTTGTGAGTGTGTCTTTCGAGGGAGCGAACAAAAAAATGAATGGCTTCCCTTCAGAGGGATGGTGGCAGAAATTCTCCGCCGACTCACGAGTGACAGCTCATTCTTATCGCTTCGATATCAAATGGACGGATGAATGGATGGATGGATATCTTCCGGTGGCAAGGGTGTGACTGAGATGTATTTATTGGTCGTCATCGTTGGGTCTTCTTTAATTTACTTCTGCGGAGCTTTTCCTATGCAGTCGAACGGGTTGCCTTTGAAATGGAGTTGTAAGTTGGCTTGTTATTTGGACGCCATTTTGGCTTGGATGACATGTGTCAGTTGGCATTTGACAGCCACACAGAGTGATCTGTAGCAATTTTGATACGAACCAGCTAAAGTCGCAACAATGAAGATATACATACATCATTTTTCAATTGAATTTTTATGTTCCGGGTCTATTTTGTTCGGGCGCCATTTTGTTTTGGGTGACATGTGTCAGTTGGGATTTTGACAGTCACTGACAGTGCTTGACAACAATTTATTATGGGCATAGCAAGAACGAATTGAAGTTGTTAGAGCATTTTATTCAAAATAATCGTTGAAATGTCATGGCCCCGGCAGTCAAGTCACCATGTTTGTTCCAAACTGTGAAACAAAGACAGCTCCTGTGACGATACAAAGGCTGCGGGACCTTATTTCCAATCGTGATGCTATCGACTGGCCACCACGATCCACTGTTTTGATCCCTTTCGTGCTCTGGCGGGAAGTGTCTACCAACCTTGTTGCTTAAGAACACCACCATGAAATTCTTAAGAACAGCGAGCTTAAAGGGCAACCTTTGGACACATTTCACAAAATTGTGCTCCGTCTAAACGTTAACGAAAGCAGTGGTGATCCCCAAGGCTCTCTTTTGTTTCCGATACTCTTTGTCATTTTTTTATAAATTGTTTCCTGATCAGGCTAAGTGAGTAAGTAAATATCTCCTGTTTCCTAATTCTATTTCCACTCCGCTGGAGTTCTGCAAGGGAGTTACATCGGTCCTACACTGTTTCTGTTGTACAGCGCAGATTAAAGACACTACGGGAACGCGGGCTATATAGAGGACGAAAATGTCAGTTAAAAATGAAAAACAAGCATCGCTCTGGCGTAAAAACCATGTGACCTGATCAAGTAAGTCAGTCGACAGACTTGCTTGCAAAAACATCTTAGTCACTGCAAAGAGCAACTAAGGCAACCAGCGCTAAATCCTGTTGTTTTATCTCATCCACCATATGCATCGCAATAAATCTGCTCACTAACTCGTTTATTCTCGATCGACAGAGAAACACAAATCATACAGTCCGCGCGAGAAAATGTTTTCTTTTTCGAAATTCACCTCAGATTCGTTATTTACTACCTTTGCGTCGGGCAGCCGTGTGTTTTCGCACAGCGACGCAATTATTTTTCCACCAAGCACTTCTGTGGCATCTCACTGTCAAGTGTCAAATGCGAAAAACTAAATTCCATTGACGTCAGCTTAAGCATGAATTGAAATCGTTGCACACGCCACAAGCACGCCCCGTCCCTCCAGGATAACAACACTTCCCCGAGCGATGATGAATGAAAAATGAATGGAAAATGGTGTCTGATGTGTGTCACTTAACCCAACAGGAGAGACAGACACGTGTTTCAATGGCAATTGGCACCTGAGCAGTGAGCACACAACGGACTAGAACGCGAACAAAAAATGTACATCTCTCGGAACACAGAAGCTCGTTCACGGGACGCAGGTGTTAGGGATCAGTTTGGTGGCGCGATGGTTTTGAATCGATTTGTGGGTGCGACGACGTTTCGAAAACAACGCTCCGTGCGCCGAATGGCGTGAGGAAAACTAAATGGAATGGATTTACAGCATCGACACCTGTACAGTGTCCGCACGTGAACGAACACAATTGACGCATTTGACGTGCCCCATGACGCACAGTCAATTGTCGACTAATTGCTGCAGCGATGGCTAGGTCATTTGTATTCCAGAATTTTGAATTCGAGTTCGACCTTTCGAGAAGTTAAATATTCACACAAAAGCAGCCAGCAGCCAGTAGCCTTGGGCTGTGGTCGAATCTGCTGAGTCTTTGCGCTTCAAAGTGATGTCATTGTAGGTCGCTGCATGCCTTCGTTCGGCCAAAAATAGATAACAAGTTGTGGACGAGACTTGATTTTGAGAGTGAACTTGATGACTGATTGGGTTATATTTAGACGAGACCGCTTGAGAGAGTTCACACGCTTGAATGGCTCGAATGTCAGGTCTAAGAATACGAAAGGTGACACGGGCTCGCACCAGGAAGGCACTTTGAACATAGTCACTTCCGATGGGATTGAGAAGTGAGCACGTTTTTGGAGATTAGTTCGTCGCCAGGTCGCATAAATCATCTCAAGAATAGACAGTGACGACGCATGTGATTGTGATCCGAATTGGTCTTGAAGTGAATGGTGATTTATTACATTTGACAGCATTTGTCCATCGTTCGATTGTGTGAAAGACGGTAAGGGGGGTCAGATCGTTACAGAGTTAATTTTAAGGTTTTTTTTTGTATTTTTGCGATTTGTTGGATTATGTTGATTTATTCCTGTTTGAAGAGAACACTGGATTGTGTAGATGGACGAGGACACAGTTTTTAGCGTCTAAACATGAAAGTGAGGCCCTTGTTCGCCCTCTCAATGCCCAAGGGAACACGGAAGGCGCTCTCTGAACGTAAGTCAAGTGAATGAACACAGCCGTCTCCGCCGAAAAGTGAGTCGAGCTTGAAAAGGTGATTGGAAAGAACTGCAGCCGTAGGCAGTGTTTGAGCGTAACACAAACCCATCCCTCCGGTAGAACTAAAGGTTATTTCATTAAGCGCTTGCTATCTTTAAATTTGAATAAAAGAAACTGTGTGTGAGGTATCATTGAAATTTTATATCCGCTTGAAAGGCCTATCGATGCCATTATGTACGGCATGTAACATAAGCATGAGCTGTGTGAGACGTAGCACCATCCTGTTGAAAACACACGTCGTTGGTGTCCATGTCATTTTATCATGGACGTCATCCGAATTGAACATGAAGTGAATGGGTTTATAACATGGACATTCAGACCACCAATCATCGACTTACAGCACTCGCCGTTGACGGTGATGGCATGGCCCTCGGTCTCCAAGAAATATGGACCGAACAATGACATTTTCGGGATGCAGTGGACGATCTTGGATCTCATTCGGATTGGAATCGTTGCAAATACGAAACATTTTGTTTGTTGACGTATCCATTTATCCAGAAATGGGCCTCATCTTAAAGCGACCTTACCTAATTGTACGTGCTGTTTGACGCCGTTGTCCGTCCATGGTGATTTGGCAAAACAGACTAAAAATTAAATAACAGCCAATTTGACAGATGTAGCTCCAAAAATATGGCCGCTATCAAATGTCAAAGTTCGGCAGTCCCTTTAGGTCTCGTTATCCACCAGAATGATGTCATAAATAGCTCACCCTGCCAGTTCACAACTGTACGTCCGTCTCCTAGTGATTCCCCTAATAAAAGCTAAAAACCAATCAATCACCGAAAATTCCCGTCGCCCCCTCCCAAAAATACCCAATTCGAAACACTCCCAGTCGCCGGCGCGAACCAGGCGATACCGCATAGTGACGACTGACGACCTTTATAACTTCACACTTAGCAAGCTGTTGTCAAGTAATTAGATTATCCCCACTGTCTCAATGAAAGCGCAGCGCGAGAAAACAAATGCAACTTGACAGTCGCCGTAACCTGGTGCATGACGTTTGTGACGCTGTACCAATTATAGACTTTTCACTAATAAGCCAAACAAATTGGTGGGCACATCAATTAAGCAATTTTACTAGGTTCCCACCGAACACTTTCGAGAGACGTTCTTCTATCTCTCTCTCTCTCTCTCTCTTTCTCCCGTGAGCTCGGCTGTCACACGTGACGTCGTAGCGAATTAGTTATTTTTGGTTTAGCGTCGATTAGTGGCCACGTGTGAAGTGGAGATTCTAATTGAATTGATCTAAGCTATTCTTACTGTTAAGTCTACATCAGGCCACGTTTTAATGGACTTTCCTTTGGTTTTTCTTTTTCTGTTGTTGGGTTGTTGATGTGGAAATAAGGGGCGGGCTGTGTCTGTGTGTGGTTTTTATGGAAATTCACTCGTAAAGCATGTGTTTATCGAATGGCTTCGAAATGAAACTGGGTTTTGGAAATGTGAATGATTTTATTTGGGGTTTGGATGATTAGCTCATGTTTAGGCAATGACTAGTGCGGTTCCTTCTTGTTTTCCCTTTGGGTGCTGGGTTAGAATGTATCCGAGGTAAGACATGCCTGTAAACCAGGGCTAAATGGACCCAACAATTTGGTCTAAGTGCCGACAGGAAACCCTATCATCTACCTAAGGCATGTCTGTCGTAAGAGGCGACTAAAGTCATGAGCTAGAGCCACAGGTTTTGGGACACGTCCCTACTCCAGTGCTCTTTAATATGACTGTTACAAGCTCATAAACAATGGATTTTTGTGGACTATGCTCAATCTTCATTGAGGCACGTAGAATGCCGCGTAGCACAATAGGCGGCTAGTCCTGGATGTTATCATCCCACTCATAGTAACCATTCGGCTACGAAAGCTTGACCAGAGGCTATAGTCTGGTGCGACCGGTGATCAGGAGAGCCCTTGAGACCTACATTGGTGGAGATTGTACCCCTAGTCCATACCGAACTACAGTGTCATCAGAAGACGATGAACACGGGTAGCAGGCAGCAAGAACAATAATTTTAAAGAAGATACCCAAAACTCACATCTCTCCTAGAGCGTCATGGTGGCTGTGGTTTAAAACCCAAAATTACGGGGAGAAGTGGACATTATACCAGCATGTCTTAGAGTTTATCAAGACTAAAGACAGATAGCGAGTTGCAAGCAGAATTCGGCGCTGCCACCCAAAGCGCCGCAGAGGTTTTTAATCGACCTCACACTTCAACAAGGGAGGAAATTCGCCGTAAGCGTTAACCCAAAATCGGTACTTGAGTGGCCTTCTTAAGGCATTGGGTTCAGCGTACTGGACCATAGGCAAGAGACCTCGTGTTGTAAGCCTATCCGGCAGGAGATCACGTAATCAATTAGCATCTTGTTCCCTCTCGTGAAGAGACTGGGATAACATAGAATGAGTAGACTGCACTCTGCCTGCAATGCTTACAATTGTGGAGTTAACCCTTCCAACTGTACTGGCGCGGAAACTTGGACAATCTCAAGAGCAGTCAAAGATATTCCACATCGTTCCAGTGGGATAACGCAAAAGAGCACGCCCACGAAACCGATGGCGAACACAAGTGGAGAAGGACCCTTTTCCGTCATCGCAACTCAACTGGTTGTCATTCGCAAAAATAATTCATGTTTGTCGAAGAAGGGGGAGCGTTAAGAATCCTTTCAATGAGGAACCAGACATCTTCACGAGTGTCAGTTCATATAGGCTATCGTATCCTGGTTCCTTTGGAATTCTCTCAACCCAGGATCGCAGGGGTTTCACTGTTGTCTTGACGAACCGCCCCGCACAGAAAACACAGCTCAGCTGATAATGAACGCCGGACCAGAGCTGTCGTTGAAGAACCTGAAGAACTTGCTCGCAGTTGGAAAATACCGCCAGGACGTAAAACAAGCCGTCTTCTGATCACCAAAGCCAGCTCCAGACAAGAAGGCTAAAAAAAGGTGGATAAGTTCTAAGGTAGCGCCAAGTGGTTTCTCTAAAACAAAAAAAAAATGACTTCAGTTAACTTGGCGTGCGTGATAGGAGGCAGTTGGGCTAGAGATCATGCTTGCTGGCGAGGCTCGTTGGTTGCGGCTCAATGACCATCTTGGACTGTAGATCCACCAGAAGACGATGAACATACGCAGTAGGTAGCAAGTGGTCAACTTTTAGAATGATCTGAAACTAGATCCCAGACGCTCCCTAAAAATCACATCTCTCTTCGAGCTTAGCTCAGCAAAAGTGGCCGTCTAGATTGGACAATATTTTTGTTGTGGCATAGTGGGTAAGTGCCTCGACTCATTCGCTGGAGGTTCTGTATTCCATCGTAGACACCAGCAACTTTTGTATTTCATGGCACTGCCTGCGTCATTAACTATGCTCGGAGTCTAGAAAAAGCTTCTAAAACTTCGCCGTTCGGAGTTGGCATAAAGCTGTAGGTCCTCTTCCACTCGAGGGAGAACAATAGCACGCACAACACGAGTGGCTGCTGTAGACTCTGGGGCCAGGTGCACCCCGGATCTGGATCTAGTTAATGGACTCAAAGCCCCGCCAATGACTTCTGCAGAAGCTGTTGTGACAAAGATGGCTTTGAAAACGTCCAATTCCTCTCTGGGCACAATCAGACGAGTACAACAGCTCGGAGCCCCCTTCGAAGATGACGAACTGGAGGGCACACGCCTATAGGACAGCTCCAGCTGATGGATTGCCTGACTTGAAGCCACCACTCTACCTACACCGAGGTCATGTTCAGCAAATCGAGTCCGATTCCCCCGATTCGAGATCGCTGACACTAATTCGATGAGAGAGGAAAAAAAAACGAAACAAAATATTATGCGTTATCCATGTCACGTATTATATGACAGCACAGATCGATGGGATTGGTGCTTTCAATCGCATTCGCTTTGGGTACACCTTAACTCTTTTTTTGACTTTCACTTGTTATGTGTACGTACCCACAAGACACTTGTCGCATCGCTGCGGAGAAAGACATCAGCGGCACGTACCAGCGTTCCCATGTATCTCAGCGGTAAGCCAATTAGGCGAAGACTCAAAAACCACAAATCCGCCAAAAACCCATTAAAACCGCGATCGGCACAAAGGCACCACCTTCTCAGCGCCGCCAAATTAAAAATCAATAAAATTAGATTGCCCCAGCGGCGAGTGATCATCTCGGCGGTCTAGGCGAGCGATCGCATCAAGGAAGCGATGCTCAGAGTTAGGCAACACCTTTCAGTTGCCTAATGAGACGCATCAAGAAGCACCATTCGATGGCATCAACACGTCTTGAGATGCCCACCACAGCAGCAGCCAGGGGAATCGGGCAGCGCTCTTATCGTCGTTTAAATGCTTAACCCTTTCACAAGCAGTCCCCATCATTGCACACGCACAATGACGATTTACACAGCTGCCCGTGCTGCGCATATATCCACCGCATCGCCTGCTGCGGTTTGACGCGTATTTGTCGAGGCCATTAGCGGAAGCTGAAGATTATTAGTAAACTCATTGCCGCGCACTGAACCGCTTCTTGACACCGATTTCATGCAGAAGATGCACGCCACGCACCGAGGTGTGCAATGGACTTGAAGGGGTCTGCGCACTGTAAATGGACCGCCTGCGCCAGCTGCCTCACGATCTAATGACACCTCCAGACGGGGGAGCACAAACAGATGCGGAGATAGTGGTATCTAATGCACACACACGATACCTAAGACAGTAAACTAACTCACAACAATCGTCTCTTTGTGCGCGCTTGTTGGCAGGGGGGACACATTCACTTTCGGCCGAGAGGGTGCGGGTGATCCCCTGCAAGGTGTATCTGGAGTGAAAATGTCATCCTCGCCGTATCAGCGATGTGTAACACGAGATGCAAGCCACCAGATAAAAGTGAAGCCAGCGCCTGCTATTGTTTTCTTCTTTTCCCGCCGCTTTTCCTCCCCGATTCTCTCTTTCTCCCTTTGACTTTTACTCTCGGCAATCGAAACAAAGCAAAGACGTTAAATAAATTAATGGCCGAAGATCACATGTGGATGAGCGAGACGGTCATAGACTCCACGTAACATGGGCCAATGAACGACTTCTTGAAATAATAACAGAACCAGCCGACGACGCAGCGTATGGCGAATGTAAATATTCCCCATTAGGGCATTGGGATTTAGACAGACCCCGTGGATGTGAGGCAAGATGAAATGAAATATCAGCGCGTCTCCATATTTGTCGAATAGGTGAATGGCTGTGGGGTTCGGATAAACGAGCCGTTTTGAGTGACAAGTGTTGAGTGCCTTTTCGCAGTTAAACTAAATACGATGCGATGGCTGCTTGAATGGCTTTTGTTACTCAATTGTGATTGTGTTGTTTTTTGGAGAAAAAAAAATTATTTACTACCTTTTAAGTGATCATCGATTGTTTGGAGATATTCCCATGGTCTGGCCGGATGGAGTATCAGGTGCTGGATGAACAAGTGGGCCACTTAATGTCGATGGGGAGTGAAAGAGTTGGGTGGCACGGAGGGAAGTGTCTCGGGAATAAGGAGCTTTTACTTCGTTGTTTTGCAATTGTTTGTTGCCACCCATGGAGGCTGAGCTAAAGCTGCCTCACATCTTTGATGGTTCCAAGATCAAGATCAAGGTGCTTCGCGAGCAATAAGTCTTTTAGAAAGAGGAAGACCGAACCTCGGGTATATCGACAAGGTGATTGCCGACACAAATCAACTTCGTCTTAATCACTAGAAGCGTGGTACTAAATATAAGCAACTTTAGCCCCTCGATGGGAAGGTTCAGTTCTCCTCACCTTCTTAAGACAGGTGGCTCCTTTCGGAAGACCCTCATAAACGGAGCGTTGGTGTATATTTGGTTGATGTAGCAGAACATGGATAGTCGACGAATCATCAAGGACTAATTGTTGCCTAGTCTAATCAATGTCCACACACTTGACTCATAGGTTTCGCGGTTCTATCTTCTCCTCCATTCAACGCCCTCGCAAGCAGGATCAAGCATCGGGTGCAGAATTTTTCTTTCGAAGGTACGAAGAATCAGCTCTCGTCAACTAAGTTTTTTTGACATGATTTTTTGTCCTTCAAGCGAAGGGGTTTAGATAAACAAAGTAGCAACGGCTACGGACAAAGTCGATTGTGCGTCTGCTTCCTGTCTGTACTTGTGGAGTTCATGTTTGGCCCGAAATGATGTGGGCACTAGAAGATTCACAATCGTACCATACCTGGTGACTAATGTGCACGAAATCAATTTGAACTTCCGAGAACCAGAGTGAGTGCAAAGACGTCCCAAACGTCAGAACTTTGAATTCTTTGAGCATCCGCTAACAATTGCTCAAAGAATGTTCTCTGTGGCCTAGTATCCAGCAGAATCGACTCTATACACGGTTAGCTTGTCATCTCTTCTAGAGAAGCTTTGAGTTAAGAGGGACTGCTTTCAATGCCCTGTTGACTGTTAGTTAGTCCGTTCAACTAGTGCCCTATGTAGCAACTGTTTGGAGCTAGCGAGGGGCATGCCCTACTGAAGTTTGTTCCCCTCAAGAGATGAACGACAGTTTAGAGTTGAGACAGCCTGACCACAATGCCTTGATGGCTGCCTGACTGTCTTAGAAGATGATAATGCGCACCGCCATTTATGCCAAGACAGTGCTTCGCCAGTATTTGCGGCATGGGGACCAACTTTTCTGAGCTCGAGTTGGATTTAAAAGAACCTGAGGTTCCCCACACCCATGCGGAACAAAAGGAGCACCTTGTGTTTGTTTTTAGGCGCTTCCAGAAGAAGGGACTTAAATGAGGTGCCAACAGTTCGAAATTCGTCGAATTTGAGTTCTTAATTGACCTGAATTTTAGTTGTTCCCTTTGTCAGACAGTTGTAGCGCTACAGCCGAGGAAACAAGAGCCTGTTCAGTTCGTGCGATGTCTATACTCTGCCACTGGTCGAGCTGCGCGCCCCAAAGTTGCGCACTGTTGACAGGGACGGTCGATTTGACAATTGAGAATTAAATTGTTGGCCACAAAATATTGTCGCTCAGTGAGTGTAGACAATCAGGGCTTCGGGAGGGGTCGTACCTATAAATAGATGCTGTTTTCTAATATCTACGCACTCAATCACAGTTGTAGCATAGTCGGCGGGCCACCTAGATTTTTTCCCAGTTCGCGGGATCTCTGTCCAGCTGCCCTCAAATTGATTCCACACTTGTGTGCGTTGCTATGCTACACAGGCCCAGAGTCGAAGTCGAACATTCAATTGCGAAAAACTCCCAACCTGCCCCGTTCAACACTTGAATCCTAACAAAATTTACAGCGGATGCCATGGCTATTAAGTGCCCTAAAAATCCAGTCCAGCAGTGTTCAGTTGAAGACATTTCGTGCTCGAAACAAGGCTCATTTAATGGAGCAGGTGTGGGCATCCACAACTGCACTTTGGTGGCAATCACCGGTGGTGACCGTCTCAAAATCCACCATTCTCCTGTGCGTACATCTCAATTTATATTTATGATCAAGACAAGCTGCGTGCTCGGTGCTACATGCTCACGGCCATCAAATTAAATTGAGACCTACGCACAGACTTGAAGCCAGCCCCAAACTTCATCCCCAAACGAAACTGAACCAATGCAACATGAGAACGAAAAGCGATTAAACCAACTGAGTTCACTTATTTACGAGAGAAACCGCTCGTATTTACAGATATTCCATTTTGGCTTTCCATTAAAGTTAAGTGAATTTCGAAGACAATTCATCAATTGAACAACTTCATTTCACTTCACGTCGCATCACATCGCTTTTCGTGTTGTGCACGCTTCGCTTTTTAGCGTGCGCTTAAATTCTCCGTTGTTCGGCCTTGCATGCTGCGAGGGTTGATCATTAATTTGTTCATCCGAGGAAAAAATTAATGAATTTGTGCATGATTTCTTTAAAAAAAAAACAGAAAAAAAATATTTTCATTTTCTTTAAAGCACCAGTCGAAGAGAAACTGAGTGGAGGTACTCGCGCGCATGGATGTGAAGTTATTCTCAAGGTCTGTAAGTTTTCTCGCCCGCCCGCCGGAATGAGGGTAAATAAATGGATGATGTCAATTTTTTTTGTTCATAATTGATGGTGATGGTAATATTCTTTCTCTCCCCCCTTCACGGGTTTAGTTTGTTAGTTGATTTCAAGGTTTCATCTTTCATCACTTTGCACTTTCACCATCGTTTGGGTGGGGTGGAGTTGGATATGATTCTGATGCAGGAATGTCCATACATTGAGGGGAACAATTGGTGTGTGCACTGAGGTTGAATGAGATATTTGAGGATATTTATTTAGACGAAGGTGCTGCTGACTTGGGGCAGTACTTACGAATAGTTCACTTCGGCATCCACTGTCAAGTGCGAGCTGGAGACGGACGTTAGTCTCTTTAAAGAATGAAAAAGCTGAATTTTCAGGTGTTTGAATCGTTGGGTTTGTAACAGCACCTGATTTTCTAAGCCATCTCATTCTGATTGTGTGGTTTTCCATATGTTTACAGAAAGCAGCTCCTTAAAGCGATTCGGATCTAGTTTGCGTCAGATTATCTTATATCGTCGTATGTACAATCTATGTCCCCCATATCCTAACCCACTTCATAAGCAATCCATAAACCAAATTGCAACCAAATTCGCACAGTCATTTAGGAGATATAACTCCAAACTCACAAGCATCCAAACATTTTAATTTGAAATATCAGTAGTATCCGTTTCGCTTCTTGACGAAGCGTGTCCATGTTTTTTTTTCTTCAACATTACATGTTCAGCACATTGGATGTAAATCCAAAATGTCACGTAATTTTCTCAGCAAATTTCTCCGCGATTATGAATTGAACAATTATGTAAATATTTTTTTTATATAACTTCTCTACATCTGTGCCACTACGGCAGCTCCATAATGAATTGTTATCGTTCACTCTCAATGAATGTCAAATGGCGACTGACAACATGTCATTCAATGCGAAATGACAGCCAAACAAAGTCGACCGGATTCATAAAAACCACCCTGTTCACCATTTCAATTGAATCGAAATAATTTGTTTGTTTTCATAATATGTTCACGTTGTGGTGACGCTAGCGATTGCATAATGAATTGTTATCGACCACTCTCTACGACTGGACAAATTATGGTCAAACTGAAATGGCGCCCAAACAAAATCGACACGGAACATAAAAAACATTCATTTTAATTGAATTCAAGGGGTATGAATTCATATTTTTACAATTTCTGCACGATGTGGGGGTGCTAGTTATGTGGTAAAAAATTACTATCGAGCACACGCAATGACTGTCTGAAAAATGTCACCGAAAACGAAATGGCGCCCAATCAAAATCGACCTATTGTCATTCTCTCATCCTCCTTCCAGCACCGACAACATGGTATGCAGCCCTGCGCTATCAAGTAGGATCCTATGAAAGAGCTCGTCGTCACAACGAAGCCGGGGAAACTTTCTGAACATTAGAAAGAAAGAAAACTGAAAAAAGAAAAAACAACAGCAATCTCCCTGCACCACAATTGAGCAAGCGAGGCAATAAACCATTCGAGCCACCATAAAGCCGACCTGTACCGTTTTATGCCAGACAAAACCACAGCTTAAATCAACTTAAATATAGTAGCTCATAAATATGCCCAGGAAAACAAATAAAATGGAGACAGATAAGCGTTGATTCTTTCCTCGCCTCCAGCCAAGCCAGCCCATCCATCTCCTGTGCGTGTGTACACACTCTCACAGTGGCTCGGAATTTGATCGATGGAAATGCATTTTTGTGAAATCAATCATCGGGCGACATCGTTAACATCGCCGCTAATTTAAAAGTCAACAATCTATCGACAAACAAACCGTTTTCATTAAGAGATGGGCGCACAGGGCCACCATCCGTCACCGACAGACGATGGCTCGCTTTTACTTTCTTTCGATGCGAGTCGTGCCGTGGAAAATATTTGATATAGAAATGTCAAACATATTTGAAAAGCAACTTTTCACAACAACCCACTGCGTCGAGGCGATTTAACGGATACTCCTGCTCCCTCTGACCGGCAGACGTCTGTCTCTAATTGATTGGGTTTTTCACTCGAAGCGACATCGATATCTATGCTAATGACCGAAAGCAAGAACGATAGCCAAGTGATGCCCACACCGACACGAGCACCAGCACCAGCTCCATCGCGGTCGACGATGTAACAAGCAAGTCGATTATGATTTTTATTGCCGCGCTTTACGGCCCAAATTGCCAGTGAAATGCATACGCCCTGCATCGCGCGGCCACAGCAGATGTCACGACAAATTACTGTCTTGTCGAAGATAAATACTGCGCCCGCTCTCTGTCCACCGAAGAATGTGGTCGCAGGTGCCACAATGTCAGATCTCTGGTAGCGACAAACAGAAAGCCTTTAGAATTTGTGCGACAAAACCCCATTCAGCGTCCAGAGAAATTGTAAACACCGTCCTCAAAAAAAACGAAAAGCCCCCTCACCCGCCTCGGAATGAAGTGAAAGTTTAACCGGGATGTGAAGAACGACCGGAGAGGGGTCGTGATAAGGTAGGAATTGCAGCGCACATGTACGCTAATAGGTTCTATTCTCGCCACGAATTGCTGTGTGTCTTCACTTGTGATCAGCGCCGCCGCCGACAAATGTCATGTGTGCTCACACGGAAATAGCCCAAGTCCACGCACTCAGCACATCCCTTCAGTGTCAACATTCACGGATTGACATGCGAACGAGATTGATTTTGCGGTTTAATCTAATCTCGTGTGGACGCGCCGCCGACAGGGGGGGTCTCACGCTAAGTGTAAATAATTTCACAATATTTGATTTATCATTAAGCGATTAACAGTATTCTGCGCCAAGTGTTATCACGCTTGTTTGCCATTCCGATCGATACGATATACGGGCGAAATTGTTTGACGGAGAGCGGAGCGCTGTGTAGCGTCGTTCGTGTGCGTAAAAGTAAGTAATTGGAACAGTGATAGGTTTTTATCTGATTGAGGACCCTCGACGCACGGCTATCTCAAGCGAAGTTGTCTTGTCTCCTCTGGACGCCCCTGGAGGTAAATTGAGTCAAGTTCTGTGTGTTTGCTCAGACTGATTGTTCGGCATTCGGCAGAGAAAATGCGATCTTCTTCGGTCGCCTGATACAGTTGTCAGCAGTTTAGGTAGTCAAAGGTGAACTGAGATATGGCGGAGTGTTCATTTTTCCTTCCAGATTTCGTTGGATAAGGAATTGTTTGTGGGAAAGTCTTGTCATGTTCCAGACGGGATGTCTCATCGGCAAGAACTATGTATGACCACTCGGAAGTTATAGGCAGTGCCTCATATTCCCCAGAATGGGCACAATCATTTCCTAGTGCCTTCTTTGAATGTAGGCAGAACCGCTGTTGAAAATTCCAGGTTTCTAGACCGAACAATTTGGGCTGTGCATTGTCTGTCAGTGAAACGAGCGTTTTGTTGAGTAGGAGAGTAGAAGCATTTCGTCCCGGTAGAAGTAAAACTGCGAGAACTCGAGAAACCTTGGGAGCATGGTAAACCGATCTACAGCTGTTTTGTAGATTTGGAAAAGGCATCTAACAGAGCTCCTCGAGGAAGGCTCTGGAGTGTTCTGCCGGAATGTGGCCGTTGGACCTCGCCAAGGGTGCGTCTTGTCACCTCTTCTTTTTCTTATATATTTGGACTGATCTTGCAGCGCAGAGGAGGCGAGGAACGTTTCACATTGGAAGAGTTGATATTAAGTCATCTACTTTTTGCAGATGACTTAGTTGTAATCACATCCTCCCAGACGGAACTTCAGCGCGCACTCGATAGGTTCGTGGCCGTATGTGCCGATGCTGGGACGAAAGTCAACGTGGACAAATCATAGGTTACGCCTGTTAAAAACACTCTACGTGTTGGTGGAGTCCCATTGAAACAGTTTAAGTACCACGGCGGCTTTTTCACGAGTGATAGGAGGAAAATCAATATTTAACACGTGTTCTTCGAGCTAAAAGGGCTATGCTTCAATGGTGTGGTCACGTGGCACGAATGTCCCCATCATCACGACTGCCGAGGTGTGCCTTGAATGCGGCTCCATCAGGACGAGGTGAAAGGACCAATTCCAAAAACCGCCTGGCTCTTGGTGAGTTGTATATTGGTGGATGTCTATTATCCCTTTATTGGAACATGGGGTCACTGAAGATGTACAATGACTTTGAAGGAGTGTATGATGCCATTATAGGATTCAATTAATCCAATAAGAGATGTCGTTTTAAATTGTTGAAAAACAGGCGACATTTTTAGGGAAAGTGCAGACATTTTCACAACAATCCGAAGACTTTGTATTCAGTGTTGTTTGACAAATCAGAAAGTCTCGCACCTCATCAACGTCTTTAAACGTCTACAACTGCATAACGAAGAGCAGTGTTCTGTGAAAAATGTTTTTCGTACACTTCGAACTTGGTTCAGTCAATGTACGTTTTTGGATAATACGCCACGGAATAGAGCACATCCAGCCCAATGAGCCACCTTCGATCCAGGATTTTGAAGTAAACGTTACTGCGGTCGTAATGCTGGAAGCAGTGATCCAAAATTGCACGTTCCCAATGGACCCTGTGCGGCGGGCAAGGTTTACACGAAATCATATTCAAAAAGTGAATGTTAGACAATATCCTTTCAGGCCATAAAAACATGTCTTAATGAATGACCTTGTACAAACCCTGCGGTAAGCAATAGAATGTAACTTCTGCCAAATCTCATACTCGTCTCTGTCTGCAAATAGCCATATTTTATGTCATTTTTTTTATCACGGATCCACATTGTGAAGTCTATATTTCGCCAAAGATGGCGTCTATTAAAATACAGTTTGCCGTCTGAAGTAAAGCTGGCCCTAGTTTCTATAGCAATCACTCGTGTGCTATAGCTCTTAAACGAGTGGAGGGGAACTACAATTGCATGCCGCTCAAGACAGATGGAGGCCATGAATTATGCCAGTCCTTCGTGTCGGGTATTGAATCTGAGAACCCAGTGTAAGAATTGAGGCACATACCCACTATGCCACGGAGTTCATGGCAGACTTCATCTAATTGTGTTAAATCGCACGATCACGGTCAGTCAAAAGAGATCTTCCTTTCTAGAAACAACACGTCTAGAAGATCTGTCATGCACTAGGGCGACAGCCTCACCAGCAATGCGACTTGTGGCGTCGTCCAGCTAAACATGAAAAATAGTCCACCTCATCATCATTATCATCTTCTGGGCCGCATGATCCACCTTCATAGCATTAATTGCAGACAAATAAAAATCATTCAAGATCGCCGCACGATTGGCACCTAATCTCTAAAACAATGACACTCAAGAAAGCGTGTCAATTTGTCACTAGCTATGAAAGGCAGAGTCTGTCAGACAAATTCTGTTCGTTTGCTTAAACAGGAGAGTGGGAACGGGCCTGTTCCAGCTTCCAATTAGCCAAAGATCGCCGCCCTGTGGCATCAATTCCATCAATCAAGGGAAGATGTTTAGACGAAGATTGAAATCTAGCCCAAAATAATTCTGAATAGTGTTACGGATACGATCAACAATAAATAAAATCAAGGACTTTCACACTTTATTACTCCTCTTGCCGGACCAAGTGACTGTCCGTGAAGATCGGGGTCCTCGTCAAACGCAAATCAACGTGCGGACTACACGCACACACGATCGACGTCAAGGAACATGTTTACAATGGGATCACTTCCTGTAATCGTCTCAAAAAGGGACACACCTCTGTTTCCTCTACAGAGACGTTATTTTCAGCTAATGTTGTTGGATGTACTCCAATTTGAGTCTTCAGTGATGTGAACCCTAGAGGAGACTTTCTAATCAATTGATTGATTTTTTGAAGTAGAAGACGGTCTCAGATAGGAAACAGACAACAGCCGTGTAGAATAAATGGGTGGCGCTACAGCCCTTAGAGGGCCAGGGCCTAGCTTCTACAGTCGTGTAGCATAGTCAACGTTTTTAGTTTAGTCGCTCTAGCTTCTCAGGTTTCTGAAGCAATGCGGGTATGTACACGTGCAAGACTTGTCCTCGATCTGGCGGAGAAATCAAGCTCTTTCTTGATTGATTAGTCTCATGAGTTTGATAAGCTTTGCAAGCTTTCGAAGTTAATTCAAAGTTTTCCTCAGAAACAGACGTCGAATGAACTGAAATTGTGGCTTCATTTGACTGCAACACAGTACTCAAAGCACGCCAAGCAACAATAAAGAAAAGTTCAACTTGCCCGCTCATTCACAGATCGTTCTATTCAAAGACTTGCTCCTGCACACACTTTGACTCCACTCTGCAACCGCAAACTTAGTCACTTTCTTCTGTCAAGACGAACAATGAACATTTACGACTGCATTACCGACTGCTACCGAGCAGCAAATTCTTGAACTAAATATTTCCAACAAAAGCAAAATTTCTCCGCCATCCGCATAAAAATTCTGACCAATTGTTCGGGGAATCTTATGATGACTTCGTCTTGGCCCGGTGCAGGGCAGGAGCGGTGTAGGCTGAACGCAAGATTCAATCCAAACCGCCACTTTGATGATCACTATTATGAGACGGCGACGACATCGTCATTGTTGCTGCAGTGGCTTACTGTTATATTCCATCGATTACGAGCGAACGAGCTGAAAGTGGTGAAAGTGTTGGCGGCGCAGCGGTTAATGTGATGCCATTTTCGCACAAAGTTCACTTTGCTTGCGTTTAAGCCCCTCTTTAAGCTGAAAAGGGCAACACCACTCTTTCGCAGGCGAACAGCACGAACATGAACACGAACAAAAATATGATTTATATCTGATATCTTGACGATAAGACGCATAACCCAGCCGATTGATACGACGCAGACGCGGATGCGGAGGGGGCGGGAAAAAAACAGCAAAAAAATACGCGAAAAGAGGAAATAAAGTCGAGAAACCACAATGGCTTTAGGAAAAATTACCATGTGTACGGTCGGTGTATGCACGACGACTAGGAAGACGAAGACGAAGACGGAACAGTGCGCTGATCCACTGAGGCGCTGAGACAAACACACGCCACAATTGGCTTAGGAGATCAATCTTGCAGCGCGATCGTGAACGCTTCCTATTGTGTGGCGATCGAAAGTCGAGGGGCATCACATCAAGTGCTCGTGGTGACGATGGTTTCGAATCCGGCCAAAACGTACTTCCCTTTTGCAAGTGAGGCCTCACTGTGCGGTGCGGTGCGGCGCGGCACGAGCAGACAAGGTGTGTTGCGAAAGGCATCACGTTCTCCATTATCTCCATTCACTTTGACGAAGGGCTGCGATGCGATGCGCGACATGCGCCTACAAGTTATAATTTTATTCCCTTATCATGACCCCGCTTGTGTGGGGTGTGGTGGGGTGTTGTGTTAGCACACCTAACCTAGAGAACTTTCTGAGCCTAGACGAAGCAAACAAACAAAAAAATCGATATCAACTCCGACTCTTCCCTTATCGCGAAGGGAATGACAACGGCACGCCATGATGTACTGCCGTCGTCGTCGTCGTCGTCGCCGGTGTTCCACATTAAAGAGGGCGCACTTACGAAATTTACAATACCCCACTCCGCGCGTTCACGATAACCAAATCAGCACAATAAGGGACTTGCTGGCGGCGGCAGTGGTTCAGTCGACTAGGGCGGGGGTTCTTTGGGCACACTCCAACTTACCTGAAAGAGAAGAGAAAAGAAAACATGAAATTAATTAGGTAAACCAGGCAGCAAGAGAGTTGTGTAAGAATTAATTGTGCAACGGGCTTAATTAAACGCTCATGCGGATTAGTGTTTTGCTTTTTTTCGAATGGATGCAGGATTTATTGCAGATTATGGTATTTTCGGTTCCAAACGAACACATATCGGGGATTAAATTTCAATTTGATTACACCAGCGACACTGACATGATTTAGCGTCGTCGAGTCGGTTGTTCAGCTAATGAGTTAAATTTGCTTATTCATATGATAATTTGACGCGGACGGGCAATCGTCAATCCGAATGATCTGTGATGTGAGCTCACTTGCGGTAAGCTCACTTGGAGCCAAAAAAGTGAAACTAATTCACGTGTTAACGTGAACGACCTTCACGTGTACGTGAAAAGGTACGAGATCACGTACGTTCCTGTACTGGCAATAAGCGTATTTGATTGCATTGAAATTGGTTTCTCCTTATGTACGCAATAGTCTAGAACCTGCATTCACTCTAATTCACGTGTAATTAGATTTCACGTGAAATCAATATACGGAGTATACATGTTGCGTACTATTTCGGGTGGATTTTAAATCTAGCAACAATTTTAAATTCACGTGAAATCAAATCACAGATTCCATGTCACGTATGATTTCAGACGTACGTGAAATCTTCGACTCTAATCTAAACTATCTTCACATCGATCCAAACATAGCTCGATGTTGAATTCATGTGTAATTATGTTTACAAGAAAACAAACCGCGAAGTTCGCCCGGCGTTTTATTACAGGGCCATGAACTTGAAATCTATTAAAATTGTTAAATTTTCGTGAAATTAAATCACGGATTACGTGTCACGTACTATTTCGGGTTGAGTTGAAATCTAGTTGATGTTAAATTCGCGTGAAATTATATCACTGATTCCGTGTCACGTATTATTTCACGTACATCACGTGATTACAGCCGCACATGAAATCTAATTCTACTCTAATCTAAAGCATCTTCCAATCGATTAAAGACACTCATTCTTCATGAAATGTACGTTTGGATAATCAGTTCGGACGGCTCTAGTGAAAAATTCCAACGACGACTCATCGTATGCAGTATTAATCGAGAACGGTTAAGACAAGATCCTCGGCCGGTTCAAGATAAAGAAACGTTTTGTGTGCGTATTCAGTATTTTGCCCTCGATATGTGGTCTTCGCATCTAGTTCACCGAACTCTGATCGTTTGACGACTCGATTTTTTTCCTTTCTAGCCAGTTATTCGAAATCTTTCCCTTTGACTACACACATTGACTGCCAAAGCAATTTTGAGAAAATTTCTTGGGGCGCTAACACAGCCCGAAGTGAGGACGTGCCTGGCGATTATATTCGATAGCCGTGCTATGGCAGTCAAAGTGTTGCGTTCGAAAACAAAAGTATTTTCGAGAAACGACCGAGAAATGTGAGTTATAATGAGTTTCTGAAGCCCCCCCCCAATCGGCCCCTGAATTTGATGAAATCACTCTCATCCTCTACTTCCACAACTGAATGCGCACCAACCTATGACACATCACGAAAGCGCACCACATTCAAGCTACGAAAGCAAAACAACTCAACCTTGAATAGTGTTTACCGCAAGTCACGATATTTATTTACGCACGCACCATGCTCTAACCATCGCCGAGTACATAAAAACGTCGAGAATATTTGATTATGTTATTCAAACAGAAACAGAAACATATATTCAAATGAATTTCACGAATTATAGGATTCGCCCGTCAGCGTCAGCGGAAGACATCGGACAGGACAACGGCTGGATCTCAACTACTCAGCGTTTGTTTACCCGTCTGCGCTTAAATTTAGAACATTCCAAGTAAATACACACCGCCGCTGAACTTAACAATGAAAACCACCATCACACGATTCTTAATTCATATGCCCCCCTCCCACGCTCCTTTTTTCGCCGCATTTAATTTCTTTCAGTCAAAAACGTATTAAATTAACTGAAATGTAAACACAGTGCCTCCCGCACAAGCCGTTCAGTGCCCGAGACGACTGAGAAAATAAACGCTTTCCACACATGGGCCGAAGTCGGAAACCAGTCTGTGGCTTTTGAATGAAATAATATTTAGATACAGGCCCAAACAGTCGGGGCGCGCGGATGCAAAACAAATGCCCGCCTCTCGGTGCTCTGCCCGCAGTCATCGGGCAAATTGCGCACCCGATTGAGCGGGAAGGGAGGCAGCCAAGCATACTGGTCTTCAATTTGTATTTACAGAAACAAAAAGTGCACTTAACTGAATTGTCTCGGTTTAATTGCTCTCAATTAACCTGCCCTGGTACATTTCAGCGATTAAGCGAAGTCAAAAGATTAATAAACACAACGAAAGTGGTTATGACTGCGCGCCTCCCGCCACCCGGGGGCCGTTATTGTTTTCGAATCGACCTTCAGACCCGCACAGTAATTGCTGTGCAAACCGAAATCACAATGACAGACTTATGAGCAGCTCAAATGTGCGAGCACAATCGCGGCGATGTGTTTGGCTTTGCGAAACAAAGCAAACATCTTGTCTATAAGCGGCTAGGCGGATGGAGATGAATGCCTCTGATGCAAAGTTCAAGTTGGTTGAGGCTTCGTCACGATCGCGGAGCTGTATCAATGTCTGGCTGAAGCTATGATCTCTGCTAATTGGGAGTGTGGCAGTTTTTCAGAAAAGAATTTTCCGCCTCGTCGGGAGAGAGTGGGAGCGCAATACGGGCGCCGTGTTGAACACCAAGTGTGACGGGTGTTTGCAATTAGTTGCTTCGACTTTGACCTGAAGACGGTGATTTATAGGACACCTTGGCTGACGCTTTTGTGTTTTATTGCAAATGACGAGTTCATGCAGGGTCAAGTGTGCATAGTTGGCACGACTTAATTGCGCCGCAACCGGTCGCCGCGAATCGCATGTCCTTCTAATACGGCCAGTGCGACTTAATGAGCTAAAGTCAGGCGACGTGTCTAAGGATGTCAGAGGAAGGTGGTGGCGATAAAATAGGCAATTTTGGGTGCCGATTGTAACTTCCCTGTTCTTTGATTCCGACAAATTTCAGAATTGCATCAACTAAAGATTGATGGTGCTTCAGTTCGCAGGCGTTCTCAGTGGACACTTGAAACATATTTCCGTGTCACAAAAGCAAGCAAAAACGGTCGTTAAACGAAAGAATATGCCAGATTTATGCGACACAGAGTTGGCTCTGCACACGAAAGCATGTGCAGGTTGAGTCTATGCAATTAATGAAACATTCATTCAGTCAATTTATGAACCTAAAGCGTCTACCAACAGGGACTTCCGAGCTTTGACAGTTCATAGCGGCCATATTGTTAATGCTACATCTGTCTTTGGCTGCCATTTCATTTCCAGTCTGTTTTCCCAAATCACCATGGACGGACATAGCGTTCAATAAGACGTGCAAGTCGGTTTTCTGTTAGCACGCTTCGCCCATTTTAAGGTCGCCATAAAATGAGGCCCATTTCTGGATGAATAGGTGAGGCAACAAACAAAATTGTCGAATTTGGGACGACGACGCCAATGAGAGCCACATGAGATTGGCCTCTGCAATACCTGACCAGACCGAGCAAAACTCTAGCTGCCGACTTCTAACTGAGGTAGTGCAAAATAAGAAAGCGGATGAAGCTCCGTGATCTCTCAACCCTATACGACCAAGACGACGAGGACTGTCCACAAATGCCTCTCCGGGACAACCCGGCGGAATGGATCATCCACTCCTTAAAAGACTCAGTGGTACTTGCAACAGGTGGTACCTTCGTTACTTTGAAAAAGGCTTCGCGCCTGAGGAAGCGAGGAAAAATGCAGAAGAGCACAAGGCACCTAGCTCGGAGGAACAGCAGCTTCATTACACTGCCCGTGCCTAATGCACGTAAAAAGAAAGGGTGTCCCCAAAGCCGGACAGATCGGAGGCATGACACTCGAAGCAAGCTGCTACCTGAAGAGCAGGAGTTATGCAACTGTTGTAAGAGCAGCGGGTGGTGGCAGAAAGCTCACGGGGTTAGCGGTAGCCGAACTCTCAGCAAATTTGACTAGCGCTTTGACTGATGTTTTGCTGGGGTCGTTTAGACTGTCGAAGAAGTAGGAGCTGTCCTGACTAAGGCAAGAGCAGGACAGTTGCAAAGGAGGTGGTGAATGTTTTCCTCCTCCTCTTCGTCTAGGCAGCTTCAGCTAGCAGAAGTCGTTGGAAAATATACCTTGTCGTTTTACGTGAAGGCCTACGAGACCGTGTCCGCTTGGTCTTTTAGGATCAAGATTAGGCCAGATTTGTTTTGAGACTCGACAGATGCGAAGGCGGGAAGAGTCCACTGTATTTGCTTGGAATCATGTGTACAGTGCTAAACTTGCTGTATCTTGTTGTGAATTCTTCCAAACAAATATTATTCACAATAAAAATAAAAACACTACGACATCAAAACAGAGACACACTTCTGTGGACTTCAACAAGCCTTCCTGCTGCCCAAAGCTGACTGTGACATTGACCAGTCCACCCATTGCCGGTGTCAACGTCCAACGTCAAAACAATGTCAAATTGCCATTATCAATGCCATACGTGCTCCCCTCGTTTAAAGTTCAAACATTTGAAGCAAGCATGTTTAAAACAGAATCTTGGGCATCGACGAAATTGTTCGTGTTCGCTGTTTGAAACTGATCACAAATGCCTCACTGTGTCGAGACGTCAAGATGTCACCATTGGCTGCAGCCGAACTGCCACTGACATCACACACTTCTAGCTTATCCTGGTCTGTTGTTAACTTATGCTAATGCTATTCCAAAGCGAAGGTGTGTCAGTTGACAAAAAAAAATAACATAAATATATGAGGCCAAGCACTCCCTCTTCTCGGCGTTTATATAATACAAATAAAAATTAATGACAACTTCATTAATGCCTCTCTTCCAGGCTAAATGGCATTCATATGCATGCAGGCTGTGCGCCATAAACTATAATCAATGAAAGGTCGAATGCAAAGCGAACCGGGTTATATTTACATACGGTGTCGACGTTCGACGTCCGTCGTGCACTCCAACAAACACCCCCAATGATCAAATAAACGTTCAAACGAAAAAAATGTCGCCAACTCACTGCAACTTCCTGTTCTCAGCAGGCGCGCGTGTTTGTGTGCACAAATCCTAGTCACAGCCTTTCTCGGAAGGAATGGCACTGACATTGGAGACACAAATCCGATGAGTTGTATAACGCGCCGACATTTTGCACAAATCTCACGACGCCACCATAAGACACAAGCAAAACCCACCGACTGTCCGACCGTCTAAGCAGTGTATCGGTTACGTATCAGTTGACGGCTGTTGCAGCGACACTAATGCCTGTCTCCGGTTTTATCGCACCAGCAGCGCCACATGACATTAATCAAACGTCGTCGGTGCCGGCCGTTTGACTAATTATTATTACAAGCATGTTAATGGACATCGGCAGAGTCGACGTATTCTAATCTGGCCATTTGAATGTATCCAACGGCTAATTAGCAGCTGTTGCTCAGCTGCGCCCCCTTCACGCCTCCCACACACGTGCAGGCGGCGGCACACCAACCACCAGTCATCCATCCTTGCAGGCGGCGCGGCGGTGGCGGTGGCACCGAAGGCGGTTCGCTTGAGTATCTCATTTCGGTGTTCTCAAACGGATGACATAATCGGAAATTGAAGTGCGCAATGCCGACGAGAATGCGCTAGTAGTTTACGAGCCCCGGTCGCCTCTGAGTGCAAGGACGCCGCCTCGGGGGCGACGTTGATTCATGGGCTTCCAATCAAACGCCGAAACGAATCGGACGGCGTTCATAGGAAAGGAGTCATGGAGGAGCTGGGGGAAGGGGGGCACCCTTTCCTCCGGTGCCGCACAAAGTGGTGGATGTACCCTCTCCACGTGATTCGCTGAATGGGCCGACGGAAGTAGCGTTTAAATAGCAATTACACGCTTATTAAGTGGTTTATGATTTATTTTACGAGCCGAGGAACTTCCGCAGTTAATTGCGGACGTGTGGGCTGATAACGGCATGTGAGTGGATGGCTCCGTCTCGCCCCCTTCCCCCACCCACTCCGCAACGACTCTAATCTCAAGCAACATCTGCAGACACGGACACGCACAAATCTTCTTTCAAATGTATCCTCGGAGCCATGTGCCGCTGTTCATTGGGATTCCGACAATGCTTTCAGGACACAAACACACACACACCGACTCGTGCGCCCATCTGCAGCAAGCTTTGCATATGAATTAGCGTGCTTCTGTCGCCACAGTCTCGGGTGGCTGGCCGGGAAGGTGTACCCCAAATAAAATCAGAATCGAGAATATGATTTATGGAATGGAATTTATTCAACATTCGAATCCAATCAGATGCTGGTACCAATGCTCCTCTGCCGTGGCTGGGGTTAGTTTCGTCCGACGCCTTCGGTCGAATTGTCACAATCCCCGAGAAGACGACACTTAACTTCTGATTAGATGAGCCTGGATCCCAGGCAGGCCGGCATGCATAGATGAATGGCAATCAGGCTAAAATGCTATGCATAAATGTATCCAGAATGTGGATCAATATGTGACCCAGAAAGATACCGAGAACGGGCACAGTCATCGGATATGTACGGGAATTGTTTGGCTGGGAAAATGCTCTCTCGATACAATTGCCGATGGGATTAGGCGGCACTTGCTGGGGTAAGTGCCATTGATGCCGAGAATGTGAACGCATTCGATGTGTGCTTTTTCGGGGAATGAATGAAGCCCCTTCGGATGCAGAATTTGGGTCAGGCCGTGGCTGGAGTGGAGGAAGCGTGTGCAGCCATATGGACAATTTCGGAAAATTACGTTCAATTGCAGCTGTGTGTTGAGGATGATGCGGGATGGTTCACGAGTGAGGTCGTCATCTTTTCAGACCCGCAGTCTGTTGGGGAGTGCAGACGATTGCGATGTGATGTGAGTTCATTCGCAGAGGGGGTGGGAAACTGTCACTTTTGGGATCATCCGCTCAAGAAATGGACTCAAGCTTCAGCCTTCATCATCATTCATTCATCTGGGATCACCCAGGGGATCCATCATCAATTCCATGCGGACTCCAACCGCTCGACAGCGATGGACCGAGTGATTCTAGGAGAGATGCCGTCCTTGGCCCAACTTCCTCCAGACCCAGCAGCTGTCTACTGACCTGATGGACATGATGGAAGGAGAGAAAGAGAAGAAGAGAGAAAGCAGAAGAAGAAGAGAGATTCTGTATAAATTGGAAAGTCTGTATGTTTGTGGAGGTCCAGCTCCCAAGCGGTTTCTCGGATTTGAGTGAAACTTGGTGAGAAGGTTGCCCACGATGTGGATTAGGATATGAAGTATACTTTGACAAGCAGAAAACTTGGCCCTCCGAGGTGAACAGGGGCCTAGCTTCTACCACTTGTGTTGTACATGTTACTTGTTCTGTCTCTAGTGTAGACGACTTACATATTGATGCCAACTCTGAACAGCAATGTTTTTCTTTTCTTTGACTGTTGTTAGTAACTCGAGAGAGGTGCAGCTGGGTAGTATGCGTCGAGATTCCAGAACCCAGACAGCCAGAGCAGGACTCCACGCAACTTCCTATTGACAAAAGGAAGGTTGACCAGTTGAATTGAAAGCAATTATTCCTAAAAATAGCCTTGAAGGAACGAGAGGAACATGCATCTCTTAAAATTTCGTGTGAGGACATCTAATGGTGTTTGGCCTTCAGGATGCCTCAAAAATGATGTGTATTATGGGAACTATATGTTCTGTCGGCAAACGAATTTAAGCATTGAGCCTAACATCATTCAGGCAGTATAGCCCAGGGAGGCGTTGCAGCTGCGGACCTAAAGAGCACACCAGTGGTAGCTGCAGAAGGATGTAGTGAGCACTGATGCATCGATCGAGGCTTTATGTGGCACTAATCGATGCTAACTTGGGTATTTATTCAGAGTGTGCTAGTCTGAAATGCTATTTTTTAATACTTCCATAGCTTCGACATCGACATCAGCACTTTTGGAACCAGATTTATTGTGTTGGGATATCGATTCATTTTATTTAAGGTTTAATTAAATATTTTTAGCATGCTGACGTGGCAATCACTACCACATAACGAAATGTGAGTCAGCCAAATGTCCTCTGAACCGAAATGGCTACCGAACGAAATCAGCCTGGAACATCAAAAGCTGCTCTTTGATTGAATTAAACAGTTTTTTGCATATATTTTTTTTCCAGCAATTTCTGTTGGCTTTTCCCTAAAAAATTGTTATTAACCACTCTCAAAGAAGGTCAAATGGCAACTGCCAAATGCCTTCCAATGAAATGGCGCCCGAATAAAATTTACCAAAGAGCACCCGATATCGATATTTTAATTGAACTGAAAAAAGATGAATACATTTTTTGTAGACTTTATACACGTTGTTACGAATTTCGTTATCGATCTCTAAACGCCTGGTAAATACCAGCTGTCAAATGTGAACGGTTTCGCCCAAACAAAATCGACCTGGAACGTAGCATGTGTATGCATTCCATAGCCGTCAAAAATTCGCAAAATAAAAATTGATAAGCTCTGCGTCAGGTCCAAATTAGGCCACCAAAAACTATTGGATTAACCCGTATGACACATTTTTCCAAGCCCCGCATTGCCGGCATTCCGTTCACAAAATTCCAAATAAAATATTCGCATCGTAAAATAGATGTGCCAATGAGTCTGCACTTGGACGCACGTTCCCATTGGCTCATTTTTCCTTTCCCTTTCCACATTTGTGCGGATTTCGGAAAAAAAAATAGTTCGCTTTGCAAATTCCCGACCTCGAAGTAAACGAGCAGCCGTAGTGCGTAGCGCAAGACCTGGTCAATTAAAACGCAGAGTTTACGACTCCTTTTTGCAACCACCACTGGCTCATGACAGACAACATGGCCTAAAGTCGCGTAACCCCGATAAAAGTCTTAAATCTGTACGCTCTGCTCCGAATTGATCAAAGCGAAGTGCGAAACGACTCAAGTTCCTCTCTCCCCAGTGGTGGCACAGATATTCGCGCTGGTCAAGCGAAAATTCACACCCCGACGACCGACGACCGACGACGACGCCCAGATGCGTCACACAGTCCGCGCTTGATGATCCACATTTTCACCCGGACACACAATTGGGATGCCGCAACACAAAAAACTTTCCGTCACACAGAAACGCGCTCTTTAATGTCCCACACATGTGACGAGCGCGCGTAAAACCCAACAAGTCCAACCCCATAAAATTCTCGAAAACTTTTTCTGCAAACAAATTCGAGAAGAAAAAAAGACGAGGAAACCTCTTTTATTTGAGGAGCAACTTCTTAAGTACGCGCACACACCGACGACGGAATCACGTACAAGAAGAACGACCCCAAGATGATGACAAAGCCAACAGAAAATGACGCAAATAAACCCGGCGACATCAAATGAGTTGCGAATTGCGAATTGCGAGCTCCGAATAGAAATAACTGGCCGATGCAGTCGAGTGAATTATGACTCAAGTGACAGCCGAACATGAGTTCAACTATGCATCGACACAAGGCGGCCGGGTGGTCAGAGTAGACGAAGAAGGAAGGCGGCGCGTGTATTACGGAGGAGTGTGCCATACCCCATGTGCATCACCACTCGCCGAGGCACTAAGCACTGAACACTGAGCACTGAGCACCCAAGGTATGCACATAATGTGTGTGTGTGTGCGTGTGTGAATGCAATTTCTGCAATTGGGTCAATATAAAATATTGAACAGGCTAATGAATATGGACGCCAACGGCACGGCACTGGGTGCCTTCAAGTCAATTGATGGTGGTGACATACTCTCGCTGTGTGTGTATCGATTTCGATCGAACGGAAGCGGGATCAATAACTCGGGCAACTGTGTGTGCGAGTGGTTTGCCATCAAATCATGAGTTATGATAAGGTAAGAGTTGATGTATTCCTCCTAGGGGCCAGCACCTCAATTGGCCCCGTTTCCGAGCCCAGCACGACACAATGGGCCTTGACCCAAATTGAGCGTGCCCAAAATAGGATGTCCTAAGGTGGCAAACACAAAAGGTTTTAACTATCGCCCATCGATGGCGGCAGCGGCGGCGGTGACGCTGAAATAGATAAACGTTCGTTAATGTATTTGGCTACTGCCCAGTGGAGCGAGGCGCTAAGCGACGACGACAGTCGACAGTCGACAGTCCGTCACGAACGTTTGCCAGCAGCAAAGACTGTCGCAGTGATAAAGAAAGCAAATATTTACGAACGAGGAAAAGACATTTTCACGTCCACACAATTCAAGGTAGTTTGTCATGGCTGGGGCTTGATGTGCCGCTGCTGGCGCTGAGGGGTAAAGACCCTAATGGTTAATTACCCTATAAATTGTATTTTTGTACTGCTGTAGCCTGTAGCCGCTGGCCCGCCACTCCTATGAAGTGGCCAGATGTAGAACTGGAGTAGAATAATTCACTCGGGCACTACGCGTAGTCAAGCGTATCGTGTGGAATTTAAGTGGCAATAGCACGGACGTTGCCCTTCGCTGTCGAAGTTTGTGTTCTTTTTCTATTTTTTTTTTTTTGTTGTGTGTGCTTGCTTTGGCAGCACAGAAATACGACGGGGCCGAGTGCAATGAATGAATGAATGAATTTTATTGGCGCTGTTTTATCGTAAATATTTCACGAATTACACTAGTGGGGCGGGCGAGGTGGGTTGGACTGAAAATTGGCTTTTATTGTTTCGAGAGAATTATGATTATTGATCACACGAGCGAGAGAATTTGCGAAACGCGGTGACTGGAAGGGATGACATCAGTTGAGATGGGAGTGGGAGTTATTCGTTATCTGACCGGAGGGTTTTGGTGGTGGGCGATGGATCGAGTGAAGGGAAACTGCATGATCTGTATTCTAGGCAGCTTCACGACGTCTCTTCGAACCGGGAGATTAACCAAGGGACACCTTCATTCATCTACCATCATTCCGAAGCGGCATTGGACACCCTGAATCAAAACCAGCCTCAATGCGTCACGGGCAAAGCTAAAAAACAGAAGTCATTAACAGGAGAACGACAGGGTTCTATACTTTCACCCATGCTTTTCCATGTAATTGACAACGATGTTCAATGACCAAGTTCAAGCATAAAGTACACCTCATTCATCAAGCCAACCTCACGAACAGGAGAACCCGAGGATTGCAGCCATTCGCCCATGCTTTTTCGTGTGACTAGAAAAACTGTTCTACGACCGGTAAGTAATCAACCAAGGAACCCTTCACTTATCTTTTCAGAAGAGAATTTTGACAACTTCAGCAAAAACATCCTGAAAGCCTCACATGCATGAGGAAAAAAACAGAAGTAATTAACAAGAGAATGACAAGGTTGCATAGGTTTACCCATGCTTTTTCTTTGGGTTAGTAAAAGTGTTATGAACATCGGAGGTTATAAGCAAAGCATTTACCAATTCAGAGGTCACCTTGGAAATCTTGGATCAAAACAGGGCTCACCACGTCTAAAAAGAAGGAATGCACGAGCAGTTGCATACTTTCACCCATGCTTTTTTCCTGGAACGATGTTCAAGAGACAATAACTTCCTATTCATCAAACCAATCTCACCACGTCATGCATAAACAGAAGAACCACAGGGTTGTAGAACGTCGCCCATGCTTTTTCTTGTGATTAACAAAACTGTGCCACGACCAACTTTAGGAGGTCCCTAGATCCTCGGAGGTTATTAACGAAGGTGCCCTCTTGGAACCAAGTCAACCTGGTCGAGAATAATTCAATGAACGAACTGGATAACGACAGGGTTGTGGTCTTTTGCCCACGCTTTGTTCGTGTTCAGTCGAAAGTCGACAATTCATCGGACTGGTGAAAAGACAACATTTCAGTTCCAACGTCAATCGCATCAGTGACGATTTAAAATTCTACAAATTTGTAAAGAATTAAACTAAAACGAAGAGCACAGTACGGATGTGTGGCATGGGGAATCGACGAGTAATGCTGACTAATTGGTGCACTGGATCTGCAGAAAAGGATTTGATTTTGAGGTAGTGGAGTGGATATATCGTAGAAAGAATGTAAATGAGAATGACGAGTGGTGTAGGAGATTGTGATGTGATGCAACGACGATTGACCGAGATGTTGTGCGAATGAAGATATAGCAAGAAAATGTCCTTAAATGGCTTAGACAACATCAACCGGAAAAGCACTCGTAGAGTGTCATGCATGATGTGGGGTTTGGATTCAGTTTAGGACACTGTGTTCCATCATACCACATATCATCAAGTTCGTGAATGATGCTAGATAGTTGCTTGTTCACACACACACCACAGAGAGTAAGCGGTCCACCTGCCACCGTGGTAGGAAGAGTCACTAAGTCTGCTGGTGCATCCCAGCAATCCCCATCCATCGCGACCATATAAATTCACGTCCACTCCGTTTCATGCATCAGTCTACCACTTTGCACACACATGTACTAAAATTTCCTATCATCCAGCTCACCCGAGTGAGATATGAAAAAACCATATCTTGGCTGAACACAGAACAAATCTGCTCGTGGTCACGTAGTTTCTTGGACGATATGGTCGGACATCTGTAGACGGAAGCCCACACAGATAAGGCATTTCAAGATAAATCGCCGACAAACAATGCACGCACTCAATGTATCAGAAAAAAATATGTTAAGGGCACAAGGGATTGATGAAGTTCTAGTCTTGTTAGCGCGATCAGCTAAAAGAAAGATGAACTTGACCACTTGTGGGCGGAAGCTGCCACAGTGTCCCACAGGTTCGGATTCGATGACTCGTGGGAGAAATAATAAAATACACACAATTTCTACAGAGTTGTCATGAAGAGACGGAAGTATAGGCCAAGCCATAACTGACTTAATATAAAACATTAGCTTATGTCAGAACATAACGAAAATTAGCTGGAATTGTCGTCAAATTGCGATTAAAAGTCAAATGTCCCCCAAACTCGCTGGACAATGGGACAATCAGCAGTGTAATCGAATATCTCTAGATCTAACAGTTGATTTCTGTTGTTCGCAGAATTCATTCGCTCAAAACCAAAATTGAATGAAACTTAACGAAACTGAGCGAAATGGTTAACATTAACTTATGCCAGAATATAACGAAAATCAACCGGAATCATCGTCAAATTGCGATTAGCTGTCTAATGTCCCCCAAACTCGCTATACAATGCGACAATCAACAGTGTAATAGAATATCTCTAGATCTAATTGTTGATTTCTGCTGTCAATAGGAATTCATTCGATCAAAACCAAAATTGAACGAAACTGAGCGAAATGGTTTATCTGTGGATTTCCGCTGTTGCTAAAGGTGATTTAAGACTTTTTGCCTTAGTTATGGTTGAACCTTAAGTCGTTTCTCAATCTACGACTTCCTTATCCAACCCACGGAATATCGGTGGCCACAGTATCGTAAATACCTCGTATTCCTTTCAAACCAAAGAATAGAGGGACGACCAAATCAAACCCACTTTAACAGATCCTAAATGTCATTCCACCAAGGCACGCGTCATACTGTGTCACTCAGAGGGGGGCGAATGGACTTTATCGCAGGCCATACGAATTCTTATCTTAAATTTGTTTTTGTTAATTACTGTCAGCTGCATGAGAACTGACAGCTGACAGCACAACAAAGCGAAAACACTATCTACCGGGGGGAAAACACAACGTTATTAAATGTCAACTTGAAATATTAGATAAATCCAGGCATTCCGCCCAGATTGCTCCCCACCAGAAAGTCGACACACATTTGACACAATCAATTTGACATTTAACACGCTGTCACACTTGCATCACAAAATTTGCATGTTCTCCACAAATAGCTTCGTCAATTGCAAATGACACCACACAAATAACATTGCACACTCGTCCGAAAAAACCTTCAAATGCCAACAAAACCATCACGGCATTAAATCGCGTGCTCAATGTATTGAGACATAAACGCCGTGACGCCCCACAGCAGGTGCCTGGCATCGGGTCTACAGGGGTCAGTGTCTCTCCGCCCAGCTGTCATAACATTTTGTACGCACTTTTCAATTTGATCTCATTCAATTTCATTTAGCGGTGGAAAAAAAAGAGTCGGTATGCGAAGAGTCTGTCCGGAGGCACACTACCGACAGTACCGAAGGTTAAACGTCATTGACATGACGCGACGTCGACAATTCGACCATCACTCGGGGATAAATGTGTGTGGGAAAAAAAGAAGAAGAAACGATCAAGACTCTTCCTTGTTGTGACGCGTTGACATTGCGGAGGGATTACAAGTTCGGCGGCATCTGTCTATTAGCCATGCCGTGAATGCCGAAATGTCACTTTTGCTGTCACAAATTTACTCTTGGATTCTGCCTGACAGTTGATGTTTCAAAATGTTCGATTACACTGACATCGTTTGTTCAAAATGCCAGCATTTTGTTTCACAGTGACATTCATTGACCTCTTGGGAAATTTCTGGGGTTTTTTTTCCGAGCAATAACTGACATTTGAGTGTTCAGCGTTGCCAATAGGAGTCAACCCCTGGGTGTTTTGAACTCGTTCAACAAAGTTGATGGGTTATTTATGACACCACCTCAGACAGTGTCATCCGTCAAATGCGTCACCTTGTGTGCAAGATATTTTCGTCTCGAGAGGTCAACAATTCGACATTTGGCCGGATCCTACATGTGACAGTTCTCTTCAACTGGTTTGACATGAAAACAACCAACGAAACAAAACAAACAGAAAATGTTTCGATTTTTGCATAACATGTCAAATTGACAGTGAAGGTTGTTTTGGCATTTTCTCGCGGTTTTTTTCTTCTCTCTCTCCTGTTTCCCCGGTCTGTTATGATTATTATCGTGTCGAGGGAGAAGACACTGCGTCGATATTGTGTCATTTCATTGTATGCCGAGGGAATTTAAATTCACGCGATAAATATTATTTTGTCGGATTAACTCGGTGTGGTGTTGTTGTTTCTGTCAATGAAGAAAGATGGACGCTCCTGTGTGCGACTGCGAGTGTGACGGTGTGTGTTTATTTGTGTGCATTTTGACATTTTAAACAACAAAAAAGAGCGTGTCGTCATTTTTGGCAATCACACAGCCGCAGCCTTGACAGCTGAGTTCGATTGAGCTGAAATTTTTTGGATTACTTCAACCGGAAATATGTGCGAGCCCCGTAATGGAAGCAACAATTGGCATTGCGTTCTTGAGATGAGGCAAAAAAAAACAACAACACAGAAACGAAAAATGCGACGACTTCGATTAACCTTCACGGGCAGACACCAAAAATAAAATCAAAACAAGTGTAGGCGCGAGAGTCTAAAGTTTAAGACTTACTTCTGCAAGACGCCAAGCCGATTCAAGGCCAGTCGCGTTTCAGTTCACCGAGTGTACATTGTGTTGCGGCCACTTTTTTTTGTTTTCTGTTTGAATTCGAAAGTTTTAAAGTTTGCATTTTACGGCGTGCAACGAACTTTATTTATTGTTACTTGTCGTTGTTCTTTTTTTTCCTTCACCGTCTGTTGGCTCTACGCATTCGGACATTCCTTGGCGTCAACACTGTGCCACCAGCGCTCATTTGTGTATCTGTATCTTTGCCTTTTTTGTCGCTCCCCTTCTGTGAGGCTATTAAATAGTTTCGAACTGTTGATGAGATTGGCTTTGAAATGGGAATAGCACACAGAGTGAGTGAATGGAGGGCGACGACGAGCCGGTTTGTGTGCTGGTAATGAAGTGATAACCTTTCAATTGTGTGAGCCGTTAAGTAGTTGATTGTGTTTTAAAGTCTCGGCGACATGTGTTTACTGTCCGCTGTTCGTCGATCTCGTCGATTTGTGACTTTGAATTGAAACAAAACGAAACACGAAGACAAAAATGTGAATTAAAATAATTGAAATTCAAATTGATGCAGTCGAATTCAAATGAGATGGCGACCGATGGGCAATCGAAACGAGTCGAGTCAATCCAATCGATTAGAAGGGCATTCATTTATCTAAGTTACTGGTGTTAATGAAACATTTCGATCACAGTAACTGTCGTTGCACAACGATAGCCTTCATCGAAGCGTTTGCGTATAAATGCGCATTTGTGAGGCGAACGAAGACAAAAGAGGTTACTTGAGGAATGCGCTACTGGTCAAGCGGGAAATTTGATTGAGGAGTGCAGTCGATATGATGGAGAGCATCGATGAATCAATTATTTATTCATGAATAGCCGAAATCGACATGCAGCCAGCTTCAGCTTCAGGCTACAGTGGGTCACATTTTTTTCTCACTAATTTACGTTTGCCTCACTTTTGTTGCATATTCCATCTTGTTGTCATGCAAATTTCCATAAAATCTAATGTAATAATTTAATTCCTGAGAATGATGGCAATAAAGGCTGGGGGAACAGTCACGAACACTGTCGCAGTGAGCGACGATACCTGATTCGTGACCGACTTGCTCGTAAGTCTTTCTTTTTTTTTTTTGCAGATTTATATCGTATTTGCGACACGAAATGAAGGGGAGAGCAATTTTCGTTGCGTCGATTAGTGGAATTATAAACAATAAGGCCGGTGGACTACACAGCTCCGCAGGGGAATCAAACAATGTAGGCGGTGACAGAGAAAAATTCACGAGGTCATGTGGGCCATATGGAATACAGGAAAATCTCCCTTAGGCGGACATCGACGATGACACAGTTTTTGTGCGCCCAGTGGGCTTAGCCGGCTAGAGGATCATAAAACGTATGCAGACTGAAAGCTTTATTTATTTTTAATTTTTATACCTCAATTAGGGAAAACGATTCTGTCAGAAAAAAGCAGGTCAAGAGCAAGCAGTTATCGCATTCTCGAAAACGGAGTCCTTGACTCGCTTTCCAACTCCCAAGTGTGGCAGTCTGAGCCAAAGTTAGCATTCTGATTCTGTCAACAAGGACGATCGTTTATAAATTCCGTGTGTTTGTACGTCCGTCAGTCAATTCGGTTTAAGTTTAGTTTAACAAAGCTTCTGACCAGTTTATGCCCATTTCTCTTTTAAATTTAGACGAACGCTAAAGGCTTTATTGCTGTTTCTCAATATTGCTTGCTGTATAAATAAGTTGGAGCCGTGAATTGTGAAAGTAGTTCGTGTTGGAAGTTGAACCAGTGCAGGAGTCGATGGGAAGGCTCTCAAATGATTGAGTTTCACTTTCGCTTGCAGCCAATGCAAAACTAAACAACATGGCGCCCATCAAAGTTCTGAGTCACTATCGCCACTTACGACTCCATTGAATTTCATAAAAGACTCGTTTTCTAATTTGCATTTTCTAGAAGAAGACGAAGAAACAAAACCCAAGACCCGAAGCGAATTGCGATTTTGCTTGCCAGCAATTATATTCTTTACAACCCCGCCGTCAACTTATAGACTTCTCTCGCCAAACTCAATCGCTTTCGAGTCAAGTCACGTCCTCGAGAGCAAATTACCTCTCCAATTAGACGGGGCAACTATCAAAAAAGGATACTACTTACGAATCCATTAAAAGATGCCATTTCAACAACACTTAGTCATACGTACCTGAAAGGAAAAAAAAGAGGGAAAAAATGCAATTCATTAAAATTATCTTCTTCAATAAAAAAAATATAAGCGAATGATATATTTGAAGAGGCAAGGCAACAATTAAAAAGAAACGACCAAGAATCACTAAAATCATAACGACACGCCGTAAAGATCAGTGCGCTGAGTGTGTGTATCGCGGCGTCTCTAATTCGCGTGAAATTAATTTCCTTTAAATCATGCAAAACCCGGAGAATTCCTTCACACCAATGTAGGCACGAAGATGCGGAAGCTAAGGCCCACCGATGTGACACACCACTGAGAGGTCTTCACCTGTCACGAGTGACACACACACACACACACACACAGCCTGGTGGATGAAGGAATTCAAATTATTTCTTATTACATTTAATAATAGAATACACATGACCTTTTATCCATCCGCCGTGCCTGGAGAGCTTCGTTAAATTTCATTCTTCCCTCGCCATGGTTACGCCACACCGACGACTGACAACAATGACACACTCATAGATACGGTAGCGCAGCAGCAGCAACGACAACAACAGCGACAGCAAGACGTCTTAAAGATGCATGAAATGTTTGCGAGAAACATTCTTTCTTGGCGATATAATTTGTTTACTTTCTTGCTAAGCGCATCCACAGAGACACACATGGCAGCGAACGGTACACCAGTCAGTGGGAAAAATACTGGCAATTAGCTTTGGGTAAATAATTAAACACAAATACTGAGCATATTGTGAAAACCGACCGTTAATAGTGGTAGCCGGCCACTGTTCATCCGCATGCATCCGTCGCGCCGCACTGCAGAACGCAAGACTTGTTAGTTTTCGCATGCTATCGTCAAATTCACATCTCGAACGACGACGACGTTCACAACGGGCACGTGAGTCATTCGTCCATCGGGTACGCAGATACCGAGCGAACTAGTGTGCGATTATCGCGCGTCAAGTGTGCCAGGATTGAGTGGATATTTATGACGAACACTTCGCGATTTCCACCTGCTGATATGGCCCGGCATCTGGGTGTGTCGCATGAGATATGCGACGCTAGAGTTCTTTACTAGATGCTGTCCTCCTCGTAGCGGGATATGCGAATGTTCTTTACTAGAAGGTGACCACCTCTGCTTATCGCGGGATATGTGAACGCGACGATTCTTTGGTAAAAAGTGAGCTCATCATCTCGGTGGTGGTAGACCGCACTGACCGGTTATTGATTTACTCCCCAAAACGGTACGCCAATACAGCAGTCAGGTGCCCCGATCGCAGAAGGGCCCCCATAGGGTACTCGATGCATTGATGGATGGATTCAAAGTACGCCGCCGACGACGAACGAAAGGGAGTAAACTCAATTAACTTAGTCATTAAAAACAGAGAGAGCGAGAGCCATCCCATCATAACAAAATACATCGTCCGTCTATCCGTGCATCCTGTCAGATGATGGCGCATATTCCCCATTCTAAATTTCATTGAGCCCATAAAACAAAAGACCGCTCTGAAGAGGCACCAGCACCAGCAGCAGCCAGCAAGCAAGCATGACATCGTTTTCCTCTCAGTCTTTCGATTCCGATGTGGAATACACGAAATATTCTGTATTTCCCCCCACCCATCCCCACCACTCCTCTGCCACATCAAAGAATTTATGAGACATTTTGCAGCAGAATGCCATTGACACAGATAGGAGAGTGTTTTGGCTGATGTACAAATTAATTTGTTCAATTTAAGCTCGTCTGATTAACCGCCGAGCCAAAGGATAATTGTGAATGCTGCCCCGGGGGGTGTGTGAGTGTGGGTGTGCGGGTAGTTCCCAATTAAATTTCATTTCAGTTCAGAGTATAAAATTCATGATATGCCCACTTGTTGAGTTTCCGTACACTTTTCCGTGAATTATTTGTGCTCTTCGGTTTCAATTTCGAAATTAATACCGCACAGCTCATTAAGGGCAACGAAAAAAAAAGCCTAAGTGTACAACTAATGGAAATGGAGCACCATCGACCTTCCGGAAAGGTCATGGTTGAGGGTTGATGGAGGCATTTGTCCTTTTTTTTCATTTGATTAGCCGCAGGCGAAAAATTAAGTAAGGTCTTAGTTGGTTGAGGCCAGAAGCCGAGCACGTGCAGTTGTTGGGATAGCCAGTTTGATCGCTCGTTTTGAAATGGAATAATCCTCTTTCAGCTTTCGTGTGGTTTCGCAAGAGGTCACGGAGGCAGGCTGAACTGGAAAGGATTTGTTAACGAAAAGGACTCTGCCACAAGTGATGGCTTGTATCTTCTTTTCTTTTTTGTTAAAATGAGAAAGTTTGAAATCAGAGCTGGTTTCTGATTCGGAAAGTTTGGGACTTTGGCCATTTTGCTTGTTCGGTTGAACGCAATTATGCTGAGTGGATGGTTAGGACAGGGAGTCCTCGGATGCAACCATCGTTTGAGACTCCTTATCGAAATGTTGACTCGGAACAGAGATGTTTGACTAGCACTGCTTTGTTTGACTGTCGCTGAGGACAGATTGATGTTAAAAGTCGATCGGTTTTTCTTTGGTATTGGAAGATCCACTAGCACTAGCACGGTATGGAAGGTATTCGAAACAAGTCCACAAAGACGTCAAAGGTCCGCTTGTGAAAGACAAATGTCTGATTGATGACGAGTGTAGGAAAGGCAATCTTCTATTGAACAAGTATTGTACATCGCATATCTTAGTCATTGAAAAAAAAAAAATGGTCAGCCTTGGCATATACGAGGTTCTCTAACGTACCGTATATTCAGCTAAAACAAGTGCTTCAATTGAAGAGCAGCGTCGGTCGGGGGGTAACGTAGAGATGGAAAAACAGTCACGACAAGGTTTAATACAAGCAAAAATACCAATTTGTTCAATTTTCAAGCACTTATTCAGCATTCAAATTCATTACAGCTGGAGTACCGCAAGAAAGTGTTTTTGGACCTCTTCTTTAACGGATTTGATCTTGTAAGTAATACAAGATGAACGAACCACTTTTTAAGTCTAGACTGGAGTACTCAGACTCAAAACTGTTCCATTGTACTACCAGCAGTAACCTCGGCAGAGGTTATGCGGTTAGGGGATGTGTCCGAGGCATGACGATCGGCTGTCTTGCGTGACCCTTGGGCAGCTCCTTTAATGAAGCAAATCCTTCTATTTGCTCTAATTATGTGCTTTGTGTCTACAAACGAGGATAGGTTTGTACATCTAGCGTCTTTTTTTTTTCCCAGGTCAGCGGCGTCATCAGAAAAGACGTACCTATAGTCAGACAGTAACCACTGATCGACAACTCCAGTGATAGTGATCCCGGTCCACGGAAATGGACCAGATTTGAAAACCGGATAAAAGCGTTGCTTTCACTGGGATTCGAACCGGGGACCCCTCTAACCAAGGATAGGCACTCAGCCAACTGCGCCATCCGGTACGTTACGTCATTTATACTGACGATATGGCAATTTTGACATCAGCTGAAGCGGACGACTAATCACAACGTGCTCAAGAGCGGATGTATACAAATGGACAGACATTCAAACGTCCACTTAGTGTAATATGAAACATTCCACCTACCTTCGGAAAAAATAAAACAATTCTCCTGTTACAGCATTAAGTAGACATCCTCGCCTAGCGTTAATGGCACACCATGCAGCGCTCTACAAGCCTGAAAAGGTCTTTGGTGTACCAATCGAAAGTTTGGCATCAATATCTACTCGTGTTTAGTACGACGCTTTGTACGGATATGCTGCTCTAGTCGTGGAATAGTCTAGTCTCAAGACATCAAGCACTGTCCTGTGGACGAATGCAAGTTTATCCGTGCTTTGACATTCCTCTACGTACCTGCATCCGTGGCTACGTACCAACATTTGCTAGAATGAGTTGATCAAACCACCAGTTAGAGGTTTTAAGATGTAGGCGACACAACTCCAGAGTCAGTGAAAATATTGTGCTGTTGTCTAAACATCAAATAATTTGGAGGCATTGGTCTAACTACAATAGTGCTAGAACCAGACACGATTTTTCAGTGGCACAAAAGGTTAATTAGTTGCAGCATCCGTTGCAGTCGTCGGAAATATCGTGACAAGAAAATAGGTCTTGCCAATCCGCTACAGCAACCAATACTGACAATCGACTTAGACAGGAGTTTTGGCAATTAAGTGAAACACGAGCGTCTGCCAGACTGTGCCGACTTAGCTTGGATTTTAACTAAATTCTTTGTCACGCATTTCTGCCACGATTGATGGCATCCGTCAACTCAACTTGCGAACTAGGGCAGCCACGAGGCTTTTTCCCCCCAAACGACTGTGTCTGTTTACGCACTAACCTACTGCATAGACTCAAACGCTCGATCCCCTCCACCTCTCCGCCCAGATATCGTCACTCACCAAGATCGATCTAAGTACCACCACACATCGCATTCATCCATAAATTCATGCTTGCCCTAGTTTGATTGCGATGAAAAACATCCAAAACGGAACTCAGATTAGCGTGTCCTTTGCCATATCGTCCCTCAATTTTAACGACCCTACATCGCTCGTAAAAAAGCTTTTAGTTTGCCTCGAATCGACGCGGCATCAGTAGATCTGCGCAAACTTGCGAAACCCGTCCGAAGAGTGGCAAAAATAAATAAACCCGAGTAATCTATGCACATATCTCGTTACCCAATTGATCGGTCCGTCAACTACCGCCGAAGTTCTTCGATTTACGTAACACCGCCTATGATCCAACCACCGCAGGCGGATATCACACTCGAATGGGGACAACGACCTCTTTAAAGGATTATACTTCGCTTTTGTTCTTTTCTTTTTGTTTTTATTGCCCAAATGCTAAATGGTTTTGGACACATTTTGGGCCACCTCCTCCCTCGTTCTCGGCGGGGACCAGTTGTGCATACCTATCGGATATCTGCGCCTGTTATCCGCAAGCCACGCATTTTTAAGCGCACGCAGAACACTTTGATCGTCTGTCTGTGTTCGTCTTTTGTTGTGCTTTAACACTTCTTTTTCGGTTTGTTTTTGGGGCCTCTCGTATTTTTATCCGCTTGTGCCTTCTGTTCTTCACAACGTCTCGATTCAGTCACTACATTAAGCATGTTTTGCATTAATTTATGGCCCCAGCTCTACGAATGGCGGTACCCTCCTTCTCCGCCCAGCCACATCGAGACGCAAACGTCTAGCAGGCGCGACAGGGCATAGGAGGAATTTTTGACTCAGTGATTCACTCTCTCGGTGTGTGTGTCACTACGGAATTTCGATTGTTCTCATTTGCAAACTAGACACTTTGTTGGATCGAAATTACTTTAGGAAGACGACCGAACACTATTTTCACAGTTTCTTATGCTTTTTCTTCTTCTATCGCATTTTGTCGCATCTAAAAACCAAACATGTACACTTATCTATGTTCACAGTTTTGTTCGAGAAACAAAAAAAAAAACAGCTTGTTAATGTGCATTTATAAATCTGTAAGCCGTCGCTGTTGTTGTTGCTGTTGTAACGTGAAAACTCTGAACAACGGCAGGCAGAAGGGAGAGAATGAAATTTTCAGCAGAAATCCTAAGTATCTACTTCGTGGCTGGTTTCGTGTTGCAAAATAACTCACCGCATGGGGTCGAAGTATTTTTAAAATGCTGCACACATGTGTTGTGAAATTGTAATTCTGTTGCTCTTTTTTTTTATTGTTTGTGCTTCTTCCTTCACTTAAGATATTACGAGTTCGGGTACACAATGCGTTGAATAAGATTGTACATGATTTTACATAATTTTCTGTTCGACGTTCAAGATGGTGTAAAATTAAAGAAACAAAACAAAAATGAATTCCTCTCGCGAATGTGCAGCGCATACTTCCTGGAATACATTAGGTCAGGGCCCAGGCGAACAAGGAGACATTCCTGGGAGGGAACAGAAGTGCATTTTTCACGAAGTGATATGTTTATCTCAGAAGGAGCCTTGAGTTGGACGAGGAATGATATTTTTCGCATTCTGACGACGTTTTGCAAAAAAAATGAAATAAATAGAAAGCAGAAGGAATATGCATTTAAGGTAAAATGTTTCCAATCATTCTTTTCTGTTATTCAAATTAAATTATGACGTTTTACGCGACGAGTGGTATGATGAAACGTGCGTTGAACACTTGCAGTACGTATATTCTCTGTATTGGCCGGAGGTATTCAACGTCATTGATGTTAACTGTTGACACATCTATTTACATTCCAGATGATGTTCCTTGTTTTTCTTTTTATCCTCCAACAAAAAAGGTTAACCTCCCGCCGGGGAGTTTCATTTTTAAAGCGGATTTTGGTGTCTTAACAATGTTTCCCACCGACAACAGTTTCTCATGTCGTACAATTGTCTAGAACATCTCAAGTCTGAGATTAGAGCTTACTCGTGGATATCCTTGTCCTTAGGCTACATCAATCAAACAGGCTTTATACAAGACCAAGGATATCCTGGAGGAAAGTAGGAGATAGAGCGAGAGAGTTACGTTTGCAATGAATGATAAACAAGATTAACCCACGAATTGTAAAGGGTGTTTTTTTAAGAGATATTTAAGAGATACGTTGCAACACTATTTTAAATGGCGGCCATTTTGTCAGCTGTCAAGTGATTTATTTTTAGTTTGGTTTGGCATTTCAACATGAATAGCAAATTTATTTTGAAAATCATGGTTCTGTTCGAAATACGTATCGCGCACTACGTCCATTTTCACCATGTTCACTTTTGGTTGAATGGATACGTCAATAAACAAAACTGTCGTATTTGGAGTGACGGTAATCCTCAAGTGTATATTGAGACACCGTTACATCCACATAAACTGACTGTTCGGTATGCTTTATGGGATGGTGGAATAATTGGTACGAATTTTTTAAAAAATATGCTGGCCAGATCGTTGCAGTCAATGGTAACCGCTTAGAGCCATGATTACTGACTTTTTCGTTCATCAATTGAACAAATATGATGTGCAGGAGCTGTGGTTTCAACAACATGTCACACAGCTCGTGCCACAATTCATTTATTGAAGGAAACGTTTGGTAACCACGTTACGGACCCGTAAATTGGCCTCCAAGACCATGCGATATAACGCCGCTTGACTATTTTCTGTGGGGATACGTGAAGTCGCTAGTCTACGCCGATAAGCCCGAAACGATTGACCACTTGGAGGACAACATTTGACGCGTCATTGCCGATACACGACCACAAATGTTGGAAAAAGTCATCGAAACATTCCACATTAGACTACGTCCGACTGAGCCGTGGCGGTCATACGCCAGAAATCATATTTAAATTGTAATGCCAGAAGATTATCTTTCGAATAAAGTGAATTTCCATTATTCCATTTCAAAGATCTATACCTCATAAAAAACACCCTTCTTAAATTGTGACTTTAGTCAAGTGCCCTTGTTTCCAACGCCTTACGCATACATGTCGTGAGGAGATCAGAGGAGACCAGAAAACTGCCGCTGGGCAGTTTCTTTAACTGTTTAAGGACCACCTTCTCCTTGGATTGTGTGAAGAAGTTGACAAAAGTTGCAGCTAAGGTATGCTTTGTTTGGATTCAAAGTGCATATGACCTGAGGTTTCGTCATTTTCTCTCCTAACGAGTGGACATGTTTCTTTTTACAATAAAAAGTGGCTGATTTTTCCCTAGAAATAAATGTCTATACCCTATATTCAGCAAGAACGTGAAATACGACCAATAAGCCAGGAAAAAAATACCAATTCTTTAAATCTAACACTTAAGGAATATCTCTAAGCCTCCTCATTAAGCTGCACATTTCTTCCTGATCCTCAGTCATTACAAACGATTGATTGATTGTCTGCATCATAAATGGTGATTACCCAGCTCCAGCTATTTATATAGTGTGATCTAACAACAAATTGCAACCGTCATTTCCTCATAACTCTGCTGCATGCATTCCACTGGAAATTGAAGAACAAATTATCGATCAGTTTCGAAGGACGACCACTAGTGATCGGGTGATGATTGCAATGGGAAAGAGCAGAACCAATTAATCAAGAAAATAGTTAACTAACTCATAGATGAACGTATGAAAGTGTCGTCGGTTCTAGCATGAGTCAATCTTTGTTCTCTTATGCGCGTGTACTTAGTGATTTATAATTCATCAGCTGGTGACTGTTATAAGGTGAAAATGATAAAATAAATAAGAAAAATTTAATGAATTACTACAAAGAAGCCTAGATCATGTGAGAAGGGGATCCACATGATCAACAACTGAGGGTAATGTAAGACAATCTGTAAAGAATCCACTTTTTACCTAACCAAGCGCCGCAGTCCGATGTGGCAATGTGCCTAGCTGCTACAGAAACAACTCATGTTGTGCGTAGTATTGTTCTCTCACGAGTGGATGGGACCTACAGTTTTATGTCGGCTCCGAATGGCGAAGTTTGAGAAGGTTTTTCTAGACAGACATATCCTCCGACCAGCGAAGTGACTCGAAAGAGGTGAGTTATGAAAGTTGCTCATGTCGGGCATTGAAGGGCGAGTCCTCTACGCCATGGCGGCCATGAATACATTTTATATAAGAAACGGTTGAAAAACGTCAAACGCAGCAACAACACAACGGATCCAGGAATAGGGCCTCACCATCCAGGATTAGGGCCTCAAGATCCAGGACTAGGGTCAAAACTTTGCCCAACCCATTTCCCCAAAATTGACGATGTAGCTGATTAGTTCTTTCCACCACCCGAAGCAACACCGCACAATACTTCATCCAATTGACCACATCCGGTGCAAAGAATTGTGACAAAATTCAGTTCGTCATGTCAGCATGACGTAAGTGGCGCACTCACTCGCCAAAAAACCACAAATTTAGTATTCAAAGCCGAGTTGCAAGGTCCACACCCACACACACGCGCGTCTATGGATCTCGTTCTGTTTGACGATCTTCAACCCGGAACCGTTTTGTTTGCGTTTTGTTGCCTGCTACCCATGAAAACCGCAAATGGTTTTTTTTTCCACCACCTTCAATGACCTCATCATCAGTCAACAGACTATTTATAAGCTGCACAGTAACACGAAACCCCAGGCCAGGCTCGGTCAGCGATTAAGCAAAGAAGGAGAATCTGGTCCTTTCACTAGACTGTGACAAATGGTCTCCGGCCACATCCCTCCGCCTCCGAATGACCACTTTCACCTTCAACAGGATCGGAGACGGACAGACACCGACACCGACACCACTACCACCACCACCACCCAATCGATGATTGTGGGAAAAAAAGTGCATAATCCCGTGCTCAAACACTCAAAAGTAGACATCTTCAGCAAACAACACACAGATCTCTTCACTCTCCGGTCATTGAGTAATAAGTGAGATGAGAAAAAAGTGCGCAGAAATGAAGAAAAAAAAACACGGGGAGAGATCCCACAAGTTGATAAAAGTGACAGATACTTTCAACGGCCAGACCATTCAGTTGAGTCAACAAACGAAGCAACCACAAGTAACTTTTAAGGCTTGCGATTTAATTTAAAATCAATAATTGCTACTTAAGTCCTCTTCATCATCATCTTCAGATGCACACAGAACTTATGTAAGCCATCATTGGGGGGCCAGCGCTCGCATCGGGAAGGAGGTAAACAACGGTCTTGCCGCAGCGTTGTTTGCGTATTGCCATGATATGCCCTCTCAGAAACGGTACCGGTTCCCCACGAGTGTGTTTATCTCTCAAGTCTCTCAACTGTTGTGCCTTATCTCAATCAATTGCGCGATGCATCTTGTGAGCCAAGCCCAAACCCGATGACGACGACGAGGGCATTTCTGTTCGTTTTTTCTCGCTTTTAACAATAAATTCGATTCAATTCATTGCAACAATTAGATTGGAATTGGCGACGGGATCGACTGCAAGGCGGCGCCAGGCCAGACCAGACCAGACCATCTAACCTCGCAACTTTCTCGCGCCGCCACCGCCGTCGATAAGCCATAATTACAGCACAAGAAAAAAAAATTGAGAAGAAAACCAAACAAAAAAAGACGCAAGAGATTACTTAATTAATTTATTTACCAATCTACGAGCGGCCGATCTAGTTTTCACGGAGCCACTGCCTGCCGATGGCCTCTCATCTGTATCTGTGTGTCGAAGCGCTGCGAAGAGTCCACGTTCGTCTTTTGTTGTGTCGGCGGCACGGAGCGGCGCGGCGTTGTCCCAAATCGAGATTTTCATTCAATCATTTTTCGCAGAATCGCAAAAGCGGCGCGCCGGCGAAAATAGAAAATCGAAAACTGGAACAACACAAAGCGCGTCAGAAAAGAAAAAAAACCAATCCAATCAATAGATTGAGCACGCGAAGTATGAGCGAGGCACTCACTCACTCCCTGACTGACTGACAAGCGGGCGCGAATGAGTAAAATGTCAGTTTGACATTCTGTCGGAATGTCAGCATGAACAGAGCGAGCGGAGTTGATTTAATGCCACCGAAGTGGGCTTTGAGTAGATCATTCGAACAAAGCTGTGTAATTACTTAAACATCCATCCACACCTTCGGCTCGGATCGCAGAGACTACTTGAGTTGCCCACACACGCCGCCGAGCGGGAGAGGAACGACAACAGCGATGACGAGTTACCTTTTTAAGCTTCAGCTTATGCGCGCGGCCGATGATTCATCTGAGACACACATGGACGCGTGTCGGAATCTAGAAACGGTGGATCGACTGGCCGAGACTGCGAGAATACTAATGATTCACTTCATCTTTTCTTCGGATTCGAATGAATTTGAATTTTTAATTTTTTCCCAGCTGTCCAGTGGGATTCAGCTTCAATGCCCAAGGACGCTGCGCACCGCATTCACACTCGTTTTATTGCATAAGACCGAAGAATGAAGTCACTTTTTCAAGGACTCCCATCTGTGGGCGGGGGCAGCCAACGATCGGGTCTCTTTGAAGGTGGGCACTTTTCGCTGGAGGAGTGACAGCGGCTCGTCTGGATGACGTTTGACGTTTCCTTCATCTTCCACTCGAATTTCTATTCGATTTGACAGAATTGCAGCAGCAGCGACTTACGCAAGCCCACCTAAAATGCATCCGGAAAGAAAAGTGAAAATCCCTTCTAGTCTGTCAGAGAGGAAGAAGAAAAAGCCGAGCATCAGTCTGTCAACAGAGAGTTTGCGTAATCGCTGTCAAAACTGTCAAGAGCATTCTCTGCCATCACCTACCGTTGATTATGGCCCGAGGTTTAATGAATTTCATTCCCATCGTGTCACGACAACTTACGTCACACACACACACGCCTCTTTGTTTGTTTCTTTTTGTTGTAATAAGTAATAAATTCTTGCACTACAGTTACTTCTTCTTTCGATCTTTGTCGATCTCTTAATGGGGCCGGACCCTTTTCATCGTCAGCCGAAAGCATTTTCTTTTATTTTAATGCGTATTAGCACGTTTGATGTAACAAAACTTTTTCCCCCACCTGTGTGACACCACACTGTGTGATGTGCCCATAAAACAACCATCATTCGATTAATGGCATTAGCGTGTATATCAAACTTTTGTTTGGTTTCAATCAAACTTTTCCTCCATCAGAGACACGGTCACCAGCCGTGAGCCGACAAAGTGCGTGCCTTCGCCTCTCGTTCACTGACGTCAGTCGGATGATGATGGAATACTGCTGAAATTCCTATCCTCTCCCACTCCTGGTGGTACTCTCACTTCAAAGTTAAAAGTTACTCGGTTCGTGTTTGATTATGAACTTGGTTCAAATATTTATAACCGAAGAGTTACCGCCTCGCTTCCTTACTTCCTGCTGCACATGCCACCGCATGACCAGATCTATGTTTGCCCTTCAAGTTAATTATGGCTTACGTGTTCGTTTTTTTCCTTCTTCTTCCACCCCTTGCTTTCGTTTATGACTATGTAAATTGATGGGGGAAGGCGGGAGGACTTCTGTGCTGAGTTGAACTTTGGCTGAGAAACTTTTTCCTGCCGAAGGATGCCTTTAGTTCGCACTCTTGTGGGGTCATTAGTGAAACTGTTAAGTTGTTCGCTTTTCCTGTGAATTGTTTCAGAGCCAGTTGGAGAACTTGTCGGCAACAGTTCTAGCGATTTAGAGGCACCGGCACACCACTCTGGCTGATTGTGATTTGTGGCTAATGAGGTGGGCCACGAGAGGAGTGCCGTGGTTTTCGAATTAATGAGAAATTCAGCTGCGAATCAATGTTACGCTGGTCTGGTGGATGCTCGAAATTTGAAGAACTCGACAAATTGGCCAGGATTATGTTGTAAACTAGGCGTGCATGCATGGGACACTTGCCAGAAGTTTCTTAAGCTGACATCACTATTTAAGTCCGTATATGAAAAAAGTGAAAAATTAAAAACTCTAATTAATGTAAAATGAAAGAATTTAGCTCTTATGATGAACATGCTACAGTGAGCAGTCAACGGTCTGGAAAGCTGTGGGTTTTTAGGCTAAGTCATGGTGGCTGACTGATGGTTGACAAATGTCTCACATAGGCAAGCTCAGGTGCGTTGTTTTATCACGCGGATCTTAATGATCCTCTTCCACAAACCCGTTGGTGGTTTCGAGAAAGCATTTTAGATCACTGACACTTATGCTACTAATTTCGACCAGTTAGCTGAAGTAGTAGGCCTCTAAGTGTCTTCCTTTCCCGGAGGAGAGGGCGCTGAAATTACTGATAAGATGTACCAGTGAGTAATTGATTAACGTGATCTCCTGTCGATAGACTTTTATCACGAGGTCGTTTACTCCTACGACCAGTTTTCTACGCTGGACCATACGCCTTTAGTAAGAATCTCAAGTACCAACTTTGAGTTAAAGTTTATGGTCCAACGGAGCTCATTTCTGATTAAAGCGGTACGTCCAAGAAACGAAACTGTTGAGTAATCTCAGCAATACAAGAGCTGCAACCCGAAAATATCCACGGTATGGAGCGGTTTATAGTTCGGCGGAATAATTGGTGCGTATTTTTTTTCCAAAGAAGACCGTTGGGCGCCATGCTCGCTTTCGATGAATGATCAACCGCTGGTTATGAGCCGGTGAACTGACAGCCTACACCGTGCTACTTGACGCCTTTAGACTGTTTTATGTGTTTTTTGTGCGTATACATCAAATCACTCGTCATTCAGGCGTATACTCAAAAAAGGGTTTCAACATTAGAATCTCCGAACGGACCCCTTAAAACCTAGCCGTGATCAACTTGTGTTTGAAATAATCCTTGAAAAGTAAATGGCAGACATTGATTTATCAACTCAAGTAAACATTTTATAGACTTCTGCTATTTTTCTTTGTTTTCTTTGACAATTGAAAACCAAGCGTTTGAAAAACCACACTTTAGTCAATGTCACTAAACAATGCCAGAATTAGCAGAATTCTTAAACGTCAAACTGCGGCAGCACTGCAAGATGTGCGGTCATAAATGTAAATTAACTGCATTGAAAGCAGTCGGCAACTGCGTTCATACAAGCAAAGCCACAGTCAAGTGGTTTGTTGCAGGCTTCCAGGGAAACCGAGAGGTGAAGTTCTTCGTGCGAAATCGTTCATAAAACATGATCCGGAAATTCTCTTATTATTTTTAGCAAATTTCTGTTTCTTAGAACATGTTCTGGATTCCAATCCTTTTTGTCTCAAAGCGCCTTTCCTCCGCATTCACCAGCGTTTTTCACGGTCCTACGTCTAGCTGGCTTTCCCTTTCAGACTTCTTCATTCCACTCTGGATTCAACATAAAAAAACATTCGCGTGGTCCACTCTTGAAAGAATGATTGCTCCGTCCAACCCCGTCCGGTCTGTCCTCCACCCAATACAGTCCCTGAAGTCCGCCATTGACTGATGACTACGTCCGTCATCGATCGCAGCTATCTCTCACCTCCATCTAAAGGCCGGCCGTAACCATAGCGCAACACCTTGCGAATGTGAAGTGCCGGTAATTTTAATGAAAAACCCCACACGAAATGGAGCCATAAAAAAGGAAGACGGTAGCGTACGTCCTCAAGTTCATTGTCATCATCTCATTGCTTCGCATTTATCTGCTTTTTGCGAAGCTTAAACTATCACCAGTTCCTTGAACCTGCTCCACAGTCCACAACCAACCATCAACCGTAGCCGATGTCCAGAGGTCATCGAATCCAGAGTCCAGGGTCTTCAACCCCATCAAACAGTTGACGTTCTGCCAAGTCTAACTCAGGAAATTCGGACTCAAACTAGACGGCATCCAACCACAAATGAATGCGAAAGAAAATCTCCATTCCAGGGGCTTCTTCGATTCGATCAGCCAAGTGTCTGTGAACAGAGTCGTCTCTTCCGAATCATTTGATCGTTAAAACTCAATTGCAGATCTACGTGCTTTAGTTTGTTTGCCAAATCTGCGTACCGCATCCGAATATCAAATCCATGCCGCCGCATACTCTCACTCTCGTCGGCGTGAAAACACACGTACCTCGGCACTTTTACTGAAGAAACGTGAAATGCGAGTACTATTCCATTCAACCTTTCCGGCGCAGGACGACGCGGCAGTTTCACTCGAAAGCCCTCAGCTTCATCGCGATAGCAATTACACGACGGCCGTGGAGATGAGCTCCGCAGTTACCGCACACACCAAAATGTATGTCCGCCCACAGCGTGCTCATTAGTAGTTCCTATCGATACATGGACTGCCGTGTGTCGCCGCCGTGCACCGCGTCTACGAAAAGAGAGTTTTACACGTCAATCGAATACGAAATTCAATTCACCGCTCTTCGTGCCAAAGGAATTCCAAATGAACACGAAATTTGTCGCCGCATCGTCGTGCTAGTGGCCGTGTTCGTCTCGTTCCTCTGACTCGATTGAGATTTCCCAGATCAACCTGCACTGCTGCTGCGGCGGCGGTGGCGGTGGCGGTGAGTGAGCACGTTCCGATACATTACAATTGCAGTCGATGGCGATGGCGATGATGGTCACGACGATGCACACACTCCCCGAGAGATGATGACCATGTTAATGTGGCTTCCAAACAACACCAGTCGACTGCAGCAGAAATTGACGTTCCGACAATTACGTTTTTGTTTCTCCGATTTGATAAACATCAAAGCGACGTGAATGTGTGTGCTGCTGCTCTGTGGATCGGTTCACACCTGTTTCTTTGAACGCACACGGAGGAATTCGTTCTTCCTCCCTTGTCTGGGCGAGAGAGAGAGTCCTAAAAGTATCATATTTTTATGATCACCCATCAGCAATTATGAGGAACACGTCCGGGAACGGGGGGGAGGACGAAAGACAAAGGCCAACGCAGGTAGATGCAGAAGCACTGAAGCATTGAGGAGATCGAGCGATCGTGTAGATGGAGTGTAATGAGGAAGGTAAACATATTTTTTTGCTGTTTCGGGGGGAAGTTAAATGAACTATGGACGTAAATGTACCGAGAAATGCCCAAAAGGGTTCGAGCGATGGTTGTCTTTGTTGTGCATTGGATACGGACATCTGTAATTAGAGGCAGGTAACTGATGAGAAGGAGGAAGGCAACGACATCATCATGCGGTGGTTTTTTTTATGTTCACTTGAGAGGAACGGGCAACCTTCAGAGATGTGTGTACTGCCTTGCTTATCACATTTGGGCTGTTCTCCGTGAGTTTACATGCTTTTGTCTTATGATTAGTTGGATAATCTCAGGGAATTCCAACGATGTTAGATCGGGGCAAAGCTGGCGACGCCTCAACTCAGCCACCCTTCGCCGAGTGACAAAAACTGTGTGTGGTCGTCTCTGTGGCAAACACACAATCCTTACCGGCGAGCTGCAATTCGGGATCACTTATCACAGGGTGCGCTTTATGTTGCAGGTCGATTTTGGTTGGGCGCCATTTTGGTTTGACATTTGACAGCTGATCGATAACAATTGTTTATGAAGCGACTAACGTCATAATGATGAACAAATTATAAAATAAAGTATATAACTTAATTAAAATGAAATGCGGGTGCTATTTATGTTTAAGGTTGATTTTTTTCAGGCGCCATTTTGGTTTGGGTGACATTTGACAGTTGAGATTTCATAACCGTAATGTCTGTTGGATGACATTTTTTTATGGAATAACTACAGTCGGAACAACGTGTGGAATCAATATCAAATATATGGTTTTTATGTTTTTGTTCGGGCGCCATTTGGCTTGGATAACACTTGACAGTTGGCATTTGACCGCTATGAACAATGATCTGCAACACTATTTTTGTAGATTAGCTGAAGTCGCAATAACTTGTACAAATAAGCGAATGTTTGACATACATGTATGTATGTATGCATGCTTTTTATGATCCAGGTCGATTTGGCGTTTCCACGAAACGGACGCCATTTTGGTTTTTGGACATTCAACATTTGGCACTCGTAAAGAGTGATCGATAACAATTTATTATGATGTGATGAATTATATTATGTAAATATTTATTGCTGCTAGGAGAGAACCGGAAGTACGCTTTGGCTTATTCTGGACTCGAGGGTGATTGCGGGCCCTTTCAACTCCTGTATCTGTCACGTGCACAAGTGATCATCAAATGTCCTCCCAGATTAGACACTAAGGACGGTCATATCCAGTCAATGCACACATTTCATTGAATTCTACAAAAAAAAATACAATTGAAGACCAACCCCTCCCCACTGTGCACCAAATGCCCCCGAGCAGCATCTGTTCTGCCGTTCAAAGAGCACTTGGATAGAACGGCGAACATCCGACATACCAGAAACCCGAAATTCAAGGTAAAAGCCGTTCGCGCAGATCGACAGATCGCTCCTCAAACAGGAAATTTATTGCTGTTCGCCACCAAAGAATACACGACCATCAAATTCAGAGAAGATAATTTATGACAGACTATTCGAATTGATTTTGCCTAAAGGTCTACCTCGCGCGTTCAAATGCCAGCCAACGTTTCGCATTAAATGCAAATCAAATACGAAAACCCCCAACGGATGATGGGTTGGTAGCTCGCATTTTTTATGCTAAACAACACTCAATTGGCCTATTCGCTTCTGTTTCGGTTTGCGATCAACACACCGGAGGGCATCATCGACAATAGTCGGCAATTATCGATTTTACTGCATGGCGATTTTGTGCAAAGACATTCACCCCTCCCCGCCCAAGGACCCCCAGTCGGCTCTTAATCAATCAATAAAATTCACTTTAATTCGCACTCTCTCTCCCTCGGTCGGATTTTCTGGTGAAGCAATAAACTAAAACTATTCGATACACAAATACACTTGTCCAGCGACATGCAATCGTGTGGCCGAATTCACCGAGTCGCAGACCTTGGATCTATTAAATGCCACACATAGTTGAAGTTCTCGGCCATTCGATGGCATTTGACCGGTTGACTGACTGACAAACCGCACGAGAGGAGAGAAAAATATGCCATCCATGGGTTTTCGAGTGCGCCTTACTGGAGCCTCTGACGCTGGCTTCCGAGTACTTAAGTGGAAGTGTGTCTGTTTTTTTTTGCTTTTTTTTTGTGGTTTCTTCTCGTTTTTCGTTTGTTTGGTGGATTTAACTGGTCATTGGGCAGAGTTTGATAAGAGGATGCGGGTGGAAATTGTTTAAGCACAAGTTTATTGTCCAGGGGGAGGGAGTGGAATTTTTAGACGATCTGCTGGCATGCAGGGCGTTAAAAAAAGATTAAAACAGTAGATTGGAATAAATTGGAGGATTGGCTGGAGTGGTAAGAGTCCATGTCGTTGGGCTCGTAAAATTACTAGTCAAGTGAGATTTGACAACATGACGCTTGTTTTCGAATGCAGTGGGATTGTGATGGAATGCATTCCACACTTCATACATTCCACAAGTTGCTCTTTATGTTCCAGGTCGATGTGTTTTTTGGATAACTTTTAACCGACATACAGTCTTGTAGTTTGCATTCTACTGATCGAATATGTGGTGTTTAACAATTTTTTGTGGGAAATCATCTCTTGCCCTCAGCACCTTGATTTAAGAACATGTTCCGTAACCATTTCAGGTAGGTTTCTGGTGATATTTCATCAGCATCAAGGTTGTGGTTGATTTATTGAGCTTTTTTCTTTTAAATCAATATCTCCCCTCTCAGGAACTGACAGAGAGGGTTCTCATCAACAGACGCAGTCCGGAATTCTCGGCATTATTTCAAAATTTTATCAGTTTTTTACTAAAATTCGTTCGTTACGTGTGTTGTTCTGCGGGCCCAATTAATTGAATTCGAGCACAAGAAAGTTTAGTTCCGCCTCATTGAGACCACATGCTCCGAGTGCCCTTTTGGCTTTCAGGGGTTCTCCGTTCCCCAATACCTGTTAAATACCAAAGCCAGCCAAGTCTTTTGACGCTCATTAGGATTTTTCGCCGAAAATGTAACAATTGTTGATATAAAATGTTTAAACAAATTCAAGATTTTGTTTAGACTTCATAAATAAATTGCTATCGTTCACACTGCACCCCTATCAAATGGCAACTGTCAAATGTCATCCAATCCAAAATGGCGCCCAATCAAAATCGACCTGGAACATAAAAAGCAGTGAGACATAAAGTTGTCAAGTTGGATCAAAATCATGGAAAAACTCTAAAAATTTGAGTGAGCCACTGAAAGCAGACAAAAGCCGAAACAAAGATCTCTCGACAGCAAAGGAAGGTGGCCTGCAGAAGCCGAGAAATTACAGACAACACCTGACGATGCCGATGATAAGCACACATCGACAAGGAGAAGACGATGAAAAGATTGGAATATGACACGATGACAAGGCAGGCGACTGCTTTCCGGTCGCCATACTTACAGGTCAATATTAGCAAGAAAAAAACATAAGCCGGTGAACGGTCAAAATGACAGGGGATGCTTCGCAACGATAGCACACACAGATAAAGAGGAGGTGGCTCGCTCGCAAGCGTTGGCTGGACAAAAGAATGAAAGGAAATAAATAATTGCCAGTGAATGGAAGTCGGATAGAAGAGGAGGCGACTCAAGTTACCTGCAAAACAAAGGCGACTTATCTAGATGTCACACAATGCAGGAGGTCTTCTCCCATCAAGGACGAGCGATGAATGGGACAAGAGAATGATTGATGGAATATTGAAATGGAGACGGGATGTGCAGGTCAGTTGAGGATGGCAAATTGCAATTATGGCAGTGGCTATACAGAGGCCATGTTGGCTGCACTGGGATGCCACGTTCATTTGCCGTTCATCAATGGACTGGTTGAAGTGATTGCTTCTCATGTTGTTGAGGATGTCGTGAGTGAGCGGGCGTGGGTCTTTGAAACTGCTACAGAAGTCGTTGGCGAGTTGGAAAGTCACCCATTATACAAGTCGTTCAAGGACATGCCGGTTTTCCGCAAAAAAAAAATACGGCGTCCCAAGCGGATGATGTCCCTAGTGCCGCGAGGAAAGTCAACAAATTACACTCCGATTCAAGGACCATCCTTAGATGCCACTAAAACACATCGTTCATCAATTCCCTCGCAACTTATTAGCTTGCTCAGTCAGACAGAAAAACGACCGCCATTTCAACCGATCACGAAGTTATGAGTAAGTCACTTGACATCAAAGCGCAATGCCGCAACAAAAAAAGGCGACAATCCATCTCAATCGAAGATGACATCCTAACTTCCGCCTCTCGAAGCCACCCCCATGGCACATCCCACAAAAAAAAACCAGCAAGCCACCCATTCATCAATCCACCTTGACTGATCTCCGCTCATTGCTAACGATACCATTTCAAGTGTGCTGCCATGAACCGCTCGCAGATGCGCGAATCTCGGCGGAACTCGAACCGATCAATGCTAATGGATTTTTGAATAGGATCACGCAAATATGTCGTGGGTACTTACTCCAACCAAAGAACCACGGCAAACACTTGAGATCACAATGGGAAATAAATCAAACGCCAAAAATCCTCCACATCCATTAGGAAACTACGCTTCCAACAATCGAAATTCGGTGGCGGTCACAGTCGAAGTCCATGGAACGTCGTTTCCACTCTAATAGTTCGGAATTCAAGGTCCCCCCACCCGCTCGACTCGAAAAAACAAAAAAAAACACTTTTCCTTTCGCCTGCAATTAAATTTACATTTCTGTCGTCTCTTTGTGCGATAAATAGGCGTTCTCATGACGGTATCTTCTGCGAAGACAGTTCATTAGTAAACAATACAAAGCGATATGCATCGACTTTGTGGGGGTGGTGGTGGGGGTGTACTCATCGTCGTTGTTGCTTTTTTTTTTGCAACGAAATGTTTTCATTTCACACACCGTTGCCGGAGTTAAGTGATGAAAAGTTGTTTTTCTTGCGCGCAGTTTCCTAAGGAGGGTGGCGCGACGCAGCGGCGTGCAGATCGTTTGAGAAAGTAGAGCAGAGCTGAATTTCACGCCACTGACTGGCTGACTGGCTAAATTAAGTCATCAATTTAATTGTTCTTTTTTTTTCTCTCGAATTTTATTACCGCCGCGGCAATTACCCGCCAGGTTAATGCGATCGAATGTAATGATTTTCACCTCAGTTTTCCCAATAAATGCCAGCAGGAAACTGCCTTCGTTCTCTAAACAAGTTCTGTTCTGCTTGAAATGGATGAAAAAAACGAAAGAAAAACAAATTTCAACCCGCTTCCGGAGGGAGAACATGAAAACCAAGACAAAACAAAAAAAAATACTGTGAACGACTCTGTAACATGCTGTGTTGAAAATAGAACAACATCTGTTTACCATTTTGGAATTCTGAACTTGACATGTCGTCATGTGTCAACCATCGAGAGAGAGTTGTAGCGCTGGGCGCGATCAGCAGGAGAAGTGGAGTGTCCCTGTGTCTATGTGTGTGAGATCCTTTGGAAGATACTGTCTTCGAATCGGCTATAATTAGCCTGCGACGAATTGATTGGACTTCTCTGGTGGCGTGACAAATATTCTCGGTGAGGCAGTAAATACAGGGTCCAGATTTAACATCCCTGCTTCGATCACATGTGTCAAACTGTCATCTGTGACTTAACCTTGTTTAGGTTAAGGTATGTATCGTTTATCAAAAACTTACTACAAGAATAGTGATTCTGTCAGAAATAAGAGAGCAATGAGATATCCAATTTCTAGCTCCCTTGCTCCGTGATTTCATCTGCCAGCGTTTTTTATACAAGTAGGGAACTCCACTACTCTCTCATTTTTCTAGCTTGGAGACAAAGGGTAATTCTGGTCCGAGGTTGGATATCTGTACTGGACACGTTTCTGGCATTGCGAGCAGATTATTGTTGTCCACCTCAGCGTCCTGTGAAAGTATTCAAAGAGTCTGACTCTGTTACAAGTGTCAACACAAAATATGGCTGCATTAAGTGAAAGTGTTGAAAAAGTTCTTGTCTGTTTGGACACATGTTTCATTTTAATCATGCATCTACACCCTTGCGCAGTCCAACTCACTCAATAATTGAAGCCAGCTGACCACAGTATGCTTGGAATATGCTGACTACGTCGATTTGAAGCTTGAACACCAAAGATTAAAGAACCAATTTGCATACACCTCCGACGCAGCGATGATGCCCCTCTTTACCATGTGGAAATGTACAAATATAGGGGACTGTTGAAAGGTCTTTGCTACTACAAAGAGTCTCTGTATAATGTGCTTCATCGAAAGTGTTGGCCCAAAATCGAAGTAAAAAGCTGGACGATAAGCAAAACAGCAGAGCCGATTCGTGGTGCCTTAGGAAGACAATTTTCACGTCGGATATATGCATAGTTCAGCCTGCGAGGAACGAGAATGGAGGAGAAGACATAACGTCGAAGTCTACGAGGCAAAATGCGAGTGTAGTCCGGACTGGCTTGTCCACATAGACCGCATGGATACCAATGACCCAGCTAAGAGGGTCTTCGAATCCAAGCCTCCTGATTCGAGAAGGAGAGAAAAAGCGAACATCTGGCTAAAAGACTATGTCATCGCTGACGCAAAACAGCTCGGTCTAGACCACTGGAAGCATGGTTTGTTGTCAAGAGAACTTTTAGGTATACCCACGATGTTTTGCCTAGGCCCACAAAAAGAAATGCAATCACACTATCTTGGATCCAGGAGATGGCTGGCCTACATCGACAAACCCCGCGTAAAAAAACTCGTCGAAGACAAATCAGTGACTTCTTGAATCCCCCGCGTAGTGACTTTAAACACTACTCCTGTTAGATGGACAAAGTTTAAGAAGGAGCAGGAGTTCATGATTGCGCAGTACGAGCACTGCCAACCACAGGGTAAGTCTTGCTATGCGGTGAATGGAATCTGCTTCACTTGTCCACTCGTGCCTCTCTCCACTCTACTACCTGATTGTGCCCTTATGCGTCATGGACTACGGAAGGTCAGCTGCCCGCACTTTGAATGGAGCAATTGGAAGGAGTTCAAGGAGGATCACATAACACATTGTCACTCACTACCGGGAGGCGTCTTGCAAGGTGCGCTTCAAGAGCAATGACCACATCTTCTTCACCAGCACCAGTGGAGTAACGCAAGGATGTTTATGATCACCCCTGCTCTTCATTATTGTCCTTGACATTGTCTCTAGACCGCACAAACAATGTCGCATCAAACAAAAAAAAGAAAAATGGTCCGAGACAGGGGAAACTCCACGACTCCGGCGACATGTGCCTGCTTTCTAACACCTTTGTGTCTTTCGCGTCTACCCACGGACCCAATCTAAGAGCATCGGGCTTTAACGCCAAAATAGATGAACTGAAAACGTCAAGACAAAGCTGATGATGATCCCGAGCCACCTCTCGTGCCAGCGGGGAAACGAATAGAGGATGTAAACAACTTCTGCTACCTCGGGAGCAAGTTGTGCAAAGATGGAGCTGCAAAAACTGACGTCTTGTCTCGTATATACACGGTCCGCCACGCTAACAACTCCCTTCGCAACATCTGGCGGTTCAACCAGCTCTCCACTTCACTCAAGCTACTGATATTCAGAACTCAGATATCTATCCTTGGAAGACAACGCATCAAATAACAAATGATTGAGACGAAGCCTGAAGGTTTTCTAGCCGGAATGGATCACGAACGAAGAGGTTCACAGAGACCCATCGCGGCAGAGATCCAACGTCGAAAGTGGAGCTCGATAGGCCACATTCTGAAGATATTGCAAGGATAGCCCTCTTACTTGGACCTCACGAGCCGTGTGTAGTCGACGTCGTCCATGCTTAATTTGGAGGCGGACCGTTGAGAATGAGCATCGACAGGCCGGCAAATCCTGGTCGGAAGTGACTAGGCTGGCCAGAGTAAGAGTCGCGTGGAGATCGTTCGAAAAATCCCTGATACCACTATGTGCTCTATAGGAGTAAACCATCATAATACGGAAACAATTGTATTGCATTTGAATATTCTGAGGGTTACGTTTGGTTTGGTTGGAGTGGCTGACCAGCAGGTTGGCAGTAGTCCATTGTGTTTTCCACGCTGATTCTGAGGGTTCAAGGAATAATATTTAATACACACTGTTAGTGACTACAACGAGATGGAGCCGTACGTTATGAAAGTGGCTCGTGTCGGGAATTGAACTTGGAGCCCCCGGAGTAGGTGTCGATGTACCTACTGAAACGCCGCGGCTGCCAGAGTTATCTACGCGACATCGAGGTCTAGTGAAAATTCATACGAATTGAAGTTGTGTCTTCTAATTGGCTTCTCAAATGTTCACAAAAAACTGACTCTCATCGTTCTAGATGACTTGTGTGATTGCACGAGAATAAGAATGATCCCATTCCTCAATCGACTCAAAAGCAACAGAAACTGCATACCTTCTTGAGCTAAAGAGAGAGTGGCCAACGATCGGGTGAATCGGAGAGGACATGACTTTGCAATCGGTCTTTGGATCGCGATAGGGTACGTTCGTTGGTTTGCTCGTGGTAAATGCCAGGTTTCCCCAAGAGTCAACACACAAACTTTCATTTTCCCTCTAATCGGCGCTGCTGAAGAATCTCCGATAAAAATCACCGCGTGCCCCAAATGAGACAACTTCTGATTCTGATAAACCTTGCCCTCCACTTCCGCTTCCAAATGTCATCCAAGTTCCTCAAATGCCCACTGAACCACAAATCGAATAAGCCTCCCGCCCGTGTGCCCTTCTAAATTCAAGTGAAACCCAATCGTTTCTCACTTTCCGTTCAACAGCTAATTTCACACTCAAAAGTCCGGCGCCACATACTGCTCGAGACACGTCGCGATCGTGTCGACAATTTTAATCCGAATTCCAAGCATATTCTCATCTCGAACCGATCAAAATCAAGAATTAATTATTTCAAATCAAACTGCAGATGTTTTTCTTTCCCGCCATGTGTCAGTAAAAGCATGAAATAATCTCGGAACGCACACACAACTCCTGACCTTCCCACAATCACCGACCGACAGACATCTCGACAATCGACAAGACAAGGCACATCTCATCATTTTGTGTTGTTACAAAAAGGTGCGGACATTGTTGGCCATTGTTAACTATTATAAAATGCAGCACACTCTCACTTTTACTTGTTTGTTGCTGATGGTGCTGCCGTTGCCCGTTTGTCAGTTTCCCGTTGCCGTTGACGTTACTGTTATGGTTGACTTTTGATCTGATTTCGAAACTTGACAGTGAATAGAATTTCACTCGCGTTCAAAATAAACATGTTTTCGTTTCGTTTCGTTTCGTTTTCCAGAAGAAGTGATAATGAAAGTGATGCCTATCGCTTGTGGGGCATTTCTTAGGAAAACATCAAATCAAAACGTTGAAGTGTCTCAAAACGACGCTCGAAGGGTCACCACACCACATCGCGCTTGTAGGTGGAATGGATACTTATTGGTTTTGATTTGCCACGCAACTAGTTTCGAAATCAGAAAGAAAACGACATCACACCATAAACTGCATTCGTCATGCCTCAGCGGTGGTGGTGGATAATGACTTCTCGAGAACGCCATCCACATTGTCGCCGTTTTACTGTCAGATGTCGAGATAAACTTTTCCCTCTGATTTCCCCCGAGCGTGTGTTTTTTCATTGAAATGACACATATTCTCAATGGGATCTTACGCACTCCGGCGTGAGGGGCCAGCACACTCCAACTGGCATTGCCGCTTCCTGCTGTGTCATAATTCGCACCGATTCACTCTTAAAAGAAATTCCAATTCATCGAGGTAATGCCGGCGAGAGAGTGGTGCGACACCGCCACCGTTTGCATCTTTCTCTCCCGCGTGCTTCGTCTTTCTGTGCTGGCCACACACTTCTTCTTTTTTTTTGGCACTAATCACTTGGTGGATTACTTCTCTTTGACACATTCCAATTGTTGTCGAGAGAGTAAGCCGCCGCCGCGGCGTGCGCGCCCGTTTTCGGTGCAAAAAAAACCCCCAGACTTTACATCTGACCCAATTCGTCTGTCGAATTAAGAACCGACTGTGAGTCCAAATCGCCGCATACGATCTCGGTGAGATTTAAAGTGATTCGGCGGTATCTTGAAGAGGAACAAACAGCACTTGGACGCGCTAAGGACACACACTAGGTAGGCAAAAATGTCTGTCCAAGAACAATTTTGGTGAAAGTACACGTGTACACTTGCGCATGTAAGCAGTCTTGCCAATTAAGAAGAAACTTGTAGAAAGTCCGAGGAACCTTCATCACTGCCAAACAAACGAAATATCAAATCTTAATCTGACACACGGTGAAAACTTTGACTGTGAAGCAAACCCCACCAACCGACCGGGGTCCTGGTGACTGTTTGCGGTTTTGTCTGCTACTCAGCTGGATGGATGGTGACTAGCTGCGATCGTATCCAAATGTGTGCGCTGACTCAAGATTGCGGCATGAGATAAGGATATTTCCTGTCGGGAAGCTACGTAAGCTTTTGTTACCTTCTCACACATGGCCTGAGAATTACTGGAAGGGTATTAGTCACGGTTTTGTGATGGGGTTTGGTTAGACTGGATGACTGCTGATTTCATTATGACGACACAAACAAAGAGTGAGTCCACTGATTGTTAGGCTATCTCTGGCGAACATGTGGATTGCGGACACATTCAGTTTTCTGTGGAATGAGGTAGTCGAGAGTGAGTGGCATTCTCAGGCGAACGATATAGTTTTCTGAATCAATTAGAACCTCTCAGGAGGTGCAGGTGACACAGGGTAATCCGAAAATGTTCCCCAAATTGTGTTTTTCAATGTTTCCACCACAAGAATTTGGCATTACTTTGACACCGTCATTCAGGCTCGTATTCCCTCAGCCATCCCTGCACGAAATTAGCTGTCAACTCCATTTAGCCAAAAGAAATCCGTGCAATTTTGGAGTTGTTCACACAAAAAGTTGGCGATTCCATCCTGCTAACGAAAAACGTCTCAAAAATCGGCGCTCCTGGTTGGGTGTCAAGCCTTATTGAACTCCTTTTCTGAAAAATCAAGGAACTGCACTGCAACTACAGTGCAGAGTCGCCACGAGCCTGTGGGTCAAGACTCCAGATGACGACCATGATTGAATGAAAGTTAATTTTCTTCAAAACGAAGAACATCCTCCACCAGACTGCGTTTCACGGTATCGGATGTAACGTGTCCTCAAACGTGCTGCCTTTGAGACACCGTAACCGAGAACTTCCATGATTGATCGGGCACTCAAAAGGAAGGAAGCAACCAACTTGATGTGCATAGGAGAGCAGAAACACACGTGCTGACGGGAAATCCAATACACCAGAAGTTCACCCCCGGATTCCATCACACAAAGACGAACAAGACGTGTAGACTCAATCCGAGCGACAATTCTCTGTAGATTCTTCAGAATAACGTTGAGAAAAAACACAAACAACACTCCTTTGTTGCATTCAAGACTTAATGTGGGCAGTAAGGGGTCATGTCAAGATTCCCAGCACCAGGTGCTGTCTATAACACACATTGCATCACAAGATGAGCGAGTTAAAAGTGCATGCTGCCTGGAGAAGCTCTCTTGTTAGAGGCTCAAGTCTGTAAGGCGGTATATAAGATGATGGACGAGTCAAAAATCTGAGCTGGCCTGTATGTGTCCACCAGCGATTGTGTCACAACACATCAGAAGATGGGCAGTCCAAAACAAAGTTCCAAGCAAATGTGTAAAGATGTCCACGTCGTTGAGAAACTGTTGCCAAAACTGAAGAATGAATCCATTAAAAGAAGCAATTGACGAAGTCACAACGTTCCAGGCTTCCGCGTCTGTTTTCTTCAAAATTCAGACATCTCTCTCCGGCTTGCTTCTTCAGTTTTGAGTGCCAGATCAAAAAAGACATCTTTCTCCGGCTTGCTTCCTCACTTTTGAGAGCCAGATCAAAAAAGGCATCTCTCTCCGGGTTGGACCTTGCTTCCTAAACGATCCTACCGTGTGTTGAAGCATTTGTGTATTTTTGCTTCTACCTTGTGGGTCAAAACATGCCGAGAATTATCTCGAAGAACTTGGTATCTCAGCAAAAAATCGTGCTGACTTGAGGGAGAACTGTCTTGTGGATTCCGAGCTGGACCAACGACTGCAGCACAACATCAGACGAGGGACAAGCCAAGACATCAGACGTGGGACAAGCCAAGAATTTCGCGCTTCTTTGCAGAGCCCCTGGTCCACTACCGACTGTAGCGCATTACAACGAGAGAAACGTCTCGAACATTTCGCACACAAGATGCTTTTCAGTCTGCCGCCGACTGTAGCGCAGTACAACAGAAGATGGACGTCTCAAATACCGTCTGTACACCAATAGATGGACGACTGGCTCTAGTTTCCAAACAAATGTCCAAGTATTTCTCCATCCTCTTCGAGGAATAGATTTTGCCTGTGCCCTTCGAATAGAATTTCCATCTGCCAGGCACCTGCATTTGCTTAAGTGTCAGTGTAACGAAATCCACATACAAGGCGAGCAAGCAAAAAGAGCAGAAACATCTTCCGAAAACATTTTCTCGGAATCACTTGAATCGCATGGTTTCAGGTTGCAAACAAAGGAAATCAAATGCAGGCACATCGGACACAAAAGTGATCTAAGGCACATCCTTAGGAGATTTCAATTCCTCTCCCAGTTGGAATTCTCCCATGTCCCGAAGACAATTAGAACAATTAACCACACATCAAGTCAGACTGTCAGCCTTGGAGGGAGATTTTGTTTGAAAGCGTCTCCCTTCCTTTTCCATTTCGGTGAACTCTTCTCCACCGTCACTTGAAACCCATCCATTTGGACAATTAAAGTTCATCAGCCTGTCGGAGCAAGTTAACCGACCTTGATTATGTGTATTTTTTGGACAAATAATTTTGAGAACTTACATAAAAAACTCCTCAGCGACTCGATATACTCCTTATTTAAGAAATTCAGCGCCAGTTCGATTCGTTATGGTTTCCGGTTGTCTCGAAGCACAAAAAAAAAATAAGTTTTCGAAGCGATTTTCTTTTGTTTTACTTTCTGATTCGACGAATTAGGGTTAACTAGCGAATAATTCACAATTTCATAGAGACGAGGGTGGATTGAAATTAACTGCAAATCAAACGAAATCAAAAGACACACACTTCCACTGACAGGCTCTGCTTTTTTTTTGATATTTTGTTAGCAAATTTCACTATATAATCTGCTTCTTTTCTTTCACCTTGATTGTAAAGGAATTCCTGAGTAGGTATTGCACATCACTTGTTTTCTGGACACGACAGATGGGAGCTTCCGATTTTTTCAAAATTAATGTTGATCACGTCACAATTATTCGATTAAACGCTGCTGCAGAACGGTTTATCTGTTTACATGCGTTCAGCTGGCGTTGCGGTTGCGGAGGGCACAATCGAAATTTTCACTAAATGCATTTACAAAAAAATAAAGTAACCACACAGCCTTATTGGGTTGGACTCTTCTTCGAATTCTAAGCACGTTTTGGTAGAGTAGACGACACACTGACTTGACTTGGTTTGGTTTGCTGTGAGCTTTGTGTTGAGCTTATTTTTTTTGTTAAATTTTTTATTTTTCTGCGAATTCACATTAAATTAAGAATCAAATCGACGCAGTTAATCTCCTCTGAGATGTCGGCAGTTGGCAGACGTCCCAAACGCAGAAAGGTAATCCAAAAGAAGAAAAAAAAACCGGGACTTGAAAAGAACACACAACAAAATGCTTGCTGCTGCCCCACCGAGTGAAGATGACGATGGTGATGATTCTCAATAAAAATGAACGAAGCAAAAGACGGCACACACAGAAGGCAGTTAGATTTCTGCTACAGATCTAGGGGGCAGATGCAACAGGCTTTGGCCCATCTGCGATTCCCGCACACACAAAAAATCAAATGGAAAAAAAAAACTGAATCAAATTTGAATTGTTCGACACTGTGACAAAATTCACTGGTTTTTTATCTTTCTTCTTCTTCTACTCAAATTGGCACTCGACACACTTTAATGTTGACAATATTTCACGAATTTCTCGATAATTTTTCTCCGTTTTTTTCAATTAAAATAAACGCACGATAGGGTATCCCAACTGTTATAGGTAAGTAATCCAAGAGAGGTCGAAATGCACACTGCTGGGCACGAAGAAATAATAATACAATAGGATGTGTGAGAGACGGGCCCGCATGAGAGTCGCAATAAAAAAAATACACCACCACACAGTGATCTCAACGATTTCAAACTGTTCGAATGGATTCTGGAGACGCGAGTTCGAGCGTTCGAGTCTGACTTTGCCCCGTTGCTGCATGCAGTCTTTGACGGGTTGTTACTTGTTGTTGCTTGTATGGGACGATGGTGCTGCTCGCTGGGAAAGGCCATGCGAATGACACACGAAAGAGGAATTGAGTGTAATATTCTTTCGAATATCAAAAGGGAATGTGATTTGGTGTTCTCTTAAATGAAGTTCCGATATGATTGCGTTTAAGAGAGTGTGTGACTCATTGCGTTACATCTGGTGGCTACAGTACGACCCGTCAAATTGTGAGAAAGTGGACAGTTGGATTGACTGTAAAAATGTGCAGCGTATCAGTGAGGGGCTTTGAAGAGGACAGTTGATTCGAAGGCAGTCTATCACGTTTGTCATTGTTAGGGAACATTTATTTTTGCAAAATGTGGTCAAATTGAATTGAAGGGAAATAGAGGCTTGATCTGGAGGCAGTGCAAAGTCTAAACTCAGAATTTTGAAGCGTTCACAGCTCATCATTCCCATCGCCCATTCAGTCATCCTCTGACTGGTTCCCAATTGAGTCACCGTCTAAAGATTGTAATATTTTCAATCGAACAAATCGTACCAGCAGAATATTAAAGCTTTCGCAATTCTGGGCGCTTGATGGAATGATCTGTAGGCTAACCACAGCAAGAGCATCAAGTGACTGACGAGGTTGAGTTCTGGTTCATAAATTCGGAAGCCGACAGGAAGATAGGTAGCTGTGACCAGGACCACATGGATGCCGATAATCTCTTGGCAAATTTAAAAATGTTCAATTCCCTTACTGGACACCATTAAGTAATGAAGATTTACTATTTGATTGACTAGTTCACTTATCGTCGACGATGGAAGTGTCATGCAATGTAAATATTCGACATCGATCCCTGGATGGGAACTACAGTGGACTCTCCCTAAGTCGAACACTCCCTAAGTCGAATTTCTCTCTAACTCGAAGCTTTTGCCTCGCCATATTTTGGCATTTCACTCAATTTTCCATACAAAAAACCATCCCCTAAGTCGAACTCCGTCTAACTCGAAATGATTTTGATATCCCGTGAGAATTCGACTTAGGGGGAGTCCACTGTACTTTTATAGCCAGTAGCAGGTTCGCATTATTCCCTTACTATTTGGTTGTGATACAATCGTCAGAAATTAAAGCTAAGTTCCCACTACACGAAATTTCGTCAAGATCGCGATAGTTTTTAGAACTTTGATGAAACCTCGCGATTTCGGCGAAATCTAGTTCAAATCCCCTTTAAGATCATCCGTCAGTGAGAGAACAAGCCTATAGCGTGAACTTATTTTGATGTTCATGTTTAGATGTTAACATCTCACTTCACAATTGTCAGCTAATGACGTTTGAAAACACTTGAACTTGGTGGGAACGGCCTATTGAGGTTTTAAAGTTTCAGTAAAAGCTCATCCAAACCGCGCAATCGGTTCGGTGCGAACATAGTATGATGCGCTCAGGCGAATGAAACGTAACTAATTTAACGTAATTGCCAACATGGCTGTGCTCAGCACTGGGTAACGCAAGAAGGAAGGCGCATGGTAAATACTTCTTTGACTCTCTTAAGGATGTGATAAATATCAACCTACGCGCTGTGTATGAAATAATAGCCAATCCAATCAACTATATCAGATTTTTCTGTTCTCAGAGAGTTTGTGATCACTGATGACACTGTGGTCTAATGAGGCTATGGCCGCCACTCTAACTTAACCTAACGTGGTCTAGGTAGTTTAATCCAGCTATTTTAAATTACATCTAGTCGGTCTCTATGAAAATAAGTAGCTAACTCATGACACTACATCTGCCTGAAGACACATTTTTAAAATACATAGAGCAACTCTTGTTCTTTGTTATGATTAGCCTGCAATCAGATGGTCTGTTCTTGTTCTTTTTCGTGGGGCGTTATTGATCGAAGGAGACCTGGATCTAGCTTCTGCAGCAAAACTCTCAAGATTAAAGACTGTGTCATTGCCGATAATCCATCTTCTTGACAGTAATTTTCTTCAGCATTTCAGCATTTTCAGTAACTCGAGAGATGTAGTGTCGTGCAATCGAGCCCCGAACCTTTCTCATAGCTAATGGCCTCACCCCACGCCTTGGCGACCACTCAATCCCCATCACTCTTCTGTAGGTATATTTCCAATCGAAGTGACAGCTTTTCTACACATCTGGCGACTCATTTATATGATACCAAAGTTCTGCACAAATTGTACAAAATAAGTATGCACTTGTCACTCTGGTCCATCATCAGTGAAGTTTTCTTAAAATTGATTCAATCAAACTCAGTGACAAGGACTCTAAATCAAACCAAATTGGACTACTTCATGCTATTTTCTGTCTTCCTGTAAGAAACATGTTCTTCAACCAAATCCAGCTCTGTGAATTTTGTATTCCAAATATGTAACATTTTGTTTGTTAACGTATCACCCGATTGAACAATAAGCCTCGTCGCCTGAAGACAATGTTGTGTGAAGATTGATCGTGGAAACGGTGTACGTGTCACGTATTTTGTGGTAAGCTGATCGAAGCAGAGATGTCAATTCTGGAATACGAATTGGATGAACACGTAGGATGTTTGTAGGTACAGTTGGCATTTCCTTAGACTTCGGTGTCGATACTAGGAGACGTGAAGAATAGTAAGCTCAAAGATGAAGAGTTGGGACACTGCCAATGTGGCATCTGATTAGTCAATCCAAAATTAAGTTTTCTACATCTGGACAGGACATTCGGAGGCCCTTTTTATGCAAAATTATTCCAGAATGAAAACAATACGAGAAAACTTCAACCACTTCATCAGCAGAATAGAAGGAACAAACATCAAATCAGCCAGGCACTCTTGTATTTAGTAGTGCACCACAACATATTCCACCCATTGTTACACATTCCTCCGAACACGAAATACACTAAATAATCGACTCTACTGTTGCTGGGATTTCCCTCTCCCGCAGCAACTGTAACTCTCTCGGTATCGCAGTCACCCTATCTGAAAGAGAAAATACCCACTTCGAAATAAACGCTCTCTTAATCACAATCGAGTTCTTCCCTCTCTCTACTCGCTCTGCGTGTCTTTTTCGAACATCCGACAATTGGTATCGGTATGATTCATTCCTCCTTCAGCTGGTGTGGACTTTGGTGCGATGGTGTTGGATGGCGTTCCTTTTGTTTTCATTTTTCTCGTGTTCTCAGGCTGCCGCCTGTGCCTGTCATCTACGCCACACCACACCACATTGCCGAAAAGAAGAAAACAAGAAAATGAAGAAAAATATTTCTTGTCGAGATTCGAGAACTCCCGCAACCAGTCCGTGTGTGTGTGCAACTCACACACACATTGCAAACCGGAAATTGCTGCATCTGTTTCTTTGTTTTTGTTTTCGTTTTTTTTTTCTTCTATTCTGTGTGACTACACTACACACATCGACGACTGGCATCAAAATAAAAAAGACCGACAATCGAGCGTCGGAGGCCAGTTGAGAGGAGTTCTAAACGTTAGAGCGGCGCGGCGCAAATACAACAAGTGAGGTCACCAGCACTGCTGTTTGAGTTCACAGGAATAGCAGACAGCAGTGAGCACTAAGCAGTGCCTATCCGAGGAAAGACTGCATCTCTAACGAGCAACGTGTAGGGAAAGTGAAGGTGGCGCGGGAGAAGCGAAAACTGTGCGGTGTCCTGGCGCACACACGCAAGAAAGAGCACTTGAAGTAATTCATCTCGAACTAGCGAACCTGTTGCATAATCGAAGGCGACGCGAAAACAAAACGGTACAAACTGTCGTCACGATATGGGGTGAAGCGATGTGCTGGCGAGTGGTGGTGCTCGTTTTTTGTTCGTCTGTCTGTCTACACAGGAAGTCTGAATTGTCCCAACACGCCCTTTTCTGGTGAATTGGAATTGGATTTCCAAATGTTCCCTTCGCACAGAGTGCCGACTGCCGGGAACAAGCAGCGTGCTTCGAAACGCAACCGTTTTTTAATTGAAAGCTCGTCACGAACGCGCTGCTGCCGACGCCGACGATGCCCCAGCTGTGAGACGCCTCTCAGACCGTGGAAAAGAAGTCAATTAACAAATTATCGTCGATTTTCGTGGTTCGTGTGTGCGTGTGTGTGTTTCATTCAGTCGCCTGTTGCTCTTCGTATCCAAATAGATTCGGAAATCAATTCGTGATCGGTATTCGCTGCCATGACGGGTCCGCCGACGACGTCATTGTGGATGCAGCGCACAGAAGTGACCACGGTCCGGTAATTAGCATTTGATAGGTGGCACGTTCGGATTCAATTATCGTTATTACTTTCCAGAACTGATGGCGATGGCGATGGCGATGGTGGTGGAGTCGGCGAGACGAGCACTACCAGCAGCAGCAGGGTGACTTCAAATGAAAATGGATACGGGAGGCTATCAATTCGGAGTCAATGTCTGCACGGAGCACGAGTGTGGGTGCATAAAAGCTGATTTTACTGCTCACAGGGGGGATAGACTATTCGGCTGATGGACTGAAAATGATACGCATCGAATTACGGTTGACGCAGATGGACTTGTTCACTAGCAGCTTCTGGTGGTAATTGAAGGAACCTGGCTAGAATTTGGATGACAATTTTTTTTTTGTTTTGGGAAAGTGATCACTTGAGTGGGGGGAACTGTCTGAGAGGTAGCTAAACATCTGCTTCATTAAATCTTCGTTTCAGATGGTCGTACGGTGCGGACGGGAGCAGAATTAGTTGAAGGTGAAAGTACGTGGGTTGCCTAATTTATTTGTCCATGGTTGCGTAAGACGAAAGGTGCTGGAGTGTTAACGAATTCATTAGCTGTTGAGGTAGGAACGAAGCGACGAAGAACTTCATTCATTTTGTAGAGGAATAGAGGACGGACCGTGGAAGGGACTACAAGCGCGCTTATAGCGAGACGAGCTGTAACAAGCGCTGAAACCTTGCAATGGAGTGGAGCTTTTCCTTGAGGAGTGGGCGCCAGTTTCAGTCAGCCCCTGAAGTCACTGACATGGACGCTGGCAGTTGCGCGTTTGTGACTTTCTTTATGTTTACCGGCCTTCTATCGAACTCCACATGTAGCCTCTCATTCTAGTACTGACCGTATTTAACATCAAAAATTGTTCACATTTTCAGAGCCTCTTTGTTTTTCTTGTGCAATCCATCCTCATTAAGCGAGCAAGCCATGTGATACTTTGCGCTTCGGTGAGCCGCACGAATTCACTTCTTAATCCAGTATTGCGTTGATTTCTGCGTACGTACGTGACATCGCGGAATTATCGACTTATCCTTGGCATAACTTGGTGAACATTCACCAGACGATTTATGGACTGTTAATGCAGATGCCACGTGTAACCTTGAATTACAACATTTTTGATGTAAAATGTTGATGATTTCAAAACAAGTGACAGAAGCTAAATACCACAGTGAGTTTCTCGCCGAAAACATATATTTTGCTCACAAGAGAAACGAGAGCGAACAAAATTCCATCAAATGGGTACACTCACTCTCGTGTTTGTGGTGTCGGAACAATGGCGTTATTGCCTAAAGGAATTCCCTGAACTCGTCGTGAATAGAGTTCATTTCTGACGTAAGGATATTGAAGTGACACAGAAATTGTGTGTGTGTGACCTTACAAATTTGCTTCACTCAGCTTCGTTAAGTTTCGTGAAATGTTGTGGCTTAAGAGAAATTAATCGTTTTCTTAATAAAAGTTAGTGTTGCAAATTTGATTTGAAGCCAAGATAATCAAATAGAATTGTTCCTTTTAATTTCCAAACGAGGACCCGAAAACTATGAAATGGAAATGAAAAGGCTGAAGGCTCAACTATAATGCGCATGAGCGAGCATTAGCTAGTGTCAAACGCGCATGAGTGAGTGAGCGAATACACCCACCCCTATGAGGCAACCTATAATGTCGTCCATGAAAGATTGCGAACATTTCGTTAAGAATGTGCAAAACACAAATGTTTCGTTAAGCATGAGCTAGTGCGAAATGAATCGCACCGCCCATATGAGAATGTGACAGATAAAACACAGACATTTCTGACACGAGGCTATGCGCGCATGTGTTTATTATAGTTACTCATGGTTTTTTAGCAAACATGACGAAACAGTTCGTCAAAACTTGATACTAGCTCATGCTCGCTCATGCACATTATAGTTGAGCCTTAACATGCTACAAACCAATGCCATCTTCACAAATGGATGGTTAAACAAAGGAACCAGTTTTGGAACAACCAGGAGGAGGGTATCAAGGTTAGGTAGGGCTGGCTGCCAGCGAAATCACCATAGCACTTAGTAACAGGGAAAAACTTTCAAGTAATCTCGTGTAGATTCGTCTAGACCAACAGAAAGGGGTACACAGTCGATCTGATTGTATGGTCGCAGTAATAGTATCTTTTGTGAGACACCCTACGATATCTTCAATTCAATTCAATAGTTGTGTGATGAGCTCCACCCTGTTGCTAAAATGTTGAATAAGTTCTGTCAGTTTTTCGACATGTACACATCGCAGTCGAAAACAATGTGAATAAATTCTGTCAAAAAATTCAAATCAAGCTCAATATAATGCTGAGAATAACAATGTTACACTTTTGCCTCTTGAGGGATGGGTAAAAGCAATTATTTGTGTACAGTGATTTTGTGACGTCTGAACGCAACGGCCCGGTGACGTTTAAACCTTACGAAACGTGTCTAAGGAGCTTCCTACAACTGAAAGTCGTCTTCTGGAAATGGTGTACCTCAAGGCTCTATTCTCTGCCCGCTCCTATTAAATGATGCAGATGATGTTCCAATTTACTCATTTCGACTTGGTGTGGTCTATTACTAAGTCGGTTATGAATATGTTCTCAAGTTCAATCCTCGATCTTGAACCAGTTTTCCTTATCGATCAGCATTACATGTTCTTCGAAATGTCGGTTTAATCTCTGATCATTGTCATTGACCCGAGAGAGGTGAAGTCGTGAATTATATAGTTGTTGGTGCCACGAAGCGTAAGAGTCGACGCAACAATCCACTATGCCACGAACTGTGTCTTCTAGTAAATACAAAACTTGCGCAGCAATGTGGGATCTAATGCACACGCATGAACCCTGCCCTTTTGGTACAAAACTGATCCAATATTTTAGCCAAACTTTAAGACCCTGCGTGCAATGAACTGCTTCTCAAGTGCGGAAGTTGCAGATATGTCAAGTCAACATTTGTGGATTTTCGAAGAAGGGAAGTCTGACGAAGATGTGTATCTTTATCAGACCGCAGGAGCCTGAAGTGAATCCGTCAAACCAAGCATTCCACCCCATCGCCAAGTCAAGTCTGTGACGTTGCATCTGGTTTCTCACGATAAGCTCATGAGGTCAACTGAACACCCAATTCCTAAATCACATTTGTTCGTCGCCATGGTAGACCGGTATTTGCTTGTAATTGCACAGACAATCAATAAGTTTCACTGAAACAAACCACTTGGGTTCTACCAAGATTCGATGAATTGCGACGCAGACGAAGGTCAGTAGCCTCTCACGGCCATCGATACCGATGCCGATGCCGTCCGTACATGTGTTATTCCTCGAACAAACAAGATTAGAGTAGTTTCAGATAAACTTTGACGCAAATCCGAACATCAGGTCGTGTTTAAGTTTCTCTCATCTCATTTAACTTTCACTGGCGAGATAAAAGTCGTAAAACCCAACAAAACTAAAGCTCGTACTCACTGATTTGATTGGATCTCAAGATGTTCTACGTATAGTGTGAAACTTACCTGAAAAGAAAAAAAAACGAAAAAAATATTTTATAAAAATCAGATAAAAGCAAAGGAAAAAGGCGAAAATTTTGAAAAATTAACGCTGATTGAATGCGTGCCCTTCTTTTCCATTCACACTCCATCGAACCTCTTCTTGGGATAATCCCATTTTTCATGAAATCCCTCGTTCCAGGAATCGAATGCAATTGGAAATCGAAACATCCACACAGATGTACGGCATCCGCAGGGACGATTAGATCGATACGAAAAGGATTTGTTGGCCCTCTCCCGGCATGTCGGCCGTGCCATCTGGATTCTGTGCCAGTGCATTAGTGTGTCGAGGAGCCTAAGACGAAGGGGAGATTTATTACACAAGGATGCAGAGTCTGAGGCGAAGGATCTGCTCAGTGGAACAGCAGCGTTGAGCTGAAGTTCTTTCGGGAACAAGCACGTGTTGGATTCGGTTTCGTCGGAGACATGAGTGGATTAACGGGGAGGACGACGCACACACAGTTGTTGGGGGTGGATTCCGGTAGGAAATTGTAGCCACTTTTGTAGCTCAGTGTCAAATGAATGTTTACGTTTGACATCTGTAATCCGGTGCTCTCGCCTTATGTGGATGGTACTTGAAGGGAGAGTCGTATTTTGTCGGGAATGTCTTCCAGAGAGGTGGATGCACTGAATGGCTCCCATTGCTCTCGACTCAGTGAGTAGAAACCTTCTCAATTTCGTGGTCTCGCCACGATTCTTTCCAAATTTCCATCCCAGTGCTTGTCGTTGTTTTATTTCTCAAATGGGTGTCGATGCAAATCGCAAGCATATTCGTTCAGGGTCCGGCGTGGAGTACACACGTTCCTTCACACTGATGCTCTGGTCATCTGTTTACTGAGTTTAGTTAGATCATGGCTATAAATAGCTGCACATGATGAGTTAAACTGATTTGAAATGGCGATTGGCAGTATCAAAGTCGTGTGCGGTTACTGGTTATGGAGATTAAGTACCAAAATTCGTAAGCAGGTCGGTCTTGAAATGTGTGACTCATTAAAAACCGCATGACGTCTGTCTAAGACAGAAACCAAGACCTTGACTTCTTATCTATTCAAGTCCAGTGGCTGCAGAAACACTCCTCCCGCCACGCAAATGATGCCGATGGATAGATTGGGCCTGTCACCATGCATAAAGCCAAGCAATGAGCTCATCCACGTAGGCACAGATGGAGCTAAGATGCAAAAAGGTACAGGCGCTCGCATTTTCTCCGTTAAACATGCACTGCTCCATCAGAAGCCCTGACTACTGCCTGGCACTCAAGGAAGTGACCACTGGATGACATTAGCATTTTAATTGACAGTAAAGTGGCCAGGTCATCTAAGCAATTTCGACAACAGGCAGATCAAGACCAAGCTGGTCGAATGCTGCCGCGAAGAGCTTAGTTTTTTAACTCAGTTTTTTAACTCACTCAATCGATACTGCCACTAGCGTTTTTTTTGTCGAATGTTTATTAACACTGCACTGGAGCACACAAGCACACAAGAAATGGTCTAGGCAGTAACCGGCATTTGCTGGAATTTCTTCAGCAAGCGCCAACATCAATATTTCTCACTAGCAGTCAGCACCGAATAAGTGCCACGTGATCCGAGCAAAAGCAGGACAGTGGCAAAGGAAGTGCTCTGCAGTGTCGTTTCATCGCATTATCGGTGAGTCGACTGGAGTCCTCTGTCATGAGATGACAAGAATGTCTCTGATTTCTTACAGACGTCAAGAGAGCATGCGCTTGGTTTGTCTACATTTTGGAGAGTTAGGCCACCTCCGTTTGTGTTCTCGAGAAGCTCAACCATCGATGAAGGCCCTAACCAGGACGCGTGTAGTCCTAGCTCAGGTTAGGGTCCTAAGGAAGTCTACTCTGATCCTTGTCTAACAAGTTCATCGCCGATCTCATTTTCGTGGTGTACTAGAATTAGACTGCCGATCAAATTCAGAGATTTGCATTCTTGGACTATCCTGGAAGTGGTTAAAGGATTCAGCAAGGACTTCAGCGCGGCTTAGCTGTCGCTACAGACACAAATATTTCGTCGTAGTTGTACCAAAGGCCAATTATTTTTAAGCGGGCGATGGCGTTGAGAGTGCACACCGTGTATTTAGCAGTCCATCCAAAGCAGAGCCAGGCGTGCTAGGGATGGTCCCTATGCAGCCGAGACAGATCGTTCTTTGAAGCTTGTTGAAGGTAGCAGTTACGTATTTACGAGAAAGTTTATTCCACCAATCGACCAATGCATAGGAGAGAAAGGACATTTAGAGGTACAAGAATACCGACCTCCCGACCTCAGTGAAGTTATGGCAGCAATCGCCAAACTGAAGTCCAACAAGACTGCTGGTGCCGATGAACTGCCTACCGAACTTCCTATGTACGAGCAATAAATGGGTATTTTGCAGAGAAAGAGGAAATTTATTTTTTTGAGGGTTTAAAAAAGCTTATCTCAAGATGTTAGATGATGTTAGGGGAGATTATATTGAAAAATAAAAACAATTTAAATTGAATTTGCATTTTCCTTCATATCGATACCGAGAATATATTGAACGCCCCTCGTACGTCGCATTGTCTAGTTTTTGCATGCCTGCAAGACTCGTTCGTCTTTGCAGAAGGACTATGGAGAATGCCCGTCGCTTCGTCAAGGTCGGTAAAGATTTTTCCGAGACCTTTGAAAGGATTTAGACAAGGCAAGCGATGTCTTTAGCATTATTCTCGAGAAGATCGTGCTTAACTCAAAAGTCAACAACAGAGGCACGATCTTCCACAAATCTGTGCAACTGCTCGCAATTTCGTAGCATAGAGAAGTAAGCGGATAAGATGGGTCTTATGAGGTTCCGAATCGCCGAAGTTAGCACAAGCGACGACACCACCGCGTAGATAATATGACGGATCACCTTCGCAAATGGCTGTGCGTGGGCTGTAAGACCTTGATAGTCCGCTGTGATGACGAATATCGCAGAAGCATGGACACTAGCCAAAGCAGACGAGGAAATTCTTGGTCGCTTCGAGTGGAAATTCCTTATACTGACGTTGTTTGGAGAAGGAGACTGAACGACGAACTGCACGGGTTGTACCTCTGAGGCTGAGTCTCTCGTCTCAGATGGCTGAGCCATGTAGAGCCAATGAATATTAATGCTCCGGCCTAGAAAGTCTTCGATAAAGGAATACCATGCCTACGTTTGCTGGAAGGGGAATCTATTAACTGAAAGTGCTTACCTGGAAGCAACTGGCACAAGACCGTGATAGATGGAGAGGCCGTGATCTACCCCGGAATATTGCCCCAGCCAAACAATTGGCTTCATCGGAAAAACGGATTTCCTCCTCCTCGTGAAGAGAACAGTCTCTGTTTTGAGAGGCTTAACTGCAACCAAATTTCTGATACAGCAGTCGTCGATCACGTCTGGAATTGCCTGCGCTTTTGAACACACATCCGCTAGGCAGGATCCGACGGACTATACTGCTTTGCCACTCGCTTACTCGGTCGTAAATGGAGGCCCACCACAAGGTTGACAGCTGTCACCACTTCTATTGAACAGTATGTAGAAGGAACTGCAATCAACTTAGATGAGGCAAGCTATGTGGCAGTCATTATGTCAGCATTTGTGCGTACATCTTCCCAAGAAGGGGATCACGGGATGCTCTCTCTGTGATTGCGAGTAGTCACATTCAAACATTGGCCTCCGAAACAAGTTAAAGTGTGAATAGTAATCGTTATCTACGCAAATGTCGTTCCCATTACCCGTAGCTTTGATGTAAAAAATATGGACGTTCAAGGACATTTCTTTTGAAATCCAAGTTTTTAACGAACACCGTCCAACTCATCGACTTTGCACGGAGAATATGCAACACATTTGCACGATTTCCATTTCAACTTTTCCGCCGTGCCGATGAGAAATGAGGACAATCTTTCGATTGCCTGAAACGAGCAACTTTTCAGGCAAACTTCCTGCACCCCAGAGAGGTGCAGTGTGGAGGACGTCGAATGGAAAGCAAACCAATGCCCGAAGTTTATGAGTAAGTTTGAGTACTTAGGTCACGCAAGTCGTAATGGCTAATGCTTACAAACTTATTCACTTGGGGCACTCAACTCGTTCACAAATTCTCTGTGAGACTGTAAACGGCGTGCTTTTGCGTCACCGAAACTAGGTGGACACTTGAGGGCACTCACAACAAACAGTCTCCCCGCCTTCGGAACCCATCCAAGAGCTGGAGAAGAAAACAACTCCATTCAGTGGAGAGAGAACTAATTGAGAACCGAAATGAGATAAGATAAGGCAGCAAAATGGAAGAGCCACAAAAATCCATCTCCCCACTGATGCCATATTGAATCCTATTTAAAAGTCAATCAATTACAATTCCACCGAAGGGGCGAGGAGGAACTCTCTCTCTAAATGCATCCCATAATCTCGAAGCGCTTCGGGGTAAGTGTTCGGTTGCCCCGCGCATAAGTGGCACACACTGGAAGCGAAGGGGATTGCATATTAATTACACTTATTATCATCGGAACGCATCTGACGAATGGATCACGTTTAGATGTACGAAACGCACTTCCCCATGTGAGTGCTGGAAGGGGCCTCCCTAATGCGTGCGTGGCTTATGGATAAATTCAAGCACACACCCTTGAAAACTGGATCAGGCGTCTAGCGTAGCCCGGGGAGTGCATCCACGTCGGTTCGTTCGGCTGCCTCCATTGAGAGCGAATTCAATAAACCGATTCAAAAATCAATCGTGGCTGTTGAAAACTACGGATAAACACAGCGGTCTGGTCTCTGTGTGTTTTTTGTTTTGTTCTCCCGTTCAATCAATGAACGAAAGGATCCCTCTAATCCTGACCGGAATATTAAATTACAGCACGTTTTCGAGAACTCCTACCCCGTCGCCGCCGCCGTCACGGTGCCCGGAGAGAAGAGGGAAAAACGGAGGAAGTGGCAGGGACTGATACCGAGTCGAAAAAGAACAAAGCCTCACATTCAGCGTGTTCCATTGGCCGAGTAAAACGAATTATCATCCCATTCATTCACCTTCGGTAATGACGGCCGCAAGCATCAGGAAAGCAAGAAGGAAAGAAAAATCTCTCCCGATGATTCATGTATCCTCGGCATATTTCGGCTGAGGCTGTGGCATCTTCCCAGCCATCCACCTGAACAATGTGATTCGTTATCCGTTCTCGGTTGTTTGTAAGAAGACACTCGCACGCTGTTGTGTGTGGCTGTGTGTGATCGCATCGTCGGCATTGAATCTTTTGTGAAAAATTTGTGAAATCTCAAGGAAGGCAGTGACGACCTACCGCACGATGCGACGTCGTCAATGGTAGTTGCACGAGTACGAACGCAGCGTAACGCCTTCGGGCAACGCGGGTTTTCTCGGCTCGTTTACGATAGTTTCTGGTTTTTGTAGGTTACACGGGCTGCTGGAAGGGAGATGACAACTTTCAACAATTCCTAGGGATACACGCTTTTGACTCGGACATCAGTTGGGTGCATTGTTTCCGGCGAGACGATTTTCTCGTGAGATTGTTGATAAAATTGGGGTTTTTTTTACGATTTCAGGGGTTCCTGGTGTGTTCTGGATTCTGGGTCATATACTGAGCTTGAGTGAGAGATCATGAGAGGCATTTTTCTGTCGGTAGACTTAGGGTGAGTTTTCTGTTCCAGGCCGACTCTGGTTGGGCGCCATTTCTGTTTGGATGACATTTGATGGTTACCATTTGACAGGCGAAGAGAGTGGCCGATGGCAATTTATTATGAAGCCAGAACAAGTTGCTGAAAAAATTAGAACTATTTGATTTGAATAATTGTTGGAAAGTTGAACTTCCGCCGGAAATTGGGCGAAATTGGCAAAGAATGCATCGATTCACATTTCGACTTGGTTGGCTTTGTTATTGAACTGAATAGTCGCTCTTGAGACAACGAAGACCATCAACATAGACCGCGACACCATTCTAGGGTAACCGCAGGGTCCCCCATTTGGACCGGAGACCTAATTGGGTCATATTTCTTTGAGGAAGCTAAGGGCACTGCTTAAGCAGCAGTTACTGGTGGCTGCTGTCCGATCATGTTTGAGCACCTTCTTCGATCAGAATTGCATCAATTAGACCTAAGGAGCTTAAGTAGTTCTAACAGGACGGTGCCACAATTCACAGGACCCCTTTTTTGAAGAAATCTTTCCTGGCCCTCACGATGCCCAGCTTAAGATCCTTAAAGATCAAGATTGTGCTTGGTTTGATGGTGTCCACCTTCTCCTTCTAGTACTCTAACAGGAGATAACCCGAGAGGATCCAAGACGAGGCCAGTGCACATCATTGGAATCGAAATTGTTGATGTAATACCAACTGCTTCCGGAATTGTTACGAAAATGTGAATTAAACAGCTGCTGTCCTGCGGCTTTTGGACCACAAAACATTGTTATGAACCAAACATTCGATCAGTAAAGCACAAAGTATGAACTTGCATTTCATTTAAAAGTTATTCAAGAATAACATCGACCTGGAACATAAAAACGCACCGTGGACTGGAGTAGAACAGTAGAGGGTGCAGTCAGAAATCGCCCAAAAAAAAGTGCACCACAATTGAACCGTGCACCCGTCACCAAAATGTGCCCAAATCACAGCTCGATTACACTGAAAAGCGAAAGGTACCATTTTTTTTTGTTGTCCGAAAAGCCATCGTTCCACTTTGCCAGCCACGGTCAATGTACAAATTCAAAAAACGCAGATGCACTCCCATATCCAGCATCGACCAGCGCGTCTCCATTTGACCATAAACCTCAAAAGAAATTCTGTGTTTACTTCAGTGACAAAGAAATCAATTTGAGCTACTCACTGCTCACGGCGCAGTGCCCACTGGTTTCCGGAGCGACGGCTGGTGGGGGAGGTGGGCCCTTTTGTCAAACGAACCTATTTGAAAGCCTCAAGGTGTGGTGGCAAGGCATGGCCCCGAAAACCCAATCCGCCATCCATGGCCACTGAAGCAGATGATGGGGCGGTGGCGCGCTGTGAGTATGGTGAAATTTTTTCGGTAAATAAACGAAACAAATTTTCACAACTAACCGCGACAGATGACGAATGTTTACGTTTCGTCGCTGATGTTGTTTTCTTATTGCCATCTTGTCCCCGTTTGAAGAAGTCGCTTTTTTTTTCTTCAAAAATGTCAATCAAGCTCTTCAGCGGCGGCGTTCGAAGTGGCAACACAAGGAGAAGAAAAAAAAAGTGACAACAGGGTGCCCTCTCAAAGGATGTGTATAAATACCGGAAATTACAAAATCTAAATATAACTGCGAGGCATGTCTTGAAATGGAAGTACTCGACGAATTGTGAAGTGGAAGCCGGCTCTGGAGAGGAGGACTGCCGATGCCGATGCTGATGTTGGGGTGTCATTGAACGATTGAGAGATGAATTATGGCTACAGGTTGGCTGTTGGCTCTTGGGCGCTGCTTCAATTGTATTTATTTTCGAAACATTTTACAAATAAAATAAAAATATGTGGCGTTTGGAGATGTCTCTATTGTGTGAAGGGAAGGAATGTACCGAGGTGGCTGGAAAGGAGAATGTTGCTGGTCTTCTGGATGGTGACTTGAAATGTCTGTGGAAGTGATGATTGGCATCGGAATTTGTTCTGTGTGGGGAGGAAGAGACTTTGTGTGCTGATACGTTGTGAGGAAACCAAAGTTTCTGTGAAAGCTTGACAAGGCCTCCATTACAGGTCTTTTCTCAGATTATTGGCGATGCCTTGAGGAGACATGGTGAGACGTGGTAACTCATCACGCAGTGCCCTTCGTCGAAGTCCTTTTCAAATTCTGTGAAAGAGAACCTATCTTTGGTAGAAGTCGTCTTCTTTTCCAAAATAAAAATGTTTACGAGGAACCTAGTTAAAAAGCAGTGCTCCCACATCAAAGTCAACCCGTCAGACTGTCCACCAAACACTTTCTTAGCTGAATCTTAGAAGTGGACACATTTCACTTAAAGACGGCCACACTACCTGAAGCCAGCCAGCTTATTTGAAATTAGCTTGCAGCTTGCACAAAAGAGTATATTCCCCAAATGAACGTTTCCGGTTTCCTCCCCCATTCGACAAATAAATGAAACCCGTTCAAACGCATATTTGACAGCAATTCGATCTACTTACCCAGTTATCCCCCGCAGCAAAAGCAGCTTGGCTTGGAAGACCCAGTTTCTCTTTTTTTTACGACAAGCCAAGAACTTGTTTCACTCCACATTCGAAGGAACATTCCCATTAAACCGAACAGAAATCGTAAACTTAGACAAAACTACCACTCCCACTCCCACTCCACACTCGAGCGATGTGTCGGACCATTTCAAAAACCACTTGGAGTCTCTCCGCGCACAAAAGTTTTTCAATTTTCCCCAAAGTCATAACAATAAAAGAGGAAATTAAGGAAAGAAAAGAAAAAAAAGCTTCAGATTCACTTGAGATACAGTTGCCGGCGGAAGGCCGGCCGTATCTCAATTCAATTATTAGAAGTGCTTCGAATCGTTAAGATAAGTCGATAGATTGATGTGATGTACTTCAATGGGAGCACAGCTTTCAATGGAATGAAGCGCCCCTCGGCCGCCTCGCATGCAAACGTCAAACAATCGACAGTCGTTGCAACTTGCAAAGCAGTCTGTCACTCCGCGTCTTGTTAACCTGCGTCTTCTTGCGATAATTTGTTGCATCCCGGCAGACACACTCGCCTATTATCTCGTCGCAGCCAATTAACGAGCGCATCTATGTCAGTGTGTTCGAGTTAATGACGACAGTGATTATCATTGCCGCCTGCAGAATTAGCTCTGCGCCACGTTGCCTCCAACACGAGCTGTGCTACCTCCTCGTGTGCCTTGAGAGGGATTAAGCTGCGACGACGATGTACATCTCTCATCATCGGTGGAGAACAAGCAAAACAATCGTTTCGATTGTACGTGGCGCCGTGGATGTTGCCATAGCTGGCTTAATCCGTACTGAGCGCGCACACACACCGAGCAGCTGAGTGGGGGAAAACAGCTTGTTTTTCCGTTTCTTCTTTCGGTTTAAACAGCGCGACCGAACTAAGGGCAACAAAGTAATCCGGGGAGTCGCCTAGTAGTCGACTTCTCGTAAGTCCGCGGTGACCAATTGGCAATTGGCCTGTCGGAAATCTCGATTTTGCCCTGGCAGACGTTGATAAGACAGAGATTATCCTCGGCGAGCGCAAAAGGTGTGAATCCACTTCGGGTTGCATGGCTTACATGCGCGCGTCATGTGTGGGTTCTCGTTGAAGCGTGCGGGATGACTCTCTGGACACTGACTGCGTGATCAGGACTCTCTGGACACTGACTACATGATCCACGTTATTATGCGTGACATAGTGTGGCACCAAAGGGTTTGAGCTTGTCAGACGTCCTGAGCGGTGTCAGACTCAAATGTATGCTGCTTTTCCTATGTTCCAGGTCGATGTTTTTTTCGAACAACTTTTGACCGGAATGGAAATTTTCAACTTTTAGTTTACCGATCGAATGTGTGGCTTTTAACGATTTTTTAAGGGAATATCAAGTCGGACTTGTGAGCGCGGCGAAAGGCAAGCTCTTTTAAGCGCATTTTCTTCAAGAAATTTCCCGTACTTCGTTACGACTTTGTTCGGAATGTTGAAGTCAAGGATCAAGCTTAGGGTTGGTCTGCTGATGTACACTTTCCCCATCAACTACGTGCTTTATCATCAAAGCCAGCCAAGCCGAGAACACGCTAAATAGGGCTCATAATTCTCTTATTTGCAAAATATGGAACAACTAGAATATATTACTTACAGGGTGGGCCAAATACAATTTTCTTTTCAAAACTGCAATAAAATGAAGCAAAATTAAATTGTTTCCATTCATTATGGCTTCACTAGTAAGAACAAACAGTCCCATTAATTATGAAATACAATGTCGTTCAAGTGGCTACCTCGGCTGGCTTCGCAGTAGCGCACTCTGTCACCCCAATTCTCCAAGACCTTGTTGATGGTTTCGTGTTGTAGCTAACGAATTACCTGGATGGCATTGGCCTTGAATGTGACGGATTGTTGACATAACGTCGGTCTTCCACGGTGCCCCACAAAAAGGGGTCAAATCGCAGCTCCGAGGCGGCCAATTAACATCGCCAAGATGGCTGATAACACGAGTTGGTGTTACTAACAACTCCTTTCGACTGTCAAATGCCATCTAATAAATCTCATCCAAACCGAAATGGCGCCCAATCAAAATCCACCTGGAACATAAAAAGCTCCCCATTCTCACAGCAATTGATGGAGTGGAGTGCACAATCAGTGTAAGGGCTCCATCGACTGACGTAACCCCCCCCGGTACCCACGATCCGCAGCTTAAGCTCCGTGTCATAACCATTTCCCCGATCATAAAGAAAAAAACACATGACCGTCGAAGCGAAGAACCAATTAGGTTCCCAAGCTGTGGCCATTACCTCAGCCGGCCAGACAGTCAATTAACAGTAAATCAATCTTAAGACATCCTTAAAACATAATTGCTTATCTAATTGAAGCTACAAAACCTTGTCTACAGGCACGCGGAAGCCAGCGTGAACCTTTGGCCAAGATGGAGCAGGTCAGTGACGCGTACGGCTGTGAAGACGTCACACAAATATATCTAAATAGGCTTAACTCGCCTTAATGCGAACACGCCTCAATTGGTTGTTTAGTGGGGACTTGATAGAACCTCATTTTTCCTATCAATCTTGACGGCAGGAAATTCAATTCCACACTGATTGCTTCAAATGGCTCCGGACTGCAGGGCCGACGCAACTCCAACTTCAATGAAGACAATAAAAAGCGTCCATCGCCCGCTCCACCCCAATTCGTGTGAGGCATAATTAGTATGCCGCCAGTGGACTCAAATGTCATGTTCTGCCGGGCAACGTGCACCAGCGCTGGCTAAAGTTCACTTCGCATTAAATCCCGTCCGCGTGCCAAATGGCCACGAGGCGGATTCGCCGAACTCCACTCACCCACTCTACGCCACTTTGGCGAAGGGTGTTTCAGATGTCAAATGATTAACGATGCAGAAACATCGTCAATAGCCGCACAGAATAAATTCATTCTAAGCGTCAAATATTTTCTCATTCAAGCGTTTTACTACCGACCGACTGGTTGATTGTGACTGTGACGCGACGGACGGCGCACACTGTCACTGTGCGGCTGGGACTGACCCTTTAAGGCGGATGAGCATTGTGCACAACATGCATATTGCCCCGCGCAAAGGGTTAAGTGGTTTCAGTGTCCATTTGATTGCAGATTCTCACTGTGCTGCTGACAGTGGCTAGGAAACACCACTGCCGCCACCAGCAGCAGCAGCACCGTGGGGTCTTGCGATCCACGCGAAAAGACCACCCAGTCGGCCGTGTCGTGTTGTTGTGTGTGTTCTTCCTTTGTTAACAATTTGATTTATGCGGGTTCTGTGTCACTTGCGAAAGTCGATACACGGATCAGAATTCTTTTTTCGTGACTGGGAGATTTAGGGAATAGGAGCCGGAATACGGACTTATGCAGGCTGCGAGCTGTTCCGGCGGGTTGTTCGAATTGATTTGAATTTGTTTTGTCAATTCTTAATGAATGTGTTCTACAGAGCAGTTGCTGGCTGGTTCTTCGGCCATGAAGTCATCGAAGTCGGCGTGTGGATTAGCTGAGCAGCATCCGTGTTCCGTTTAATGTAATGGATTAAGGGAACTGTTAGTTGACTCAACTAATTGGGAAAAGTTTCTTGGTTACTTTGGACATACTAGCCGAATGTTCAAGTTCAGGCCTTAAACTGGGATGCATGGGCTTGTGCATCCAGGGCAAAGTTGTTGATTGCCCTCAACTTGGCGAGATGCCAGCAACGATCCTTGGTCATGCATATATCAAGTTTCTCGTGGCGCCCTCTGGATAGCCTCCATGGCAACCGCCTAGGGGTGAAATAATATATGCAGCGATTGATTGTGAAAAAAATAGCAACTTAGCCTTAAGTGTCGCTGCGATTGCGATTGTGAAAAAGTAGCAACTCAATCACAATCTGAGTTTAGATCGCAGTTGATCGCAGAATGCAATTGCGATTTTCCAATCACTGTGAAAAATCGCAGTTAATGATTTCTCGCCGAACTCTTATGCATAGAAGATGAGTTGATTCTGATGAACTAATTGAAGCAGTCAATTACCTTTGCTCACATTCAATTCTGTCAGTCAATTAGGATGGAATGGGCAATGCGTTCAGAAAACTTTGTTCCCAGCTCTCACAAACGTTTATGATAAATGTATTCACTTTAAAGGATGTCATAAGACACCGTTGGGAGTCATGATGTAAAAATCATATTTTTTTTTCACTTTTTCTTTGGAGCTATAATATTTCGGACCATGGGCAATGCGACACAAGCACAGCACTTTACTCCGCACACGCAACAATTTTGTTTGTCAACATATCTATCGAGTGAATCTCATCCATGTGAAAACATTTTACCGGAAATTGGTTATCTCAACGCTCAAGTTCAAGTAGCTACTTGCCGTTTATCGGTCAGCTGGGTTACATTTTTGAGTGAGTTGAACTTCATAAGGGTGTAGATGCAAATCCAGAAATGTGCCGTAAGCGACAAGCTACAATGCAATGCTAACTGTGAAATCGATAGAATTGGGTCATTTTAAACACTTCCACTAAAGCTACCATCTTTTATATAGAGCATGCATGCCTTTGGGTGATGAAGGGTCCTCGGATATTGTCTATAGGACTGTCAGATGAATCATGTTCATGATCGCCACAGCAATAGATGAAAAAGACAATGCAAAGATGGCTCTGAGGCGAACATACTGCCAGAATGTAATGTGGTCCAACTTCGAATTAAAAAAAAACTGCAATACAGGGTCGACTCCAGCCAGCAGTAGCTAAAGATACACACAAAAAAAAACGGCAGAAAAGCACGGAGGTTGGCCACTCAGGTCTGGGGATGTTTCTCTTTCAAATTTGAGTCCAGCTTACGTCCACATTCCTTTTAATCCTTTTCCGCTTCGAAAAAGTCTTTGGGAAGCTTTGCTTTCCAACAAGATATCGAACGAAAGCACACAAGTAGCTAAAGTGTTGGAGTGGCCATCCTAGTCTCCAGACCTCAACTAAGCACCTGTGGATGATCTTGGATGATCGAATCCCATTGGAGGAGCGTCGCTACGATTTAGGTCTAATTTTGAGTCACTGTTTTGAAAGACTGACTTGTGTAAGGCAGTCTAAAAAGACTGGAATTGAAGATGGATTGTCGGCATAGGCAATTGATTTGAAGGATACACCCAAGAAATAGTCTAAGGGTGTCAAATCATGCGATCACGTGCTGTGTGGCTGTGTGGCTTGTAGGGTTGTTTTGATGGAAGCGTCGATCGACCAGGTTCAGCTCGAGACCATTGAACGATGGCGGGCGCCATTCATAAAACTGTTGATTTCACGGCCACCTTCGAAAAAATTCAGACAATGTTGCCACCCGTAGGTGGCGTGAAATTCATGCGAAATTTTATCACTAGGGCTTGAATAGCTACAGTACGTAGGTTCGTCTGTAATAATGGTTGAAGTGCGCGTTTTTCGGGTGTATTGAACTGAAGAAAGTGGGGAGTGACTATAGCAACCACATAGCACTGCGACCACGATAGATCTACTTTGGAGCTACCCTGACATGCTTGATAATCTCTCTACATGGAGTGTCCTGAGAGTCTGTTTCTGTGAAGATTTGGACACTCAACGAGTAGGTGTTCATGGTTTCCTCCGATTGTCCAGTTGGCTTGTTCACATTTAGGGCATCCTCGGTGCTCCTGGGATCGACCTACAAGAATCTTTTGGAGTGTGTAAGTCCCTTCTGACTCTTCCAGAAATGGAACCGGCATTTATTTAACCAGTTTTCTTAAGTTTTATTGTATGTCAATAAGTCCATGAGGTTGCTCAATAAAAGGAGTTCTCTTCCTTTTTTGCTTGGACGTCTACCGCTTCATCGCCCTAGTGGCTTTCATGTCCTCGCATCCATATCAGTGTCAACCTCTTTCCCTTTGTCAGCGTGTTGAGTGTTTTGTGGCATTCCCAGCTCTGGCCTTGGTTGAACGTCTTTCCCACAAACTGTTTTAGGGACCAAGAAGCTTTCCACATAGTTCTGGTGTAAGTCTTCTCATGATAAAATGGCAGTCCCAACTAAGCATGCTTGATATTTGATGCATTTAAGGAATCACGACTGAGCTGTCAAAGAAAACACTGCAAAACCAGTACTGCTTTACGGCACAAATGCTAGACAAGATCGAAGGCTGAAGAAGTTCTTCAAACCGTCGGGAGAAAAATTCTGTATGCAGCGACCTGAACATACGATCAAGAGACTGGTCGGGCCTGCATAAATCCAACGCCGTCTAGGCTCTGTTGACCGCATTAACCATTTAGAACGGCTTCGAAGAATACTCGACTTTCTAGGGGTCTACTGTGAACTCTCTATTGTGCAATATGCTGATCCAAAGTGGATAAGGACTTCAACGAATTTGGTGTGCGACAGAGCTGGGGAATGATCGCGCTGACTGATGGGGATTGTGGTCCATATCCACCCCTGAAAGGAGTAAGTACCTTTCGGACGCAAACTATCACGCAAATTAACCATTAACGCGTTTGCCATGATCTTCACCTGTCACGTGAGAAGAAGAAAAAAACTCATGAAAATTGCGCCGCTTAGCCAATAATTTCTCTCACTGTACACCAGTTAAAGCAGGAATCCCTTGAACACCACGAGAACTTCAGCATCTCCACAGGACGGGTCGTGGAAAAAAAAACTGCTTTGTATTCCTCGTCAATCGTTGAGCATCAACTAACCTCGACCCTTTTGCCTTATGCCTCACTATCCGTCGGCAGAGTTTACTGCTCGTTACATGGACGATCGTTATCAGCGCCGCCATCCCATCCAGCATGCAAAACCGCATGCGTACCCGTATAATACTGGTCGCCGAGTGCCAACCGCATCTCTTAATGACTCTGAGATGCACACGATCACTTTGCATCCGAGGGTCTTCACTTTTCATTTCTTCAGCTCGTTTGAGTAATTCTTGCCGCTGACACTTGTCATTTGTTTTTATTAAATCATTCCGACTAGCATCAGACGACACGACTTAACGCGGTGCCCCGCTCAACTCCGCCTGCCAGTGACGTCGCGCTCAGTGGGGTATGGATATTGAAAGTGACAACAGCACAGTCATGAAGGGTCATGAAGGCAGAAACAGAAGATGAACGAACCCGTATGAGCCGGTGATCTCTGCTGTTGCTGATTGCTTCATTTGGAGTTGATTTTGGGGTTCATTTAGGGTTCAGAAACGGAAGTGGCAAGAAGTCGGTTTCATTGTCTAGCGATTGCTTGGCCAGAACCACTTGGTTTGTCCCGGATCGACCGCTCCACTTATCGCAATTGAACGCAAAAGCTTAACGAGCCGCACGACGCGTTTGAGGAAATTGAGAGCGATTACAATTGGACTTCGATGGCTGCGTCGATCTAGCAGACGAGGGGCGGAAATGGACGCATGTTTGCCCGAGAAATGATTGAGTTCTTCCCGCGAGAACCCTTTCTTCCAGCTCAATCAAGGCGATCAGAGGCTGCCTCAAATTGGAGCAATCAAGAGCGTCTCCTATTGACGAACTCGTGGTGCTCGTTTGATGTATGTGATTAGGCCTCGAAATCACCCGTCATTTCCAGGCCATACCGCGGAGCGTTAAAGTGCGACAAAATTAATGCGTGCATCGGGTTCAATGACTAGGTTCCGCGAGTGATGACAGGTTTGTCGCATGGTCAGTCGTGGATGAGTGACTAGCCTAGAGGCAGGCTCGACAAGAACCTCCGAAATTAACACTCCTTATAAAATTCCACTCATTGCAACACGTTCAATCTGCGCGCCACTTCTCAACGCGACGCTTGCCTTGTACGTGTCAAATCGATGACGGCATTCCCTCCGCGGGCAATTTGCGCGTCGATTCTGATTGCATACGACGTCCACTTGTGTGCCATGCCAACCATTAAAGTGATGATACCCTAACTGGGCTATCGGTTCTTCTTCTGCTTCTCCTGCTGCTCTTGCGTGTCTCCTGCCTTGTCACATTTCGTATGGCAATTGAGGAACAGGGAGTGGGATGAGCAATCGCTATCTGTTTACAGAAACAAATCGTTCATCATTAATAATCCATCAGTTGAACGATGCGGAACCCCGACGCGGACGCACAAATGTCAGTCTAATCAAACGTCTGTATGCGCGTCTCGGCACCGATGTGTCAGTTGGGGCGTCCTATGTACACATTTCATTTGCCGTTCACGACGATGATGTGTCGCCTTCGCCCGTCTTCGACGCCGCCGCGTTGCTGCTGCCGCTGCAGACCTCCCCAAAGAACAAAATTTCTGTTGTTCATGTTCGTTGTTCTTTTCATTTTTTTTTTGTGTTTCTTTTTTTGGTGCGAGTTTTTCTTCCTCATGGCCCCAGTACATGCACATCCCACTCCTATACAAATTGACAGAATATTAAGTCTCAAATTAGACAGTGTCTAATGGAATGGATAAACGCCTTGAGCTGGTAATGATATTCGTGCTCGGTATGGTGGACTATTTGGGCTCGTGAAATGAACGTGGCACGATGCAGAGGCACGGCGGCATGTGCATGGCCGATGCAAATACGCGTGAACTTCGACAAAGACCGTACGACGCAAAATGAAGTGCTTAGATGGCCTGTCTCGTGGGCAACCCACCCAAGAAGAAGCGGAACGAAAATTCATACAAATTCTTTTCTCTGAGTCACGAACCAGTTGGGGACTAATGTCGCCAGGGCAAGTGTGTGCTTTTTAAGATGAGACGTGGATGGACTCTTACGTGATACGCGTGCTGGCTTAATGAGGAGAGTGTGAAAGAAATAAAGTGGCGCCCAGCGAGGTACCAACTGCTATAATGGCGTCATTTGCACAAAATTTGAAGAAAATGGCCACGTTCATGTTCCATTTGTTCACCTTCCTTGAATTGTGGGGGAGAAGGTCTCAGAATGTCTTCAGACTCAATTCTAGGTTAGGTTTAGGCAGCAGTCACACTTAGGCCACCGTAGGCGTGTCGAATCGATCCCGCTTCCCAATCCAGTGGTGCCTTGAACAAAGCGATTCAGATGGCTGACACTGATGCTGCTTACTTCGGTCAGTTTGTTGAAGAAGTAAGCAACTTGGTGAGTTTTTCTTCGAGAGTAGAGGGCGCTGCAAGTGCAAAGAGGATGATTTATGCATTTTATTCGTCTCGGCAACTTTTGCAGAACTTATTGGCGGCGTTTCTCCAATGGAGCAGTGCTCAGTGGTAACGCCGAGGAGAGTCCTGAGAGACCGTCTGCTCAGCTTGATCACGCTGTGTGATATCTTTGAATGAGGCCATGTTGCCTTCAGCTTGGTGTGATCAATCGTTTCAAGCATCAAGAGATGTTTTGCCGTAGCGAGAGACGTTGGCGGTCGGTCTCACCCAGAAATGGCACAAGTTCGTCGCTCTTTTTACGTGGAGATTCGCGAGATTATTACAGTGGGTCGGTAACCACATGAGGTTGATGCTAAAGTACTCGGTCATCTCGTTAAGATAGAGGTGTCAGTTCAGGGAAGTCTTCGAGTTTAGGGCGACTTAATCTAGAGACTTGATGGCCGACATCTGAAGACGACATTTGTCTCGGTAATCACATTGTTCTTTAGCCAAGATAAAGCGTCCTTAATTCAAAATGTTCTGCTTGAAAGGCAATCAAATAACGAGTATTCCGATCCTTAGAGCAGACGCTTGCACCCACGCTGAAAATATGCGTGAACTCGCCTTCAACTAAGTCAGGTTGTCGCGTGTTGGTTTAATCAGAAGCCTTCAACTAGGTTAGGTTGTCCATCATCTTCTGGAATCTATGAATCGATCCATCTGTAAAGATTCGCAGAGAAACCATACAGCGTCTGTTAGTCAGGCTCCGAGTATGATCCGGAGGAGATGCTGGTTCAGAAGTTCTTCTCGAAGAGTAGCAGGAAATCGGTGTTTCTAGGTACGGATATGAATTAATCATGCAGTAATGCTCTGAGGACTTAACGCGAGCTGGCTACGAGTGTGGTTGGTTGGAAGTGTGCAACACGTTAGCAGCTTCAATGGCTGGACGCATTGTGATCCCGAGTAAGTATCAAGTGAAAACAACAGATAAAACTGCAATCCATTGAAGATCCCACACACAAATCATCGGAAAACGAGAGATAACCTAAGATCTGTTCAAGTTAATTTCAATTGAGGCAACTAAATATGAGGCGATTCCACATTTGCAGTGATTTATGTCTGTCGATCGGGGGAAGATCAAAGCACATATGCTGCGCTGACACATATCCAGGCCATCCGTTGCACAGGATTGAGGAGGCTACAGTTGTTGTCCTCTTCAAGCGCTGTCCACCATGGAGTATGGTTCTGACTATTTATACGAATAACTAGTGTTCCATGTGACGCTGTAGTCCCCAGACTCCATCTTGCAGCAATACAAGACTTTCTAAGTCTGAGGAGTTTGCGAAACTTGGAGAATTGAATGCGGTGTGCAAGCACCGCCTGTCATAGGCCCAGCTTTTAGTAGACCAACAAGTTCAACTAATGTAGGGAAATTTGTGCAGTTGTGCACGACATTGGACTACTTTCTCTGGATCTAAGGTTATCGTCGAAGGTCTTTGTCTGTCTGACTGTGTGTCAATTTTCACAACTTGTCAAACAGAGAGGAGTCATGCCACGCAGGAATTGTCACGCACTACTTTACACCGGGCGCCACTTAACGACTGTGTAGCCAAGAAGTATGGCCTTACAGTGAACTGCAGTTTCGTATGGCTGCTGATAAATAAGAAATAGATTCCCTGCTTCGTAGCTTTTGAAACTGCAGCAAGCGTCTGGCGTGAAAAAACACCACCAACTTTGAGTTCTTCTCTCTTAACTTCACTGAACTTGAACTCACGATCTGAACGAAGATCTTTCTGTCAATCGTTCCGCTAATTGAATCTTGTAAAGGCGTTTATCAAGATCATCGGTCTAGATCTTCAATAAAGTCGTTATGCAGTACGACAAGGGTGGCAGGATAACAAATCGATTGAATATTTGCCTCAGTGGCGTCAATAACTTCAAATAAGCGATGACCACAGTCTTTTAGGTTTTCTTTGCATGTACACAGAACTGTCAGCGGAATGGTGCTTCATGGTATCTTAATGTCTTGAACTTCAATCCAGTGTTGTGTTGGTTTTTGTTTACCAGTTTCCTTTACCCGGTTAAGACCAGTAATGAACACAACTGATATTACACCAAAAGAATGAAATTGTAAAAGACCTTGCCTTAATGATGAATGGAAATATGAGGAAGACGGGAGAAGAACAAGAAGCTTCTACGCCTGAAGAGAAGGTCTCTCGCCACCTCCCATCTCAAGAATATCAAAGTGTTTAGGGACAAACAAACAAAACGAGCAAGAAGCCTGGCCATAGGCTTTAGGAACGGCACCCAGACTCTTCGAAACTGTGAGGCTAATCTTGTTACTGACTCGCAGGGAATCATGGATGTATTTAAGCAGCACTTCTAACAGCTTGGCCTGACCAGGAGAGAGTGATAGGGAATCATCAGGAAATCCTTACTCCCACAAAGCATTGAAGAAGTCGGAACAGCCATTAAACAGCTGATGAATCACGAAACCACACTTAGATGGTTTACCATCAGATCTCTTGGAGCCCGGTGGCGATGTTCTGGTACGGAGCATGCACCAGATCATCTGCAGAATTTGGGAAGACGAAAGCAAGCCCAAGGACTGCAATCGAATCAGCTTCATATGCCCCATCCACTAAAAAAGCGATCATATCTCTTGCAACACCCACAGAGATATATTCCTGCTAAACGTCGCGTACAAGATCCTGTCCAGCGTACAGGTACGGCTCGTACCAATGCGGCTTCCGGTCTGACAAATGTCGACTGGGCAAATTCTGGAGAAGACTTGCTCCAACTAAGAGGGTCTTTCCAAATACGAACCTCTTGGTTCGAGAAGGATAAGAAGACAGAATATCCGGTATAACGACCAAGACATCGCGGATGCAAGACAGCTTAGTCTGGACGACTAGAAGCAGCCTGGCCAGGACCGTCATCGATGGAGGTTACCTATTGCCCAGGCTCACCCTCTTATGAGTCACAGGCCTGAGAAGCTTTCGAAATTTGGGTTCGAATCGAATCAACCGCTGCATACAAGCCCGTAGTGGACATGGGAACGATTGAATTTGATTGCATTTAAATTTTTGAGATACCTCAAATGGTTTGCGTTTCATTTTAAATAAAAGTTGTCAAGTCCTTTCTGGAAAACCTGAGATAAAAATGGTCCCTTTCAACGAAATTGATGGGTGTATAAATTAAAAAAAAAAAATCGAGTCGTCCATGGACAAATAGTTGATTAAAATCAAACGGTTGCCATAAACACATCAACTCCACAGAGAGAGAGCGGCCCGCTTCCTTTCAAAAATATGAATTCATATTTCCGTGATTAAACAAACCTCTCAGCGCGCGGAGTTTTATTGCACCGCTTCCACGGCCATCTGTCGGCATGCAGTTCCACTGAATCTGAATATACGAGTCTTTCGTCGGCTTCCTTGGAACACATTTCATATCGAATTGCATCCCCATTCGAAGCGGCACCAGCGTCACCAGCACACCACACAGTCCTTTGATGCTTCATTTGATTAACTCGGCACGTAAACATTTACTTTATCGGATGTGAATACAAAGCAGCAGCGCTGCATGTGCATGTGCATTGATACAGTCTCAGGCCATACGACATACACCTGTTTTTAGTCGCACTCGCTCGTCCATCCGCTCGTTCCGCGTCTTTCTGGATTTGTGCTCGAAATGAAGACGAAATCCGTGAAATTGCCGCTTCAAGATTTACGCTCGCTCGCTGAAGCGAAGAAGCAGTTCGAAATCAATAAAGCCAGTGCCTTCCCTTCGGCAGCACACACGCCGTGCGTGTCATAAGCGAGATGCACCTCCAGCTGTGCGACAAGTGTCCGGCTGCTTGCCTTGCATCCCTTGCATCACTCAGTGCATCTTCGAATGCACCCCTCTGCTCAGTCCTTCTGTGCATCGTCTTTTCAAATAAGTTGGCGCCGACGACAGATTTATGCCCGAACCCGAACGAAAAGATGAGAGAAATCTGCCGCACGAAAGCGACAGTTCTGGAGAATTTCCAAAAGACAGAGAGGAAGGCCGCCCGCTGGCCGAGCAATCGGGAATTTCTAATGAATGAAGCCCGAAAACAGAGGCAGCCTTGTCGGACGACCGATCGCCGGCAGGAGATAAGCCCCGTCACAGGCGGCACCGCCAAGTGGACAAGTGGCAATTGAGACTGCTAATGGAACGGCTAATGACATTGACGATTCCGGTCAACCCCTTTGCGCGCGGTGACGGCTGGCCGACCAATTCTGGAAACCGCAGCGAGGTGAAAGTTTACGAGCCCGCCCACACGTGCCAATGACGCCCGATGCATATCGCAGCGACGGCAGATGCACAACCACCCACGGACGGACGGACGGATGGATGGTATACGTGTCTCGTCCTTGCCCCCAATGCGACCGTCACGTGCTTCTGATCTCATCTTGATACGCGGGATTATTACTTTTGCACTGTGCCGGTCTATTTTTGGCTGCGACGAGCTCGAGTTCATCAAAGCCGCTGCGAAGCCGCCCGCCGAGGTGCACGCCGACACGGGGCGAGAAAATCCAAAGCCAAATCCAAATCCAAACATGGGCACAATGTCGGGACAAATTGGGGCTCGGTAATGAGGGCTTTGTTTGGGGGCGGGATTCGCCGCAAGTTATTACCGACTGCGTCACAATTTCATGGGGCACATGTCACGGGCGATGAACGAGTGTGCGTCGTGGAGGGCACGTGCCAACGGCTGCCTGACGTCAACGGCAAATTGGTTATCCCTTCATTCAGCAGAAGGATGTGTGCGGAGACACTTACCATGACGCGCATGCAGGAGACTGTTTGCCTCGTGCTGACCAGTGGACTTTGACGATTTCTGTCAATTATGGCAGGAATTAGTTGGTTGAACAGCCGCCGGAAGGAAGGACTGAAAATGTTTGCAACAGCTGTTGCCAATAGGTTAAGAGGCTTGGAGGCCACTCAAAAAAGAAAGGAGATCCTGCTCATTCACCTACACACTTCCCACAACACATTGCCTCGCTGATTAGCGGACGACTGACGACCGACGACCGACGACTGATGACCGACGACTGACGACTCTAACGACTCTAACGACTCTAACGACTCTAACGACTCTGACGACTCTGACGACTGACTACTAACCGGAGCGGAACAAGTATTGGACCCAGCTTTGATCCTTGAGGGACTCCATGTTGAGCATGTTCTCATTGATTTTGATACAAAAATGTCGGCTGCTGAGGTACTCATTTAACCAGTTCGCCGAAAATCGATAACATTCAGCTTTCCCTAGGAACCTCCCTGTCTCAAGACAAGACTTCAGACGACGGCAGCCTTCTTCTCTGCTGAGCCCAGCGACTTAAGAGACATATTCGATCGAGAGTGTGACAGAAAGCATAAATTGGTTTCCTGCTTCCAGCGGATGGATGGTTGCTGATGCGATCGTCGCGACGTGGCAACACATTGAACTTAGCATTGGTCTGAATGGACTATAAGCCGCTTCAAGCAACCAACCGTCTGGACTTGACAAAGACAAGTCATCAAATGGACAGACTTGTCCGCAAGTGTTACGTGTAACCTCGAATTGAATCAATCACCACATTGCCCAACCACCCCACCAGACTACCTGAAACGGAAAGTTCGTGTAAGCCATCATCGCCATCGCGTCAGCACGAAGGTCATTGCTAAGTTCCTCTGTCGCCGCATTAAGACGCGCGTTAAAAACCGTATAAATATCCGCTATTGATGCAACTCAATCATCAGTCGTCAAATTGACTTCACTCGCCGCGAGCCACTTAAAAGAGCAACACAAAATTGAACTGCGTCCTCGGCAACTAATTGCTAATGGACGCGCAGCATTGACACCACCCATTTACACCATTTGAAGTTCCCAAGGCTGCATTCCACGCGCTTCAATTAACCTCATAAACAAGTTTATACGTAAACAGGCGCGTTGTTTACAGCGACGCGGAGAAAGATGCGAGTAATTTGCAAACGAAATCGAAAGCGTACGCAGAGCCGATTGATCTTCAAAGTTCTCTCTGGGAATCAAGTCGGTGAAGGCTGCCAGAGCAATACGGCCAATCTCATCATAAGATATTGATGCCACCCACTGCTTTCGATTAGGGTTGGGATTTATTACCTCTCTTTGCGTTACGCAACGCGCTGCCCGCGGGTGGAAGTGGTGGCGCAGATGCTAGCGAAGGTGAGAGATGGGAACGGATCGAAAGCGAATTGCGCGGCGGCAGTGGTTCAATGCACGATGGGGCATTCGCGCGAAAGATCAACCATCAACCAGAGAATCCGCGAACGGAGTCTAGGCGTGCTGCTGCAGTGGATGCCTGTTCGAGCGATGAACCGCGCGGATTCTGGTCTGCGCTCCTTTCGTTTATTTTTGTGTTGCTGCCACGGCGTGTGAGACTGTCGAGGCTTTCAACAAAGGCGACAAAAGACGGACCGTGTGTGCGCCCTTCTCCGGCCGCGAGCACAGAAGGTGCGACGACGATTCCCGATGACATTACCTACTCTCCGCCGTGTGCTGTGTGCTCAAGATGCGCATTCGTTTTGTTGTGGAAGCATCAGCGGCAGCAGCAGCAGCGTGTACGTATCCGTTGGCGCTATGCTTTGCAATTATTCTAGTTTAAGGAATTGCTGAATAATGCATGAGTTTCCTGGAAGAGAGAGAGAAACACAATTTTTTCATTCGTTCCGGCAGGTCTTTGGCGCTAGCTAGCTGGTGGTAGGTGCTTTGGTTACGTAATTGCTGCTTTACACTGAAAAAGGAATCTCCCACTGGGAGGGAGACGGGTTGCGCTTTTCGTAGAAGCCACAACCATATGTGTGCAGTGTGTGCTGTGTGCGAGCGGGCGTGTGTGCATTTGTACTTTCTTTCGTTTTTTTTCCGGTCTCGTGGTGTTTGTTCTCTAACTCTACGGTGGTGGCTCTATTTTTGGAACAACTAAATTCTTCTTGGAAAGTCGACATCGATGGGGGCCACCAGTGCTATGACAATTTGGTGGAGAGTGTGGAGCAGATGCGATTCCAAGAAGTCGAATTCGGTCGAAGTTGAACGATTTAGTGCGCTTTGGCGTGGGGTGAGTTGCCGTAATTTACTGAGCCTGTGTGCAAAAATTCGATTATTTGATGAAATTATTTCGGGCACGTGGTCGGCTATCGAGAGTGTGCAGGGAATTAAGTGAGAACTGGATTAAATGGTTGGGTATTTCTGCTTATCTGTTGGGAGCAGTAGCGTTTCTGTTTCGGTAGCGAACGTAGGGATTGTGCAAAGCAAACTATTAAGTATGTGCTGCGATTGTTGCGGTTGCCGAACGGGCACAATCTAAAAGAATACACGTTCACTTGGTCTCTCCATCGACTCAAGTGTTGGAATAAAAGACTTGTCAAAAATTGAGGAACTCGCAATTGAGACGTTTTTTTCAGAAAAATAGTTTAATAGAAGGGAGTTCGACAAGTCGACGAGTCAACTTAGTCTTCGTGGCAACAACTTAGATCGTCGAAAACAATTTAGTTAGCCGTTTACAGCACTGCTCGTTTGATTCATCTTTTGCGACATATTTGTGGTCACACATCCTGCGTCGCTGCGCGTTGTCTCTTTTGATTGAATTCGCAGACTCTTACAGAGCACACGGCAGAGAAACCGTTGACATTCTTTACAACACTTGACACACGGCCCACATTCTACACAACACTTGACACACTCTCGTCCACCCATCAATGCAAAGGAAGTGAGCGCGACTCATCAGCTATTGACAGATCCCTGCCCCGTGCTTCCCTTCACACAGAAATACTTGTAAGGCTGCGTTTTCGTAAAGGGTGACCAAATATTTGGAATGTCAAAGTTGCCAATGACGTCCAGCTGTCAAAATATTCACAAAGGATAGCCATTGCATCAAGTGTGGCTTCACAGTTGAGGAACGTGCGAAAGTTATTAAAAAAGATGATCAAGATATGAAAAATATGAAATATGATCGTTCAGGTTCAGTTGAGACACGACATCGTGGTGTCAGTGTACATTCGCCGCTTCAAGGAAAAGTTTGTGGACACTCTTTTCGACCCTAAGCCACCAACCAGAGAGAGATTGATCCGAAGTGGAGAAAACATAGCCGCCGTAGAGGCCAGCATCGAAGAAGACTGCCAGAAATGTCGATTCGGCGCCGATCGGCTGAGTTGAACATCGACAAAGAATCAACTTGGCTTATTTTGCCGAGGTCCCTTTTCAGTCAACATTCACAATTGTCGTTGCTGGAGTGAATTCAACCCATAAGCATTCACAACGATTCACTGTTTGGTGCGATTTATCGGCATTCTCGGACATTATTTCTTTCAGAATGAGGAAGGAAACATCGTTAGCGCCGAAGGGATAAAGCGACGGTAATAAGCTTTCTGTGACCAGAGCTCAATTATATCGAAATACCCCAGCTTCGGTTCCAACAAGACGGCGCTACATGCCATACAAGGGACGCAAAGCTCCCTTGTATGTCACGGCGAGCATTCATCAATTGGGCACCGTGATCAGGCCACTTGACAGTACTCGAATATTTTCTCCGGGGCTACTTGCTACTATATGGCACATCATCTTCAAGACCAGCTTAGAGAACCTTTCGATATTCGAGATGAAGATACTCCGAATATGCACCGGTCTCACCTATAACAGAGATGGCCAGAAGGACCCCAGCAACAGGAGACTCTACGAAGAGGCCCGCATCATCCCCCTACAGCAATACTTGATGACACTGTTCCAGAGGCAATTGCTCGACGTCGGCAACTAGCTAAACATGACTATTAGTGAACGTTGAATCTGCTAAAAGAGGAGACATGCCCAAGGCCATCAACCAACAGACTGTATCACTTCTACCAAAGTAGTGATGGCAGTCATGATGGCGGATAAATAGGCTGCCCCACCACCACCACACAATCCCGAGAGGACCAACAAGGACATACGGAACTGAATATGCCAATAATTACAACATTGTAAGGTCTGTGAACATAGTAGGTACTTAAGGAGCCCAACTGATGTACCTACTAGCAGAGAACTCATTTTAGTTCCTTTTGGGGATTTTTTTTTATCTGAGCACCACGATATATATTGTGTTAGGTGACACATATATTGAAGCTTATACCCGAGCCCAAATTATAGACAATCGGTCTACCAAGTTTCATTCAAATCGGTGAAGTCTTAAAGGAGACAGAGCTCCGCAAACATCGAAATAACAAACATTTCATTTTCTTCGTTTCAGAGTCTCTGAAAAATTCATTTAAGTATTCAAACCTTCAACAAGTCTTGCAATGTCAGGTTAAGGGTCACACGTATCGTCCGACATCCACTCCACAAAGGCTCCTTTGACTTTGACTTTGACTGACGGCGTCGAAACCTGCTGACAGAGGTTCAGAAATCTCGAAGCCTTTGGAATTAACTCAAGCATCTGCTTAATAAAAACCTCATTTTCACTGCCAGCCCAAAAATCAAGAAGAATGAACATTAACAGAAGTTCCACTTACATCGAAAGGGAGTACTAAGTAGGCTTTTTCCGTCACTCGATGTTTTTACGAGGGGTAATGTGTGAGGGCCCATAACACTCGCTTCGAGATATCGAGATGAGATGTATCATCGGAGGCATGAATAGTGTCCAATTTGGTGCTGCAATGTTGAATTGTGAAGATCTGTGCCATAGGTTGATGGGTCGCGTCTTGTGACTTCTTCATCATCTTTCTGTAGAAGTTTTCTTTACAATTCAGCTACTAAAATAGATATTCCAAAAAAAAAACTGCTATTGACTTCGAATAGAGGCCATACAAGGGACGTTTGCGGCCAATCTGAGTCTGGCTTGTGAACCACGTCAAAATGGTGTATACGAGAGTCTTCGCCGTCGACATTGACCGTTGCAATAGGCAGCTATAGCTTCGGTGTAGTCAAAGACTTTGTCTGCCACGGCTCCGAGGTAAACAGACAAACAGTGCTGATGCTGCCCGAGATCAAGCCCAGTCATGTTTGTTAGTTCTGACATTCCTCCCAAACTCGTCAGATTGTGCATTGTGACGATAAAGAGTTCTCGCTACTCCAACAAGGTCGGTAACAGGGAGCGATGGCCCTTCGTGATGAAGAATGTCTAAGGTGGCGTGTTAGAAACTGTGTGTCAATTCGGGAGGCAAGTTAGTCGAAATCTGGATGTGCTGCCTAAGTAGTCAAAAAAGTATACGATTTTTAACGAATTTCAAGCCTGTTCATAGAGCCGATGACGACGGTGGATAAGGGGTTGCAACTATATAGTTTCTATTAAACGACGTTGCAACCCCCATTCTCCTTGAGTGGTACAACTTCTTTTTCTCAATTACATCACACACACGAGTACTCACCACCTCTGTTTGTTTAGTTCCAAAACATAGCCAAGCCTCAGAGAAACACTTACCTGAAAGAAAAAAAAAGAAACAGAAAACAAATATAAGACAGATGTCAGTTGTAGTTGTCAAAAATAATCCATATTCATTCGGTTCTCATTGATTCCGTGCACATTCCCGATCACCCACACGCACCCACCGACTGCATTCAATCTGACAGCTGCATTTGTTTTCATTTGACCGTGTTCGGTGTTCATCCACTGGGTGACTTGTCCAAATTAAATTGATCCGACAAGGGCCAGAGGACAATTAATTGTTCGTAATAATTTAACACGGTGAAATGACATATGTATCAGGAACATCGCATCAGATCGCGACTGCGTCCATAAGCGGAAGCATTAATTATCCGTATTTAGGGTGTAATTTATTTCATTGCGGTGATAAAAATGCCGACGACGACGGCGATGGGTGAGGAGGCATCAGCTGGCGCTGGTGGTGGCGCAGAGGACGTTTGACAGGATTATTTATGCATTGTCTATGGACACGGAAGACTGACCATGTGAAGATGAGTGGTTCTTCTTCATTTAAGGACATGCAGTGCGCTTGGGGTAGAGGGGGAGAAAGATGGTCGTCTAGGCTGTGTGAGGAGGGTTTTAAGACGGGGACTCGTTTGTGAAGAGGGACGCTGGTTACTTCTACTGAAGTGGTTGACTAATGTTTCATCGAAAACAGAAACGAAATGTCTCAGGAATGACGTCGAACAAGAAGGGATCGTCGTCTGTCTTAGGTTACATCCTGAATGAAGTAAAAAATATTAAAAAAAAGGGAAATGAAATATCCCCCAGGCGAGCATCGACGGTGGACGACATTTGTGTGTACTTCCAATGGGGTAGGTAGGCAGGTATGTAGGCAATGTAATGGGACGACTTTATTGTCGTGGCTCACTTATCCCCTAGCTAGGGGATGGATTCCTACCGTGAGACCTTTTTTATTCATAAAACCATCCAGATTCGTACATATATGAATCTTAAGACGTTTTTCAGTTAAACCGAGCTTAAGTTCTCCAGCTGTACGAACAAGAGCTTTCCTAGGAACTGTCTCCTTTTCTTTAGACATTCGCAGAGCATATGTTGGGCCGTTTCTATTTCTTCCACGTCTCTGCATAAGTTGATGTCCGGTGTGTTCAGACGCAATGCAATGCATAAGGAACTAGTTAGCATGTACAATTCCTTGCGACTAGAACTGATGAGTGATGAGCCCTTGCTGTTCCACTATCCAGACCAAACCATCTAGTTCTGACTCTATCCAGAGCTAAAAGTCTCTCAGTTCAGACCCCTTTTTCATGAGACTGGCCGCTATATCGTTTTCTTGGATAGTAGGGGTAGTGGGGGCAACACCCCTAATTTTATTAAGCTTAATACAAGCTAGCAACTCAAACAATCTAGACTTAAAAACTGAAGCTTAACCTAGATGGTAGAGAGAGAAAGGCAGGACTAGCGCAGGAAAGAATGGGACTGGAGGTGGTTTCGAAATGAGGTTTCGCTAAAGTGGAAACCGAAAGAGTATTCCATAGTGTTAGACAGGCTTAACATACTTGATACTGGTGAGTTTAAGCCGTAATTAGTCCGATGTGGTCTAATGTGGAAGAGGACTGAAGACCTTAGATTGTAGAGGTTGACGCTAAGAGACACAAATTCAAGAAGTGCGGGTCAGTCTGTATTACCAGCAATCAGTTGGTGGAGGAAGAGCAGATCGACAGTTTTGCGACGGTTTTCGAGGGAATCAATGCAAATTAGTTTAATGCGATCAGAGTAAGGAGGTAAGTTGGTTCTGTCAGTCCAGGCAAGATCAAGTAGAAACCTACGCTGAACAGCATGGTACCAGCATAGGATCACCGAGGTTCACCAAGGTTCTGATTGAGGATCTCACTGACGTTTTGTCTGCATAACCTAGCCAGCTTCGTTTGCAGGATGTGCGATGGTGATCCATTTGTCGGTTATATTGAGGTCACTCAACTAAAGTGGTATTTATCGGAGTGGTCACAGAAGACGGTCGTTTTTTAGCCGTCCAAAGCAAGAAAGGGTTTCACTGTTTGTAGTAGTTAGTACTTAGTTATTTTTTAGTTTTCTTGGGCTTAACAGACTTTTCATTATCAACAGGAAAGTATATCCAATGATAAATCATTTCCTGACAGCTGAGCCATTTCATCAAGATTAAAAAATGACATGACAGTACCTAGACGAACTATGCGTCACCAAAGACAGAAAGGCTTCACAGCATCACATTTGAGCAAATGAAGAACTATGCCTACCTTGTCGTCGGAGTCAATTCAAATAGCAATCAACGTAGACTCTGAACCAAAGCTAATGCTAAGGCTTTAACTGATGCTAGGGTCATTACTCCTTGATGGCCGTTGGTTGGCTGGTTCAAGCCATCAAAATTAATTTATCCTGCGTCCACGATCTTATTTAATTCTCAGGCCAACGAAACGTGGAGGATCCTAGACTGAATTAATATGTACTGCCTTTCGTTGTAAACGGTCTTGGGCACAATGCTTGCAGTCGTCAATAAGAACTTGTCCTGCGTCCGCGATCACTCTATCTTCATAGGAGAGAAAGACTGAAGAAGTAAATCAGCTCGATATTTTTGAGGAAGGTTTCCTTCCTATTCCCTTCCTTTTCGAATCACGAGGCTCCGCAAGACCCCCTGAGCTGGATCATTCTGGCAGACTTTATCCACATTTTGGACAGCTCATAGGGTTCTCCTCCATTCACCTTCCTCGCAAACAGGCCCAGTTATCATAATATCAGCATTTTGTCTTTCAAATGCACAAACAACCATCTCTATGGCTCTGCTTATCGCTATGCAGAATAAAGCTTTTGTAGAGCATCGTGTTAGTCCTTCGAGGGAGATGTTTTGACACCCAAGTTGTTTTGGACAGCCGATGCAGCAAGGATTGCCAGTGCTAAGGGGAATCGTCCGATATCCACTAGAATGTCGATTGTGGAGCTCACGTTAGCCCCGAGGGTAGACAAGCAAACACTAGCCACGTCAAAATTGTTGATGTGACACGAGGGCAAATGCAACAAAGGGCGTCCGTGTTGAAGGTGGCTCATTCAAGTGGAGAAGAAACTCCGCTACTTGATGTATGCAAGTGAGGCCCAGGTCGGCCTCGGACTGTGGCATGAGAAGAATATAGCAAGGTTCTGGCTGAAAGGGTGTCCTTAACTTTAACCGAAGAACACCACTTGCCAGCCTGTTCTTCAATCGCATATGAAACTACTAAATCGGTACGTAGTTAAATCGTAAGCAATCCTTTGCCGAAATTCAATGAGGTTCTGAATGATTCGAAAATTATTGAAACGACCTGTACACTGCATCTTGATGTTGGATATCGGGATCATCCTAGATTTGATAGTCGTCGTACCAGAAGTTGATGAAGAGATGATTAATTGTGCGAACATTTGGTGCAGGTTCTTATTGAAATCTATTTACACGTGATCACCTCATATGTATATATGTAGGTACGTGCCACAGTATGCAATTCCATTCACGTGGCCATGTAAACGTTTTGAATATACGTGAACTTAATAAAATTCCAAATAAAATAATTAAATATTGTAATATACAAAATACAAGCGACGTAAATATCCGTGAAATTGATTCACGTGATTACGTGAACATATTGCAAATATGCACCAAAATAGAGTTCACAAGTGACATGCAGTTCTTATGAAATTAAGATGAATTTGAACTCTAGTAAAAATGGTAAATTCACGTGTATTAAGATTCACATAAAATCACGGGGGTAGTTGAGTCTACACATTTTGCAGCGGAAATGATTGACTCTGCGACTCTGGGAAACATGGGACAAGCATTCCTTGAAACAACAAAACCTTATGTATGACGATGGACTCGTAATCCGCGAGAGATGAACAATATTGCCAGACGGCGTGCGTCGTTCCGCAATTAATTTTGTTTAGTTCGACTGACTGTGACATGTTCGATGGCGTCGATGGTCAATAAAAGCCCACCCGTTGCCCAGACTCATCGGTACATCTACCAGTCATTCATTACTCGTTGCGTAGCCTTAGCCAACACGAGTGGTTCTTGTAGAAGCCGACCTAAGTCCATTTCCAAGAAGCGACAATATGCGCGGACTCCTCATTTTTATCTAGAAAATGCTGACAGAAATAAATAAAAAAGGTAAACCAGATGAAAGTCGCTTTTTTTCAAACAATCTCGTTGAATTTGACTTCCTGCTTTAAGGTCAGATGTCGTGCTCGGCACAACCATGGAATCAAATCAAAAATAAACCCGCCTCTGTGCCGACAAACGCAGATGACATTGACGTGATTTGACAAACACAGACCGAGTCAACAATGAGGTTCTGAGAGCCCTTGGTACGGAGGCGGCTGAAATGGATCCTGCGGTTAATGAGAACCGGACGAAGTATATGATGTCGTCATGGAATAAACGACATGGTTTGAATGTCACCGTCTCGATGCCACCAACGCAATGTGAACCGATGCGATGTCTGTCCGATGTGCCCTGCAACGTCATCACAGTCACGTAAACTTGAACTAAACGCAGAGCATTCAGATACAACAGTTCCCGTGGCATCATCGATTTGCCTCCCTGTTGACTAAGATTCCTTTCGCATATTTCTGGCTTTAAACGACATTCAATGCCTTTATTAACCGATAAGGATTGTTGGCAACTCGAAAATATCGTGATGTGACACTTATATTGTGTGCACTAGGTATCCAATCATTGTTCGTGAAATTCACAAGAAAACGAGAAGTTGTAACCCAAATCAGGACACAGGAGGGGCCGCCTGTTGTTGGCGGGCAGAAAATTAAGGCGAATCCTTGTGTCACCACCAGATGAGATTAAATGCGGGCGGGGGACTAGCCTTCACCGACTGGAGAAGAACGGGGCTGGCCTGGCAAACGCACTTTAATTCCCAAATCACTCGCATTTAATGACGACAAGGACTCAACTCAATCTGTTGTAGCTCCCCCTCCAGGAACCTCAATCTCCCTTCAGGCCGACATCTGTGGCTACACACTGCCACCGCACTCCTGGCTCCCATTCAGCAAGCAAAGGATTATTGTTGAAATTTATCCCGGCAATCCGTTCAGCATTAACACGATCCTTGACTTTTTCAGTCCTACCCCGTGCCGAGTTGCACCCTTCTTGCTCGCTTGCAACGACTTTAAAGATCCCCCTTCGATGGAGAAAAAAAAGCAGTTTTTTCCCTCATTAATCCTTTTGTCATCGTTGCACTCCTCTCCGTCGTGCCGAGGGAAAATCCAATTTTCGTATAAATATTTTCTGCGCAGTTAAGTCCACAAGCAAACGTAATTAATGGCACACGCATTTCGGGCTCTTCAACCCCTATTCGGGGCTGTTCAACCCTCGATGACAATTCCACAAGGCCATTATCCGAGCATAGGGGTCGTCGCGGTAGTTTTAGTAAGTCACCATCCCCTGCAATCGATTGTGGTTGCTGTGTAGCTGTGTGGACGCCATAGGTTACCTACCCTCCCAGCCGTTCACACAAGTGCGGTCGGCGATTTAAAGAAAAAAAACAACAAAACAACTCAACAGATGTCAACCCGTGTAAATGTTTTGTTGGCGAACGCGTGACAGGAACGTCAATTCAATCGGAAGTTCACATTAGCGCGACGGCGGCGGCGGTGAATGGCGAGTCATTGCCGCGGATTATAGCAACTGCCAATTAATGTAATCGGCGAGTTGCGATGCGAAATTGCGAACACATAACCGACACCGACCGAGTGAATGTAGGCAGACGTGAGGACACGAGTATCCCAGCCCGTGATTCTGATAATGATCTCTGCGGTTAAAGCCTCACCGGCTACGTGATAGAGATGAGTATTACATCCGTTTTTGTTTTGTTTCTGGAATAGTCGGGAGGGTAGGTCGTTGGGTTTGTTTGTTTTTTTTTTTGGAAAACATTTCCTGCAGCCGCGGGGATGGCCATGGGCTTGGCAGTTGGCAGATGGAGGGAATGAAAAAGGATGACAGTGTCGCTTCGGAACGGAATCATAAATTGTTGGATAACGCTTTGAATTTGGTTTGGTTGCGTCGAAAATATCTGGTTGGATTTAATGCGGTAAACACAGTAAATCATTGATTTTGTCAGTCTTCGACGTGGATATGGGTTTGTGGCGCTGTGGAGTGGATTAGGAAGGGAAGCGGAGTGATTTTTCGCTTATGTAAGCGGTGTCACTAGCATCAAACACGTTGCCGCCTTTTTTGAGACCCAAGAGCAAGACGAACAGCTTGTCGGTAGATGAATTTGTGGATCTTTTGAGGCGGCAGTCTTGACCGGAATGGGTGGAAAAGTGAGATCAACTCCGTTTCTGGTGACAGAAAAATGTCAAATTGGTTTTAAATGCTGGCTTGGATGAATGGACGTCGCTTTATTTACAAACTTAAATTTAACAGACGAGTTCGTGGTGACCGCTTGCATCAATTTGTGTGCAGTGGGAGCCGTGGCCAAGTGCGTACTGAGTAGGTGCGTAGACTCCTATGTTAAATGACACGGATCTCCTCACAGTCCTAATCTCTCTCCAAAAAACAGTTCACAAGAGCATTCCCCCCAAATATGACAGGAAGTTTGACATTTTTGCCAGGAGGCCTGACAAATTTTTGCCGAATTTGTACACAAGACGGGTTCAAAGCGAAAGACTCTTGGATAGGAATATTTCTACACCTCCACAAGTAGTCCATTCTAGCATTGGACACATTGCACATATTTAACAGAGATTACAGCGAGCATAAAGGACTCTTTGACCATGCTAACAATCGGCGGATAAGACTCCTTCACATTGCATACAGGATCTTCAGGCCATAGAAGGCAAAGTTACGACTGCAAATGACAGCGTGAATGTCCTACCAAACTGGTTAGGTTGTGCAGGATGACGATGGGGAATTCATAGGGCTCCCTCAAGATCGGTAACAAACTCAGTGAGACCTTCACGACCAAACGAACAAAAATGTTTTAGAAAAAGCGACAAGATGAGATTTATTCCTGCTGTTGTGGGAATCACTCACTCGCCGGGATAGGGTGAGAAACACGGCAGGAATGCGAGGAACTCAATGTTGAGCAGCTGCTGCTTCGAACTAAAAGGACTATACATTGATGGTTTGGTCACGTGGCACGAATGTCCCCATCGTTACGATTGCCAAGGCGTGCCTTGAATTCGATTCCATCAGGTAGGCGATCGCTTGGCACACCCAGGACGAGGTGGTTAGACCAAGTCCAAAAACTAGCCTGGTTGCGCTTGGACATAGCTCCGAGTTAGAGTCGATGATGAAAGCGACGTGCTGTACAAAATATCGTTAAAATCTCAAACGCCAACACAGAATACAAGATCTTCTAGAAGTTCGATCACCTCCAAATGACGTCAATGCGGCGTTTGCAACCGCTGAGAAGGGGGCACCTAAAATGGGTCTGACCGTGAAGGAGAAAAAAAACGTACTGTTCTCAAAATGGGACATACAACACCGACGTCTCGATCAGATCGTCACAATGGACAACTGAGTAATTGATTAACGTGATCACCCGGCATAAGCCTTATATCACGAGTTCTTTTACTCCTAAGACCATTTAACGACGCTGGACGAGACGCCTTCAGTAGGAATCTCAAGTTCCAAATTTAGAAATAAGCTTTTGGACTTATTTCTTCACATTGGTAAGGTGATGAGGCCTAGCCAAACCTCTGCTACTCTTTACGACGCTCCCACTTGGGGGCCAACCTCAATTGATCAGGCTGAAACCTATGCCAGAGACTCTAGCCTCTGGTCAAGCCACCAGTGGGATGCCATAACATCCCCAGACTGGCAGCTAATATTCAAAAAGCCGTAGACTTGGTCAGCACCAATCTATGATTGAGATTGGCGCGTCCTCGTTTTCCATTAATTTCTTTCCGAGCTTGCAACCATCATATTCGAATAGGGACGGATCCTAAACCAGTTGCTCTCAGCTCATGGATTTTAGTCGCCTCTTACGACAGGCATACCTTACCTTGGGTAAATTCTAACCCCTACCCGAAGAGGGGCGTCACAATGAACAGCTATAACTTCGAGGTAGCCACGGACTTCGTCTACCTCGGGTCAGCAGTAAGTTGTGCTAACCACACCAGTTCTCTTGTCAATCGCTGTTTCTTTGAGCTTATGGGGCTGTTGAATAATAGAGCCCTCCCCAGAAGAATCAGTCTGAACAGAGACAAGACATTGATCATCCAAGTCCTGCTGTATGGCCCCGAAAGATGGACAATTTTAGAAAACCTTACATGCGCTTGTACGCAGTGTCTGTGGGACAATGCAGCAGACCAGGTCTAAGGTGGCCCACAAGAGCACTGAAAGACCTCAACCCATATAGTCTGTTAAACTGCAGGCAGCTAGTGTCTGTTCAATAGGTTGTACAATATACGATTTAGGGGCTGTACATATTCCAGGCGAGATTCCTATTAAAGACTTTCCTATTTAAGACAAAAAGACAAAAGAGGGTTCTTTCTTTAGCTCCATAAATAAAGATGTCCCGCAGAGATCCATTACAAGTCCCATACTTCTTTTTAATTTATGTCAATTAATTTTTTGCTCAATCTGTCAAAGGCAAACTTACAGCTTTTGCGGATGATACTGCATTATCTTATTGCACTTGGACTTCGCTTTTTTTTAGATGGATTAGATCAGTTTTAAGTTTATAAGCGTCTGAAGAAACGATTTTACAGTCTCAAGCATTTAGCTCAAACTTCCCACTTTACTATGACAGCTGTCCTGATTTTTTTAGTTAATAAAGTTGTCAGGCAGATGTAACATCTAAGGACCCCATCTGTGGCCAATGCACCCTTAGAGGAGCGAAGGAGTCGCATGACCGGACTTTCTTTGCTTCGTTCAACAATCAAGCGCAGCACAGATTGTTCGAAAGGCCAGTCAATGTTTTTTGTACTTTTTCAAGAATGCATGTCTGTGATGCAATAACAGACAAAAAAATGCCGACTTTTAATTTCCTCCTAACGCTGTGTCCCGAAGACATTTTCGCACAAGATGTTCTTCAGGCTTTCATTCCTTGAATCACTGCACGTCTGTGTTGTAGGAGATCACACGCCATTTCCTGCGTGGAAAGAGTGCGATCCCCTTGTCCAACTGCGCAAATACATATGTCCGAAACGGATGTTCCCATCAATCCTATGTGACGGGGTCAATGCAAATATCTCATGCGTCGATTACAGAGAACAGCTGCTTGAAGTGTGTTTGTTTACGCTTGAGTCCACTCAGAACGACATAAGGTTGTCCTTAGATGGCAGCCAAAATGTTTGCTGCTGCATCGTTTTGCACCCCGCCATACATCTTACCAGTTGGTTCAAAATATTTGTGTAGTGTGTGAGTCGGTATATCGACTTAGATGACTCTCTGCTAGAAACCAATGATGTCGCTGTACTGGTCGATAGTCGAAAGCTGCTGTCAATCGTGTCGCCCAATGAAATTCGATTATATCTCACGACGACAACATACGGCAATAGGATGAAAAAATGTCATCAAATTTATAAGGTGGACGCATAAGGATCTCCTTCTAGAGTTTCTGAGGAGTTGCTATCGATCTGGGTGTGTCCTGGCGTTGTCCTGTTGGAACAGTTCGTCTCCAATGGACCAAAGCTGGCCGCGTCTGAGCGAGCTCCAATTGTATACAATACAGGTTCGAATTAAGATTTTTGCCGTAGCAGAGCAGCTCATAGTAGATGATTCCGTGCCAATCCCAGCAAGACCTTCCTGGCCGTCAGTCGTCAATGATGGCTTGGCTACCGTTTGCGCCGATTCACCGTGAGTCGACCACGACCGTTTTCGCTTGACGCTGTCCTAAGTGCTCCACTTTTCGTCACCAGTCACCAACCGCTTCAAAAATTGATCGATGGTGTTGTTGTGATTCAGCATTCATGGTCCGAGGTTCCGATCTGAGGTATCCCTACATCGGACTTCTTTTTGTGTCCAGCCTTGTTCAAATGGTTCCAAACCGTGCAATTTTTGTGCAATATTTAGGTCCTGTGCAATCGGAACCGTGCTTACATGACGATAAGTACTCGACGATTTCCAGGACTTTATCGACACTTTCGACAATTGGTGCATCTTTGCCGTCGATATTAACGGAACGAAATCGACGGACCCAAAACTGCGCATGATGTACTGGTTTATTGAGGACCATAAACCTTATAGTAGTCGACTCTATGACCACTCTACGAATATCGCGGGTGCAAAGGGATTGACGGGGGAGCTCCTTCGATTACCCACCAAAATTGATTGTGTTGCCAACCTACATCTTTAATATCGCGAGTTGACACCGCCCTACTAAACCTCCGTCCCTCAGCTCACTCCCACATAGAACCGCCCGAGACACCCATAGACAAGCATTGGTCGGATAACGAGCGAGTGCCAGATAACCTTCACTGTCGGGTCGAGTTGGCTGCTGTGAAACGGTATCTTTGTAAGAGCAAAGATACCTCGTGCTCTGGTCATAGCTTCTAGTCAGATCTAGCTAGATGCACAGGTGTCTCGCTACACTCCGATTCGCCAGTGGCTCACCGTATTGTCCAACAACTGAGAACTTCCGCCGATTCTTTTTATCACCCGCTGAAGCCCTATTCAACTGCGTTCTGAAAAGAATTGTTTCCGATTTCGACAAGTTGGTATTCAACTTTTAGTGCTGGACCGCGCCTTTCTGAAAACGACCTTGGTCCTTCTAGCCAAACGGTGTCGAAGGCCCTTTTCAAATCAACCAGTAGGGCGCTACAGTCCGAGGTCGACATGAGTCTCACCCAGCTCTCCAGCCGGCATGATCTCTCGCCAGCTGACTCCAGTTTCGCACACCAAGCCGGCTGAGGTCCCCCTGGACTTGTGTACGCCCTCTGTTGCGTTGTCCCACAGGCTCAGAGTCGAAGATTTACGATTCTGTGCAACCATTGCACTTCACTTTGCTTTTATTCGATTGAATGTTCGAAACCAGTCTCGACGCGGCGTGCATTACACCATGGTCGGCCCTGAAACCGAATTGATTATGCGGGACCACATTATTGTCCTCAAAAGCCTTAGAGAGGTCCCACTGTACTCTTTTCAATCAGCCACCGTCTTATTCATGCAAACTTTAATTCCCGGAAAAACAAAATACAGAACAACCAAAACCACCGACGTCCAGCCCAAATATCAGAATCAACACATCAGACCGCAGTCAGAGCATCGCCCAGCAGATGCTAATGGAATCATAAAAGGCCACATATGTTGGTCGGAGAGCCGCGGAACCTTCAAACACAGATCACCGCCACTTTGTCATTTGAATTAACACACATTTTGACAGGTTCCCCTGTCGCACCGGCCACAACCTGCCTCTGAGCGATCGCAGGTTCCCATGGCTCGGCAGCTCTCCAAGCGGTAATCCGACAAGAATCTCTGCGCAAACCCATTCACACACTTCCAGTTCCTTGTTCTCGTCCTTCGCGCCCCGTCCCACCCGCATCTGTGACAGCGAGCGACGGCACAGCAAAGCATCTGGTAATCTATTCTCGCGCTCAGATCCCCGATAACCCGATAGTCGAGATGTCATAAAAGCATAACAGCCCCAAATTACCATAAGGGACGTCGGCGCGCTGTGCGGCACTTTGAAATGACCGCCCTCGTTGCTCCACTCTGCAGTTTTGTTTGTCAATCTCGGCCCGTGATAAATATCTGTGGGAGCAGCTCGCGCGCACAACACCTTGTTTGGTGTTCGGCGCGTCCACAGATTCACTCGAGACAATGTTTTCTTTCGCGAATGCGGTGAGCAGAACTGCGGCCCGCGGCGTGCGGCTGCAAGTATCACACCGCACGCTCGTAAATATCGAAATTAACAGCGTTTCGGCGTTTCCAAGTGTCCCATTATGATCTTCAGAAAGGCATTAAAAGAAATTAAATGTTAACACCCCATCGGATAAGAGGTGATAAATAATGCAGTCGGTGCGGCCAGGAGATTGGCTCTCGTAAAATCAGGTCCTCGCAGCCTAATAAAGTGGTTATTCGTGTCCCTATTCGAATTTGTGTTGCCATTGGATTTAACAACTTACTCGGCGTTGCTTACGCCGTTCTGCCTGGCCGCGGCGGTGGTGGCTGACGGTGGATGTCTGTTTGAATGCAACTCTCGGAAACTTAAGCCGAACCTCGGCAGCCACACACGGCTCGGGTATTTTATGACAATGGAATTGTCCACGATATACACGATGATGACACAAGCGACACACGACCGACCACACACGCGGTGACAGAGCAGATTTTCGGAGGCCCCCTTTAACCGGGCTGTGTGCACGTCGTTCCCTGTTCCTTTGATATCGGACGGGATCACCCATTAATAACGAATGAAAGGAATAATTTCGGGAGGGACACGAACTGGTTCTGGTTCTGGTCCTGACGACAACGAGACCGCAGAAGAGTGCCCGCGCGAGAGAGAGAGTGCAGTGCCTGGGCCAACGAAATGGGTTAGTGCTCTTGATGTTCGTTTTTGAATACTTTTCGGAGAATCGCCGATAAATTATCCTGTGCGCCTTTTTCGGCGCATAATTGATGGTGAGGTAATTTTGGATGACTTACAAACAAGAGGAGCGCGTCTTGTTTCTGGGGCGACGCACTACACGGCAATTTGGCGTCGTCATGGTCAATTTTTAACCGACATTAATGTTATACTTCATAACCTGTCGCTGTGGGCTGGCGGGCTTCGGTTCGGTTTTGAATTTGAGAAATTACTTCGAGTAATCGTTTTGCACTCAATTGGTGGCGGTCCGATGGTGGTGCGCGTTCGCCAGCATGTGTGATGGTTGATGTGAGTCAATTTGTGAAGTAAGTCACGATCGAAAGTGATGTTCTAAAGGTACTTTTACCACACATTTGATGGACCATCCATCCATCAAAGATTCAGTGTTTATGTGGCTTCGACGAGGAGAGGTTGACGATTGATTGCTGGCCTAGATGGTTGGGCCTAGATGACACCGTTTGGCTGAAGGAAAGGATCCATTGTGTTTCGTATTCCCTTTCTCTGGCACTCTTCAAGGACTTCGGAAAACATGTTTATGTGGGGATGCGATTTTGGGTTAAAAATGCGTGCCGTGGTGGGCTAAACTACTCGCTCGAACCAGGAAAAAAAAGTGGAAGCAAAGTAGAGATTAGATGACGAAATTGATCAATGGAGTGAGCTCAAGTTGGAATCGTTCACCACAATGGATCCATCAGATCCTAGGACGGATGTGGTTTCCGCTTCTAGCCACTTACCTAGGAAGGTTGGAAGGAAATCAGAGGCCAACATGCCTTTCCACGTAGCTATTTTTTTTAAATAAATAAAACACAATAGGTGGTATGAATTAAAATGGAGTGTGAGTGTTCTCTCAGCATTTTAGAGGGGACACTCCATCTGGTATGAATACAAATAATGTTCGTTAAGTTTAACGAAAACCCACCACTCACATGTTTTGACAATCGAGCGTATTATCAGTGTTCCCTCATTTCTGGTGTGAATTAAGACGAATAGAATCCGAATAGACCCATGCACAAAAAAGGTGATCTTACCTCTTGCAACAACTATAGAGGTATATCCCTGCTCAACGTCGCCTACAAGATCCTGTCCAGTGTACGGTGTGAACGTCTAAAGCCGTTTTGCACCGCACTAATCGGCACGTACCAGTGCGGCTTCCGACCCGGCAAAACGACTATAGACCAAATCTTCACACTAAGACAAATCCTGGAGAAGACCAGTGAGTTTCAAATCGATACGCGCCACCTTTTCATCGATTTCAAAGCCGCACACGACAGCATTCATCGCAAGGAGCTATTCAATGCGATGGCCGAATTCGGGATCCCGGGAAAACTGATCCGGTTGTGTCGCACCACGCTAACACACACGCGATGCACCGTGCAGTTCGGCTCAAGGATTTCTAAGCCGTTTGAAACTTGCACTGGATTTCGGCAAGGAGATGCGCTGTGGTGTGTCTTCTTCAATCTGGTACTAGAGAAGATAGTGCGGAGGGCAACTGTAAACACGGAAGGCACTATCTTCTACAAGTCGGTCCAACTGTTGGGGTACGCAGACGACATCGTCGCGCGTTCTCAACGTGCCGTAGTGGAGGCTTTTACGGCGATTGAAGAACAGGCGAAACGAACTAGTCGCAAGGTTAATGAGGACAAAACGAAATATACGCTGTCGACCAAAAAAGGTTCCGTCACACACCACCTTGGACAAAATTTCACGATCGACAGCTACAATTTCGAGGTAGTAAAGGAGTTTGTCTACCTCGGGTCTAACGTGAACTCCACATCACAGTGGAGATCCGTCGTAGAATCGCTCTTCGCAACCGGTGCTACTTCGGTTTGTCAAAACAACTGGGCTCAAAACTCCCGACCGACAAAACTCTTATTTTGCCAGTCCTGCTCTATGGAGCCGAAAGCTGGACGCTAAGCACAGCTGCAGAACTGATTCTTGGTACCTTCGAAAGAAAAGTTCTTCGTCAGGTATATGGTCCCGTCTGCGAGGAAGGCGAATGGAGGAGAAGACATCACGAACTCTACGAGCTGTACCAGGATGATGAAGAAATTGAGTGTGCATTGGAGGACACTTTATGGTTTAAAAACGTTTAAAAAAGTTTGAAAATTACTGTCTCGGAAGAGGAATAAATCGATGTATTAGGTGAAAAGGCCTAAAAAAATTAACTCTGGAATGGAAGATAAGGATTTCATAAATTGTTTACAATTTTATCCGTGCTTGAAAAAACCCAAACTCCTGCCATGACAATTAGGAAGCAAGCTTCTTTGGAAGATATGGAGGAAACATTTAAAAAAAATCCATGGCGGCACCATCAAGGAGCGTTCCACAATTCCGGCAAGTGTTAACGTCTAAAAGAAAGAGTCAAAATAGTTTAGTAATTGACCTTCAGAAAGAAGTATTCCTAGAGCTAAAAGAGTTGAATAATACACAAAGAGAAATATTTCTGTGTCACCTACTTTGAATGTTCCCTTTAACGAAAGCACTGTACCCATAAGTGTTAACTCGTAGTGTCCCCTTAGTTTTTATTCACACCACCCATTGTCCTTTCTACGCTTTGATAAAGGTTTTCTTGTTTTCTGGCGATATTCCACTGAATGGGAGACCAACCAGTCTTCCTCTTCAACTTAACTTCAGATTAAAATCGAACGATGAAATTGATATATCTGTCAAAAACTATCTCCGGAAAATTTTGAAAAACTTATATACGCCAACTTTCAAATGTCCACTCTCAAGTTGAGAATATGTATAAGTAAGAAAAATGATGTTCAACTTTCATTTTGGTGTGAACTTGGGGAATTTTAGAATATTCGGCAAGTTGAACAATAATGAAGAAAACGGTCCTAAGTTGTAGTGAACTAGAAATTCGGAAGGCTGTTTTAAGTCAGCCAAAATCTGACACTACACATGGCGTCTTCTTGATTTGAAGCAGTTCTTTCAACATCTGCTTCATTGGGACTCAAACCAAGGGAACAAATAAATCCGAGCTCTAGAGGATGATAGAATAGAAAACGTCGGCAAAGTTATCAAGAATCAGCTCCTTTTCCATTTTTATTGTTTGCTGAATTCATTACAACTAGATTAACATAGTACTATAATGTAATATGGGTGACACTACAGTCCGTAGAGGGTGTGCAGCGACTGGCTTCTCAGCAACCACTCGTGTTGTGCATGCTATTGCTTTCTCAGGAGTGGAAGGGACCTACAGTTTGCTGCCGACTCCGAAGGGCCAAGTTTGATGAGAAGCTTTTCCTAGTCATATAGTTATTACTACTCGTACTGTAAATCGAACTTAGACACTAGGAGTCGAGATCCACAACGCCACGGCCGCCACAACTAGCTTAACATACTCTTAGTAATTATAAAGGTGGCCAGGTGGACCTGCACTTAGCTTCTACAGCAACCACTCGTCTGGTACGTGCTACTGTTCTTTCACAAGTCTCTCCCTACCTAAAGGGTTATAATGTACCGGAGGTAAGGCAAGTCTGTCGGAAGGGCGACGAAAACTCCTGAACTAGAGCCACTGGTTTAGGATACGTCCCTACTCCAGTGGTTGTTATTATTAAGACGGTTACAAGCTCATAAACAATGGATTTTTATTGGCAATGCCCAATCTTCATCACCGATTGAGGCATATAGAATTAACACGGCTAGACCTGGATTTTATGGCATCCTACTAGTAGTAACCTTTCGTTTGCGAAAGTTTGACGAGAGACTATAGTCTAGTGCCAGTGGTGATCAGGAAAGTCCCTAAAACCTGCATCGGCTTCAGCCTGATCGGTTGAGCTTGTGCGGAGAAGTGGAGATTATGCCAGCATGTCTGAGAGTTTATCACGATTAAAGAGGAATAGCGTGTGCGACACAGAGACGTAAATGGTGTACGACTCAAATCGTTGTAGAGTTGCAAACACAAGCGGGTGCTGCGACCCAAAGATCAGCAGAGGTTTTACATCGGCTTCACAGTGGTAGAACAAATGTCCATGGCCATGAACTCAGTTGGTGCTTAAGAATCCTATCCGATTTCAATCCATTGGTTCAGAGAAACGGACCTCATGATATAAGCTTAATGGGAGGAGGTCAAGTAAATCTACTTACTACTTGTTCGACCTTCAGTTTAATGCTTCGAATGGCGAAATATGAAAGGCCATGCAGATGTACTCTGTGAGTATTCTTGTAAGTCTGTTCTGCTGTCAATGGCTCGATAAGGGTGCATTAAAGAAAGGTGTTTGTGGCGGAATTGAACCTGGTCACCCAGTGTAGGAGTCAGCGCATCAATCCACTACACCATGGTGAGACGGGGTAGCTGGCAACTAGTGTAGCCCTATAGAGCCAACGTTTTTACTCGATTTCATGAAAACCATTTTTATGCATATTCTACCCCACTGACCACTAGGCTGCTTTCAAACTGCCCTTTTTTTAGCTTTTCCTCAGTGTTAGACAATCCCTCACTTTCTGTAGCCAGGAATGGTTCCCCGACAGATCTTGATCGTGTTCTTTCTTGCCTCGCCCTCCCTGTCATCTTCAATATTCAGCTCTAAATAACATCTTCCTCAGCTCAGGGGTTCCCTTATTCCTCTTACAACCGCCGACTTCGCGGGATCATGTACAAATCCCAAGTGCGTGACGAGACTCATTGACCCGCTACCGTCCTAATTCAAATCTCTCTCCCCCGTCCCTGGAACTCCTACGATCCTCCTCCTTCTCCTTCCCAACTGACGTGATCATTTAAAATCGAATTACATCGCCGCGGTGCATCTTTAATCCCATCAAGAACCCAAAACCTTTTCAGCTCTCTCCCCCGCCTTACAGACCCTCAGCCATTAATCAGTAATCACTATAAAACTACCATTTACCCCAAAGAAACCGGAACCCTTCCAATTTAAAGCAAACATCCGACCAGACCGCGTTAAACTCCAGTCGCTTCCTCAAATTTTCGTGGTTCCGTGAATGTTAATGTAAATTTATTTCCTTTCCCCCTCTAGCAAGCGAAAAAAAAAGAAAAAGAAGACATTTCAAGTACACCCCCATGGTCGGCGCACGTGGAATGCGTGCATTACATTTGGTCAATTGTTATTTGCAGACGATGTGGGTGAGTTCTTGGAATTGGATTTAATTTAAACAAATGCTGGAAGCGACCCCGCCCACTATCAATTGAATATAAATAAATTGCTTTCCGTCGCGTGAATTGGTTAAACTTTTGGGCTCTTCGTGATTTCGGAACTTCGTTTGCGCGGCCGGAGAGAAAATACCGTCTTCCGCAAGATGTTTGTTTTTCTTCTTGTCGGGCGATTAATTAGATGTTGGCTTCACTTTCACTAGGGGCATCAGTTCAATTATCTGGGCGGGAGTGAATGACCGTTTTTGGCGCGATTGCTGGGAATGCGGCCAGGGAATTGCCGAGGTTTTCGGTGTGTCTTCTTGGTTGGATGTCAATTTGAGCTGGCGCTGCGTGGGAATTGTGTGCTTGAGCTGATTAGATGACATTCTGTGGAGTGGAAGGGGTTGGGAAGATCGAGTTCGTCAACCTTGTTCCTGAGACTCCTGGTTTGGGTGCCACCAGGCGGTTGCCAAAAAAATTTACAAGCAGAAACGAAGGAATCGTGCACATCTAAGCGAAAGTAGATCATGCGTACGTAGCCAGCGTACGCTCGTTAAACAGACCTACGGCCAAGACACCTATACAAGCCTGCCAAGGAAATATGAGTAGGCTTCTGGCAGAGGAAGTCAACAACATCTGCGGCTCCATGGAACGCAAACAGAACTTATGTCCCTTTTGCTCGTTTGAAGGTCTCCAACTACTGTCAGCCAAGAATGAGAGTTGTTGCGTTTATTCAAAGAGCCATTGGCCCTCAACAGAGTAAATTTAAACTCTGAAGCATGAAGCAAGACAACGGATCCAAGCAGGATCTCACAATTGTCAGCGGTGAAAGTCACTGCAATCAACACCGGCGGAAGCAATCGCTGCGTTTGAATAGATGGAGCAGGCCAGCACTCATTATATTCATCGACTTCATAGCAAAAGACTGTACTGTGGTTTTTAGACGGAAGCAGGCAGTGGTTGGATTTTAAGCGCCCCCCAAGGACAACATCCTGTAATGCACTAAGCCAACGTTCCTCTGCTAGGTAATTGTATACGAAAGAAAGAAAGGCAGGTGGCAGTCTACAAAGTACAATGGACGGAGAAAGTTTATCCATTCCATTCGACACGACAAGAACACCCTTTTGTCTGAGACTTTGGATCCTGCGGCCTTTGAATGCACCATTCCTGAATAAATCTCCTTATCATTGTGGTTTCATGGTCTATCAGGGACTAGATCTTTATCGACGCTCATAACTCATTCAGCACCATTTCAAGACCGCCTAGGAGAGCGTGCACAGAGCTGTACAATGGGTTGTCTAGTTTTGACATACCTTCCAATCTCCTCAGGTTGAACAGAAGGACAATGAAGAACTCTTGCTTCTCCATTAAGGTCTGTAGCGAACGACATGGCGACCAGCTTGTCATGTGTCTTTTTCAACATCGTTCTTGAGAAGATCTTGCAGAATCCTCTCGCTATCACAAGAGGCACGATCTTCCAAAAGTTCGTACAACTCGTGCTGTGGACCACATTAACGTGATTGGTCGAACACAGCGAGTCGTCAATGAGGCGTTTACTGGCATTGAATCGGAGCCAAATAGGTTTAGTCGTGAATCAGTACAAAATGAAGTACATATGTACATGCTGTCTTCACGGAATGACACATGCCATCGATGACTTGGCCAGAATGTCACCAAAGGCAAGTATACATTTGAGTGAACGATGTTGTGTACCTCGGCTACCAAGTAAATGGTATGAATGTCATCAGTACCTAGATTAAACTCAGAATAACTCTTGACAATTGCTGTTTCTTTGAGTTCATGCACTCTCGAAGGCTCAGCTCGAAGGCGCGGCGACATGGGCAATCTCAAGAGTGGATGAAGATGTTCTTGGCCTATGCGAGAAAAAAGTCCTGCGTTCAATGGTTCTGATGGCATTTGGAGAAGAAGTTTCAATCACGAACTGTATTGGCTGTACATGAGTCTAGCCTGGCGTCTAATGATTCAACGCCTAAGATTCGTATGAACAGGACTGCTCCGCGCTCGAGGGAGAACGCAATAGAGGACGCCCACGAAACCGGTGCAGCATACTAGTGGAGAAGGCCCTCAGTTAACTTGGCGGCCGTAATTGGAGGCAGCTCGCTAAATATCACCTCAAATGGAGACGGTTGTTAGTTAAGGCCCAGTTGCATCCCATATTGTAGCGCAAGCAGATGAAGAATATGGACGAAAATCCACTTCAGACAATTCTCGATCAGTTTATATTCCTTTCTTGAAGCCTCCTACTCCCCTCTTCGAAAATAACTTCTTCTTTTCGCAGATGGATTGATCGCCTTTTAAAGGCATCTAATCCAAGGATCTAGACATACACATGCCCTTTCGATTACAGAATCATTGTAGAGTCGTTCAGCGGAAACCAGTACACATCTGTGTTCCTGCCATAACCCCACTTGGAAGAAAAGTAACGTAAGAGCATGCTTTTGACACAACTTAAGCGAGCCAAGTAATGCTAGGGACGAGCCCAATTTATGAATAGTGCAAACTGGTGAGTAAGAGACAAATTATCCGCTCCCTATGCTGGCCACACTGTGAGTGCTTGATCGACCAACTAAGAGCCTAAGAGGGTTTTACGAGTTCCCGATGCTCTATCGACTGTTGGCGGGCTGCACGGTTAGGTGCTGTGTCTGTCGTACATAGCGACGTTTCATACCCTTTACAATCGTCAAATATCACCTGACAGATGTCATTCAATTCAAAATGGCGCCCAAACGAAATCGACCTGGAACATGAAAATCTTGCACCCCTTTCAAGAAGTCACTTTTTGGACCGATCAGTGATCTAGCACTACCTCAGATCAGCAGTCCCAGATGCCACAGCTTGCCTCATTCAGACTCGTGAACTAAGGTCAACATCGTGGGAACCAAGCGCCTGCAGATAGAACGAAGACAGTGCCGCCAGAACTCAAAAATTCCACCACATCTGCGACTGATTCACGATCGTGACTCCCCCCTGCTGGCGACATAGCAATTGATATCTCGCGAAGTTCATCGCGATTCCCATCGGACAGCCGCCGCCATTGCATAAGACGACAATTCGTCAGCCGATAACATTTTATGATGATTTCAGTAATTTATCACACTCTCTTCATAAACAACCCATGTGGCACATTGAATGTGAAAACTTGTCCAGCGCGACTGCGTGGACGCGAAACTCAAGTCCCAGTTGGCGAGCAGCAGGCCTTGGCTGGGCAGAGTAAAGCTTTTCGCGCCCGCGCAGCACAGCGTGTTCTGTCCGATGACCGAAGCCGGACTGAGAATGCGGCCGACAAGTTAAGTGCTATCCATAAATTGTGGTATTTTATTGAAATCGAAACTCTTTCATCAGGCTTAGCGCACAGCGCCGGTAAGCGCACACTGCCCCGTCGCGCCGCGTTGAGCGGAGCATTACCGGGATAATAAGCAATTTTCATTTTATTGTTCAAATGTGCGTCGTTAACTTTTATGAAGCCATAGTCATCGGCGTCGCCATTGCCACGACGGCACGGTGTTGAGTGAGGGAAAATTCGCGTCCGTACACCACCGCCGCAGTGGAGTGGATTACGCAGTTTAGAGCCTGTGTCTGCATGCAGTTCTGCGGCACACACGTGTAATTGAATTGGCCTACACTCATGCGTTCGCAATAACTCTATTTCGCGGTGGAAATTTACTGTGGCAAGTTGCTGGCTTTTACGAGTTCCCCATGCTCGATCGACTGGAGGCGGGCCGGCGCGGTCAGGTGCTGAGGCGAGCGCGCCAAACCCACCTAGAAGCAGGGGACAATCACAAATGTTGTAGGTGCCAAAGTAAACCATATATCAGAGCTCAGCTCGGAGGTTGGCCAGCGGGCTGGCAACACATCATCGCGGAGCCGTTGAGTCAATCTGAGCGATGGTGGCTGTAGTTCGCGAAAATATGATGAAAAGCGCTGCAGTAACCCGCGGTCGGGGAATGTGCTTCTTTGCGAGTCGCAGCCACTCCCGCATTCTCGGGAAATTGCTTCTTTTTGTCCCTGGAGGTCAGTCGTATTTGCATTTGAATTTGAATAGAGAGCCGTTGTCGTTCTGCGAACTGGTGTGTCCACTGATGGCATGATGGCTGGGTGGTCTGTAGTTCAGGGAGTTCACTGCATTGTCTGCTTGGCGGAGTTGGTGTGGGATTTGGAAACTACTGCCAGTGCGCAGGTGGATTCAGAGAGTCGGGCGGATATGAGGTGGCAATTTGGCATGATTGACCGGGCGGTGGTTGGTTCTCTGAAATTGCTGAATCGTTGAAAACTGTGACTGTTGCGGGTTTGGGTGGCCATTCCACATTTCTAGTGGATTTCAGATGGCAGAAATTGACCGTTGACAAGTTGAGTAAGGCTTCGTGAATTAAAATTAGGACAAAAGACTCCAGCTTTCATTTATGCGGCACCACCTCTCTCGAGTTATTCAGAATTTGCAGCAACCTTTCCATTTGGAGTCGGTGTACAACTGTGACGGGGAGTTCACGTGTGCTTTTCTTACATCAACAACAAGAGAAGGAGGACGAGAAAAAAAATCGCATCATCTGTGAAGCATTAACGCAAATCACGACATAATCCGAATGGCAGAAGACAGCTGCCCACTTAAGCCTTCATTTCGAGAAATCACATGTCTCATTCATTTAACGCTGGCTTACATATCGACGTCCATGGCATCATGTGCAAATGAAGGCATTTAACAACGATCGGTAACGTAATCCATTCAATGAAACGACAGCACTAGCATAAGGTTCGCTGCCCAAAAATCGTAACAAATTGTCACTCGTGTGGATGCAGGAGGGGCTCCTGTAGTTGTCTTCGGACAAGACAAACATCAACAATCCCCATTACTTCATTTTCCGTTTCAGAGTGGGTGTTATGAACGTTAAAGAATAATTTTGAAGCTGGTTAATTCACGTGTAATACGATTCACGTGAAACAAAATCACGGAGTACGTGTCACGCACTTTTCCATTCTGGAGTTATATTGAATGTCGGTGCAAGGTGCCTGCTGATAGAAGATCTTCACATTATGATTTAATTACAAGTGACCACGTGATACGTACGAGCATGTTATACTACAATTCAAGTGATCACGCATTCGTACTTGATGTACTTAAAATTAAAACACGTGCGCACAGGTAAAAAGAAGAAAGAAATTCACGTGTAATTAGAACTTAATGATGAAGCACGTATCGCGTACTATTCCACGCACATGCTAAGTTCATGTACATCACGTGATCACGTACGCACGTGAAATCGTGGAAAGATTAAGATCCGCTGATCTGCCCGAAAAAAAAACTATTCAGTCTTTTTAGCCAGTTTTTCATTTGAGTCTACTCTGTTAGACAAGCACGATTTGGTTGCCTTCACGTCGCCAGCTTGTCCGCAATATTTCAAACTTATCGATTAAGCGCTGTGCCATAATATAGGCGCTTTGTGTGATAACATGGATATCTTCTGCTCATAGAAGTATTTACTTGGTGCTTAGAACAAAGTGTGAGTTTTCCTACTATGTAGTACCAAGGATATTGCAAGAGCAGACTACATGATTGCCTTCTCCTCTTCTACAGCTTCTAAAAAAATCGCCATTCTAAGTTCATGCTTTTTGAAAGCAAAGTGGCGCATAATAACGCCGATAAGTGTCCTGACTCCTGACCTGGTCAGTCCGAATAGGATGTCTGTGAGTACGACGTTAAGTGTGAACTTTAGCCTACACGTACTGTCGCCAGACTATAAGCGATTCTGATTGAGTGCTTATCTTAAAAGGTGTTAGATGATGGATCTCAAAGAAAGAGAAAACGCCGTACTGCAACGAGTTAGTTTTTCTGATGATTGAAATGATTTTTTTTTTAAATTTGACACTTGGAAAGTTAGTGGGGTGTGTAAAATGACCCCTCTTATTGAATGACACTATAAGACGTTTTCTGGAATCGAGCGGGGAGACAGCTGCATTGATCTAAGCAATTTTCACAGTAGGCCATACGACCCAGACATAAAGTCAACGTGTTTGCTATAGGGAACTCACTTAGGACTGTCAGCCCAAAGTCAAAGCTACTGCTCATGAAAAGCTTGATCCACAGGAGCAGTCTTGAATGACAAGATTGTGATATATTCTGGGAAGAACAACCCTGCATCGAGTACAACATTGTCTGATACATAAGTGCACCTTATTTCTTTGTCCGACGTTCCGTGGTTATGCGATGAACTGCCGGGCAAATAAGACTTAAGCCCGAAGGTCTGTCAAAACTGCCATGGTTTCGGTCTGGGTACTGTGCCAGGTGCCAGGGTTGATGGCCGATCTTTCATCAGTGCACTGTCCACCAGAGTTGAGCAAAAAACCAGTAACTGCGATTTTTTCACAGTGAGTGAAAAATCGCAATCGCAGTCTGCCATCGACTGTGATTTAAGCTCCGATTGTGACTGAGTTGCTACTTTTTCACAATCACAACCACGGTGTGGCATCATACGTACGCCTTAGTTGCTCTTTTTTCACTAATTTAGTGCATAATCATTAGCATATTGATTCACACAACAAAACGAGAATGTTTAACGTCATGAAGTGTGGCAGATGTGAATGTGCAAAATCTGTACAAAATGTTCTGTGTGCCTTCATATTGTTCCATTATACAATACTGAACCAACGTTTACAGGCAACTAGAACTTAAAATCACAGTTTAAGATGACTGTGATTAGAAAATCGCAACTTACCCCGACTCTACTGTCCATCCATCAGAATAGGATAAACGCCAACCCATAATGTACCGTCATTCTAAAAGTCTACTTCTCTTAGCTTCAGGGCCGGTCAGGCCGCAATTCTCGATCAAAGTAGTCCAATTCCAATTCTCCTCTGTTCGACGTTCCAGAAGATCACCAATGCTTACTCTCCTTGACCAGGTATCTAAACCTACAAATTGATAGATCTTACTGTCGTTATGTACAACAAGTTGGCCACGGCACATTCTCCCATTTGAACTCTGGAACAATCATATTTCTCGAAAGAGTGGCCATTCAGTTGCCTTTGGGTTGAAACGCCGGCCTCGAGTGTATGTCTAGTTACCGACGAGCATTAGTCTTTGACTAAGACGCCCGATTAGCGTTGGCCACTGGCTAAGGTGTGCCACGATCAAATGTAGCCTTCGGAAAATCGGAAAACAAGCGAACATTCCCAAATGTTATGAGTCAAGTTGGCAACATCAGAAATTTGGTCAGTTCGCTTTTATCGGTCCACAGGGAATGCGAAGAAAAAATACAAAATTTGCAAAACAGAACACCGGTGGTGACCTTGCAAAGGAATCCTTGACCTCTCGCAAATTATGGCTCAGACGCGTCTTTATGATCGCCTTCACTCGAGCGCAAAAGCAAGCGGCGATCTCTTGCCCCCCCCCCCCCCCCCCCCCTCCCCACGGACCTTGAGGAGGCCCACAATAACTCCGACGAGCACCATCGTTTATCGCAAAGTTGTGTCCGCAAGCGATCACGCATTTCCTGGCTGCTTTCTGATATTTTTGCTTTTCCACGAAGGCCACATTTTTCGCGAACACCTAACCCCGATTGCTCGCAGTGCCGTGGCACTTTCTGGATGATTTACGATCGATAAAGATTTGAGTTCCCGCTTGGCAGCATAAAAATCCACGCACATCCACTGCACCGGCGGCCATAAATTAAGACACCATCCCCCGTCAGGTTGACAAACACCGCGACAGCCAGATTGATACGAAACAGCAATAAATACCTCCACCAAAGTGTAAACATTTTTGTTGCCTATCCAGAAACAACAAATTTCGTACGTGGCTAATGGGATTGAATCGAATTAAGTCACAGTTTGTGTGTATTGTCGGACAAATGAATAAATAAACAAACGAGCAACGGTACAGATCATTTATTATCGCCGTCTGTCGCGCTCGGTTCCTGCTATTCGCTGGCGGCGGCGATGCACAGATAAAATCCATCCGGGACGGCAAATAAGAGAAACCCCATGCAACCGGGTCATAATCGTGACGATTTTGTCGGCTGCAACGGAATGATTCATTTTCCCGCGACGAGGCGATGGCATTCCTGTGCCATCCAGCTGACAAGTGGTGCTCCACTGGGTTGCGCGCACACTTTGTTGCGTGCACATTTTTTTTCGGTTCAATTCTGGATTCGAGGCTGCGTTGCCAAGGGGTCGACGCTACCGATGAGCCCATGCCGGCCAGCTGAGCTCATTAATTTATGATTTCTGCGAAGCCTTGAAATTAAAATGTATCTACACCTACGCCCACGGTCCGGATGATGAGTCAGTGGCAGCACTTGCACTGGCCGAGCTGTTAAATTGGGCGAAATGGAAATGATCATCCAAACGAAACTGGGACAAAAATGACATTTGAAAATCGGCGAAGTGAATAATGTGTAAGCCAATCAAACTGAATGGCTTCCAATTAGGCAACGCCGATGATTCAGAGGTGTGGTGTGCGCTGAGGTGTCATCTTGTCCGAATTCGCACTGATCACTGGGGTGTGGAGGCGCAGGTGAGGGTTCAGTGATGAGATGGGTGCTTCGAGAGGTCTTCAGGTGGATTTGACGGCCACATGAGAGAGCAATGGAATTGGGACAAGAACACTGAAGATCAGTGGGGCGAGACATTTGTGGTTCGGATCTCGTCAAGAGGTGAAGAATCAGTCGGTTGTCTGATTAAATGCGCTGTCATACAAAATGCGTTTTTGACGTCGCGGTGAGGTTTCCTTTTGCGGGGCGGGATGATTTCTTTGACGTTACGCGTGTGGCAGGTGATGTATGTATATTGAATGGTGGCGTGAATTAAATGGTGTGTGAAGAAGAGCACACCATGATGGGTCCCTGAGGTTAAGTGTATTCCGGCGGCGTTTGCCATTATCATTGAAACATGAGGCGCAAGCACATCAAAAGCTTATTCCTAACAGACGCCATAATAGCTGTCAATCATGGGTGGATAGACCAGGAGAATTGTAAGACAACACTTAAGCCCCAACCGTAATGAACGTAGTGAAACTTGAGTCAGTGTAGCGAATACACCGATATCACTGTGACCCCAATCATCAATGAAGAAGAAACACGATTATGATGCACTGTGACCATAACAACCAAATCGTTCAGTTTCGTTAAGTATCGATAAGTTTCGTTAAGTATCGATAAGTTTCGTTAAGTATCATGAATCACTCTCTACGTTCATAAGTAAAGGGCAGTTGACGTCAACATTTTGCCAAAGCTCTCAGAAGCAATTATGAGAACAGTACTGCGTGCGAGAAGGCATTTCGGTGACATGGGTTAACCAAACGTTTACGGATCTAACGTCTAAGATGGCTATACTATATCGTCTTCAATTATCCTCCTTAAAAAAGACACAATTTATCACAAAAAGCCGTGAAATTCCTCGTAAGCCGTGCGAAATGGAGCGAAATGGAGACAGCTCAAATGAGTCCTATGCTTACTGAGGACAGCATGAAATGTGTGCTGACGGCGAAAAGTGAAAAACATCATCGTAGACTGGGACAGAGTCAGTCACAATGAGCAGCTATAAGTTACAGGTGGTAGAACGAAAGTCAACGAAACCGAACGAAGAGTCTATCATTTCTTTGAATTCGCGCGAATGCTTAAGTTGGCAGGGACTTCTCTCCAGCCAGACGTTGTGTTCTTAAATTCAAGCAGTAATTATGTACCAGAGCTTGGTTCTCTGGCAGAATCAAACTGACGTCCGGTTCGTGCATGAGAAAGAATGTGGTCGGATGGAAAGGATTTAATACTTGGTCTGGTTGAGTTGACGACTAACTATGTGAGATGTACAGCACCATCGATCCGGCATTGATGGGTCAGGTAATTCAAAGACCTAGGCACTGAAGATGAAATGGACAACAGAGACGTGGCATCTTGCTCGATAGTACGACGCAGTAGGGAAATACCAGAGATGCAACCATGAGTGCGCACAAGTTGGTCATCGAGATAACGTTGGCCATAAAGGCAAATTAGGCGAGGAAGTAGAAGAACGTCTCGAATTGGCCGAGTTTGGGGGAAATGGACGACGCACGGTCTGGTGGAACACACAGCTCAGGTGAGACGACTTGGCGATTTTTAACTTCCATCGTTGATCTCATTATGAAGCCAAAAGAACACGTAACAAGTCCTTGCGAACCAGCAAGAAAAAGACTAACTGTCGCCCGAAATCTCCTAACATCCACGGAAACTTCGGCGGCCACTTAACCGAAAGTCGTTTGAATAAATATCATATTTGTGGCTTCATAAAAAGAAACATGTAATGGGCTTAGCTTTGCGAAAGAGTAAGCAACGGAGGGGTGCCTCTGACAAATTCAGTACCTGCGCAGTGCACAAATTCCTTAATTCCATAATTGCTCGAAATCACGTCAAACTTTCGTGTACACTCCCCCGTGAATCACACCGCTTTCAAGAGGCGGACCTATAAATAACCACAACCCCAACTATAAACGAACACAAGCGTCAGGCATGAGATTCAACGAGCTGTAAACATTTTACGACGGACTAGCCGAACTGTGTGATTAAGTCTGACGCATGCAGCCAGCACAAGTTTCCACAAACAACGGAAAATCTAATAAAATGTGAAAGATTTTCAAAATAAATCCCAGAAAGCTACGTCCGCCTGATTGACTAGTTCCCAGCACCCATCAACGAAATGTGATTTATTGCCGAACAAAATGGAATCAGGCGAGAGTCCTTTGGGCGTTGACGTGTAAATGGGAAGGCGCCAGCGTGGGGACACTCTCTCACACCGCCGGGCGAACAATGAGATCAGCACCATCTGTTGTGCGACATGGCAGAGCAGAGCGGCGACACAATGGATAGGTGAGCGTGTGATCTTGGAGGAGCCCCACGCAATCAGCATTCCGCCGCTTCAAGGTGTTTTCCATTTCCATTTCCCTTTCCCATTGTTGACGTGTACTTGCGTCGTACACGCGGCTCCATTCTTCGGTTGCTTTGTGCGGAAGGCGATCAAAAGGAAAATTTATTCCGAGAAATGTGTCTCTTCCTCATTCCCGTATAATTGATCCTCCCGCATGTATGCTCCCCCCTCCCGCCGTCGCCGCTCCACAGTCGATTACGCTTTGAATTATGGACAACCTTGAGGGAGTAATTGAAATGTCCTCCAACGGGAAAATTCACTTACCTGAAACGAAAGAAGAGGAAAAAAAAAACACGAGAAATGAGTAAATTTAGATCAAAGATCGGCTCTTGTAATTAAAACATTTAACAAATTCGAATTTATTTGCACGCGCGCACCGGGTTAGGGGCCGTCAGAGAGCGATGTCGTCTGAATGTGAAAGGTCGTAATGATATGATTTACGTACTGTTTTCGCTGCGTTCCTCAAAGGCGAGCGACATGTGCCTTGTGGCAGTTTAATATTTGCGCTGTATGCGATCATCAGATACTAGTCATATGTCGGTAATTTCTGCCCGATGACTCATGCGTTCACGCTTATTATTCTCCACAAAGGGAATGCGATTTGGTGTAAGTGTGACCAGTCAGATGACGGTAGCCAGTGACTAGATGTTGATGCGAACGAGCACTGAAAACAGTTGAAAGCCCAGAGTGTGAGCAAATAAAACGGAGATGTCAACATTTTACGCATTTTTTTTGTTTATTCGCAAGTAATTATTTGTTTATGAATATGTGAAGTGGCGCTCCTAGTTATACGCAGCACAGGCCGACGGTATAGAGCGGAAGAGGGAGGATAAGGAAATAGAATAAGAAAATTGGCTTCAAATGGCCACACAATTAAGTGAATCAAGGGAAATCTTAATCTTTGGAATGTGTTGCAGCTAGGTTAGCTTCGGTAAGAGTGGCTGGCTACTTATAGCAATCACACTTAGGCTAGTTTAGGCCCCCTTTTGTGTTATAAAGCGGTGATGATCATCTATTTTATTTGCTTAATACAAGCGTGAACTTAGAGCTACTTTACTCACTACAAACTAACTTATATTACCTAACTGAATAGACGGTATGGATGACTAAGTCAAGGAATCCATCAAGCGTCCTAGATGATCTGGTTCAACCTACATCCCAATCGCTCGAAACTACAAAAATGTGGTTGGTGTCATTACAAGACACTGCTTCGAGACTATGTGTCATCTCAAACGACTCTTACTCGAATTGCTTGAAAGGAGGCGAGACTGAGTGTGCCCAAGATCTTCTCTGCTCTTGCCCAGCTGTGACGGCTTATGGATAAGCAATACGCTACGATAAGCTCTCGTAGTTAATTCGGAGCGCAGCAAAACGATCCAATGGACTATCTACTTCTAAGTGCAGCCCAGCATCCACACTAACCTACCAGCAATAGTTGGCAAACAAAAAGCAGCCAGCACAGCCCTAAGACTGAAGACTTTCCGACGGTGGCCACGGTCACTTAATCATTCTTAACAACTTCAACTTCCTTCCCAACGACACTGATCGCCTACTACCCTAACTATCTTGCCACCAACCAGACGGATCGAAGACGGACGAAGGGGTGGGACTGTGGGAGTAGGTGTCTATTCCAATCGCCCTCTCCTTGTAGCTTCCTGATCACTGTGGCTTTTTCCAGGCAGAAATCACTGCAATAAAAGAGGCACTATCCTGGATCAAAAACAATGTAATGTCCAAAACGGATACCACCTTCCGTTCGGACAGCCAGACTGCAATTAAGTCCTTGGACAATGTCATGTTCAACCAGATGGGTGATCATTATATAAAAATATAAAAATTGAAGGGCCGATGTTGAATGTGTACCACACTTAAACGTCAAGTTTTTTTCTGCATTTCATTTGACATTTCTCAATTTCAGACTAACTCAATTTGAACCATGGAAAGATACACAATCGAGCAACGCGTTAAAGTTATTCAGACTTATTATGAAAATGGGGGTTCAAATCAAAATGCATATCGTGCATTTTCGAAGAAAATCATCTTCAGTGATGAGGCACATTTTCACCTCAGTCGATTCGTCAATAAGCAGAATTACCGCATTTGGGCGATTGATAATCCAAGAGTGATTGTCGAAAAACCAATGCACCCACAAAGAGTTACTGTTTGGTGCAGTTTATGGGCTGGCGGCATCATCGGACCGTATTTTTTCTCAAATGAGGCCGGTCAGGCAGTTACTGTGAATGGTGTTCGCTATCGTGAAATGATAACGAACTTTTTATGGCCCGAATTGGAAGATATGCATGTGGACGATATGTGGTTTCAACAGGACGGCGCCACTTGCCACACAGCTAACGAAACAATGACTCTTTTGCGCGACAAATTCAATGGCCGTGTTATCTCACGTGGTGGCGATGTCAATTGGCCGCCAAGATCAAAGAAGAAAAGAGTCCAACGGTTGGACTCTTTTCTTTGGGGTTATTTGAAAGAAAAGGTGTACGTCGATAAGCCAGCAGCAATTCAAGAGCTAAAGGATGAGATAATTCGGCACATTAACGGCATAGAACTTCAATTATGCTTCAGCGTCATCGAAAATTTGGACCATCGGATGGAGGTGTGCCGCCGAGGTCGCGGCAGCCATTTGGCCGATGTTTTATTCCATACATAATTGAACCTTACAAATATTATCATAATAAAAAGAAATGACAATAATTTCCTAAATAATTTGTGTTTAATTCAAAATCAACATCGGCCCTTAAAATTTTACCACCCTTTACAATTCATGCGGGTGCCGGGACACTGTGACATGACGGACAATTGCAAAGCCGCTGAACTAGCAAGGTGTGGTACCAACCTCGTGCCTAGTTGCAGGAGAAGATCCATCTTCTATGCCGATCGCTGCAGCCTACTGTCTTCTTAATATGCACCTAATTAGAACAACAACCCACAAGTGGCTAGAAGGCCCCACCTTCTTCTTCTTAAATAATCACTCTGTCTGCTCAGACTAAGCAGACAATAGACACTCCAGGGTCGATAATCAGGAGTGTTGATTTCCGTCACTTGCATCCACAATGACTTGTTCTTTATACCGGAAATTCGTGTCTTCCTCTTCTTCTTGAACCTGGGGGCTCAGCTTTGGAAAAACCCTCTTAACTGAAGCATTTGTGTCCAGTTCAGTCTACGGATTATTGCCTTCCCGAATACGTCCAGATCTTTATGCAGTTCATAGAGTTCTCTAGTTCCCTACTATTCGATATCGTTGAGCTGGGAGGTTGCGAGGAACCTTATCTGCTCTAGTCTTTCGTTGCGAAGCCTTTGGATATGCTTCGTCGGTTCCACGTTTCTTCTGATCACACTCGCCATCATACCACGGGTTTCTTGTCAGTGCCGAGAGGTAGTCTAGAGCTTTTTCCGCCACCTCTTTGATGGACGAGTGGCAATGCAACCACATATCGGCATTTCTGTTCGACGGGAAGGTCTCTCACTTAATATTTCTTCGTAGGATCTGGCAATCTCTGGTTTGCTCAGGCGTCCAATGGGAAAACTCCTCTTTGTTGGTTGATGCAGGTTTCTGACAATGGACAGTCGAATTGTGAGCTACGAAGAAATGGTCACAGTCGGCGATGCTCCTCTCAATGCTCCTCTCGGTTCACATGATCGATTTGGTTGGCGATTCGAGCGTCCGAAGATCACCTGGTTGCCGAGTGGACTGTTTTGCGGGGGAACCTAGTGCAGTATTAGGTGATGTCGCAAAGTCTATGGGTCTGCATGTCGGAAAGCTGTTATCTTGTCGTTGGGGCTGTACTTTTCGATTACTTCTGGACAAGTCCGGGCAGTCTTCTAGAAACTATTCTAAAACCGTTCTCCGAACTGATCCATAGTGACCGTCGAAGATATCATACAAGTCCGCGTCAGGCTCGTTGGCATGGACGTGTTCCCATCTGAGGCTGTAGAGTCTGCTTCGATACGGATCACAGCCAGCCACACCGATCATTGAATTCGATAGTGTTCGACCTCAACTCGCTCCCATAACGAATTCGCGTCCTAATAAGTGCAACCTTTTGTGACAGCTTCGTTTTGTCTTTCGTCATGCCCTGCTCCATCCAGCGTATTCCCTGGATCGGGGTAGTATTTGCCTAGTTCTGCGTGAGGATCTATTGCCGTTGATGAGCCGCCTCCGGAGTGAAGACTGTTCTCTCAAGACAGTCCTTTTTCCTGCTCTGCTATCCGTGGCTTCGAGTCAGCTTCGCCTGTCCAGCGGGGGTTGTGAGCACAAAAGTAAGCTTGAACGAGGTGGATAGACGCCCTGATGCCCCTAGGGCGTTCGTTGCATACATTGGTTAACCTGACATTGAGTGTTGAAGAGGCTATCCAGGGGGTGCTTGTCACTCTCAGATCTTGTTGCTATAAGCCGCGCCGACGTTGTTTAGTTCACTCAAATTGTCGTAGAGGTCTGTTGCCAGATGACTTTTCCTACGAGTTCCGACGGGACACAGGGAACACAGAGTACACAGAGAAGGCGCAGCTTGGCCACCTCCTTTCATTTGTCTCAGCTGGTCGTAATCAGAGACTTATTTGCAATGATTCTCCAAAAAATCCTTCCTTTCTTGCTCCATCATCCGATGCAACTTAACCATCTCCTGAATCGAAATGAAGCTAAAAAAGATGTCTTCAGCTTCCCCATCATTATCCATCGGCGCGAGACAATTACTCTATCACTTACCCTCATTTCCCTGCACACTACCTCAACGCCCCTCCCTCACCGCTCGTTTCGAAAGCCAATTCACATCCGATCGCCTTCAAATTGATGAGCATCTGACAAATATGTGTCTTAACCGCATATCCCTTCACTCCAGTGACTAATGGCCAGCGCAAGATACTCCCGCTGTGATTGCTCAACCCAACTTTCACCCACACAGACAAACACACGCTCCGGCGATAAGCGAATTTCATTCACCTCGTCGGGCTGGGTAAAACGGTGAAACGGTAAAATCAAATTTCTTCCTTAATGCTCAATCATTTGTCATTTTCAAATCATTTAGTGAAAATCAGTGTGCATCCTGCAATTTTCATCTTCAATTCAAAATCAATCAAACCGCATTCATTCCACACCATCGTCCGTCCATCGGGTGGATGGGGGGGGGGTGGCTTGCCGCAAGAAATTCGCCGCACCATCACAGAGGCTCTGCCCGTCGCATACCAATGCGGCGAACATTAATTACACTCACACGCGGTGCGGTGATTTCACAAGCTAACGGAACAATTTGCATGCAAGAATTAATTATTTGTGTAAGCACTTATTTATTAAGGACAATCGATGGGTGTGCACGGTGCGCCCTTTGCCCCCATCCCTTCGTTTGCCGGGTGTGGGGCATGTGACATAATTTCGCGGCACACGAGGGAAATTCGCGTGACAGGTGGACACACGTCGACTCTTGTAGATTGGATGCAAGGACACGGACGCACACACCCCAGCATGCGAGAGATCGATGCATTCCGATTCCCGGAGCGACGGGGGGACGGTAATTTCGATTGAGACCATTCATCTCTCTCTGGAGTGGACCCCAGCCGGCAGGTACCGGCCGGGGATGCCGAAAAGGAAGCGAAAAGGTATGCCAAAAATCGGTTATAAATATTCATGCGCTGCCGTCGTCGTTGGCAGCCGCGGAGTCGACGCAAGACCCCGTCGCATGTGTGTTAAGTGAATGAAGATCACAGGAATGTGCAGCACGGTGCAGCGCGAAGCCGCAGGCGTGCACGCGGTGCAAGAAGAAAGTCCGCGGACCAACTACGCGGCGAATTATACGTCTGTGCTCTTGTATGCAGTTTCGGTGATTAAGATACACGGCAACGTGGATACATGCGCCATCACCTTGCGGCTAAATGGGCGCATTTTTCTCCGACCTGAGAGGAGACCTGGAGACGACGCCAGGAATGCAGTCACCGGACGCGCGTGTGTGTGCTTCGAGAATGAAATACCGGCTCCGCGGTGTGTCATCGACGAGGAATTTTCTAAACCGAGCGTGGTTTCGTAATTATTTGTACCTCCTCGGCCAGTCCGGTGGGTGGATGGAGGATACGCCGCCGCTGCGAATCCCTCGCACATTTCGTCATGGTCCGCCCTGGACGGTGTCTCATCCCTCATCAGAATTCATCATCATCCGCCCATGAGGAAGATTGAACCCTTTTGGGGGATGGCCTCCTGCCAGAGAGGAGTTAACGCAAATCAGGGAGGATGCGAATGTTGTCTGTGGTTTCGCAAGAAAAACGGACTGAATCTGCGTCTATTTTTAGACGTGGTCCTGCCGGCTCCCACCTCAATCCTCTACGAAATCAAACAAAGGATGAAAGTTCAGGAGCCTTCTTGCGGTGGGTCCTTTTCGGACACTCACCCATCAATGGGATGCCCATCTGCATGTCAGTTTGACTTCACGAGTCAATCGCTGTATCCGCCCGCCTCTAGAGGAATTCCATAAATTCGATACTTTTCCCATCTAGATACTAGTGGAATTTTGATTAAATTTATATCTGTGCTTTGAGCGAAGAAAAAAAATCTTCCAAGAAACGCACAACTACGCTGCCAATGAGCGTCGTAAAGTGAAAAATGCGGAAAAAAAATGTTTAAGTGGGATGCCTGCTTAATTGGCCCGAGAGCGAGTGGACGAGGTGCGCGGGTATGAGCGGTGCGCGCTTTTATTGCGGGATAAAATTAAAGCCATCAGAATTGCGTAAAAAACCCGTCTAATGGCCAAAGTGTTGGGGTTGAAGTGCGAACACTTAAAGCTGCCGGGGGATGCTTTTAGAACGGTGTCTGCGGTGTGTGCGAAATGTAATCGGAGTAGCGTGCAGCTACACTTTGTTGCGGATTTGCGTTTGTCGCGCGGTAGATGTCCGCTGTTGGGCGCCATTTACATACAAATGTCAGGAATGGGCATCATAATTGTCTGAAGGGGCTTGTGAGATAACCCAACAGAAGGTGAGTGTGTTTAAGGAAGCACACCAAAGTGGAAAGGGACCGACTTGGTGTGGAGCGAAATGAGCACTTACCGGTCACAATCGACGTACAGTATGAGACGACGAAAGAAGGGCCAAGCAAATGAGTCAAAGACAAATCAGATGTTACTGTGAGTATGAGGAGGAACGAGTGGACACCATACGGTCCAAGCTTGAAATTACACAGTACCAGGATCTGGCACCAGGCTGTGTCTTTTGAGAAATAGAATACGGAGAACATCCTCCTTCTATCGCCTTGACGACGTATGCATTATAAACGCTGAATTCAATGCCAGACAATGTACAGCTTAAGCCCCTGGGTCTAGATCGATACGTTTCCAAGCACTTTACCTGTTTTCAGATGCGTACCTCAGGAATCGACTGTTCAGTGAACTTCCTGCTGTTGTGTATGTATCATTGATCGATCGCATTGTCTGCAGATGATATTCACTTGTACCAAAGTTGTTCTTTGCATCGGACGTACTGGAAACTGCGTCTATGACATTAACTAGGATGTGGTTAAAACGTGCAAAGTCGCAGCCCGAGGAAGTCAAAACTCATCGCTCTCCTAAATTAAGCTAAACAAAGGCAAAAGCGATGATGGAGTCTACTCAGACATAATGGCAACATTGGGGCTGGCCAAGACCGAGCATGAGCATGAACCGATTCCGGGGTGCTCTGGTTTGCCACTTCCACAGATCAGATTCGGGGGCAGCAAAAGCGAGACATATCCTTGAGCAGGAAGAGCGGACATTATCCTCTCACTTCAGCCAAGACCGCAACCAAAAAACTCTCGACCAGCTCAGGTAAAGTTTTGAAATAAGTCGTGAGTCGCTCATTCCAATTCCTTAATTGCCTAAGAGGCAAAAGAACTCGGCAGAGCCAAAGAACGCCTAGCCTAACCTAGTGGCGATGACATTAACACGCTGACAGCATCAAAGTGTGCAACAGAGCTTCGATAGTCTCATGTACATTCAAGTGCAACAACAGTGTTATTGACATCCCCGTCGACCCAAAAATGAGCCTGAGCTGAACACATTTTTTCAATAAAACACTATTTACCGAAATTTCGATACAAACGGTGGGCATTTCTGGTCTCCAGCAACATTTTATGATGGGACTGTCCACAAAGTGAGGTGGTCTTTGTTCACTATGAAGTCTGTCGAATTAGATCTCCTTGAACACTCTTCAGCAGTTTGAGCGAATTGAAATTTCTCTCTAGGCGCCCTTGTCATATTGCCACGTTTCCGTGTTGCTGCATCTTGCAGAGGATATTTTGTGCAGAAATGGTCAACACTTCGTCATACCATAGCAAAAATAGGGTCAATCAAACAATGAAGGGGATGGGCCGACTTCCGTTCATGCACTACGTTGAGAATAGTGCCAAGGACCTTCGGTGATCAGACTAAGAAGATGTCTACATGTGATGCAAGCAAATCAAAGATGCCAGAGGCAAAGATCGCCATGGATGGCCATAAAATGATGAACAATACGTCAAGTAATTCACATATTTGGTGATCAAATATTGTGGAGCAGCACCGAACATACTCCTAAATCAGACAGCGGCCAGCACGGCGCACAGACTGAAATCGCTGAAAATGTGGAAAGAACTCTGTTCTGGACACTATCCCAGGTAGATGGAGGGTCATAACCGAAGACATCGATCTCCATCCAACCAAGCAACCAGCATCCCACCGTGATCATATTGGATGTTTGAACACCAGGCGCTGGATAGTCCTCTGCAAATCTGCACAGATGGATAAAGGCTCTAAGGATTTAAATAATCAATTGTCATTCCGACCATCAGATCAATGTAGCGTCTTTCAGGCTGAAACCATAGCGACAAAGGAAGCTCTGAGTTGGCCAACAAGTTATGCAACATCAAGTACGGATGTCGCCATCTATTCTGACAGCCAGGCAACCGAATTTTTGGGTGTAGTCACTTTCAACTCAAGGACTTCCCTGAAATGCAGCATATCCCTCGACAAGACGGCTAAGCACTTCAGCTTAGGGACAAGCTGTGCCGGGACACTGAAAATTCTAGAGAATTGTGAAGCGGAAGAACTCGCGAGAAAATTCAGTGGTTTCGTACTCTTTCCGGATGGCAACTTGCCCTCCATGTCAATCGCTACCGCAATACATCTACTAAGGTTTGAAACGGGATGAGGATGCCAGATTGGGAAACAGTAATGGCCCACTCTGGATCCAAAACGCTCACTCAGCCTGTTCAGAATGACATGTCCGGGCATTGCGCTATTGGAACTCACGCCTCTAGATTAGATTGACTTTTGCAGCCACTGCGAAGAGGAGGAGGAAAAGAAGAAGTCAGAAGCCTAGAAGCGTGCTACTTCAACAACCAGGCTACATTAAGTAGCATCAGTGTCAGTCATCACCAACGCTTTATAAAAATGGTAACACAACGTGCCTGTACTGGCCTAAGTGTGACTCCACCAGCAGCCAGCCACTTCAACCTAACCTTAACTAAATATACGTCGATTGACAATAGAAGACCTTATACTCAACATTTCATTTGGATCAGTCCATGTCATTGTTTCGTGTCAAATTTCGTTCGAAATTGACTCGAGGAGACGGTTGCGACACAATCCGGAAATCGACTTTAACAATTGTTTACATGATTCGAAAATCAGTTGATTTAAGTGAATTATATCAGGAGGGTGTAGTGCTTTGAAAGATATGACTCGATCCATGATTTAGAACGACTTTAACATCAGTCCACCGTGTCCAATTACCACTGAATGACATCGAGAATCAACTGATCATTGAAGGCACCGATTCACAATCTTAGCAATAAGCCGAATATATCCCGTGCCTTCCTGGTTCAGTTTAACAAGACAAATGCCTTCCCCGGGAGCCTGCAGAACACGTCGAACTTCACTCATTATTTGTTGGGTAGTCCCTCGTAAGCATCTATCAAGCTCGTCATTTGTTCCCTCCCTCCATTGTGCCAGGTTTCCAAGTTTCCCTTTCATCTATTTGTCGCCGCTCTCGTGGACTCACAACAAATTGCGCAGCATCCCAGCGTTCCGAGGGTGAATCAAAAACTCACAAAAGACTGCCTCACAAAAAAACAATCCATTTTCGATTTTCAAATCCGGTTTCTTTGTGCGTCGAATGGAAGACATACATCTCAATCAGTTGTTAAATGAAAGCGGCAGGTACGAGATTAATGTTCTTTTTGCTCATCACCATCCCCCTCCTCCAATCGGTCCACCACCGTGGATCATCTTGTTAAATTGTTCAATTTTGTCCCGATGTTTGTGTTCGGAAGGAATCATGACACACGCTCCGAGCGAAAACTAATCTCCGAAACGGGCACGGGGATGGATACAAATGATCTTGAGCACATCACGCATCGCATGTACAAGCATTGACATCACATTCCACATGTCACGGCATCGACGGATCTGCGAACGATTTCTGTTTGGAAATTCAGTCCAAGGATCGACTGGCGCGAGGCTGTCCGATTTCATCTTTCATCTCTCGGTTACAATCCAACATTTTGTGCTCGTCCGCTTGCGTAATGACTTAGAGCGGGATGCGCGCAATTCGATCAGTTAAATCGGAGTCATAAAGAATTTAATTACTCAAAAGCGATGCAGATACGCGTTTCGCATCAACACATGCTGGCTGGTGCCGACTGCGAATTCGCGCATCCGACTGCGCCTTGTTGCAATAATGGCGGCGACGCGGCGGTGGCTGTGGAATGCAGCTTAAAGAGGGCCATGTGAGGCGCGTTTTTGTTGGTTTCGTCTTGTTTGGATTTTAAAAATAGATTTACGATATTTTCATCCGTTTGCAGGCAACCGCTCAGCCAGGCACTCATTAGGATGGCGGTTTCTAATGAGATGCAAGTAAAAATAGCTGAGACCTCACTGGGGAGGGGTGCCCTGTCAGTCTCCAGCTCGCAATGAGCAGTTTTATGATGTATTTGCGTGTACTCATGACGTTGTGACGCATGCACGGGGAATGCGGCGGACTGCGCACTCAAGTTCCTCATAGTCGGAGGCCAGCCTTGAATTGTTGCGTCAAGTGCTTTGGCATGTCGCCGTGACATCTGTGAAATTCATTACGTTCTAAGCGGAATTTGCCTAGAACCGGAGTTATTTTTAGGCGGTAGGTGGTCTAATCTCTGCGTTGACATGAGGGTCGTAAAAACTGTTGTTGGCGGGGTTGTTTTGGAATTTCGATGTTTTTTTTCTGGCGACACTGGCATTCCGTCGCATACAGCGAAGCGGTGAAGTGCACAAAAATGTTCTGCAACAGAGAACGAACTTTTGTCAGGATCTGGCGAGACCATTTTTATGGTTCTTGCAAGAGTACTTCTAATTGACTTAATGTCAAGAACTGTAGGGGTAAACATTCTTGGCAAATGCGACGATTGTCTTTGTTGTTCCCCTGATGTGGTCCCGATGTGAATCAATTTCTGCTCATAAAGTCCCTGGAATGATGGTGAGAAGCACTCGCTATCAATTTTCTGGGCACCATGGTCAGCAGTTACGTCTTCTAGAACAGTCAACGCCGGCGGAGACTGGTTTTGGTGTAAACAAAAAGTGGCGTTCTTTGGCACAGTCTTTCCTGTCTCGAACAGAGATCGCTCTACTGAACCTGAGGAGATCCTCCTGACAGCGAACTTCATCCCGTTCGTACGGGAGTCGTCTGTCCATTGTTCGGCGCATGACGTGGAAGATGACAGGACATCCTTGTGGATCCTGTATCAGGCCAATTGTGTCGAAATAGAAGAATGCTTCAAGGGGAATAAAGCCGGTAAGTCGCACTCTTTTATGTTACATAACACTGGGGTAGTAAGCCCCCAAAGATTAGACTGTTGGAAGCAATCATAGGTCGTGTAATATGCCTTCTGATCAGCGGCTGTCCCTGAGGGTCAATTATGCCTGAGTTTACGCCAGTTTGTGCGTGTATCCCATGATGTCATGTACTGCGGGGTCCTGAAAAGGATAATCAACTTCCAGACATCGGTTTCTTCGACGGACTTCGTACCTGATCCGTACGCTACTAAATCGTCGTACGCAATTAAATGCGGCATGACAACTATAAGACTTGCAGTGAATATCGAGAACGAGATCGTCGAACCAACAGCTTCCTGTTGCAGACCATTTTCGATGTCCGAGCCGGTGGTAGAAGTTAGGTCGCCACTTTTCCCTTTCTACCTGTGATCATGTCAAACACCATGTAATTATGCCGAGCCCGACCAGCTTGAGGAAGAGGACCTCCATCACCGGACGCAAGTCAATCAGACAAGCACCCGTGCACTGATTCCATTAAATGTCGGACACCAGTGTAGACGCGGCATGTCTTGAATCCTGGCCCTGAATCCGAACTGGTTTTATTTTCCTCAACCCATAGTTTCAGAACTTGAATAATTACCGTTTTCAGAAACCTTGCTTTTGCAAGAAAGAAGACTGATCGACCGGAGATTTGTCGGAGGAGATGTGCCCATGTCCCGTTTATTTACTACAGTGAAACTTTTCTTAAGCTAAAGCCAACCAGATTCCTCCACTCGATCCCATTCAAATACTCCAATTCGTCGAAAGAGTCTTTTCGCAGATGGACACTCGAAGTGGAATGTCGAATAGATTCCTTCTGCGCCCCAACTACGTTAAGAATAGTCTCTCTCGGGGATGCCAAGAAGCATAGTCTGAGTGGTTCCTGTAGAAGCTAAGCCTTAGACCTTAGTTGGAGTTCCTCGTGATGTCTATATGTCTTACATAAGCAGTCGTCTTGACCAGTCCCTTGATATCAGCCGCTTTAAAAATACAACCTTATCTCCACGCAGATTCGCAGTCTCAATGACGCCACTCAATGCAGATCAAAGTTCAGTAGACACGAAGTCTCTTCCCAGCACCGTCCCAAATCAACAACGAGTTCAAGGAACCTCTACAGCTGATTATCGTCGCACTCACCAATTCCACTTGAACCGCCAGATACGCCAGTCCACTGCTGCCAGCAAAATCTGTGCACTCAAAGGTTATCACAAAATTCAGAGTGCAATTCCTACAAAAACGACCACAACACAGGGGGCCATGGGAACTGATTGAACAGACCTTGGCGGATCGATTTCGAGGAAGCATCCGTGAAAATAAGAAATTCTCAAACGTCTGCTGTTCGTGCTTCGAGACATAAACCATAAAATAGCGACAAAACAGAAGAAATGCATCAGCTCCTGAACGCACATCGGACGAGGTCTCAGGCGAAGACGCGTCGAATCGAAATGAGTCACACACAACGACAAATTGACGCTAAGTCGTTTTTATGGACCAGGTCATTAATTTTTATTATTACAGCATTTAGAGCCTTAATATTTCCCTTTAATTGTTATATAATAGTTCAGTCGGATGAACAGTTAGCCGGAATGTATCTGGTCTAAACAGTTATTGTCTTTTAGTGCTTTTTTTTTTGGATGTTTCCAGATTCACCACCCATCGGCCGTGTGATATAATAGATTTTATGACTCTTGGTGGATTAACTGCGTTCGTAAATAAATGTGTGTATCTAGCCGATCGGCGGGAAAACTGCTTGTTTTGAAGGGGCTCTTTGATTGAATGGAGGACGAGGCGGGTTTTTCTTCTTTCGTTCGGCTAAACCGGTAAGTTCTGAACTGGGGATGGTGTGAATGGATGAAGTCGTTTTCTTTCATGCTTCAAGTAGCCGAGAGAGGGTGAATAATGAATGCCCTGTAAAGGAGCCACTTTGTCGCAAATTGAGAGAGTGACCTGAGAGTGCGGAGGACAGCCGAAAATGTGTAATTTCTTCTATAGAGCGAATCACACTTAAAAGAGCATCAATTCAGCTAGTCGATCAGTGCTGTTTCTTTCTCAGATTCGTTGTTCTTTTCAACGTTTTTTTACCGGACGATACCTCAATTTTTTAACCTATAAAAACAAAAGGACTTAGTTAGAACACCAACCAATCAGTGTCGCCATCTATCGGAAATCGATGTAATAAGAGCACCGGAAACAACCAACTTTCGCTAATTAGTTTACTAAACACCACAAAAACAATCCCCAAGCCACATGTATGAAAGCATGTAATATCCCTCGATAAAAACCAGCGGAAAATTGCGTACAAAAATGGCGACCGTGTGTCTCGGAACTCACCAAAAGGTGCTGGAGCCCAATTGGGAAAGTATAAACATCGGCGCGACAGCCAAAGCGGACACTGTTTAGATAAAGCGTTCTTACAGTTCAGTAAAAGCGCTGACAGGGATCGCTTCAAAGAAAGCCGTGTGTTTTGTAAACAAAGTTATTGCAGGAGTAAGCATTAAATGTGGTGAATAAAAGTGTTGTGGAATTTTGGGAGCAACTAATACAATTGAAGTGTTGTCTTCCACTTCCTCACAATCCAGTGATCGGGCAATTATGTGCGGCCCGTCAGGAAAGCCCCGTAAAATAGGCATTTGTTGCAAAACTTTTGCCATTTTCGGAGCACGTTCGTCTGCAGAATTCCCTAGTTTTGAACGTTCCCATTTCTTCACGCTATCGCCTTACATGCCTTACATGCCAGAATGTTGTCCCGACATCACTACATGGCTACACTGCTCTTCCCAAACCAAAATGTTGTGACACATGAGCACAGCACATTACATTCCATGCAAGCATAGTCACTCCAACCTCAACCCAATAATGCATGTGCAGCTCTACATTCTCCGCCCTTTCGAGATCAATAACAACGGCCGCCCCATTGGATCGGCTTGCTGACAACCTCTTTAAGTAGAATGCCACTCATGACGTGCCCATGTCGACGATACACCACGGCATTCATCAGCTGCCTCTCGCGCCCTTTTGTCTCCCATACGCACGACGGCATGGGAACCATCATCCAATCGATCAATGCTCCATGCTCTTTCCACACGTCACGGCTACCTGCTTCAAATAATTCACGAGCACAATTGTTCCCATTGCATAACCCGGCCCGTGATTGACATTTCGATTCATTCCCGTCGCCCTTGCCCGCCGCAGCATTTCGCAACGAGAACGCAACCACCCACACGGTGGCTGCTAATTCGATGAACACCCTCAGCCTGATGCGGCGATGCTTTTCACGCCCGTCCTAATCCGTTCCAACGCATCAGCCTCAAATTCTGTCGGCTACTCGAATCCAAGACGGATCCGCTCCTCTGTCAGGCGTCAGAAATGTAGCCATGTGACGCAATTGAATGAAACGAGACTCAACCGGGGCACCCGAGCACTTGGGAGCCCATTCACGTAATACACGTAATGCCTCGACTGATTGACACTTTAAGTGACTGAACGTAACAAATCATCTCGTTCGGTCGGCTCGGGCGATAGAAACAAAGATTGTGCTCACCCACCGCTGTCATCCCGCATTCGGGCGACAAGAGTGTGAACCTCTTGAGAACGCACAGCCACCACAGCTACGGCGTGCTTGAAGCCGGCCGCCGTGGCGGTCTGTGTTGTCGTAACGTTGCCAAAATTGATCGTAAACAATGTGGACACGGACATTTGTAATGCCACCGCGCCCCAGGTCACCCCAAATCCTCAGCTCTGCGTGGCAACCGTCGAGTCGGTGGCGGGGATTTATGGCAGAACGAATCAACGATCCGTGGTGCCTATCGTGCCCTGCGAGGGCGACAACAGTACCCAGTGCGGCGACAACAGCGCACGATAGCGACGAGGAAGTGGCACACAAGAACTCTCCGCTCGCGTGTGATACATTTCGGAGATATACGCATTTTTTTCTTGTGTCTGTTTTGGCAAACGCCCGAGTGTACACGAGGTGCTTTATCTTCGACAGAGTGTGTTGAAATTGAATTGATGGAAGGGTGGTCGGGGGAGGTGGAGGCGCAGGAGGAGGCGTTTGATTGGAATTGAAACAAGTAACAAGCGGGTTCGCTTATCGGGAGGCGCAAGTGCCTGTGTACAACAACGCGACGGGTTCCCACTCGACGTGTCGGTTGTTTTCACAAATAATTGATGTTGGTCTTTGCTAAAATTTATTGATTTTGCTGATTCGCATGTAAAAGAGGGCGTATTTGTTATGTCGACCTATTGAGAGGAAGCCCGTGAGGGAAGGGATTGGCTGCGAAGTGCGGGCGAAAGCGTTCTGGGAGCAGCATGAAGGACGGTTTCAAGAGCAATCAATTTAAGCTTGTCTCTCCCATGACGGAATGCCTATGATAAGCAACCGAATGCCGTACTCGTCGGTAGTTTGCTTTTCAAGGTGAAAACGCATTTTACGGGTGGTACAGCATGATGGGTCTGGGCAGGCGACAGCTTGTTGCTGGTGGTTAATCGTTTGAGCGGAAGTAGAAGAGAAGCTTCAATGGCAGATCCTAGTCACCTCTAGTCGCGAGTCTACGAAGCTGGTGACTACAGTGGCGAGTAATGCAGATCGACACCCAGCACCTATTCGTCGATTTCAAGGCCTCACAATATGTGCGGCATTCACAGTGATGTCTAAATTAAACAATATCAAGAAAGTGAAAGGATCTCCCGACAACTAGAGTTGAGCAAAAAATCACTAACTGCGATTTTTTCACAGTGATTGGAAAATCGCAATGGCAGTCTGCGATTGACTGTGATTTACTTTTTCCCAATCACTGCCACGGCTTGAAATCATACATACGCCTTAGTTGCTATTCTCACTTTCGCGTTGTCTCACAGACTAGAAGTCGTGGATTCTTTCAGTCGGACATTACGATGTATACCGTCTAGACACATAAGGCGTTGGTCTCATAGACGCCTGTTCAGTACAAGGCGCTCAGTTCATAGTTCTCAAATTGTCATCGAAGCAAACTGGAGTTCATACGTCACACAAACTTTGTCACTAACCGGCTGTTGTCAGTTGAGTTGAGTCATGCGGCCATGCCTATCGTTTGCAATAAATGGCGCCCAATAAAGGAACCCACTGACCTTTGGATTTATGTCCAGATTTGGCAAAAAGAAGAGTCCAGTGAACAGAATCTTTGGGAGGCGCGTAATCATTTAGCTGACGAACTGAATGGATGGTGCGCCCTAAATGTCAAGTCATCCATGGAGCTTAACATCTCCATTCGTACGATAAATTGGTAAAAACCGACTGACAAAAGGAAATGCCACGGGATAAATGGGGATCTAAAACAGGGGCCACGCTGATCAACTTTGGGGTACCTCGGTACTCTGGCTGATTGAGAGAATTGAAAAGTTTGTAAAAGCAGGGCGTTGGAAAATGTCAATGATCGGTGTGGGGTTACTTCCTGGTCTACGATGAGTTGTCCTCTTTTTCTAAATTGATCTACCATTAGAGGTGATAAGAACAGCTTGAACGAAGAGCTAAACCATATTGGCCCCGGATCTCATTTACAACAAATGGCGCCCAACGCTAGAAGCTAACGGAAAGAACAAGGCAACTGTTGTGGCTGAATTCTAGTAGACCCTCGCTCATAATATGTAAAACATTTAGGCAAGAACCAACGCGCCCGACGAGATGAGTTGTGCAGTGCCCGTGACTTTGCATATCGTTTACGACAAATGGCGCCCAACAGATACAAAATTTATAGCTAAATACGCTAAAATACTTTACATGTTCCATCCGCTAAGTTTAAAGTGTCCCGTAGTTAATATCAAATTTCAACAAGAACCGTCCCTTTCAACGAGCTGACGAGTGCTGTTTGTTGAAAAAAAAAGACTGGCGCCCAACGTTGAAGGGAACAATGATTAGTTCCATATCGTACAGTTTGAATGCTACTGACTACAGTAGCCTCAAATCACAAACAAAAAAAAATAGTCAAATCACCGAATTATACAGTCGCCCTCGGCAACATCACTTCGAATTACCCGGCGAACGAGACACGAAATACGGGTAATAACAGGACCCGTTGTCCAACCATTTTGTTGGACATCTGGCATCTGCATAGAGTTTCTCTCTCGTTAACAGAGCTTGTGGTGGAAAATACAATTAGTTGATGGAAAGGTCCAATTGGTCCCCTCTGTGGAACTCAGAGATCCGCAGAACTACGCAATGCGTCCATTCTGCGTGCGAAATGGGTCCTTAACGCACGCATAAAGACACTCATTCTGTGTTGCATTCGCTGTTGCCAACTGCCTTCAGTTAAGGAAGTTCTCGCTGTGAGTCCAGCCACTTTCCGAGGCGTCTCGACGTGGGAAACAAGTGAAAATTGACTTTTGTCCACCAGACAAACCCCGTGTTCCGGAAGTGTACACAAACACTATTTCTGATGCTTAACTACTCACAGTTTGGCGTCTCTTTCCCCGCATTTCTACTGCCTTGTACATGCAAAATTGGCCAAAGTTCTGTAACAAATGTTAAGTAACTAATGTCGCCCAGTCCTGTTTGCGTGAATTGCCCGTGCCCTCAGCACGACTTGGCAGAACCAAAACAAAAACATCTGCAGGGTCCCCTCACCGTAGACTCATTCAAACTCCAGACAAAACAAACCTTCACTCTCCGACCGAGACGACCAACAAAGACCCCCTCTAGCCGGCGGAACACATGGGAATATGCAACAGAATATAGTAGTTCTCCGAAACCGAGACCCCCGTGGCAGACCACGACACACACATCCACGCCGTAGCCCATAATTCAAATGATAAACAAACCATGGCCACTTAGCAAATCGCATTCCCTGGCCACAGCTATAGTCACAGCAACAGCCAAAGACCCAGCCACCAGCTAAAGCAAGCTGAAATTCTCCAGAATCAAACGAAACCAAAACGAGACGTAAGTCGTAAGCCTTGTTGCAAAATCTCGTTCCTTCACTTTTGTTTACTCCCGACTTTCTGTTTTGTTACCTTTATTCCCAAGCAGAGGGCAAAAAAGTCGAACAAAAAAAAAAAAAAAAACAAACAAAAGCACAGACCAGACCAGGACCGTGATTTCAAAACGAAACTGAAAGGGTTCAGCTTCACTCTAGATACGAGTGAGTTCCGACGAGACTGTGTCGGCACATTCGTTGTTGTCGTGGACACACAAGTGTGTAGCGGATTCATATGAAAGTTCGTGAGGTAGACCCTTTGCGACTGCCCTCCACGACGGCCACCACACCCCAGAGTGCTGTGTGTTTGCTTAGTGGCAGCTCTTTGGCCGGTGCGCCGCAGTCAAAGAACTCTGGCCGAATGCCGAAAATAGATTTCGAAATGCGCCTCGAACTCAATGTCAACCGCGTTGGCAATTTGTTCATGTTGCCGCCTGGCAGCGGGTGGCGCGGAGCGGCCGCCCGAGATCAGTGGCCAGTGGAAACCTCTAATGTAGCGAACTTTTGCCAGACCCCGTATGTTTACGTTTATTTTTAGTGATGAAGCAACGAACTGCTTGGTATTGTGCAATGCCATGCGATAGTCATCGAAGTCGAAGTGGGCATCGTGAAACAACAAAGTGCAGCAACTTAGTTTTGTTTGCGTTCCCGAGCGAGTGCCGAGAAGAGTTCTGCCGATGAACTTGATGCGGGGCAAGCTGCAAAACTTTCCCTGAGTTGTGGCTTTTGTTTCGCGGAATTTTCCAGGGCGGTTATACATCGCCTCCCCCCTCCACGGAGGATTACTTCACATTATTTCATCGCATTTATAATACAGCAGTTACAGCATCGGGTCATACACGTGTGCACATCGACGTCGAAGGAAAGGTCAGCAGGTTACGACATTTTACTCGTGCAATGTTTGCAGCAGGAAGGGCATGTGTGCTGTAACAATGATAATGTGCTGCCACGGGATGAGGGATGAAAGCCAGGAAAAGGGATGAAAGCATGATTTAAATACGTTCGTAATCCGAATTAAGGTTCAAAGAGTCTGCCAACGCGGTCTAGATCTGAATGGCAAGCTTTTAGATTTGTTGTAGGATTTGAGTGGGTGAGCGTACGTACGTACCTTCAACATACGTGCATCCATGAACATGCCGTATTTAAGATTTGAGAAGCACTCAATGCTGGGTTCATCCAAAAAAGTGGAGGAGTTTCCCAGATAAAACTACATTTTTTTCTGATCTGCCAAACACAGATCAGTTGGTCACAGTGATCGGGAAAAAAACGTTGGTTTCTCTGGACTTGGGCAAAACGGAATGAGGTGGGTTTCGTGTTTCAATAAAGTACTACTTTTTGAAACCATCAAGGAAACTGAAGACAGACTGAGCAAAATATAAAGCCCCGAACCATGGATTGGTGCATAAGTGGTTCACTGAATTTTGTGCGGTCCTTCGAACTAAGACCTTCGAACTAAATGGTAGTCATCAAAATCAACGATGCTGTGTTGAACTGTGGCGCATTGCCGGGTAGAGGGTCTCGTGAGACTAGGTAGGTAGATAGGTAGGAAGTGGCATTAATGCACTTAGGCCACAGTAAGCCCATTCCACCGCCACGTGGGTGTTCAGATAGGGAGAAGAAGATGAAGGGGGGCTAGTTGTTTTTCTGAGCAAATTTGACTAGTGTTTAGACTGTCAAAGAAGTAGTAGCCTATGGTGGCTTTCCTGGTTTAGGCGAGAGCAGGAAAGTTGCAAAGGAGGTGGTGGATGTTTTCCTCCTCCTCTTCGTCTAGGCAGCTTCTACAGAAGTCGTTGGAAAAAAGACCTAGTCGTCTTGCGCCTAGGATCAAGATTGGGCCAGATTTGTTTTGAAATTCGACAGGTACTACCTAATCCTTGAAAGCCGAATATAATTCGAACGATTTTCCTCTCAAGTCGACCAAGAATCACTTCGCCGGCATTTGGACATCAGGACTGATTCTGACTATCAAGGTATAACAAGATAGCTTGGTTCTCCAATTGCCTAAGCCCAAAGGCACTTCGTTTTGTCTCCGCGGTAATTTTCTGCCCTCATTCATCGCCAGACCCATCCTAGCCCCTTATTTCTCGATGCTCACAAATGTCCCACTGACAGCCTGTTTTCCTGATGATGTCAATGTCATCGGCATATGTGAGCAGTTGCACAGACTTGTGGACGATCGTGCCTCTAGTGGTGACGTCTGGGTTACGTACGATCTTCTCGAGAATTATGTTAAAATTTACTTTAATAAAAGAAAGTCGCATCGCCTTGTCTAAAATCCTTTTTCGACATCACAGGTCCCGATAAGTTCCTTACTGACCTTGAAGGAGCAACGGGCGTTCTCCATCGTTCCGGACGAGTTTCGCGGCGATGCCAGCACTAGACAATGTGCTGTACAGGTCGTCTCTATAAATGATCACTCTTCAAATAATCTCTGTCCTCTCTTCGGCTTCGATTCAGGTTCGGTGTCGAGAAGTTGTCGACGGTCGTGGCATGGCAATTTGGACTAGGTTCTAGTGCACCAAATAAGTCGCCACTGTCAGTGTTGCTCAATCAATTCTTGGTCCCATTCACACTGCCAACCACCTGATGCCCTCACATCCCCCAATCACATCAAATTTGAGAAATCACTCGCTCCTCCACTAAAATGAGTTTTCCAATTCAATCGGTTTCGAAGAGCCCCCCGACTGCGGCCGGCTCAATTGGGTTTCCAAAGAACTGCCCATTTTCCATTGTTTTTCCCTCTCAACCACGCCAAGACTAATGGCCCATGCGTGCCATCAATAACGAGCCACGAGCCCCTTTGACCTTACACCAGACTGGAATTCCCAGGCGCTCATTCGAATACCTTATTCGAAACAACTTTCTACTGGCGGCCAGAATATCCAACAAAAGCAAATCTCATTTGTTTCACTTCATTTTTGTCTTCTTCTGAGAGCCAAAAAGGCTGGCCTCTTAAATGCACTTTCGTGTGCCTGTGTTCCTTTCATTCGAGATTCCACACTCGCGCAATTCGGCCTCCGTTGCTGGCTGGCAGATAAATCACAGCGTCCGTAATTAACGCGCCGACAGCAGCTGGTATTTAGCCATATCGACGACTGGCAGAGAGAATACCTCTAGAAGCCTGCGAAACATGTTCGTGCGACTCGCCAGCACCACTTATCAGATACCCAGCAGAACGACAGAACCTCTTGTGAACGCACAAACGCATGGAAGCGGCAGTGGCAGCGACGTTTCGTTGCGAAATATTTCGGCGGCCAATTTGCAAACAAGAAAAACCATTCAATGGCCGGCCTCACCATCTCCCAGCTCCATCTCCAAGTCCATCTCGATCGCGGCCGCTCGCTGTCCGTCTGTTCGCGCCAGTAATTACGTACTACGCGCTCCATTTAGATAACGCGACTATGTAACGCATTAACTCCTAGTTGAACTGACGCTGCCCGATTACCGCGAGGCATGTGATGACTTTTTCGTCGGCACCGAGTGTGCTCTAGATTCTAGGCCGCCGCGGCGCGCCGACTGTCCAACTGAAGATGATCTCTTCTCGTGGGTTGCCCGAGAGACAGAGAGAGACATGACACTGTGCGTGCACATGTCACGACAGCCACTGTCACAGTCGTGGCCACTATCAGTTTTCGATAGTCAGCCGCCAGGCCGGAATGCACTGAACTGCTGCTGGCGTTGCGTGATTCTAGGATTGTCGCCAGTCCTGTGCGCTCCAGTGCAGTGCCCAGCTCTTGTTCTTGCAGCAATTTATTGAGTCGTTCTCTTGTGCGATAGCTGAACGCGGCGGCGCGCATATCAGTGCTCTGTGATCGCTTCCGATGTGCGCTGCAGTCGCAAACTGCGCGGCCTCTGCTGTGTAATTAAGTTAAGGAGTTAATGAATTTTTGAAATGCGTTCGTGGCCGGGAATTGGGTCAAATTGATTTGGAGCAATTTCACAGAGGCTCGGGCAGCGGAATCGAAATCGCTTTGGGTTCAATTTGATTGCATCTGGTCGCGGGGCTGGGAAGCGAACAAAAATATTGAAATATTCTTCTCGTCGAATTATGGTGACTTGCGCGCGCCGGTTGGCTTAAGTGAGTGGCGATTTTTATTGACTTTCACACACTCAATCGCTGCTGATGGCGTGTGTCAGTAATTGAGAGCAATTTGAATGCGTTTTCGAGAAATATGGAGGTGCACGGGAGCCGCGATGGTAACCAAAGTTGCCGTTGGCTTTGACCTGAAAAGTTATTCGATGTGTGACAAGATATGACGGGAGTTAACGGAGGCGGAACACGTGAAATGGGGAAGTTGCGTTTGACACGAGACATTAGTCGATCACGTCGATCAAGCAGGCAATGGAATGTACCGAGATGTGGAAGGGGAGGCAGATGCCACTTGGATTTCAAACGATTGATGGTGAAGAGATACTTGTTGTTGAGGGAGATGAGGGGACTTGGCTAGATCCTTTGGGGAACCTTGAAGATTGTCCTTGTCCTGCCTTTCCAACAACATTGTGGTCACTTTTGAAGACAGATGAAGTCATGCACCGGAACAGACGCACCCTCATTGCGTGCTGAAGGAAGCTGGAGGCGAAAGATCATGATGTTTTTAGATGGAAGCGAATAACCGTACGCTGGATAGTTAATTAACTACAGACGAGGAGGCATAATAAGACGAGACGAGGACATCTCGAGCTCTGCGAACTTTGGTCGACAAAAACCTCAAAGAAGACACTGACTACATCGATGGCATGTTTAATTGGCCAAAGCAGTCAGGATTATTCCGCGTAACACTCAGTAGTTAATGGACTATCCAGCGGACCCTTTGAGTTCCATTTGAGGGAATGAGGTGCAAATTCTTGCAACATTTTTGCTCGGGACGAGTTGATATGTGATGGATGCAGTTGGGATGGAGTTGCAGAATGGAGCCATACTTAGACTCAACGAAGCCATACACTGACAGCCAGCGCCTGTCGACTTAGCGTGAAGTGAGATTATTCCTGCGTATCTTACTATACCGCTCGCCGCCCCTTTGTTCAAACGCTAACGTCAACCTGGCACGTTTGGACGTGTACTTCGAGGTGGTGCTTCCCTCGTCTAGATCCTGTACCACCTTAGTGGCCCAGGCCATCGATCTGTTTTTAGTCTCGCAGAGCGTACCAGAAATGTTGCTCTTTGCACTTTTTGACAGAAGGAGAGAATGCCCTTCAAGAGCTCCGCAGTGCCGCGACTGGAATGGCCATCATGTACTGGGTCTGTTGTAAGAGTGCTCTAAGCGGGCTTTGGAAGGACTAGGTGCCGAGATAGCTGATGCTGACGGTTTGATCTGAATGTGAGTCAATGGTACCAACCATCCACACTGCGATTACTTGGAGTTTCAGTCAAGCTCTCCTTCTCGAACTAGGAGGCTTGGAGTCGAAAACCCTCTAAGCTGAAGCACTAGGGTACTCTTGAGCTCGATGCGGCCTTCTGGACTACATTCATCATTGAATTCGCGGTTCTTTCATTCAACTTCCTTGCAAACAGCTTGTCGAAGAAACCTGCGATATCAACCCAAAAATGAGCTTGTGGATACAAAATTAAATGACTAAACCAACCGTATTCTATTGGGCTGTAATTTGGGAGAAAAAATTCGATCAAAAACAGACCAACAGCAAATTAAACAAACTACAAAGGCTAGCGTTCATTTGCACAACGGAAGAATGATTACCAGTCCACGGCAGGTTTGGCAATCCTATTGAACCTGATTTAGCTACATATTGCTGTCCAAGCTGAGACTGAAGGACATGCTGGAGCCCTACATTCCATGCACAATAATAGCACACAGACTGGTCAAACATCAGAAGCAGGAACTATGGGAACCAGGTGTAAGCTACGACATGCCTCTCCCCAGAGAGTCCACAATCCGCCAAGCTAAACTCTTCGTCCTTAATGAAGCAGCACATTGCATCGACAATAGAAATCTACTCAATTCAAAAATATCGATATTCTCAGATAGGCAGCTTCACATTTAACTCCAGGGCTGTCTAGAAGTGCCACAAAACACTTAACACGCTGGCAAAGAAAAACAAGTGAGAACTGATAAACTGACATCTCTGGAACAGTTACGAGGTGTAAGTCCCTCGTATCTCCTTCCACGCAGATTCACGAGACTCGATCCCAAGTTAAAAAAGGAGGCCCTAAGTCTGAACAATCCTACTGGCCGCAATGGTGCACAACAGCTTCTCAAGGCAGCTCTAAAGTCGTAGATCGATACTAGAATGGGGGCACAATAAATCTATGGTGGTAGCAGGGTTATGTGATTGTTATAGGCACTCTCCATTTTCTTTCCTCGCAAGCAGGGTGGAATATCTAACGCAGCATGATCCTGGAGCAACGACAATGTCTCCCATTCCGCGTATCGTCCGTCCAGTACTCGGCCCCATACATCGGGACTTGCAGAAGTAGAGCTTCGCGGAGCATGATCTTTAGTCCATCGAGTGAGAGGTTTTGAGCCAAATGGTTCGGACAAGCTGCGTGCAATTCGCTAGGATGACATTCACACTTGTCTCGAGGTAGACAATGTCTTTAGCTACCTCTAGCCTCCAAGCATATGGAACAATGCAACAGAGGACGGCGGCACATGCAAGTGGAGAAGCACTAAAATCAACTTGTTGCTACTTAATCGCCGTGAAAGCTTCCAACAAGACCCGTCGAGAACGGGCGACTATGTCTGATCTGTAAAATATGTAAAATATGGTGTCTTCGATGTTTACTCCTGCCCGGCCCGGTGCTAGATTGAAGAAATCACACGACATCGCATCGGGTGCAGACTTGGATTGGTTGGGAAATATTTAAAGTGTGGTGCGCCACAACTGGAAGCAAGAGCTCAGCCATCCCATCGGAATACACAGCTCGTTGCGACGATTGCTGTCGTATGCGGCGATGAAGTCGACAAGAAGATGGTCCGAATCAGATCATTTCCAAGATTTGTCTAATTATGTGAACATTTGGTCGATGGTTGATTTGATGGGACGCCGTTTTTTGGATTCAATCACTTTTATAATTCACAACCGCACTTCTAACGAGCACGGACAATGCTCAAGAGCCACTGATTAGTCTGGATAAAGCTTCTCAATCATCCCCATTCGAAGTCGGCATAAAGCTGTAGGGCCTCTCTAGCCTCCTTCGCTGTAGAACGCCAGACCAATGTTCACCTCGGACAATAGTGTCACCCATATTTTCCCACTAAGAACGCTTCAAAAGCAGTCATTTTCACATCGCAACCTTCAAATACACACTCTTACACCCGATTACAAAAGAACACCTCATAAATAGGACAGAACTTTGGCACCGTATCTCATTAGATTTCATAAAACTCAGCAAACAACCATTCAAACAAGTCATCGAAGTCAAGTGACGCAAACATCACCCATCGCCGAGTTCTAGTAGTTCGCACTCAACTCAGATAATTAATTACCTTCTGCTGAACTTGAAGTTTCCTCTTTTAATTTAGAACGGAAAATAGTCTCAATTAAGGCATCGCTCACGTGCAAGCAGTTAAGGCGCAGGGAACTTACCTGAAAAAAAAAAAAGAAAATAAAAAACAGCAATTAGTAGACGCAAGGCTTGAGTGTTTGCAACAGGGGCGCAAATTTGCAAAATGCTTCACAGAAGTGTATGTGATTATAATCGAGGTGCGTGGGACGGGCGCGAGGTAGGGAGACGAAAGTGGGGTTGATTAATGTGATGTTGCATCTTGGGGAGGTACAGTATTCAAACCTTTTTAATTTGGTCGACAATCTATGATAAATAAGTGTCGAAAGGAAGAGGAGATTACACGTGCAGCTAGCTAGGTCACCCTGCTTTACAACACTGCTTCGGTTTGGTCAGTTGTTGTAATGCTGGGCGTTCACACCGCCAGCGTAGTGAAGCAAACGTAATGATGCGATGCTTTTCGCATCATGATATTTGCCGATGATCTGTTTGCTTTTGTTTGCGCAGTAGATCTGTTTACAATGCGTTTTCGAATAGCATGCATTGGCATTACCTTTTTTGTTTGAGTTTTGAAATGTTTTCCATTGCAACATTAGAGCAATGATGCGTTTTGGAAAACGCCCGCTATCATCAATGAATGCCTACATACATACTCACTGAGACAACAAATCACCTGTTTCTTCTTGAACGATCAGTCTATCTGTTCAATGTAAGCCCACCCTCACATGGGGCAGTCACCAGAGTCATAACTGGGGACAACGAATTTGGCATACACGCTCGCAGAAAACAATTTCTGCACAAGTTACATAGATGAAGACGAGTCTAACAAAGAATGACAAGTCACCTCTTCTGTTCCTGTAGCGCTGTGGCAAGTCGTAGGTACTCACATGTAGGACCCACTATTTCTCAGGAGGAGGAGTAGTCACTCCGCATGTTATCACAATGGACCTATGTTGGCCTAAGTGTGACTGCCTTCTGCATACAGCCGCTCCAACATAACCTAACCTACTTCCTAGGCCTGCCATCGAGGGCTTGAGCCTAAGCAATAGAAGCCTTTCTTTGTCCCAGAGCACGATCCTGCCAGTCATCAAAAACAAGCTGACTTGCGTCCGCAATGACTTGGTAGTTAAACCGGAAGTCCTCTTCTTCTCGAACCAGGAGGCTCGGCTTTCAAAATACGCTCTTAGCTGGAGCATTGATGTCCGTAAGTTCGAAGTGGCCAAGCCATTGCAGTTGATTGATTTTTTTCCTGCCGGACTACATCCTCTACAGTCGTAGAGACAGCCGCATTCATGTGCCACACAACTGATGCTACAATGGACACTTTCGATTGAGGGCATGGTTCTTCGTTGGATGGCGCTACAATCCGGGGTGGACCTGGGCCTCAGCCAACATGCCTCTCCGTCTATGTTGGCAATCTTGTGCTAATTGCTTCCAGCTATGCATGTTCAGCTGTTTGACGTCCTTTTCCAGCTGCGTGCGCCGCCGGAGGCATGCTCTTCCTTTACCGCGTTGTCCCACGGGGTTGGAGTCCACGACTTTCCAAGCCGGGGCATTGGTGTCCATTCTCTCTAAATGACCTAGCCAACTGAGACGAGGGACTTGAACTCGTTTGACCAAATCGAAGTCGCTGTACAGCCTGTCGTTCAGTTTCCTCCCCCAAATAAGCGACCAAGAATCTCCTCGTCCGCTTTAGTTATTGTCCATGCTTCTGAGTCATACAGCAGAACTTACTGACTATCAATGTCTTATATCTAGGTCCTTCGAGAGAGGGCTTTATTCCTCAACTGCCTTTCTCAACTGACACCGCGACTGGCGAGGGTAATCCTTCGTTTTATCCCCGCGGTGGTGTCATTGTTTGCGTTAGGCCATGGTTATCGCACGCAAATGCGATAAAAGCCGGCTGATTTGACCCCGTCCTTGTAGCATGTCATTAAGTCGATGGTTTGTGCCATTAAACCACGAATGGCAGCTGTCACCCGTAAACGAAACGTAAGAACTGCAAAAAAAAACAAAAAAAAAGCTTTTTCTCTGCCCGCGATAGTTTGGAGGAGGACGCGAATCGGTCGATTCCGTGACGCGAGTGGCCTATCCCATCCTCATCCAGGGGATTCAAGACGGAATGTTCTTGGAAGTGCGAAGCCTAAACCAAGCGAATCTCGAAAAAAAAACCCAGTTTTATTCAATTTTAAGACCTACTACGACTTTCCAGCCGATTGAAGCTCAATAACACATGCAAGCGTCCATAATTTAGTGCCACGCATCGATGCATGACTCCATAGCGCGACTTTCATCAGTTAGAAGCACAGACAAAGGCATCGAGCTGTCAAAATCCTATGAAACGTCGCATTCCTTTCCTGCAATAGACCTGTCAACGGACCTGCAGCCGTCCGCTGTCCCGTGTCGCCAATTAAATCGTTTTCATGGGAGCCTATCGCTCACCCAACGACACATCTAATTAAATTGCTCCTTGCCGCTAACGGTCTGTCTGGCGGCCCGGTGACGTATTACGTTATCCCAACTCGGTCAACGGTCGACGGAGCACAAGCGCCTCAAAGCAGTTGCAGTTGCAACCTAATTTGCGTCCTCCTCCGCCGCGCGCGTGCTCCAATTTGAAGTGATTTCCCGACGATTGCAATTCATATTGCCGCGGTGGCGTCGCGGTCGTTGCCAATTGCCCGCCGATACTGTGAATGTTGTCACTTCGCTGGCTGGCAGGCGGCTGGTAGGACACTCCAGCGCACTCAAGGCAGCCGCGCGAATTGTGTCGAATTCTTGCGGAAAGTCCACTTGGATCTACCGTCGAGTGGCCAGTAGACTTAGTTACCTTACCGCAAATGCGCTTCGGCTTCTGGCTGCGATTTGACAGGCCTTGCGAAACGGCGCGGCGCACGGCTCCTGCTGCTGCTGCTGTTGCGCTGGATGCCCAATTGTCTAAACGATCTCATTAGCCGTCTGACACGACGCCGCTTGTGCTGGGAATGCCTGTGCGCAATAGAGCGCCTTCCCCAAGGGAGGCAGGCCCCATTCGATGGATCATCACCTCTCGCGCGCACAAAAAGTTCCCGGAATTCGACTGAATTTAAGGACTCTGCGACTCGAGCTGCCATCGAACAGCCCACACTGCCGCGCAAAACACCAAACAGAAAACAAACGGCGCACATTTGCAATTAATTACGTGCCACCGCAGATTGCCAGTGACACTTTGATATATTTAACCAGATAAGCTGTCAGCGGCGTTTCCCAACTAGGCAGCGGCGCGGCGGTTCCCGAAGCCCCTCACTCGCTAGCTGTGTAGCACATGTGGAGCGAGATTCTCACAGGTTGCTGCTTCGGCGCAGCAGCTAACGACTAATTCTTTCGGTTTTGAGGTTATGGACGTCTCTTTAACTGTTAAATGTCAGCAGCGCCGAAGTTCGTAGGTAGATGTGTAACACTGGGTTAGTGGGTAGCACTTGAACAGTTAAAAGGCTCCACTCATTCGTTTAGGCTTCCATTCTGGGAGCTCTGCACCTCCGATGGCCGCCGGATGATGGATATTGTTGACGGCGTGTACATTTGAATTGGACCAGCTGACAGTTGGCATTTGACAGTCCGAATGGCGCTGTGTTTGTTTTCACTTTTCACCGATGATCTATTGAATGGCGAGAGCGAGAGAGAGGAGAAAAGTCTCGACCGTCGACTAGAATCGTACGGGCATCTCTCCTCGTCTCGTCGTCTCGGCGTTATGTGACAAACATTGTTGGCGGATGGTTATCTGTGAGAAAAAGCAGTTTCTTTGCAGTCAACTGGCTGCTGCTGCTGCTGTTCAACTGGCAGTCGTTTGATGAAAATTGATGATAGCCCCTTGCATCGAATATCTTCTCTGAATCTGGTGAATTGTATGGAATTGATAGCTCGTTGACAGCTCGTGTCATTAATGTAATTTGTTTGCACGGAGAGCGCCGCCGCGCCGCGCCGAAGAGAAAATACGGCTCGAGATTAGAGTACGTATCTGCACCGGTGATATACATTTTTGCTTGATTAATGATTCCCCAGGCAGCTGCAGCTACTGTTGGAATGTTGATAGTTTGGGGCCGAGGCGTGCACGCACGAATTGCAGGAAATGTCACGGATGAAATTAGTGTTTTTGCACCAGCAATGTTGTGAATGTCAAGGCGTTGTTTGTTTGCATTTGCTGTCTACGTCTTGAGTGTTTGGCTTTTTTGCAATTCAAGGAAAGTGGCAGGTTTTCCACTGCCACGCATGAGTACAAAAGATGGATGGTGTAACCATTCAAATCATATTCATATTGGTGAGCTTAACAGCAAAAGCTTCCTTATTTCCGATCACGAATTGACAAATTGTAGGAAACAATGAACATTGTCTGGTGGTCCAAGTAAGTCTCTCTGATGCACTACCGAGAAACATTGCAGGAGTCTACATGGCAACCGCAATGTCTCAACATTTAACTAGCCATTAAACAACATATAGATGGTCGTTTAGTTCCAGATGATCCAGTGTCGAGAGTCCTCCTTTTCATGTTCCACTTTCCAGTTGAACTTTGTTTGGGCGCCATTTTGGTTTGGACGATATTTGTCAACTAGGATTTGACAGGCGTAGAGGGCGCTCAGTAACAATTTATTATAGAGGAACTAATGTCGTTACAACCTATTCAAATTACTGAAATTGTAAAACAGATTTCTCAAAACGAATAAATGAGGTCACGCTGAGTAACTCGTTACTGTGACTGTCTACATGAATAGTTCGATTGGGAGTTTTTTCTTGACGATTCACCACAGCACCTTGAATCCTGTCTGTACTCAAAGGAGAAAAATATCCTGCCACTCATGTGCTTCAGAAGACCATCCGGTGGTAGACGCAGTTTCGCAACAGAATGCCGGCGCATCAAAACCGTGCTTCCCAATGGCGCGACAATAACACCAATAGAACCACCTTCGAGTGGTTGTTAAATTTCAGTTTCTCGGTGACGCCGAGATACTTCACCTTAGCTATCTTGGCGTCAGCGTCAACATCACCGAGAAACTGAAATTTAACAACCATTCGAGGCTGGCTCTCAAAAGGTCCTGCTTTCGATTTTATCGCATCTACCCGATCGTGCGAAAACAAGACGGACTTAGCCATAAGATGAAGTTGCTACTCTATAAGCGCATGGGTTCCCTATATGGCTTTTCATCTCCAAGTGTGGGAAAAGCTTTCGATTTCCTAGAGGAAGATACTCAGAAACCGCCAGAAGTACCCCAGCAACAGGAGACTTTACGAAGAAGCCTGCATCATCCCCCAACAACAATACTTGGTGACACTGTTACAGAGGCAACTAACACGACATCGGTAACCACACTGATATGGCTATGGACCTGAGAAGATCGATTCCTTAAGGCGTTGAATCTGCACCGGTCTGTATCACTTTCACCAAAGTAGTGATAGCAACCACCATCGCTGCTAAAAAGGCTGTCACTCCACCACCACCCCATCACGAGAGGACCAACAAGGACACACGGAAATTAACACCCCGATGTCAAGATAAGCTACATTCTTTTTGCTTGTAAAAATGGTACATCCATCGGGGTCATATTGTTAAGCCAACAATTTTTTCGCTAGCTTTAAGCTTTTAGCTTGTAGAACCAATTGTATGGCTTTTGTTCAAATAAATTGAATTGAATTGATTGAATGCCACAGAGATGGTTTTCTCTTATGTAGAAGAAGAACGGAGGAGAACAGTGAACATAAATAATAAAAATGTTCCTTTTTAGGTAGAAATTCGTTTAGCAAAATATTTTTTTTTTCTTAAAAACATAAGTTCTCTAGTGATAGACCGCTGGAAGCCGAAACAAAGGCATCTTCGGCCGGCACAATGGCCACTTCCCCATCGAAAGGCACCCAAAGACAATACATCACCTCATCTGCTAGTGCAGTGGTCCACCAAGTCACTAGCGTTTTCTTCGGGCAAGGAAGCCCTGAACTAGGCTAAGAAAAATCAAGCCAACCGAATCTCTGGGATCAGTTACATTCAACTCAGTTACCGGTTATATCTCAAGGCGATGGCCAAGTATTTTAGTATTCAACTTATGTGGGTGTCGTGCCACTGTGACATTCCAGAAAGCGGACGAACTCTCTGGAAATGGCACTGGTTCCATTCTCTTTCCGGATGAAGACCTGCTATTCATGCCAATCTCTACTGCAAAACATCTACTGAACCTTGAAACGTTTGCAGATTGTCAAGATGCCTCATAACGAAACAATTCTGGCGTGTACTCTCGATCCAAAACGCTGACTCAGCGTGATCAGTATGAGTAGGCCGAATCTCAGAACACTTGTCGGCGACATAACCGGACACTGCGATAGTAGAACTCACGTCTCTAGACAAGACATTCCCTGCAATGACTTCTGCAGAAGCTGCAGGGATGAGGCGGAAGTAGAAACTATCGCGCATCTTGTTTGTAATTTCAGCGCTCTTTCCTCCCGAAGAAGAAGTCCTCGAGTGTCAGTCATCTTCACCGCTATATAAAAAGAATCAAATGATCTAGCATCGACTAGATCCGCGTGGTAACATAAGGGGTCTGCTCTAGCCTAAGTGATTATTGTCAGCCAGTAGTCCTCCAACCTGACCTATGATCGACAATGGTAGCAGATAACTGTTACTAAGGATATCTAACGGGGCATGTAGTAAAACTTGTCCGTTGGCAAATCTTAGGGACTGTTCTGGATCAGCAAGACCCGCGTTGCCGGACAAATATTTATACACTGCCACCAAAAAGTGCCATTTTAAAGCCATAGGTGCCACAAACGGCAATATACCAAAATATTGTGTATTTTAATCAACTTCATGGAATGCACTAGACTAGAAAAATGTATAGCGACAAACATAATGTACAGCATTAAATAATTAAGCTATTGTAATAAAGAAATAAAGCCCCATTTACACATATTCATCGAACCTTAACGAGTGGTGATCGATGTTGCACGAGGAATAAAAATGATCCCTTTCCTCAATCGTCTCAAATTGCAATGTAAACTATCCTCCTTAGCAAAAAAGAGAGAGTGGCCAACGATCGGGTGAATCAGAAAGGACATGAATTGGCAATCGTCTTTGGATCGCGAAAGGGTATGGTCGTTGGTTTGCTCACGGTAGAAATTCGCCTTAATACAAGCGTTAAACGTTTTTCGGAAAGCAGATGTAAGCGATGAAGCGATTGTTTTATAAACGTTGATGTAAATATGTTACTTTTCAAATTTGTACCAGAGCCATATTCATGTCATATACAATGCCAAAGTGCCACATTCCCTTTTATAATCAAAAATGCCACAATGGCACGAGCGTGCTACATCCGTAACGCTGTCCAGAACATGCTGTTCCAATAAGAGGGGAAGTTTGATGTCCTTCAAAATGCTCAAGAGACGCTATAGTCCATACATACAATATTCTCGTATTCATCATAGAGTGCATAGAAACAATGGAAATATTAGTTCGAATGCAAAAAACCGAAAGAATACCAAGCCCACCACTACAACGCAGTGCCATCATTAACTAAAGCAGAACACGACATTATTTCCAGCCCATTTATAAAATACCTGGGAGCGACAATTGATGCACGGCTTAATTTCAGGCATCACCAAGCATATGCTTGCGAGAAATCGTCGAAAGCTAAAGGGGCTCTTTCGAGACTCATGTCGAATATCGGCGGTTCGAAGCAAGGTAAACGATTAATGCTTGCCAGAGTTTTAGTCTCCATACCCCAACTCGAAAGAAACCGTAGTGTAGAAAAGTGGCAACAACGATGGAACGAGTCCCAAAAAGGGAGATGGACGTACCGACTAATCCCAAGGATTGAAAATTGGGTAAATCGAAACTATCTTACACAGTTCTTGACTGGTCACGGTTGTTTCCGGGAATGTCTTTACAAGCGAAACCGTGATTCGAGTCCATCATGTCCTCGCTGCCTAAGCGCTGTACAGAACGTGGAGCACCTTTTCTTCGAATGCACTCGGTATGCAAACGAAAGAGCTTTATTGCGCGAAAAATTTGGTGAACGGCCAACGCCAGAAAACGTAGTTAAGTATATGTTGAAATCCGAAGAACTTTGGGCTGTTGTGAACGATGCTGCAGTACGAGTAATGTGCTACATAAGAACTTTGGAACGGCAGCGCCAAACACTCCGTGACATATCAAAAAAGCTCGAGTCCGTCCTTCGCACAGTCATACTTAGCGGTAGTTCCGAGAGGGAATAAACGGAAAGATTAGGTAGGTGGCTTCAGTCAGTAGGAATCTATAACTACCAATGGACGTCGGACCATTGGTGCCTACTCAATCCAAAAAAAAAATAAAGCTATTAGCATGAGTCATACCAATGTCCGACAGGTGTAAATTCGCCGACCAAAGATCGAAGACGGAAATGTGGATCTACGACCTAGGCTCCCAAATAGGGGAGTTCTCTGCAAAGAACCAAGACAGTAACCAGATAATCGAAGAGCAGGTCCAATCCGAGTCAAGCTAGAACCACTGAGTAATGCAAGGACGAAAAAGAACTCAGCCGTGGAATCGAATGAATGACAAAAGGGTGGCTTTGGTGAAACATGTAAGGCCCCTGCTTCACTTGTGGTTAGTAGTCGATCAGAAAATGAGCGAAAAGGGAACTAGACCATCCGAGGCATGGTCACCATCTTCAAAGAATGCACTTTTAATTTCGAAATACAATAAGACGATCTGTGTATAAAATTGCTCTGTCCCACATTGACAACATTCTCCAAGCTGGTGCCATAAACAACGCCAGCAAGGTACACCATTTGGAAGCCAATATCGAAGACCTTTCATCGCTCCCTTGGCTTATAAGCTAAACAGGGTCCCAGCTAGAACTTCAACGGAGCTCTCGTAACACTGACATCCTTCCTCGCGAATTTATGAAACACCTAACTCATATATTCACTCAACCACCTCCACCCTTGATCAGCATACATACTCCGTCGTCTATTGCCCTCAGCAAATTGCATTAAGTAATCCCCAACTGCTTAGTCAACTTGTTTGCCAGTCGCCTGCCTGCCTGTGTGCCTACCAGCTTTATGCATCGCGCACAATGACAATCAGCAGCGTCAGCGCGTTGAGCCTATTTGAGATGATTAATGCATTTACAATGAGCTCATTACAAGAAGTGCGATGGCCAGCCACGGACCGTACGACTAGACCCTAAAGTGGCGAATAATGCGGACTGCTGCAAAATAAAAGTAAAAAAAAAACCAGCGAGCACCCCCTCGACTGCATTGTTGGACCACATCGTACGTGTCGCCTGTTGACACGAAATCGCCAGAAGTGCACTTGATTCGGGGCCATTTGCGTCAGCCAATAGGCACGCCATGACGGCGGCCAGTGTTCTGGGCGAATTTATGGCATTTTCCGATCGTTGGTCGCTGGAGTCGTGTTCAATCACTTCACCTTTTTACTGCCCACGCGGTATCGGTTCTTGTTAGCTGCCCCGAAGGCATGAACTCATGGCCGCGTCTTTGCGGAGCTTACGTAAGAAACTGACAGATGATTCAGCAAACGCCAAAAATGTCTCATCACGCATTACTCATGTCCGTCCGTGTCTTCTTCGTCTGCGGCTGTAAAATAGTCACGTTTGCTTGTCGGGATGTTTATTCCCTTTTAACGGCTTCAGGAACTCTGGCCGAGGATTACATACATCGGCTTTGGCATGTACCATCGCTTTTGATGGCCACCCCCCTTGGGCTCGAGAACGAGTGCCTACGTGTCCAGCGTGTGTTTAACGAGCTCTATGACGATTTTTATGACGAGCTTGTTAAATGCTCTCTGCAGTCAGCCACTTGAACCTAACCCAACGCAACCCGAATGATCCCGCAGCCTGTCGCGGGTTGTTTTCGATGGTTGACGGTGATGGTGATCTTAAATGAATTGTCGGCATCTTGTTGCGAACGTTGTTTACTTAATTAAATCGTCTTAAATCGAAATGGCGACGGGACGCCTTCACGGCGGTGGATTCTATGAATCGGAGAACGGAGGTAATTGCTTCTGATTGTTTTTCCTATGAGCTCGGCATAATAAAGAAGCATCCTTGGGTGGATTGACGAACTAATATCCTGTGTGGGAGATGTTTCATTCTGAGACTGCACAAATAAGCCATTCATCAAGTGGCAGCCTTCAGGTTCGGAATCATGTCCTTACTGAGAGCCTAGCTGGACTATACTTCCACAGTTCGAAAATGGTACCAGACACATCGGTGAGCGGGAACACTCGAGTATTCAAAGCACTCGTGAAAGCCAGCGAGTAGTTGATTGCATTTTCAAGGTCAAGTCAGGATTGCTAGGGAATCATCTACCGTGAGCTACTCCCCTACGGAAACCTGCACTGTAAACAAGTGGGCGTCTGAAGGCAGCAGTCGTCCAGAAGCTTCCAAGAGGACACCGTAAGGCCTCAGACATCGATAGCGACCATCCACCTCGTTGTCCTCAGCAGCAATGGAAGCAAATATTGCTTAAATCCGATGCAGTCCAATGTGGACTTGGCGGCCGGATCATCGAACGTTTCGAGCAGAAGGGTTTCACGCTCGTCATGAAAGTAATGTGGCCCACAAAGGACTTGCTGGAGAGAAGCACTTCGCCGATTTGGTAAGCCGCCCTGGTTTGGCCCACCAACGTCTAAACAAAATCGATGTGGAACATAAAAAGCAATAGGTACCTACTTCGTGCTGTCATCGAAATGCAGTTTAAGGACGTTTTGGAACAACATTGCAACTAAATGACTGAAATCAGAAGTGGCTAAGCACTGGAAACGGCGTTTGGACAACGTCCCAGTGGGACAGTACAACACAGGCTCGTGCAGTAGAATTGACAAAGATTTCAACTTCGACTTGGCATACAATTGAAGACAAGACCTGCAGTGGAATTCTACAGGCGTGAGTTTGCTGTGTACACGAACAAATGTGGACTCATGTTCGTTCCGCTCAGGAAGGAGTATACAAATTTGATGCCATTCTCCACACAGTCTTCCGCAAAAGCTCATACCTCTGGCACCACTCGTGGAATCACGCCTCATTCTCTAAGTCGCAGCTCGAGTCGTCTTTGTCTCCTGGAACCAAGTGGATGGTGTTCGTCTCAACTAAAGCGTTGTTGTCCATGCCCCTGATGTGGCAGTTTCAATATGGTCCTCAGGAAGTTACTTCTTTAGATCAGTAGGTAGGCTGCAATGCCTTGGCAGATCAACTTAGACCCGGTATGATCTATTGTACTGCCACACGCCTGGTAGGATGGATTGTCAGATGACACTGTGACTGGATTCCGCAGCTACCGCCTGAAACCAGCACCTTTTTCTGGGCAAGACGATGGTTATCACGATTTAACTGGGAACCAAAATGCATACAGTCTTAGGGATGTGATGGAAGGAACTTGGTGGTCAGGTTTAGTAAACGATTGTGAAGTTGAATGAGATCTAGCTTCGTACATAGACTGAAGTCAAGTAAATTGAACGGTTCATACTATTTTCGAGGAATTTGAGGCGATTCCGGCAAACTTCTCGCGTCACTTACAGACAAGTCGTTAACCTACATCTTTGAACTTATAGATTTTCATCAATTTGTCCGTGCTGCTGGAAAGAAGAACTGTAATCGATCATTGGAACCAGCACTCCTAACAACCAAGTGTATGGATTTGGTCCAACGTTGGAGCTCTTGACCTTTTGATCGAGAACAGCTAGAGCCTTGAAATCAGCTTCGGCCGATGAGAGAGAGGCTTGGAGTTGGGCGTGTGCTTCATGGTCGGTAAGATCTTCTTCGGCATTCTCGAACCATGAACTGAATGACAAAGCTCTTCGATTTGACAGAATTGTTCTTGCATGGCTACAAAACGCCGTTTGCGTGTCTCAGAGGCGTACGCGCAGCTTGTGCCAGCGTGAAATCACATCATCATCGCGTTCCAAGATCGCAGGTGACTAGGGCGTTGATGATTTGATCTTCCCATCTTCCAAGGCGGTGATGTTATGACCAGACCATCATCAAATGTCTCCTGCTTTGTTAACAGAGTCTGAATAGTTGACAAGTCACGTCCGTATTCATATGATCGCACGTAGTACTCCTTATTCTCGGCCACATCAGACTTCCACATGAACTGCAAGTAGGCCGAGTTATCCAACTACGTTGCCTTACTGGCTGCCTGGCAGCCAGAGAGTTCAAGTTCTCCAGTTTGTTGCGAAGTTGTTGATATCTCAGAGCGATCGAATCACCGTGGTGATTTGTGACTGCAACCAAGTCAGATCCTTGGTCACAGATGAGCGAGAAGCGATCCTATGAGCGCCAGAGTCGGTTTCGATGGCATCGGGTTTCTTCAAAAGATCCTGTCACCATAGTCATCAACGGAGAACAATTGTTGTTTCTCGGTGATCCAGGCAAATTGCTGATAGGTCAAGGACTCTGTCCACGAGTTGCGGCCAAGTTCTTTAAGGTTAAGAGCTCAGGCACATCCTCCTCTTGGACGGCTTGAATTGCCGGCTCATGTGATGCCGCTGTGCGCCACTGTCTTGAAGCAACGCCCACTTGAGCTGTATTCAACTGACGACCCTTGTGTGGTCTGCTTGGAAACTGCATTGCCTCTCGAGGGTGCTAAGCCCGATTTGAAGTAGAAACTCTATTCTTGGTGAAAACACACACAAACTCATTCGTCGAGTAAAATCCGTGACTCACTTAGTCACTCGCCCGAATGACGCCACCTCCGTGTCTCTGGAAGTGCAAAAAGTTCCACAGCCTCACTCATCATAATCAGAGGCTGAGATGATTCAGTTGTTAGGAGAACGCGGCAGCCACCCCCGCAAGCCCATTAATCACGAAGATGTCATCCGCTTGCCCCGACTGACGATCAGGTGATGGCGTTCGCATCCGCGTGCGAAATGTATCTCCATCTGTCTGGCTGGCATGGTCAACGCTAATTGACTCCCGGCTTGTGTTTCAGAGATTATTTAATTGTCCGGTTAATGAGGACTTCATTGCTGATGATTATTTCGTTGAGTTCTGAGGCCCGCCCGAGATGTGGCGGGAGGCATGCCCGTGCAGCAGCGTGACCTTGTCGCCCATCGGACGTCATCAATCGTGCGATGTAGACTGTCTAGGAATCTAGAGACAAATGAGCAGGTTTGAGTCTGGATTTTGTGGTATCGACGACTGTTTGGAGGCGGTTGACTTAATGGACTGTCACTGGGCGAGAGGTCAGCCGTGGAGGTTCGGTGGCACTTAAAGGTCGGAGGCGGCTGCCAGACGAGACACCGCCTTTCAAGAACTTGTCGGAGTTTTTCTGTGCTCATGCTGGCAGTGGTGATGTATGAGATTCTCCAGCACGCCCAAGGATTTGTTATGTCCAGAATAAAAAAAGATGCCAGCGTCTGGCAAACGTGTTCTGAAGAGAAGTCATCGATTTGTCGGCACAAAAGTCGACCGATGTGGTTTCTGAGTGGCTGTATTCAGTGACCCATTTGACGGTTACATTTTAAATGTGACGAAATGTTTGAAAAATTGTGACAGAAATGCATTATTTTTGCATAGCATTGAAGGCTTTACTTAGAATGATCCGATTTAGGTCAAATGTGCTATCACGTGTTGTGAAGGTAATTTTATTGCTCGCCTCTCTCTGGGAAGCCCTCGTCCTCTGTGGAGGCACATTTTTGACTAATTTGTACCAAAATGGCTCGTCATGGACACGAACAAGGGGTAATCACTTGGTGCCAGGTCCGGACTATAAGGTGGATGTCGGAGCTTTGCGTTTAAAGACTTTAGAAATACGAATCTCATCAAACAAGTTGTTTGTCTATTCGCACATCCATCTTTCTGCAGCAGGGCTCCATGATACTGGGTTAGGTTAGGTTATGGTGGCTGACTGCCAAAAGGAGTGATACCACGCGGCTCGTAGATGTGAGTACCTACGACTTGCCGGAACGTTTCTATCCCTATCCCGTCTTCATCCATGCAGCTTCTGCAGAAAAAGTTGTGTGGGACACCCTTCCTGCGAAGGTTGTCAGGCATCCAATCTGATGGTGCTGGAGAATTTCTTCTCAAAGATAGTCATTGGGATGGAATTTGAATTCGTTAAGAAGTGTTGAGTGACCGATTGTGACTTCGGACCACACTCGGAGTGTTTTTTTAGTTTCAGAGCTGTCCTGGCTGCTTCTTGTTTGCCGAATAGTTCCAAAGGAGGAACATTGAGGAGTATGTTAAGCGCATCAGACGGAGTGTTCCTCAACGCTCCGCTGATACACATGCAGGCCAGTTTTTGCACTCGGTTGAGTGTCGTCAAATAACATTGACGAGCTTTGAGAAACGGAGTAAGCATGTACGTCTGATATTAAAACATGCATGTGACTTAATTTCACGTGAATTTAATTACACGTGAATTTACAATTTTTCACCCTTTATCAAATTCATCTTGAAATGTCTTAATATTCTTTTGTCACATCTGAGTGCTTCTCCAAAGGCGTTTATTCCCATTCCCAGTACCTGTTCACGTAAATTTTAGGATTTTCACGTGATCACGTGCATTAATTTCACGTGTATTTAGGACGCAAACAAGTGAATTTGATGGTAAAGTGTGGCACGTATGTACATGTCAAGTGTAATTGGATGTAGTCTCAGAATCTAAGAATCCCAGCTGCATCCAGAATCAACTTTCCCAACAGACAGCAACTAGCACTCAACCATCCCCTGAATCGATGGCTTAAGAGATGATCAGGTGTTTCAGTAATAGCTTCTAATTGCCTCTTCGCAAGCATTCACTGACATTAAGCTGAAAAGAAGCGAAAATTCTCACGTGGCTTACATTTAATTAGGACAACTCCATTGTTGTACTGATGGTGGTGCGACCCGTCCAGGGCCGATTTAATCATCTTATACGCCATCATTGGGTGTGCTCCGACTGCGCATAATCCTTGACCGGAAACCGTTGCCCCACTGGGGCAGAACCCTTCAAAGCGGATGCGCACACGCAGAAATTCGTTGAATAAGGTTGTACGTCCTCGATCTGACAGAAACCCTTTTCTTCGATTGTAATTGACACTCGATTTGAATTTCTCTTGTGTAGATCTTATCGCGGGGCATATGAAATACAAAACTTTTTCCAAATAAAAGCGAACAATATCATCACGTCACATCAAACACCGGCACGGCACATCACACACGGCTGCAGGGTTGTTGTTGATTCTTTTTTTTTTCTTTGTTGTACACACAATTGTTTATCTCGTCTCTTCCTTTGGCAAACACAGGCGAAGGAGAAGGAGAAAATACGGAGAAAAAAGACACAAAAAGCGGAACGGAACGGAATATCAAAGAGAATCTGCTTGTTGATCGCTCGCTGATCTTGTGGGGTGCTGCTGCCGATGATGAGGAAGATGGTGTGTTCCAATGCGTATGTCCTTCTCACAAAACAACACAAAACACACATACGCACGCAGGCACACTCCCGCGGACTCGTGTCTCGTTCGTTGTCACACAGAACGGTGCACAAGTGCCAGTGCTAGCAGCTAGACCCCGCGGAACTATCGTCGGGTCCTAGTATTTTTAGAAATTACCCAAGTAATTAACCACGGAACGCGATTAAAGTGAGACGATGACGAGGACAACAACAACAAAACACACACAGCCGCCGCACCGAAATCACAGAAGAAACACCGAACAGTTTTCGTTTGAATATAAAATTTTATTCGCAATCGCCGCCCCATGCACTGGATGCCGACAAGGAGATGGAGGAGGAGGAGGTGCAGAGCCGAAGCGCGGGTCATGAACCATCGTCGAGAACTTTATAAATAATCCGCACCGTATTGCCGCAAGTGTCAAGAGACAGCCAGCCGCACCGCACTGTATTCACTGTATCCACGCACTCGCACCACAGCACTGGCCGAATGCCCAAAGGCCCGCAAGCGACCTTAGCGAGCTTGGAATTCAAAGAAAAACGAAAACAAATTGAAAAAAAAAAAATCCGTGCGATTAGGCTTATTTCTCGCTGAGTAACAACAAATTCAGTTCAATTGATGGAATTCGCTTCGAATTGGGGGGGCAATCAGAAAAAAACAAAAAAAAAAAAAAATAACTCAAATATATTCTATCGACGGCGAAAGTAAGTATCCGACGCGACGGGCACATTTGATCGTTTCGACAAGATCGATTCTACTGACGGGGCAGTGCGAGTAGGCCGCCGCCATTCCGCTTGCATTCGTCGCACATTCATCGTTCGGTCGTCGTCGTCGGTGTGGTGTGGTGCGGCGGTTCTCCTATCTGGTTGCCTGTGCGCGTTGTGAGTGCTGCGGTGCGGTTGAAGATCGCTTGCTATCCAAAAACACACCGCCACCGCTGTCGCCCGCCGCCGCAACCGACCGTCGTCGTCGTCGTCGTCATCGTCATCGTCACACTCAGTGCTGTGTTGTCGTGCACACTCGGGTTGTTGCTCATATTAGACCCCTCGCATTGGTCGGGATTTGAAAAAGAAACAGAGCACAACAGCAGCACCACCACCATCACATTCCCCTTCATTTTTTTGAATCTCAACCTAACGCTGGATGAAGTGGCCGAGGATCATGTTTGAAAGGGTTTCCCCTTCAACTGCCGCTGCCTTTGCCGTCGTCGTTCCATGCGAGTGGTAGAACGCGCTGTTTGAGGTACATCTCGTTGGGTGAGGCATGGCTTCTGTTTATAGATAGACAGATAGAGATGCACGCAAGTACCGCATCCACTTGTGGCGAAGTGCCGCACACATAAGTGCCAACGAAGTGCCTGCACGCTGATATTCTAATTTGGAGAAGGGGCACATTCCGCCCGAGGCACCGGAAGTCGGGCAGCTTTCCAAGTGAAAATTCCAAATTCAACAAACATCAGCCGATTAAAAATACATTTTACATCATTTTCGCGAGAATAATACGAAAGATATAAAAAATTTGAAAAAAACAGATTTCGATAGAATTATCCACCCACCAGCGACGAGCTGCAGCATTTGAGATGCTCTGGGAGTGGTGGAGACACCAACCACAGCGTCGTGATTCTGTGGGCAAGCTGCAGGAAAATGGGGATTCGGAATCACTATTTAGCTGGGGTTACAACCATCTGCACGAAATGGAGCTGGTTTCTTCAAGTGAGATGTAGATGACAGGCAGGTGATTTTGAATTCCGGCCGTTGTGGAGAGGGACTTGATTGAGCGTTTTGTACAAATGCTGCGGTTTATTGCCTGATTTTGGTTATTTATCAAATTAGTATGTCGTAGGGACCACATCGACGAAAGCTGAGAGTTGAGACACAGCCGACTTCTTCCTTCTATTTTTTACACCGTTTTTTAACCGTCAAAATTCGTGAATAACAGTCAAAAAGTCAAATTTTAAATTCGTCGATGGACAAAGGGACAATCAGCTGTGATGTCGGCTATCTCTATACTCCCTTATTTCTGGTTGATACTGAAGTACCTTCAAACATACGTCGTGTTAGAGGCTCTTTATTCATCAAGAGTTGATGGGCTTACAGAGATGCATATGAGAGGTGGAAGTGAAACTAAGCATCACTGGGATTCTAATGTGTACAATGTGATTTCTTAGGAAAAGGCGTAAAATTGCCGCTTATTTGCCGACTTCTTTGTGTGGCGCTACAGTCTGGAATGGACCTGGGTCTCAACCAACAAGCCTCTTCAGCCTACGCTACCTGGTTCCAGTTACGCGCACCATGTTGCTACAGGCGCTTCTCCAATTGTGTGCGACACCACAGACGCGGAAGGCATCAATTGCATCACAGTCTCGGAATCGAGGACTTTACGGTCGGGAGCGAAGTGGATCCTGGAGGCGTCCTGACTAAGTTCTGTGGAATCTTCTCCTCCAACTGCCGTCAACGCCGTCAACGCAAGATCGAACGCAGAACTTTTCTCTCGATGAGACCAAGGCCTTCTTCATCCGCTTTTGAGACTGTCCACGTCTCCGCGCCGTACAGCAGGACTGGGATCATCCCAGTATTTTATATAAAGTCAACTTGGTCCTTCGAGGGACGGCTCTGTGCTTCTCGAGCCCCTAGAAACAGCGAAGTCCTTAACCACCTCGAAGATATAGCTGGTCATTGTGATGCCCCGTCCTAAAAGTCTATGTTGTATGCCCTATCTAGGAGACAGCTTGGACTTCGTTTTGCCCTCATTCACCGCAGACCCTTTTTAGCCGCTTCCGTCTGAGTGCCGGCAAACGCATCATTGACGACTTGCTATGTCCTGCCAATCACGGCAATGTCGTCCGCGTATACTAATAGTTGTACGGATGTCTGAAAGATCATGCGTCTTCTGTTGTCATGTGAGTCTGGCACCATCTTTTCCAGGATAGTTTGGAAGCCACGTGACAGCGCGTCGCCTCCTCTGAATCGTTTTTTGACTTAAAGGTCTCGGTGAGTTCGCTACCGACATTAATGCACATTCCCTTCGTCATCCTGCACAATATGACGAATTTGCAGGAATGTCAAAACTAGACATGTCTCGCCTCTATGCACGCTGTCTCGCCTTGAAATCGACCAATAGGCGGCGTGTGTCGACTCGCACTTCTTGTGAAGATCTGGTCTATTGTGGATTTCCCTAGCCTGAGGCATACTGAAATGGACTCGTAAACTGCTACAGGCGAGCAGACAAAACGAGAGAAAGGTATTTGTTCGCGATGTTAAGGAGACTTATTCCTTGATAGTTGGCACACTGGTGATCGTGACGTAGTGGGTATGTGCGTCGACCTCTACGCACTTAAGCCTCGTTGTCATGGTTCGATTCCCGGTGCGGCAAACTTTTTTCACGGTCCCACTTTACAAAAACCATAATCAAGACGTTTTCAAAAACTTCACGACGTTGGATTGTTTTTTTGGCTGAAAGGAGGAGCAGGAACATCTGCTTCCAGTTATTTTCAGTTGCATGCATCACGTTTTCTAGGTTTATGTTAATGATGCAGCGTGTTGCGGTACACGTGCGTTATTACTCATGTCTGAGGAGAGAAGCCTGCTTGTAGTGTTGACGTGTAGTCAATCCGATGATGGATAAAGATCAAAAGGGGATTTTGCCAATCAATCAATGCCTCTTCTGTTGGATGACTCTAGAGCATGGTCATTCGATTTTTTTTGTTCTACAAGAGCCAGTTTAAACATGGAGAATTTCCGGTCAGAAGAGTCATTGACTCCGGGCGTATGTGACAAAGCCCGTATAAGAGTGGAGGGATGCAACTGGCAGCTGCATCTTATTTTGATCACAAATTTCCGAATGTCAGCACCCATCACTAGTGCTTAAGATGTTAAAATAATGCGCGAGCGTTGAGAGCCTGCGCAAGAAAATGTGTGAAATCGATTTAATATAACCAACCACTGTGAGACTGCTGAGCATATCCACTGCCACTGCAAACGACTTGTTAACCAACGATTATAAAGCTGTGGACTGATGTCTCAGACCGGCTATCGCAGCTGGTTATTAATGAAATTCATTGCATATCTGAACTTCACAGCTTAGCCTGTCTATCTCAGTCGCTCGGGAATGTTGAAAGGGGCCCAATTGTGGTTAATACCTGCGACTATGATGAGCAGATTTAAAAAGAGCTACTGATGCCCTTATCGCCAAGGAAAGTCCTCCTATCGCAGCCATTACGCAACCATTAGATAGATTCTCCAGCACCAACTCGTCTAGATGTTTGTGTTGTGTTGCTAAGGTTTACAGCAAGCTGGTCCAATGGTGTCCCAGCACAAGACCATATAAACAAGTCTGGTATGATACACAGACGGATCAAAGATGGAATCCGGAGTGGGAGCAGGAGTCTTTGGACCCAAAACAAAGATTTCCGTACCAATGGGGGGTCGTATCTTACAGTGTTTCAAGCGGAAATGCACGCCATCGAGCTCTGCGGCAGACAAAACCTCCACAAAGGCATTAAGGGCGCTAATATACTGATATTCTCAGACAGCCAAGCAGCACTAAAGGCACACTCTTCTAACCTTTTCGACTCCAAAACAGTCAAATAATGCAATGACGCTCTACAATCCCTTTTCAGGCACAACAAATTGAAACTTGGCTGGGTCTCTGCACACAGGGGGATTGCAGGCAACGAATTCGCAGATGTGATCGCGAGGGCTGGCTCGGAATCTTGTGCATTCATCGGTCCTGAACCGTACTGTAATGTCAATTGGACAGCAGTCACAACTCTGATTAACGAATGGGAAAACAAACTTCGCCTAGACCAGTAGACACATAAACATGGTCTTAGGCAATCTCGGTTGCCTTAAAAAAAAAAAAGTCTCGTACTCAAAATTATACTCAGATTTATAGTCTCAATAAAGATAACTGGTCTTAACGGTCCAAACGTTTAATCAGGCCTTACTCTCATAAGATTTGCTAACAAGCTTTCTTACAGCCACTTATTGTGGCCTGAACTACCATCTTAACAATTTAAACCTGTGTCAAGACAAGGTCGAATGTCCGGCACTAATATGGTTAAGGAAACGTATCTTCCATAAGGAGATACTCACTTCAGTGGGTTTAAAAAACGGGAAATAGTACGTCGTTTGGGATAACTCCAAAACTCCGATACAATAGATCTATCCTGGTTCCGATGTAGTTGCCTTCACGGCATGGGTTGTACAAGAGGGAAAAGAGAAAAAAATGTGTGCTAAGTTCCTTTTTGCATGACGCTGAAAGGCAGGCCTTAAGACGTTTTCCGATGTATTCTCGGCACATCTCCAATCACTAGAGAGAGGGGTGCAAAGGGAGCCCCTGTTGTGGTCATCCGGCCCACCGAATCGATTCAGATTCAAGCCCGACACCCTCTCCGCAGCATTTTACGCACCTGCCTCGCAGTTACGACGCCCCCTTGAATCGCCATCGAAAGTCCACAAATTGACTTATATCCACACACAAACACAGTTTACCTTCCAGTCTGAGTGAAAAGACTAGAGCCCCACTAAGTGCAGATAGCAATCTCGCGCAAAGTTAAATGAGTTGCTCTAAACCACATCCTATCGACGACAGCACATAAAACGTCACAACAAACTTCAGCAATTTGCGACAAATGTCATTGCCCCTCCCCCACCCACTTTAACCTGACACGGCACACACAGCGATTCGGTTAAGTAACACACCATCACGTCCTCGGCAAACTGCACCGCCGACAATGATCAATAATCCAGCTCCCATAACCCCAATCAAAGGATTAACATGTCGGCCGACGGAGACGATGCGATGGTTGGCGAAGGCCGCCACCGACACAGCCGTCGCCGCTGCTGCCCAAAAAGCCATCCACTCGCATCCAACTAGTGCGGCACTTGTAGCAGAGCCATTTATCGCAGCACATCGTGCAGCGCCATGCCGGGAGGCCAGCTATCCTTCCATGGAATAATGCAATCAACAGATTCTACTACCGGAGCCCATAATTATATGGCCAGGCAACAACTTTGTTTACTCTCAAAATGTGCGGAAAGCGGCTGCAATGGCTGGTTGTCACGGGATGCATACTAATTGGCCAGAACAAAAGTCCTCTAAAAGCACCTTTCCGCCGGCCCCTTCGGGCGCTGTTGCATGGTGGACCCGTCGTCATAGCTGTCGCCTGCATGGCAGACATTAGCAGCAGCAACAGCCACAGAGCACCGGCGGCGCGGTTGCGGTGGTTGAGACTGGTCCTGCCACAGGTGACATTTTCCTTTGTATTCTGTGCGCCTCCTCCGACAAGATGGCGAAACACCACTAGCGCCCGTGTGCTGCTCTGAATTTGGGAAATCCAACGCTGCGAGCCGTCGCCGGTGTCGACGTGGAAATCGAGGAAGAAAATGTGTGGCACGTATGTGTAAATTAATGGGATGTGAATAATCCTTGAGAGAGCGAGGGAGGGAGGGCAATTTCCACTCCTTTCGCGGGCAGGAACAACAGCAAAAAACACCAAAACCAGGTTGGAAGCACCGCAGGTGACAAAATTAATTAAAAACCGACTGACAGAAGTTGGCCCATTGTGTGCGGAGTACGGGTGAGTTGGTAAGTTCGTCACCGGTGCTCCGGAGGAATGGCGAAAGCGGCTTATGGCAGACCAGAGATGATGCGATGTCACTGGATTTTCCTTGCGGAAATCGCTGAAGCCTTTGTGGCTCAAAGTGGTGGGAGCCAGCACGGATGTGCTTGGCAACACTGATGAATTGTATGGCCTCGAGCGACACTGGAATTGGCTAATCGACTTTGTGACGGTGCGGAGTTGCCCGTATTTGCGGGGTACACTCCTTCGAAATGAGACTCTTTGTGGATTGACTTGCGCCAGCGGCTGCTGGGGCAGTTTTTTTTTCTGTCTGCTGTCAGTTGAGGGAGGAGACTTTTGAGAATTGCCGCAGATGTCGGATGGAATACTTAAATGGGGTTAATCTCACGATGATTGAGAGGCATCACGAGGCTGTTGGCAAAGACAGAGAGACAGCCACTTGCCGGTCGGGATGAAGTGTGAGTTTTTGGGTTTCAAGTCGAAAGGCACGTTCGCAACGACCGTCTTCACAAAATTGAGGTATAGCCCTGACGAGAATGTTTTTTCTAAATTCAGACGAAAAACAAGTTACCCAAGGAGGCGGGTAGAATTGGGAGATTTGTCGCCGTTTCCATGTCTCTATGGTCGACCCCGTAGACAGTCATTGCACTCAATTCAATCGAAGAGGTGCACCAGAAGGGTAAAAGGATTCTGCTACATGGGCCCCATTCCGGCAAATGCTCAGTCCCACGGCTGTCCCCATTTAAGTGCAAGTAATGGAAAACACTCGAGTGTGGGAGGACTTGTCTTCTAGTCCATCTCACAGCACCTGCGACTCCAATGAGGTCTTAGACAACAGAGCATGCGCGAGTCGGCAATTTCCAGCTGAAGATGAAACGAGGTCCTACTGGTAAATAGTCTTATTCCTGAGATTTATTGGCCCAATCCTCAACACTACGAGAGGGTCACAAGGGCTTCGCCAACAAGAAGCATTCCTCCATTTGGATGAGGTCTGATGCAAGACAATAACGCGGTACAACTTATCTTCCGCATTGTCCATTTAGATGCAGATGACTGAAATCCATTGCCGAACCCTTTATACTGTGAAGGAAGGGTAGTTCCATCCTGTTTTGCAGCGGACTAGCTACGGTCAACTTACTTCTACAATAGTTGTAAGTGCAAGAGAGATTAAGGTAAGCCTACGCAAGGAGACGGATATGCTACTGCCGTCCATTACGTCCATTATTGTTGGCCATAAAGTGGAACAAATCAGAATCTCCAGATTTGATTCGGAGACAATTCGAATGTTGCCAGTACCTACTGGCATGTCAAAGCTGACTAGGAAGATGATGACTAGGAACTAGGAGGATCATGACGTAGGAGTATGAAGAAGGCCAAGTAACGAACGTTGACTGAGAACGCATTCTCTGCATACTACTACTATCATACATGCAGACTACAGAGATACGCGTTGTTGACTCCAAGTGGCGCTATCAGTAGGTGTGAAGGCACGCTTCAGTTCCTTCAGATCTTCAGTTCTGCATGTCCAGTAAGTAAGGTCCCTTGTGGCCCCCCATTAATTCACGAAACTGGATTTATACTACTAGTAGGATTTGCCACATCCATTGTTACAAGACCGTGATGACAATTTTGGTCCCCAGTTCGATGTGCCGACGTGTGCGACAATGTGTCACCGTCTCGGTCATAATTAGGTGACAGAATTTTCAACCCAATGCTGAGAGGATATATCTGATTCATCTAGCGTGCACTTCAGAAGAAGCTGGGAGCTAGACATTCATCCAGAATTCCAAATGGTCTCAGCAGTGACGATGAACCTAGTCGGCAGTGATCAAATTGCCGATCTTGGGGTCTAAGTGACACTCATCTCACGCTTTTTGTGGTGATCTGCAACCTTGCCTATATACTTTTAGGTTCTATCCCAACTTGCATCTCGAATTCGGCTCACACCATCTCTCTGTGGAAGGTATGGTTCGCTAGCTGCACTCTTACTTTACCTTACCTTATGGGATCATGTACAGCAATACTTGACGATCTTATAGGGCAATCACATCTACTCAGGGTACTTCACTTCATCCTGCCTGGTATTTTGACGGACCTGAGTGTGACTGTGATTTGTAGTCAGCCACTCGAACATAAGGGGGGCCTACTTTCTGTCTCTCAGCAGTCTTACAACAAACTATTGTCAAATCTGAAACATTTCTAGTGATCCTTGTGTGAAATCAACCCAAAGTGGCTCTTTGCCTGACGCAAATGCACATCGAATCAACATCTAACCGAAAAGGCGCATTGCCACACAGCGGAAAACATCTCTTTAAACGCCTCCCACCCATCCCGCGTGTGTCGGCACGTTGAAGCACTCGCAAATTTGATAGTGGCACTTCATAATCAAGCCCAATGAACTCTTCGCTCATTGAACAGCCAACGCAGCGGGCTCACTTATGCGGAACAACGCCGCGCCGTGTGTGTGTCGCTTCCTGAAAATCCTGCAATCCGTCAGCCTTCCGCTTGGCTGTGCCCCCACGTCATACCACTTACGTGAATCTATAGCCTCCACAATTTAATTTAATTTCATTCTGAAGCACTGCACCAGCCCAACGAAACACTATTCAATTTTCCGACACCTTCAACTGACACAAAAACCAAAAAAAAAAAAACGGCACCGTCACTCATACACGACACAAGTACTCTCGCAGTTCGCTGTGAAGAATGAAGAAAAAAATCAGGAAAAATATTAAATAAAAGCATAAACGTACCTCCCACACCCCCTATCGGCCTCCTCCTCGAAATACTAGCAATAAAATGCTTATGTCTGAATGAACTCTCTTTAAAATTTCATCAAAAAATTTAGATTCAATCACTAGACTCGATGAAAAAAAGCCAGTCTCCTTCCCCATATTCAATTTTTAGCAACAAAAAAACAGGGTCGAAAAAAAAGTACGCTAAAATAAATATAAAAACTAATAATTGTGCACATTCAGGGCAAAGGATACGCGCCGTGGCGCGGTGCCGAGGGGAGGGGGGGACGAATAAAGGGATGATGATGGAATAAATAAAATAAATCCTGCATCCAGAATAGAGGATCCAGAATTCCGAATCCAGAATCCCTGTGTAAGCTGCAGTGTCCCGTGGATAAATGCAGGCGCGTCATAACACGGTTTCATATTCAAAGCGCCGCGCCGTCATGTTACCATATTTTTTTCCATAACATGCCACCCTGCGTGGCCTCATAACACGCCTCCCTACCCCCTCCACTCCCCCTCCTCAAAAGTACGTAACGTACGGTATTCAAGGATCTCACCGTACTCAGTGCCGTGGAAACGAGCAACAGAGGAAAAAAAAGAGCACGAAAAATAGAGAAACAGCGATAAATTGCACAGACCGTGTGATTGCTGTTTTTTTTTTTTTCGTTGCCTCCATCGGGAAATAATCCAGCGACCATCCCTTGGTCGGTATGATAGGTTCGGGCCGGCCTCCGCCGCCGCGGTCTTGCATCGGCGATAAATAAAAGTAAATTAGATTCTGTTATTAGTACGCCTCTCTGTCAGTCGTACGTGGTTCAATTATTTGGTTCAATTTATCGGTTTGCGGGCCGCACGGCGAGGCTAATGGGTACGGTTTGGTTGTCCGAGTTGTGGATTTCAAATTCGATTGAGTTGATTAGCACCGCAGCAGCAGCAGTTAGTGGCTGTGGGTTGTTCTCAATCGCCGAGTTTAAACAGTGAATTGCTGCGCGAGAGAATGATGCGGCCACAGTTGGACGCGGCTTTGCCAATAAAACTGACAACTTCATGGGCTGTAGCTTCTTGGGATGGCCTTCAGTCGTTTAGCGCAGGGAGATATGGGCAGTTGGTTCTTGACAGTCGTGCATGGGATAATTATGTTAACAGCGTTTCAAGGAGTTATGATTCCTTCTCTTATTTGGAGAGGGTGAACTTTGAACGGTGGAGACGCTGTCAAAACGGAGAACATGTCCCTGATGTGCTAGGTTTTATGACTCCAACTAGAAAAAAACCCCTGGTAGGATAATCAATACCATTCTGAGATGTAAGCCGCACTTAAAGCGACGTTGCATAAAAGGGCGAGATCAGTTCATTAGCTCTACGCACTTCAAATAGGAAAAGAGCACCTGCTTGGCAGGAGCAACAAGAAAGTGCACGAATGAACGTGCGGTCGAGGAAATGAAGATGTTCCACCAAGGGATGGGTTTAACCTTCCGACAAATAGACTTTAGATACGGAGATGAACGGACAATTTAGAAATATCACTTCCAAACGACTCTGTCGCCCTCCACTCCACACAATGGACGATGATACGTGAGAATTCCGTCCTCCTGAGCTAGACGAAGTCAATAAAACCATGACGAGACTAAAGTCGAATAAAGCTGCTGGTCCAGACTGCAGAACTTCTTTCAGTAGCTGGAGATGATGTGGTTGAGCTATCTTGACTTCGAATTCATCTGTACGACATGGTTGAAGGAAAGAATATCCGATGAGACGAATCTCAGTATCGGTTTCCCGATCCAAAAGAAGGGAGACTCCCTTAATTGCGCCAATTACAGAGGGACAAGTGTGTGCTCGTCGGAGTCGTCTCTGACGAAGCTGAGGTCCTTATCCGTGTGCATTCAGGCCATAGAAGTCCACGTCAAGATCGAATATGGCAGCGTGAATAGGGAGAAGCTTTACATCGCAATGTCCAATTTTGACATTCTTGCCAAGCAGAATTGTGTGGTTTTTGGTCCATTTTAACGGCCGTGGCATTGTGGGTCTGCGCATCGACTCCTACGCAGTTGAACCTCAGCATCTAGGTTCGAATCCCAGTACGACAAAAATAAAAAGCACGTCGCCACCTCTTGCGAGTCACTGATAATGCTCCAAGAGTACAACTGTCAGAAAAGGCTTCTCAAACTTGGTCATTTGGAGTCGGTATAAAAACTCTAGGTCCCTAGGTCCCACTCGTGAGAGACCTCCAGTGGTAGTGCCGTTGATTTGATCCCAACAGCAAATGGTGACTGGACCAGATTTGATAACCGAATAAAGCGTGTTAACTTTGCTTTCAGGGGGATTCGAATCGGAGACCCCTCTAACCAGGTGCGGGCACTCAACCAACGTCGCCATCCAGCTGTCTAACTACCATATTACCATTATATATTATAAAAGCGATTTTCGGACAGCAGCACTGCCGAACAATGAATCGTCGTTTCACTGCTGTCAAGGATAGCGACTTTGTCTTCAATTGAATTATTTCGGCGGGAATTTCTGTTGGTTTTTTTTTTTGCCTATTTCGTTCACTTGCAGTGACTATTAGCCGATTCTCATGCATTTTTGTTAACACTGGGACGTCCTGATCGTTGTTTTGTCTTGTGACTTCCGGTTTGGGAGTGTGGTTCTACGGTACGATTGACACCGTCTTTGAAATGTTCAATTGCAATGCAATATCTCACTGGGAGGTGTTTAAACACTGCAATGGAGCACTCAGACTCAAAAACGTGTCCTTTGTACTACCGGGTAGCAACCTACATTTGCTGAAATTTCTTGGTCTTCCGTAGAAACACAGGCGCTTCTGTGATAAGGAGCCTCAATCATCACCCCTCACCTCATGAGCACCGCAAAACTACCACCCGAACCAAGCAAAGGCGGGACAGTGCCAGAGGAAGTGCTCTGCAGTGTCATCGTCTTCGCCAAATATGTCGCAGAGTGTTTCATCACTTTGGCCGATCACATTTAGGGGTTTGGTGTAGAAGGTTTAGTGGCTCGTTAGTTGGCCGGTAAGTTGTCTGTAGTCTTTTCTGTCAAAAGATAACAAGAATGGCGCGGATTCTTTACAGACGTTTGAGAGCATACGCTTGGTCTGTTTACTTCCTGGAGAAACATCCTACTTCCGGTTGTGCTCTCGAGAGGCCCAACCATCGATGGAAGCCCTAACCAAGGACCCAGGTAGCCCCAGCGCAGGTTCAAGAGCTGAGAGTACCTCTTCTGATTCTTGTCTAACAAGTTCATTGGCGATCTCATTTCTCGTAATCACGTGGTGGCCCTGTGGTGGCTCCGTGGACCCAGAAAAGTGTTAGTGAATTTCGACTGTCGATTAAAGTCAGAAAAGACGGCAGTCGTGGACCATCCTGATCCAGGAAGTGGTTAAAGGGTTTAGCAAGGCCTTAGGCTCAGCTTGGCTGTCGCTACAGACACAAATACTCCGTCCCTTCCACCTATTCTTCAGAATATAGTTCGTGGCCAATAGGATTGCATAGGTTTCCGATAGTAACACCGACGCAAATTTACCTAACGAGGTGTGCAGTATAAAGTTGTCACCTTCTCCACGAAGGCGCCAGCGGCAAGACCTCCATTGATCTTGGAACCGTTCGTGAAAATTCGACTACAGTCCCTTTCTGGTTCAGATTCTGGTTTGGTTTTCCAGGTTGGACTCAAATATCGTCGCCGGTAACAAGATTACCCTCATAAGTGGAGTCTGGGTGCCTTCCTTTATGTCAGCTCTACAGACCGTGGTGAAACTGAACTTAGCCTCTATAGAAACCACTTGCGTTGAGCGTCTTGCAAGCACAAGTGGAGGCGTCCTACTGTTTCATGCAGACAGGTTAATGGTCAGTAATTCAAGGTAGGTGTAGCCACTACTCGTGTCGGTAAACGAGTCGTAGATGACTATTTACCTGCCGCCTTCTAGCCCAATTCTCCTTCTGCAACCACATTTGGTTGGGCGTTTTTTCCTCTCTGCCTAGTTTGTACAGAGATTTTGCCAAATTGGGCCTCACTTCCTCTCACTCTCAGGCCATTCAAAGGTTCTTTCACGCGCCAAATGTGATCTTAGCTTTGAGTCGACTTTCAGAGGGGTGCACAAGCACAATCGGGACCTCCTTTGAACAGATGCATTAGCTGATGTTCACCCGGCTGGATGGGTTCAAGTCCCGGTGGTGCAGCCGCAAGTGGATGCACACATTTCGTTCTCCTTGTACACACGACATTCCCTCATTAGCTAACTGGAAGTGCAATGAACTCTAATCTGGAGCGAGAGCATTATTTATCTCCTTAAGTCGCACTTGAAAGGCGGAGGCCATTGACTCCGAGTTCCACACTCAAGAATACTCCTCCTCCCCCCATTGGGAATTCCCCTTGTTGGGGTGTATTTAGATACAAAGGCGCACTTGCAGTGCACCCCTGTGGCTTTGTCATCACGCGGGCGACATCTAAATGCGGTGAGGAAGTCAGTGATCTATAGATGCCTCTGAGGTGCGGCGGCAAGTGCTGGCGTGTCCCCTCAACGAGCTAGATACATGCCATCAGCAAAGCAGTCGCTCCTAAGAATGTCCAAGTTACATGCAAAACACAACAGCGGAACCCTTATTGACAACATCGTAGGGTGAAGGGGGGTCCTCTCCCCTCTGAGAGGAAAAGTATTTGTTCGAATGCACAATTGTTGCCAACCAGTTGAGGGAGTGCTTGCAGCCGAATGCATGCAGATAATCTCCCGAAAAACTTTATACCCTAAAGATGTCAAGAGATACGGATGCGCTCCTAAGTAGGTGTGGAAGAAGTGCATAATTGCGCCCTTGTACTGCATATCATCAGTTCTTATCCGAGACGCGCTCGTTTTGAAATTTAAATGCGCATTATATCTGCAACTGCGACTAGCAGTCCGCCGCCTTGGGTATTATGTTCCCTAACTGAGTTTTCACAAAAGGACTACTGTGCAGCAGATGTGAAGGAAGGAAGGAAGGACGGACGGACGGACGGACGAACGGACGGACGGACGGGCGAACGGAAGGAAAGAAGGATCCCTTCTGTAGCGAGCGACCAAAGGAACAAACAAATGAACAAAAACAAAAAAAAACGAAGTAAATAAATAATAAAATAAACATTTTAAGGACACCGCCAACATTTCCACGAGCACAACACACACGCCCCCACTTTAGCCTCCTCCACCCACCCCCGTTCTAAGTAATAACAAAGATTGCTAAAGGGACGAGACGCCTGCAACTGGTATGAAATGCTCAAATAAAGCACACAACAAACCGACCGTCCTCGTTGTCGTCGTTGTGGCGTGAGCGCCAGTGCGAGAAGACGAACAAGAACCTAACAACAATAGCAATTCCGAGAAGGACATTGACACTCGGCTTGCATCCGACGACGAGCGAGCGATGCCAAATCTCCATTTGTCGCTCATAGTGCGGCGTAATATGTTGCTCTCTCACTCGCCACAGCACCAGCAGTACACCAGGATGTGCACACTTCGGTGTGTGGCCATGTTAGGATAGCAATTAACTCTGCTTCTGGTATGTGGCTCTCTCTCTCTCGGGCGGGTGGGGGGCTGAGTGTGTTCGTTTGCCCATTTTTTTGGGTGGAACTAAAAAAAAAAGTTGTATTATTTCCGCAGACGATTTCAACAAACCCGTCCGTCTTACTTACGAACGCGACCAACACAGTTATGCATGCTAACTGAATCCGCAAGGATATCTTGACAAATTTACATAACGGCTGCTGAAGTTATCCAAAAAAAAAAAAAGAGGACTCATTGCTCCGCGCCGCCGGATCCTGGTGTTCTGGTGTCTCACAAACGGGGTGGCCGTTGGGTGGGTGTCGCTTCTTACGTTTTCGGCTTTTTGAAGGTACATTGAACCGTTCTTCTTCTTGCTTCTTTTTTTATGTGATTTTAGGGTAGTGAGTGCCGAGTGGATTTTGAGGAGCAGTTTTTCCCGTCAACACTGGATGAAAGTGTTTGCTTTGGATGACGATGAAAAACTTTATGCATTTTGAATTTGTTTTTCTAATGGATTGGACGACTATGTGGAAGGAACATATTGCCAATTGTCGGTGGTTGTCTGCTGGATTTGCTGGTGCTACTCCTGGATGTCCTGTATGTCCTGGTGGCGGTGGCAGTGGCAGGGTGATGTAATAAAACTTTGTGTAGATAGTTATGGCGCGTCTCGGCGAGGTACACTTAAAGCACTTTTTTTTTTTTTTTTTTGGCGCAAACGAGGTGATGTCAACGTCATTTATTTTTGTGGAATTTTTAGTTTTCGAAATGGACGTGTATTTCAGTTTTATTATGCAGACAGTTAGAATGGCGGCGGTGGGACATTGAAAAGGTGTACTTATCTGATGCAGCAAGTTCCATGACCGAACAAACTATCGATGACCGTCAACGAGATGACAGGATGGTGGTCGTGATGGTGATGCTGCTGGAATGGTGGTCTGCATGCATTTTACTGAGCAAACAGTCGTCGTTTTTTATCACTGTCTGCCATTGGAATCGATTTGTGAGTAGGAAGCTTGTTCTTTTATGGTTTTGCGCAGCATTTAATGGGCGAATTTTATGAGGTTATCAGGGAGCAGAGCTACATAGCAGACGACAATAACTAAGCTTAACTAGGCGATTAAAACTTGCTTCGATTGGGACGCAAGCGCACGTTACAAGAAGGAAACATGAAGAAAGAAATGGCTTTGAGGGGGTAAGGCAATTTCGTGCACTTATAGGGATCCAGTCCTGATCGGCATAAAACTGAAGATCAATGGCCCACTCGATTTTGCAGCACTTGCGATTGTTGTAGAAGCTGTATTATGACGTTTCAGAAGCTGCAGTACGGTCAAATCAGTGAGGATATATGACTGTTGCTGGTATCGTTACACCCTGTAGCTCATAAGTCACCCGACTGCTTCCAACTACAACAAATGAGGACATTTTTGCGAGAAGTAAGCACTTCTTTTCGTACCAGACGAGCTTAATTCAATGAGATCCGCGGCGGAGTTCCTCAAGGAAGTGTTCTTGGGCCTACATTGTTTCTTTTGTACACTTGGGACATCTCTAAGCTGAACAAGTGACAAAAACTGGCGGCCTCTGGTAAACAACCTTCGATTCTGAGGGATCATATTCAAAACAGCCTCTCCACTCTAAATAAAATGGGCGAATATGAGAACAAAAGACTGAAGTTATTCTTTTACCAGGGAAGACAATATCCTACAAATACACCCACAACGTAAGTATTGGTGCCAGCTACAAGCCTTCAAACACCTCCTTTGACAGGAAACTCTGCTGGAAAATGAATCTAATGGAAGGGGTACATCAAGCAACCATGGCCTGAAACACCAGCATGAAGAAATTGGGGTATCAAACCAGACACAGGCTAATGGTTTTCATAGTCGGGTCCATTCTAACTGAAGTCTACGTCAACCCTGCGTCAGTGGATCAGTAAAAAAAACACCTCTCATCTGCAATTACAGCCTGATTGCCACCATGCTAAGTGGGATGAATTTCAAAACTGATCGACTTGACTATGCAGCCTAGGGATACTTTCCCAATAGGAATTTGAAGACTCTGTTCGCCGACACATAATTCGTTAGTACCTGAACGTATGGATGGCTCCAAGAATAAAGGAGGGATGGGTTGCGGCTCTTTTTCCAAAGAATCAAATCTACGCTTACTGAAGAGGTTCCCAGACCATGGCAGTGTTTCTTTCAGGCGGAAACTGTGTCAGTCCTTTTGGCTTTATCCTGAAATCCATGCTGCCATAAAGTCTCTGGATATGATGAGCCAAAACTCAAAGTTGCTCTAAATCCGGTTGACAGGAAATGCCGGCCTTAACAAGAACCATCACGTAATTGAGCTATTTATCGCCTTCAGCAAAGCATTGATACTTTAACACATGAAAAGCTCGTAGAATGTATCAGCAGAATGGGGTTGAGAGGAGTCCTGTCAAACTGGCTCAAAAGTTATCTGACTGACAGAATTATCCAAGTCAATGTAGCTGATACACTGAGTACTGAAAAGGAAGTCAAATACGGTGTGCCACAAGGCTCAAAATTGAGCCCCATTTTATTCATCCTTTTCACGAACGAGCTACTGAAGTTATTGAAAAAATCTACTGCTTATGCGTATGCCGACGACATAGCAATCGACTTGCATTCAGCTGTGCAGATAACGCAGCAAGAATTCAACGCTGTATCCGAATGGTTCCATGATAATGGCCTAGTCATAAATGCTACGAAAACAAAGGCGATGCACATTCGCACTAAATCAACACCTGCAGAAGTCTTCCAAATCTTTCATCGAATTGACAACATCGTTACACTTTAAATCAACTTTTCAAGTTCTAGATGTCAAAGCTATTTTCCAGATGACAACACTGCTGCAGTACATGAGCGATCCACGGTTCCAGCAACCATTAAGTCACACGCTTAACACCAGAAGACGTGTCCAAGGGATGCTTGATGTTCCGAGAGCATACAACTTATATGGAGACCGAGAACTACTTTGCACACGTTGTAACACTGAAACATGAAACAGTAATCTATAAAACCAGCACTAGCTGGTTGAAAGTGAAACAATCAGAATGATTTAGGCAAAGCTCAACTCCAAACGCTTCAAGGAAATAGTAGTCCTAAATCGACTCAGCATGTCTGGTTTCACTGATCCTAAAAGATCAAGTGACCTCCCTAAAGAGATCCAAAATTAGCACTGCAGTTGCTCGCAGAAAGACTATGTCCATTTTCCAACAAGTTCTGCAGAAGCTGCCTAGACGAAGAAGAGGAGCAAAAGACCCAAAACATCCTTCGCAATTGTCCTGCTGTTGCTTCAATCAGGCAAGCCACCATAGGCTCCTACTTCTTCGACAGTCTAAATTAGATTAGCTAAATAATAGTCATAGCGCTAGTCAAATTTGCTGAGAAAACCGACTGGCTGTCATAAACCACGGCAACCCTCTCTATGTCGTCTTTGGAACACCCACATGGTGGTACAATGGGCCTACTTTGGCCTAAGTGCATTGATGCCACTACCTACCTACCTACCTTTGGTGTCATTACTGATAGCTGTCTGGGGGAACGGGTTAGATTAGCAGCTCTTAAGCATGATTTTTGCATGAATGTAGAAGAAGCTGTGTAAGGAGTTCTGTGTCACTGTCCGGCTCTGTCAGCACTAAGATAAGAGCCCACGATTTTAAAGCCGCATACGACAGCATTTATCGCAAGGAGCTATTCGGAGGAGCACCACGCTAACACATACGCCATGCACCGTGCAGTTCGGTACAAGCACCGCCGAACCATGTGAAACCTGCACCGGCATTCGGCAAGGAGATGCGCTGTCGTGTGGCGTATTCAATCTGGATCTGGTACAGAAGATAGTGCGGTGGACTGATGTAAATACGGAAGGCACTATCTTCTAGGAATCAGTCCACCTTTTGGGTTACTCGGTTGACTTTGACGTCTGTCGTTCCCAACGCGCCGTAGTGGAAGGTTTCACGGCGGTTGAAGAACAGGCGAAACGAGTTGGTCTTAAGATCAAACATGCCGTCTAGCAGGAGCCGTTCCGTACACCCAATTTGGGACAAAATCTCACGATCGACAGCCACTAATTTTGACGAAGAAGTTTGTCTAACTCGGGGAAAACGAAACGAATGACATCTTAGTGAAGATCCGACGTAAAATCGCTCTTGGCAGCTGGTGCTTCTTCGGTTTGGCGAAACAACTGGGATCACAACTTCTGACTCAACGGACTACAATCATGCTCTACAAAATTGTTATTTTACCAATCCTGCTATATGGAGCCGAAAGTTGGACGTTAAGCAAAATAGCAGAGCTGATTCGTGATGCCTTCGAAAGAAAAATTCTACGTCGGATATGTGGTCCCGTCTACGAAGAAGGTGAATGGAGGAGAGACACAACCGCGAACTCTACAAGCTGTGCCAAGATGTGAATGTAGTCCAGAAGGCAAAATTGAGTCAACTGCACTGGCTTGGCCACATCGCGTGGACACAAATGATCCAGCTAAGAGGGCCTTCAAATTCGAGCTTCCTCGTTCAAGATGGTGAAGAAGACCGACCCTCCCGTATAAAAGCAAGTATAGCGGACGCAAGACATCTTGGCCTTGAGGACTGAAACGAACATGTGAAGGAGCGTCAGCGATGGAATCCGGCTCATGTTCAGTCCCTCCATGAGTCGCAGTCTTGACAAGTAAGCAAATATCACACACAAATATAAAATCACTTCACAAATGTTTATGGCGTCAGGTGAAAACTTGTGTTCCGATTCCGAGAGCAACTGTTCCAAGTCCCTTCCTTGATACGTTTCAATTAAAATCCTTTCAACTAGTTAACAATTCGTACGAACCTGTCAGCAGCATATGCCGAATGTTCGTACAACACAAGTGCCTTGGTGATTGTGGTTTTTTTTTTTTTTCAAAAATGCCAATCTTATTCTGCATTGACTCTCAGCCCACGGCGGTTCATATGCCAAGACAGAATTGCAAAAGTTTCGAATTTTCATTTAACTTTTTTACTTAAAGAAGAAGGTTATTGAAGGGTGAGGCGGGGGACAATGAGGTCGAAAGGAACACAGGACGTCAGACTTTTTTGACACACCTATTCCCCTATACCTTGCTGCTGGATTCTGGGTGAACTGAGCATGGTAACCGTCTTAGATGAGACGACAAGTCACACCGGCTTCACAGGGCACAATCTCCTTCCGTCTCCTCCTCGCCCTGAGTCTCCTAAAGCATATAGGACATCACGAACCTTGGCCCATGTTCATCTTAAACTGAAGAGCAACCCACTTTAGACGATTCATGACAGCCTTCAAAGTGGTTGCCGTGGGATAGTGGCGTTGTGGGTCGACTTTTACGGTTCGATCTCGGACACACCTACTTCCATTTCCATCGCACCACCTGCCTCGAATCACTGACAATGCTACGACGCTATAACATCACAGCTTCGCCGTTCAAAGTTGGCATAAGACAGTGCGTCTCTCCTTCCGTCGCATCCTGAAAAGGCAAATAGGACAGCGCGAGTGGTTAGTGCAGATGCTAGGTCCACTTGAAACCCGAATTCGTATACAGATTCTTGACAACCTGCTGTGGGATAGTGGCGATGTGGCAAGGTTCGATCCCCGAACATACCAACTTTCGTTTCTACGACACCACAACCTTCAGTGGTTACCGCGGGTTAATGCCGTTTTTACGACACCACTTTCCCCGTCACAAACTTCGCAATCATCCTCTCCCAGCGAGAGCCAAACAGAGAACCAGCGCCACGCCACTCGTGGCCACTCGAAAGAAAGTGAACAAACATCAAACCGAAGTTAATTCAATGCGTCCACAAGTCAAAGGTCATCGGATTAGCTTGGTCATCAGAAAACCGAACACAACTTCAGACGCCAGAAAACGAAGTTAAAAACCACTCGCATTCACACACAAACGTCATCGAAAGGGGACGTGGCCAATGCCTTTGTGTACACTTCTGCTCCAGCTCACGTCTGCGGCAGCACAAAGGCGCAACCATAAAAATGACTGAGGGAGACTACGAGTCATCACTACGAGTTCCATTTCCGCAAAAATGGACGCCCATTAACATGACATTCAACTGCGAAAACTTGTTCGGAACTTGTTCGAACATCAGCGAAGAGCATTGCCGAAAATAAAATTTCCTCGGTCGTCGTCGACACTCAAGAGCACGTAATAAACCCCCTCACCCACCCCTCCATGCCACGCTTTGACCAGTTAATCAAAGGACCTGCCCGCTCCACGTCGCCGCCCCGCCTTCGTGGTGTGCAACCCGGCGAAACTTTGTTACCGAAATTCATTAGCCAAATTAAAGGCGGTCTCCTAGCCTTTTATGGTGCGCCTCTGTCCTCTATTGAGTGCACAATAACCGATGGGAGCCTTTCAATTGCGCTGCGGTGCTGGTGGCGCTTGTTTGAGGCGCTCGCCAATAAATGCTGCTGCCACTGCCACTGCCGCCGCTCCGATGGGACTTTGTAACGCGGACTATGTGCGGTTTCTGATGAGTAGCTCATGCATTAAGCGTGTAAATTGATCTGCCAGAGAGTGAATTTAAATCTTAAACATTCATGCGTTGGCCGGCAGCGCGCTAAAACTAATATCAAGCCAGCACCCAGGCCCCTCGGATGCGATGATTAATGCATGCGCCAAATCGCAATGCTTATTTATGCTCTATTTAAATGGAATTAAACTCGGCTGCGGCGGGCGACACGGCCCCGTCCGAAATCGAATGGAAATTAGCCAGGCTGCTCGGGGAGCGTGTGTGTGCCCTCCAATTAGCTAGACAACTGCAGCCCACTGAATAATTGATCTTAGTTAACTACTGCTGTCGTTGTGTCACGTTGGCTTTGGCTTTGGTATGGCATGGCATGGCTGGGGCGCACACAATGGACGCCTGCATGCAGTTCCCTTCGCCTAAAAATGTGACATCTCTGAAATCCCCGAGTGCATTGAACACTGAATCGAACAGACGCACAGCTCTGAGTGGTGGGATGGTGGGCTGGCGGCTGACTCGTGTCTCCCCAGTGGGAGTGAATACGACAAATGTTCTGAGGATTAATCAGCATTGATGGGTGCAAAAGCCACAAATGTGGACTTTACACTCGACTTTTGGCCCGATAAAGGTGCTGTGCTGCCGATGCAGATGTGCCGTCCAAGGACAACCCCTCCCCCCAGGCCCAATGTGTGTGTGTGTGTCCATATTCGATAATAGTGAAATAATTGATTAAATCCATTTAATGTGAGCAGAACGCATTCGCTCGGAACTGGTGGCGCAACAAATACTTATAACACAATTTGGGGATTTATAGGATGCCTCCGGGAGGGTGGCCGCCTGCCAGGGAAAATGGATTACCGTCAGATTTTTGAAGAAGGAGAGTGTGTTCGGTTCAGAAATAATTTATGAATAATGAATTGGAGAATTCCAAAGTGGATTGGATTTTACTGCGCGAGGAGATTAAATTCAAAATTAAATTTCAATTGTTGAGGATTCGTTCGGTCAAGCCGACGCACGGGGAAGGACGACTGAACGCCAGCGACGGGATAATGGGCGTCGGGACATATATACACACAAGAATGAAATGATTTCAATGAATTGTGCAAGAGATTACTGCTACTGTGCACTGTCCGCACAGTTGTGATAAAATTTGGGGGGCGTGCCACTGGATAAAGTTTCGGCGGACACTTTTTGAACGTTTAACTGACTGCAAATTGTGATGGCTTTTGATTTCGGGGAATTGCAGCTTTGTGTTGGAAATTGAAAATCACTACTCTGTGCAAGTGGTGCTGGGGCGAGGGCTTACGGCTAAATCCGGGAAAGTGCAACATTGTAAGGAGGGAATGTTGAGTGGATTTCCTGTGACTCTCTCTGTCTGTCTCTGATTCTCGGAAGGAGACTTTGAATGAGACGTAGGTACGTCGCGATGGTACGTAAATTTGACGGGAAAGGTGATGGATTACTTTGCACTGTGAGCTGTGGTCTTAGTGCGGCGATTTTTTTGCAGTGGATCCTCTTTTTGACAGTGGTTCACGACATGTCACGTATCAAAGTCAAACATGTTCAGTTGGCATTCCCATTTCAAAATGGAATGGCTTGCGGTGAACGATGTGCCACAGCGTTAAATTTTTCTGGAGTGGACCTTAGGAAAATCCGCCCTTTTTTATCGAACAATTGTCTTAAGGGAGGATACTCGGCGATCCGCTGTTTTATCGAAAAATTGTCGTAAGTGACGAAACTCATTGCTGGTAGAATGAGTATGTGGCCAGAACTCTGTCGTGTTTGGTCCGATGAGCGACCTGAGGCAGTAAAAGGGCTGACAATGCAAACGGAAAATCCATTGCTTTTTCTTAGAATTTGCTCCCGCTCAAGAGATTGCTAATACCGTTAACAAGACACAGCACGGACGGAAGGTATAGAATGAGAAAAGGAGAGGAGGTATCTGTGCACTTAAATATCTGCGAATTGTAGTCTGTGGGAAATATTCGGCTGGGAAGAGCATTCCATATTCGCGTAGTACTGCTGAAGAACTGACTGTTCGTCCGAAAGTAGGTTTAAGCGTAAACTTATGAGCATTCCTGGCGGGATTCCATGACGAGTAATGCGGACGAGTTCATGGAGAGGAGGAATGCAGTTGGCTAGATCACATTCACTTCGTTTGTTAAAATAGCGATAAAATACGGACAAAGAAGAAACGGTACGTCGATGTTCGAACGAGTCGAATGACTCTGCGATATTCTTGTCTCCTATAAGTTTTATCGCTCGCTTTTGGATTTAATCTAGTAGGAGCAACACCCTGACCAGATAGGGCACCAGGGGGCACAAACCAGATGTGAGCGTTGTACTCAAGCTTTGGGCGGACATACGCCTTCTAAATGTAAGCCAAATCAGAGGAGGTGAAATATTTCTTGCATCGATTAAGGAGACCTAAACACTTGGCAGGATTTGTGGCGACTTCAAATATATGATCGTTCCAACTAAGTGATGTGTTGATACACATATAAAGGATGGAAAGATTTTCGGTTTCATCAACACAGGCGCCATTCATGGATAATGGATGATTATCAAGGGTTCGCTTGAGTGACAGCAGACAGCATTGAGTTTTTCAAGCGTTGAATTTCACTCTGTTGTCCTTTCCCCAGTTAGTTATGCTGTCAATATCGGAGTTCAATGTGCTTAGCATACGTTGCCATTAAAATTCTACGGCCGAAAGACGGGGTCGTGAATATTGGAACGAATATGAAAAGCTGAGGGTGCTGTCATCAGCGAAGGATTTATTTGGATTAGAAGTACCAGGCAAGATATCATTTATAAAATTGAGAAAGAGTGTCGGAACAGAACAGAGCCTTGGATTACACCAGCATTTATTTGGTGGATATCAGACTTGGGTCTTTAATGACTGTTTACGAGTCGGCAGAATAATTGGTCCCCATTTTTTTTTGCAATTCTGATGTTGAGGGCATATGGATCCCGCGGAACGCCGCTACATGCCACAAAGCACACGAAACGATGGACCAATTGAGAAATAAGTTCGATGAGCAATTTCTCTCGATTTGGATCGATTAATGGGCGGGCAAGATCTATGTATGATTTGACGTCTGTGGACAATTATTAGAGTTGAGCACTAACTGCTAATTTTTTCACAGTGATTGATAAATCGCAATCGACTGTTAAAGCTGCGATTACGATTAAGTTGCTGTTTTCCGATATTCACATATTGATTCACGCAAACGATTTCATGTTTAACCTCATGAAGTTTGGCAGATGTGAATGAAATGGTATGCGTGTGTGTAAAATCTGAGGAGGCTATGCCGGTGGTTGCCCTGGATATTCTTAATTGTGACTCATTCTTTTATCCATTATACATTAAGTTACCAATGTTCTACGACAATGCCGATCGCCTTCTGTATACGGTAATTGTGGAAAGAGTTTGAACGTCATACATGCGATTGAGGTGGGTCTGTAAATGTAAATCAGAACGTCGCTCTTAGGGCAGCAAACAACGAAAAGCTAATAGTCGTAGAAGTGAATTCATTGAGATTTCATATACTGTACACAATGAATGCGTATATTTACACAATTAAGACCAATTTCCTTAAGGGAGGTGTGCACAATGTCACTCAATCTGAACGATAATAGGTGAGAATTCCGACGGCACTACCAAGACTGATGTCTAAAAAGACTGCCTGTGCGGACGGTCTATAGAGCAGCTGGAGATGAGCTGGTGGGCCTCATGCACCAACTCATCTGCAAGACATGGTCCGAGAAACGAATCGCCGATGAGAGGAATCTCAGTATCGTTTGCCCGATCCAGAAGAAAGGAGACTAACTTAATTGCGCCAAGTATCGATATATAAGTCTCCTGAATATGGCCTAGAAAATGTTCTCTGGCATTTTGTGAGCGCCTGAAACCGAACAAATGTAGATCCAAACCCACCACCTATTCGTTGATTTCAAGGCCGCATATGACAGTATCTATTGAGACGAGCTATAAAATGGCATCCCTAAGAAACTCGTCGCAAACTCACGAGCTAACAGAAGACGCATATTCTTCCAGGAGTCCATACAACTGTTAGCATACGCAGATGACATTGACATGATTGACAAATCACATCGAGCCGTCAATGAGGCACTGATACGGAAGCGGTTGAAATGGGTCTGGCAGTGAATGAGGGCAAATATGACGAACGTCTTCGCAGAGTCTTCAAAATGATCAGCTATGACGTCGAGGTAGTTAAGGACATCGTCTACCACGGCTGCGCAGTAACATTACAATCAACATCTGTTTTGAGATCAGCCGCAGAGTAACTCTTGCTAACCGCTGTTTCTAGGGGCTTAATCGGCAATTGATTAATAGAGCCATCTGTCGAAGGACCAAGCTGACTTTATATAGGGCGGAGGCATGCACAATCTCAAAAGTGAATGAAGAAGCCCGTGGTCTCTACGAGATAAAAGTTCTGTGTGCTAACTTTGGTCCCGTTTGCGTTGACGGCACAGTTGGAGGAGAAGATTCAACCAAAGACTGTACAGCATGGGCTTAGTCAGGCGTCTTAAGCAACACCTAAGGTGGCTCGGCCATGTAGAGCGCATGAACAACTCAGCTCGCCCCAAAGAGTTTTCGACTTCGAACCCGTGGAACAACGCAACAGAGGACGCCTGCGTCTACGGTGGGGCACCCAGGAGGAGAAGGGCATCAACCAACATGGCGTTCGTAGCAGAAAGCAGGAACCCAGCGATCGCCCTAGCTAGAGAGTCTGCTTGGCTGAGGCCCTGTTCCACCCCGGGCAGTAGCGCCGCACAACGAAAAATAAGACGAAGAAGAACGCCTGACGTACTAGATGCTGCACAAAAACGAGCAATGAAGAAATCCAGGGAATAATGTTGTGATGCAAGGAAAAGTTCGACATGAAAGATTAAGTCCCGAAACACGTGTTTCTTCTTTTGCCGATACATAGCGGGCCTAGACCTCAAACAGCAAGCGAATTTCTTGCCATCTGCAAGAAGAAGTAAGCGAGTCAAGATACCCAATACCGCCACGTAACATTCGTCACGGGTAACCAGCAATTTAGCAACCATCCGGCTATCAAACCTATTTCCCATTCGGTTGCAAGTTGCATTCACCTTATTTCGGTGATATTTTCAAGCTTGCGTCCGTCTCGTTTCCGACAAATATTGATTTCATAATTGCTCTTGATTTTACACGGGTAATTCCCCGGGTATACGACTAACCAGGCCATGTGGGGAGTGATAAAGTGACTTGTTGCCTGGTAATGTCTGTTATTGGGGACAAGTTTTCTCTTTTTTCGGATCCAGAACACAAAAATTTGACAGCCGAGGCCCGAGACTGAAGAAGTGAGAGCACTAGTTAGAGCACATGTGCAGAACTTGGTAAAAAAAAACTCAATGTCCATCGAGAGTAGATATAAATATGTATTGCCATGGATTAATTATTCGAGTTATTAGATGGAATCTGTTGATGAGAAAAGTTAAGTTCCACACATATCGACGTGAGCTACATTGTTGCACACCCATCCAAGTGGTGGGCAAATAATGCAGCTAAGCATCCAAACATAGCCAAGCATTATTCAGGCATTCCAGGCACATCGGCATAGTCAGGCCCTGCAAGCTACACACTGCGTTCATTAACATTTTTCACCTCAGACACTTTCGGGCATCTTCAATCGACGGCCGCACAGAAACTTACTTCAAAATTGTAACAAGATTCCTGAGAGCTTCCTCATCGCAAACATCCATTAGCCCTAATGCCTCTAGTCCCCCACAACCAGTCGCGGCACGTACATACCTTCGCCGTGCTCGCGTCGCTTGCCACGCCACGTCAATGGCCTCTTCACCGACCCTGTGGACACGCCGACTAGGCCTATCCCACGGTTTAGGTCGACTCGTCGATTATTACCTCATAAAACCTACATCCTCCCCACACCCCCACCGTTGCGCGGCTCTCGCATTCCAATAGACAGCCCGAAGGCATACAAATTGCGAATCCACTCGCAATCAAATACATTATCGCCACTTGTACACACACACACACATACAAACGCGCGCGCAAAATTGCCATTTAAGGATTCTTTATAACACCTCGTTGGCGGGCAAAGGTACGAAATTGTGTAATTATTCACTCTCCGGCCGAACTGTACGAAATTCAGGAAGGACTTATCGCCCCAAAGTTCACCAGTCGCATTCTCACTTTTGCACTCCGCCGGACGATGGGACGAGTGGCCGAGGCAGAGGGAGAGGGGCAGGGGATAGACCGAACGGAGTTCCATCGGCCAGCAACGAACTCAAAAGCCAACATCTCGGAATCCATTTAGGAGCATCACGTTTTCAATTATAAAATTGCATTGACGCTAAACTCTTCTAAATCATCTGACAGGCCTTTCGTGCCTCGTTGCAAATTCATTTATTTCGTCGACATCGACATCGACATCCTCGTCGTCGTCGTTGGTGGAGTTGGACGTCGTCGTCGACGTAGTCGACGTAGTCCAGGGTACAGTGCGCCTCGACATATGGTCTGTCGGCCTTTTGGAGTACATCATCGTTTGTGGCGGACCACTGAAGTTCGTTTTGTCTTGTTTTAGAGTGTTTCTGGGTTTTTTTTTTTTTTTTGCTGCTGCTTTGGCTGCACCTTCCCGGGATGTGCATGGCACAGTGGAGTGGACCACTGGACCCACTGGAGTATGAGTGAGGACTGCTGCATACATTTGCGGTTTTCATCTAGGTTTTGTTTCGAACGGCGGTGGTTACTGCTGCTGCCAGTCAACCAACGACGACGCCGCCGCTGCGCCGTTGCCGCCAGTGCCAGTACCAGTGCCAGTGCCGTCAACGTTGCCGTCGTCGTAGTCTGTTGAATAAAAGGTAAAAGGCAGCGGACTTCTCCAGAAGGCGCACCACATCTCTCCAATTCGGAGTCTGAATTGAAAAACGCAATCAATTAGCAATAAATTCAATCACTCTGACATTTATTGAGTAGAACTGAATGAACTTCACTTCACTCCGCTCTCTTGGTGCTCGGCGGCGGCAACGTCGTCGTCGGCGGCGGCAGCAGAGTGGACTACAGAGTGGCTGGGATGACTGAAAATTGGTTCACTGGCCACAAAAACGGCATGCACAAGGCGACTGCATTTGGTAGCTGATTGGAATGGAAATTAAGGAATCACAGTGACATCATGCATGGTGAGAAACTCCGTTTTGCCAGCTGCCTGCCCTCCTCCACCACCTCGCCATCGTCGACCACAAGGGAATATGTTATATTTACACAGAACATTGGAGAGGCCCCATTGGAGGCGCCTTATCTTGCGTCGATGGGCATTGATCGGGCCGAGCAGCACACGGCGTGGGAGGAGGCACGGCCTGCTGTTCATATCAATTAATTTAGCAGCAAATTTATGGCACCAACTGGGGTCGGTGTGTGTGCACTACTTGACTGGCTCCTGGTTGACAATTTACGGCCGAGGGACGACTAAATTGGTTAGACAAGGCTTTGGTTTTGCTTTTGCCTTGGCTGCAGTTATAGTGGTTAGCTACGCACTTGTGGTCGGGCGACTACGCCTCGTGGGCTACACTGTTGTCGAAAAGAGTTTAGCTTGTCCCTAGAACAGAAGGGAAAAAAAGAAGAAAAGTCTGTGTTCACTTACCAGTAATTCCGGCATCGTTGATACTCGAGGTCGACGAGAAGCCGGGCAGCTTCCTCCAACCCTTGCGGTTCCAGAAGCTCCTCGCCTTCGATTCCGTGGGCACGACAGGTCCGGGATCCTCGGCAGCCTTGATTTTGGCGCAGTTCAGCACGCGATGACCGCACGAGGTGCGCGTCAGAAAAACACTGTTTCCCGACTCCTGGTCCTGGGAGCGTTGCGACGAACGGCAGCTGTTCGAGCCGAAGAACGCGCAATTCTGCGCGTTGTGTCGACTATTGCCGGCCGCTGCGGTTGCCGTCTGGCGGGCGGTCAGCAGGCTCGACAGCGCCGCATTGGTCTTGTGCAGGCGCAGGCTGCCGATGTAGCTGGCACCACTGCTGCCACTGAAGCCGCTGTCCAGGTCGCCGCAGAAGGCCGGATTCGTGTTCGTGGCCACCGGCGAGAGGAGGTCATCCGAGGGGCCGACCGTGTTCAGCAATTCCGCAATGTTTGCCTCGGAAATCGCCTCGTGATGGCGACTGCGGGACGTCCGGCTGGCCTCTGAGCTGGACGCAGCTGTTGAGCGGTTGTCATCGTCCGTGGGACTGCCACTCGGCGGAGTCTCGGGCATCAGCATGGCCTCCACGGAGAGATTCAATTCGCCCAGGATCTTCCGGTGGCGATTTTGTACACGACGAAACTCCTCCTCGACCATCGACTGATTGAGGGAGCCGGCCGAGTGTGAGGTTGTCGCCCGCATTCCGGCACCCGTCCCCGAACCCGATCCACTGGCACCGACGCCGCCGGCGGAAATTTGTTGTTGGCTTCGATTTTCGCCGGAAATCTCCTCGTAAAAGTTCTCGTGTGTGCCGCCGTAGCGTGTCTGGTAGGACTGTCTTATGGCGGGCGACACCAGCTGCTTGTTCTTCTTGCCCTTGGAGAGGAGGGCCCGTATTGAATTGGGCGGCGGGGGTCTAGACGGTCCCGGCAATTGCTCCGGCGGTGGAATGTTCGAGTGGCGCATTGCGGCCCCCGGCTCGTAGTAGGCATACGAGTAGTCCTGGTGGTGCATCGCATGGTGCACCATGCTGAGGCCAGGTGACGCTGTGCTCGTTGTCATAGTCTCAATCATTCCAATATTGGATTGTGACGAGGACGACGACCATTTCGCGGAGGCATCGTGACCCAGGGCCGAGGCTCCGGCATTCACCGAGGGCGACTTTTTCCCCCGGAATGACTTTATCGATAACGCCGTCTGCTGGTCTTTGTCCTGTGTGCACACCTCGATGGCATCGGGATCATCTGGATAACGTGGCATTATTCTCCGGTTACCTGGACTAATGCCAATACCCCCACCACTGCCACTGGATCCGGCGGACTCCATGCTGGATGCACTCATGCCGGCTGGAGTGTCAACAACACCACCAACGGCGGCGACGGCTCCCGAGCTCGCATGGTGCGACTGAGAGTGATGGTGCTGATGGGGAAGCAGCACATGATGAACGTTGCTGGTGATGCTGCTGCTACCTCCTCCGCCACCGACGACGACGGAACCTGTGCCACCTGTTATTGCGGCACCGGCAGGAGGTGCATTATTAATCTGTTTCATATTTGTTGTCAGGCCCATTTGAGACGGATAATCAGGCGGAGGGGGAAAGTGTGGGTACAAAATGGATTGGGATTGATGCTTTTGTTGCTGCTGCTGCTGCTGATGCTGTGATGGCCCCCCTCCACCTCCTGGAATCCGATCAGGCATGACACCCGAGTTGTATTTCTGGTAACTCTGATGAAGTGGACGCTGCTGGTGGAACACTTGATGCTGCTGCTGATGCTGCAACTGCTGTGATGGCGACTGCTGCTGTTGTTGTTGTTGCTGCTGCTGCTGGAGCTGCTGCTGTTGGTGCTTCTGCTGGTAATGATGATGATGCGCCGCTTGCAGATGCGAATGTGGGTGATGCTGATGCTGTGGATACAGATGATTTTGGATATAAGACTGTTGCTGCTGCTGCTGTGGTGGCTGTTGCTTTTGTTTGCTGCGCCGTCCTCCCAAGCAATTCTCCATGGCACATGGTGAATCGATATTCTACGCTACGCTGTGTCTAATGTTTTCCCTTCTTTCCTTTTTTTTTTTGTTGCTTCTCTTCTTCTGCCGGTCGACACAATCGCCGGAAGATAAGTTGCTGCAGCTCCTTCCACGGATGCTTGGTACACACACTAGTGCCTCGCTGTGATGATGATCCCTCTAGATGTTAGTGGTGTTGCTGCTGTATAACTGCAAGCAGAGAAATGGTAAAATGTCATTAAAGCGGATTATCTTTGGTAATTTATTGCTGTAATCAAGAATTTTATTGCAATATTCTTCCGAGACGGGTTATGATGTCTAAAGTGGATGTAAATGGGAAAGGATCATTACCGAAAGCACTGAGCGCTGCCATGCCATGCCGTGCACTGCTGCTCTGTGTGTGCAAATGAATTGGAGTACACAACCGAAATGGATATGTTTGCGGGCGCATAAAAATTTAACACTTCAACATACCCCCTTTCATCGGGTGGAGAGGGGGAGGGGGTGGAATTAAATCCGCACCGCGACTGTATCTCTAGAAGTACACTCTCGCGTGTGGATTCGAAGACAGAGGCGTCTGGTTAGTTTATGGTCTCAAAAGTAGAACGCTGTCAGTTTTTGCCGAGTGATGCTGGTTAATGCTTGCTAATCCAAGTGAAAACGGAGCGGAATCTCTTCGTGCTCCACGTGTACCAAGACGTTCACTCAGACCTTCATAACAGAACTCACGTGTAGTTCTTTGATGATTAGGGCGCGGGAACATGTGCGAAGTGTCGGCTTTGCCGGGAAAGCAGGATCTCTGTGGGATTACCCCAAGTGTGAGTGATGGGGCTCTGTTTCTGTTTCCTTTTTAGGTAAATGAAAAAGGATTTGTAGGTACTTTCTCTATTGACTTACTCACTTCCGCCGGTGCCGGAGTGTTTAATTTGAAACAGTTTTCACTTGGACTGGGTGTCTGACTTGAAATTGATGTCTTCTTTATGAAAAATTTATTCAGACTAATTAATTTTTTGGGCGCACTCATGACAATAAGCTTGTTCGCCTGCTGATGCTGAATTTAAAGCCATTATGCGGCAAGTGCGCATGTCTAGTCGTTAAAGTCAAGTGGTCTTTGAACTGTTCTGACCTCTGGATTGGCCACGAAGCCATCGCCGGCACCCACCCTGAGTGTCGCTAAAGCACGACAACTTTCACAAATGCCGCAGTTGCATATTCTTTTACACGATGTCTGCAGAGGGGTGCAAAACTCCATTCAATTTGAACTAATTATGCACTACTTTATTGGCAAGATGGTTTTGAGACTTGCAGAGCCATGATTACTGACTTTATGAACAGCCATGAGGTGCTGTGATTTCACTAATATGTCGCCCAGCTCGTGCCGCAATTGATTTATTAAAGGAAACGTTTGGTAACCACATAGTTTCACGTTTCGGAACCGTGAATTGGCCTCCAAGATCGTGCGATTTAACCTCGCTTGACTATTTTCTGCGGGGATATGTGAAGTCGCTAATCTACTCCGATAAGCCAGCAACGATTGACCACTTGGAGGACAACATTCGTCGCGTTATTGCCGATGTACGACCACAAATGTTGCAAAAAATCATCGATTGGACCTCGAGTCCGAGCCGTGGCCAGAAGATTATCCTTCGAATAAAGTAAAATTCATGTCAATTTAAAAACATCATCTTTGTTGTATTCCATTTTAAAGTTCTATAACTCTCAAAAAAACACACTTTACAACAGCTCCTAGTTGGCAATTAACCCAATTTCCGTGAGGAATGCATCAGGAATGGTTCGAAAAACACTCGCTGTACCCACGCATAGTGAATTCGAGCCCAACGGATATCGAACTCCATCACGAACTCTAATCACAAGCCTCCTTGTTGACTCATAGCAATCCTGAAGTGCTCCCTCTTCCAAATGCACCCCTACGTAGGTAAGTACGTGAGCTGCTAGCGCAATCGCCAGCACACTTAGACCATGCCTGTCCATTGTGATACCCATAGTAAGACGACTACCACTAATCGACAACTCCAGTGATAGTGCCGTTAATTTGATCCCGACGGCATATGGTGAATGGACCAGATTTGAAAGCCGAATAAAGCGTATTAACTTTGCTTTCACTGGGACTCGAACCGAAGATCCCTTTAACCAAAAGCAGACACTCAACCAACTCCGAGGCGCGGCTAAGAGCAAGCAACAAGCGTTGAGATCGTCAGTGATGCCATTTCCAGTGGAAGCCATACTTGGCTGGACTCTCAAAATCTCTCCTGGCTGGATAGAATTAAAGAAACTTTCAGAAACACACAATTGCAGCATAAATATCGGCACAGCGACTAAAGATGATACAGAAAGCTTACGCAATCATTTTGCGACCGAGCTAGCGCATTTGTGTCAAGTGGCACGATTGACAGTGTGAATGATGTCGTGAAAGAGCGGTGAAAATAGCAGTCGTGATGAAGGAGACACGGTGATACGAATAGTGGACAAGTGTACACTACAGGCAAGGTGCACGCATTTACACATATTCGCAGTCCTACGAAACTGAAGACAGTTTACACAGCTCTGTGAAGTACAGTGGTGAATTGGTCGAGTCAAGCTACAAAGTTGCTTGATTAAAGTAAAAGAGTGTTGTTTTTTTAGATGCGTTGAATTTAAATTGAAATAAAACACGGAAAATGCTGCTTCTCATGACTGGTACGCTGAGGCGTGAAGATCTTGCAAACTAGCTGTGGGAGCAGCTAAAGAGCAGTCCCAGAAGGAGTTCGGCGAGAAATTGGAAAGCGAACATAGATCTGCGAAAAAAGTGTTCGGGCAAACCATAGTTTCACGTTGCTTCCAATGAGATGGACATTCTGCGCAGATGGAGTGAGTACATTTCGGAGCTGCTCAATCCCTAACAGGGTAGACCTGTAATCTTGGGTGGGGTGGAAGTCAGTTTTAAGGTTAGCAAATCCGCCGGTGTGAATGAAATGCGGCAAAAAATGCTTAAGGCCATCAAGGTAAAGAGGGAGTTTTATGGGTCTTTCATATAATTAGGGCGGCCTGGGATCGCGGAAAGTCACATGGCGAATGGCAAACTGGGGTGGTTGTCCCATCATCATCATCATCATCATCATCTTCTGACCCGCATGATCCACTAAAGGGACCACGCACGAGAGATCTCCAGGCAACTCGATCCTCCGCCATCGATTCTAACTCATCAGGAGCTATGCCCAAGCGTAACCCGGCGAGTTTTTGGACTTGGTCCAACCACCTCGTCCTGGGTCTGCCAAGCGGTCGCCTACCTGATGGAATCGCACTCAACGCCCGCCTCGGAAGTCGTGATGATGGCGACCATCGTGCCACGTGACCAAACCACCGAAGCATAGCCCTTTCCGTTCGAAGAAGCAGCTGCTCAATGTTCAGTTCCTCGCGCACTGCCGTGTTTCTCACCCTATCCCGGCGAGTAATCCCCACAACAGCACGAAGAAATCTCATCTCAGCAGCTTGCACTCGCGATCTTATTCTTTCGGTCATTACCCAAATTTCATGACCATAGGTGAGAGTTGGAAAAAATACTGAGTTGAAAACCGCTAACTTGGCTTTGACACCAAGCTCGCCCTTTCTGTCCCTCTCTTCAAAAAAGGGGGACGAAAGAGATTGCTCCAACTACTGGGGTATATCTCTTTTAAGTCTCCCCGGGAAAATCTAAGCTAAGGTGTTGGCGGCTTGGTCGAGTTCAGGATGAGGGATGAACAGCGCGGCTTTTGTACAACCGATCAGCTTTTAACTGTAAGGATGGTACACGAGAAGGCTTGGGAGTATGCCAAATCGATCTACAGCTGTTTTGTAGATTTGGAGAAGGCATGCGACCGAGTTCTGGTTCACTCACCAGAGTTTACCTTCACTCTGGAGTGTTCTGCAGGCGTATGGGGCTGATGGTAATCTTTTGAGGGCCATTCAGTCTCTGTACACAAACTGTAGCAGCTATGTTCGGGCGGTGGACTTCACCAAGGGTGCGTATATATAAAGGGTGGTTCAATTTTAAGGGCCTCTGTTGAATGTGAATCGCACCTAAACGTCAAGCTTTTTCTGCATTTCATTTGACATTTCTCGATTTCAGACTAACTCAATTTGAACCATGGAAAGATACACAATCGAGCAACGCGTTAAAGTTATTCAGGCTCATTATGAAAATGGGCGTTCAAATCAAAATGCATATCGTGCACTTCGTGATTGTTTCGGTCAATTTAATCGACCAAATGTGCGTACAATCGGAAAAATCCTGCAAAAAATTTAGCAAACCGGGTCTGTAGGAGATGTGAGATGCTGTTAGCGATAGTGTGGCTGAAGAGCCGTCCACCTCAACTCGTCGTCGTGCCCAACAATTGCACCTCTCACGCTCGTCGTTGATGAACATTATGCATAAAGACTTGCATTTACACGCTTACAAGGTGCAATTGACTCAAGAACTTAAGCAATGGTCAGATTGGTGGCAAGAAATGGCAACAGTAGATGATCAATTTTCTAACAAAATCATCTTCAGTGATGAGGCACATTTTCACCTCAGTGGATTCGTCAATAAGCAGAATTGCCGCATTTGGGCGAATGATAATCCAAGAGTGATTGTCGGAAAACCAATGCACCCACAAAGAGTGACTGTTTGGTGCGGTTTATGGGCTGGCGGCATCATCGGGCCGTATTTTTTCAAAAATGAGGCCGGTCAGGCAGTTACTGTGAATGGTGTTCGCTATCGTGAAATGATAACGAACTTTTTATTGCCCGAATTGGAAGATATGAATGTGGACGATATGTGGTTTCAACAGGACGGCGCCAAACAATGACTCTTTTGCGCGACAAATTCAATGGCCGTGTTATCTCACGTGGGGGCGATGTCAATTGGCCGCCAAGATCATGTGATTTGACACCTTTGGAGTTTTTTCTTTGGGGTTATTTGAAAGAAAAGGTGTACGTCGATAAGCCAGCAACAATTCAAGAGCTAACGGATGGGATAATTCGGCACATTAACGGCGTAGAACCTCAATTATGCTTCAGCGTCATCGAAAATTTGGACCATCGGATGGAGGTGTGCCGCCGAAGTCGCGGCGGCCATTTGGCCGATATTTTGTTCCATACCTAATTGAACCATACCAATATTATCATAATAAAAAGAAATGACAATAATTTCCTAAATAATTTGTGCTTTATTCAAAATCAACATCGGCCCTTAAAATTTAACCACCCTTTATATACGAACTGGATGTTGCAGCGCAGCCGAGCTGAGGATTATTTCATTGGGAGAGTTGAGGGTAAGTCATCTTCTTTCTGGAAGAAGACTTAGATACCCATCTTCCCAGACGGAACTACAGCGGGCGCTCGATAGATTCGTGGCCGTATGTGCTGGGATGAATGTTAACGAGAGATTATGGTAATTTCCAGAACACCTGTTCGAAGCACTGTAGGATTGGCCAAGCTGGATGCATTTTGAAACATAGTTCCTTCTGTCAAGACGGTGCCACATAGTAAATACCGCCTTCAAGAAAGCCCACATAACTTCGATGCCATGCCAAAAACGTCATAATCTCCTGATTTAACTTCGAAGTCAAGCTTCATTCACATCAGCTCTGATACGAAATTAGACGTTGCTATTCGTTCGGTACAAGAGGCAATTCGATAATAGATCATTTCCTCGAATTATCAGCCAGAATTTTGATTCAACTAAGAAAAGTAAAGCGACATGAGTCTGTCAAAGTATCTGGGAATGCAATATTTAAGGAGTCTTGCAATATTGTAGACAGAGTGATTCGATAACTTGGCGTCGGCTCGAAAAATCTTCGAACCCAGTTGGACGACGCGATATAGGACGCTCTAGTTTAGGCGGTGGACACAAGTGGGAAAGGTCTCAAGGAACTTGGTGCGCGAAACTGAAGACATGATCCAAGATTGAGCAGATGCACCCCAGATCGTAGCCCCACATAAAGGAGAGAAAAATATCAGATACCATTGATATCAGAGGCTCCTCCAATAATTTCCCATCTATTCATACATACTGATGTCTGGACTGTCAAGATATCGACTAAATCAGACGTTCCTGATGCTCCACTGGCCTAGCACTACAAACGTGAATCGACTCCCTGTTGCCCTAAGACCAAAATGCCATGTTTTCCGAGGAAGCAAGTTTCACTTGCACCAACCCACTATCGCCAGATGACTTCAATTTGTTGCATCCCATAGCCGCCCCCACACACCCTCCCCAAAATTAACCATCAACACACTTTAACTAAATTCAAATCCATCGCATAACCATAAAACCCATTCAGAAGCTGCTAACAAGACCCTTTTATGTAGTCGCTGCGAATAAAAGCCGACAATTATGCATTTCAGCGCCTGCCCTCCCCGTCGCCGCACCGAGAAGCTAATCAAATCAAAGAAATGTAAGCATTAAACCCCAAGGAATGCGCTGCCCCACCCCCCTGAGTTGCCACCACTGCCGCTGCTGCTTACAAAATGCACTCAGCCCCTCAGCCTGAATTGCAAATGAGAATAATTAACGCACCCGAAGATGCTTCGCGTCGTTCCACGGAGGCAGTCGAATGGCCCAAGCAAACGAGTTTCGCTCCAAAGCCCACAGCCAACAAGGAGACGCGCTCAAGACGACGCAGTGCAAGAGCTAACCACGAGGAGGACGACGACGATCATCAGAATTCTTATCGCGCACAGACATTTCTTCAGGGAAAAGGAACGAAAATTATTGAAATGTTTCACGGGCCAGCCGGACAGGGTACACCGCGCATTTATGGAGAAGTGAGAGAGCCCCCATCCGGGGATCCGAGTGTTCGTGATGTTTAATCTTCCCCGGTACGTGGTGTACGCAGAGGCTTGATTCCCTGCGCCCTCGTTCGGCTGGCCATATCAAAAAATCCAAATCGCAGACCGAAAATGAAAAGAGGCAAAATCCATCCAAATCGTATGAGTTTTGTTGGGTTCCCATTGCGGCGCGGATCTAAATCGCATTCCCGAGGCTCACGGAATGTCCGCGTGTTCGCGGTACCCAAAGGTTGATGCTGCTGCTGCTGGTGCCGTGCTCCCGGTACCCGGCCACGTGTATGTTAGTGTCCATCTGAGCAAGGAGAGCACTCAGGGGCGCGGACAAGTAATTAGAGAATACTTTGGGTAGAACATTTTATTTATTTGCACTCATAGTTCGTTTCGAGTTGGTGTTAGATGAAATAGTGGCCATAAATTAGTCCCCCTCCTTCCACTCCCGCTGCTTCTCGCCACCAGCACAGCGCACGTGAAAATTTATAACACAAACGCAGCAGTCGGAGTTCCTCTCATCCCGACAGACAGCTGCGCCAGGGATGTCTGCTTAGGCCTGGGGATGCCGCCTCTGTTGGTGGTGCCGCTGCCGCTACCACTGCTGCTGCTGTTGCTGCTTGCAGGAGTCATGTTTTCCATGTACACGTTAAGTGGTTAATTTGTTTAAGCCAACCGCTCTGTAGCCCATGGTGACGACGACAACGACGACGCTAACGCGCGGACGTCGGCTGCGGTTGCAGGCGGTTACACTTTATTTGCTGTCTACTGTGGCACCCCCTCCACCGTTTGATATGCGATCCGGACGACGACGACACGGTAGCACTAATTTGCTAAAGTTTAACCATTTATTAGCGTTGTAAGCTCCTGAAATATGAGGATCAAATATGCACTTTGGAAGTGGGCAAAACGGGCGCGCTTTTGGTCGCACCAATTTCGCGGCTGAAATCCGCCGACCGCTACACACACACACACTCCACCGTCCACACTCCGGCAGTAGTTGTTGAGATTTATTGGCTGGCGGACGTGCCCGAGGGGGCAAGTTCAATGAATGGATATTTGGCACGGCTGGAAATAAATTCGTTATTTGATCTGTCAGTTGACAGTGGTTGCCAAGTCGTGTCGGCGCACACAGAGTCCCCGACACGGTGCTCGTTGGGCAATCATCGCCGGAATGGGCTGCGCGGGTGGGTCTTTTGGCATAGTTTCGGTGGTAATTGCGATGCAAATGGACAGCCCCGGTGGACATTTATGGAAAATAAAAAAAATGCCGGACAGTCTCTCAGCGGATAGTGAACTGATGACAGTGTGACGTGTTTGTTCGTTTATCTTTGAATTTATCGCTTTTTTGCGGGCAACTCATTCTTTTGTGATTGGAAACATCAAAAAGTGCATTCATTAGCGAGACTGTCAACAAGCGTCACAACTGCGATGAGTTGTGTGTATTCAGCGGGGAAGGGCGAAGGGTTCCGTGCAAAGCTGTGACTTTTTCTGGTTAAGTGCGAGGCAAGCGGACGTGGATGGATATGCGCCAAGAAGTGGAAAATGGCTTCGTATTCATGTCCCTGGCTGGTCTTCTCTTCCGGGGCCAGAGGTTGGATTTCAACAAATGGACACACATCAATGGACACTGCCGACGTGGCTGTACTGTTCGGGTGGGCCAAATACAAGTTTCTTTTTAAAAATGCAAAAAAATGAAAAAAATTAAATTGTTTCCATTCATTATGGCTTTACTAGGAGGAACAAACATTCCCATTAATTATGAAATGCAACGTCGTTTAAATGGCTGCCACGGCTGGCCGCGCAGTAGCGCATTCTGTTACCCCAATTTTCCAAGACCTTCTTGATGGTTTCGGGCTGTAGCTCACGGCTTGCTTAGATGATATTGGCCTTAAGTGCTTGAATCGATTCCGGATTGTTGGCATAACATCGTTCTTCACGGTTCTCTACGAAAAAAAAAAAGTACAAAGAGCAGCTCCGAGGCGGCGCATTGACTTTGCCAAGACGTCTGAAAGCACGATTTGGGAAGTTGGTGCGCAAAATTTGGATGTTGATGTTGCATGGCGGCATGGTGCGCCATCCTGCATGAACCAGAGGTCGCCCAAATCCATGTCTTCAATTTCAGTAAGAGAAAAAGTCCGTTAACTTAGCTGTGTAACGCCCACCATTGACCGAAACGTTATTCCCAGCCTCATTTTCGAAGAAGGCCACAGCAGCCACATTCTCATATGTGCGCACCGTACGACGTTGGGAACCATGAGTGTTGTGGACTAGCATCCCAGTCTCAAGAGCTTTTTGCACAAACTTGCGTACAAGAGCAGCGGTGGAAGCAAATCTTGGTCTTTTAAAAAAAAAAAAAACACACTGTTTCGACTACACAGCACACACTTTGAAAATAAGTTTTCAATATGTCTCAACGTTCTTCAAGCGTAAAGCGACTCATTTCGTTCCGTGGAGGTATGATACTAACATTTTGTCAAGATTGTCAAGTCAGTGTCAAGAAAACCTATGATTTACAAAGAAACAACTAGATGGTCCACCCTGTATGTCCAAATTATTCTACCGGACATTAGACGAGATGGAGAGTTTCTTACAGCAGTCGCCCAAACGCACAGCGCATCGTGCCGTGCTTAGTCTCAGTTGTTCCATCTCGGTACCGAGCTAGGGGAATTCTAGGAGTTCGGCATGTGATCGGCATTTGACCACACAGGCCACGCGTATACCCGATAGTCGGTGTTTGAGAATTGAGACCAGGTTTAGGCCCGTCGTACGAAGAGGCACTCAGACGGGTCTTTCTACTAGAAATCCGAATGGCCCCACTCTGCTCAAATGACCGAGGACGCATGTCGAGAAAAATGCGGCAAGTTAATTTATGTATTGTGACCTAATCGTCCTTGTGGTGTCTTAGGCTTCAAGCAAGTCTAAGTCCTTACCTCACTCGCGATTCCTCACACGGCCCGCTTGTCTGGCTATGTGAAAGGAACACTGGAAAGGCCTGCGAAGGCAGGAAATCTGAAGCAAGCGTGGGGCGAGAAGGACATCGGAAATTACACCGAAAAAGTCTTCAAACTCCAAACAAAGATAGTTCATTCCCATTCAACTGCCGTAAGTGTAAGTAAAAGAAATGTCACAAAGCACGAAACGATGAAAAAGTAAGAAATGTGAAAACAGCCGACAAAGGTGACTACAAGTACGGATTCACAGTGCAAGAGCAATGTGTTCAGAATCACAAACACAGAGGCGGCCTGGTATCTCGATTCGGGAGCGACATCACATAAGTGCTCAAACCAGTCATTTTTTAAAAAGCTTTGAGACGTTGAAACTCATGCAACTTGGGCAAATGGTAATCGGGTTCATGTTCATCATAGTTAATGGACATCGGAACAGCCGTACTACCGAAGAATATCCATCTGTTCAACACTCTTTACATGTACAAGAAAACGAGTAGGTAAAGCAACTGAACAAGGCTGTAAAGATATGTGTCGAAACCGTCATGCAAAATTACATGACAGGAATGGAAAACTCTTAATAACAGCAAAAAAGAAGCACGGATTGTTCCGTGCAGATGAAATACATCGAGCTTTAACAGCAACTGACGCCTGAAAATTTGGCATAAAAGCATTGGGCACCTCAACTGAAAAAGAAATGGTAACCGGATTGCCGAACATATTTGAAATGGAAAGTCTTACTTGCGGATTCTGATCTGTCAAACCGTTTGTGTGTGATGCGAAGAGTAGCCGAAGAAGGCTGGAACTGTTCCACTGAGATGTATGCGGTGCGGCCCAATGCGTACCGAATCCTTGAGTAAATTAGTGCACGCTGGTCCAGACGCCTTCAGTAGGAAACTCAAGTTCCAAATTTAGAAATAAGCTCCCACTTGGGGACCAACCTCACTTGATCAGGCTGGAACCTATGCTGGTCTCAGGGCTTTCCTGATCTCCCGTGGCACCAGACTATAGCCTCTGGTCAAGTTGCTATCGTAAAAAAAGCCGTAGCCTATTCAGCATCAACCTATAATTGAGATTGGCGCGTCCTTCTTTTCCATTAATTTCTTTGCGAGCTTGCAACCATCATATTCGACGAGCACTGTAATAGGGACGTATCCTAAACCACTTGCTCGCAGCTCATGGATTTTGAGTCGCCTCTTACGACAGGCATGCCCTACCAGGGGTATATTCTAACCACTACCTGAAGGGGGGGTATATCACATTACAGCAATATTTGAGGAATTTGGTACGCAGATGACTTCTGCACAACTTGCGAATTGTAGAAAATCCACTACAAACTCCGAATCCGCAAGCCATTGCACAAATATGGTTCTATTTAGTATTTAGTACAGGAGTTGCACCTCCGATTCTAGAGAGATAACGAATAATGAATTTTGATTCTTTGCTAATGCTTCGCCATACTTTTTCGAGCACAGTTTAGTCTAGAATGAGTACAAAGAGGATCTGAAATATCATGTCAACTCCTACGCTGGATATCTGGGCTCAATAGTATCCACAACACGAGTGGTTGCTATCGAAGCTAGCCCGAAGTGCGCATTTGAATGGGGCGCCATCTATTTAGATTCCTTAAGCCGTATTCAGAAATTCGAGTAATGAAATAAAGTGGGCGGTACTTCTTGTACAGCACCATAAGCAGTTCAAAGAAATTTTCCATTCAATCAATCAAACATGAATTTTGTAGCTCTCCAATATTTGAACTATGGACTAGGTTAGGTTAGGACACTGAGGCCAAAGTAGGCCCAATACGATACCACGCGGGAACGCGAATTGACTACTCCTAAGTTTTAAACCAGGTGGTGCTTATAACGAAGTGGTTTAGCTGACTTTGGACTAAATGAATCGAAGTCTGGTATCCAAACTGTCATATCCGTCTCCTACTATGTCACTTAGGCAGTTGTGCTTCCGGTGTAACCACCACTTGTTTCCCAAAGCTAAGCGACATCCAACAACTTCCGGAACAAGTCCATGGTGAGAGTACATTCCACACCGTATTTGGTTAACAGGCGTTGAGGGAACTGATTCAGTGCATCGATCAATTACGGCAACTAGTTGCAACAAGACCAATGTTCGCCGTAATTTCAAACGAAACAGAAACATCCTTCTCTCCCAACGAGACATTGGCATCATCAATTCACATCATCCCGTCAGTAAACAGCAGAGTTGTCTGTATGTTGCCGCTGCTCCAACGACCTTACCCCCCCGTCCCCCCTTAGACCAACACGTGCACTCGGAAGATATAATTAAACAATGAACCCGTCCCGAAAATACCTAACTATCGTCCATTCCGCAAGGCAAACTAATTCAATTTTCTTTTAATTTATCAAATTAATGCACACCCCCCTTTCGGTGGGAGCCCCAGCACATCGGGGGGATTCTATTTGGACTACAAACTAATTTAACTGTAAATGGAATCTATTTTGCTATTACCGGAAATTGAGTTAAAAGCCAGCCAGCGCCAGAGAGAGAGAGAGAAAGAGTTATCAGCAAACACAAGCACGCAAGAGGAACGGGGAAAACTCCCCAAAAAGACAAACAGCTCTCACATTTCTGGACATCCTCTTTGTGGCCAGGAAAAGTTTTTCCTCGGTTTTTTTGTTGACGATCCTTCAAGGAACACAACTCTGTCGTCCGTCACTTGGGAACACTCTCGCTGCAGTGTCGAGGGCAGTGAGTGGAAGAGTTCCTTTCCCACCAGCTCGCAATGGGTTGCGTTTTTGTTTTCTGATTTTTTGAAACAAAAACACAACACTTGTTCTTTGTTTTTCAGTGACGGACAGGGGGGCTTGCATGGAAATGCAATAAAATGCAAAAACTTATTCGGGTCCATGTTAACTGTCGCCGTTGTTTACACGGCCCATTAAGTCAAATGTCGAATCGTCAGCTTAAATCCCTCAAAAATTATTTAAACATGTTTATGGCGGTTGCACATGACTGAACAGTCGCGTCGGTGGCTCGGTGGCTCGGTGGCGCGATGATGCCACATGCCTTCACACTCGGTTGCTGTTCCACCTTCCATATTGAATTGCAGTCATACGCGTACACAAAAGGATATGCACACGGTGTTCGTTTGGCAGGGAGCGACTGATGCAAACTGGCAAACCGGCTTAAATGCTGTCCGTCCCTCTTTCCCAGTCGTTCGCGCGTCGCGACGTTGCTGACTGGGAATCCGCCCGCTCAATATATTGTTCGTCTGTCAGTGTGCTGTTTGCCATTGTAATTGGGGTGAGTGGAGAACATGGTATTCACCATAAATTTCACACTAAATGATCAAAATGAGACAAGAACCCGAACCTGGCCATTTGTCCGTGTCTGTCGGCCGTGTTTCGCTGTTCGGTTCGTCCTTGTGTGCGATGCTGCGATGCTGCGATGCTGCGATGCAGATGCAGATTCACGCACGCATGCACGCACGCATGGGAATGCCAATAATTCCGCTTTTTAAGACTGCCCCGTCAATTATTATTGTTATTATATTATTATCCACTTTGGGTTCATTGCTTCACACACACACACGCATCCATCGGCACACACCGTTCACGACTGTTCAACAATTAATAATGGCAGGCCCGGCCGGATTAAGTGTCCGAGTTTTGAGGAGCCGCCTGCCGTCAGCCGCCATTCGCTACGTTGCTATGCATTTCTTATTTCGCGTCGCTCCCTTTTTAGGTTCTTTTCACGTGTGTACGCCAACAATTTTCGTTCATTAGCTGGCTGATTTTATTGCCACCGATGTAGTCCAGGGAGTCTGTGCTCTCTCTCTCTCTCTGCCCCTCGGTGCCATTGATTGGGTGAAACCAAGCCCAGAAGTCGGACTACGTCAGGAGGGGGCACCATCACCTCGGCTGGAGTTTGCACATTCACAGTCGAAAGAGGCAAAACAGAGAGAAAAACAAAAAAAAGTCGAGAAATGAATAAAATCCTTGCACACATTGGATAGTAAGCTAATGGGATCTTTTTTGCGGAGGCTTCCATATGGCGGGCAAGGTGAGGTGAGATGAGGTGATTCCCATCAAGGTCCAGTGCGCAGTGTGCCTACTTTCAGTGGAATTCCATTCGAGTACACTCTATTTGAGGCTTTCACTCTATGTGCGGATGCTGCGAAGTGTAGGAATATTTTTATGCGAGCATTAATCTTATGCCAGTGCCGATGCCGGTGCCGGGAATTATAAGCGCGCTCCGCACCGTGGCTCCGCATGGGGAGGAGGAAATTATAAAGCCTGGCCTGCTTTCAATTTAGTCTTTGACTGACATTTGTTCGTTCGTTTGGCTTGGACTAATATTGAATAGTAGCGCGATTGGCAAAGAGGACTTGATTAATAGTTTGGCTGCTTCGCATTTTTAATTAGAGAGCTTGAGCGAACTGCTGTTATGTGCGTGTGTGTGTGGCTGTTCCTAATGAGGACCGGTGTGTGCCTGTGTTGGTAGCAAATTACTGTGTGCACATGCTCTCTCGAGGGCGAATGGCTAAATGAGTTTACAACCGAACATTCGATGGGAGCGCTGGTGCACAGGCACACACGTCGTTCATCTTTAACGAATTGGGTAATTTTTTGAGCATCAGCAAACAGAATTTTAAATGTCAGCCGTTGGGGCGCTGTTATTAATTTTGATCCACGCCGGGAAAGGGATGACATCGTGGATGTACTCAAATGAATTAATCAGCGAGTCCTTTGAGTTTGCGAGAGTGTGTGCTTTAAGTGCACAGATTATCCCTTGGCAGACGTCGGAGGTCTTATTGGGTTGTTTGGTTGTCATAGCTGGAAGTGGTCGTATTTGTCATATTTTCGTGTTGCCTTTTTGAGCTGCTCCACAGACTAGTCCAGCTGTGGGTGACGCATTCTTTCTTTTGGACGACCAAAGAAGAGAAGGATTGTGATTGTGGGATCTGTGATCCTGTTGTGGCGTTTTGCGGATGTGCCTCGGTTCCTACGCACATGAAGGTATCGTGTCTAGATTCAACCCGTGCTCTCTCTCAACGCATAATTGGCGACAACACCACTTCGAGCGACTGACACTGCTGAGTCACTGCACTTGACAATACACTTGAGCAACAACTGGTCCATTGTGATTTTACTACCAGACACCTGGAAATTCTTGGCAGACCCTTCTGTGATGAGAGCCACTGATCCTAGTGTTCAACGTCTAGAAAAACACTTCGCCGTTCGAAGTTGGCATACAACTGTTGGTCCCATCAAATCGTGGGCGTGGTTGTTGTAGAAGCTAAGCCGTGATTCATCACCAATGTGTCTCAGCCTGATCAGCTGCTGTCTGGTGTTTACACCGGAAATTCGGTCCTCCACTAAAGACCGTCTTAGCTGGCACATTGGTGTCCCTGCGATCTGAGTTCTTGTGAAAGAGTGATTTTCGAACAGCCAAATGATTCCCATGTGCTGACAACCACACCATCCGCAGCGCAGAACTCAGTCGTTCAACCAGAACTTAGTGGAGATGAGTTGATCAACTAGACGAGGGCAGTTTGATGAGTCCACGCAATACACTTTAAGGTCGATCTATTCAGTCGATCGATTTCGTACACCGACTGCATAAAATCACCCCACTCGAGAAACCATCGTCGGACTGGACTCTCCACAATACTTAAACAAATCTATTTCATGCCCCAAGATCACTCACTTCCAACTTCGTTTCGACAACATGCTTATAAGCAAAATTCAACTTAAAACTGATTGGGTGGGCGGTCCTTTAAGAGAGCCCACACACTACAGACTATCTGACGGCCGATAGTTTCGTCGGGCTGTTAATTAGTCTGAAGATATTCAAAAGACAACGATTCCATATCGGCCGAGATTGATCCATCGCTGATCCTTGAACAAAAAAAAAACTGGGAGCATGTTTGCGATTCAAATTCTTGAAATAGTTGTGCTTTCATTCTGCGACTGGTTTATGCTCCCTACTAACAAATCATTAGAGAGCAGTCCCACTGTTGTCTAGTGGACGCATACACCGCCAACTCGACTGTTTCATCAGCCCTGTTAGGGGTCCAGCTGTCGAAACCGACTAAACTGACGGCTGATAAGAAGTCTGTGTGGGGACCACAAAACTCTGAATTGTACACATCTGAGGAAGAGGATTCGACCATGAATATGGGCTGTATAGCTACAGGATTTTATGTAGGGCTCAAAATCGAGCGCAGGTACGGGCGATTGGCGATTGTAGCGTTTTTCAAGCCGAAGTGACTGCAATACACGAGAGAGCACTTGTGTTGAGAGCTCACAATGTAGATGATAAGCCGATCACCATTTTTTCTGATAGCCAGGCGGCAATAAAAGTCACAGCATCGGACATTCTGACATCGAAGCTGGTTAGGTAACGTAAGACGGTGACGCTATGCTGGGTACCGGGCCATGCTGGTATGCAAGGAAACGAAAACGTGACCAGTCCGCTATAAAGGAGTCTGAGCTGGAGGTATCTCTGGGAATGAAAAAATCTGCACCACGGAGCTCTGGACAGAACCAGAAATAGATGGCTTGATCTTGGGGTTCGAGCAACAGCAAGGGTTCGTCACTGAGCAAGAAGACATCATCGTAGTTGATCAGTTTTAGTCGCAAGGAAGTGTGCATGTTAATAGAAGTCCTTCACTGCCACTGGTCAGAGGAAAACATGCATTGCGTCTGAACACACCGCACAACAACCTTTGCAGAGACGATGAAGTAATATAATTTGTCCACCATCTCTGCTGCTAATGCCCTGCCCTAGAAAAGAAAAAGGGACAGTTCCTAGGAAAGCACTCCTTCAGAGATTTGGAGACTTACGCGGTGTTGAACTGAAAAACCTCCGAAGAGCCATATACTTTTGAATGTGGAATAAAATAAGGGCACAATCGACGTCACAGCCGTAAGGACGTCAGGCCAGCCATACACCTACCAGTCTGAGCAGGGGTGTGGGCGGGAGCCTAGACAGAAGGAGCTTGGGCAAGCATTTTTGGGTACAACGTCTAAAGTGGCTGGGACGTATAAACTTTGTACACAATCCCACCCAGCTCCGGCCCGAGAACTCGTCGTCTTCGCGCCAGTCGGACAACAGCAGACAGGACGACTGCCTTTAAGTTTGCGTCCACAATTTGAAAAAGGGACTTACTCAACATGTTTTTGGAAATTGGAGACAACTTGCCAGTGATCGCGAGTCTATGTGAATCAACGGGCCCTTGGTTTGACCTTGTAGTCTAGTACCGTGCAGAAAAGAAGGCCATGTTGGCAAAACTTCACGATGCAACCATGAAATGAATGCTAGTGCTTCGCAGAAAGTCACTTCCAGGATAAGGCTTCTTCCGCATGAATTCCATTCGTGGTTTCCAAAAGGATCTTCAGACAGACTTCTTAATGCTGTTCGATGTTACTCCACTGCAGAGGCTTCCTATGAATTCGAACTAGTCCCAGAAGATCTATTCCATCGTCCACTTCGAAACATTCCCGTTACCGAGTGACTAAGTGAGTTCCAGAAAAATGTCGAGAGCCATAAGATGCCAACAGTGTTCCTGCGTAGGTTGATGAACTACTTTCAGCTGCAACGACATGTCAACGTCGCGCCCTATCACCCATTCGATCGCATCCTACGAAGCCTTTGAAGTTTCTGATAGAAATGTCTCAGATATCCACCTCAGTAGCATCGCCTCATTGCAAATTCCAGAGAACCACTGCACCCGCAGCCCCATCCTCATCATCGTGTCAGATAATCGAGAAGCATATTCCGTCAGCGAAACCGTCACTTTAGCTTGACACACTCTCCGTCGCTTCGCACCACTTTGCTGCCGATTACGAAGAGTCAGCGCACTCCATCTCCCCCCGCCAGCCTCGAAAGGCCTCCCTTCGGCTTACAACCTAATCTCATTACACTCATAGCGCTCAAGTGCAGTGTGTGCACTTCCCATCAGATTGCGAAGAAGTTTTTAAAATAATCCTGGTCAATTAAAAAATTCCTAAGAACACTTTACGAGTAAAGCAGCAGGCTACCCCACGGAATGATGAGCCGAGTGTGCTCCGGATGCCAAGGCAGACTGGGCGCGACGCGTCAAGGCAGAGGGTCGCATAGCTACTTCCGCTGTCCTCCTATATACCCTCTCTCACTCACTCTAAGGCTCGCAGTAATGGAAAAAGTTTCATATTTCCTTCCTTTCTGGTGGCGTTGACGCCAAGTGCTAATTTAATGGTCGAGTGGATTGCATGCCATGGGAGGAGCATTTGCCCTAATTGGATTGTGTCACTAGATCGCTGCTGAAAAGCACCCAAGACCCAAAGACTAGCCTCTGCGCTCGCTCCCCGCCACCGACATCGCCTCAGCATCGTCCTGCTGACAAGCATATAAATACACACTCATAACGTGCTGCCAATTAGATTATTATTACTTCGCCTTTCGTCTCTCACTGTGGTCCCTGCGCGCAAAAAAGAAACATACAAAAAAAAAGGGCTATCCAACATGTTGCAATATTTATTTTGGTTTCGAGTGATGCATGCTACGCTACGCTGGGAAGGTGTAATTGGTTTGCGTTTCGTTTTCCATTTTTGAAGAGCCAACTGGTCTGGGGGTGGGGATGGGTCGTCTTGTGAATTGAATCCACACCGGGGAGCGAGTTGATCCAATTTGCGTTAAAGGAGCGCCCGTCCCCTCCACCCATCTACACATGCGAGCACGATTGATGTTGTGTGCGCAAATGTACTGTGAAGAGAGGAAGCCGGACCACCCGGGAGTTTAATCCATCAGATGTTGTCTAATGGCGCACAGCTCTCCCACTCGATTTGTGGTGGATTTTTTTTTTTGTGAAAAGAACTGCTTCCCTTGCAGGTGAATCACATGCTTCAAATGGAAATCGTTTAAAGACGCTTGAGCGGGAGCATTTGAATGGAACATCTGCAAGTGACTGCAGACGGATGGCAACCGGGGCGCTATTCAATTTCTTATTTTTACCAGAAAACTGATTTTTGTCAGGTGACACTCGACTGGTTGAGGGGCGCATTAGTCGGATAAATCTCGGCAGCTAGACAGAAACTTGCTGTGTCTCTGACAAGGCTTACGTTGGCTTCATTTTCTTGAATGTTACGTGCAAACGAAGACTGTTTTGAATGAATTCAAAACAAAACGTTGCCACTGTGTCATTAGGGGCCCATAGTTGCTTCAAGCATCTATCAAAATGGTACAAGAGCACCTTATTCAGAGTGACAGGTTATGGAATGGATGAGTGCAGAAAGGTTAGCTTGCCACTGGATCCTGGTACAAAGCTGGCAAGGTTTCAAAGCCGTCCCAATTGACCGAAAGTTGGCAAGAAACATAGAACTGCATAATCACTACTTACTTACTTATCAGGCCAACTACCTTGGACGGTCTGAGACTCAGCAACAGCTGCCTTTTATCGGTCTTGGGCACGTTTCTTCCAGTTGTCAAGGCCAAGCTGTCATTGAACTGAATCCGTATCACAATTCGACCTGACAACATGACGTACACATCTTTATGACAACTGAACAGGAATCATCATGAACAAGCAGACACGGCATTGAGCAGTACACACTAGTGGGTGGCGCTACAGCCCGTAGAACGCCAGGGCCTAGCTTCTCAGCAACCACTCGTAGTGTGCGTCCTATTCTTCTCTCACGAGTGGAAGGGTCTTACAGTTTTATGCCGACTCTGAATGGTCAAGTTTGAGAAGCTTTTTCTAGACCGTTGCACTCTTTGAGAATTGTCAGTGACTCGAAAATTATTTTTGTCTTACTGGGATTCGAACCTACGCTCTGAGGTAGCAGTCGACACACAGGTCCACAACGCCGCGGCCGACCGCCATACATAGCTCTGCTTTAAATGAGCTCCTACGCAACCTTCTTGCCGATATTAGAACTGAACAGAACAGAGGATAGCTGAATTGTGGTCAGCAAACCAGTGTCTTAATAAACCTTGGTCAGTTTAAATCGGAGCTTAACTTCAAGGGCCCTACGAAGGTCCGAAATCATCGGCAAACGCAGTAGGAGAACCTCCAAACTACGACTTAACAAGGAAGCAATGTACACTAAAAACAGAATAGGACCCAAATCAGAACCTTGAGGAACACCCACGTATTAATACCCAACCTAACACTTTGTGACCAGATTTGAAGATACGAGCATAGGACCACGAATTCCAGTTTCTAACTCATAACAGAAGAATATGTAAGGACAGCCGAACAACTATAGGTACAGCGGGTCACATACCAAAAATGAGGTAAAATTTACACCGCCTTTCGACTTGTGCGCTACCTTGAGTGTCCCACAGGCTCAGAGTCGAGGATTCTTCAGGCCGGAGCTAAGTTGACCATACGCTCTACATGGCCTAGCCATCTTAGGCGTTGAACCAGCCCATCTCCAGCTGCCTTAATGAATTCTGCAGTCAGTCCGTCTGCACAAGAAGCTTTATTCGACTTTAGTTTTGATAACGTTTTGTTAACTTCGTCTAGGTCGGGGGGACGGAATTCTCTTCTATCATCGTCTATCATCGTGGAGTGGAACATTCTGCCTGACAGCGGTATTGGTGTCCTCATCGCCGTTTAATAGGCTACAGGAAGTAGCATCTGGCGTGGTCAATTTAGTGACCACTGAAAATAGAGTGCTTTGATTATTTGAACAATCTCAAGAGCAACCTGCGTCAAAAGCCTTTGCAAGCAGTTCATAGAAGGGTATTTTGTTGGTGATGTAAATTTCTGGCCCACTGTTCCTATTGTGTTTCCCGACAAGAGTGTGAACAAAATAAACGTGCTAGCTAGTCTAGCGACAAGCTAAAAATACGGGCTTTTCATAAAAAAAACCAAAAGCCGGGCCTCAAGCTTCAGGAAAGTCACCCAGGCTCTTAGAAATTGTGTTATTTTTTTTATTTGCCGACTCGCAGGGAATAGTGGATGCATTTAAGCAACACTTCCAATAGCTTCTTAATGGGCCTGTCCAGGAGGGAGTGATAGGGATTCAGGAAATCCCAACTACAGTTGATGGAGTAGTCGCCCACCTAGCTTTGAAGAGGTCAGCACAGCCATTAAAAATGTGAAGAACAACAAAACCGCAGGCTCAGATGGTGGCTGTGTTCTGGTAGGGAGAATGCAGCAGATCGTCTGCAGAATGTGGGAAAACGAATGCATGCCCGGCGACTGGAGTATCAGCTTCATATGCACCATCCACAAAAAAGGTGATCCTAACTTTCGCAACAACTACAACTAGAGAGGGTAAAGAGGTCTTTGCTAAACGTCGCCTACAAGGTCCTGTTTAGCGACATTTACACAGTCTTAGGCTGTTTCGACACGTACCAGTAAAGCTTCCGTCCCGGCCAATCAACAACAATGCTGGTGAAGGCTAGAGAGTTTCAAATCGATATGCATCACCTTTTCACCGATTTAACACCCACACGGTACCTGCATTCATCGCCAGGAACTATTCGATACGATGCCCGAATTCGGGATCCCAGAAAAATGTATGCGATGCCACAGTACGCAGGACGGGACAGGATCTTATAAGCAACGTTGAATTGCACTTGAAAAGTTCCAAATTTTGTTTTGAAATCCCTTGCAGCGGCAAATGCGTCCAATTATTTATTCATGTCCGAACAGGGCAACAGATCCTTGTCCCAGCGATCGCACAATACTCTGTTGACTATTTCTTCCGTTGTAAAGCCATTTGAACATCCGAATCGCTCAGCATACTTTGCGCTCGCACAATCGCAGAGATCGAAGGGGTCTACTGAACACTTTGCCGGCGGCTATTTCCCCCAAGTACCCACGCATCGATGAAGTGGTCTTATCAATCATGTCATGATTTCCGTAGCAAAGCATTATTCCCAATGAGAAAGGTGGATTTAAAAATGAAAGGCAGTTCTCTTGTAAAAATGGTGGAAAATATTGGCCCAAGTATGGATCCTTGTGGCACTCCGAAAGAAAAATACCCACTTTCCCTCGACAAGATCATTCGCCTAGATAATCATGCAGTCAGTCAGCATACACACTCCTTTCTTCGGCATCAGTGAAAGGTCCCTTCGCTGAGTCAGGTCTTGGCTCCTCCGACACCACTCAAGCCGAATCCGTGCGGATAATCTCCAGACAAAGGTCAAAATGAATAATGCACTCCACATTCGCTGTGTAACCTCTCCCAGTCACGTTGACTCACCCATCAGCTCTGCCGCGAAAGTTCCGACCTTGCTCGCATCCATTTAAGCCCGGCTCAGTGCCACAATCTGCAGGCATTCCATTAGCACTAATGGCCCATTTAGGCTCTGACTAACCACCCGCCTTCACTCGCATGAGTCGAAATTTACATCTTAATGCTGAAAGTCCCGCCTTTAGGCGGCCCTGCAACCCCTTGCACGGAGTATATTAATATCTTAATTGTGTCAAAGTGAAAACCCCATTTCGGCGACGTTATCAATTAACAAATTGTAGCGACACTTTAGCCCGAAAAAGACACTGCCTGACGGCTAACACACACACACACAGGCAGGCAGATGACACAGAGGGAGGAGTAAAGAAGGAGAGGAAAAAAAGTATACATTACCACCCCCCACCCCCACCAACAAAAAGCTTTCAGCGCCGCGCAAAGATGTCGAGAACAACCTCAACGCCATTCCCGAAAGTCATTAGTATCCGTCATACTGCCAGATGACGATCATTTATATATCTCACTAAACTTGTCCCGCAGAGTATTAACACGGAAGAGAGGAGGAAAAAGTGGGAGCCGTTGGCGGTGCATACCGCCCCCCCGACTACTACGGGTGCTGTCACGGTGCCAGTGCCACCAGAAAATGTTATCTTCTGTCATTTGGTTGGCTTTTTCGCGTCGCGGAATGCAAGGTAGACGCGCCACAGCGCTAACCAACAGCAAGAGCAGAAAAAAAAAACAGAAACAAAATATAAAACCTTTCAACACGATTTCGATCCGCATTCAAAATTACTCTACTCCACCAACATCCACTTAAGTTGAGCAGTGGCATTGGCAGCGCCGAGGTAATGGATATCTTTGCTTTGACTTGCTGGCACACCAGCCGGGGTATGGTGGTGCAAAAGTTATTTGCTTCTGTTTTTCGTGTACCCGGCTGCCGAGTGCACGTTTTCGCGATTTGAGGTGTGAATATGCATCTCGTTCGACGGAACAATTACCCTTTTCCTGATGCCAATTGAAAAACATGTCCTTCAATTATTGCCAATGCATGCGAGTGTAGCATTTGGTCTTGCGCTTTATTGCCGGTGAAGATTTATGCCGCGATAGAGCATCGAAAGTGACCAATAACATGGTGTAGCAGTTGGGGCTGTTGCTTAGATTCGAACTGATTATCTGAGTGGATTGCGTTGCGAACGGTTTTCGGTCGAGATGGTTGCCGGAGATGGAAGCTATTGCCATTGTTGTTGATTATGTGTCCACGCCTTGGAGCGGTTGCGGAATGAATCAGAGCTGCGGCTTGTAAGGGACGGTCGAGGTTTATGACTGGTTTGAGTGTTTCATTTAATTCGAGCGACGGGGTGTTCAGGTGCATGCAACACTCACTGGTCTCCATTCAAAGCTAAGGCTGCGCTTCATAGAAGTTGATGGAGCAAGTCGGCTTTAATGAGCGCTTAAATGCGGGCGCTTTTTATGATCTCGGTGGATTTTGGTTGGGCGCCATTCTCGTTAATATGACATTTGTGAGTTAGCCTTTGGCAGATATAGAGTGTGGTCGATAACAATTAATTTTGAAGAAACATTTGATGCAACGCATCAAAAGTACCATAATACCAAATTTGAATGATTGATCCTTGATTTGACTCATAATTGTGTGCGAAATCAAATCAACGAAAGAAATCAACGTTGCGAGCATGAATTTCTCCGTGAGTTTGTTCTAAAAGTTAATGACTGCTACTGGAGCACTAGAAACCGTCAATCGATGCACCGAAGACCTCTTCATGCACGAGAGATAGCTGCATGACGGGCCATTTGAGTCGGCGGCATAGTTGGTCGTGTAGCTTTGACGATGCAATCGAGACACTGCTCCATCAGCTTGTGGACGGGACATGTTGGGGAATCTTTCTGTGCCTTAATAGGATCACTTAGACCTAGAGAGCATGCAGTTTCAACACGAGGGTGCTAGAAAGAAATAGTTCGCGCCCGAATAACGCAAGAATTTGCTGATATCGACCGACCCCCGCGATTCCCTGATCTCATTTGCGTGGAGATTCTTAAAGAAGGAGGCATATGCTACGCAACCAGTCACGACTTCCAGTCCAGTCGACGAATGAGAACAACTTTCGAAATCGAAATCGCTGAAATGCTACTAGATGCCTGGGTTTAAAGAAGTCTCCCGGAATTGAACGTCCCTCAGATCGACGAAATATTTCAAAAATATTGTTAAATCCCATAGGTTCGATCACTGAAAAAAAAATGGCAAAATTGCGTTCCGTTTACAAGTTATTTGAAGCTACCATCGACCTGGAACCAAAAACGGCTCCAAACCAAATCATGTCATTCAATTAGAGGTGTAATTTTAAATGTAAAGAAATACGACAAGTGGGAGGGCTTTCTCACCACGACCATGTTCCACGTTCACTTGTTCTCTCGATAAAAAGTATCGGGCAAGCTGAAATACTCACTTGCGCTGTTATAGGCATGGTCAGGTGTTTAGGAATTGTTACAAGAAATACCACAAGTGAGACTGCTTTTTCTCAACAACCATGTTCCGCGTTCACTTGTTCTCTCGATAAAAAGTGTCGGGCAAGCTGAAATACTCACTTGCGATGTCATAGACATGATCAGGCGTTTAGGACTTGTTACAAGAAATACGACAAGTGAGATGGCTTTTTCACCACAGCCATGTTCCGCGTTCACTTGTTCTCTCGGCAAAAAGTGGCGGACAAGTGTGTTTCGACTTGAAGGTCCTTCGGGATCGATTCGGTGCATGGAGCAATGGAGGTTGGCTACAACTTAAGTGACGAACCCTAGTTCAACGAAGAGTTGAATTCAGTATATGAAGCGAGACTGAAGACCTCTAATGGCAGGTAGATATAGTTATAGAGGGCTGGTGGGTCTGGGTCTGGTTGCCTTCACGGCACGGGTTGCACAAGAGGAAAAAAATGTGGACCTGGTTTTACTCTGGTTACGATGCGCCTCATACGTCTTCAGAGTTTGAAAATGCATCCGAGCCAAAGATCGTTTCCGATCAATCACGATCAATTTTGAGACCGGCCGTAAACGCCTCTTCCCTCGCCCTTTCAAAAACTCTCGTCATGACTCCGCACTACCTTCACGTTAAGAACAAACTTAAGCAACTTTAAGTTCCTCACACTGGGCATCCATGGAAAAAAAAAATACACCACTCGCTGATCAAAGTCACGAATTGCTCTCCCAGCACGTTTGCACAGCCAGCCGAAGTCCCTTCTCAGACCTGTGCGGCTGTAAACAATCGCAGCTCATTTCAGTTCCTCGCATATCCTTGTCTACGACTTTCCCGTCACACGTTCGCGTAATGCGAAGCGTCGCGCCAAAAGATGAACGAACTAACGTGGCGACAAGATAATGAAAAAAAATGCAAGTTTACAGCCAAGCCCCGGTGCACATCCTCCGTCCCTTAAATTGTAGTTTACAATCGAAATACCAACCAGTCGCCGTATGCGACTTCGCTAGGAAATAAAAACCCGGTCACGTGTTATCCGCGCGAGGAGAGGACTCCTTGGCGAGCGCTTCTTGTGGCCTAGCAACCCAGCAACAAACGGCATAAAATATATCCTTCTCACCCGCCTCACCTCGGCGAGCGCGAAATCCCCGAACAATTTACCCTTCCACCTTCGCCACTGTCATGGGCATTCTTAACCTTTTCACAGGTCGCCGTATACCACACTTAAGAGGCCCCCAAGCCAGTGGCACCGCACCGCAGCCCGGTAGCGAGCGAGCGGTGTGGTAGCTCTGTCAGCCCGCGGCTCCCAGTTCACGGCGGGTGCACTAGTTGGCAAGGAGCAGGGCTGCTAGTATTTTTTGATTAAAAGACCCAATTGCCTTTCCTCGGCTCGGGCCCATCTGTCGCTCCTCGACTACTGATCCGCTCAATGAAGGCGCAGCCCTCCGCGGTTCCTCCGTCTGTCCCACCGCCACAGGAACCGCGGATGTGTGTGTGTGTTCGTACATCTATTTGAGTTAACTGTCGGGACAGGAGCGCTGTGCATCAGCGAAAGTTCCTTGGTCTCGAAGCAATCTCCCAGTCCCCTGGACGGTCGTGGAGCAGTGTCGTGCATGTGCAATGCTCGCGCTCTGGCGGACTACTGTGTGCGACTGCTGCCAGAGGCAAGGAGTTGCTTCATTTGCATTTGATATTCTATTAGCTGCTCTCCTTCGGAGAGCTTCTGCAGCCAGCGAACCCATCGCGCCACATGACTCTGTTATGCATGAGCGCCAAGCTCACCCTTGACGTGTGGATGTGACTTCTTTTCCATCTTCAGGGGGGCCGTTGTTCGTTGCTGTTTTGCCGGTGCCCTCGTCGTTAGATGCCACTGTCGTTCTTCTGCTCGTCCTCCCGCCGAATCGTGGTGCTTCTTCAGGCTTCGTCCTCACGGTTGAATGTCACCCGGGCGCGGGGCGGTTGGTCCTCGCCATCGAGGGCATTATATTTTATATCTCCTTCGTTTTGGTGAATCCACGAGGGTACAGGTTCCAGCGGCGGGTTTAAGTTAAGATAAGTGCTGTTGAACGGAAAGAGAGATTTCATACAGCTCGCTGCCTTGCCACAGCGCACTCCGAGGCATTATTGTCGAAAGTGCATCCCGAAAGTTGAGGTTTCCTCGCCGCTTACGAGGACGCGGCGGCGATAATGCCGGTGATGTGGTGCTTGGTTTGGGGGCAGGGAATATCGAGTAGATATGTTGTTCATCGTATGCACTCCTCTCTCGCTGGCGCAGCGCCGAAAAATGTTTTTCTTTTGAAAATCCACTTGTTGGCGGCGCGGCGGGGGTGGCGTTGAAGTGGTGCGGCAGCGTACGAGGTCAGGAGCGCGAGAATGAAACAAAAGGAAAAGCAACGAGAGAAAAAAAAGAAGGACCTCTTCCACTGAGTGTGGAAGGCCGTGGAGGGAGACGGTGCAGAGCAGGAAAGATGATGTTGTGCTGATGCTGATGATGACGTCGAAAGGGAAAGCCACTTAACATGCCTTAATTGGCTCTGTTGCCTTTCAACTGTCTTTTGCTGTATATGGATTCATTATTTGCATTTCCTCATGCGCTTTTTCGCGGGCGCTCTTTGTGCCCGCGCTGGTGTGGGAACCGGAGTGGGGGGGAGTGGATTGCACGAACGTGCAATTAAACAGGCTGCAGATGGGCGAGGGACTACAACAACAGCCAAAGCAACCAACGATCACAGCAACTGGCACCAATGTGGAAGCGAAATGTGCACAGATTCCCTTTTCCACCCACCGACGCGAAGCGACGTCCGTCTCCGTGAGCGCGGCCTGATATGCTCTCGCCCTGCGATGCATCAACAATGGGGGCCTGTTACTTAGTGGAATGCCATTGTTGCCACCGCGCTAGAGGGTGTCGGGATGGTGGGGTCGGGTGGGTGTTTGGGGGACGAGAAGAAAAATAACCGGTGACCGATCAAGAAAGTAACGTTCTGTTTCGATATGCAAATGTTTTCCACACAAAGGCGTTCACAGAGTCAGTACGGTGCGAAGCGGCGCAGCGAAGGACCCTCGCCTGGGTGCTGCAAATGCAGGGGATGCAGAGAATCTGTTTAGATCTGTAGCTTAATTGAATGCGGAAAATGCAAAACGTCATGTTGCTGAGGTCGGAATAAATAATGAGTGACGATGTACGAGTGGAAGTAGTTCAAAGTTCGCTTTAGTGCGCCGTAGTCGGTGGAGACTGGTGAGCGGGTCGGATCCCTCCTCTGGTCGCTTCGGTGGAGTTGTGTAAGCTTGTGATGGCTTTTCGGAAAAGTTGTCCATGGAATTGCGGCGCGGTGTTGTGCAACAAAGGGCAAAGAAACGACGACGGAAATTAATTAAGGACTGTAATAATTAAAATTGAAAAGCTTAAGCGGGAATGTTTTCTTGTCTTGTTCCGCTGCGGGCACAGCTTCACTTTGGGGTAATGCGCGACGATTTTTGCGCGGTTTGCAGTGGAACGAAGGGGACAGGGACGCATGCAATCGATTCTTTGAGGATTTGAGTTCTGTTGTTGTTTCGTAATTACGATGGGAACAAGTCCCACCCCGTGGGTCTTGAAGGAAGTGCCCTGGGGTATGACTTTTCTTCTTCAATAAAACTTTTTTTTTTCTGGGGCTCTGTTTGCACAAAAGGAAAAAACTTTGGTGTCTGTCGGCACTTTTAATGTAATTGCTGGGGCGGTGCTTTCTCTTTTGAACAACAAGCGACTTGTTGTTTGATCTTGGGCGTCGTCAGTCTCGACGGTCCTGGGCAAACAGCTTTCAGTTACCTCGACAAAATGTCTTCGAGTCAGAGCCTCGATTGGAGAAGAAATGGAAAATCTTAGTCCCCTCCACCTAGAGGGGGGGAGGAATCTCAGTCTCTCCTCTACGTGATTGAAATTAGAGTGGCGAGGGACACTGACACTAATGTGAATTCAGTTAGAGTGGACTCCCCCTCAGTCGGGATATCCAAATTAGTTCTACCTGTATTTTTTTTTTTGTATGGAAAATTGAGGGGAATGCCAAAATATGACGAGCAACAAAATTCGAGGTAGAGAGAAAGTGGAGAGTTCGCCTTACGGAGAGTCCACTGTAGTAAGGTAACCGGGAAACGATTTAGGTCTGATCGAATTTCCTTGAAAAGTGTTGTCATTCCGGTTCCTGTTTTGTGCATTTTTCTACGGACCTCTTCAGAGTGTTTAAAAGAATCTGAAATCCATCCTTGTGATTTATTTGATCGGCCTAGGCTTCCTGAGCTTGAATCGGGGAGCTTCACTAACTGCCGCACCTCATTCGTCGCTTCCAGCCCTATTCTTCCTCGTATGAGGCTCGGTCGTGAGCTTCTGGTTTTAATCGACGCTCAACATCACTTCACCAGAAATCGTTTTGAAGGAGAAATGTCTCAATTTACGAGGAAAATTACTCCGGAATGGGGCTCTCGAGTCTCATCGAATTCATTCCACTGCCGCGCTCTGTCAGGTATTCTGCAGTCTGTGTGCTATCCCTGTTGTCATCACGTACAATGATCTTGCTGGCCATGCCAAATCGCCAAAACGGGAAATTACGCGACCAGGAAACGCTTCCTTCACAATATCCATTATGGCTCGAGCTGTGTGTGCGCTTTTATTGAAACCACATGTTCATCAAGCCTAGCTCGTACACTTCCGGCAGGATAAAGTCGTTTATCATGGCCCTGTAGCGTTCGCTAGTAACAGTGACCGTATTGCCCTCAAAGAAAAAATACGGCCCCATCACTCCCCAGTTTGAACGTCGCCGCACACAGTGGCTTTGAGTGAATATAATGGCTCTTTATGCACACGCGGATTTTCAGTGCTCCAGAAACGAAGATTTTGCTTATTGACGTAACCGCATAAGTGAAAATACACCTCGTCACTCATGATGACTTTCGACACAAAATCGTCCTCTTCATTGTTAAGATTACTGTGGATACTCTTGCGTAGTATAGACGCCATTGCTTGTATGTTTGTGTACTGCAGCTTCACAAATGTAAAATATGATTGACGTACGACGCCATTTACAAAATGTATAACATCTACCTCCTTGTAGTTGCGCACGTCGCTCTTTGTCAAGATTTTCTTGATGACACACGGATTAATTTTTGAGTTGCTCTATTGATCGGAACACGTTGTTACCTTGTACGCAATCTGAATAATCTTTGGGAAAAGATCCAAGGTTCGAGCACTGGATTGTTACGAAAAAAACAGCAGTTCTGGGCAATGACTGTCGAAGGTGCCACAGCAACAAGAAGTTTAACGACGAAGCAGGCATCATCCCATTGCAACAGTGCATGATGACACTATTCAGAAAGCAGCTTCTCGACATCAACAACCATCCTAACGAGGCAATCAGGAACCTGAGAAGCACAATCCCCGGACAACGCTACCCCAACGTGCTAAATCTGCTAAGCGAGCAGAACTTCCCAACGACATCTAACAACGAGCTGCGAGATCGAGGCAAAATCAGCTGCCACACCACCACCTCATCCCAAAAGGGGCAACATGGACACACGGATTTGAACAACCCGATGTAAGCACAGGATGGACATTACAGGAATAAAAAATAAACACATTAAACCGATATTGTAATACCAAATGTTGAACTAAACAATGTACATCAATTGGGCCAGTATTGTTGAGCCAACACCCCAATCCTTGGTAGACTCCCGCCCCGTTGATAATTACTCTGCTTCGGTGCTTTAAAGTGCCTATTCTGTTGATGAACGAAGAAATGCGCCTCATGGTTGATGATGGCTTTTTTGCCATAAAGTTGTTGCAGCACTAGGACGCACCAATTTCGTCGACGTTAAATGGCTCCACGCTTTCTGAAGGAACGTTGGAGATGGAAACCTGAAGACATTCCCAGTGCTTGTGGACGCGATCCATAAGAGGTACTCGAACATTTAGCACCACTCTGCTCTGTGTTCAATCCAAAACTTGTGGAATGAAACTAAAACGCCTCCCTTTCACTGCACTTTGCGTTCACTACTTCTACGAGTACAGCTTAATATAAAACTAACTCAATTTCCAAAACAAACTGGCGGTCTATTGCAACGCCCTTACAGAACGGTGAGAACGCGTTTACTGAACTGTATTTGCTTCGGCTGACGCGGCGTTTTTGTATACTTTTCCTATTGGGTTCCTGAATCTTTTGGTTCCCAATCTTATGGATTTTTCCTCTGACTTTCTGATTCTATTCATCGGAAGTTGGTTGATATTCGGCAGTCTGATGAGATCGATTTCGGTAGATGGCGGCACTGATTAATGGATATTCTGGCTGAATGCCTTTGTTACTCTAGTAGTCTAGTACAAGACTACTTGCAGGTCTTACTAAACGTTTCTAAGGTGTCCTGTCACACCATTTGCCTGCAGGATCGTCAAAGAAATGTGACCAAATGATGCCATCTGTTGTCCCATGTGCCCCAAAAATGAGTAAATGCATACTTCTAGTAGGTTTATTGCAGTTTAGTATATCATTTGTAGGTTGTTGCGGTGCTTTAAAATGGCTATTCTGTTGATAAACGAAGCCACCGAAGTGGAAATGTGCAAAAACGGTGGTAATCTCCTGTTCGTGTAGCACCAGGACAAGCCACTTTCGTCGACGTTTTTTTTCTCGTTCAATTCTCTGAGCATTCTGACGGAACGATGGAGATTGAGATGGAGACCTGAAGCCATTCCCAATTCCCGTGCACGGGACCCATGAGAGGTACTCGAACATTCAGCATCTTCGTTCTCGCCCAGATTGTCCTCCATTGTGTGTTAATTTTCAAAAATGTTCATTACATTGCAAGAGACAGACTGCTGAGGCATATAATTTACACCAGACAATTCACGTAATTGTCTACGCAATTAAATTTGTTACATTGTTTCCATGCGATGTTGCAACTCTAGTTGATCCACAAAAAAATGTTATTGACAGCACTCTACGATTGTAAAATAGGAACTCACAAATGTCACTCGCACCGAAATAGTTCCCAAACAAAATCGACCTACAACATAAAAAGCACGATGAGCCACACAAACAAAACCGCACGATGAGCCACACAAACTAAGCCACAGTCTACTGCTCCCATCTTTGCATCTTTCTTAAGATGACTTCCAAACTATCCACGCCTGCTGCGACGCCCCGCTTGATTGATACCCAAGCCATCCTCGTCAAATCGCTCCAACCACCAACAACCAAAGAAGAAACTCCTCAAATGACACTAAACAGAATGATTGCAAGGATACGCCCAAAAGTTCGTGTTTTAGGGCCGAGCCCAACTTCGCCAAGATATGAATTACCCAACACCTGACATCATGTGCCAGCCTTGAATGCACGCCCCCTCGGTTGACAAACAGAGAAAAGTTGCAACCATTCCGGATGAACTGCAATTTTCTCCCAATTTTTTTTCCATTTTCGCCGCGGCGGACTACCTCGTCGAAAGTGAGTTCCGTGAGCTACTCTCGTATGCACGAGTACGGTTGTTTCAATGAAGTTTGTTCGAGTGGGGCTTCCGCAAAGTTTTCACTTCGGAAGTTCTTCGAGGCACAAACTATGCCGAGGGTGTTGCCACTGTGAGTCGTGCCGGGGAAAGTGGAGTTTTGGTTTACGCACTCGAACGAGGTAACGCGGTGAGCTATATTGATTTCAGAAAGTTGGGCATGCCTCTTACAGGACTTTGCCTGCATGCGTCTGTACTTGGATGCACTTAGTTGTGAAATACTTGGCTTCATGAACTGCAACTTTATTAGAAACTATTGTTTTCAAAGAGTTCTCATCTGTGCGATAGAATACGCTGACCTAATTGAAAATACTATGCGGCTGTTGCACCGATGGAGAGGTACAACCGACAAGCTTTTCGTTTGCTTTTCTAATATTTGCATATTGGAGAGGGTTTGAGGGTATCCTGGGCCCACTGACGAGTGGCTCGATGTTAACTTCGAGACATTCTATTGAACGGCGGGATAAATAGTCATTTTTTGAGAGTCTCTCAGTCATTATATGCAAACTATGGGATTTTCTGTTAAACCATCTCCATGTAGACTCTCCCTCGTTCTTTACTTTTGGCCTGTGATGTGTTTTCTTGATTCTGAGGAGATTGCTACCAATTATTAATTTATCGAGTGTTCTTTGACTACAAGCTGATTGACATCATTTTTGCAGAAAAAAAGCGTCCTCCGTCTCCAACAGTCTACATACCACGACCAAGCAGTGCACGCTTTAATCTCATGCGAACTGGTGCGCTCCAATTGAGCCAATTATGAGCCTTGTCGCTGAACTCAATTTGTCGATAAAACAGCGAATTCTTGAAGATACTGATGAAACAACGAATCCAATGTCAGTTGTTCATCCGTCATCAATTCTTAGACGAACACATTTAGCTTTCAAAACAGGATTTACGTTTGTAAATTTGTGTCGTCAAAGACTACTGAATAAAAATGACACACAACTCAAACTCATCCCAAGCTAAAATGTTGTACTATTGTGGCACACTTCAGATAATTAGCTTACACCATCATCTTCATCAAGTGCCTCTTGAATGTGTCGTTGAGTGGGTGGGTATGTTCCTACAATCGCAGGGAGATGCCCACATGATTTTAAAAAAGTATTAATTCTTCTTAAGCCTTAACAATAATGAGCGCAAGGCAACTTAAGTCAAGTAAAGCAATCGATCAAATACACAGAAATAATAATTATGAACGCTTCGATCATCTTCGTTAAGTTTCGTTCAATTTTGTTTACCTACGTGGGAGCGAAATTCATTGCTTTCTTCGTTGATCGTGGAAATTAGACGACGCTTCTGGTTTATTACCATTTTAAGATTTGACAATGCTTCTGGCCACTTTTCGTTCGTTTGTTCTTAGGTTCGGTTAGGTTGAAGTGGCTGACAGCGGTCCCATTTTGTAACTACGGGGATCCATTTGAGCCTTTAACGCAACCACTTAGTGCTTTTGATAAAGCGTTGGAGATGACTGACACCGATGCTATTTAGTTCAGCCAGATTGTTGAATTAGTAGGCTTCTAGGTGACTTCTTCTTCGGGAGGAGAGAGCTCTCTAGTTGAAGAAAGTGCACTATGGTTATATAGGGAAGACCTAATCTATAGGCGTGAGTTCCTGGTCCTGGTCATGACACCGAGCAAATTTCTGTTAATCGACCAAATCATTCTGATCAGGCTGAGTGAGGATTTTGATTCGCGAGTAGGCCAGAATTGTTTCGTAATGAGGCCATCTGCTACCGTTTCAATCTTCAATAGATGTTTTGCAGAAGCGATTGCCCCGGATGGCACTTATTTACCCGGAGAGAGTACGGAAGCAGTGCCCTTTCTAGCTAGTATGTCAGCTTCACGATTCTCTGGAATGTCACAGTGTTGGGTACTAAAATAATTGGCAATTCAGGAAAAGTGACTGTACTCAGAGATTTGATCCTCGCTTGACTGTTAAAACAGGTGGTGATATCCGTATTTGATAATACATTATTTTTAGCCAAGACAGAGCTTTCTTCATGCCTATGGTTTCCATCTTGGATTAATCGGTAAAAGTTGGCAGAGGACCGTCCACCGCCTGGTGTACAAACTCCCAGTATGATCTGGGGGCGATGCTGGTTGAGAAATCATTCTCGAAGAGGAGTTTAGGTGTCATGAGATCGGTGTCTTCGGGTATGGCACTACATCTACCTAGGATAGTGGAATGTCCTGCTGATTAAGTTTATCGAATGGTGATTGAGGAGTATGTTCAGTCCTGCTGAAGGAGTTGCACTTAGCGCTCTGCTCATCCGAAGCAACTTCTCGAGGGATTTTCAGTTGATATTCTTAAAAATAAAATCCAGGCTCCAAAAAGTATGGGTCTGACTGGAGTATTGAGCCGTGGAATGGAGACGAATGATGGACTGTCTCCACAGATTTGCCCTTGTTGTAGGCATTCTGAGAAATCGACATTTTGCCTGTTGCGACAGACTGTCTTATGTGTATTTCAATCAGCTTTTTCAACGTCTTGGTCTAACGTGCGAGCATTTGCCTGCCTTTGGTATCACGGTTATCGTTCTACATTGCTATAGACGCCTTACATTCTTGACCGTAGCGGATACGCTGCTTTCGGTCATCATGATCAAGTCTTCTTTTGTCTGGCCCTTACACTAGATGTCGCCCTCTCCTTCATCTTTCTGTTCTAACTCCACTTCCTTCTGTTCTAATTCCACATCATTTTACAACTCATCAAGTTCGCGGCTGTGACTCCTCATCCATCCATCTTCCTCGCAAACATGACCAAAAAACAAGAGTCGGCCGCATGAACACCAACTGATCTGGGTGTCCGACTTAATAAGACGCGTCACTGAAAACACTATATTTTCGACGGATGAACGCTATTCAGGTTAAAGTCCCACTTCCCAGTTGGATTGTGGTACCACTCTAAATCGCGAAACACTTGGAAGGCCAAGTTGGCATCACTTAGACGAGAACGGACTAAGTGTCGTTAATTCTGGAACCACTTTGTTTTACAAAAACTTTGAAGGATAGTTCCGTCTCGGAGAAATTTGGCAGCTGATTAGGTATTCGTTCGCCTTGAATGTGTTTTCTTTCAGATGACAAGGACGGGCAATAAGAAAGGAGGTGTGTGGGATTCTCCTATACCTCCTCCTTCATACACCGATTGCGAAATTCATTCAATTGTAAGCCAAATCTTGCGGTAAGAGCACAGTGGCCTGTAGGAGCACCAATTGCGTTAATAGTGTTATTTCCTCCCCTCCTGAGGACTGATGCTGTTCTAAGATCATCTAGTTTTAGCCAAATTGCCTGGGTTGCTGGTATCCAAACGCGACCATCTATCGATTTCCTATACAAGGACCTACTTGCGGATTTTGGTTTTGTTGGAGAACTCCATCCTCTCTAGCAAAAAAAAACCACAGTGCCGCTCCAATAACCATACATCCCGTAAAGTCTTTAACTTTGCAATGAATTCAGGTTAATTAAACAACGCCTGAAACCCACTTCCACTCGCCAGAAATCCAATGAATCTCGCCCCAAAGTCCTTCATGCAAAATATCAATATTCATACCCGGTCAAAGGACCAGATTTTCGCTCCCAGGACCGCCGGCCATCCGCCGAGCGCGAGTAGTAGTGACAAACTCTTTCAGTAAATTATACACGCCAGCGTTTTCAATTAAAAAAGTAAATTAAGCCCCATCCGTTCTGAATAAATAAATGCATATCCATCACTTATGCTGATAAAAATAACACAAAAACATCAGTCAGCCCAGAAGTGAAAAGAAAAAAAAAACAGACACGAATTCGAATACATTCATGCGAGGCAATTTGTTACTCAATTTGGTGCGTGACGGTGACAATCACTTTGTCACATTCAATATTTTGTAATTAATAAAATTAAATAACCTCAGGACATGTGATGAAACTGCCTATGGGATCATCCCCTTAACACAAATTGTACGCGAAAGCCAACACGACACACGGTTGGCCGTATCATTCGCGAGTGTATCTGTAATTCTGTAATTTTTAATGAAACAAACGTACGTCAGATGAAGGAAAATAAATGGTTAAAGCTTTAGACAATGCGGGGGGTGCAACGTGATCCCACCAATTCCACCGACACATCCAGTCTGTGGGAATTTTCGTGTCTCTTTGATGCGGGCAAATGAATTGGATTTCACTTTTCACGAAAACTGATGCCGACTGCAGGGGGGGCGGCATGATGGATGGGTGGTGGACTGGTGGTGTTAACTTTGATGTCATATTTTCGGTCAGTTTCATATTCAATTCCAGTGGCTGTTTAATGTTTCACGCTTCCGTGAATAGCCCGCTTTTTACTGCGGATCAAGTTAGGATTTTCTGAGAATCGCCGTGTGACTGCAGTGGGTTATGGCGTCCAGCAATGAATTCATTTCAGGCTAATGAGACTGCCTGATGATTTTTTAATTAGCATGCGACAAGCGACGGATTGGAGTGGATTTCGGTGTGTTTTTATGTGTGTCCCAGGTCGATTTTGTTTTGACATTTTTTCACTTTCGCGTGTCAACTGTCAGTTGGTATTCAACTGGCGTGTGGTTTGATCGATAACAATTTGTTATGGAGCAGCTAACGCGGCAAGGACGTGTTGAAATATTTTATTTGACTAATTATTCACTTCTGAATATGAGGAGAAAAATGCTGGCGGGCAAGCACAACATGCCAAATCTTCAGAATACTCCTTCATTGGACAAGACCGGCTGTTGGAAGATCGCACCAAGAAACTAGGCGTCATGGCAAGCAATTTCCTCAGAAGCTGCATGGATGAAGATGAGATGGGCAGTACGCCTTCTCTGCTCCTGCCTGGCACTGGTACAGGTACTCTTGCCTTTGCACTTTTTCAATAACTCCAAGTTTTTAAGAGGAAGACTCATCGCTGACTACCGCCTCTTTATTCCCAGGTCCTCCCAGGCAACGATGTACATACATTGAACTCACTAGGTCTAAGTGCATCCCAATAGTCCCTGCAACCCTCCAACTTATGTTTGGATTTAAGACACGAGCTGCACAAGTCAACCATTCACCGTGCAATGCCATTCTGTTGAACAATATGCGCAGAAATGATGTAAACACTGAATGGCAATCAAGCCTGCATGCATGGGAGAGAAGGACTGTTGTAAAAAGGCAACGTTTTGCTCTATGTCTGAGTACTTCTTACTCATGCTCAAGAATTGTAAAAGTTTGCATGTCTCCGTCTTCATCGTTTCATCAGATGGCTCAGAGGAGATTTGTATTTTTGCTCGGTTGACACATTAGGTTCCCGATGTTAATTCTTCCCCTTCTGAGGACTGAGCCTGTTGTACGATGGTCTAGTGTTGGCCAAGTTTGCCTCGGTTACGTGAAAGGTAACAAAATCGATGCGCCTTCGTGTTTCAACTCAGGATAGATGGACAGCACTTGTGGGAAACAAACAAATGGGAGCGCCTAGGCACATTTTCCCTTGTCTGGCTTTGATCATCAACGAATTACCCGATGTTTGGGATCAGAAAAATAGCATTTGATACACCAAAGAGCAGTACACCCTCGAAGAGTTAATACACGATGGCCGACTTGAGCGGCTGGCATCATTGGACCGTGTTCCTCTGAGGATGGTGCAAGCAGTGGTGTAAGAGTTAGTGGTGGTGTCCCTCGAGACATCTTCTGAGGACTGATCCTGTTGCACAGATCATGTAAAGGGTCTTCCACGAGGGACTTCCGAAATTGAATTTAAAGGTAGGAAGTGCTTAATGGAAAAAACATTTAGTTCTAACAAGACAACTCACGTTGTGTAGTAAATTTTGCAAGAATTCCTTACTGCTCAAGTCGTTTCCGGTTTTCAACTTCAAGCCAGTGCGACAAAGCAACAGAACCGCACATAAATGTAGTAGGATATCACTCAATATAGTGCGCTAACGTGAGGAAAACTAACTGGACATCGCGATAATTGGAGACACTTCTTGGTTGAGGGTGAATAAGAGAGAAGGTGAATAATGTCACAAACTGGTGATATTTACTGATCGCCATGATTCCCAGTTCTGATATCCAGCGATTCCTTCCTATGGGAGTTCTGGGGTGGAATCGGGAAAGGCGATTTGCGACAGTTGATTGTCGCAATCGTACTTTTTGCTCTGTGAACTGTGATTATCAATTTAAGAGTCGTACATTTGCGACCGATTTCATGTGACAGCTAAATACAGGTATCGTTTTCGTGTATTTTGTTCAATATTTGTATTTGGGACAAATGCAATGCACTTATCAATGTTAGAAATACGACAGTCAACTATCGCCTTAGGCGATTACAACCCTGATGCACATCAACGTGTTTCAACCTTGATGAAATCATGATGCTTAAGGATACAATTCGAAAGGAAATTGCTAAAATACCTGGTCAAGTCTAAGAAATTGCTGTGGAAAATTCACTTACAAACATGAGTAAAGTGAGTTGCTGAAGGGGTTCACTCTTTTATTCCACTGCCTCTTTAAATATACCAAAAACATCCTAAGTTCAATTTCAGCATTGATACTTCACCACTTATTGTCAACACAAGAAATTCATCACACAACGTGTTGCACTAAACAGGTGAACCAACTTCAGCCATGCGGTCTTTAGTGCCCAGCCACGACAGGACTCTTAGACTAACCGGAGGTTATATTTGCTTCAGATTTGTGGTTCTTTTCTTCTTCGTGTAGCACTACAGTCCGGGGTAGGCCTAGGCTTCAGTCAACAAAAGCCATTCCAGCTGTAATGATTATCCAACTGCCTCCAATTACGCACGCCAAGTTGACTGATGTCCTTCTCCACTTGTGTGTTCTATCAGTTTCGATGGTATCCGAAGCTGAGTGTCCATGGCTCAGCGTTGGATCCGTATACGCCTGACTAGGCTGTCGTCGTACAACTCGCACAATGCCAGGTTGAATCTTCTCCTCAAGATGCAACTCCTTTCAGTAACTCTTCGTTTAGTAATAAAATCTAAAGATCCCACCATAATATAGTTATAAAATCATAGATTGACCATAATGGCAGCATCACTGTGTTTCGTTAAGTTTCGGTAACTTTTACTTACTTATGAAAATCGATGCGAAAACTATATCTACGTACGTAGAATTGGTTTCAGTCTTTTCTGTAATTTCCCAGAAGCAAGAACTGGCACTATCAAATTTGACGATGCTTCTGGTTACCCATTTGCTGTCCCGACATATGTAAGCTTTACTTTTCTTGGATCAATTATGGTTGAGCCTTCACAATAGCTTCCAGGGGTGTATGCGGCTGGAAGCGTCATCACGTGTTGTCTGCTCTCAGAAGGACACATTCTCTTCGTTCTATCAGCTTTCAAATTGAGAGTACCCTCCTGCTGTAGCCTCTGCAAAATACTCAGTCCTTGCCGTTTGGATTAGGTTCATCCGCACAATGCCATTATTTCGGCAGTTACTTCATTTCTGATGTGTACTGGCGTATCCATCATCAACCATTAAGAAACGCTGTAAAATTTCACTTGGATAACGCTTGAAGACTCCCACTTTCTGTATGGAAATCTTCACCCGAATCTGTGGTCTGGCAGTAAACGCGGCATCCATCTTGCCGATGAATTTTTCATGCCCAATGTAAATTGGCATTCGCTTATACGTCAATCGAGCCGAGACGTCCTCATTTACAATTCAACCGCCTCCCCACCATCTGTTCATCTCACACACCAAAGTCAACATTCGCAACAGGTTAACGCGTGCACTCCCACCCCTCCAGCCGATGCTCCACGCCGTGCGCCCTCCCATGGGGAACAACATTTATAGAGAAAACACAAATTTCCGACGGAAGATGGATTGGATATCATTTGACGGCCCATTTTCACGTGTATCCGAGTGATTTTACCCTTTATCGCTCGATAAACACCCCACCAGCGTGAGATGAACCCGTCCCCCGTTACCTATCATTTTGATAGACCACGCCGTTCTCGGCACGGCACACAGGCCACAAGCGATGGTATACATTTCTAATGAATCCATTATTAATATTTTGCCGCTGACTGCGGACACGGAGTGATGAGAGGTTAAAATGTCAGTCGATAGCATAAATTTGTGACCGGCAACCGGAGAGCATGAGCATCGGGCGGTAGGTATACACTTTCCCGATAAGTCCCACCGCAGCAGCGGCAGCTCATTAAGAGTCATGCTACAATGTAAAGTACCGCGACGATGGCAAAACATTTTCAATATCTCTTAAAGATTAAGATACACGATCCGTAAGAATTTATTCGCTGGCAACCTTATAAATGAAACATCTGCCTGTAATCTCGTCGCCGGTGACGCACCCTGCACCGCGCCGTCTACAAGCCGACTGAACCTGTCCAAGTGAAACTGGATACCGGCACTGGTATGCAAGCTTTTGCACATAAATTAAGGAAACCCCTTCTTCCCAGGGACTTTAAGACTGTTTCGTTGTGTGTGTGCTTTGCTCTTTTTTTTTCTTCTGTTTTTTAATGAAATACACAAATTTTCGCAGAAACTGACATTTAAGGCAAATTATGTATCTGCTTACACTGAGCGAACATAACATAGAGTCATGTTCGGGAATTAATGCAGACCTGCTGCTCTTCAGTCGATTGGGTATGCAAATGATGTTGATGTTGATGTTCGATGTAACACGAGATGGAATACAATCGTCTTATTAGCAGAAATTTATTTGATGTTTATTTGCTGCCATCGTGGAGCAACGAGGTCCGGAATTGGTTTTTTTTTCTGCTGTGTTTTCTGCGAAATTAAGGCGACATTCCTGCGAACTCGGTTACATTCAATTCAAGTGTTTATTGAGTTGTTTTGCCTGAGGACAAGTGGGTGTCCATGGGTAAATGCGTTGACTCCCACGATGAAGATTCGTCGAGCATCGGGGACTTTGTACCTCCTCTCGGATGGACAATGGATACAGAGGGCGCTGCCTGGTGGGAGAGTGATTGTCGCTACAATTGATGGTGAGCTCCACAGGACAGAAGAAGCTTGTACAAGCTCATGAGTTGAATTGCTGACATTTTATCACCCAAAGGCTTGAAAGAGAAAGCCAACAAGATCATTTTAGGGATTACAGTGTCGCTCGTAAGTGCTGTCCAAATGAGCACACTACGGATTGTGAACCTTCCTGGCAGTGTTTTTGTGATACATTATGGACTTGTTGCTCCACATTGGTGAAGTGTGAAGCCGATTCGCAGTGGAATGCGTCTAGAATTCGTGAAAACTGACACTTCATCGCGAATTGTTTGGTCGTCGTCTTTGTGGATCGTGTTATTCGCTTTGGGTATCAGCTTGACAGATCACAAATAGAGTGATTGATTCGCAGAGTGTACTGTCTTAGCTAAAAGAGAATGCAGAGACCGAACGTGATATTTGCATTTCCGTCAACAGTCAGGCCACCACGGATTCACTCCAAGTACCGATGCAGTGCTACGGTTTGATTGATTTCTTGATTATATGACGGAGCAATTTAACATCCATGGATAGAGAAAACTAAGTAGCCGACATTCAATGACGAACACACAGCTTCACTTAACATCCATTTAAGAACCATGAGTGTGGAAAAAGGACATATGTAGCCTTGGTGGTTGGCGGAACTTCTCACCATTCTACGAAAAACGGTCTGAAATACCAAGAACTTGTCTTATTGTGCCGACATTACTCTCAGCAATCAAGCTTGGACAGTTTTGTGGACAACACCTAGTTGGAACTTCGTTGTTGCGTCAGCTTACTTCGCCTATGATTCTGTTCTGCCGCCACGACCAAAAGCGATAGCGAATCTCACAGAGTACTGCGATACCAGAAAGATGGGCTTAATCATTTGGTGCGGCGTTAATGCTCAGAATTCCCTCTGGGACAGCAGCAAATGGAACAAGAGAGGGACCTATTTTCTGGACTCCGTACTATGGTATAATCTGAGCATTAACAACGTTTTCCCACCAACTTTTGTTACGTCCAGGAGACAGGAAGTAATCGATTTAACGCTGTCCAACAGATTTGGAGATTAAACACTATAGACCATGTCAGACAATAGATTCATTGAATTTCGAATCGAATGCAAAGCCACAACCTTGCAGTAATCCCAGAAAAAACAACTGGACACGGTTTAGGGATGAGCCGTATCGTACCTCTCCCTAGACTCTGAACGAGACGGAAGGTTCAGAAGGCAGTTCAAGCTCTGAACAATATCCTCATTAAATGTTTGGAACTGACACGTCCAGTCAGAAATACCCCCCGTAGATCACCTGTTCCATGGTGGCACGCAGAACTGCAGGGAATTCGCAAGGAAACCAGACAAGTTATTAATAGGTCCCCAAGACCAATTTCTGAGGAGGACTAGAACTTGTACCGATCAAAACAAATAAAATATGAGAAGGGAATTCGGATATCGAAAATATCGTCTTATAGAGATTTCTATGGAAATATCGAAACAGTCGATGATCAAAATTCTCAAGAACGACAAACCAGTCAGACTGGAACGACTCAGGAAGCCCGACGGTAACTACACTGAGTCAAAAACTGAGACTCTGGAGCCTCAAGGCTGTTTCTTGAGACTCATTTTTTTGGAAACCAGCTCCTATCCCTGGAAATGGAGATGAGCTGATCAATATCATACGCCTAGACTGGTATGTTTCATCGGTCGTAACAGAAGAGCGATACGCAGTTGCGTCCTTTAATGGCTTCAAGTCCCCAGGTACCGACGGCTATACCAAGCTTTCCTCCAAAAGCGCATTGACCAGGTAAGTACTACTGGCTTTGCTCTTGATGCAATGCTAAGTCTGAAATGAGATCGCCGGTGAACTTGCTAGACAAGGATCAGATGAGATTCTCTCCGGACCCGAATCTGCTCTGGGACTAACTCCGTCCTTGGTTAGAACTTCCATTGATGGTTTAGCTTATCGAGAGCACAACCGGAGGTGGGATGACTCCCCAGGACGTAGACAAACCAAGCGCATGCTCCCAAGAGTCTGTAAGAATTTTGCGGCATTCTGGTTATCTCTGGACAGAGATGACTGCAGCCGACTTACCGGCGTATTAGCAGTCAACTACACATTCGACAAACAGCGATGAAAACCTCTGCGACGCCTGGGGAGAAGATGACGACAATGCAGAGCACTTCCGCCTTTGCTCGGATCAGGTGGCAGTTATTCGGTGCTGATGAGGTGAGAGTTGATGATGAAGGCTCCTCATCACAGAAGCGCCTGCTGGTATTCCTACAGAAGAATGGTGGTTAGTGTGGCTCTAGATGCAGTTTCCACTCCTGGCTACATCTCAAACGGACATCTCAAACGGAACACAAAATGTTAAAATTAATGCTGAACTAAGCTTAGTAAATGTCGATTCAGGTGTCCCTCAAGTACTTGATCCCTTTCTTTTTTTGTTATCAGTCCCATTTTTTCAACCAAAAATTCCTGGACAAAGTAACAGCGTCTGCAGATGACATGGCCTATGTCTTTACAGCTAATTCTGCATTGAATCTTTCTGCCGACATTAATGATGACTTAGAACTCCTCAATCATTGGTGTAAGGTGCATAAAATGGGCATTAGCGCAAGTAGGAAAACCGACTGCGACTCTTTTCTCTTTCATTGCGCTAATTTCAAGCGATACGAACATAGTAAGGTTCTCAGTCTTCTGACCAGACCATCAACTCTGATGTGCCGAGAAATGCTTTTGTATTGAGAATGTTAACTACCTTTGCATGCGTATTTCGAAAATCGTCTTTATAACACTCTCTTTTCTTTCACAGCATCTGTGTCAGAACCTCTGTCAACCACCTATGCTACTTGTAATCTGTTGCTTCACACCGACGACATATCGTCAAACTGCCGAGTCACTCAGTGGTTGGGCTTCCCACCCGCCCAACCATTCCGACTCTCCTTTTATCCACTCCAAGCAGAGTTCCATCCACTCACTCTGGCGATTTCCTCATTCACTTGGCCTATTTCTCCGCCGCTGAGTGTAAGCCGATACCCACCCCAAAGCCGGAATCCCATCATACTCGAACGGATTCGAATTCTGAACAGAAAGACCTTAATCACTCTATATACTTTTAATTGCACGCCATTTGTGAAACATGCCAGGCCTGGCCCAGCTTCAGAGAGCAGAACAGACACTCCAATCAGCCATGGCATTGTAGTTCGAGCCCGAACTGCACACCGAACCCAAAGTGTGTCATGCTGGCAGGTACCCCAAGCCGATCTCCTCTGCCTTGCGTGTCTCTATTCAAAGTAAAAATAGGCACAGCAACAGCCGGAGCCGTAGCCGGAGCTGAATGGCGTTGCACGCATGTAACGCAAGACGTTACGTGCCCAAACCGAGAGAAGTCTAATTCAAACACAAGATTTTGAAGTCGCTCCGTTGCCACCTCTCCACCCATTTGCCAGCCCTCTTCGGTCATGACTCCGGCTGCGGAGTTTGCCGATGGTGACTGTGGCGGTACCATGACACCGCTTAATGCAACTTCGAGTACCCACCAATCGACCAACAGACCAACTCCTGAACCCACACAGGCACAAGAGCACCACATAGACACATAGCAAAGCCGAGGCATTAAGTGGTAAGCTGTTGTTTTATCGTTGGCTCCTTTGATATATGAACACACTTCCATCCGCATACAATATATCAACTGACATAAAATACAAGCACCTTCGGTTCAGATATCAGTTGCCATTAATCTTCGAGAACCACTCACATTTCGCTCGAATTCGATTGAATCCACATTAACTTGGTCTGCAGGCAGGCAGGCAGGCAAGGCAGGCGTGCAGTACCACGTAGTTACAGTGCCAGCAATCTGTATGCACACGGGTGTACGTTGTGTACGAGCAGACACCACCGTGTGGAGGGCATTCGAGTGTACACACATGTGGACGAGTATCACCACCACCCTATCTAGGGTTCGGTTCAGTTCAGGTGGTAGGTGAACCGCACCAAGCTCGCTGGCTCGCTCCGCCATCCTCCAGTCGCCTCCTTCCACTCGCCTCGCTCCAGCTCTGTGGAGCACACAACTTCAACTTCGGCCTATGTAATGGGGGAACGTTCTTCTTCGTCTTATCCCGACGCCATGCCACCCCACCGGAGCTCCTTGCCAACACATCCTTCTCTCTCGTCCTCCTCCTCGTTCTCGTCCACGTCCACAGTCCTCGGCCAGCAGCGTAGCGCAGCGCAGCGCTTGCATCGTGCCAGGTCATCTTCGTCGTGTGTGAGTGTTAAGTACATTTTGATTCCAAGTGCAAACTTGTTGAGTGATGGGTGGTGGCTGGTGGCTGGTGGCTGGTGAATTGTGGCGGGTCCTGCACGTAGTATGTGTTGATTCTCAGACTCTTCATTGGTTTAGTGCACTGCACACACCGCACATCTTCTTCGGCAACACTCTGTGCGGAAGAAAAGTAATAGCAGTGCCGTGCAGAGAGTCGGCTATTTGATAATCCATGATGCTGGCAGGCGAGGCGAGACGAGGCGAGCGTTGGTCTGTCGAGTGCGTCCGGGCCTGTCAGCAGCACAGGATATGAATGCACACGCCTGAGTGCTAGGGACAACAGTAATTGGATCAAATGACATCGGGTGAAAGGCCCAATTGTCTGTGCTCGAATAATGAAATAAAATTGTTTTCACATGATTCCTGATTTCGAATTCGAATTCCCTTCTGATGCCTGACGTCTGATTACCCGGAATGGAGGCTGCAGACGACTGCAGTAAATTGCTATTTGTGAACTGAATCATGGCTTATTATCGGCTAAAAACATACGTGTGCCGAGCAAGTGATGAGACGCTCCTCCCGAAAAGGGATTAGTTTCTGCAGTCATTCTGATTCTGTGGGGGGTTTCGGGGAGTTCAGCGGCGAATCTGCTGGTGTCGGTGAATCCTTAAGGAAGCCAATTGCAGTGCATGTCTGCGGCAATAATATGTGCGATGAGGGGGGCAGCTGAGCTTAGGCAGGTGCACTTTGAGAAGAGGAGAAGAATATCTGCGGATTTTGGGTAGTCGAAATTTTAGGTACTCCTTCTCCAGTCGCTTGAGTGGTTTTGGTGAAGGCACCTGCATACGTACATGCCATAGGCATGATCCTTGAAGAATATACCTCGGTACGGATGGAGTTACGGGTCCCAATTGGATTCAATAGAATAAGGAAGGTATTTCTGAGCTCATTTACTTGGGCGGGCATGACGACGTTGCTTTGGAACTATTTCCTTTGTGTGGAGCTTAAGAGGTGAGAGCCTATTAAGACTTCTTTCCAATGACGAGCTGACGAGGGAGGTTCAATTCATGAGGAAAATCATCCGATTTCTGCTCGATAAAGATCGTTATGGAAACTGCAGGAATCGAGGACGGGGTCGAGGTACCTGCAATCCGGCAACAAAAGTTGTGAGTGACATCAGTTCAGACTAGGTTGATGGAACGGGAGAACTTCGAATACAACCTCGTGGCGTAACTGATGGAAGGTGGCTCAAAGCTGGCGCTGATCAAGATCCGACTTCACGCCTCAGTGTCCCCTCCGACAAATGTTGATGACTGGATTGGTACTGGAGTAGACAGTGCGGTGAGCTGTTAGCACTATCTTCTACAAGTCAGTCGAACTGTTGGGATATGCAGATGACAGCGATATCATCGCGCATTCTCCACGTGACGTAGTGCAGGAGTTGCGACTGACGAACAGGCGAAACGAGCTGGTTGAAGTAATATGCTGTCGAGCAAGAAACGCTCCACCGAACGTTGGATGATAAGGAAAACAGCAGAGCTTGTTCGCGGTGCCTTCGAAAACATTCTACGACGCCTCCGAGGAAGTCAAATAGAGGAGGAGAAGCCACAACCGGAAGACAACTCTCCGTCGACTGCACGGAGAGCACATGGACACCAATGCTTCAGCCAAAAGAGGGTAGTTTCAAAGCCGAGCTTCGTGGTATAAGAAGGAGAGGAAGACCGAATCTCCAGTCCAAATTATCGCGAACAGCTTTGTCTTGGCGACTGGAAGAACCGTGCCCGGGACCATTGATGACGAAAGACATCTATTGCTCAGGCGCAGACCCAGAGCCTGGGTCGCAGGCATCAGGATCATTCATCGGGAGATGTTCTGTAGTACCGAAAGGCATGGACAGGCAGTTCATCACGCGGACAGTGCGATGAGCTGCTGCCCTTATCAGCGAGTTCACCAGCTTCGCAAATTTTATGGTTATTAAAATGCTCGCCCATTTCGTTAAAAGACTTCAGTCGGACTTCAGGACAGTCTTGGAGTTTATCGTGACTGCATCCAGACATTTGATCACCGGAAACGTGTACGTAGATTGGTTTTATCCACTCGGTCACCATGTAGCTTGGTCAGCCGACGTGTAGAGACCACTTTCTCGATCCGATTCAAACCTCAATCAACTCAACGAAATATCAATGTTAAGAACAAAGATTCGATCTCGAAGAAGATATGCAACGTTACTCCGTGATTTAAACTTTTTAATAAGTACGTAGGTTGTTGTCGGAATATTTAAAAACGACAAACGAACGTCAAGGGAAGCCGAATACTCGATGCGGAGTAATCAATGGTTTCATGGATGAACACCAGGGGCCGGGGAAACTGCTGGATGGGAAGACTATTTTTGAAGTTCACTCCGTCATGAGATGCAAGTTTGTGCTGATTTGTTGAGTTGTTAAATCAGCTGAGAGTCCAAAATTCTTCAAGTCTTGGCTGTACTCTCCATACGTTCCACATGGGAAGGTTGCGGCCACCAACGCGACTGTAAGAGAGTGCAACCCACAGCAAAGGACGTATAGAGATACTCCCGAATACAAAGGTTGCCTCAAGTCAGAAGACACCAATCCTCAATATGGATGATAGGAGCTGCTACAAGGTCAAGAGAGCTTCGGCTGCTTTAGAAATCAGACAGATCCATCACAAATGGTGACGCATACTTGGAAGGCTACGTCAAGTCTGAGATCTCTCATGGTCTCCGCCTGCCTAATCAGCGAAGTGTAGTCGAAGCAAAAATAAATTCTACTCAATAGGCGTCAATGTGTCCCATTGATGGGAGGCCATAAAGGGTCAGCAATACCATCAACAAAGGCAGTAATCTTAAATGTATGAGTTGAGCAAACATGGAATTGATAAGTATTAAGAATAATATAGGACCTAGAAGGGATCCTTGGGGGACTGTCCGATTGAAAAGTCGAAATAGACTGACGCCAGGAATGGAGACTGGTAGAGTGGACAGTCACTCAAACCTTTTCAATCTACTCGGACGAATGCGTTGAACTGAGCCTCGTCCGTCTTACTTACTTATCTCCGAATCATCTGAGCCTGAGCAATTGCTGCCTTCCATCGTTGACGGTCCTGGCCACGCTGCTTCCAGTCATCAAAACTTGCATCCGCGATTACTTGGTCTTTATACCGGACATTCGGTCTTTCTCTCCTACTCGAACTAGTAGGCTCGGATTCGAAGACCCTCTTAGCTGGAGCGTTGGTGTCCATTCGCTCGATCTGGCCTAGTGAGTACACTCGACGTGTGTTTGTCTTCACATTGAGCCCAGCTGATTCGACCGAAATTACACTGGTTGCGAGGGCTATTCTACTCAAGCTCCTTGCCGAAATCCAGTGTAGGTTTAGAACGGCTTGTAAATCCTTGAGTCGAAATGCGGGGGGCGTCGCGTATGAAACCGGATCAGTTTTCCCAGGATCCCGAATTCGGCCGCCGCATCGAATAGCTCCTTGCGATGAATTCTGTCGTATGAGGCTTTAAAATCTATGAAAGGGTGTTCCGTACCGATTTGAAACTCGCTAGTCTTCTCCAGAGACTCGTCCTTCAGGGTTTGTAATTTTTCGTACAGTTTTGGGGCATCTTGCACATTCATGTCCATCGCCAAATCAGTGTATTTAAAGAATTGTGTTTGGTCTGCCAGCTTCAATTCGATCTATTACATCAATTGTTGGTAAAAAATAAACGAAAACTTTCAAACAAAGTGCTTAGATAATGAGCCGAACTATCTAGCAGAATTGCACTAATAAGGATAAGGAGCGTGATTCCCATAAGGCACGCCCAGATTCCTCACAACCGTGGGTAGGCTTTCGGGTAACCTTTTAAACAGAAGCCTCGCAAGTAGGCCAACGAGTTGGGTCCATTCCAGTCCCTCACATCTTCGCTCCAAAAACTGACCGCAAGCTTTGCAGGCTACCATCTATAAGGCATTACGCTTTACGACATAATTGACTGCTTTCTCCATGCGGGGCCCTGGTCCATGCTCCAATGACAAAGATCAATAAAAAGCAAAACAAATTAATTTCATAGAGCCTCGACCGAATTTTATGTGACAGCAGCTCTTAGGCCACACCATCCGCACGCTGAGACGCTGATAATGTATTCCACGGCCATGTCCAGCCGCTCGCTGCGTCAACTCGCTGCGTCAACTCGCTGATAAGGAGCCGCATCCATATGCCTCGTCGTAAACCATGGAATTTATTTCCCACGAAAAACAAGTTCAGGCCGCCGTCTGATCGCCGCGCGAGATCCCCAATCAGATTCACCTGTCCGATGTGTAAAAGCCTGCATTCGGAGCGACAGCTAATGCCACACTCTGTCATGTCTGCGCGGCCGGCTATTAGCCTGATTAGCCGTATGTCAACGAATTTGTTAACCAAATCCCGAATGGCTGTTCGATTAGCAATTTAAATGGCGTTTAGCTGATTGATAGCCGCTTGACGGTTTTGGTTCAGAGGGTCGGCCGATCGCGGCCGGAACGTTCCCAGCTGGCGACGGAGAGTGTGCGCACAGGAGGCGGCCGACCCTGAGCTGCTGATAAGGGAATATCTTGAAAATTTAATTGCTTATTTGAATTAATTTCGAATGGTTTATGTTTTGTTTGGCAGCTGTGCGTGTAGCGCCTCAGGGTGAGCTGCCATGTGTTGCGGGGATTTATGGGCAATTTTTCGAATTTTCATGTTTTTTTTTTTTCTTTTTCGAACAATTTACGACATTTTCGCATCCTGCTCCGGACTTAAACTGTTGAGTGATTCGCCATCGATTATGTATGAGGCTGTTTCGTAAATTCAATTAGCAAAAATATGCTGGTGAGCATAAATTCTATTGAGACAGGAAATCGAGTCAAGATTGAGCTGTCACGCCGTTAATTCGTGGCTAGTTTTCAACCGAACGAGGAGAGGCCCGTAGAATTTGCCAGAATTTTTACAGAGTGTGCTTCGTTTCGACGTGGATTGCGCTGTGGACAGTGGACACACTGCAGCGCACGCATCGAAGTCGGCCTTAACGCGTACACGCTGTCATACGTGTTGTATCACAGACTGCTGGGAAAGAAAGAAAGGAATTTATTTATGAGCACGTACGTGACCATTGGCTGGTTAGAAATAGCTGAACAAATGTAGAAAGCGTGGAAAAGACCTTCCTGGTCATAATACGGAGATTTGCAATTTCTGTCAACTGCTGAAGAGTGTCAGCAAATCATGGGCAATGATCTGCAATCACTCATGCCTTTAGAGTCTTGGTGCTGTGCTTGTTTTTAGTTCACAAAGTTGGCGAATGAGGAGCTGTAGGCAGTAGTAATGCCATCGGAAGCCAATTGAAAACTCGTCTTCTCACTATTGTCTCAATGTTCATGACAAGTGACCTTGTATCCACATACGCGTGCTCTTCCCTTTCATATTCCGCCGCTTTTCATTTTCGAATCCCGAATAAAGTGAAAATGAGAAGGAGAGCACGATATGAAATGCGGGGGGTTTAGTTGGATGACCTTTATTTATCGCTTATATGCACTGTACCCGAACAGTCTGTGCCGCTGGCACAGTACCCGAACAGTCTTCGAGGCTATGTCTCAGCCATCCTATCTTAGAACAGTGTCTTATTCTTCACTGACGTCCTTGTCCATCCCTTTGTCCGTGAGGTCGCACCAGCCAGCAGCTTTCCTTGAATTCGGTGCAAGTGGGGGATACCTTTCAGCCCATGTACCTGTCGTTGGGTAGCACTTTCGTGACGACGTATGGGCCCCGGTATCTCGGTTCCAAAATCCGCGACCCGGCGCGACGGTGGCAGCTGGCTCGTTCTCAATCCGCACAAGGACTTCTGGCTGACACCGGGCATCGAATCTCACCTTCTGTTGCACCTGAGTCCTTTGAATGTTTGTTAAGGCCTCGATCCGTCTTCTTTCCATCTCGTCGGCATTCACTCAACTCCAACAGAAGCTTGTCGCCCGAAATATTTCTCGTCGAACAGTAGCTCGTGTTGGCTGCCTTCGTTCGGGTAGAGTTCAGCATCCATTGTACTATCCAAAGGCGCGTTCCCCAATCCTGCCCCATTTCCCGCGAGTGCGTGCATTTGAGGGACGAGTGAATGGTTTGCTCGATGGTCCTGACTGCAGTCCTGATGTGAACTTCACCGAAGTGAAGACCTTTCCACGGTCAAAATGCCGATAACTCGTCTGCTGTTGGTGGACTTCACAGCTCGTGGTACGGTTTACTTGGTAACGTTGTCTACCAGGGCCAAGCATACCGCGGTCAATCCTTCTCCTTCGTAAATGCTCCGAGATGGTCTAGGTATGCCATATCGAAGAGTAGCTCTATTCTGTGCAGTTCCCCCTCGGATCTGCCTCCTCTCTTCTTCGCATACGCACTCTTGACGCATGACCTGATGTAGCTTCTCGTAAAGCCCCTCGTCTTCGTAAACAGAATATCTGCTTCACCGGTCACTTTGGCCTTCCCGTCCGGAAAGTGTCCTGCGTGGCACAGCTTGAGGATCCTCTTTCGTATATCCTTCGGGACCAACGTCCACCTAACGAAAAAGGCGACACCTTCGTAGGACGTAGTCCTTTTGCAGTTGCTTCTTCGCCTGTGTCATCTCGCCCTCCTTCAAAATGATGATCATGCGACCTTCACTGATGTTGATATTTAGGATTTGTGCAGACGCTTCCTCCTCCGCCGTCGGTTGATTGACGACTTAGTCCATCGACGTAAGCCGGTCTCTTCAATGGCTGGTGTACTCTGTCTTAGTTAAGCTCTTGGAGCTTCAGCCACCACCGCCCACTCTAGGAACTTGCTTAAAAAACGCAGAAAGGTGAAATCGATGGTTGCACTTAATCTCTAAAGAATATTTCATGTAAATAACCCTGCCTCACGGACGTCACTACTTCTGAACCACTTGAGCTCTGATCATGAATTCCTTCACCTTGCACATAACCACCCCGAACGCAACCAGATTGTCGAACCCCACCAATTTGAATTAAGACAAAATAAGCCAAGCACCCTTAACCGCCAATGTTGAGCGATTCGATGAAAATGAGAACATGGATGCTTCGCTTCCCATTGAACAGGAATTCATTTCATTTCACATCACCGATTGCCCTCCACGCAGCGATGTGAAATACCCGATTTACTCCTCAAGAGACCTCCCTATCTCTCTCGACTGCATGAACGAACCGCCTATCTGCAGCCCACACCCCGTAAATCGGTTCGCATTTCCGCCACACCGCAACCACTGTCGACGCTTTACACATGCACTCGTAAATTTCGCAATTAAAACGTAATGCGTAACTTATGGAATTATGAATCCCCTCAAATGGCAGCTAAAGCCTCTCCCAAGCGGAGGCCAACGACAGCACATGCTCCACGAATGTCGGCAGAGACTTAGAATCGCATTACCACCGTGCCACAGACAAGAATACACAATCTGTGGTCGGCCCGCCCTCCCTCCGTCACGCCGAGCCGATCAATTCTCACATTTGCATTGCACACATAATTATTGCATTAAAACTAATTCCGAAACAAGTTCATTATTGTTGTTAAATTAATTTCGCAGCCAAGCCAGGACGTGCTCGAGAGACAGCCCAGCCCAGCCTGGCTGGCATTTATGAGCCGACAAAACTATTTCCGTGCCGTTGCTAAGGGATCGCATCGGGAATCGTGAAAGGGAATACTTTATCCCCCGCAAAAGCATCTCCCCCGCCCCGTTTAGTGCGTGAACATAAGGGCTACCCTGCCACCCTGCGTAGGCGTGTGCATGTGTGCTTATGTTTAATTGCAAATTGTTTTCAGCCAATTTGCATCACATTTTCATTCGAAAACTTCCATTTTGCGGCAACCAGTTTTGTAATCAAAACTTCCGCCTGATGTGCGCCCACTTCCCGGCTCATCGTTGTTGAGCGCGAGGGAGCGCCAGGGGAAGGAGAGAAGCAAATTTATACAATTTCTGGAATTCAATTGAACTTTAGCTAACCTAACCTCAAATTGAAGTCCTGCAGCCGTTGCGCGGCTCCTGCTCGCTCTACATTCGTGCACCGCAGCGCCGCTCGCCCCCTCGATCACCCTGTCGCCCCGCCATTGTTGTGCAGTTTAAACATATTTGCTGTTTTGAAATTCACTGCAAGTGTGTGGCATTGTTGTTGATTGCTGGTGTTATTGCCGGGCCCCGAGGTTTGTTGTTCGCATTTAATGGCAAACAAATTGTACACATGTACACAATGGGTCCAAGTGCAAGCACAGCGCTCACGGTTCACTGGTGCGGAGCGCTCTGTGCGCTCTGTTTCATTGACTCCGCACTGCTCAGTCGTCGTTCTGAGTGAACAATGTGTGTTCGGAGCGACAGTTCGTTAAGTTATCCGAAAAAGTCTTGTCTTCAGACTCCCTCCATTTGGGGAAACAATGAAAACAATTATCGAACTGTAAGCGTGAACGACAATGGCATGACGTGGATCGAAGTGCAACCGCTATTCAACGTCGGGTCACCAGAGCATGAGCAACGGCAAATGTGAAAGATACAGTGAATGTGTGTGGCGGCGCTGGCCTCGAAGATACTTTGCACGTGACGTGGAAGTTGCTGCAAACTAACCGAATTGGATAATCCAGCTCGGTGATGCAGAAGTTGGCTCCGTCAAACTGGACTGGAATTAAGGTGGTCGGTTTTTTTTTCGATTTCACGAGGAGCCTGAACAAGGGGACGGTGGTGCTGATGGTTGCTTGAAAGGAAAGCCTCACTGATGTCGAAGGGAGCCCTTCAGAAGCTGTGGAAAATTCCAAACCGAAGAGCCAGTGGCGGTTTTGCTTAGACTTAGTGCGAACTTGGACAGCAGCCGTGTCATGGCGTAGTGATCACGTGCATCGACTCCTATTCTGGCGTTAAATTGAATTTGGTGTCATCTAGGCTCGTGTCCTGGAAAAAATATCCTTCTTGGGGAATTCAGAGAGATCGGATCAGTAAGCCGATATTTTCGTGATAAAAAAAAACAACTCCTTCAAACTCCACCAAGGCATGAGTCCTTCTTACAGACGATACAAAAAAATGCGATCTGCTTCCCGGATCCTGGAGCGCTTTAAAGGTACTCCTCCGGAGAAGCTATCGAAGCAAAAAAATCGTTCGATAGTTTTAGAAACGCCAGTAGTAAGGACTGTGGCGGCCCATGGCGTTGTGGGCCTGTGCGTCGACTCCTACGCACTTGAACCTCGGTGTCTAGGTTCGATTCCTGGTTCGACAAGAAATACTTTTCACGGCCCCACCTCTTTCGAGTCACCGACAATGATCAAAGAGTATAACTGTCTAGAAAAAGCTTCTCAAAACTTGGCCGTTCGGATTCGGCATAAAGCTGCAGGTCTCTTCCTGAGAAGCTAGGCCTTGTCCCTCTTCGGGCTGTAGCGCCACCAATTTCATTACATTATTATAATAGTAGGGACTCCCCAACCAGTGCTTGAAGATGAGGAGACGCCACCCTCGGAGCCCAAAAGGCTCAAGCCGAGTGGTGGATTCCCCATCCCTGGCATTAGGCTCAGTAGTTCGCATGGTTATGTGCTTAAAAGCCACTTCATCTACACTGTCTTAGATAAAGGCGACACTGACTGCAGCATCTCTCCTGTAAAGTAGGAGTAAGCGATGAATGCCTTCTACCTCAGGCACCCTGCAGACGGTCACCTCCTCAGCATGCCCACGATAACGGAAAATCTCTAGAGACAGCTTATGAACCATTGAAGAATACCTCGAAACCAAGGAATGCACCTTTGCAACATTTCTTAAGATCATGGAAGCCTTTAACAACATTGAATCCAAGGCAACCCAAGGCTTCTCCAGCTGGTACGATCTTTAGCCAGCTGCAGGCAATTACGCACGCCAAGTCAACTGAGGGCCTTGTCCATTTGTGTGTCATCGATTTCGTGGGCGTACTCTCTTGCGTTGTCCCACTTGTTGCGTTGAATCTATAGACGGCTAATTATTCTCACGTCGCGGTACAGTTCGTGGTTATTTTTCTCCAAATGCCGTCAACGGCGGCAGGGCCAAATATCGCACACAGATGTTTAGGAGCAGTAACTTTCAATATACACAGAAGAATACTAATGGGCTTGAAGTCAGCAGCGGAAGTCGGCTCAGGTTTTTTCGCGACGCGTATTAAACGGTTAATTTTCCCAGATCGGATAAAAGTTGAGGATTTGAGATGCACAAGGTGCATGGTGTTACACAGATTTTCCAACATACGCGCGACTTCGCTCGGGAGGGTGCCTGACGTCATTGTTGTTTTTTTTTTATTTTTTATGAAGGATGTTTTTTTAGAGGTATAGAACTTTGAAATGGAATAAAACAAAGGTAATGTTTTTAAATTGACATGAATTTTACTTTATTCGAAAGATAATCTGCTGGCATTATAATTTAGATATGATTTCTGGCATATGACCGCCACGGCTGGCTCGGACGTAGTCTAATATGGAGGTCCAATTTTCGATGATTTTTTAAAACATTTGTGGTCGTGTATCGGCAATAATGTGGCGAATGTTGTCCTCCAAGTGGTCAATCGTTTCACATATCCCCGCAGAAAATAGTCAAGCGGCGTTAAATCGCACGATCTTGGAGTAACGTGATCCGTAACGTGAAACTGTGCGGTTACCAAACGTTTCCTTCAATAAATCAATTGCGCCACGAGCTGTGTGACATGTTGCGCCGTCTTGTTGAAGCCACAGCCCCTGCACATCATGGTTCTTCAATTGATGAACGAAAAAGTCTATAGCGGTTACCATTACTTGTGACGTTCTGGCCAGCATCGTTTTTAAAGAAGTACGGACCAATTATTCCACCAACCCATAAAGCACACCAAACAGTCAGTTTTTGTGGACGTACCAGTGTCTAAACATACATTTGAGGATTATCATTAGTCCAAATATGGCAGGTTTGATTATTGACGTATCCATTCAAAAGTGAGCATAGTAAAAATGGACGCAGTGCGCGATGCGTATTTCGAACAGAACCATGATTTTCAACATAAATTTGCACAATTTGGAAGCGTTGCTCAGGCGTCAGTCTATTCATGTTGAAATGCCAAACCAAACTAAAAATAAATCACTTGACAGCTGACTAAATGGCCGTTAAAATAGTGTTTCCAACTTAAAGTTCTCTACCTCTGAAATAAATACCCTTCATATGGGCGCCACGCGATTCGACCTATTTCAGCTTTTCGACACACACCAAAAGGCACCCGAAGATTATAGCCATAAATACACAAAAAAAAACGTTAGCCCTGGATTTCTTCAGCCTTCGTGCCGTAAAGCCGCAGGGCTCATAAATGCTGAAGAACCCTTACTTGTCTCGTTTGTAGCTCGGTTTGTTTTTTTTTTGTTTTTGTTTCTCCTCCCTGGAAATGTTCTTCCGGGATGGCTTCTTAGTGCCCGGGTAGAGGGCAAACACTCCTCAACGTCCAACTGCCGTTTCATACACTCGTTCTACAACTTAGATGGAATCACAGCACTTCTTCACTGCACTACTTCTTTTTTTTTTTTAAGCACCAATTATCATCCACGAAGACAGACACATTGCAACTCAAGTGGATGGGTCTAGCCGTCCTCTGCATCGGCTGTTTTTTTTTTCCTTTTGGAGAGTTAGTTCTCCACACCATAATGGCATCTGCAAAGCTGCTAATTCACAATTGACCACGTCAACCACTTCAAGATCACGTAACCCTAACTCCCGGGACTTGGAACAAACCGAAAAAAGGAGATTACGCACTACCACAGGATTCGAAACATAGCCCCCACGATCAATCACCGACCTGTTCAAAAGTAGTCACGTAACACTACGTCCCCCGCTATACCATGTCTTGGGACATGGCCACACATTCTAATCTGAAACTAGGCGAATACCTTTATTGGGCATAATAATGGATGAAGTGGAGGGATAGACCAAACAGCACCTCCTCTGCCCGTGCATTGCTCTGCCTCGTAGGATATAGGGCCGAACTGAATGACATCACTATAAGCCAGCTGAACGTCTTTATTGTAAGCGGGGGTATCATAATGGGCCTATACCGGATTGAGTGTGACTGCTATCTACTTCTAACCTAACTCAAACTAACCGACTACGGTCACCTGCTGGATGAGTGTTAGACATCGCATTAGATCAATTTATTGGACGGTTGATTGATTAGAGAGGAGTCAAGTCTGTTTATGGATGTCGAGGTGTGGGAACCAGCTTCCGAACATCAGCAATGGAACCCGGCTCAAGTGGCTTCTGTCAACCAAATGGGTTTCCAAAACGATTTTAACACTTTTTCGCGACCATCGACGACACACCCATTCCACCATCCACATGACATGACATCTCTCATCTCAACTGCGGTCAGTGTCCATCGTGTCCGCGCAAAGTAATGCACTTCTCGGAAAGAAAACATTAAACAAACCAGTGATTATGGGGCATTTCCCTCCGGAGTTGTTCCGCTGAAAAACTCCGACGAAGATGTTTTTGCGACCGGCGGACTAAACAAGTGGTTTCATTCATGAAATCCATCATCATCGCAGATCGAGGATAAGTGCATCTGTCTCACAAGCGGCGAAGAAACGCCGGATACAAGAGTAATTATGGGCTTCAGTGCAGAGAGTGTGTTTCGATTTTTCACATGATCGGCCTGTGTGTACCGGAAGCCGTTTGGCCATGAATTGGTGACATAATTGTGAGCATCAACAAAGTTGCAGTGCATGTCCTCCGGGTGTTTAAGAGCATCGCCTTGATTGATATGATCTGAGTATGATCTAATGAGCTGAGTCGATGGTTGGAACTGATCGACTTGGTTAAAGAAGGAGTACTCACGAATCTAAGGAGAATTGTAGCTTATCAGGGAACACGTGAGCGGTTCGACATATTGAAAGAGAAATGTCTTGAAATGCAGTGCCATGCCTAGGAGGATTTGTATGTACAAATCTAGATTAACGCACACCCAAGTCTTTGAGCCTAGAATCATACAGATTTGAACAAGGTCTCTCTTCACTGGCATGACGTTTAAAGGAAGGAATGATTTTTCGAAATATGACCTCTAAAACGGGTACATCTGATTCGACATTTTGACCGTCGCAAGCAACAACTGACCAAAGAATAATATTGAGAAATAGCGCGTGAGCTTCAGAAGACACTCTATAAAAGCCATTGCCTCAGCCTCGGGTTATCCCAACCCATCTGTGGGTGCTTAACGAAATGTTAATGAAAGAGTGAAGAAAGCGTCCTGCGCCATGTACCTCAGCACAAGGATATTTGGTAAAAAATGGGGACCAAACCTGGTCTTGGCTTATAGCAGCTTAGTCTGGTTGCAGGCTTCCCTGGAAACCAGGAACTGAAAGGCATTAGAGAGGATGCAGAAACTTACAAGCCTGAGGGTCACTTGGGCAATTAGGCGGGCTTGTAGGCAATACTAAGCCTACTTCCACTTGACCTCTGACTTGCAGACGATCGTTGCAAAGAGCGCCATAAGGATCAGACAACCCAGTGGCTGGCTCCCAAGTTCCACTGGACATGCAAGTATATTAGGTAGACTACAAATTGACCAAGTCGAAAGCGACTATACGCCTCCGTTCCTCGACTTCGAAACACAAATGAATCCATCAATAATAAGACCATCCACGTATGCACAGATGGATCGAAGATGCTGCGAAACCATTTAGATTCTGGACACCGGCTAGTGTCCGCGAAATTTGGGTTTGGGATTGGGTTCGCACATCCAATCCATTATTACAGACCCAATCTGCATGGGGTTTCTGGATACCGGCTATTTTCTCAAAATTTTTAAACATGCCATGCTCCATCAGTGTACGTGATTATGGCAGTGTCGAAGTCCTGGCAGTCAAGGCGGTCAGTACGAGCCTTCGAAAAAATTTCGGCGGTAGAAATCAAGGCCAAGCTGGTCGCACGCTGCCGCGAAGAGCTTCAAATTCTTAGCACGCAGCACTCGACTACTCTAAACTGTGTTCCGCGCCATAGGGACATAACCAGCAATGAAGCAGCGGATAAACTTTGCCAGGAAAGGGCCAGACAGCGTAAGTCATATTTCCCAATAAAGCTCTATAGCTTGGTAGCGCGAATTATCTGCCAGACAGAACCTTTGGCATTAAGCATGGCAACAATGTTGTAATGCCGTAGGAAAGTGTTCTTGGTCCTCTTCTGCTTAACTCATACCAGCCCACACTCTGGATCAAACCACCTCTTGTAGATGTCAAGGAAAAACTGTTCGACACAATCAACGAAAGTAAATTAAAGGTAGAACCCTCTAGCCAACTGGGAGAAGACTTGGCTGCTGTAGCCCAAGTAAATTAGTGCAAAATCCAACAGACTCCACCAGTGCGACAATATTTTGCTAGCGATGGTAGTTGCAGCACTAATTGGCCTTTTTTCTTTTCTTTCTCCTACTAAGCTCCTTCTGTAGCATTCCCACACTGGCTTCGACTTGATGATGCAGTAATCCAGTGCCATAATGACAGCTCGATTGTCCGACATTATTGTTATGTCGCAGTTAGTTAGCATCTAACTATGGCATGAATTTCCACCCTAGTGCGTTTGCCCATGTGTTTGAAGTACATTGTTCTGGGTCCAAATACCCCGCCCCAGTTCCTTCATCAGTTCTTGATCCGTCCGCATACCATTTCACTGCATTGCTGCTCTTTCTGTGAACTATGGATTTATTGCTCCAGTCTTTTTGGTGCCGAGCGTCATCCTAAGGAGTGGCCAAGAGTGGCAGCTTTTTGATGTAAAGTGCGTTTTTCCACCCACCCACCTATCTAACCTAATCTAACTTATCAGAAAATTGTCTTGCATTGAGTAGCTATTCTTTTTCTGTGGGAGGTGGTACTGCAGGAAACAGCTCACCGAGTGGAAGTGTCCACAATTGTACACCAACTCCGAAGGGGGAGTCATCAACAAGAGCGGTGAAAGTTGGTGTGTCAAGGATCGCAGAGAAGTGTTCTTGGCTCTCTTCTGTACTCCAAGATGATGGAACCGTGCTTGGCACATTTGCTGACGATGCGGAACAGCTTAAACGGTCGAAGAGTGAACAATGGAATTACAAAGTTCTTTCAAAACAAAGTGTTAAGGGGCGACATTAACGCACCTTGGCATATACGAAATGAAGATAACCCAAATGTCCTTGGATGTTCGAAGCCAAACGATGAAGATCAGAGTTTTGCTCGCCAGCATAAGTGATGCTTGAATGGGAGTTTAAGTGCTATAGTACTTTCTATTTTCAACAACACAACGGGCCTATGCTGGACTAAGTGTGGCTGCTGTCCACCAGAAGCTACTTCAGCCTATTCCTGCGAAAAGTAATGCCTTACGCCATCTTCAGTAAACTGACTAAACCCTTCACATATCACGGTGAAAGCAACCAGCGTGCAAATTTACGGTGTCAGCACGAACTTTAAATGCAGAGGCATCTGCGAAAGGTATAAAAATGAATGCTTTTAGACATGGCATGAAGAACAGCTACCACCTCCACTTAACGATAGTGTCGCCATCTATCAGAAAATACGTAGTTCCATGAAAAAAAAACTTCTCTACCCTCGAACATCGGATACATAAACCTTGCAATAAGTTGCACCGCATGCTAAAAGGATCCTGGTTTTAATCTCCCGCCATTCATCTATTTTAAATTAAAACCAAGAACCAGGATACACTAGAAGCATACTCACTCACCGTGCGCAAACTTTTCCCCACCACTGTAGGAAGACAAAGAATTCCGAATACACATTGTCTACTAGATTGGTTCGCAGATTGAATTGCTCGCTATACGAAAGTCGTTGTTATTATAATCATAATTGTTCAGAACGTTCGCCATCCTGGGGTTCACTTAATGGGAGTTGTTCGGTACGTTGACTTCCACTCTCCGTCCACAGCGCGCGCACCGCCTTCGTATCGACTGTGCAGCGCAGTATGCCCGGCAGGAGAGTGAGTGAGTTGCATGATTGAAATTGCAAACAATTTAAGAACCTCCCCTTGTACACTGGCTCCTTTGGAACGGCCAACAATGTCTGTCCGTCGCGATTTTTTCCCTATCGGAGAAAAAAAAATCGATTCAAAGTGAAACACAGCAAATATGATACAAACGCTGCCAAATCAAGGGGAAGGCGCGCGGCGGCGGCAGCAGACAATGCATCGCTCGGTACTTGTTAATATTTTCAAGCTCTAGAGCATCAATTTTCCAAAATTTCATTCGCATTCAGCCCAGCTCGAGCGGATGGATGGATTCAGTAGGGAAGTGCATTATGCCAGCGTTAATTGCAACTGAAGTCGGTGGCGGAGGCGGAGGCGGAGGTCGCTGGTCCGGTCCGTGTGAAGGTGTGAAGTGCGAATACCACTTTCGTTAGCCATTAGCGCCGGTCCTCGGTACGTTATAGCATAACCAAATTAATTATTGCAATTATCCGATGGCCCACATACGGGCGAGAATCAAAAATGATTTGTAATTATTTCAAGTTAATTAATTTGGCGTTGAAACTGGCTTTTTGCGGCCAGTTTGGCAGACCACATGCCGGAAGCGCTTCGCTTTTATTTTTTTTTTGTTTTTTGTTCGCATTTTTGCCTGTGGTTCACCGGCAAACAGCATATTTTGGTTGTTGTTTTTTTTTGCCGCATTTTGTGACATTAGCGACGTAGATGCATTGTTTTGCGTTTTAATGGAAGTAAATGTGAGAGAGCACGTCGAATGCGCTGATGAATTGGCAGCACTCACTGCTAATGGCGTTTAATATGCGAGTGGACAGTGGTGACTGGTAATTACATCAACATTTTGGCGAGAGGTTAATGGACTTGGGCCTGGGATGTTCATAATTTGGTAATAGATTCACAGAGAGCTTAAATTTGATTAAATGGGAAGCGAAACATTCAAATTTATGACCGAAATTTATGCAGTCACGCAGTGATTTGATGTTGATCATCCAAAGAAAAAGCACAAGCAATTAGAATACTGTCGAAATGTAGGCTATAACCGATTCCTAGTCGATCACAAGCAACTCCCAAAATTTCACAGAGATCGGTTCAATAATTTGGAAGCTCAGTGGGCGCCAACAGTTGAACCTGCATCTATTCGACAAACAAGGATAAAGGAGTGCCATCATTCAAAAAATTCCTATAATTTGGTTCAGATTTGATGCATCGACATCGTACATCGGGTTTTTACCGAGACGTGGTGGAAGCTTTCAAGTCGATTGAAGAACAGAGGAAACGAGTTGGCATTGAGGAAAGTGCGAAGTACCAGGGTGACCAGATAAGAATGATAGGAAAACACATTTCAAAAAAGACAACAAGGGTGTGAGATAGAGAATTGATTCCGGCTTTATTTTTAAGCTACACTCATGCAAGGAATAGCAAATCATTCAATTGGCCGTCTCTGCTTCGGTGGAAGTGCTTCAAGTGGTCGGTTAAATTTTTAATTACTCGGCCCAACATCTAGGGCGTTGTTCCAGCAATATCGTTTCGAATGTTGGCTTCGATCTCGTTCAAAATGGCTGACTTGTTAGCGTAGTCAGTGGGCACAATGAACGTAACAAGTTCGTCTAGGTGAGCCACGGCCTAACGGGGCCAACAGGGCATTCTATCACCTACCTACCTAGCGTAGGCCGTTGACTAACAGAGAGAGAGAGAGAGAGAGAAAAACCGAGTTGTGTCGCACGATCGTGACGTCCAATTGATAACCGCTCGACGTTAGATGACGCTGGCGTCAAATTTCTTCGAGTGTTGCGTCACTTGTATGACATGCAAGGCCCCGCCGCGTCTTTTTTTTTTGGAACCACAACTCGAGTATATCGATGTTATGTCGTTTGTCTTCCGCGTCCTTCCAAATTCTCCAAGATTATCTGGGCATCGCTCCACACCTGGCACCATTGACGGTAACCGTGTCTCGAACCCAAACTGCATGGGGTTCCCCTTGGAAAACCGACGCAAATTTACATAACGAGGTGTGCAATCTGATGTTGAGGCCCTCAACGAAGGCGCCAGCCCAAGGTCCTTCATTGGTCCTAGAGCAATACGTGAAGATTCGACAACAGTCCTTTCCTGACTCAGATTCTGGCTAGAAAGAGAGCATCGGTGGGACATTCTTCGTGAGCTCGAGGACCCTGGGTACCGGGGTATACTCAAATCCAAGGAAACGAAAAGGCGGACAGGATTTTTTCATAAGGAAAAACCTAGAAGACGAAGCTTTGGACTGAGCGAAAACTTGATGGCTTAGTTTGTAAATTGGAGCAACGGTTCTATGGTCGTCGCTGAGCAAAAAGAGATCAACATCACTCATCGACTTTAGTCGCAAGGATGGTCCTTTTAGGGCACTGTGCCATAGAAGCATATGAAATGCGTCTGAACATACCGCATAATGATTTTCCCAGAAGCTGCAGATCGAAACAAAATCCTTGGAACATTGTCCAGCCGTAGCAAAGAAATGGATGCAGTTCATTGGAACAAACTTCTTCTCATAAGCGGTGATGAACTGAAAAACATTCTCAGGTTCAGATGTGGATCGGGTAGGTCTCACGACAGTAAACTATTCCCTAGCAGGGACACAATGGATTCAGAACGTTGGTCCAAGTGAGCACCAAGTTACCCACCTTGACAGCTGCTGAAACCGAACCTCCATCTGGTCACTCCTTAAATTCCACCACCTCCGTCTGTGTGCTTGGACCAGTTTAAGTTCTGCTGCTCTCCTCTCGGACACGTTCATACCATGGGCAGTCGCACTGCCACAGTTGGAGAATTCCACCGCCTCCCCATGAAAGACAAACGCCGACGCGACACACACACAAGTCATTACCGGCTTCGAGTCATTTCCACAGGAATTCCTCCCAACACTGAACCATTCTACCAATCATTCAATAACTCAACCATTAAGTGGAAAACTATTTAAACGATTTAGATCAGATTCCTCGGCTGCACTGATAATTGCGCCTGCAACAATCCACACACAAGAGAGATACATCATCCGCCGGAGCGGGAGAGAAAAAAAAATAAGAGACACCGAAACACCGGAACACAAATACTTGTGGTCAATTATCAATATGACAGGGAATGCGTCGTGTGGCGTGGAGTCCACAAGCCACACACGCACACACACACTCGAGCACACACGAATATTGTCAACACAACCATCCGTGCCCCCACATCGGAGAGCCACATCAACCATTTTGCGGGCACACGTTCCTTCTCAGCTGTCATGTGCAACAATTTACACAACAGAGTGGCTCGCACATAGAAGATCTCACCATCGGCCGGTACGTGCGGAGAAAGTGAATTAGCCCCCGCCGGTCGAGTGGCCTGACCACCCAGGTTAATTGGTTTCCCATTAATTCCTGGTTGCTCTTGGTGGTTGGTCTGTGTGGCTTTTTCGTTTTTTTTTCTTTTTCTTTCTTTCTTCTTCATCTTGGGTGGAGATGCAGAACATGCATCGGATTTGGTTTCATTTGAAATTCATGTTCCGACAACGACGACGTAGACGACATCAGCTTTTAATTGATACAAGCGCGCAGGGAGTCTATGCAAATGGAAGTCGGCCGAGTGCCGCGAGTCCCCCCAAAACATCCAATTGGCGTCCATTGGTCACATCACGCGCAAGCCACGTTCCTCGTTTGTAGCAACACCCATTACCACGCTTTCTGCTCCTTACTGCCAATATCCTGCGACAACGATAATGGTTACCTTTTTCGATTATCTCCTCCACACAAACACACACACACGGGAGCACCGTAAAAGGCAATTTGCCTCCGCACAGAACACAGCTCTCGAAATCAATTAGTCTGACGCCATTGCTGATGGCGATGATTGCCAGCATCCACTGCTGACGGGCCAAGGAGTGAATGGACCAAAAATCAATCAGCCATTAACAAAACTATCGACACCTGTTCGCGATTAATTTGCCCGGGTACTTGAAGTCTGCACAAATAAGTTACATGGTCACGTCGTTGCCGTCGCCGTCGCTTTTGAGCCGCCCTTCAGCAGATCTGCGTCCACCATCATCGATGACATAGTATCGCGGCTGGTATCGAGGGGCTTGACTGCCACCATCGCCATCGCCATCGCCATCGCCTTCGTCGTCATCATCCATGTCGGCGTCCTCATGATCGTCATCGGCATCGAAGCGGCTTTGTGCACACCATCTGAAGCAGCGCAACAAAGCCCGTCATCTCCATTCGACTGGCAAGACTACTTACTTCCTATCTCATCGCGGCTGCTGTTAATGTTGCTGTTGCCGCGGCTCTCGCTGTTGTTGTTGTCGTCATCATTGTGTGTTGGGGCAGTCAATTTGTGAAGGAACCACGTCGTTGCCGCCATCGCTGCCACCGTCGCGGTCGTCGTCGTCGCAGCCGATACCAACGACACTTGGCCGCACTCACACACAAACACCACCACCGAGGGGAGGAAAGGGAGCCGGCTTAAAAGAATGAAGCCACTTTAGTGCTTCCAGCTTGGACATAATTCCTGTGTCCGCTGGGAGATTCTTATCAGTTGTAGTTTTACACAAGCTTAATGGACCCGCATACATGCAATTAAGTGCAATCATGCTTTTTTTCCGTTCCCCATTCCCGGTGTACATCGTTTTCCCGGTTAAGTGTCTCCTTGCGCGTGTGTGTGTGTGTGTGTGATACCTGGACAAGGCGCGGGGTGGATATTCATCCTTTTTTTTGCATTCCTCGCCGCCGCAGTGAGTCAGTGTCAGAAGGAAGCAAGCAAGAAGGACTCCAGAGTGCCGGCGACTATTATCGCGCGGCAGTGCACAACATTAAGTGGAGCACACGGGTTAAGAGCTGGCCCCAGTGCGCACAGCCACCCACTTAGGCTGCCACATCGCGGCAATAATAATAATTTTTACACAAAACAAAAAAAGACAAAAGAGAGGAAATTAAAATTTATTGTTGTTAACTTAAACGGATACACCGGGATCAGTGGGCACGGCGATGACAACGACACGACCCGCCGTCTTCAACTCCACCGGGATATCCTCCTTAGCCACCACCCCGCGTGTGTGTTCCCGTGTTAGGACTTGTTTATGGACAGTTTATGGTTTATGGCAGATTTCAGCGGTGGCATTATGGGGCGATGCTTTTTCCGAGTGTTTTTTTTCGGGCCGGATCCCTAGTGTGTGCCCACCACCGTTGTCGTCCTCTTCACGGGCAGCATTTCAAATTGGGTCGTATATTCGGTTTGGTTAGCTGCGCAGTAATTACGGCCCATTCGCTGGGGGGATTCGCTGTCTTGTAAATTATTGCATAAAATAGATAATTGCTTCGTCGTGAGCAGCACGAGGACGATGATCCACCTTGTGATGGCGGTTAATTGCTGCTGCTTCGGTGCAGGTGAAGCGGAATGCCATCGAATGATTTTTGCTCTGTTTGATTGATTTGATTTGGGGTACGTCGACGTTTTACATTATTGATTCGGTCCTTCGGCATAAATTGGGCTCCGACCGGTGGTGCTTGGGAGACGAGCGACTAGCGACGTGCGACGTGGTCGTGTTCGTGTTCGTGCCGAGGGCAGGAAATGTCAAACCTTTGACAGGTGTCAGTTTCAATTACTTTTGAGTGACAGTTGTGTTTTGTGATATGAGTGTGTGCTGGAGGCACTTCATAATGCACTTTGTGTGTAATTGACTGGCATGCGGCCGCTGTTTTTGGCCGATGTCACATCTGTTCGTGACTATTGTTCATCGAATGGCTGACTAATTGATTAGTTTGAGATTTTGCATTCGTGAAAAGAACTTTTACACTTTACTTTACATCAGCAGAGGATACCACGAGGAAGAAGAGGATACCATCGTGGATTTTCCCTGCACTTGCAGCGCTATCCCTTCCGAAGGAAAAAAAACGATTCGTAAGTAGGAACATTTCATTTCAAGATTCCTCATGACGCTTTTGGGAGATTGTCGTCGTTAGAGCAATGTGTATCTGCGTTGGATTTGTCTGGAATTTGTATTTATTGATATTTGTCATTTATATTTGAATTTATGCGTTCTTATGCCATATATTCGACTGCATCTCAGTGTGTGCCCGCGACTAGGCGTAAAATGTACAAATTTCAGCGATGTGACCGGTATTTCCCTAATTACGCGAGTTTCTTCTAAATCATGGATCGTAGCTTGCTCTCGGGCTGGGTGTGCTCTATTCGATCCCGTATCATCCACTAATGTACATTGAGACTAGAATTTGCGGATGATAACGAAATCGGAAGATTGACGATGCACATCAGATGATTATCATCCTGGAGAAGACCGTCAAAACTCATATGCCAACACTAAAGGCATGATCTTCCAGAAGTTCGTCCAACCGTGGGCATACGCCGATGACATTGGTGTGATTGGCAGGATACGTCGAGCCATGTATGAGACGTTTGTTGGCATTAAGACGGCTCAAATGAGTCTGGCGGCGAATGAGGGAAACTATGACATCGACGTCTAGGACAGAGCATTACAATGGACAGCTATAACTTCAAGCTAGTTAAGGGCTTCCTCTACCTCGGCTCCACTGTGAACAGTACAAAAAACATCAGTACCGATATCAAGCGCAAAGTAACACTTGCCAACCGCTGTCTCTATGGGCTCAAGAGGCAATTGAGTAATAGAGCCTTTACTCGAAGGACCAAGCAGACTTAATATAAGTCACTGATCATCCCAGCCATGCTGTATGACGCAAATGCATGGACAATCTCAAAAGCGGATGAAGAAGTTCTTGGTCCCTTCGAGAGAAAAGTTCAGCGTGTGATCTGTGGTCCTGTTTGCGTTGACGGCATTTGGGGGAGAAGATTCAACCACGAATTGTACGACTTGTACGACGATAGCCTAGCCAGGCGTCTACGGATCCAACATCTGAGGTGGCTAGGCCATGTAGAGCGCATGGACAACTCAGCTCCGACCCGAAGAGTCTTCGACTGCAAGCCTTTGGGACAACGCTATAGAGGACGTCCGCGTCTAAGGTGGCGCACCCAGGAGGAGAAGGACTTAAACCATCTTAGTGTGCGCAACTGGAGGCATTTAGCCAGAGTTCGCGGTAGTTGGAGAGGCTTTTTGGTTAAGGCCCTGGACCCGGAGCCAAAAAAAGAAAAAGAAGAAGCTGAATAATTTGGAGGCGTTGTTGAAGTGTGAGTCTTTCTATGATGATTTGCTAAACAATAGTGAATAAGAGTAGCATTAGAACACGAGGCCAGTTACGCATGATCTTAAGGGTATTTATTTTTACTGGCAGCCATTTTGTCAGCTGTCATGAGATTTATTTTTAGTTTGATTTGGAATTTGTTGGTTAGCATATCATAGATGGCATAGCAAGGCCTAGATTCGGTGAATGGGCCCAAAACAGGATTTCCGTTGATCCCAATTCTCATAAACGAAGTTAAGAAAGAGCTCACGTTTGGTGGAATGCATACATCAATAGACAAAACTGCCATATTTGGACTGATGATAATCAAAAAATGTATGTTGAGACACTGGTACGTCCACAAAAACTGACTGTATGCTGTGCTTTATAGGTTGGTGGAATAATTGGTCCGTATTTCTTTAAAAACGATGCTGGCCAGAACGTCACAGTCAATAGTAACTGCTATAAACTTTTTCATTCATCAATTGAACGATCATGATGGGCAGGAGTTGTGGTTTCAAGAAGACGTCGCAACATGTCACTCAGCTCGTGGCACAATTAATTTATTGAAGGAAACGTTTGGTAACCGTTTCACGTTAGATCGTGTGATTTAACGCAGCTTGACTATTTTCTGTAGGGTCACATATCGCTCGCTAGTCTAGGCCGATAAGTCCTAAACGATTGACCACTTGGAGGACAACATTCGCCGCATTATTGCCGATATACGAGCTCAAATGTTGAAAAAAGTCATCGAAAATTGGACCTCCAGATTAGACTACGTCCGAGCCAGCCGTGGTGGTCATATGCTAGAAATCATATTCAAATTATAATGCCAGAAGATTATCCTTCGAGTAAAGTAAATTTTATGTCAGGTTGTTCATTTCACTTTACGGAGCTAACAGTTGAGAGAGTCTAGACAATGCATTTGATTACTTATTTTTTCTTGTTTATTCTTACCTATTCGATGGATGTACGATACTCTATGTGATTTGTTGCCTTCAATTCTGGCTATGGGAAGTGGTAAGGGTAGTCCGATGCCAATGAAAAATATCTCGGAATGGACATGCCTCGATTTTCAAACACAATCTCAACGGCGGGGCGGTAATATTTTCAGCTGGGCTTTCCGAAAGAACGAGTTGAAGACTTTAAGTGTGAGAAGGCATTTGTGGAAGAGCAAATGAGGCCCTTAACATGTTTGGTTTCGCAGTGACTTTGTACTAATTTATCATGAATCTCTCAATTATCCGGCTATCAAATGTCATCACAGCGATTGCGGTGATTCAATGATGGCAGTTTACCCAGCGCTGACTTTAATAACATATTTCTAGAAACAAAAGGAAACTATTTAGGAGGGTCTTGTCTTGGCCTAGGCCCACTCCGGAGGAAAAAAAAACAGAAATCTTGCTTATGGCGGACAGGAATAAATAATTGACCAAAATCTTTTATCGGGCGCCACAAACATCGAAACTTTCCGTTTCTGCATCGCGATGCAAAAAATTATAACAAACAATAGCAATGTATGGATTTTTTGATCATCATTCCTATTCGCAATCGTCCGAGCTTTTTTTATACCATGTGGAGTTACATGACGGTGCAACGTTGCCAGAGATCAGTGTTCATTAGGCAGTCAAACTATACTCATGTTCCCCCCGATGTGCAGCATTCCATCAGAAAGACCATCAGAAGGCATTCGCAATCTGTCCCATTTCCAATGAGTTGGTTTATATTAACAGCCAATTGCAACGTCATTCGCCTCGTGTCCATCCCGTTTACCCTTTCATCATGCCTCGACCTAAGTGAGACGTGGCTTTCACGTCTACCCACGAAACTAACCTATCCTGTATGTATAATGTACATACGTGGCGCTACGAATTAAATCCCCTACAATCGTGGCTCAATCCCTATTTAATACTCTCCTCGCAGCGATGACTGGAAGCGGAAAGTCCAAAATGGCGTGAGATTCAAAATGGCACCTAAAGACGCCGCAATCAACCCAAATTGGTTCGCACTTCGGTCGTGTGTGCGTTGTCCGAGCAATGAGAGGGTCGTGTGAAAATTGAAATAAAAGCAAATCCCGAGGCAATGTTGGAAAAGTCCTCTCCCGACCCAAGTCCCTTCTGAGTTCTGACACACATTAACGAGCGACGACCATGACTAGACTAGGAGTCGGCATAAATCTCGTTAGTTGCGACACGACAAAGAAATGCGAAGCCTCCACAGCAGCCGTCAAATAATCGTCCTCTCACTCTGTTTCCCAACGCAATGCCGGCTGCCTCGCTTTCAGTTACATAATAGTCCCTTTGTTCGTTCGCCCCGGCCCCGGCCACGGCCACGACAACATGCCACGGAATAGGGTGCCCCCGTCGCCACCGGCCTGGCGACACCCAATTCTATTCAGATCTCCCAAATAGCAAATCCAATGCGACACACACCAGAGCAGTGTTCCTTTCTTTTTTCTTTTGATTTACTACTTCCCCATGTTTGCCGATGTTAATTATAATAAATTTAACTGCCTTGACAGTGCGCCCAGTGAAGCCTGCCACTTAAACGAGCCCAGGACACACTCCGCCCAACTGCACACATCTTACACCCCTTCGCAATGGTAAACAAAGGAATAATTTATCAGTGGCAAGTGCAGGCAAAGGAAGAACTCTGTAGTTTGCAGTGGAAAATTACGATTAGCCTTTGTTGGGTCGGGTGGTGGCGGCCGCCGAGGGGTGGTGGTTCTTGTCAGGGATTAGGTGGCAGAGTGTGTTGCAGGGTGACACTGTAAGTGCTTCGAAACACATGCGAATGACCCACTAAAGAGGTTCCGTTTCGGTTTTATGTCCCAAACCTCTTGCGTTTATTTGAGTTTCTTCTGAGCTGCTGCTTGCTTTTTTTTTTGTCCACTTTTCAAAGGGAATTTACGCAAGGGTTAGTCATAATGGCGGTGCTTAACCAACAAAAGCTAAAGTTGCAACGCAGTGTACAAGCACACCAGCGCGCCAGAGCCAGCGCCAGTCCAGTGAGGGAGAGGGTGTCCTTCGGCTTGTCATTCCAGATAATCGCGCTGTTTCTTTCCCTTTTTTTCTATTTTTTCTTTTTTTTTCATTTCATACTTGTCACATTCAATGGAAGTCTTTTCGTGCAATAGAGAGATTATTAACCCGGACGATAAAAAGAAAATCAAAGGAATTTATATTTCGAAAGATGAAGAGGTTGTCGACATTCACGCATTCTTCAGAAACGTCGTCGTCGCCGTCGTCGGTGGGTGGTGAGACAGTTGCGTGGGGCTGCTCGTAAGAAATGCGGAATATTGTTTTTTTTTCTGTTTCTCTGCCCTCTGTCATCAAGAAATTATTTTATAGATTGATGCGACCAGATAAGACGTTCGGGAGATTATTTGCGTCGATGTGAAAATTTCAATCTGAGAAGTCATCGCATTTCAGTGCGAGGTACACAAAGCGATTTAGAAGGATAAACGAGGCTGGCTGCGACCGCACTGGATAGCTTCGCTGCAGAGGGAAATAATGATTTTGTCTTATCAAAGGCAAGCCGGGCACGATGACAATGGAACAAAGGCCAGATGGAGACTTATCGCAGCGGTAAGCGGTTGTGGAATGTAAACGTGGACAGAGATGCCATTAAGACGAGATGCCTGGAATGATTTAAGCTAAACAATGCTGATGAAAGTGATTCGGTGTTGTGGTTTCTTTTTTTTTTTTTTTGTAGTGCTTGGATGTGGAATGGGATGGCTTTGATTAAGGCATTAAGAGTGGAAGCTTTGATGACAGATATTCTCATCTGAAACATTACTGGGGACACGAGGGCACATTGATGTAGACCATCAGCCTCTCCCGGGGATCTACAGTGACACCATGGAGGTGCGTTTGGTACGGGAGTTGGTACTCATTTATGGTGGTCTCCCTGACAAGCGAAGGCTACGGCTCCAACTTTGGAAGGAGACTGTTTTAAGGCGACTGCGTGCATTGTTCTGTCGGCTGCAACTCGAGTATGCGTGGGGTTTTGAAAATTTAAGACGCGAGTATCGTTTGATAAGTCAGTGCCATTTTGAATAAACGATATTTTCTCTCCGGCAATTTTATACAACATAACTGGAAGGATTGAGCATTTTGCCATTTTTTCACATTCCCTTCAAATAAAGCTTTTCCAGGGCCCTCAATATTAGTGTTTGTGTCCGTGATGACCTCTTCATTCGACGCTTGATATAGTACCAGTTCGTAGTCAAAATTATGGATTTTTACCATGATGAGTAAACACGTGAATTGTCGGAACAGCACTCTCTGTCCACTGTCCTGAATGTGCCCTGACCTCTGGTGAGTTCTGATGAATCGACGCTTCGTCCACGGCAACGAAACAGCGCAAGAACTCGTTCGGGTGGCGGGCTGAACATCGTCAGTTACTTCTTTGTGATGGTCACACGGTTGCACCTGCTAGTTTCGGTCGTATGTGACCAATCGCGGCATATATCGCCCGGATGGCGTTTGTATGTCCATCTTTTCGTTTAAAATGTTATGTCTCTCAGTTGAGATGCTTGCAGCTTCAGTCACCTTCTTCTTTGTTTGGCTACAGTCCGACGTGGACCTGGGTCTCAACCCACAAGCCTCTCCAGTCAACACGATCTTTCGCCAGCTGCCTCCAATTGCGCACATCAAGTCGGTTGGGCACTTGTGTGCGTCATCTCGTTCGAGGACGTCCTCTGTTGCGTTGTCCCAATGGCTCGGAATCGAAGACTTCAGCTTCAGTCACCTCACTCACTTCATCTCTGCTGTCATATACTATCGTTCCAAGCATTCAATCCACGATTTCTGGTGTGACGACCTCTTTTGGGCGACTTGAAGGTTCGTCGTCACTTGTGCTAGAGCTTATCGAGCATTTCCTGATTTTTTTACGCTCCAAATTATGGTGTGCTGCCACGGTCTATCGTAGTCTTGTCAATTCACTGCAACCTCCATGTGAGCCATGAGGATTCATCACAACTCACCAGAGGTCAGAGACCATTCAGTACAGTGGACAGAGAGTGCTGTTCAAGACAATGCATGGGTGCTTACGTGAGTTTTACCCCAGCGGTTGCATTCTCTTAGGCTAATCGCTGATCCATGGGAAGAAAATGCAATAACATTTATAGCGCGATTGTAGGCGTTGATCTGGGTGCTCCTGTAATACAGATGCTTGGTGATCTACAAGAGTAGTGCCGTCCACCAGACTAAGACGCCGTACGTCAGTATTAGCAGTACTATTGCCAGTGCTCTCGGATTCCCTATTTGGGTTCGACTATTTTCTAGCTACGAAGCTGAAGCTTAAATCCGAAAACTGATCGTCCGACTTATGAAGTCGGTGACTTCCTAAGCAAACCAAAAATAACAAAAATCTAAGATCGTGGACTTTCGATTTCTGGTAATTTATTCGACTCAACCGACTGAAAGAAGGTCCAACAATTAGAACTTAACGAAAAGTAGTCACAAGCGTCGTAGAATTGCAAAGTGACCATAATTGCTTCTGGGAGATTATTTAAAATTCCAACACGTATGTAGTGAACGATACTTAACGAAACTGAACGATGTGTCAATTGAAGTGTTTCTGTGTATTCAGTCGACTGCTTCACTTCACTAGGAACAACCAAAGTGACTCTCAATTAGACGTTATCGTCTCAGTCCTGCTACATGGCGCAGAGGCATGAACTTTGTCAAAAGCGGATGAGGTTGCTTTTGACTACTTTGAGAGAAAAATTCTTGGGGTGATTTTCGATCCCGTCTGCATTGACGGCGGGTGAAGGAGACGAACAGTACGAGCTGTTCAGCGACATCCACTTAGCCAGAAGAGTGAAGATCTAACGATTGAGATGGCCATGTAGAGCGGATGTAAGCCAATGGTCCGGCCCGGAAAGTCTTCGAATGCACCCCGACTGATGGAAGGTAGAGGAAGACAGCGACTCAGGTGGCGCACCCAAACGGAAAGGGACCTGGACTAACTTTGCGAACGAAAGAGGCAGCTAGCTAAAGATCGAGCTGGCTGGAGACGCTTGTTGGTTGAGGCCCAGGTCCACCCCCGACTGTAGCGCCACCTTAAGCTAGAGAGTAAGCTTCACTTTACTCACATACGTCTGCTATGGTTGAGTATTAAGGTGCGAATCGTCCAAATTATAATACACATCACAATCAATCAAAGTTTTGTGCCGGGCGCCATTAACACGAGGAGACGACCTTGAAGCCAACAAAAGAAGTTAAAGACTATCAAATGGTCTCCTCATCATCGGGTTGCATATTTACATTAATCAATGAGATATCGTGGACTTGTTTCCAGAGAAATTTACCACTTATCGTAGATAAGCCTCGAACTTCAGAAATCGAAAGTTGTAAGGTCATCCAATTGGTAGCCCGGATTTGACATGACTGTTTCAATCTCATACGTCGATCCGATTTGTCGACAGAGACTTTAGATGTTTAGGTGAAGGCTCTCTATTTGACAAGGTGGGTAGCTTTATCTTCTTTGAAAGTGTTGACATTTACAAAATTTACATTTGCGCATTCCGGAAACGGCTATATTTAATGCTGTAACTAAACAATTCGGAGAGACCCGGTCTGTTGAAGATGACTTAATGGATCGAGTGGGGCATCACCGAAATGCGAGCTTTACAGAAAATATGCCAGCGTTTAGTGACAGGCTTGAACGAATCCAAACATTTTACGGCGATACTCACAATCGACCTTGTAAACGGCGGCGCCATCGCTATTAAGCGATTTTTTGCCTTCAAATACAAAAAATGGACGTCGATGGCATGAGGTTTCAACGCGACGTTGCCCCATCTTTGCTTAATTACAAGAAAAAAGTCGTCGAAGGATTAGGGTGAGCCAGAAAATAGATGGTCCTCTATGAAGGACTTAAGGACATCGTCAGGTGGAGACGAACTCAGTGGATAAGTGCCCGACTTCAACTTTGATGTGGGGACGAAAAGCGACTCTAATTCGGTCTCCTCAAATGATCAGCCCTAAATGAAGCCGAATGAAAGGACGACCAACATATTTTCCACAAGCCAAGATGCTAATCACTTCTTTTTGCGTCGAAAAGCTAGATTGACTTCCTTTTTGCTCCTTACATGGAAAAACCACTCCTCACTCAAAGATTCTCTTTTTGCCCCGAAGCAGAGATAAGACGAAGAAGAAGAGGAATCACCTTCGCAGAAATGAGGTATTTACCGCCAATATCCTGCGAATGAGCGGGGACACGAACATTCCAATTCCACGCAGTCCGACGTTAACGAGATTACCGAACGACTCTGAATTTCATACTTAACGGTGAGATTAGTGACGGACATGTTTGGGGTGAACAAACAAAAAATTCCCAACTAATTAATGCTCCCGCCGCGTCCCGCGCCGTGCCGCCGGTAGATGACCTGAACACAAAGCAGCACACAAATAATTCCCAAACATGGTGAATGCCTCCTCTCCGGCAGGAACACAGGCAAATCCTTAAGCCATCTGCTGCTGTCAGCCGTCTCCTCACGCCCATATAAGGACATCCCATCAAACAGAAGCAATCAGAGCCCGTTTGCGTGGACACCACCGCGCAGCGCAGCCGACCTCCACGTTCACTTAGATGGCGTTCACAAAAATTAAATAAGGAACTTCGCTTAGTTAATTATTTTTCACATCAATTTGAAATTAGCAGAAACCTGAAAGAAGATCCCAAGAGTTCGTCCCCCATTCTCGGGGTAGACTCAGGTAGAGCGCGAGTGTGTGACGCTGAAGAAGACTTGAGCGAGTATCAAGTTTCCCCATTTTTGCATTGCACGCCCCATTGTAGTCGCTTTTGTATTTTATTTCGTGCACTTCTCGTCTCCTATTCACAAGCCAAGTGAGTGAGTGAGCAGAAAACAACAGAAAAAAAAAAGACGCCATTAACTAAATGAAGCAATCCATATGCATGTAGAGTGAGGATGGGCACAGGGGGAGGCGCAGGAGGTATGGTGAAGTGGAAGCCACACCATCGACGACAACGACAACGACAACGACGATGACTATGATGGGGACAACAGAAGCAGCAAGCAGCAGCAGCAAGCAGGGGCGAACGGCAAACGACGGCGACGGCGACGGTGACAAGCAGCAACAATGCGAACCAAGAAGCAGAAGTAGCGCTGGAATTCCTCAAGAACTCCTTCTTACAAGTCATTAAGCACGTCATTCGATAATTTGCCCATATAAAGCGCCATACCTTCCATCCCTCCCTCTCTCTCTGTCACCCCCACGGCCCCCCTCCCACCCACCAACCACCACATAACGAAACGTTCGCGCACAAAGAGAGGTTCTAAAAACGTCGCCTCATTCAACAATGCCAATAAGGCGTGAGCTGAACATACATGCACACGTAATAGACTGCGGGGCCCTTCGTCCCGCCGCACGGCAACGAATTCAAATTCAGCCGAGCGCCGTCGACGACTCGGTCGAGGGGGTGGGGGGGAGGCTTCGAGTTAATTTAAATTTACCAACAATCAATTTCCCACATGGCAGCGGTAGCAGCAGCAGCAGCGAGGAGAAGGGAGTGCTCCTTGCAGTGCAGGTAAGCAGTAAGCAGTAAACACTAAGCAGCCCAAGCGGCAGTCGCGGGTTGAATTGAAGGAACAGAAGAATGCCGGCCCTCTTCGCTCCGTTTAGGAACGGAAATCCCTTTCATCGACGAGCGCACACAAAATGGGTAAGCACACAATTTTCAAATGCAGATATTGGGGTATCGAATGAATACTGCGGAGGCCTGTATGAAAATATGAAACCTCACCATAGGCGGTCTGTGTCTGTGGGCCCGTGGATGTGGAAGAAATCGTTAGGGCTAATTACTTCATGACCTTTTGGGACTGGGAAGCACTCGGCGAATGTAAGAGGTCGGTGATTAAGGGATACGTGCTCTTTTTTCCCCCTTTTGCTGGCCCATCTTGCATTACAAGCGGGACTGACTTTTATTTGATCTAGGCCTCGGTGGCGTTGGTGTTTCCTGTGCGAATTGAAGGGATAATCCTTTTTGCGGGCGGGTCACCGGTAACTTTGAAGGATTGCAATTTATTTAATTGATAGTTGTCGCAGGGGTGGACTCTGGACACTGGACACTGGTGACTGTCGATTCCCCGTTCCCAGTGAAAAGGGACTCATTTAAACTTCAATGGCAGCCAGCCGGGGGTTGTGAGTTGCGATATCCGGTTACTTTCAGTTGCTTGCACAAGCACCGCACACAATGAGCTACAGTTTTGAGCGCAGAGTGTGGGTGGAAGTGGAAAGAAAAGACGCCAATGTGTCATTGAGGCATATTGGCAAGGCGATGTAATTTGTTGAGTTTCAATTTGTCGTTCCTTAACTGGGTTGTGTTGCGAGAAGAAGTAATTAGGAAAGTACTGGATCTGTCGAGGGGGGAGCCTTGAGTTAGTGCCGACAAGGGGATTTACTGCCGCTCATGCATACCCGCCTAATTGAAAATCCATTGTTTTATCGCAGGAGCCAGGAATGGGAGGTCGGAATTCGCTTAGCTTAGATGAACTGATGCAGGCGGTGTCTGTGACTTTCGGGGTTGGGAGTGTGTTACATGATTAAGTAATTACTATGGCCATCCACCAAGAGGTGTCACTTTCACATCAAGAATCAGTGTTGAACCATCAACTGACAAGCGTAACAGAGATGACCCTTGATGGGCAACTTGTTGAATTAGTGGAATTGCACTCCAAAAGTACTCCGGCCAGACAAAGTACCTCTTGCTCTTTTGGCCATCGCTTCTTGTCGTTGTCACGAGTCATGTACCAGGTGTCTAGATTCATTTCCCGACACCAAGAAGTTTGGCACTACCACACCCGAGTCACTGACAATGGTCAGAGAATTAAAGTTCATGTAACAAGTGCATACGGCCCAAATATAACACAACACCATGCACGCGCCGCTCAATTTTCCATGTTCCATGTCATATTAGCTGCACTGCACCTTCCATAAATGTGAACTGATGCACGTCACCAATACGACACCTAATCACGATCCGTATACTCTCCATTCCTACATTATCCAACATTTCATTCCACAGTCAATAGATTACTTTTGTTGGATTTTAGGTTTCAGTTTTTGAGTAAAGTAGAGCCTAAGCCTAAGCTAGAGTCAAAGCTAGAGCCAGAGTCAGAACCTAATGCCGATGTCCAATGCTGAACCTGACCCTGTGAATTGAACCGTAAACCTGAGTTAAAGCCTTGAAGAACCGAAAGGAGCTCACAGTAATCCGGATTAAGAGGTCTTGCGTTCGCGTTTAATTGGTCTTTACATCAGAGGTTCGATCATCCTCCCATTCCCGATTGGATTGAAACCTCTTAGCTCTTAGACCCTCTTAGTTGGAGCATCAGTTATCGATGAAGTTCTGCTCTTCCACATTTTGTACAGCTCACTCAGTTCGCGAGTGTGTCTCCTCTTACATTCACCTTCCTCGCAGACTGGACCAAATATCCGACACAGAATTTGTCTTGCAGAGGCACCAAGTGTTAGAAGTATCGTTCTGAAATCCAAAGACCGATGTCAGTGATAATGTTCCACCCAATCTGAAGAGAATTCCGTCCGCACAATCTAGACGAGGTCAAGATTCTTCAAGACTGATGTCTAACAAGGCTGTCTGTCTACCTGACGGTCTATTCACCGAAATCTTCAAGGCAGCTGGAGACTATCTGGTAGGGCTCATGCACCTGCTCATCGGTAAGAGATGGTCGGCGGAAAGCATGTCAGAGGATTGGAAGCTTAGTATCGTTTGCCCGATCCAGAAGAAAGGAGACCCCTTTGACTGCCGTTTTGTTGGCTCGCCTGAAGTCGCTTATTAGCAATCTGAAATGTGCTTATCAGTGTACCATCAGGCTGCCAGAGAAGTCCACCGTCGACTAGATCTTCACACTGCTGCAGATCCTGAAAAAAAAACCTTAAGATGTTCATATTGTCACCCAGCACAGACTTTGGTCGACTCTTCGATTTCAAGGCCGCGTACATAGAGACGAGCGTCTAGTTTTCACATATCTACAGAATTCTCGCTTCTCGGTCGGTAACGAACTCACGAATATCTATAATGTCAACAAAAGATTTAGACAAGGCGATGTGCTGTCAAGTGACTTCTTCCACATCATCCTGGAGAAGTTCGTCCAAGACTCACACGCCAACCCTAGACTAGACGCACGAGAGAACAATTCTGTGTCCTGCTTACGTTGAATGGGTCTGGAAAAGAAGATTCAACTACGAACTGTACAACGGCTAAGGTGGCTAGGCCATGTAGAGCGCACGGACAACTCAGTTCTGGCCGAAAAGTCTTCGACTCCGCACCTGTGGGACATCGCAACAGAGGATGCCCTCGTCTAAGGTGACGTACCCAAGTGGAAAAGGATCTCAACCAAATCGATGTACGAAACTGGAGACAGCTAGCCAGAAATCGCACTAGTTGGAGAAGCTTGTTGGTTGAGGCCCAAGTCCACTCCGGAATGTAGAGACGACATAAAGAAACAGAAAGAAGTCTGACTGAGCTAGCCTCAAAGCCTGTACTTTAAGTGGGAATAAAAATGACACCACTTTTGATACAAAATCATTCGTTTATCACTAGATTTTAAATTGTACCTCTTGGCGGATAACCCTTAACTTTCGGAACCCTCTGAACTTCCAGTGCGAAGAATTGCATTTTTTATTCCCAGACGCGCATGCGATTGATAAGGCCCCAAGTGTCTGGCCAGTAAAGGGGCCGAAACTTACTCATCCCAGGCAATCCTATGAATATGAGACTAGCCAACGGCAACAAAGAGGAAAAAGACGAACACTTCCTGTGCCACTGCCATTCTCTGCCGGTTGAGACATTTAACACTGCGAGAACATTTCTTCCAAGACCTCCACGATTTCATTTTATTAGGACGGCTCAACATCGAACACTCGTAATCTGAGTAATTAGTAAGAAGGAGGCGCTGAGATGATTTTTCTTCCCTCAGCCATTACAATGGGTCCAGTAGGACCTAATTGAGACGTGTCTTACGTCCGTCTGACTAACGACCCTTACGTAACCTAACTTCAACTTCATGCATATACGCAACGAGTTTGAGCTCGTTATGTCGGATTCTAACATCAATTGGTTTCGTAACGCGTGCTACTGGCCTGCGTTGCATAGCCTGTACTTGCCATTTCAGAGGCCAAAACTTAGAGGTGAGGCAAACAACTTCAACGCACTGTTGCCATGAACCAGAAGACAACCAGAAGTTTCCCGTTTTCCGAGGCAGCACGGGCATCTACACATTTGGAGGAATTCCCTCACCCCAATTCCGGCTGACTCGTACAAGAATCCGGGCCGAGATGACGCGCGAAATGTGAGGACTCTCTCGATGATCGACTTACGCACAGGATCCCATCGAAAGCGATTTACTTTCTCCAAACCGCAACTTCACAATAACACTCGACAACGATTTGGCAGAGACGTTGCATAATTGCGGAGAATGTCGAGTGACACTGTCCAGCCCTTAATTAAATGCGTGCTCTTGAAGGGACGCCCTTGATGGAACCGCCTGGAACGTGTCAAGGGCTTCTCAATCACACTGCCGATGATTAATGAGGGAAAATCATGTTTTGACCAAACTCGAGAGGCAATCGAAAGAAGAATTGGGCTACAAATCAGTCCACAGAGAGAACCACATTCAGTCCCCTCCCCCCATCACTGGGTGCGTCGAGGTCAATCAGAGATTCACGAAAACAACTATAATTCCCACTTCCCCGTTGTGAATAAATGGCCAAAACATCTTCAGACAACTCCCCCTCCTCGCAGTCATAAGAAACACCTTCCACCGAGCTGGACATCCACGGCTACACTCTGCCTCTCACCACGCCACGCCATCAACAATAAACATACCGCAGACACAGGAGTGAAGTCCGCCGCTAACATGATCCAATAAAATCCAAATAAATGCAAAAAAAAACGCGAAAAAGCGGGGGAAAAAGACGTAAAAAAAAGGCGAATAAATCGCTGAACAAGATTAGAAAAAGCAAAGACTCACTAAATTGCCGGCTTCCCTCGGCGCTCCCTGTTTGTCTCGCACAGGCACAGCACAGTGAAGCCGAGAGGCTGGCAGGTTCTTGACCCCACCGTCGACCAAACGACGACGACGTCCATGCACATGGCTCAAAGTACAGTATTTTGTTCTTGGCCTGACTCCTTGGGAGTGATCGTTTGTCGTGCATCATCGGGGATAAGAGTTCCAGCACGATACTAAGCATTCAGCGACGAGCGACGAGCGACGATATGACGACGACAACGACAACAGGCGCAGACGACGACAACGAGGACGACAAACGACGAACAAACCGACGGAAAGCTGAAACCCAAGACTTCACGTCGTGGCCGTCTCAGCGCTTCATCGTCTCGCTTCCTTTTGGAGATGCTTAACGGTCTTGGGTATTATATTCGGTTCGGTATTTTTATTTTCGTTTTTGCCTTTTTTTTCGCTCGTTCTCTTACCAACTCGCCACGACAGGATTGCATGCAGCCAAGCAAGCAGCATCCAAGCTAGAAGAGGACGCGACACGGCAGACGGAACGGATCGGTACGGGACGCATGCGATGGAGGAATAAAGGGGAAATTTGTGGAGAACACGTTACGCGATGGAAACTACAGGTAGCGTTTCGTGTGATGAAAGCAACCACTTTAAGAGTCCTAATTACGCGTCGCAAATCGCGATCACACATTTGTCCGCCAGATACCGCGCGTCGAGTGCAAAGTGTCTTCGCGAAACACGTACACACACACATGAGCGCTCACTCCTCCTCCTCCTTAACCTCCTCCCCCACCATCTGCCACGTCCATCCCCATCCACAAAGAGCAAACAGCTGCAGCTGGAGGAGATCTTGTTAACTGGATAAGATCAAGGACTTTGCGAGGCATTTCGAGAATCGACTGATTGTTGCACGGAGTAAGATGTGACGTGTTAATTTTTCTTTCTTCAATTTTTTCCCAAAGTCGGTCGGCTGAGGCCGTTCGAGGTTGGCTTTTTTTTGTTTTCGGTTAATTATGAGCCAAGGATACTGCGAGAGTATCTTGTAACAAATATGAAGGTGTTCCAGGGGCGGGCATTTCAGTATTAATTCTGTCAACGCTGTGATGGACGCGTTGAAGGCGTGTGATCATTTAAGGGGCAGGAGTGATCTCTGGTGAACTGGAGCGCTAAGAGATGGTCACAGGCTGCCGTGCAGAGGAATCATACATCTAATCTTAATAACCTTCGATCATTGAATTTTAACGAAATTAAACACAACACTTCAACTACACTGTAAACAAATTTATTCCAAAACTTCACCACACTATTTTAATTCACCACTTTAACTCGTTAATCTCACATTTAACTTTATAACACACTGTTGCCTGTTAGGCGGATTCTAGTAACACTTCCACTACACTGACTGAACACCGGAACAACACTCAACTGTTTTCGTTGCCACGCCTTTCTTTATGCTTTCCCAAAATGGAGTTCAGGACATTTTTGTTGAGTTCCTAGACACACTGCCGTCATTTGACTATTTTTGTAAATAGCACCGAGGATTGCTTCTGGGATGATGAGTCTTCGTCTTAGTTGGACCTAAGCCTCACACCACATGCCTTCGCTGTCAGCGCCATCTCTCGCCAGTTGTCTCCAGTTTCGCACACCATGCCGGTTGAGGCCCCTTCGATTTGTATGCGCCACCTTGTGCGTGGACGTCCTCTGTTGCGTTTTCGCAGTTAATGATGAGTACGCTACCTATCGAAATATGATTGCTTTACGGTATTTTGAATTGAATCGAATTGGTTTTCTGATAGATGGCGCCACTAACATTAAGCGCAGTGTTGGTTGATGTAGATTCCCATTCGTCATCATATTAACGCCACAGTACTTTGCCACTCCCTTGACTTGCAGAATCTCGGAAACGAAGGAGTAGAGGATGTGCTGTAGATATGGCCCGTATTCACAACAAGCATGCACATGCTCATATGCATTAATTTCATTCAATTTCAAAATAACTGTGACATGTGCTTAAGGAGACCATTCCGAGGTGGATGCAGATCACCAGCGAAATGTCGGAGCATCGAAATTGGTCAAGTTTATTGACGTTAACTTCACGGAAAGACTGTTCCCAGGGCCACTCGTAACTTATCGTTAAGAAGGCCAACTTTAACTTCCATCCCATCACTCCTTTGATTCACAATCAAAGGCAACGCTCTTACCTTACAGCTGAAACGGCCCGTCTTAACGTACGTATTGCCAATATGACACACCATTTCTCAGACCAGAATGGAGGAGCTGGCGACTTGTACCGATCTCATCTTCTACAGGGACTGCCCGAAAGCATTAAAGCAACAAGAAGATTTACGACTAAGCACGCATCATTCCCTTGCGCCATTCTCTACAGAACATGGTGGCACTGACGGACAACGCTACCTGAACGCGCTAAACCCGCAGAGCAAGCGCAATTTCTTAACCACATCGAACAATGAGCTACGTGACTTCTGGCTGAGCAGCGATAGAAACTTTGGGAACCACCGAAATAATTTTTATTCACAATAAAATCTTTAAATCGTAAGTCATTGCAATGTGCTTAGTCTTGGCCAACAGATGAGTGGCGTAGACCACTTGGATGCTATGGTATGGCTCTAAGGGGAACGTAGGGAACTGAAGAGATTGTTGTCCCCTATCCCACTTGACTTTGGAAGTAATTCTGTCAACGCCATCATTTCTAGAAGCTCCTTCGTAAGTCAGGCGATCGATGAATAGAACGGAGTCGTCATTCAGTCCTTGAAGGGACAAGTAAATAAAAGCGACTGGTTTGGATGGTCCTTAGCTTGGCATGCCTGATGCCATTGTTTGCAATCCATCTTCTCCAGAGTCCTTGCGCTGTCCTCATTTATTTAAAGACGGACCAAGAGGGTGTTGTTGTGGGATTTATCTGGACCGATGATCCTCCAGTCATCCAAGAGTTGTGGAGCTTACGGCAGCTAAACATCATACAATCACTGTTCTCACACAAGGGGACCGTTTTATGCCGTCTCCGAGTTAGAGAAGCCTTTTCTAGACAGTTAGGTTAGGTAGGCGGGCTGCCAGCACACTTAGACCATGTTGGTCCATTGTGATACCCATAATCAGACTGCTACCACTAATCGCCAAATCATGTGATAGTGCCGTTAATTTGATCCAAACGGCAAATGGTGACTGGACGCGATTAGAAAACCAGATAAAGCGTATTAACTTTGCTTTCACTGGGATTCGAACCGGGAACCCCTCTAACAAGTTCAACCAACTGCGCCATCCAGCTCACAGACAGTTCTTGTTGCATGAGCATTGCCAGTGATCGAAAGATAAAAAAAAGGGACCACGAAAATCATTTTTTGTCGTACTAGGAATCAAACCCAGTAACCCAAAACGCCACGGAGTCAGAGAATGGGTATTATGGAGAAAAGAATATGCTATATCCTTACCGAAATCGTAAGCAAGGTATCTACTAAGTTGCATCCAAGTCCCAGCTGTTGGTTGGCACCTAGGGCTCCACAAACATCTAATCGATGATACTTGTAGGCTGGCTAGGCTAGGCTGTTCAAATATGTGGTCATTAGCATACTGTATGAAATTGAAAGTCGATTAAGTGTTTAAGTTTTCGCCTATAGTTGCAGAGTAAAGCACATATTTCGTATATATTCATCGCAGTCTCAATTTTGTTTGTCGAATGTACTTTCCTTCTTTCAGCAGCATATCGTGAAAGCCATTTCATATCACTAGTTTTTGACGTTAATCGTTTGACGCAGGAAATCGTACCAAGAGTTGTGTGTGACTTCTTATTGGAGTGACATACTCGATATGTTAAACCGGTTACCAGAAAGTGTTTCAACATGTCCCGAAAGGAATCCTTCAAGGATCCTCATACAAATATGTCACAATAATGCCACCGCTCCACAGTGCAACCAAGCACCAAGCACAAATAAACTAGATGAAGCTAACCCCACACTCCCACACCGTCCTAACCTTGGTATCGATGGTACGCTTACAATCAGAAACACATTTCTTCAAGGTTTTGTCTCAAGTCCTCGTCTTTAATTTGTGCCAGTCCAAGTGAGGCCCTTGAACTGAGAAGGCAAGTTAGGTTGGTGTGATGCAACAGATTGGTAGGCCCTTTTTGATGTCACTAAGACCGGAGTGTTTAGCGGGCGACCGGCTGTAGGTACAAGAGAATGCTTCAAAATGCCACCACTTATCCATAATGTTCCGTAATTGAGGAGGAAAAAGGTCGACATGCGATCCACTTAGACGTCTTAATTTTATGTTAGCCGCAGCTCCCAGACTACCGAATATCGCCAAGTAGCTCTTTTCTCGTTCGAGACAGCCAAGGTATTGGGTGACCGTTACATCTTCCTCCTAGTCCCTACAGGTTCTGCAGAAGCGCCTCGCGTGGTTGTTTACAAGACAATGCAGTAAAAATGTGCACAACCTTGCCTATGACTCTCCTGTATATTGAAAGGAGCCTTATGGTCCCTAGGGCCACGACGACGAACATATTCATTTTAGAGGTTTCCAGTCGATTCCAAATTCACACTATCATTTCTATGGATCCAATTGCTTACTCATCAAAGCAAGCGATGTTCAGTCAACCAGAGAATGTGAGCAGATGCAAGCCGGATGGCAATGAATCCATTGAATGAAGCAATCAGCTGATCACCACTTTTGTTACATCACCAGCCTCGGGTCATCATTGCTGCAATGACAAGGGCGTGCATCCTCATGCCTGATTATCCCACTTATTCTTCCTATTGCAAGTGATCACCAGCCGGACGCTGCAGTTATTATTGCCATCATTCAATCCCCCAGCAACCACATTCCGATGTAGCCCCAAACGACGTGGCCTAAACTACACCATCGATTTCCGCAGATCTACCCTACAACTTCTTAATTTTTTTTTCGCTCCAATTATATTCCCCGCCGAAGCCACATCCCACATCCTCCGCACGGTGCTCAGTGCACCGCCATCAATCGTGAATTAAAATCCGTACATCAATGCTTCAATCTGAACTTCCACTAATTGCTTTTAAAACCGAATTAATTCCCGATCATACAATAACTCAGCGGCAATAAAAATACCTTGACAAGGATCATAACTAACATTCCTTGGCTTTTGTTTCGGGGTGCTGTCTCGCAGACACATCCAGTCGCTGCCAACAGCAGCAGCAGCACCACCGACGGATGGATACAATCTCGTCCAGGCCCAGCGACCGGCAACGACCGGCAACGACGAGCCACAACGACCACCAATCGACGGGCGAAGACACGACGGCTAGGGAAGGGAAACGTAATTTATCCGAAATAAATGGCAAATAACGCAGCAAGAAATGGGCGAAACTAAGTTTTTTTTTTCTCTCCACTGCCGTCGTGGCATCCTTGGATCCGTCCTAAAAACCCAGCGTACCATGCAGCCGTGCTCCCCAGTCGTCGACGACGTCGCTGCTGATGATGAAATGAACAAAAAAAAACACCAGCGCGAAGAGCGAGGGCAGGCAGATGAAAAGAAGCACAAAACGAAGGAAAAACGAAGCCTGTCAGTGCCACAAGTCGCTGCAAGTTAATGTGAGCAGATGCTTTCAATCAGATCTTCTTCCGCCAGGGTATCGACTACACCACTGACGGGGGCGGTTGTGGCAGTTGAAGCGGCCGAACGACGAGCACAGAGGCCGTCGTACAGTCTACACACGTATGAATATACGCGCAATGCATCAAATCAATTTTTGCCTCCTTCACGAGATGTATCTCTTGTTTGTTTCGCTTAATTCCTTTTCATTTCGTGTTAAATGTTGTGCAACATTTAGAGTATCGGATGTACATTGCACCCACTGCGCACGCCGCGCCGCCTCTTGCTCCGTCAGCTCTGCCCCACCGCCACCGCCAGCATCGACGTCGTGGTCGCGGTCATGATCAATACACGCGTCATATTCGCGTAGCATGGCCGCAGAGCTGGTGTCTGCTGCACGCCGCGCCGCCGGATGAGGCAGACGAGGATCGTTGTAAGCGGCCTGCCCTGCAGCGAGTACTTTTTAGCGATAAAATATTAATTCGTGACGAGTTCTTGCGAATGTTGGGTTGTTTATGTGCCGCACACAGCTCTTACCGAGATGCAACATCTGATTTCGGAACAAAGCGGGTGGAGGTTGCCCTGCTTTCCCGCCCTAATCCCCCCGGTCCAACCAACAGTATGACAGATGGAAGCAAAGAAAGAAGAAAAATCGTTTTGGGTGTTTAGTGAAATGGGCGTGGAAATGACGGAAATGATTAAAACTCATTAGGAGGGCGATGCGGCGGTGCGGCGAATAGCGAAACTGTATCATGCTCGGGCGCTCTCCGCAGATTCACTTCATAAAGCGAAGGAAGTGTGACGCTGACGAATTGATGTGGTATGTCTTTGGTTAAGCGACGACGACGACGACTACGATGGCGGCGGGCATTCTGTGTCTCGACCATGAAACGAAGCGCAGCGCTGCGGAAGCAAGGATTACGCCAACGACCGACGTTCTGGGCGACGTGTGGCAGAGTGATGGGTTGCATTTTTATTACACCAGATTCCCGATGACCACCCAGAGCGGGGGAGCCAGCTGCAGGGAGCCAGAGACTTGAAGATCGCCGTCCGGCTGCGTTCGTTTGGTGAGAAGGAGAGAAGGAGACTTGCGTGGCAAAAAAAAAAAATGGGGGTAATCACCAGACAGATGTTTAAAAGAGGTTAAGCTTGAAATATGGTGCACAGCGGGGAAATCGTGGCAATGCGGGGTTGCAACTGCAACCGAGGACGTCATTTGGCATCGTCGTCGCCGAATGGACGTGACAATATTGTGAGTTCACTGTGGGGCGCTCGGATATGAGCTACATATGCTGCACCGTCCACAATCCTACCTTCCACAGGAACAATACATGTACGTCCCTGCTTAACGTTGGCTCTAAGATCCCGTCCATTGGCCCTAAGCGGTCAAATCCTGGGAAAGAATAGTGGGTTCCAGATCGATATGCATCGTATTTTCATCGAATTTGAAACCGAATTCGACACGATTATCGCAGGATCCCAGGGAAACTGATTCAGTTGCGTAGCACCTCTCTAAAAGGCACGGTTGAAGGCCTTTCGAGTCGTTTGAAAACTGCACGGCGTTTCGAAAAGAAGATGTGCTGTCATGTAATTTCTTCCATCTAGTACTTGAGAGGATTGTGCGGCGGGCAGCTGTAAACACGGAAGGAGTTATCTTCTACAAATCGGTAAAACGACGACCTATACTGATGACATCGACATCGTCGCGGGTTTCCAATGTGCCCTGGTTGCAGTTGTCACGGCGATTGAAGAACAGGCAGTTATTGCTCACGTCAAACACTCCATTGGTTGTAGGCTTGATAAGTAAGTAAGTCAGTGGTCCTTCTTGGGAGGGGCTACACTCTGGGTGCCCATTTGGACCGCAATCAACTATAGATCTCTCGCAAGCTGCTTTATCTCGCGAACGGCAATTTCGTTGAGGTATTCTCCAATTCTGCGTCGCTTTAACGTGCTCGTCAATCCTTTTCAATTACGCGAGTAAAGTTGGCTTCCATATCCGGGATCACAACTGGCTTTGATCACTTTGATCACACTGAGACTCGAATTTGTGGATGGTAAGCGGAATACCGGACTAGTAAGGTCAACGATGCGCACCAAATGTTGCTCGAAGTGCACGAAAAACATTTTTCACAGTACAGTAGCTGAATAATTTGGAGACGTTGTCAAGCAACACTGAATAAGATTAACACAGATTACAAGTCTTAATTAATCACCTTTAAGCAGCATTGGCGAAATAAGCCATTTTTAGAGGACGATTTTTGTCCTTCGAGTAAAGATCCTTGAAGTTTCGATAAACCAAAGTAGCAACGGTTGGCCAAGGGCGATTCTAGAGCGGATCTTCGGTAATAACAATAATAATATGGGTGGCGCCACAGCCCGTTAAGGGCCAGGGCCTAGCTTCTCAGCGGGGATCTTCATTTGTTCATTGTTGAGTTCACGTTTGACTAGAGTCCGAGTTAGACAAACCCCTTAACTACCACGAACTACGTTGTAGCTGCCGATTGCGATGTTTTGTTTACCGTAAGACCATCTCGCTACGCTTGTTCTTTAATCGCTCTGGAAGCTTACACTAGGACACTTTGGAAGAGCGTGACGATTTCGATGTCATCTATGCACCTGGCTATGATTTAATTACCGGACAAATCCTCAAGGAAATACCAAGAAAAAAGACGCATTATGCCTGATCATCAATTTGGATTCAGAAGGAATCATTCCGCAATTGACCAAGTATTTAGAATAACCAACGAAATCGAAAAAGCACTAAAGGAACAAAAGGTTTGCTTCACCGTTTTACTTGAAGTGTCCCAGGCCTTTGACAAGGTTTGGCACGACGGCTTGAAATACAAACTTAGTAGAATCTTTCCGAATAATCTACATAGGATTTTAGAATCCTACCTAACAAATAGGATATTTAGAGTCAAGCACGGAACGGAATACTCGGAATTTAAGGACATTGCCGCTGGGGTCCCGCAAGGGAGTGTCCTTGATCCTACTCTTTTAAACTGAGGGTACAATAACAGCTACGTTCGCAGACGAAACCGCTCTTCTGGCTACGGAAAGCACAATCGAATCCGCTTACGCTTTAAATAAATCCGCCTTCATTAACTCTGTACAGATATCGTACGCAAACGAAGCCAAATATCTCGGGAGGACGTTAGATGCTAAGCTCAAGTGGAAGGCGCACGTAAAGAAAAAAACGTGACGACCTTGAGAATCAATATAGAGAAATGTACTGGTTACTCGGACACAACGAACTGCTTTTATATAAGCAAGTGCTAAAGTCTGTATGGACCTACGGTAGACAACTCTGGGGTTGCCGCTGGACTGACCTGTTGTGGATAATGCCTTCCGTGTTTACAGCTGCCTTCCGCACTACCTTCTCCAGTACCAAATTGTAACGACACCGCATCTCCTTGCCGAAATCCGGCGTGGGTTTCAAAAAGCTCGGGAGTTCTTGAACCGGATGCAGAGTGCATCGGCTATTGCAGCGAGAACCTAGGATCCTCAATAATAAAAGGCAGTATTTATTTGTTTGAAATGGGATCACTGACCCTCGCCTTCGCAGTCGTGCTTCAGATGCCACTCATACCGCAGTTGTAGCATTAACTCAGGCTAGAATGTGGACTTCCTCTGGTGAACTCAAATATGAAAAAATTAATGCTTTCGTATGCGGCTGCAAAATCGATATGAAGATGGGACGAAATCGATCTTGTCTTTTACTTCAAAAGAGATGTGGCAAAATTTGCACCTTCCCCTCTGACTGTTGTGCTCGTTCTCGAACGAGGTCCTGCGGCTACTTTCCTCTCAGCTGACGTCTGATTTGACTCCGATGTGTAGTGGTGAATGCAAAATATTGGCCTTTTTTGCAAAAGATTTTCGAACTAGTAGAGATGTCAGCTCAACAAGTTCTGTGAAGACCGATGAGATGTTTAACAACCAGCAGGTCCTCTGAAGCAACAGAGCAGTCAAGAGAACGACATCATTACTGCGCCGAACCTGCAACATTGCGGCAATTCACTGAGACATCAAAAGGAATTCCAAGTAGTGTCTTGTCCTCTATTGCGGTGGGACAACGAAAGTCGAACGCTCTTCGGGCTAGATGAGTGCTGCCTATGTGCCCTACACGGCCAAGCCATCTTAGGCGTTGAATTCCTAGATACCGTGACGAAGAAATCACAGAGGATTGAAAAAAATGAAGCAGAAAAAAAAACCACGAGAACCACCCTACACGAGGACTAAATTTGGCTCAAAATTAACCAACAAATTAAGGAAATTAAAAATATATTCGCTTTTTCAACTCCATTTCCATATCGACTCCATGGAAATTCTAAAAATAGACAAAACGTAGATTATGGCAGAGCCAACATCTAACTCGAAACCGGTGAAAATTCCCATCGAGAGCTCAACAGCTCCTAATAATCCACCAAAAAACAAGCGAAAAAAAAAACACCCAACTCGTGGCATACGCTGTACGTGAGGCACTTATAAATATGCAAGAACAACAGGGGAAATTACGCTTTAATTTCAGCCCGGCTTCTATGCCATCCACTGGCAGACAAGGATTTTTTTCCTTCTTCTTCTCTCTCTCTCCCTCTCTCTGTGTCTGAACGCAAGGAGCGATGGTGGAGAATATCCGGCGGCGCAGCGTGTTAAGAACTTTTAAAAACAAATAAAAAGGATAATTTGGAGTAATTAAAAGCAATAAATCTGAGGGGAACGGATTAAATTCCTCGCGATGGTTGCTGTTTTATGCACATTTCCTGAGCGACCGTGCAAAGGGCGGGCGCGGCGGGTGCGAGAGTCTCGTTGGATCTCAAAACAGAGGGAAGCTGGTTGGCTGGCACAGAAGGAAACCTTGGATTTGGCTAAGAAACGATGTCGAAATCGAGACATTACTGGAACGACCACCCGACCCGCCGAAGAAAAGGATATCCAATCCATTCTCATTCGAAGCCACCCACCGACAGTGGTTTATGTAAGAATAAGAATCAGATAACACCACGCAGCGGCACCGCAATCGAAACGCAATCAGAATCAAAAATTCCAATCGAATACTAGTATCCATCGCAATCGAACAGCACTCACTCAGTTGGCGGCGCATTAATTAACCACAATCTCGGCGTGCTGGGTAATTGTGTGTGTGACGCAAGCGGCGGCCAATAATCGAAATGCTTTTCAGCGCACCTGCACAATACCGATAGTCTCTCTCTCGGCCGCGGCCAGGCCAAAGGATTCGATTACACACACATTCCACTCTCGCCCCACACTAATTGACTGTGGAAGAAACCACAGCAACCCCACCGGCCCCACTAGCACCAGCCCCAGCCGCGGCAACCTCTAGGCCTGCGGTTTCGCAAGTAATTTGATGCAGTGACATCCATGTCCTCGTTTCAATCAACGCGCACTTTTTTTTCTCTCGCTGGTCTGGTGATGGGTTGTTTTTTTCTGTTTTTTTTTTTTGTTTTCATTGTGTTTCAACACACGCAACATCAATTCGCACAAGTTAATAATAATAATAAAAGCGTGTCCTATAAACAAAGAGGGGGAGCTCGAAATGCGATCCATTGAAGCGCTGCGCTCGGCAACCGCACACTGACGACGGCGGGGGTAACCACTGATTCGTCGGAGTCATCGTGAGTAAACAGTTTTAACCGACTCGGCGGCCATGACGTAATGTGAGAAAAACAAAAGCATACAATGCCCGTGATGAAATGTTGATGGGTTCGTCGGGAGACGGCCGGTCGCGCTGCGGAGGAAGGGATGCGTTGAATTTTGGGCTTAATTAATGGAGGAACCCCTTGGTTCTTCATTCTTCAACGTCGGACGTGTGTTGTTGGGCGTGATATTGTGTGTTCGTGTTTCTTACACAAATTCCTGCGGAGACTAATTCTGAAGCTTCAATGCGGAGCAGGTCACTCCGGAACATATGGCAAGGCAAGTGAGGCTAAAATATTTGAAAACATGAAAGTGTTGCTGTCACACGTGTGGTGGGAGTGGTGTCCCGAGAGGGGAAGTTAATCCTCGTTAAATAGTGACCCAGGGAGACGATAAGTTTATCCAGGGAGTCGATGAGTCCTTCCCTGGGCTTTGCTGGCATCATTTTGGCGTCGAGACACAAAATTCCGGTTCCATTTACAATCCATTTTACGAGCAACATCATTTCATCGGCTTTACGAAGTGATTCCCCTTAAAGCGGTTCAATGTTCCCGTTCACCTTCGGAATCAGAGAAGTCAGATCAGAGAAGTGCCGAATTCAAACCAAGAAATGGTGTTCCACAATCAGGTGTCTTGTCACCACGAATCCTGGAATAATCTGGCAAACATGGCAGAGGAAGTTTGAATAGCGATAACGAAGACCACGTGGATTAGTTAAGACTAGAACTTGATCAGTAATTTGCTTCCTTCCCTCCTCGGAGCGAATAGATTAGCTTCAATTGAAGACCGAGACGGACGGACGGGTTGTACTTTAGTTTGTCAAAATTCGAATGATCCGGTTTAAGGCAAATATGCGCCATTTTGTTGCCAATTTGAAGATAACTCCATTATGCCCTCGTCACTTGTGGCAAAAACTGGGACAGTCGTTTTTCACAAACATCTCCTTCGTCAACAAAATCCTGCGTGATGGACAGACAGATGTGGTAATCGTGGTGCCAGGTTCAGACTAAAAGGTGGATGTACACTGAAGGTGGTGGCTTGGCGTATCTTGATGGAAGACAATTTGAACACATCTCGTGGCTTCTGGGCGATTGCTTCCTTCAGAATGTTCAATTGTTTACAGTACTAGCCTGCCGTAGGGAAGAAGCTCATAGTAGGTCTTCCTGAGCGGTTGCTTCATCACCAGTCATCATCTGTTCCATAAATCGGTCGATTTTGTTGCAATACACCAATGAGTCGCAGATAGAAATTCGGCACCTGATAATCTTATTTTTGGCGTTAGCTTGTGTTGCCCATACATTGAGCTTGGTTTTGTAGGCAGACCAGAAACAGTGCTAAATGACAGTCAGACGATTTCCATGATATAATCGACATTTTTGCCAAATTGGCGTTCCACTGTCCTGTTACTAGAAAGGAATCGAAGAAACCAAAACTGTGCGCGTGTGGCTGTTATGGCCAATGTCAGGACCATAAACACTGTTCACTTTTACTCATCGATAAAACATGGCATATTGTCATTTTGTTGATGTCTCGCGCTGTGACTCGCGCTCGGACAAAACAGAGTAAACCGAGGAAAACAAATTTTCGAGAAGCTTTTGCTTAGTACGAAATTTTTTCGCCGCTTAGTGAAAAACAAAGGGACTGCTACGAATCTATGAACATACATATATCTGGAAGGAGAAATGGTTTTCCTGTGGCATGTGACAATGGATAAAATGTGGACTATACACTGATCGCCAGAGATCACAAATCACTGTCGTCAACTGAGTGGAGAGCAAACATCAGAAGCGATTGAAAGCACAACAATCATCTGGGAAGGTGGAGCTTTCGAACTAATTGCCATAAAATGTTGATGGTTTTTTTCTGATAATGACATCGGTTTTCCATATGTGGCGCCATCTGTGTGTAGGATTATTTCTCGATTTTCTTAACGGCGAACATATGCAGCTGATTTGTATTTATTTCTTCCCCAACAGATGCTCGACCGGGGGAGGAATTTATGGTGGGTATCGTTAAGAGCTTGTATATGCGACTGGGCTCTGGAAGCCTCATTACAGCGTGAGTGTGAGCGGCAATTTCTTCAAAGGTCCTTCTTCTACCAAACTCTTCATCTACCACCTTCAAGCTGCCCGGCCTAAGCAGTCGACGACTATCCCTCTGGAGAAAAAAAAATGGCATTCATCTTCCAGAAGTCTAGAATCCATCGAGATCCTAAACTCAGCCGGGAAACCAATCTGGACCAGCCGATTAGGAAGACGCTTTCTATGCCTGCAACAAAACACGGTGGGACCTGCTACCAAACCTAACTAAAGGGATACACACACCCGTGATACGTCCAGTCCTCACCTATGGGTCTCTTAATTTGGTAAGCGGCTCTTAAGAAAAAATACAATCTCGCGAAACTGAACAGGGTACAAAGAATGGCATGAATAGGGACCACAACTCATACAACAGTAATGTTTCATCCTCAATTTATCGACATTCACATTCAAAATATAGCTATGCAGTGGGAGCAGGCATAGATATTGTCGGCTATGGAGCTCAAGCCCATAAGGCCATTAAGGGCACATTTCTTCGTCAATTCGGTGTCGAGAGAACTCATGCGGACTCGAACAGACTACATTCCATCGAAACTCTGTATAACTTATGTTTTTAAGACCAGACTGAGATAGCAAACATACCTGCATTCCCTCTGATGTGAACGTATTCATAGGCGGGGAGTCGGTGCGGCTATTTACTCCGATACTCCGGACGTCGCTGCAGTCGTTGGACTCCCAAATCACCTGGCGTGTCATCTCAAACATCAGACATGAGTAGGAGCTGACATGGGACCCGGCTCTGCCGTTGTCGCTCGAGCATTGGTATCGCACGCCAGAAATGCCGTAGGGGCTTACTGCCGTAGGAGCTTACTGCAGTAGCGGAAAAGTTAAAAGTTAAAAAGTTGGATACGGTTTTTTTTATTTTCTATACTTTATTTAAGAACACTGATTTTTACAATATCACAGTTTTGTGCATGCATCGGTTTTATTGAAGAATCCTGCTACAAACTCACTCTAATCTGGGTTCCATTTCGGTAATGGGAAAGCCGACGAACTGGCCAAACACGGAGTCCCGCTCGATCAGCTCGTCAGCTACGGAGGCACACAGTCCACTTGGCCCAGTTAAGGTACGAATTACATATAAAGGTACTGCACGGGAAATTCAAAAATCTCTGACTTCATAAACACAATATTTATTGACCTCCAATTTTAGTTATTCTTTTAGTCGCCTAGTATTTTTGGAATAGTGTCGATTGGATTTTGAATTGTGGCAGGAATCGACATTATCTGCGACATTAACTGCGGGTATTCCGTAAATTTTCAATCGTTTTTTAATTAATTTTGAGGTAGTTTGCAGCAGTCACATCTTGTAATTACACACATTGTTCAGTTCGCTTAGATGGGCGCCCACTGTTATTGACGATCACACTAGAATGTTGTTTCCACTGCAGATACTGTCGGCAATGCAATCCAACGAAGTTTCCCTGGCTTTTCGACCCAAGACAAGTCACTACAATGCACAAATGTTCAAATTGAATGAGCTGATGGCATTTCGTAAGATTACGAGATCAAGACCCTGTCGATGGAGACTGAAATTAGAGGTCACTGAGCTCTATACAAATTGTTTCCTTCACTTGGATGGATTAGCGATGAGTTGCTGGAGTCAGGGTACGTGCCACATTCCAAGACGGCCAGGCAAACTGACGAAATATAAGTTAAAATTGTCCTTTGTCGCTGTTATTGAAGGAAATGGTCGAAAAAGAATAAAATTGTAACACTCTCCGCTCCACCAAATGATGTGTTACAGCTACCGTCTTAGGTCGATTCTGCTATCATCAGTCCACCCACTGCTTCTAGTTAGAAGTCAATCCTTGCAAGCTGACCAGGGTTTCATTTAACATAACCACGCGACGGACATTAAGATCTGCCAAGGGAATGCCTGCATTATTCACCAACCACTAGGCACCCATTTGATAGCAAAGCCCCACTCAAGTACCTGCTCATTCAGAATTTGACCGTATTCCACTCTCAAGCGTGGCGTCGATTAAATCTCGGCTCCAAGCGAAAGTAGAGCAGCCTCTGCCAGCCTCCCAATCGGAATACTGCCCGCTATTAAGCCACATTCACGTCGACCACAGTGATTTCGATCCAAATACCGACCACCAGTGGTTAGAAAACAAACCACACGCCGTACACCCCGAACTGCATGGGGTCACTTATGCATTTGAATTTCCCTCGTTATCCGTTGGCCCACTCCGGTGCGTGGCCCAAAAATTTGTCAAATTTAACCCACATTTTGACAACAATTTCCCCGCCCCTTCCATGGTAGCGCCCCGTGCGATACCAATGCTCGAGCGACAACGGAACAAACTCACGCAGAGCCGGGTCCCATGTCAGCTCCTACTCATGTCTGACCTCTGAGATGACACGCCAGATGACGCGACGGCGCGGCGGGTGATGAGAAAGTTCTGACTATCTTCGGGCACAAGACTCCGCTCGTGCTCATCACACCAATCGTGCGACACCCCGTGGGATACTTGTAACGTAGCAGCTGCCTCGCCGCCTAAACATCCCGTCATTGACGCGGCGCTTTACCGGTGGCGTCATGTATGTAAACCAGTCGGCAGAACGACTCAAATAAAACAATCACTAGCGGGAATTTTAGGAGCGCAACAAAACACTGGTTTGTCACCGACGCACCGAGCGCACGGCGGCGGGGACACGTTCGAACGTTGAAACGTTGGAACGTCGCTGTGGAGCATTTCATGTATCAGCCGGCTAGTGTACATTTCGTATTTACGGCTCTGTTGGCACTGCATTCGGTTTGTTTTTGCACAAGGCACCCGGGAATCCGGGCCCCGTACACGTCGCGTCGGTGGCTGAAAATGGCGTTTCCAGTTCCAGTTCCAGGTCCAGCTTCAACCGGATCTGAGACGCGTGTAATTTGCATTTGTACACATTTACTTGCCGCTACGCTCGTTCCTTATTTGGACGGGACGAGACGAGCCGAGAGCAGACACACACGAAACGAAACTCGACCACTGTGAAATGCCACATCATGGTTGCAGGCATCTGCATAATGTTACCACAACATTTGCTTAAGTTGAGCGCTGCGCGCTTGTATTCCCTTCATTTAATTTTTTTTTTCTCTTTTTGTCTGGTCTTGTTTTTGTTTTAACTAATTTTTCAACTAACATCAGTCAAACAGTCATGCTGCAGCAATCAGTTGCCTCTGGTCCGTGTGTTCATGTGTCAGCCGCAGTGGAGGAGCCACCACCAGCCAGAGCATCGTTTCTAGAGTTTATCCATCCATCAATGCAGCCGTCAGTGGTATGCAGCAGTGGTGTGGTCAGTCTTGTGAAGGTCACCATACTCCATGTAAGCTCGCCCTTCCGCAATGCAAACATCGCATGATGGTGATGATGACGAAGATGATAACGACCGCCCGCCTCGTGGAGAAGAGAAAATTACGTCGACGACGACGATGCTGCTGCTGCCGACAACAACCACCACCACCACCACGACGACGACGACGACGACCATGGAGCAGAGCAGAGCATAGCCCAGTCGAGCAGCGAGAGAGAGCCATTCGTTTCGGTTCGTATGTACGTCACTCTGGCATTTGCAACTGTCAGTTGAAGTTTTCAAGCGGTTCGCTTGCGTTGGTTTCTTGGCCCGGACGTGTAAGTTAACTTGAGTAACGTTGCCAGCGACTCGTGCCTAATAGGAATGCACGAATCAGTGAGTTTTGTTGTGCGAAGGGCTTTTTCATTAAGCGCTGTCAAATTTCGTTATCAACTTGAAGGATACGCGTCCCTGGTCAGGTTGATGATTGTGTATCGTCGGGCATCGGATCGGTCGTTTAACAGCTCTTCACGATTTGGGCAGATTCTCCGATCGGAGATGTGCATCGGCGCAGGCAAGCGGAAGGCCCATCGGTCCGACGCGACGGCCACCGACTTGGCGTGGTGATCAATCAAATCTCCACACATCGCATCACTATGCATCCCCCGGGCACTGCCCGCAGATTGAGTTGATTGTTTTTGACGTGACCTGGGACTACTGGACCGTGGATGGGTTGTACACAAACATGTGTCCCGCTCCGAACATGAAATGCCCTTCAGAACAATTCTCGAGACATGACATGTGAGAACAACAGACTAAACAAAAACTGATACCGTGGCGAACTGCAGCGTCGTGGCTGCGAAGGCAAACAATCAATTCTAATTCAAACAAATCACAGGAAGCTAACGCAGCGCGGCGTCTGGGTGCTAGAGATGCGCTCTTAATCTAAACAACTCTTCCGTGCGCTGGAGAAACAAACAGACGTCGGACAACGGATTCACAGCGACTACTTGTTGTTGCAGAAAAACTAGAAGTGTCTGCGGGCCGATCGAACGTTATTGAACTTGTAGACTTGATGCGCCGTATGGATTAGGAGTCAATGGCAAGTGCATGGGTCGGACAGGGGGATTGGAGAATATATGGAAGCTTGTCGAATGTAGAAATTGGGTATTTTCAAGGCTAACGATCTCAGAGGGGAATAAACGATATTTTGCCGTTGCCTGGGTCCATGGACACTGGAGTATCCTGGGAAACGAGCGGGATCATCCATGTCCTCGGCTTCAAATCAGGAGACACTCGATCCTAAAAGCAATTAACTCTGATTTGGTAGTGGATGCCTCCATCGTTAAAAATCGCAAATGGAGAGAAGCTGCCGGACGTCAAAACAAAAATGTGACCCGCACCGAACCTAAACTAAGTGTAAATAGAAAAGCGACAGCTTCGATCACCGGCCCACATATCGGTCACTGTTGTGTGAGAATTCAAACAAGGACAAGGAGAGTAGATGTTGTAAAGGCGTTGCGAAAAAAAAAAAAACTGTCCATTACTTAAGCACCGGACCAGCACTCGCAGCAGTTAGGAAGAAAAGGCAGCGAATGTAAACCACCAAGTGGCTATAGGTCAGAACAAAGGCCATTTAAAGGGTGATTATTTAGCTATTATCTTTTTGGCAACACTGGTTTAAACAGTTTCGTGTTTTGTTTCACTGTCAAACATCTTCAGTTTGGTCCATAATTTAACCGTGAATTGTCTTACAAACGAACAACGCTTGCAAATTATTGAATTTTAAGTGCTCTGTTAAGAAAGTTCATCGCGCGCTTCTTCCATTTTATGGTCAGTTTAATCGACCCACTGAAGCGGCTATTCAGACTATTGTGACTAAATTTCCATTTTGGAGTGAATATCAGCCAGAAGCATTGCAAGAGCTACCAATGCATCCAGAAAAAGTCACAGTTTGATGCGGTTTATGGGCTGGTGGCATCATTGGACCGTACTTCTTCAAAGATGATGCGAATCGTAACGTAACTGTGAATGGTGAGCGCTGCCGTGAGATGATATCCAACTTTTTTTTTGCACAAAATGCAAGAGCTTGGCTGCAAGTGGATGACATGTGGTTTCAACAAGACGGTGCCACATGCAATGGACTTATTGAGGGGCGAGTTCGGTGAACATTTTATTTCACGTTCGGGACCGGCCAATTGGCATCCTAGATCGTGCGATTTAACGCCTTTAGACTATTTTTTGTGGGGCTATGTTAAAGCTCATGTCTATACAGACAAGCCCGCTTCAATTGACGCATTGGAAGACAACATTGGAGCATTTACTCATGAGATACCGGCCGAAATGTTGGAAAGAGTATGCCAAAATTGGACCAAGCGGATGGACCATTTGAGGCGCAGTCAAGGTCAACAATTGCATGAAATAATCTTCAAACATTAAATTATATGGACCGTACTATCGATTCAAATAAAGATTTCATGCATTTTTCTGAATTTTATGTGTTTTTTTTTGAAAAACTTTCCTATAGCTTTTAAAAAATCACCCTTTACATAGTTCCCCTACTGGTTTAGATAGGTATGTGGATGCCCTGACGACCTTGCTTGGCTTCATTATACATAATTCTTCCTCGTATCAGCAGGTTTTGCAATAGAGGTTATACGGAATGTTCAGACGCAATCCATGTGTTCTTACGGCAGAGTGAGACTGCTAAGGACTCTCATAAGCATGCACTATTCCTCGCGATTAAGACCGATCAATGATGATGAACTTTTTCTTGCTCGGAGCGTTCGTAGAGACCTTGATGTTGCTCCAATAACCAGACAAAGCCATAAAGTTCTGTGTCCGTCCAGAGTGTTGTCTTCCAGTTTTTTTTCGTGCCAGAAATTCTCCCATATCGGACGCATTTTTCGTTTTCCTTGAAAGGGTTCATCCAGCAGAGGGTTCAACAAGAATATCTCACTGACGCTTTGTCTGCATAACCTGACCGGTTTTGGTGTCAGAATGTCCGACGCTGTAGCCTTTATTGCGATGGTAATATATTTGCTAGTCACGGTATAGTGGCCTTTCAACGTAAGTGCAGAATTGTGTATTGCAGCCAGTTCGAATTGAAAAGCGTCTATTAGTGCCACTTCGTATGTACCGGAGCTCGTCCTTAAGCGGTCAGTGTATCTCCTCCTGTTCCTGCCATTGTAAAATCGTAAACCACGACCTCTAGGGGCTTAACAGTGGCATGAACCGATTTAGGTGTCTAGGGATTTAACGCTTAAGGTGGCTGGAGCATGGTGGGAGCGCATAGAGAACACAGCTCCGGAACGAAAATGTCTTAGATTCCGAACTTGTCGGACAACGCAACAGAGGACGTCCGGATGATATGTGGCACACCCAGGCTGAGAAGGTCTTCAACCAACTTGATGTGCAAAACTGAAGCCAGCTAGCCACAGATCGCGCATGCTGGAGAATCTTGCTGTTGTAAGTTCACTTCCCTCCGGACTAAATGTGTATTGTTGCTGCAATCTCCAAAGACTTGAAATGCTTCGATCAGGAAGGCGAATGCTTGGCAGACCCAGGTCGAGTCCAAAAACTCGCTTGGTTCGTGATGAGTTAGAGTCGATGGGCTCTAACTCATCACGTGCGGGCTTTGCCCCAACGACTCTATCACTAAATGATAATGCGAGCCGCTGAAGATGATGATGACGATGATGATACGATGATTGATACGATGACTTCTACTTGGTAGGTGTTCTGAAGTCACCATGTGCCTGATTACGAAACGAAACACGGTCTGATCAGACTAAGCGGGCCTGCTTTTAAGACTATCATGGTTCACTGGTCATCAATTGGTATTGCCCCATACGAACATTTTGTTTTGCTACAGAGTGACTTATGCAGAAGTTACAGAGATGACGACGAGGAAACCATCGTGGACCTTCTTTGCTCCCACCTTCTCCTAATGCAGCGAAAATGTCAGCCATCTTCATCGCTCTGTCAGCGACTTGTTTACGGAGTAAGATCGACTAGATCTGCCTGGCAACAGAGAGAGCCTAAGCACTGACTCGTGATCTACGTTTGCCGGCTCTGTGAAGTCGGCCACTTGAAGCTACCTTGCGACTCCAAATTGCCGCAAGCTGATTCTTTTTTTGTGTGTGTTTTCTAATTTGTGACCCCTCGAGCGTCACATGAAGTGTCATAGCAATAGATAGTGCCTCAACCTATAGGGAATCCGGGTCTATCTTCAACAGCACTCACTCGTGCTGTGTGAGCAATTGTTCTCTCGCAAGTGAAGCGGACCTACAGTTTTATGCCGACTTCGAACGGCACCAATTGAGAAGTCTCTTCTTGACAAGAAGATTCTCTGAGCATTGCCTGTGTTTGATGTTTGTGTAGTGATGTAGTGGTACAAGGTGGTACAAGCGACAAACTTGAACAATCTAGACTTAAAATCGCATGTTTAACCTAGATGGTAGAGAGAAAGGCAGGACTAGGGTAGAAAATAACAGGTGAGGTTTTGCCGAGATGGAAATCGAAAGAGTATTCCATGGTGTTACCCAAGCACAACATTCTTGACACCGATGAGTTGAAACCGTAATTAGTGCGATGTGGTGTAATGCGTAAGAGGGCTGTGGACCTTCGATTGTAGAGTTTTTCGCTAAGAGACACCATTTGGAGAAGAGAGGGCCAGTCTGTATTACCTGCCATTAGTTGGTGGAGGAAACGCAGATCGGCAGTTTTGCGACGGTTCTCCAGAAACTCAAGGCGAATAAGTTTAAGTCAGAGTAAGGAGCCAAATTGGTCAGTCTAAGCAAGGTAACGTAGAGCGAAAGCGTCGACGAATGTGAACCGCGAAATGAGGTGACCATACTTGGCTGGCATATACGAGAATGGGTTCGGACGAAGGTGATGTATAGAGATTTTGTGACATAGGGGTTGCTTTGACCAGCGTTTGACAAAGCCGAACGTTGTGCGTTGGCAAAGCGTCGAGAGCTGAACCTAGATATCAACCGTCAACAGTGGGAAACGACGACTTCTTCAGTAACATATACTATGGAGCTAGAGGGCCAGGGTCTAGCTTATCAACAACCACTCTCTCACAATGCCACGGCCGTCAATACTGACTTTTTCCGAAAACTGAAGTCAAATTGTTGGTGAACCAAAGGTGGATGGAATAATCCCGCAGCGGGCGCCAATTTGTTGAAAATGTTTCATAATTTCTGGTTTAGTTGTGGACTGGGATCTCTTCAGTTCGACTTTTCTCAAAAGCTGCGCTCGGCATCGCTTCTTCAAATCTGTTGAAAAACACAACTGAAACCGGAGCTTAAGCTCAGGCGGTGGTTGAAGACATCACGACTCAGAAAATATCAAATCTGACAACAATTGAACACAACCGTTCATCTAGGGCAGCCGATTCAGACAAGTCTGACTAAAGTGTCAAATTTGAATTTTTAATAAATCTACTACGAAGGCATTGCAAGGTGGTAGGATGACGTCGTCGTCCTCTTCGTCTGAATACGTTTGGATAGGGCTTTTCGGCGGCTGTCATGATATGCGAACGTCTTGTGATTCAAAGCGACGATGACGCTACTCCAGCGCCCAGACAGTGATGATTACACGGCCACCGATGTGAAGGATGGCAAGGATTGAAAGTAAGCGGTCGTCATTTAAAAACGACGAAATATCCTGACAGATCTGTTTAAACGTTGGTTCAAAGGATGAGTAAATATGTATTCAACTAATCACCTAGGCACTCCTAGAAGCTAAGGAAGGACCAAACAATCATGGCATGAGTGGTAAAATTACAAGGAAAACTCCTCCGATCAGTCCTCCGACGACTCGGTAGGGACCGAGAATCCTCCGTCAACCGGATCCAGTGATTTGTCAAGAAGCTCGCGTAAGCTGTCAAGAATATTTGATTTTTTAGTGTTCTATTTTTGACAGCTTACGCGTGATTCTTGACATGACATGTGTCAAAGTCAAACAGGTTCACTGCTGGCATTGCCATTTCAGGGAATCAGGGAAGGACACTCGATGAAGGCTCAGAAATTATTTAATTTTGTGTAGAAACCCAAAAAAAAAGACAAGACAAAAATCAGACGAAACCAAACCTCAGTTGATCAACATTGAAACCAGCACCCACATTGCCGGAAATGAATTCCGCCCCGATTCCATCTTGCAGTCACAACCTGCCCTAAACATCATTCGCAGAGGAATGAAACCACAAAACAGGATGAACCTTCCAGAACCTCATGCATTCAGATCCCGTTCACAGCGACCAGCGCACAGTCACAGTGACTCGGCCAGAGACACTGCTCCGGGAGACATCATCCCCCTCTCGCAGGAGGACATAAACAATTCATGCTTATTTGTATTTATGAACATTTTAAATAAAACATAACTCACCATAAATCAGGCGGAGCAGACGTCGGGAAATTTGTTAATCCAAACAAAACCACCCATTGACTGTCAAAAGTGTGCAAAGAACGCGCGGTGCGGCCCGATTCAGACGTTTGCAGGCGTCGAGGCGTCGAGGCGTCGAGAATCCTTCTTCTGGCAACGTTGCAAAGCTCCTCAAACTCACTGCACTCACTCACGTCGGTATCTATGCGATGAACGCACACTACCACTGCACTTGACAAACACACAAATTACACACAAGTTACACCAATACACTGATTGCACTTGTTAGAATTTTCCTTACACTCTCTCTCTCTCTCTCTCTTTCTCTCTCTCTCTCTCACTCTTTCCACTTCTCACTCTTTTTTGTATTTTCTTCTTTTTTTTCACTATTTTTTCTTGCTCTATTCAAATTTATACGTTTCCACTTCTTGACACTACTGACGTATAGTAAATCACGGAACGTCGGGGTCGTCTATGCTGGCTGTTTCCGACGATATTCCAACACTGACAGTGGTTACTGGTCGCGACTACGATGGTATTTCGCTCGCGGCACCCACACAATGCTGCCACTGCTGCTGTTGCTGTTGCTGTTGCTGGTGCTGCTGCACAACATGGCCACGAGTGGTGGGACGAGTAGGGAAGAGTCGCATTTAGGCATTTAGCATCCAATGGACCCGGAGAGACCGAAGGTACTAGACATTCATTTAGCCATTATCGCACCTTGCACCAGTCGCTCAATGGCACGTATGTGGTGTGTTGTACAAGGAACTCCTTGGCCGTCGTCGTTGTCGTCGTCGAGCTAGAATCCTTTGCTGCCGGCACGACAAGCGCTCTTCCAAGTACGATGCGAATGAAAATTAGTTGCACGGAACGCCGGGAATTGTTGCTGCTGCTGATGCTGGCTCACTGGCTAGTTGACTGGCTGGTTGAGTCAGGCCTCGGCACTGAACCGAGTCAAATGTACACGAAAACGACACACGAAGAGATGTATCACTTTCGGGCCGACTATGACTTACAAACTCCTGCGGGGCAGAGAGCGCACCACTCTGCAGCGGCTCTCGGGGGATAATCGTAATGGCAGCAAGATGGGCGATGAGATGATGGCGAGGCACGCCGAGTTCGTAGCGAGTCCGGAGCATTAGGAGAAGTCCATGGGCCCACGAAAAAGACAACGACATACACACAAAACGAAAGACACGACGATGAACCCACAGGCGACGGCGGTGTCGGCGGCGGCGGTGGCTGTGGCGGCGGCGGCAAATGCAACGAAACAACGTGCACCGGGCGAACAGAACTACACTCCGAAGCTATGGCACCAGAATCTCCTTTCCGAACTCCTTTTGGCAAGTCCACCACACCGTCGACTCTCCTCTCTACTCGATGGGGACCGGTTTTTCGGGGGACCTCCTATAGATCTAGAGCTGAAGCTGGAGCCGGGGCTGAAGCTGGAGCTGGAACTGTGTTGGTTTTTGTTGCAGTTGCTCCTCGCGCTGGCTGTGCGCACGGAACTTCGATTTGACCAGCAGTATAACCGGATAGGAAAACACCACCATCCATTACCATCCGGCGTCGTTGACGGGGAGAATGTTTCCTTATTTTTTTTTTCCTTTTTTGCCTTTAATTAGATTCCTTGTCTCTTACTTCGTTTTGACAGCGTTAACACTAACAGTGCCGCATAACTTCGACAGCGCACACAAACACTAGTTTACGGTTACGATTACGGTTACGGGACAGAGGACAAACGGCCAACCGAAATGCCGGCACGGTGACATTTGTGCCGATGCGGCCACTCTCAATGTTTACCACTCACTCGCTGCCGCCCACTCTCGAAGGCGAAGCGCGATTTCATTCATCACACGGGGGGGGGAGAAACAGGCGCGCTTATTGATTCTCGGCGAGTGTCATAAACGATAAATTCAAAAGCACATAAACAATTGGACACTGAAGTCACACACAAACTCGATTCGGCACGGAGCGGCACGGTTGACGGTGCGCTCCAAGAACTTCTTGGTGCTTCTTCAGAAGTCTCTGAAGTGTGTGTATGCGCGCGTGTGTGTGTGTGTGTATGTGTGGTGGCACGATGGTACGATGGTACGGTGGTACACGACGCGAATTTGTTGAGGTATAACCTGACGGCGTCCTCCCACTGTCGAGGCGAATCTTAAACTGACGAGACGGACGTACTAGCACCGAGACAAGCGGCGGCGGCAATGGATAGCGATGGTGGCGAGGCGATGGCAGGCAGTCGATGGATGGAATCGAGGGAAAAACGTGTTCCTCTGGTTACGTATACGTTCGGTTTGCCGTTCAAGTTTTGCCGGCTAACCAAGTTGTTGTTTGGTCTTGTCTGGTTGTATGCGAGTGTTGCCGATACGCCACGGATGTGTGCCGATGGTAGTTGGTGGTTGGGAATATGTGAATTTGGGCAGCTTTTTGGAACTAAATTGGGAGTTGTGGTAGTGTTGTTGGAGGCGGGTGGATTCGAAGGCGCCCGGGATGACTTGGTGGCGCCATTGAAAGACTGAGAGTGGATCCTGGTGATGGAGGAGAAGCGAGGGCGTAACTAAGGAGTAGACAGAGAGACAGAAGGAGAAGTTCATCAGAACACTGGCAATTTAGCAAAAATGATGAATGAAAAATGAAATGAAATGAAAGAAGAAAATGAATTTAGACTAATTTTTTGAGTGCTTGGTTTTTAACTGTCCACAAATACGCAGAATAGTTGCAGTTGCAGGTGAGGGATCCAACTGTGATTGATGACAAACGTACATAGTCTAGTCAGCAGTCAATTACAGTTCATGGCGTGCATTGGGTAAGGTGCTGGACGAGGTTAGAATGGACACCTGTCTCCGCAAGCAAACACTCGAGATGTGCGTTCTACTCTTCTTTCAAGAGTCGAAGCGGCTTGTAAATTTATGAGGAATCCGAAGTGCGGAAGTGTGAAACGTGAAAATGAAAATTGGTGTTTCGGGGATCGAAGTATGGAGCTTAAGCGTATTTTTCACTATTCCGCACGGGGTTGTGATTATTGGTACTTACTACCGTCTTAACACTATCCAGCGTCGAGTTCGCTTCCCATGGTGATATGATGGTGGGGGACTGGTCTTTGTCGGTGAGTTAGAGGAAGTTTTTGGATTGACAGCTGAACTCTGTTTCGCCAAATATGGCTGGGCCCTTTCTGAAGCTCTGGGACACGCACTAGGACAATGGCTGGTCATAGCCACTGCCATTCTCGCCCGCCGACGACATATTTATTGGTAGGACTGCTCCACACCACACCTATCTCTGCGTCGACGTTACTGACTGTATTCGGCGCAGTCTTTGTTCAGTCAGCTTGCTGGTCCGTACCCGCTGGCGTTTCCTTCAGATCGAGCCTCGGTCAGTCAGTAAGTGGCTGATTCCAGCGACGTCTCCTCTAGACGACTTCGACTTTTCTTTTTTCCAAAACTCTGATTTTCCATTCAACCTACGTATCGTCTGTCTGTCTGTGTCTTTGTGGAGAGTGACTTTTGACTGATTCGTCACGCCAGCGAATGCTGAGCATCGTCTTTCCCATCTAGAAATGCTGCTCCCAGCCATCGAGGATCACTCCTCGGGCGTCAATTACAATAATAATTTGGGTGGCGTTAAGTCCCATGGAAGGGCAGGACCTAGATCCTACAACAAGCACTCCGTTTGTGCGTCCTATTGTTCTCTCACGAGTCGTGCATCAATGCCGTAAGTCAGTCTCCTCCTTCTTTCGAAGACACTGTTAGCCGGGACATTGGTGTTCATTCGCTCGATGTGCTCGATGTGTAATTAGTGTAGTTCTCTCGTATAATGCTTTCATTTTCCCACGTAGATCACACACAGAATGCAGCTTATGGTGAGCAGTACACGGGAATGCTGTGGCAGTGGAGGGACTTAAGATGATGTAAAATGGCTTAATATTGATATCAGCGATGTTGACGGTTGAAACTCTGTGGAACCACCAACAGTGGCAAATCATAGTCTCAAGGATGTCCGCATGGGAGACCGTGGAATGGATTCAAGCTCTTGTTGAAGTTGTCGAGGAACGATGAAGAAATCTAATCTGAATCTTCTAACAAGAATGAGAGAAGCTTGCGTCCTGGCAAGCTGGAAGACTTGAACTGAGTTATGGCAGTGGCCTAAATGAGCCACGACTGTGTGCCACCTAACCGCAGATGTGCCTTAATTAACCGCAGATAGCCAAAAATTGCCATCAGATTTAATAAAAAGTGCGTAAATTGAGTCATCAGCAGCAAAACAAGCAAAACTTGATGCCCCAAGTCTGCCAAACCGTTTATACCAACGAATTCAGTACCTTTCTCCAGCGAAATTGTCTACAGCCATCGAAAAGCTCCATCAGTAAGCATCGGCACAGCACACACAGCAACACTCGCCGACCGACTGGTTGTGGTTTGGTTGTGAAGTTCGTTGCGCCGAACGAGCCGGCTGATGTCAGTCAGTGGTCCGGGCGGGCTTCGTTGTCGTTCGGCGCCCCTCTCATTGGAGCAGTTTGTGTTGTATTCTTTTGCATTTCGTTTTTGTTCGCGTTCGTCGATGGTTGCTGATGGTGCTCTGGTGTTGTAACTTCTTCTTTTTTTTTCTTTCTGTTTTTCTTCTTCTTCTACCAGTTTACTTCGCTTTGCCATCGCCATCGTCGTCCTCGTAGTCGTAGTTGCTTTCATTGCAGTTTTTTTTTTCTTTCTTTTTGCGTTTTTTTTTCGTCAAATAATGTTGGTTTCGGTTCGCCTCCACCGTTTGTGTATGGAGCGCTCGGGCACACTTCTTTTCTTTTATTATACCGTCGCTCAACATTTCTTGTTCGCAGTTGAAGTCGTCATTGTTGTTGTTGCCGTTCGATATGTAGCTTCGTCGACATCGTCGTCGTCGTTGTCGTTCGGGAGGGCGACTGTATGGATACAAAGATACTGTACTCATTTCTGCAGATGAGATGATGATGATGATGAGGATGGCGAGATGGAAGCCCAACACAACCAGCGAATCTACTGACTTTTGTAAACTCCTTAGTTCGTTGTTTCGTTTCTTTTTTTTCGTTTTGTTTTTGTAATATTCTTGTTGCTCACAAAAACGGCGCACACACACTCAGGCGGGCTGACATTAGCATGGTTATGGGCCGTGTGTTGGTATGTCTAGATATGAGCACAATACACGCGAGTAGGAAAAAAATGCCGGCAGGCAGGGGAATTATTCATACTTTGGCAGATTTGTTAAGTTCCCGGTTGGCGGGGTGCACACACACCGGAGCTCCGCGCACACATGGCGACGACGCGAAGCGACGGTCGGCAGCGGTGCACGCACTTGGCAAATGGGTAACGCAATGTCAGGCCCGTGCGTTAGCCGGCCGCTGCAGCCGTTGCCACCCGAAGTGGCGAGCGAAACATTCCAACGGATGCGGATACGCGATTTGTTTGGTAAATGAACACGCTGGCTCTTACAGCGTTTGTTTACCTTTGATAGATTCATTCAGCGACTGGTTCTGGGAAGGAGGCTGCTGCTGGGAGGATGCTCGGGCTTATGTAGATTACCACCGTCAAGGACTGCGATTGTACGGCGATACGGCGGCTTTGTGTGCACCACTCAGGGGATCCCATTCGCATGCCGGTGGGTATAAATAGTTGGCTCGCATCCACGTCCACCGTTTGATGGTGGGTTGTTGGGCCGGTCTCTCGTACACCGGCTGTTCGGTTGGGACTTGGCAGTAGTTTCAGTTCGTTGGTCGTTTCGTTCGTGTGCGGGCGGTGAGAGTGAGTGAGAGAAGGGGTTAGCGAGAGGGGGCTGAAAATAAATCAAAGAGAGAGAGACAGAGAGAGAGAGAGAGCATCATCAACGTGTCTGCCTTCATTTACGAGAGGGTGGAAGCTTTTACGAGAAAGCTTTTGTCATCGTTCGGTCGTGGGGGTGGTGCCGGGTGCGGCGCGACAGCGTACAATCGGTAGTATGGAGTAAAATGTGATGCACTTAAGGATTTTAATGAATGAGTACCGTGCTCACGGGGATGCGATACGAGGCAGAGTAAGCAATTTAATATTCGATAAAGAAAAATACGACCAGGAGGGGGTGAGGAGGTGCTTCTACAAGTTTATGGAAACGAGGTGTGGAGATAAGCTAGCATGTAGTAGGTGTATCTTTGATATTACAATTTTTTTTAATTATGCATTCATAGTCGATATGGATTCTGCCTCGTTGCCTGAACAGGCGATTGAGTCGACTTAAGACTGCAATCATGGTGGTTGTAATAAATTCGATGTGTGTCTCCCACTACTATAGAAGGGAATTGAAGGTTTGGATGTTTGTGGAGCTCTAGGTCTGGCTCGGATGTTTATGAAACTTGGTCGATAGATTATGTGGATAAGGATGTGGGATTTTTTCCCTGAAAGTCTGAAGTTTGACTTCAACATGAAAGTAGACCAGTCCTCTTGGAACCGACTCAATTCACAATGTTCAGAAATACCACCAAAAATGCCATTATTTGAAATGCATGTTTGGATGGTTGCGGAGCCCTAGTTCATAAATGACTCTTTTAATTTGGAGCCCAGCTTGCTTATGTTCAAGGCTGCGACACTGACTACGTTGAATGAAATGAAATTTGACTTGAACTCGAAAAAAACCACAACACCCGTGGGCATGAAAAATGCCAGTACCCTCTTGGGATCGACTCAAATCACTACAACAGTTGATACCCAGTAATAACAATAATATTGGTTGCGCTACAGCCCCTAGAGGACCAGAGCCTGTCTTTCAGCAACCACCCGTGTTGTGCGTGCCGGCTCCGAACAGCCAAGTTTGAGACGCTTCTTCTAGAAAGTTTATTCTCTTTGAGCATTGTCAGTGACTCGAAAGAGGTGGGGCTGTGATAATTATTTGTGCCATACTAGGATTCGAACCTGGACGCCGAGGTTCAAGTGCGTAGTGCCGTCCCTGTGTACGGCCGCAACTGACCTGCCGAGGAAATTGAGACAAATTTTCTCCTGACAGACAGATGATGAAATAAATATGAAAAAATGCAGACACTCCAGAAGTCCGCTCTGCTATCCATGCCAACACCATCTCGCCCAGTTTGTGAGTAGCTGTTGTTCGCATTTAGGTTGAAATGAGATTGAAGTGATTTACTGCACAGTTTGATACCAAGGAATCAATGAACGAGAATGCGAGCTATCATTTTCGTTCGTTTTTCGAGTTATAAGTTTTTTCTTAAAACGATGGTAAGATTGAGTGCTAGTGAATTGCATTGAGCAGCAGTATGAATATTCTGATTATGTACATCATTTTATATAAATGTTGTCAATCTTACTTACTTATCAGACCGGCGACCCATGGAGGGTCCGAGCCTGGGCAAGAGCTGTCGTAATTAAGTGTCGGCTTCCATGTATTTATACTTCTCTGGCTCTAACTATGTTCCACACCACACAATGGACGATGATAGAAGAGAATTCTGTCCCCCCGACCTAGATGAAGTCAAGACAGCGATGTCGAGACTAAAGTCAAATAAGGCTGCTGGTGCACACCGACTGTCTACAGAACTCTTTGAAGCAGCTTGAGATGCGTTGGTAGGACTTATACACTAACTGATCCGTAATCTAGTCAAAGGAAATCATGCCCGACGAGGTGAATATCAGTATCGTTTGCCCGATCCATAAGAAAGGAGACCCGTTCAATTGCCTCAACTACCGAGGGACTAGTCTAGTAAACATCGCCTACAAGATCTTCTCTGCCGTTTTGTGTGACCGCCTGAACCCATTCGTGAGTCGCAAAACCGTCGACCTCGAATTTGTGAACGACAAAATTTGAAGCGAAAATCGACTAGTATCGACATTCGATAATTCCAATACCAAAACAATCAAACGACTGTCGATAATCGGTGTGTCTCGATTATCGATTGATTGTCATGGCAATGGTGGCCATAGTCTGACTGGTCTTTACCACTACCTCTTCAGGCCAGGGAAGTGCATCATTGACCACATCTTCAGACTACTCCAGATCTTGGAAAAAACTCAAGAAGTGCAAATCGACGTCCTCAGCCCCTCCAGCTGGCACGATCTATAGCCAGCTGCCTCCAAAGATGCACGTCTAGTTGGCCATTTGTGCTTGTCTTCGGTTTCGTGGACTTCCTTATCTCACTGGCTATAGATCGTGCCAGCTGGAAGGGCTGAGGATCATTCCACCCCGGACTGTAGTCGGTAACTAGACCTGGCAACGTGAAATATCTCTGAAGACGAAACATGAAGTAACACTAATATTTTTTGATTTTGTCTTTATTCCGCTCAGTCTCTCGCGTTCTAGCTCAGACGTCTGATCATTTGATCATGTAGTCCAACTCACTGATCAATTTCGGGAGATGACGCACTCAATTATGTCATGTTTCAACAAACTGATTGCATTTCGACGCTCCATTCGAGAAACGGAAACTCATCTCATCTCATCCGACATTCTGTTCTGTATTACGAATTTTCTTCTTGTATGACTAGACAATTTTCTCTACTGAGCTCACCCTTTTATTGAAGTTTCCAGCAATATAGAAATAAGACCTAAAGCGCAGCACCGCGGGATGGCATTAAAATCCTTGAAATTAGTCGCTAAATGCTATAGTATCAAGTTATCGTCGCTTCTCTTGATGAAAGGTCTGTCTGTCCAGCTGTTTTTCTTTATGAGGTGCTGTGTTGCGAGGTAGTCCTGAGGCTGACACAACAGATCGCCCCAGTTAGGCCAGTTCCAAAGTACTGCAGCACTTAGGAGACCGATTTTTCTATTGCCTTCGATGTGCAGATCCTTTTATCACTCCATTAAAACGTTGCCCACAAGTGGATATGCGAATACAAACCAAGATTTAGTAAAGTGGACCTTCCTGCCTCTAAATGCACATGAAGGCTGCAGCTGTATCGATGATGACAGGATATAAAATATCGAAGAAGGCGATCAGAAATGATGAGTTTTACAAAATGGCCCGTCTATGGGGATCTAGTTTATCTAAAATGCGATTCATGCGATTTATGCTCTTTGAAAAGACCCTTCTTTAGAGCCATCAACCATGCCTCTACGACCAGTAGTTGAGAAGTTGTTAAACAAATGTATCGAAAAAAGCGTCGGAAAAGGTGACCTCAAGTAGTTTATTTAGGCAAATCGGCCATATCTCGAAGACGGTACGCCCGTAGTCGTCGTTATCCTCCACAAAGTTGTGCCACACAATCCTTCACTGATTATTCAATTGTCCCTCAAAACTTCGTCCACAACATGACCCTCATCTGTAATTGACAGTGACGACAATCTTCTTCTGCCATTCTTATCGCCACTGCTGCAAGTTGTGCTCTCTATTGATTGGTGATTGGGACAAAAATAGAATCGCCTGAAGATATTCTTCACTGGTTCGCATTTGTTCATCGCCAGACAGTCATGCGACATTACATCATATGATATTCCAAGGAAATACGTATCGTCGTTCCACGATGACGGTTGACATCTTTCAGTTGCCTTTCAGTTGCCCCAATGACTCTTATTGAATTCCAAGAATTCCAGAATTCAGTTCACTGCCATTTACTATTAACAGCGCAGTCTGACGCAGGTACACACTTATTTTAAGACTGAAAAATGCCAAACTACTGATTGACTTGTGGGGTTTGATTTAATTAGAGCATATCTCTTGCGACAGTGGTTAATGGGATAACTAAAGCGAAATAAACTTTTAATTGGGGAGGAAAACCACACAGAGGATTTATACTGTCACGGACCCACCCGAATGACTCTGACCCACTCCTGGACTAAGCGGGTCAGGGATCTCCCTCGTGAGAATCGATTCACCTAAGCTAAGGCAGAACATATACTAAAATTGGAACGATACGGGGCCATATTAGGGACAGAAAACCGAGAAAGATGCACTGGATGTATACAGCAGTCGTCAGACTAATCCTAACATAAGGCATCCTAGTAAAGTGACCAGCACTGAGAATGAAAATCTAAGCAGAACCCAAAGATCTGCATCATGGGAGCACTTCGTTCCACACCTTCAGCCGCCATGGAAACAATTCTACAGCTGGTACTACCAATGCAGCGATTGGGTTGAGAGAGTGTAACCGATGGAACAGAACACATAGCATGGGTCTCATGAAAATAATCAATAATGGGAGAATTCAGAAGCACTCTTTTTAGACTTCGAATCTGGATATAAAATACTAATCCCAGAAAAGGAGGACTGGGCAAAAGGTATAGTCAGAAAACCTGCCAATGTGGAAGTTTACACGGACGGTTCCAAGACAAACGGACTCGGAATATCCGCGATCTCGTCGGAGATCTCTTTCTGTTTTTACCTTCGACTGCGTAACCACTGCAGTGTATTCCCAGTAGATGTTAAAGCTATCCAGAAGGCTGCCCGCTTACTGACAATGAATCCGACGAGATAGCTATTGGTGGGGTGCCACTGGCAATTAATCATCCTCAATTGAAGTAGTAAATACCATGCTACCTACAGATGCCAGCAATATCACCGATCGGAGATGGACTCCGATGGACACTTGGAGTTCGAGGCAAATGTGGCCGTTAAGTAATCGAAATAAGACAAGTCCACCGCGAAGACTTAACAGGAATATAATCAGTAAGGTCGTAGGGATTATCACAAGTCTACACACAATAAAAATGGAAGCCCCTTACAACGACTTCTGCAGGAGCTGCAGAGATGAGGAAGAAGTAGAAACCAGGCTACATTACCTCAGCATCTGTCCAGCCTTTGCAAGAACAAGGAAAAGGACACTAGGCGACTATTCATTCAGCAGCCTTGGCGAAATGTCAAACATCAAAATACAGTACATAGCTAAATTCATCAAGAAAACAAACTGACAGTAATGAAGTGGACACTTTCTGAAAAGACCACCTGGATACCAGCAGTTACTCCTTAAGTCTCAGTTAGTTCCCCTGCCTAACGAGGAATCGGTGCATCAACCACAAAGCGCAAGGGATCCAAACAGGATCTAAGTGGGTCACAACTGCTTCAGCTTATCCTAGCTTATCTTACCTAACCTAAGCTAAGCAAATGAGACAGTCAGAGCAACGACTAGACCAAATACCCTCGTCCTTCATTACCTAGTACGATAAGATGACAAATTTTGACGATCAATGGAGAAGCCTCGTGTATCAGATCAAGGTCCTACAAAAATTTCTGGTCACATAAGTGGAAGTCAGAGGACTTTCCTGGCAGCCATGACTTAGATAGGTAACTGCGACCAAGTTTCGTGGTTCGATTTCAGTCACACCAATCCTCATTTTCGCAACATCAGCTTTCTCAAGCCAGAGACAACGTATAGAGGCTCTAACTGTCAACAAAAGCTTCGTAAACTTCGACGTTTGCAGTTGTCTTCGCGAGAGTGAACAAAAGCCTTTACAGTGCGAGTGGTTGGCGTTAAAAATAGGGCACATCCTGGATTATAGCGCCACTCAAGGAAGAACAAGGCTGTTACTTCAAAAGCAAACACACACTGCTGCGCGTTGTCTTGTAGTTCATTCTGGTCACAGTTTTTGTATCCAGTGGCAACCCTCAAGGGTGTCATTTAGTACCTATATGTTTTGAATGTGGGTCACTTTTGAGGTTTCGATTGGACTTCATTGAGCATTGAGGCCAATGATGACAGAGTAAGAGTAAAGAAAGGCTTTGGGACAAGGCTACTGGCTTAAAATGTCTTGTAAGATATGTAGCTTAGCACAGGCCGACTGCAGTCGCAACAAAAAAAAAATGTGGGGCGACTGGATAACTCATACTCCTGGAACCATTGGCGATTCAGATTCAGAAGAAATAAGCCCCCAGATGGATTTTCTTCAGCGTATAGAGGGCGCTGGACGATCAGAGAAGATGGTACATGATCTTATTCCCCTACCCATTCCTTCAAGGACTCCCGTGATGACGATGAGTTTACTGAATAGACTGAGTGTACGTTTAAGGTGTTGTGTAGTATCGACCGAATTTGCTTTAAAATGCGGCACGTAGTCCACATTCAACCAAAATCTGTTAATCAGACTGCGTGACTTTCTAGGTGTTGATTTGCTGCAGCGTATGGCATGAGATCGTGGGCAGTCCCCAATCGGCTACGCAATTACGTCTCGTCGCAGTGTTCCGCCACGCACTTAAGACGAATGTTAAAATGAAGAACTATATCAGCTTCACGAAATTGTCATCAAAAAAAGGTTAAGAGAAGTGACGTTGTCCACAGATTTGAGTGCATCAGCTCCCTTGCAAATATCAACTGAAATCCGCTGCAACTCCGGACCAAATTCCATTCCTTGCCGACTTTCCCCTCAGCCATGCGATCGGGGCTAAGAACTTGCAATTACTTTTGCCAAAAACGCCAAATCTCTTGTCGGCCAATCGACCTCCGCAGCAGATCGATCTTCTCACCCATTCCGAAATGCGACCCCGATTCCTAAACACCAACCTCCATGTCATTCGGCAGACGATACGATCTCGGTGAGCGGTTGGCTCCGTCCCATTTGTCCCACATCCTGGCAGCGACCGACAATTTGAATGTCTCCCTGAAACCCCCTCATCCGCCCCAAACGGAGTGCCGAAGACAATTGCAGCCCGATTCTTTCGCCAGGCTTAATTGATCATTTGGCGATCGTAGAACAACATTCTCGAGAATCGTGATTAATCGTCTTAGCCTGCTGGTGTTCCAGTGCGATGCCAGCATCATTCACAGAGGTCGCCGTTTAAACGTTCGGGTTCCTGCCTTCGGTGTCATGCCAAAAACCAGAAGTTAAATTCAGATTGTCAACGTCCAGATGTTACATGTTCTGATGGGCTGCTGCTGCTGTTGCGACTGCTGCTTCCACTGTTCCCGGTGCCGCTACTGCTGCCGTGCGCGCTGTTTGTATTTTTAGTTGCGATCGATGCGATGCAAAATCAGAATGAACAGAACGTGGATGGCTTGGATTTTGTCACGACCGATGATGACGACGACGACGACAACGCGATGCTTTAAATAGAAAATATGTGCTATGCGCTGCGGCACAGTCGGTGCTGCCGCCCCCGGGGAGGCAGGACGCTCTCGGTGGCAATATGCTTATGTTCGGTCTAAAATCGTGAATTGTTCCTTCAATTTTTGACAGACACCACCGTGCTGATGCTGATGCTGATTCCCGATATGAGATTTAACGGGAAAGTCACAATTGCGGTGTACTTTGATTGACAGACAGATTGCCAGAAATCGAAGATCGACGCCAGTCGGAACACGCTGACGAGGGCCGCATGGAAATCTGCCACGAGTTGACATGTAATTAAGCGAATGTGTAGCTTCTCAAAAACCGTGGCGAGCGACTGGATAAAATCGAATTATCGCCGCAATCGTGGACTGCTGGTTCGGGGTGAGATCGTGAGAGGCGATTTGAATTGAAAATTAACCGACAAAATGGAGTGGAAATAGTTTGTCTACCTTCGCTTGTCTACACAGAGCTTGTGCACATATTGATTTTGGCTTATTGCCAGCCCTGCTGGCCGTGGTGGTCAGGTTGTGGGATGGCAAAGAGCAAGCATTGTTTCCTCGAAAAGCAACAAAGCCACGTTTGCGTTGACCGATGAAGGGTCCGGGGTACCTCCACATCCACCCTCATATTCAAATGGCATCGGATGTACAGTATGTGTGTTTCTGTTCGTTGGCAAGAACCCTTCTGTTGGCTAGGTTACATCCGTTCACGAAACACGTCCACGTGCAGCACTCCCCGGGGATGTAAGAGGTTGAAGTCACGTTGCTGTGGAGTCGATGCAAAGCTAGGGCGTTACGTAACGTTCTGCCTTGCGTAGATTTGCGCTATTTATGCACGCAATTCTGAGTTAAATGCCCTTGCTGATTAATTCGTCACATCTAATCTCATCTCTGGCTATCCGTGGCCGTGGGAGTGGTGAGCCCGTGATTTACGGCGAAAACCAATGTTGACTTCGGGGAGGGAAGTGTGAAATTGTTTGCAAGCGATGCGAAGCAATGACCTCTCGGCGAAGGGATTGGATGCGTTGTTTTCTGGTTCAGTCTGGTTAAAGTTTTTGTATCAAAAGCTGTGGCAACCCTCAAGAGAGTCATTGGGGACCTGTGTTTGTTTGAAAATGTCTTGGATTAGCATCACACTTCATTACAGTGGGGGAAATGTAAAACATAGGCTTCATTGGTATTTGGTTGCCGAAATTAAGACTTTTGCCCTCCTTGAAAATTTGTTTTTTTTTTTTAATAGAACTGGGGTAACAGCTTCTACTGCAAAATCTATAGAACGCCTGTGTAGACATGAGTAAGAAAATAATGGGCAAAAAGCTTTAAATCTCTGCTGTTTCCTAAGTCAGGCTTTAGGCTCTTCGATGTCCTTGAATTGGAAGATTGCGAGAGACCTTTTCTCAGAAGCTTCTTCTCCTCCAGTCTCCTAGCCTGGCACTCCTCTTGCGCTTGTCTTGTTTGCCGTTGCAGCGCTTTTTGGTATGCCCCGTCGATGTTATGTTTCTTCTGCTCACACTCGCCATCCTACCACGGGTTTCTTTCCAGAGGTCGTAGGTAGCCTAGGGTAGTTTCTGCTTCCTCCTATATTCCGTCCTGACGCCAAAATCAGTGAGAAAGTTTGTACTTTACAAAATCATCACGAGTTTCGATATTTATCTCTTTCTCGATGAGAATCATTGGTCGATGGATCTTTGCATTCCAGACAATGTCCACATCTTGGTTCACCTAGTGGTACTCGGTGTTATGTCGCCGTATTCTCAAGCACGACATGATATTAGGCATTCTCTTCTGAATGACTTAAGAATCAACTTAACGTCTGGCACACAACAAGGCAGAATAAGAGGTTTGTAGAGCCGTCGAGTCCGGAGTCTGTTTGCTGATGTTTCATCCGCTGCCAAAGACTATTCTACTTTGAACATCCACCAAGTTGACGAGCGTACTCTGTTGATCCCTAGATTGCGGTCACACCACGAGAAGCTAGCACCGGCAGCCTTCAATACGAACGAAACCGAAAAGAAATTCCTTTCAAGCCCACATCCTCTTCCTATTTTCATCCAAAAAGTCCACGACTCCGATATCCGGATGAGCATAAACTCAGATATTTTATCGGTCTGGTGATTTGAGTCCGATCAATTCAAGCACCAACATGACGTCAAGAAAGGATTAAGCGATCCATGGGGAAACCAATTCCGTGGCCGTTTGTTGGCAATTTTTCAACTCAAAGCGAGAGAGACAAGAAATGCCTAATCCGCCCCCATTAACAGCGGTTCCCATAAATCCCGCGGACAAATCCAAACCTTTCCAATTACCATCGAAGGGGAGCACAACACAAATTGTCACTGGTTAGGAATCCATTTAATCCCCATCGGTGCCGGTACAGCGACAGCCTTGAGAAGGCGACACCCATTACCCGGAGGAATACGCTCGCTTTTGATTAATCCATTTCCACAATTTATTACCCAAACTGACACCGAACAAACATGATTATTGTCGAATGCCAGCTACAGCTTCTCGGAAAAAGAGCACCCCGAGCACTGTGGCCCGCTCGTCAGCGTCGTCGTCTGATGCGCATACATTTGGGGGCCACATGTCCGAGGCACCAGCCGACGCACGTAACGTCGTGGAACGTCTTCTTGGCACAGTTCCCAAATATTGTCGCCGCGCACTTGTGCCGATCCGCATGGTCTCTAAATCGCTCAACAAGTTCGCCTAGTGTGTGTTCTGCTCGCTTGGATTCTGTTCCGCTGGAGCAAAGACAAACGTGCACACCCCCCATTAAGCGCATTATTCACTTAAGACCGCGCTCCGGTCGCGATGCTTGTTATGCGTGCTTAACCATTTGTTCGGTTCCCTATTCTCATCGCGGCCAAGACGATGCACGCTTTTGTATCCCGAGCGAAAAGACAAATCCTCAATGAATCTCTAAGTGGATGCGAACCGTGCCGCGCCGGGCTGCGCGGTGTTGCCGCGAACAAATTGTCGGATAACAATTGCAATTAATCACGAAGGGAATTCATTTCCACATACAAGATTCAGACGCAGATACAAGGCAAGACAACACTTGTTCGGCAACACACGATCCGCCCACCAATAAGCTCTGTCAAGTGATCTGTGCCGAGAGAACAAACAGCCCTTTGGTTGTTCTTCATTCCGACGGCGATGAGACAAACAGACAGACACTGTGTGTCGCGCATTCGCTTCACGGGCAGCCGCAGCCGCACACAGCTCCGCCGAACCACTTGATTAACGATTGTAGATAAAAATTTGTCATGACTCGTTTATTGTTTTAAATTGTTCACCTAAAAATACTCCACTCTCTCTCCCATCGGGCATCGCTCGTCTGGGCGTGAGTGGCGCGGCACGGACGGGGGCGGTGTGTATCTGGGAGAGCTGCGCCGTTTAATTACGAAAAATCCAAGAGCGTTCTGTGCTGTCAGTGTCGTTAGCCGTTGCATTTGGGGCACAAATCCCCGGGATTGTCGGGGCGCCCCCACCAACGGAAATTTGGCGTGTAATTGATTGTCTCAAGGCGAACTGTATTCTGATCAATCAATCAAGTTAATTGGGCGCAAATCGCAGACACATTCTCAGGACAGCCGCGCCGGCCGGACGTCCAGCCGGGTTTCATTAAATCAAGAATTTTTTTTATTATGCTTATCTTCAATTGCTTGTAAATCTCAATCTCGGCCGTGGTGGGGGAGTTGGGGGTTGGACACCGACACAGTCTCTGCTGGGTGTGATCGGCCAAGTGTTATGAGAGATTGACATCGGATCGGACACTTTGATTCTCGTCCGATTGG